>OV884059.1:224667149-225963483 GCA_930367215.1 Pollenia angustigena
TGACTATAAATAAAAGCATAAAGCTTTCCGATTGTCGGTCTAAGCCGCAACCAATTTTAATATTGACTCTCGTTTTTAATTAATTAATAATTTAAATAAATACCTTTAATAACGATTCGTCACAGCCGAAACAAGCATTGAATATAGTGTGACATAAAGGTCTTTTGTTTCTTTTTACCTATTTTTGAAATCTAATTTAAAGAACGTACATATTTTTGTTAAGTTTAATGCCAAGTCATCAGACATCTGTGAAATATGTAGGTGCTCTGGTCCCACAAGGATGTGCCCTTGGACTTACTCTATACACAATATACACTTCTGATAACCAGGCATTATAATGGTGTTACAGTAGCCACTTATGTAGATGACACTGCTATACTTGCGTGTTGTAGTTCACCCAAAGAAGCATCATCAACAATACAAAGGCAATTTGCTTTAATCCAGAAGAATTTTCTGCATTATTTTAAAACTTTCCCAAAACGTATTGTTAATTATCTTGGAATGCATCCAGACAAACGATTAACATGGAAAAACCACGTTAAAGCGAAAAGAGACCATTAAAATTATAAAACAAAAAAGATTTACAGGTTTTTAGGTCCCAAATCAGATCTTAGTCTTAAAAACAAAATTAGAAAATATAAAGCAATATTGAAACCTGTTTTGACATACGGTATGCAGCTATGAGGTACTGCAAGTAATTCCAAGCTGGAAATTCTAATCTAAAACAGTTAGAATAATAGTTAAAGCCCCGTAGTCTGTGACAAACAAACATGGGGCTTTAGCATATTCCAACTGTCCTTAATCAAATAAATAGATTAAGTTCTCGATATATGAATCGACTTCGAAACCATTGGAGTATATTAGCAATTACAATTTTTGATGAAACAGATGATGTTGAAAGGCTGAAAAGATTTCAGGTATTAGTATTTATAAATTTCTTAAAATTATTATTATTATTATCTCAAGCCCGTTGCAGAGAAATTTATTAACTTCATAACTACTACAACCAAACCAAATCAAGCAGCACTAATTTTTAAATAAAAATAATCGAAATTAAAGTTATAACGTATAAATACCAGCTACAGAAAGAATGAATTTCAGTTAATTAAAAATTTTTGAAATGAAAACAACCGAAATAGTTTTAACTACTCTACTCATTTGTCTTGTACAATCGTTACCTGTTTTGGGCAAAAGTATGTACGAACCTGAAAATAATCTATGCAGAGGATATCTTAGAGACGGCCAAAAATTACAATGCATTAAAATCCTATAATCAACCACGTGCTATCGTAGTACGCAAGAGATTTGAAAAACATATTATATCTATCCCTACAGAAATATTGACATATGCCATAATTTCGCATAATGCTTCCGAGCTAAACGAGATTTAAAAAATTTCGGGTGACACTTATGATAAACAAATGGTTGATAAAATTTTAAGTGGAGCCGTAACTACAATTTTTTTCATGAGAAAATTACTTCTTGCTGACTCGTTATTGCATATGAATCAGAGAATTTGGAAGTATTGGAATTTATGCTACGTGAAACGTTGGAAGCTTACAAATGTGAAAGCCAAGGTGAAAATAAAGATATAAACGAATTTTCACAAAAACTCTCGTCCATATTGAATAAATTATTACAAGATCAAAGGTACTCTAATGCGCCGCAGAGCTTAAAATCAATTTTACAACTTCTAATAAACATACTCCCTCAAAAATTAACGATTACTATTTTTGGAGCCGCGGTTTGTCTTAAAAATGTTAAATATTCGAATTTCATTTATACGTCCGTTGATGACCAAGAATGGAGAAGTAATAGCAGCATTTATATCTAAGGAAAACTCTGCGGATATCTCTAGCTACATTAGTGCTGAATTTTAGAAAGCTGATTCAAATGGAAAAAAAACATTTAAAGTAATTCTAATAGGTACTGATAATAATGTTTATTACGTTATGAATCCAACATTAAAATTAACACCTCTCCAAACGCCATCGACATTCACCACTTGTTGAAGAATCTCGGTTTTTTCCCTTAACGTTACGTCTTTCACCATCTTTATTATCTGCAGCGTACATTTTAAAGCCCTCTTGGGTAAAGACAACATCGTATTCATTCAAATATTTAACATTCCACACGTGATTTGAATTTTTCTTAGAACCAAAAACTTTCTTCGTTGTTGGATTCATAACGTACTAAACATTATTATCAGTACCTATTAGAATTACTTTAAATATATATATATGTATATTAGGGTATTCATTTAATCGACCTTTTG
Organism: Pollenia angustigena; assembly: GCA_930367215.1. Lineage (NCBI taxonomy): Eukaryota > Metazoa > Arthropoda > Insecta > Diptera > Polleniidae > Pollenia > Pollenia angustigena. Next base: position 224,669,425 of record OV884059.1, read on the forward strand.
CTTTAATCGGTTAATCGCTCGATTAATTAACCGAGGTTTTGGTTTAATCGGTTAATAATCGGTTAATTGTGTTTTTGATCGGTTAACCGATTAATAAAGTTCTTTATAAATGAAGTAATTTCAATATATAACAAGTTAGAGTGCTATATTCGGCTGTGCCGAATCTTTGATACCCTCCACCGATGATATGATGTCTATTTATTATTATAATCTTTGTAAAAACAGACATCTGCATTAAAATTTGTTGCGGCTTAGACCTATATAAAATTATTGATCGACAATCAGAATCAATTTAAAAAAGTTTGAGTAGAATATCAGTTTAAGATGAACTTAAATGATTTTCAAGAGAACAAATTATATAAAAGCCATGGTAAGCTATGAACAAATCATCCCAAATTCTGCAGAACGATTTCTGGTATTAAAAAACATAAATTTCAATACAGCGGTGCAATTAGTTTAAGCGTTTGCAGTAAATTTCAGAAGGCTGCTAAAATGGAATCTAAGGAAAATTATGGACCGTATATCACAAAACTGAATAACATTTTTTCTGGCCATATGAAGCTAAACTGGAAGAAAGTTTACCGCGAATTTAATTATTTTACCAGAGTGGGCTTTATATGAGGCCTATGGTAAGCTATGCACCGATCTTCACCAAATTTCACAGTGTCATTTCTAGTTCTATAAAACTGTGATGTATCAAATTTTGTTATGATAGCGTTATTTTTTACGTTTTTAGGCGTACTAAGCTGTTTTCCGGGAGTAAGGTTTATATGGGGCCTAGGGTAAATTATGAACTGATCTTCACGAAATTTCACAGTCTTATTTCTAGTCCTGTAAAACTTATATGTTCCAAATTTTGTTATGATAGCATTATTTTTTACGTATTTAGGTTTACTAAGCTGTTTTCTGGGAGTAAGGTTTATATGGGGCCTATGGTAAATGATGGACCGTTCTTCACAAAATTTTAAAGTCTTATTTCTCGTTCAATAAAACTGTGATGTACCAAATTTTGTTATGATAGCATTCTTTTTTACGTTTTTAGGCGTACTAAGCTGTTTTCCGGGAGTAAGGTTTATATGGGGCCTATGGTAAATTATGGACCGATCTTCACGAAATTTCACAGTCTTATTTTTAGTTCCAAAAAATTTTGATGTACCAAATTTTGTAATGATAGCATTATTTTTTACGGATTTAGGCGTACTGAACTGTTTTCTGGAAGTAGGTTTTATATGGGGCCTATGGTAAATTATGGACCAATCTTCACGAAACTTAACAGTTTCATTTCTAGTCCTATTTAACTGTGACGTGCCAAAATTTGTTATGATAGCATTGTTAGTTAGTTAGGCTTACTATACTGTTTTCCGGGAGTAGTGCTTATATGGGGCCTAGGGTAAATCATGGACGGATCTTCAAGATATTTTACAGCGTGATTTCCAGTTAAATAAAACGAACTGTTGCGAAATCTTATATCATTCTGTGCATTTTTCCACATTTATGTTAGTTTTTGTAAAAAAATTATCAATTTTTTTTTAGGTGGTGGTTCCACATTTTGATTCATAGCTCAGATCCTATTGAACCGATTTTGCTGCATTTCAATCCCAAACTGCTTAGGATAACTACAAGCAATTTGACGCCAAGTTTGTTTATTTCTTTTGAGTTTTTCGAAAGTGAGCGTGTTTTCAACAGTCGGACAGACAGACGGACATGGCTAAATCGACTTAAAATTACACAAGGACCCAGAATATATATACTTTATGGGGTCTGAGATGAATAATAAAAAAGTTTCACACGGAATGACAAACTTAATATACCCTCTTCACAACTAATTGTGGTGGAGGGTATAAAAATGCATAAATTGCTTATTATTTGGAGTGTATAAGTAAAAAAAAACAATAACATACCAAACATAACAATTCTTGAACTAAGACGAGCAAGCAAAAAAAAAACAATTCATAAATATGTAATATGCATTTTTCAATTAATGCGCAAGGTGTGGTATCAAGTCATATCGTCATAATATCCTAAAAAATAAACTGAAAAACATTTAAATTTGTTTTAAATAAATATTGTTGTGTTTCAAACCAAATAAAAATTGTAATGCTGTGTTCATTGATTCTTCATAACTGTATAGTAGAAATCTATATTATAAGCGGTAGCTTACAACAGTCATATCGTTGGCTAAATATGCAAACCTGCTAACTCACTTTCAGCACATTTTACAGGAGAGACAAAAAACTGTTTATTTTTCCTATATGAAGCTTGATAGAAAATTTAAATTACAGTCAGTTTTACACACTTCAAGACTTTAATAGAAGAAAAACTACATGCTGGTTGACGAGGCGTATCTTTCTCTACCACACGGCATCAAAATCTCAATTTAAATAAAAAGTGGTTTGCATATTAAGCCGACGATATATATTTCCTGTAATTATTTTAAGACATAAGACTTTATGACTACCTTGTGAATCCAGAAAATATTTACGTATTTATTCAAAAATAAACTGAGATAATTTTATTAGTTATTTCAATAGTAAAAGGACGTCTTATACAATAATCATTTAGAAAAATAATTTGGTTTAAATGTTTAGGATTAAAGCGATTCTTTTCTTTAGTTTTGACAAAAGTTGACTTGGAAACAATTCTTTCACTTATCGTAGATGAATATCTAATATCTCAGTACTTTTCCAGGATTTTTCTTAACATATAAAATACTCCATTGTGCCATTAGAGTTTTTAAAAATTGTTAACACTACTAATTGTTTCGGTTAATTTTGTTAAAAGACTGATATGAGAAGATATGATAAAAAAACAAATAACTAAACACAAATATATAAAAAGTACGTGAAACAAAAAAAAAAAAAAAGGTATTGGCAATCATATATTTAACCCATTTTTCGCCACATTCCTGTTGATCGATGAAGAAGATAAAAAAAAACATTGAAAAACAATGTAATTTAAGTCATTGGTCGGCGGAAAATGGGTTAAAATGAAAATCACTGAACACCTTCTTTGTTTGTATGAAAAAATATTTTCTAAACAAATACATTTTGTATATGAGACAAAACAAATAATTAAAAACACACAAAAAAATATGTTATAATACTACAAAATATTGTAAATTTTGTTACTTCGGTTAATCGGTTAATCGACTGAAATTAACCGGTTTAATCGTTAATCGAAAAAAGCCAATTTGAAATTAACCGATCAGTTAATCGGGTAGTAATTAATCGGTTGACGGTTAACCGAATGAATACCCTAATATATATATATATATATATATATTTATATTTATTACTTTCATGCACACTATTTTTAATAAACTTCAAATATTATGCACTTTACAAAAATTAGTGTTAACCAGTGTTCGAAAATAAACACTAAATATCGTTTCTTAATGTTCGGTTCGGTAGATTTGTGGAAAACACAAACGCTAATAGTGGTTGTGTGTCTTTCGAACACAAAAATATTACTGTTCTTATCAAACTCAACAAAAGATGTGAACATTTAATTCCGTTCGGTTTTTTTTTTTAAATCCACAAACTTCAATGTGTTCGGTTCGACTCGTTAATGTTCGTCCCTTTTGGCTGGTAAAAAAAAACCAAATATTTTTAACAAAAACAAAATACACACACGAAAAAAACATTATAAAACATTAAAATATAATGTTTGTCTACAGTATCACTACAATTGTTCTGTTTTTTAACGAAGAACCGAACATTATATAACACAGCACAACACATGATTTGCCAACTCAATTCTGTGAACTGTATGTGAAATTAGACCCAAAAAGAAGAATTTCTGCATCATTCGTTTTGTCTTCTTACCTGCGATTTGAAGTTAGTATCGATTTGAAGTTAGTACTATCGTATAGGGGAATTTATCACGTTTTAGGCCCTGTTGTTTGACATAGCTCGACAACCACTAGCCCAATTTAGTTGAAATAAATTTTAAAAAATTAAGAATTACAATTCCCTTAATCTGTTCATATATTGTTTTCCTATACAAGTAACACTTTCGAAGTTAAAAATGAATGTATGAAGGGAAAAAATTATTTTTTGCCTAAAAATTTAAATTTTTTTTTTTTTAAATACATAAAAAATCCAAAATGGAAAAAAGTTTCAAGTCTAGTTATTTTTTCGCAAAGTCACATAACCTATGAGCAAAATGAGACAAAGATCATAAAAATCGATGCACGCGTTTGTCATTTATTCACAATTAAGTAAATGTATGAATTTCAAAAATTTGCTCGAGATATGCACAACATTATTTGGAGAAAACATTGACACCTTTTTCATGATTCTGAGAATTAAAAAAAAAATGAATAAACAAAAGGTTATTTGATTTTTATGATTGCGGTAATAAATGTACGTGGACAATTAAACGGAAAGTGGACCTTTTTATTATTAGGGTTTTTCCGGTGGCTACCTATATGATTTTTTTTACAGAAATTGCACCCACATTTAAGGGTGGTCATTATTTGGAAAGTTTTGCACAGTTTGAAACGTACAAGTGCTGAATCAGGTATATAGCCAGCCGCCCTTAAAATATGCGCCCATTTATAAGTACCTGGCAGTAAAATATTCAAAAATACGTAGTATTTATAGGTGTGCATTGATCGATTTTTGGCATTCAGCCAGTGCCGACGAACGCGAACAGTAAAAGTGATTTTTCTCCAGTTTTTTAAAAGTGAATAACAACAAAACATAAAATATATCAATATGGAAAACAACAAGTGCCCTTATTTGGATGAATATTGTTACGTTTGTGGTCATATCGTCCGAAAAATACAGAAAAAAGATCGAAAAAATTTGTTTACTGAGCAATTCAAAACCGCGTATTGTAATTATTTCGATGAAGCAGATTTAAGTGGTGCAAATTTTACGCCGAACACAGTGTGCAACAGTTGTTATACTACCCTTCTAAAATGGATTCACGGAAAAAGTAGAAAGTTATCTTTTATGAAGCCAGTAATTTGGGTGGAAGACACAACTGGACATGATGAATCCAGGTGCTATGCATGCATAAATTTTCGTCCTGGATTAAACAGACAACAATTGAAAACAAAAGTATACACTGCTGCATTTACTGCCACACTTCCAGTGCAACGCCCTGCTGATACCGATGCACCTAAACCTCCGAGTGCGGATACTGTGTCCCTGCTAGCCGAAACCGTTTTCACCAATCCGACCGATTTGGATGATGCTGATTGGATACCCGATATTGAAAATAGTGCACCACAACCGCTACCACAAATCGAAATGGATTACATTGTGGCCAAGCTGGGACTATCACAACACGACTCCGAATGGCTGACATCATTTTTGAAGAGAAGAAAACTCACACAGCAAAATGTCAGCGCAACATCATACCGACAACGCCAAGCTGATTTTCAGAAATTTTATTCCGTTGACGAAGCAAATACGTTCACGTACTGCCATGATATCCCAGGTTTAGTGAACAAATTGGAAATGGATTATATCGCTGGCGACTGGCGTTTATTCATCGATGGTTCAGTTACTAGTTTGAAGGCTGTGCTGCTGCACAAAAAAAATAAAAAACCATGCATTCCATTGGGATTCAGCACAATTATGAAGGAAACGTATGAAGCATTGGGCGAAATTTTGAAGAAAATCAAATACGATGAAGGTGCGATCTGAAGGTGGTCAACATACTACAAGGGATTATAGAAAAGGGCGGATATCCAAAATACTTCTGCTTCCTTTGTAATTGGGATTCACGATACAAAGGAAATCAATATCAATGTAAAGATTGGAAAGGAAGAACTCCCGAGCTCAACAAACAATTAAAATTACGCAATGAACCTATGATAAAGGACCTGGATGATATTTTGTTGCCACCGCTCCACATGAAACTGGGAATAGCTGGGAAATTCGTTGAAGTGGTGGTCAAAAAAGTTAACGGCGCCTTTGACTGTTTGAAATCCATCTCTCCGAAACTCAGTGATGAGAAAATTAAAAACGGTACGTATCGTACTCTGTATTTCAATATTGTCATATCTAAATTTGTTAATTTCTATACATTCGCATTACCAATAATTTTTTCGTTTTTCTTATGTATTTAAAACAGGTATTCTCAATGGACCTGATATTCGGAAATTGATCAAAAGTGATTCTTTCACACATTTGCTTTCAGAGCATCACGACCACCAACATGCATGGAACGCATTGAAAGAAGTAATAGAAGGCGTTCTAGGAAAGAACCGTGTCCAGCGAGAAGAGATACAGCAACGAGTGGACAGGTTGCTGTTTTATTTCGAAAAAATCGGTGCATCCATGACGCTGAAATTGCATTTCTTGCACCACCACCTCGATACTTTTTTGGTACAATCACCTCAGGAATCAGACGAACAAGGAGAGAGGTTCCACCAGGTGACCATGCCATTTGAAAAGCGGTTCAAAAGCAAAAAATTGGATGCATTGCTTGCGGAGGTTTGTTGGTGGAGTTCCACAATTATGCAGTTTGAAGAAAGCACCGAAGATGAAGACATTGAAATTGGTGGACACAGTGAAAGAAACACGCCCTTGAATAGTATGTGTATCTCGGATGACGATACATACTCAGACCATGAATATGAACAACCTACGAAGAAAACAAGATCATCAGAACCACAAGCGTCAACTTCTACAAGGATGGATATTGCCAATAATTGAAAAAATGTTCTAAATTTTGTTTTTATGCATATTATAATTGCGTATTAATTGCATATTATTTTATTTTCATTAAGTTTTTATAAATAAAGTTTTTTTTGCATGATAATTTTTTAATTTATATTTTTATTTTTATTTTAAGGGTGGTGGCTATAACTGATTTTTGAAATTCATACCTTTACTCAATTGCGAATAAAAGCGAAACGCGTGCATCGATTTTTATGATCTTTGTCTCATTTTGCGAAAAAATAACTAGACTTGAAACTTTTTTCCATTTTGGATTTTTTATGTATTTTAAAAAAAAAAAATTTAAATTTTTAGGCAAAAAATAATTTTTTCCCTTCATACATTCATTTTTAACTTCGAAAGTGTTACTTGTATAGGAAAACAATATATGAACAGATTAAGGGAATTGTAATTCTTAATTTTTTAAAATTTATTTCAACTAAATTGGGCTAGTGGTTGTCGAGCTATGTCAAACAACAGGGCCTAAAACGTGATAAATTCCCCTATACGATAGTACTAACTTCAAATCGATACTAACTTCAAATCGCAGGTAAGAAGACAAAACGAATGATGCAGAATTCTTCTCTTTGGGTCTAATTTCACATACAGTTCACAGAATTGAGTTGGCAATCAATTAACTGAAAAATGTTGTACTGTGTTATGTTTGAACTATTTCCACTATTTACTCATACCCAACAAACAATTCAAAATCGCACGTTGTTTTGCTTTGTTTAAAAATCATTTTTTTTTTTTAATTTAAATCTTTTTTTTATTATCGAAGTAATTTTTGGGAATACAAAATTGAATTTCAAAAGATTTTGTTATTCGTGCTTAATTCCCAATTTGCATTCTTGATAAAAACACTGAAATTTATTGTTGATGGGATAAGCTATTCCTATGCGCATTTCACTGGTTGCTAGGCCAGATCGTCAGGAAACTTCATCCAAAGATTTTAGAAAAACTAAGAATTATAAGCAACAGTTTAACTTGTAACAATATCAAAGCTTATACAAAAACAACAACAATAAACAGTGAGTTTATCTTTTCTTATAGTCCCGACTACAATTGGTTGATTTTTTGTCCACTCTAAACGTCGTTGTAAGTGGGTAAAGAAAAAATTAAAATAAAAACATATTACTTTATTTTACTTTGCCAGTTCAGTTTTATTTACACTGCCACATGCATATTAATTATCAAAGTTTTTCTTGGGATTCAAAAAATAAATTAACAAGGTTTCGTTTAAATGTGATGTTATTTTTGAGTGATGCTTTAATTGGTGAAAAACTTTTTTCTGTGTATGTTAATAGATATTAGATATAGACAATTAATAATAGTGTACGTTTTAAACTCAAAGAAGCGTATGTCTACCCAAGGTTATTTTGTATTTTTGTTTAATTTGCTTGTTATTGTAAAATAAATTTTGTAGAAAAAAGGCTTTAAATGAAATTAAAACAGCTGTCAACAATAACAAATAAGTATTCAATTATTTTAAAGATATATACAATAAATAACAACATATTATTTATTTATTCTTTAGTAAAAAAGTTATGTTATCAGTTTTGTTTGTTTATTGTTTGATTTATCTGTTTATTTAATTATTTGGACATTTTTGTTAAAAAACAAGAAAAAGTGTAAAATCCTGCTGTTGAATCTATTCATCTTCACCATGATTTAGAATTGTTCAGGGCTGGGCTCTGTCAGAATGTTTGGTTAATGTTAATTGTGGTTGTATTGCTTTTTATTAGTATTAATTAATAAAGAGACAAGTATTCTTTATAAAAATACAAAAAATATATAAGCATCCGCCGCATGTGTAGAATACTTGTCTCTTTATTAACTACCCTGTAGTAAATAAAATAGTCAGTTGCAAAAAACACTAACTATAAATTAACTATTTTTCAAATGACTACAAATTGGTTTAAATCTCATGCAGATATCAACCAAAAATATTGCATACAGGCACACGTAAAACAGAAATAAAAGTAAAATAAGTAAAACAAGCATGCCATAAAGTCAAATCAAAAAAAAATATATACAAACATATTTAAATAATTAAAAATTGAAGCAATACAAATCTGTTTATGTACAAGCAATTATGTAGCGTATTTATTTCAGCACTATTATACATCATCATTTAGGGCAATTTAATGCAAAACTTTCGTAAATAATTATTTCTATATCAAAATATATGTATAAAGATATATATACATACAAATGTATGTATACATATATTTTTTTGACAAAAATTATTTAAAATTTAAATAATTTATTATAAACTGAATAAACTATCAATTAACTACAAATAGGTTGAAAAATAAGTAGTTAGTAGTGAGTTAAAAAGTCATGCAAAGATGGCTAATTGACTACAGCCTATGACATGCCTATGTTAAAATAATGAGTCGTCGACAAGGAAAAAAGGCACTTAATCAACTAGATGTGGTTATAAAAAAACCAGTTTGAAGTTACTTAAAAATGTGTTTGACCTCCTACAGGGTAATGCTAATAAAAAGCAATACAACCACAATTTACATTTTGGACATCACTTTTACTCTATTAGGCATCATAAACTATGGCATACTTTTAGGCGTAACCATAAATTGAGATAACATAATAACGAAGTACAATTATGCACAACAATTTTAACATAACATCTGTACATTCCCTGCAGGCAATTCAGTTAACTTTCAATTAATTTAAAGCTAACTATTTCTCAAGTAGTAGTGGTTGACAATTGGATTACTTTTATATGTAATTAACTAACTTTTTTAACATTGCGATGTCCTAGGAAGTAGTCAATTGTCCGACTCTGCATTACTTTCAGTTAACTTAAAAGTTAACTTTTTGTAGCTACCCAGCAAAAACTTTATAAAAATATATAGTTACACAAAGTCAATAAAGTAAATTTTTTTTTATTTTTTTTAATTTAATTTTAATTTTATTTATTTTTAATTTTTTAATTATTTTTTTTTTTATTTTTTCTTATTTTATTTTACTTTATTTTATTTTTTATTTTTTTTTCTTTCTCTGGTGGGATTCGATCCCGCAACCTCGGTGCTGATAGACTAGCTCGCTACCAGCTAGTCTACCGGGCAGTGTAGTTTTGTATTAAAAAACTATGTTTTTTGACTATAATGACATTTTGTTTGCCAATCGACATGGCTCTCTCTACTTAAAATATACAGTGTTTGTATACACTTTGGTTAATGTAAATTTTCCATTGCTTAGTTGTTGGCTTTAAGTTAGTCTATACAAGCTAACTTAAAGTTGGCTTTTTTTGTAGTTAGCTACTCATTTGCCGGCAGGGTTGATTTTTACACTAGAAGTGTGCATAACTTATACAATAACAATTTTCATTAATAAAATAACTAACAAATACTTAATAACTAATCAATAAAAGATAACACATAAATTAATCTAATTCTTAACTAAAGTTACTTTCGTAACACTGCCCCCCACTTAAGCCTGTTCGTCCCGAATAGGCTCAGAATCACCTCTTCCATAAGGTGCTAATCGCTCTAAATGAACAACTTTCATTTTAGCTCTTGGACTTCGGTATACATCATTTAATTTCTTTATCACCTTATGTGGTCCATTCCAATGTAGTTGTGGCTTGGCAACTAATCTTTCCTTTGGTTGTTAATTCATTGGCAAAATCTGCTGGCCCTCCATAGAGCCTACAGAATTCACTGGCCGATCATATCTGGACAACTTACTACGGCCACGCCCGGACATTCTAAGGTCATAAGGAATTCTCCGCTCCAATGAAGATACCTGCTTATCTTCTGGTATAGGTAGTGCATTACAATTGCACTGCGGAAGTGACGCACAGCCTCTGTTTATTGTGCTCCTGACTGCCACACGCTTTGGGCAGTTTCCCTTAAAATTTTGTCTGCCACCTATACTATTGGCCATTATAACCTTAGCCGATACGGGTTCAAATCTTTTCGCTGTTAACCAGTCTTTACTGGGCTCTACCTGCAACGAGCGACCTTCACTGACGCATTCCCTCTTTTTTGCCTCCGTCCAGTGCCTGGTTTCCAATCTGCTAAGCTGTCTTACATGAGCAACCGGTTTTTCACGTTTTTCAACATTTCTGTAAGGTGACGATTCCAGACGAGTACAAGCGAGAAACTGTCCTACACGAGCCTCACTTTCATACCCAACATTTAGGGGTATTTCATAATCAAACATCAAATCGTATTTGTCATGTATTTGTTTTCCCATATTCAGACATATGTTATGACTTATCATAAAATCTGCGCCAATCAGTACTTCGTCTACAATGTCGGCCACAATAAACTCATGAAAATTGACAATATTGGCAATTCTTAACACCACACGTGTTTTACCATAGACAGTAGCAGGCTCACCTGTAGCTGTTCGCAAGCTCACTCCGCTTAGTGGTTCGACAGCTCCCGTTACCACGTCAGGCCTTATAATTGAAAATCCTGCACCAGTGTCGATAGTCAAAATTCGCTTTTTATCATCGATGTAGCCAAATGTCGTAATAATTTTATATCTCTTTGGCACTACTAAATTTCTTATCGAGTCCTCTGATGCGAAAGGCAGCTCTCCCTTCATACTTAATGGCGACTCCTTTGATGACTGATGACTAGCCCGTTGGTTGTTTCTGGGCGGCGAAGCAGATCTTGAAATTTTTTCTGGTGCTTTGCAGTTACGCTGTATGGGCCCAATCTTACCGCAGTTATAACATTTCAATTTGTTTTTGCCCAGCTTCTCACTTAACACCAGCAAAACTGCTTCTTTAAGGCTCTTTAATTCCTTCATGATATCTCTATCGTCATCAGCAATAACATCGAGCCTTTGCACCTTATACGACTTCTGCTTTGCAACTATTCTTGCGGTTTGCTGAGCCAGGGCAACTGAAACAGTTTCTGCAAATGTTGACTTTAATGCTGCACACATTGCATACTTTACATCTGCATCTCTTATACCGTTAATGAATGCTTCTGTTTTGAAGCTGTTACCGCCGTTAAAAAAGGGTTACACAAAACAACACTAAATGTCACACCCTGTATGTTTTACCCGCAACATGATCTTTTAAAACTCTTACCGTTTTAAAGTAAATTGCTTTCTATTAACTTTGCCTTTATACATATGCGTCTCAACTAACGGTAGGGTAGCCAGATTTTAATTTCGGAAAAACAGTATATTGAATACAAAAAAACAGTACAATCAAGAAAAAAACAGTACATTTTTTTTTTGACGAAAACTTAATCCTCAATTTCACCAAGTTCAGTTATAACTAACTATCAGTTATACCTGTAAAAACATGGTGTTAACTGGGAGTTAAAGTAATAGTTAGTGAATAATTCTTAGTATTAGAATTATATTAATATGGGTACACACTTATGTAGGTGATTGTACTCAAACTGTAGATGTGGGTTCAAAGTGAATCCTAACAACAATTAGCTGGGTTTATTAGTGGTAGTTGGAAACTATTTAAACCAGAGCTTTTGACCAATGTTTTATATCCAATGGATATTATAATTTCTTGGTTGAAAGAAATTATAATTGCAGTAATGCAGCGGTTCAATTTGGAAATAAAAAGACACGTTGTTAGATTACAATTCAAAATATGCTTTATTTAGCGAGAGATGCTTACCCTTTGCAGGTTTGATGTGAATAAAAAATAAAAGTACAATTTTACAAGCCACGAAGGCACTAGCAAATAAAGATGGCTAATCTTAGTTGGCGCTAATAAATTGACAGATTGTCATGTTAATTTATCCACAAGTATAATATTATTAGAATACAAAAATAGGGGTTTAAATTCAGTGCTTTTAAAACTGTATAGCTAATTCACAATTGTTGTAACAACATTTTAAATTCAAAGTGTGGCAAAGTAAATAATTCATTAAATAAAATTAAACATATAAGATGTCCTTTTGCTAATTTAGACATGCCGCCGCTCCTTGCAGCTATGCAATTTAAGTTGATGAAGTGACGCATAATACGGCAGCTAAAGAACGTATGGCCTCTGACAGGATCTTTTGATTTGGTTGAGTTGAACTGATGGGTTGTACACGTTTTTGGGACGGAACCCGTTTTTTTTGTAGAACACGCTTAGTTGGTGTAACTCGTGTATTAGGTTATGTGTAACGGCGTTGCACCTGCCTGGTGGACTGACTGGAACGAGGTGTGCTTTGACCAATGCGCTCACGTACTAATGTTTTTGATGTCTCTGCTCTTTGATGCCGTTTGGAATGCAACAGAGTATGATGCGGCAACCCACATTTGAGACAATTGTCTGGGCTAGTACAATGCCGCACGAGTACGGGCTAGACAATTAAGGCAATAGTTGTTGCGTCTGGCTGCTTGGTTGCGTCTTGTAGAATCCATGGCAAGAAACCTTTGGCAAAATCTGAGTGAATGGTACCGTTGGCAGATTTGGCACTGATGGATGGCTGGGTCTCTAGGAGAGCGGTTACGGGAACTAAAATGAAATAAAATGTGATAAGTAAAAGGCATATTAATGCAGAGGACAGATTTTATGAGTTTAATGAGTGTAGAAAATAAGCTAAGGAAATAACTAGTGTGTACTGTGTGCGAGACTAGGCTCCTGGTTATATGGTAAATAACAGAGCTTAGTAATCGGACGTGTTAAGGTTCCTGCAGCGGTGCGCACATCGACTACTCGAACTTGTTGATCTGACCCTAAATGAACCTTTTCGATTCGTCCCAATCGCGTTTGGTGGGAGAAGATCGTCGATAAGGATTACAAGGTCGCCTATTTGCAAGTTAGGAAGGGAAAATCTCCATTTATATCGTTTGTGTAGAGATTTGAGATACTCGGCTTTCCATTGAATGGCGAATTGATGATGAATTGCCTTTAATTTTTCCCATCGATTTACTAACGAGAGACTTTCGGCTGGTGGCTCAGGAAGTGCCAAGAGGGGACCTCCTCTTATAAAATGTCCGGGCGTTAAAGCGGTTAAATCTGAGGGATTTTCGGACACAGCGGATATAGGTCTTGAATTTAAAACGCCTTCAATTCTGGCCAACACGGTGGCGAATTCTTCGAAGTTGAAACGGTGAGCGCCTGCTACTCGTTTTAAATGAAATTTCAAACTTTTCACCGCTGCTTCCCATAACCCGCCCATATGAGGCGCATGAGGGGGAATAAAGGACCATTCGAATCCATGGGTAATGTATTTTTGCGCAATGTCGTGGGAAACGGTTTTAATAAACGTAGAAAATTCTCTACGAAATACACGGCTTGCTCCCAGAAAGTTGCGTCCATTGTCGGAAACGATTTTACGTGGCAATCCACGACGGCCGACAAACCTATCGAAAGTGGCTTGAAAAGCTGGAGTGGATAGAGAAGAACAGGGCTCAAGGTGAACTGCCTTCGTGGCAAAGCACACAAAAACGCATGCATAGGCCTTGAATGTGGAAGAATTACGTAGAGTGGAGCTTTTTAGTTCAAAAGGCCCAGCGAAATCTACGCCAGTAGTATGAAAGGGGGCTGAAAGTCTGCATCTGTCAGGTGGCAGTGCTGCCATAATTTGGGAACAAGATTTTTGTTTGTATACAATACAGGTTTTACATAATCTAATGATTTTTCGAATTCGTAGTTTCAGACGTGGTATGTAAAATTCGCTTTGGGCCATGCGACACATCAATTGACACTCTGCATGGGCTAGAAATTTATGCAAATGTAATAGGAATAAATTACAAAAGTGGGAATTGCAAGGTAAAATTATAGGAAATCGCTCGTTATAAGGCAATGTAGAGTTTGCTAGTCTTCCATTTACTCGTAGAATACTATTAGTGTCTATGAAGGGATTTAACGTGAGTAGAGAACTGTCTTTGGGTATAGATTCTGAATTTGATAAACTGGTATATTCGATTTCATACCAACGCTTTTGGGCAAGCAATATTAGTCTGGTTTTTACGGAATTAATTTCATCTTGCTGAAGCTCTGTGCTACTATAAATTATGGGACTTGTTGAACTAGCGAAAGATGGTTTAAAATGTCGTATATAACGAAAAATATATGCTAAGACACGTAATGCTCGCGTATATGAAGAGAAATTTGAGAGAATATCGATAAAATTGTTAGTAGCTTGCACATTGGTAGAGTTATTGCGTAAGTGATGAGATAAAACGGTTTCGTCAGGTGTACATTTTGGTATTAGGGCAGAAATTCGGGCAGAGTTAGTGGAATTTATAGGATTGTATTTTGGCCATTCGGAGGGTGGATTCGTGAGCCACGATGGTCCATTCCACTAGAGACTATTAACAATTAAATCTTGCGGCTTACAACCCCTTGAACCTAAGTCAGCGGGATTAAAATGTGTTGGTACATGACGCCATTTAGAAGTCGGCAGTAGTTGGTGAATTTGCGAAACGCGATTGGAGACGTATATTTCTTTCCATGTTGCTGGTGGCTTTGCTAACCAACCATAGAAAAATTTCTGCATTTTTTAAATCTAGAGATTCGATTGTATGAGCGGTGAGTTTAGCTAGGAGCAAGGCACCTGACAACTCTAACCTTGGTAATGTTATGGCTGCTAGAGGAGCAACTTTACTTTTAGAAACAAGTAAATTAGACAGTGCGGTAGAAGATGTTTGAACACGAATATATACAGCTGCGCAGTAAGCCATTTTTGATGCATCACAGAATCCATGCACTTGGATTTTATCAACGGGAGTGAATTGTATCCAGCGCGGAATTTGGATTTTTTGAACGAATGGCATATCTCGAATTAGTTCATTCCAGATTCGGAGCGAATCTTCACTTACATAATCATCCCAATCAATCTTTTCCAACCAGAGTTGTTGAATAAGGATTTTTCCTTTGATAACCACTGGAGAAATCCAGCCAGCTGGATCGAATAATCTTGCTACAGAAGATAATATTTGACGCTTAGTAATATTAATAATTTCGGGAATGGGTTCAAAGGAGTATGTAAAATAGTCTGTAAGTGCATTCCACCGTATACCGAGAGTTTTAGTGGCACTAGAATCGTAAAATTTAAGAAAATCGGAATCATATAAGTCTTCTTGCGGAATAGCTTCTAACAATCGAGAGTCATTAGATGCGAATTTTTTTAACAGAAAACCTGCTGAGCCGAGGGATCGAATCAGCTGTTGTTGGGCTTCTGCAGCACTATCGAGAGAATGACCTCCAGCAAGAATATCGTCTACATACGTTTCCTTACGTAAAATTTGTGATGCTTTTGGGAAGAGATTTTGGTTATCAGAGGCTAATTGTAAAAGAGTTCGTATTGCCAAGAATGGTGCGCAATTAATACCAAAGGTTACGGTTTTGAGCTGATAGTCTTTGATAGCCTCCCGGGGGGACTTTTGAAATAGAATCCTTTGATAGGGCCTGTCACGAGGATCTATTAGGATTTGTCTATACATTTTTTGAATGTCTCCGCTGAAGACATATCGGTAAAAACGCGAATTTAATATTACTGTGACCAAGTCTGCTTGTAAAGTAGGACCTGTGTATAGTGTATCGTTAAGGGAAAGACCAGATTTTGTTTTGCGTGACGCGTTAAAGACTACACGAACTTTTGTAGTTTTATGGTCTGGAAGAACCACAGCGTGATGCGGGAGATAAAAAGAACTACACTTATTTTCTGAGATGTATTCTATCGAGGTGGTTGGTTCCATGTGATCAAGGGCTATATATTCCTTGAGCACTTCAACATATTGCGAATGAAGCTGGGGATTTTTAGCGAGAGTTTGCTCCATTCTTACGTATTGGCTTAGAGCTATAAACCTCGATGTACCGAGACATTTTTCGTCCGGGAATTCTTTTTTGAATGGCACTCGAACCATATAACGACCGTCAGGAAGACGTTTTGTCGTCTTTGTGTAAAATTCTTCACAAAGTTTGTCCTCTGAAGCTATTGGTCGGGATGCTGGAATTTCCTCCTGCTCCCAGAATTTTCGGAGTAATTCGTTTACGTTTGAATTTTCGCTTGAATTTGTGATAGCGGAAAAGGACGATATGGGCTGCGTTTGAATTGGTCCACTGAGAACCCAGCCGAAAATAGTTTTATAGGCGGAAGCTGAGCCACAAATATTCCTTTTTATACCCTCTAGATTTATATGTCGTTCGCTATCATTTCCTAAGATAAGGTCAATTGAAGAGGAAACATTAAAATATGGATCAGCTAGTTCGATATCTGAGAGACCGAATTCACAGCTTATTTTGAAAGAGTTTGAGGGTATTTTACTAGCGACTTTAGGGAGCACAATTGCCGATATTTGAATGCGAACATTGTTTTGGTGAGACACGATAGTTATGTCACATTCTTTAACAGCGGTTTGGCTTTAACCGCCAACTCCAATAATCTCAAATTTGGATCTTCTGAAGGGAAGATTTAACCGTGCTCGTATCTTTTCTGAGAGAAAAGTTCTTTCTGAGCCTGGGTCTATGAGTGCTCGAATTGTGAAACGTTCTCCCCTACTTTCTATCTGAACGAGGGCTGTTCTTAGAAGGACATTCGTATGATTTGCAGCATAATTAGAATGAATTTGGGGGTTTCTAGAGGCGTTTGAAGTTGAGGGTTGCATCGACAACTCACGTGGCTGTTGATTTTGAGTATGAACATTTAAATTTGGAGGATGAGAAATTGAATTTTGAGTTTGGGAAGTTGATTTGTGCGAGTGGGAATTATGATTATTGTTATTAAACGATTGATTTGTATTCGCTTTCGAATTATTATTTGGCCGCATGTGAAGTAAGGTGTGATGCGTTTTTCCACAATTTAGGCATGTATTTTTGCTTTTACAATTATTTTTTGTATGAGCAATCGAAAGGCAGTTATTACAAATTTGGTTTTTAAAGACGAAATCTACCCTTTCTTGGATTGATAGGTTGCGAAATTGTGAACATGATCTTAGGCTGTGTGCTTCATTACAAATTTTACAGTTGAAATTG
Organism: Pollenia angustigena; assembly: GCA_930367215.1. Classification (NCBI taxonomy): domain Eukaryota; kingdom Metazoa; phylum Arthropoda; class Insecta; order Diptera; family Polleniidae; genus Pollenia; species Pollenia angustigena. Next base: position 224,687,023 of record OV884059.1, read on the forward strand.
AGTTTTTCCTGAGATGCATAGGTTTGAATTCGGGATTGAGATTTGGATTCATTTGAAAATGAAGGTTTTGTGAGTTTAATTGTAGAAATTCGTTCTACTACTTCGCATCTCTTAAGAAGGAAGTTACTTAGTTGTGCCCATGTTGGTAAATTTCTGCACGCGTTAAGAGATTGTTCCCATTGAGCAAGGGTTTCGTGAGGTAGCTTAGAATAAACTAAATTTACTAATATTGGATCCCATCCTTCCGCAGATACACCTAACGTTTGCAGTATTGACAAACAGTCTGTGACCGAACTATGTATTCTCTGCAGGGATTCACTATCCTCTGCACTGGCTGCAGAAATGTTAAAAAGATTTCGAATTTGATTATCTACCAGAACCCTTATGTTCTCGTATCGGGCTTTAAGAGCTTGCCAAGCAAGATTAAAATTATCATCCGTAAGGGGAAATCGGTTTACGATTGATCCTGCAGTTCCCGTTGTTTTGCTACGAAGATGGTACAATTTTTCGGCGAATGTCAATCTCGGATGATTGATGTAAACTGCTGTGAACATGTCACGAAACGCAGGCCATTCTTCGTAACTTCCTGAGAAGGTTTGAGTATCGCAAGGGGGAAGTTTGAGGCATGTGTTAAAGTTTTCTCGGGGAGGTTGGTACTCATGGGTTCTGTGCTAACCCGAGGATTTATGCTTCCTCTATGCGGTTTAATGAGATCGAGAAGTTTCGAAATAGTAAGGTAATACATTTCAACACATGCGTCATATTGTTCTTGTGCCGTTGTCTTTATTTCTTCGCTTTGATCAGAGAGCATGAGATCTTCATACGAGCTTTCTACTTTAGTCCAACGACTATCAAGGTCTTTCATTTTAATATCTAGAAGGGCTTCAGATTGTCCAGAAGATTCCTGAACATCATTTCTTTTGCAAAATGAGATTAAATTGTTGGCATCGAATGCAAATCTGTGGTTAGGTGAAGCCATAGTGAGAAAACTGTAAATGGGATTTGTAACGCGAAATGAAAGTACTTGAAAAATAATAAAACTGAAATTTTCCCTGTATTACCAAGTAACTTCTAAAAAAAATTTTCTAATTGCGTAAGTTAAACGTGTTGAGACTAAGTAATAGTCGATAATCAAATTTTCCGAGATTTTTGTAAGCAATTTTGAGGTTGAAGAAGTGTGGAATGTGAATTTATAATAAATATTTTCTTTGTATGCAAGAAATAATATGCAAATTAATAACCTGTAGCGGCTTAAATTAGATGACAATGTGTGTAATTTTATAAAATGTGGAATGCTTTTATGGTTAGGTAAAAATAGATAGAAAATATTTGGAGATTTAGAGAAAAAAAGGATAGTTTTTCTTTGAGGCGAAAGAAAATATTTAACAGTTTAGGATGATAGATCGTGAATCTATAATATTTTCTTTTAGGTGAAAGAAAATATTTTGCGGTTTGATAACATAGATCACGAATCTATATTTTATTTTAGGTGAAAGAAAATATTTAGCGGTTTTAGGAAAAATAAATCGGAATCTATAATATTTTCTTTTAGGTGAAAGAAAATATAAGCGGTTTAATAAAATTAGATTTCGAAAATACAATATTTTCTTTTAGGTGAAAGAAAATATTAAGCGGTTTAAAAAAAAAATAGATCGGAAAATTTATAATATTTTCTTTTAAGTGAAAGAAAATATTTATCGATTTAATAAAAATAGATTTCGAAAATACAATATTTTCTTTTAGGTGAAAGAAAATATTATGCGGTTAAAAATAGATCGGAAATCTATGATATTTTCTTTTAAGTAAAAGAAAATATTGAGCGGTTTATAAACGTGTGTAAAAAAAAAGTTTAATTCGCAAAGCCTTAATGTTGAGACTAAGTATTTTAAGGAATTTTAATTCCTTTTAATGTATAATGGGATATCCAATTTTCCCTTTACTATTGTATGGGACTGTATTTTAATTTTAATTAAGAATAAATTTCAAATTTCGTTAAATGCAAATTTCCCTAAAAAAAAATTTTCCCTTTTTTTTCCAACGACGTAATGTTGAGATTTTGCCTTTAAAATTTAGAAAAATTTTCTTTAAATATTTCAATTTTAATTAAACTTGAATTTATACAAATATTTATAATTTTTGTTGCTTTGTAAATTTTCTAAATAATTTTACAATATTTTTATTCGACGGAATTAACTTTATTTAGGTATTAAAAAGAAAATGCATTCTAAAAATTTTTTCTAGTTTTTATTCACTTCTCAAAATATTTACCAAATTTTCCAATGATTGTACCCACTGTTGTATATAATTATAATAAAAATCTTAATTTTTTTTATCAAAAAGTAATTTCAATTTTTGGGAATACAAAATTTTAATTTCAAAAGATTTTGTTGTTCGTGCTTAATTCCCAGTTTTTATTATTGATAAAAACACTTGAAATTTATTGTTGATGGGATAAGCTATTCCTATGCATTTCACTGGTTGCTAAGGCCAGATCATCAGGAAACTTCATCCATAAAGGTTTTAGACAAACTAAAGATATTAAACCAAATAAAACTGTTAAACGTATAAGAATTATAGCAACAGTTCTACTTGTAACAATATCAAAGTTTAAACAAAACACATCAACAATAAACAACAGTGGGTTCATCTCATCTTACATTTCCCCACTACAATTAGTTGAAATTCTCTCTACATTAATTGTAGTTGTAAGTAGGTTAAGAAAAACAAAATGAAAAAAACAACAACTTACAAAAGATGTTGTCAATTAAGTGTTTTTTAGGCCGTGCACTGCCTGTTTATTATCAAAAAGTGTTCAAGTGTTTTTATCAATAATAAAAACTTGGAATTAAGCACGAATAACAAAATCTTTTGAAATTAAAATTTTGTATTCCCAAAAATTGAAATTACTTTTTGATAATAAACAGGCAGTGCACGGCCTAAAAAACACTTAATTGACAACATCTTTTGTAAGTTGTTGTTTTTTTCATTTTGTTTTTCTTAACCTACTTACAACTACAATTAATGTTGAGAGAATTTCAACTAATTGTAGTGGGGAAATGTAAGATGAGATGAACCCACTGTTGTTTATTGTTGATGTGTTTTGTTTAAACTTTGATATTGTTACAAGTAGAACTGTTGCTATAATTCTTATACGTTTAACAGTTTTATTTGGTTTAATATCTTTAGTTTGTCTAAAACCTTTATGGATGAAGTTTCCTGATGATCTGGCCTAAGCAACCAGTGAAATGCATAGGAATAGCTTATCCCATCAACAATAAATTTCAAGTGTTTTTATCAATAATAAAAACTGGGAATTAAGCACGAATAACAAAATCTTTTGATCTTAATTTTTTTCAATTTTATTAATTTTTTTCCAAATCTGTAACCAAAGGTAATTTTTCTTTTCACTATAAACGACAATCTGATTTTTCCTTATTAAATTGAAAATTGTAGTTGATTGTTGATAAATTTGTTGATTTTATCTAGTAAAATAACACTTTTTCCCTCCTGCTGCTACACCGTGTTAAATTGTGTTAATGCCTACGTATGCAGGGTTACCGTTGGAAATTTTCGAAAAGGGTCACAAAAAGGGTATTTTCCAGAAAAAGGGGTCAAAAAAAGGGTATTTCAATAAAAAAGGGTCAAGTTTTTTATTAGCAGTATTTCCCATTTTAATGAACATAATAAGATCAAGTTTTTTTAAAAGCAAACAAACCAATAATATTTCAGCTCAAAAAACTTAATTTTTTTATGGAATGCTCTGTCCTATTTTAAACACCTGACAAAATGTTTATTCTTTATCATTATACATAGCTAATTTTTTAATCTTTTTTATGTAATTTTCCGATTTAGTGATGTCAAAATATTTTAGTGTTTGTTTTAAATTTTGCAATCGTTCGCAAATTGTAACCATTTTCTCGATTAAAGCGATTTTTCCTGTAAGTGTCAGATTTGTTAAAGTTACGATTTTTAATAAATATAAGACTTGGCTATCATACCGCTGCTACCAAATATATGGGAATTTCCCCTAATTTAGCAATTTTTACCTCTTGTTTTCATTTCTGTTAGGGCACTCTCAACACTGTCGATTCAAAAGAAGGCGAAAAGTTCAATACCTTTTGCCATTATTAAGGGCGAATTTTTTTGAATAAAACATGTTACTCTTTAAGAGAGCAAAACACCAAATTGCATTTTTTTAATAAAATGTAAAATTGTTTGTTTTGAAAAGAAACCACCGTAAAAAATAACAAATATTTATATGAGTTATGTTTGCTTTTAGGGAAACTGTACTTTACTATCAAAAATCAAGGAGAAGAAAGCATGGAATTGTAAGTTTATACTTGTCTGTTCCATATCAAGCAATGCTTATTTCAAAAACATTTGTTTAGCACTTCTGTTCCGCAGTGTTGACAAAAAACAAAATGTGAGAGCTATTTCCATAAAAGGGTCAAAAAGTGTCACAAAATAGGTGATAATGATACAAAAGTATAATTTAAAAAAAGGGTCATAAGAGGTATCAACACCGTCGAAAAAGGGTCAAATTGATACTTTAGTATCACAACGGTAACGCTGTACGTATGTACTTATGTGTAAGAGACTAATGGCCATTTTCTCATTAGGCGATTATCTTTTATCCCAACGAAAAACTGCACATTAAAGAAATTTGGTTTTCTCAATGTCTCATTTGCTTCGATTTAATCGCAAAGCTAACCGGCACTCATCTGCAAATTATTTATTTTCCTTTTATTTGCCGTACAGATAAATTCAATCAGCTGACTCCCATCTTTTACATGTATTTTGAGTGGCGTTGCCAGCTGAAAACTTTGTTTTTTGTCAGTATATTGAGAAACCCAAAATCGTTAACGGACAGTTTATCGGTCCAATAAATTTATGTTGACATTAAGTATCAGACAGTTTGTCGATACATTGAGAAAATGGCCATAACACTGTTAATGAGAAATATGTATGTTTGTAACGATCACAATTTAATGTTAAAGAGAAGTACGATGAATGTTGTTGTTAAAGAGATTTATTTATGTAAAGAGATGGCTGTGTATTTATGTGGGATATTAATGTGTAATTGAATAAGGGTTGAATACAGTGATGTTAACTTTTATTTTTTCATTACCGTACGGTCCTCTAAAAATTACCGTTTTTGAGAAGAAATTACCGTACGCAAAGGTTTTTAATTTAAACATTCACAGCAGTATTCAAAAATAATTTACTTAAAATTTAAATGTGTTTTATGAAAAATTTAAATGAAAATCATTGTATTCAACATTTTTAATTTTTCGAATTTATTCTATGAGCTAAATTTCAGGAATGTATTTTATAAAGCTTTTTTGTAATAGTTCTATTCCTTCAATATACAATATACCTCATTGCTGTCCAAAGGAAGGCTAAGGTAAAATGTAAAAAGAAAATACAATATAATAGTCTGGTAGTGTATAAAGTCATTTCTGAAAAATTGAAGGAATAGAACTATTACAAAAAAGCTTTATAAAATACATAACTGAAATTTAGCTCATAGAATAAATTCGAAAAAATAAAAAAAAAATGTTGAATATAATATAAAGTAACCTTCGGAAGGAAATAATTCCCAGTTTCTATTTGTTAAAATAGTTGAGTTAAATAGATTCAATTTATAAAGTAACACTATCCAGTGAGACACAAAGAATGCTGACGAAGGCCGTAGCGGGCCAGAAAATGCATTACATTGTGCTGGTGTCTAATAATTGTAAATTTTTCTGTACATACAATATACCTTATTGCTTTCCAAAGGAAGGCTAAGGTAAAATGTAAAAAGAAAATACAATATAATAGTCTGGTAGTGTATAAAGTCATTTCTGGAAAATTGAAGGAATAGAACTATTACAAAAAAGCTTTATAAAATACATAACTGAAATTTAGCTCATAGAATAAATTCGAAAAATAAAAAATGTTGAATATAATATAAAGTAACCTTCGGAATGAAATAATTCCCAGTTTCTATTTGTTGAAAATCATTGTTTTAAAATACATTTTAAACCAAAATTATTGTATTTTTATCAATACGAAAGTAAAAACATTATATAAATAAAATTCTATCGTTACTGTCAGACTGATTCATCATCGCACAGCCTAAACGACCGAAGCTAAAAAGTTTAAGTTTGAACCGGAGGTTGGACTCTCGTTTTGGAAAAAATTTACACGAAATATTTATATCTACCCGCTGTAAAATAAAGTGCTATTTTGTCATCTTCTTATGATGAAACGATTGGTTTAAAAGTTCTTTTTCATACGCCTTAAATACAAAATTAATATGTAATAGTTTTGCTTCTATTGAAAAGTTTTAATATTTACTATAGTTAAATGCATCCATCACATTATAGCTATTTTAAATGCCTAAAAAGTTTTTGATTTTTAAACAAACAATAAGTTTAAAATAAAATTAATAAAATACAATGAGTTATTTAATTTTTCATATTTTACACTTATCACTGTAACCTTAGTATTTGCAGAAACATAAACATTCTTGATTTTTTGTATAACATTCATCTATTTTTAAAATTGACGTTGAAAATAACCTCTCAAAAGTTAAAATCGTAAAGCCTTCATATGTAAGTTTGTAGGTATATGAATATTAAAAACCCAAATCTTCATAGGTATTACCGTATTTTAAATGAAATTACCTTGCTACCTTTTTGGGCTCAAAATTACCGTAAAAAAGGGTAATTACCGTACGGTTAACATCACTGGTTGAATATAGCAAGCTACTCACGTTTTGTTCTGCTACTGTTGAATTCTCTTGATAAAAATCACAAAGAGAACTTTGGCTTTCTGTTGGTTCTGTAATTTGTTTTGTTGTTGAAACCAGGGTTACCGTTGGAAATTTTCGAAAAGGGTCACAAAAAGGGGTAAAGAAAAGGGTATTTCAATAAAAAAAGGGTCAACATTTTTAATAGCAGTATTTCCCATTTAAATATATATAAAAATACCAAGTTTTTTTATAAACAAACAAAAAATATTTATTTCAGGTAGGCAGTGCTTAAAAAACTTCATTTGTTTATGAAATGCCCTTTCCTGTTTTTAACACTTGACAAAAAGTTTGTTCTTCATCATTATAGCTCATTTTTTGAATACTTTTTATGTTATATTCCGAAATTTTTTTTTACCTATTTAGCGATTTCAAATAAGTTTTTGGTTTTGTTTCCAATTTTGCAATCGTTGGCGAATTTTTTCCTGCAAGTTTTGTGATTCTTTAAAGCTTACCACTGTTACCAAATATTTGTGAATTTCAGCAATTTTTACTGAATTTTTTCATTCCTGTTAGTTTTAGGGACTTTTAATCAATTTGATGGCGCTATTTTTGCAAAATTTTTCAAGTTTCTAAATTTTTGCGAAGCTTTCTTGCTCTTTGAGGCAATCCTCGCCGTTTTAAAAATGGTCCCATACATAAACCGATGTCACCTTTTTTACAGGGCACTCTTAATATTGTCGATTTTAAAGGGGGCAGAAAGTTCAATGCCTTATGACAATATTAAGGATGAAGTTTTTAGCATAAAACTTGCTACTCTATAAGAGAGCAAAACATTTATAAGAAACGAACACCTAATTGCATTTTTTAAATCAAATGTCACATTGTTTTTGAAAAGAAATCACCATAAGTTATTCAATAAATAAAACATAACAAATATGTATATGATTTATTTTTGCTATAAGGGAAATCGTACTTTAATTTCTACTTTACTATCGAAAATCTAATTAAGAAGTCGTACAAAATCTCTTAACACAATTCTTTTTACGAATACTAACTGGTTTTTAGGAATTTGCGTTCTATATTTTGGTATTAAATCTTCACTTGAAGTCCATTTCTCCATCTCCGCTCATTTCGAAAACATTTTTTAGCACTAACGTCCAGCATTGTTGACAAAAACAAAATGTAAGTGCTATTTCCAAAAAAGGGTCAAAAAGTGTCACAAAATAGGTGAAAATGATACAAAAGTATAATTTAAAAAAAGGGTCATAAATGGTATCAAGACCGTCGAAAAAGGGTCAAATTGATACTTTAGTATCACAACGGTAACGCTGGTTGAAACCTAAGAATTTTTTTTTCTTTATTTTTTACGAGTTTTGTTTCGCTATTAAGAACTTTTCCTCTTTTTAATTTATCTTTCTTTAGTTTTGCTAATCTTCTGTACACTAATTTTTTCTATGTATGTATATGATTTTATGCCTTATTTATGTAGATGCACAAGTGCACAAGAAAACCTTGAGAAACCAAAGGGAGGTAAAAAACGGTATAAACAGGTTTTGACTTTTTTTTCCTTAAATTTCTTGTTTTACGAATTTTTGTCTTACACTAAGTTTAGATGAGGGCTTTTACGACGTCGCTTTGTCGACGTCTCTTTTGGTTTGTTGGTGAGCGGTGTAGAAAGGAAAGAGGGGTTAACAAAATGTCTCGTTTTGTATTTTGCATGTCGTTTTTTACATTTCTCTTTTAACTTTTTCTGTTTACGTTTTATTATTTTTCTTACTTTGAAGTTTGTGGTTGAAAATACAGTGAGACCTCGATTATCGATAATAGACGGGATCGGCAGAATTCTTGATTATTTATTTTTTTTGGTGTGTTTCTTATTTTATGTAAATATATAACGTTTTATTATGTAAACATGAGGAAAAAAGTAAATTTGGCAGAACATGCTTCCACACCGTTAAGATATTCTCTTTCTTCGTTTATTTAAATTTCTTTTGATTGTTCAAAATTTAACGAAAAAAAGATAATTTGTTTATAATTTCGGATAATAGAGGCAATTTAAATCAGTGCAAAAAAATGTTTGTTTTCCATTTTATTGAAGCTGCCGGTTAATCGAATGACGGGTAATCAAGGCCATACTGTAAATAAAAAAAAGACATGCAACCAAAAATCATCGTATGAACGCAAAGAGATTTTGGAAGTTGCTTTAAAAGGGAAACAAGATAAAACGACGTCGTAAAAGCTCTCATGTGAATTGAGTGTTAACTAACCAGAATGTAATGCTTTATAAAAATTTGCAAACTTTTGAATTTTCCGTTCTTTTTTTTTTTTTTGTTGTTGTTTATTAAATTTTGGGCACTATTGATAGGTATAGCAATCTGTATTTATTCCAATTTCGGCAATTTAAAGAAGATTTTTTTTTTGGTTTTAACAATGACCAAAAAAAATTTTCGTTTTTATGCTTTTTTCACTTTTTTTTTTTAACTTTCTTTTATTTATTTTAATAATAATTTTTTTTTTTTTTTGCTTCACAAGTTTGTTTTTTTTTTTTGTATTTGTACTCACTTTGTTTGTGTCATTAGTTTTTTGTTTTACTTTGACCTTTTCTTATGTTTTGAATTGTTTCCCGTCACCTATGTATGTTCTATCCGCGATCTTCTTGTTGACTGAAGAGCTTGCACTTTGAGCTGTTACTGCCCGTCTACAACTGACATGATTTGCTGTTATAACTTGAAGTTATAAAAGCGTTGTTAAAACATTTGCATTAACAACCGTGTTATAACATGAGAAAACTTCTAACATGATGAGTCTATACCTAACACTAACATCATATTTGTGTTAAAGTTAAGCATTTCATGTCAGTTGTAGACTGCATGTTAAGTTGATGCTGCTAAGAAGTTTTTGTATGTTTTGGGTGACCAGGTGTGTATTTTGTTGTGTATGTTTTAGGTGACCAGTTTAACGTCGGCGAAGGACCATGAATAATTCTTAGTATTAGAATTATATTAATATGGGTACACACTTATGTAGGTGATTGTACTCAAACTGTAGATGTGGGTTCAAAGTGAATCCTAACAACAATTAGCTGGGTTTATTAGTGGTAGTTGGAAACTATTTAAACCAGAGCTTTTGACCAATGTTTTATATCCAATGGATATTATAATTTCTTGGTTGAAAGAAATTATAATTGCAGTAATGCAGCGGTTCAATTTGGAAATAAAAAGACACGTTGTTAGATTACAATTCAAAATATGCTTTATTTAGCGAGAGATGCTTACCCTTTGCAGGTTTGATGTGAATAAAAAATAAAAGTACAATTTTACAAGCCACGAAGGCACTAGCAAATAAAGATGGCTAATCTTAGTTGGCGCTAATAAATTGACAGATTGTCATGTTAATTTATCCACAAGTATAATATTATTAGAATACAAAAATAGGGGTTTAAATTCAGTGCTTTTAAAACTGTATAGCTAATTCACAATTGTTGTAACAACATTTTAAATTCAAAGTGTGGCAAAGTAAATAATTCATTAAATAAAATTAAACATATAAGATGTCCTTTTGCTAATTTAGACAGTTAGTTTTAACTAAACTTGGTGAAATTGGGGGTAAATATTTTAAACTTTTGATTGATTATGCAACGACAATTATATAAAGAAATACACTTAAATTATGTAACGTCAAAGGAAGTATTTCCATTTTATGGCATTTTATAAATAAACGAAATTACTCCATTTGCGTTAAAAAAAGTAAACACCACAAACGAAAACAATAACATTGCTGTAAGCCATATAAGAAAGGAAAAAAACCTAACATAGCTCAAAAATATTAACTCATTGATTGTGTAAGTCCGATTTTCTTTAAACATATTCGTATTTTAAGCAATTTTCACCACACACATAGTTGCACAAATCATATAGAATTTGAGAAAATGTTTGTTTCCTAAATTAGTTTTCCAATTTCAAACAATTTTTAATTTATTTACGGCCAATTTTACCAAGTTCACTTATAATAATATATTACTTCTGGGAAATGGACTGTGACAAGTAAAGGTTGAAAATTCTTGGTTGCCACTCACGTGGGAGTGGCCAAGGATGATTCCTTTGCTTCACAGCCAAAGCAGCTCACTACCACCGGTTTTTACCAGGTATTCCCCGGGCAATGGCTGTAGAACACCCGTTCAGAGGCTAGCTAGAGTGAGGAGGCGGCTAAGTAACCTGAATGGTTGAAAGACGTCTTAGGTCGGTAGGAAGAACTTCTGAAACTTAGTTTCTGTAAAGTATCCTGGTGGCTCGTTAAGGGGGTCTCAGGAAGTAGAAGGAACGCGGATAATCTCTGCCTTTGAAAAACTTTACAAATTGCCTGCCTGGAGGTTGCTGGCAGCCCCAGCACCAGGATCGGATGCGGAAGCCTAATAAGCTGCCGCATCTTAAATAACACTTTTAAATGAAACCTCAACTATATTAAACCAAAAAAGATCTGATTTACTGATGACAACCTTTAGCATGAACAAACGGACACGGCTTGGAACCTGGAATGTTAGGACGCTGTCTGAACCATCGCGTTTAGAACAACTGTGTAATGAATTTGAAAACTACAATCTTCTTTTCTTAGACTTAAGTGAGGTACGCTAGCCAGAATCTGGAGAAATAACAACCGCCAACGGACATCACTTTCTTTATTCAGGAAAGCCAGCCAATGAGCCAAAATCTTCTGTAGTTGGCATTCTATTTTCTAGAGAAGCTAATAATGCAGTCATATGCTGGAAGCCTTACTCGGACAGAAAAATTTCCGTAGGGTTTAGAACCCGTGCGCGTAACGCAACTTGCACAGTGCTATGCACCTACAGAGGTGTCAGATTATTCTGCTAAAGAAGACTTTTACAGCCTACTTGATCGTGCAATATCCTCTTCAAACACCGGTGATATATTGATTGTTATGGGAGACTTTAACGCGCAAATAGGCCCTGACAACTCTGGCTTCGAAAACATTATGGGCACGCATGCGCTAGGAAGAAGAAACGAAAATGGAGATATTTTTGTAAATATGTGTGCTGCAAGCAACCTAGTTATAGGTGGATCTCTTTTCCCACATAAAAACATACACAAGACTACATGGGTATCATCGGACCATATAACAGAAAACCAAATCGACCACATTACTATAAGCCGTAAATGGCGCGGGTCTCTGTTGGATGTGCGTTGTAAAAGAGGGGCAGATGTTGCAAGCTTGTTGGTAGTATGCGTATAAAACTGGTGGCAATCAATAGAGCAAATCCATTGCTCCAGAAAAAGTTTAACATACATAACCTAAGAAATCCCTCTGTTGCTGCAAATTACACCCAAGAACTGCAACATGCCGTTAGAACAACATCATATGCACAGCGAAAAGACTGGCAAACTATTAGGAAAGTTATAACAGAAGTTGCTAAGAAGCACATAGGCTTCAAGGAACAAAGACGCAAGCAATGGTTATCTGACGAAACTTGGTCCTTGATTATGGAAAGAAAACTAATAAAAGCAACCTACGTTCACAACACACTGCTATAGACCGTCTTGTAAAGCGAAATATCCGCAACGACAAACGTGCTTGGACGAACAGTATAGCGTTAGAAGCTCAAGCTGCAGCGGATACAAATCGTTCTGGCGATCTCTATAAGCTCATCAAAATGCTTACCAATAAAGCCACTGTAACAGGAAAGCCCATACAAAACAATGATGGCATACTCATAACATCGAAAGAGGAACAGCTAGATCTTTGGGCCGACCACTACTCCTTAATCCTTGCTCCGGGACCTAGTGGGGATAAGCACATATGCAATTCCGATAACCATAATTATACTGCAAATATTCCCTTTGCAACTCCATATATTTCTGAACTGATTTCAGCTATAAAGTTGCTTAAAAATAATAAAAGCCCTGGGCCTGACAACATCTCCCCAGAACTTCTCAAAACAGATATCTCTACCTGTGCCCAGCTTATTTTGCCCTTAGTAGATGACATATGGAATAATGAAAGAGTTCCTGACGAACTAAACTGTTATCTCGGCTCTATATTAACAACAACTGGTAACTCGAGCGCAGATATCTTTTACAGAATTAAAAAAGCATCACAAACTTTCGGCCAACTTAATAACATATGAAAATCTTCCATACTCTATCGTGGTGTCATAATTAAACTGTTTAATTCTAATGTTCGTTCTTCTTTGTTATACGGCTGCGAAACATGGAATGCGGCCCCTCCAAAAAATTTGATTTTGTTTTTGTCTTTCTCAGGTGTGGAAAGGGAAATACTATTGGAAGAGGTAGCCATAAAATCATACATATCGATGGTTTTTTCCGCAACGTTGTAACTCAAAAACAACTACTTTTCAGGAGAGACAAAATACTTTTTTTTAACTAATACTTGAAACTTTTTGCTTTATAGTCTTTTATAATCCAAGAATTAAGAAAAAATCCGATATTCCGCCAAACAAAAAAACTGAAAAATTGTAAGGTGGTGTTTACTTATTACTTTTCGCTAAAAACAAAAAATCGAGCTACGTGGTTGCGGAAGAAAACCATCGATATGTCTTAAAAATAACAACATGAAAATATACCACTGCTGCGAGCCACCCATTACTATTTAGATTTCTACTGTGTATTTATTAGAAAACAATGACCACAGCGTAAAAGCTCATATTATTTTAGAACTTTATTTGGAAGACAGCAAAATTTTTGTAAGCTATATTATGAAAATATGTTTTTAGCAGGGTTTTTCTTAATATCTTGGTTTTTTGTAGACTGAACAAAAAAAAAACAGTACAAAAACCTGTACAAAGTGTAAAAAACAGTACATTTGCGTACTGTTTTAGGAGTTGTGCATAAAACAGTACAAATGCAAAAAACTAGTACATGTACAGCTTAAAACAGTACGTATGGCAACCCTAACTAACGGTCCTTTTGGATTTGTCACGTAGGCATAAAATATTAAATTTTTTGTATTGCTTAAGGTGCTATCAGACGGGATGTATTTTACATATGTACTGTCACTTTTCTTTCCCATATGTAATTCCATATGCATGTCAAAATTTCCATTTTACATACGATTTATAATTTTTGCTATCACACCTGCTTATGTTTTTCCTTATGACATAACCTATAAATGTAAACAAAAACTGACTCTTGTTTACGTTTCAAAACAAACCAGCTGTTTTGTTTATGTTTGCCACAGGAAAATAGAGCGTGTTCTAATCGAAAAATTTACATATGTATTTCCACATGCATTTTACACATGCAAAGTTTCATATGTATCACACGATGTGTACAACTTTTACAGATGGAAAATTTGACAGTACATATGTAAAATACATCCCGTCTGATAGCACCTTTAACATACATACACACATACCTATGTACGTATGATTCTTCATAAAGCAATGTAAATTAAATTTTGTGAACAATTGATTTCTTAGCATCGAACGGCGCACTGTGGCTGAAAATTGAATTTCATCGGCCAAAAGGCCAATTTTTTGTCATCGCCGATTTCAAAAATGGTAATGCCATTCGATAGCAAACATATTAGAACTAAGGTATCCAAAAAACTATATTAAAATATTGATAATTGTGGCTGTGCCATGCTGCTGGAAACAAATATTTTATGTTGTTTTAGAAAAAAATTAATTTTTGTAAATTTGATCAGAACTAAATTAAGATTTCTCGCAAACCGTTATCAATAATGGGTCGAAATTTTTTTTGTTATATTAGTGGGATAGTAGTCTTTAAAAAGTGGTTCATTACATCACTGTATCATTTATACCTGATGTGTTATTAAATGTTTCCCCAGGTTCTATATTTTAGTTAAATCCGAATTTTAGAGGAGTAGAACTTGTTAGGGTCAAAATGGGTTAAAGAGATTTTAGTACCATCAGAAAGCTGAAAGTGTCCTCTTTAGCCCCATATATACTTGTTCAACTGTTTGGAACTGTCTGTTGAACACTTTTTTCATTTTAATGAAATTACTCGCAACATTTTTTTTTGCTATTTTTATTTAAGCTGCTCATATGACTGAAATATAACACAAGGGTTTACGAACGTTTTGTTTTGAAAAATTATTTTGCTTCTTATGAACGGCTGAACATATTTGAATGAAATTTAAAACTGTCATAGCCGGATAGCTTTTGAGTTGAATTGAAAGAATGGAGGGTCGGGAGTATGACTTGCGGACCTCTAAAATTGGTAACCTCGGAAATTCAAAGTTTTAAAAAATTCACCAAAAATATTTTATGGATTTCCAAAAAAATTAAATTTAAGGTGTGGTTCAAAAAATATGCTTACATTTTTAGGTTATCTCCTTTGCCTTTGGAGATATTCGGATAAAACGGATTTTTTGGCTTGATTTTATAACGGTTTTTCTAGTTTTTTAATCGGATGGATTATGTTTTATGTCAAACTCTTATCGATAGTGGGTTCAACATTTTTTATATTGGTAGTAAAGCAGTCTTCAAACAATGTTATGTTGTATTACTGTACCGATTATACCTGCTGTGTTATTAAATATTTTTTCAGCTTCTATATTGTAGTCAAATTGAAATTCAGAAGTATAGAATTTATGAGGGTCAAAAGGGGTTAGAGAGATTTTATTAGCTGTAGAAAGGTGAAAGTATCTACTTTAAACCCAAATGCACTTTTGTACCTGTTTGGACCAGCCTATAGAACACTTTTTTAGTTTGTGTAAAATTATTCGCAATATTTATTTTACTCTTTTTATTTTACCTATTCATATGACTGGAATATAAATGTACCAAGCCAAGTTGTGCTAGGTATTTTATATTATATAATTACAAATACCTGTGGGATTTTAAGCGTATCCTACTTTAGCCCAATTTAGTTTTTTATTCTACCTTATTATGCTACCTAGGAACACAGTATAACGCAAGCTATGTATAAAAGCCATATACATATACATATACAAATATATCTAAGCAATAACAATCTAATTTTTATATATCTATAAAGATGGAGAGCTTCAGCTATAAAGAATTATCCGAAGAGTATTTTAAAAATAAAAAGGAGGAAGATGTTTTAAGTTACATTGAAGGAAAACTCAATTTATATTCCTGCAGCACTGAAATACGATCGGAACTGCAAAATAAAATAATCGATTTCGTCAACTTAAAAAAGCGGTTCAAACAAGTTGGATGGAGTAAACCTAGATTTTACAACAGTTTTGCAAACTGGTTAGATGGCGAACTCAGTGTCCAGATATCTTCAGAAGGTACATATAAAAAGAACCTTGGGAGGCCAAAGAAATTACTTGAGAACTGTAGCGATAAATCTAAAAGACGGAAGCTTAAGGATATCAACGAAGAAATCGGAGATACAAGTATTCAAGAAGCTTTGTTATATCAACTGCGATCACAAAAAGAACTCACAAAAGTCGATATTATTGAAAAAGTTTTTATCGCTAGTCCCAAGAGAACAAAACGGATTCTTAAGAGTATTCCAACGCCAAGCGATGAAAAACAGTTTTCAAATGAAGAGGCATTAGCATTATTTTTAGATTTGAAGTTAACAAAAGAGCAATATATTCAGCTCAGAGTGCGTGCAATTGAAAAAGGTTCAAATCTGTATCCTACTTATCATCACATAACTGCTGCTAAGAAGGAATGTTTGCCACCAAGGGACACTATTAAAATCACACCAATTTCGGCAGAGGTAAAACTTCAAGGTCTACTTAATCATACAGCTCAGCGTTTACTACAATCACTTAAAGGAGATGATTTGAAAAAATATGGGAACTGCAAGTTAACTCTCTTTTGCAAATGGGGATGTGATGGTTCTTCTGGACAGAAACAATACAAGCAATCTATATGTGAAAATACTTTAGATACAGATATGTTCATGGTATCATTTGTCCCATTGCGATTGGTAAAGAATTTGGAACACTCGGAGCCTTCGACCAGTACGATGCAAACAAAGGATATTTGGAAAAATCTCAAAACTTACACTTATTTATTTTTTTAATCTAAAAAGTTTTCTAGTGGAACTGGTTCCAGTTGAACCTGTTGTAGAGTTGATAATGTAGAAACCTATTCACAAAATGATCATAGGTATTATAACATGCCTATACATTTTTTTTAAAGGTATAGTGGCATATACGAGGCGAATGTATATGCATATAAAGGTAATATGAATACGAATTTCTCCAGAAATATATAAAAATGTTTATATTTTTCAAAAGAAAACATTAAGTGTATGCTTGTAGAAGCAATTTATAGTCAGTTTGACATTTTTACTCCCATATACCCTATTCCAAATCAAATTTTTCAAACAAAAAAAAAAAGAAATTATTTGAGTAAAAAATTCTAATAATTCAGCACACCGATTTTTATACATTTAGAACAGTAATGTTTTCTAATATGTCCATTATTTTCTAGAAAATTCTGAGCAATATCGAATGGTAAATTATATTGCCTTTATTGAACAAAAAAAAAAAATTTAAAGCCGTTTTCCGGGATTGGGAATTTGGGTATTTGTTTATCAAAAATGGGGATGTTTTTCAGTCCACTGTTTTAAGAACTTTTTAATCTACATAACTGCCAAAATTCATTATAATACCTTTATTCATGTTAGATTTATAGAATGTCAAACATTAAAATTATTAAAATATAGTGTAAATGAGTAAAAGGGCTTTCAATATGAGTAAAAAATTATATTTTTAAGGTTTGACATTCTATAAATCTGACATGAACAAAGATATGCTAACGAAATTCGGCAGTTATGTAGATTAAAAAGTTCTTAAAACAGTGGGCTGAAACAAATACCACTTTTTTAATAAAAAAATACCATAGTTCTCAATCTCAATCATTAGCATTTTCATACTAAATGCTAAAAAACATCAAAAGTTCAACTTTGACCTTAAATTTCTCAACAACTACTGAACGGATTTTAACAAAATTAAAACTGTTAAAAAATTCAAGAAGTCTTCTCTCCTGCAAAGAAAAAATTGCAAAATTATCTCTATCGGTTCAAAAGTTACAGATTTTTGGCCGATGAAAAACGATTTTCAGCCACTGTGCGGCGCGGTATAAAATATTTAATTTTAAAGTTAACATCTTTTGTGTAGTTTTTTAAAATTTAAATAAAAGAAGTACTCTTTAAAAGTATTTTTAATTTTCACGTTGCCGAAGCAACAGTTCTTTAAAATTAAATATAATAAAAAATTAATTTGAAGTAAAAGAATTTTTTGTGAAAACTGCCGCAATGTCAGAACAAAATTGCATAAAATGCAACGAGATCAACGACGAGCAAATGGTAATGTGCGACAAGTGTGATAAATGGTTTCACTATGGTTGCGTGGGAGTAGACAGCAATGTGGCAGATTACAGCTGGAACTGCGAATTTTGCGACAACAGGTCATCAGCCGCTGCTAACCCAGGCCAATCAAATGGTCTTGAGACTCAACCGAGTTCATCATCGTCAGATAGTCCACAAATGGTAACTGCACCAGCAAATACCAGACCTTTAGTAGCAACTGCTACAGGTGTTCCACAGCCAATATGGTCATCAGTACCGACAACTATGGTAACGCGTCCCCAAGTATTTCCACACCAATATATGGTAGCAGCTACAACGGGAACGCCAATGTTCCATCCGACAAGAAATACGCCCTTTTATGGTACAACAACACCACCGTATATGTATGCAGCGCAAACAACAACAATAGCATTGCCTGTTAATTATCAACAGCAGCCAATGCAAGTAAATACAAACAATCAAAATTTACCAGCAGGTGGCAAAAGTAAATTTGATTATTGCTACAGCTGGAACGTTTAGAGGAGGAAAGAAAAATTCAACAAGAATTTTTAGAACGCAAACACAAAATTTTGGCACAAAAGGACTACCAACCGTCTACAGATCAAATCGGTGCTACTTGTTGTAATAATCAACAATTGAATAATACATTCACGCAAATGCCCACGTCGAACATTACAGTGAACGCTGAGTCCATACTAAATGGACGTCAGTCCACGCCTACAGCCTTGCAGTTAGCCGCAAGGCGTTCCATACCAAGGGACCTACCGTCAGTTAACGGGGATCCAGACGACTCACAGTGCTTTGTTCCCATATAACGAAGGGACATAAATAGAAGGAGTTGTCAGAAATTTTTGAAATTTGGTACACAAGCATAGAATAGCTTAGTTAAGAAAAATTTGAAGTTTTGGACAAATCGGTCCAAGGACACGCCTACCTCCCATGTGTCCTGAAATGGAAAAATGTAATTTTAGCTTCAATAATGCCCACAAAACTACAAAAAATGGTCATACTAATACACACACAACTAGCAACGTATGTGCTAATTTTCACTTAAATCTGAACAAGGACTCAAGGTCCAAAAATTATCCGATCGTAATAAAATTTGGTATGAAAATTGATATTTGTTAGATATATATGTGTGCCAAATTTTGGTAGAATCGGATTATAAATGTGAAAAATACAAAAACATCATTTAATGAAAAATGAGTTAAAAACGCTTAAAATGCTCGTGCAAAAATAACAAGTAAGAAAGTATAATCGGTCAAGCCCGACCATGTGATATCCTATAGCCTAGTATTTAAAAACAAAGTTCCTATATTGTAATCTATTTGGGACCCATGGGCAATCATGGACCCACCAGAACAAAATTATGTTATGAGGTTAAGATTCGTTTCAAAGTTCTTTCTGCCGAATATTATTTAGATATCTTCATATATGGGTTTTTTGGATGAGGGTTTATATGTAACCTATGGTTTATATTGGTATGTTACTACATATATTTTTAAAGAAGCTGGCATTAAAAGCTATTTTCGGGAGAATGATTTGTATGGGAGCTATGTTCAAAAATAGAAAGATTCCAATAAAATTTGATAAGCTGATTTTGATTGCAATAAAATTAGTTTGGTTTGGACCAAATTTAATCTTGCCGATGTAATAAGATGGTTTTTGTAAAATTATGGACCGATTCGTTTCATTTTCAATAGGCTTGGTCCTTGTACCAGTCAGAGCCTCTGTGACAAATTTCATCAAATTATCTCCGAATTTGCGATCTGTATGCACAAGGTTGCATGGACAACCAGCCGGTCGGACGGATATCGTTAGATCGACTCAGAAAGTGATACTGAACCGATCTAACGAATTATTTTGAATCATTTCTTATTATATTCCTTATTTATTTTCATTAAACTAATTTATTCATAATTTACATATGTTCATATTTTTTATTTACAATAAATCATCTTCATTACTAGATCCAACAAAATGTTGCCGCCCAACGAAACATTTGTTTCGTCATCTTTAACTCGTTCATCAACATTTTCTCTTAGTATATATTTCTCAATTTCTTCAAATAATATATTTTTTTTGTCTTTGGATTCCTTTTTGAAGACAACAACGGATCTGAGGAAAGTATTAAATGAGTCATTAAATCGTAATGAGTGTCTCTTCGTGACGTTTTTCTTGTATGGGACAGTCTTGTTTTTCTCAGGATTTTGTGGTTGGCTTCCAATGCTTCTTCGGACAAGCACCCTGAAATTTATTATAGTTATTAGTTACGTTTCATTATAATTACATAAAGCCACTTTAATACCTATTGGCAAATTAAAAAACTCAATAACATCAGCTCCATGGACTAAAATTTTGTGAACTGTGCTAGGCATATGCAATATTTTCGAACACTCCACAATAGAATTGCTCTTACTACAAACAAAGGCTGTTACCAAAAAAAAAACTTCTGTCACGTAACCATCTTCAATTTAAATAAAAAATAACGGCACTAAGTCACATTTTGAAAACATTCTTTATACGATGAAAAACCAACGTCATCTGGGAATTTAGCGCCATCTTGTATCGACAAAAAGAAACAGACACAACTGTTATACTAATTTTTTTTAATTTATCTTGTCAATTTTTCTAATTCAATAGTATATATATTTGGATTTTTTTCTTATTATGTTCCTAGTTTATTTTTTTTTAACTAATTCAATCTATGAAAGTTTGAGCAAAAATCACGAAAATAGCATTTTTTTGAAATAAATTTTTTTTTAAGTTGTGGTAAAAGTTTTTCAATTTTTTTTTTTTGTAGTTAGTTTAGAAAACAGTCTAAATATTCGAAATCAGAAAAAAACCCATAGACCATATATTTCTTTTTTTTTTAATATTCCATCAAAGTTAAGAAATTTTTAGAGCTTAACTAAATAATAAGCATTTTTCAAACCATTAAAAAATATGTATAGGAGCATAATTCCAGTAAAATTTTTTACAGATGGTTTAGAATATAGTTAGCTGTTACAGAAAAAAATTTGAATCTCGTAATCCAAAAAATTAATTTTTTACAATTATTTTCTTGAAACAATAAAAAACCAAGGGCATTTGTGATTTCAGCGCCCTCTTATGCCGTAAAATGCAGACAAACACAAAAAATGTTTTATACATATTTTGATTTTTGTTTTTTTTTATTGAATGGTATAAGTTTGAATTAATATTTCACAGTATTTGTAGTTAATTGTCTTTTAAACTCCTGAAAACTATCAAAATTTGATCAAAAATCATGAAAATAGCCATTTAAAAAAAGTTTTTTTTTTCAAGTTGTGGTAAAATTTTTTCAATTTTTTTTTTTGTAGTTATTAGAAAACAGTCTAAATATTCGAAATCAGAAAAAAACCCATAGACCATATTTTTCTTTTTTTTTAATATTCCATCAAAGTTAGAAAATTTTTAGAGCTTAAGTAAATAATAAGCATTTTTCAAACCAATAAAAAAACACTTATGAGAAAATAAATCAATAAAAATTTTTTACAGTTAGTTCTAAATATAGTAAACTACTACAGAAAAAAATTTCAATCTCGTGCTTTAAAAAGCAACAGTTTTACAACAGTTTTCCTAAAGCATGTAAAACTCAAGTAGTTGTTTGGCCATTTTTACTATAAATTCTCAAACTTTGGCGCCCTCTAGCGCCGCCAAAAAGAGTTAAATCTTAAAAATTCTTCAAAATTCATTTTAATTATTTTGTTATCTATCGATCTGTACATTTTTAAGCACAATATAAGACTTGTTTTTTTTTTGATTTATGTCTATTGGCCAAAGCACTGTGCGACTGGCCTATTTTTATCAACAGCTTTCATAATAGCACATCCCTTGCAGGATACTCCGATGCGGAGAATTTAATGCGCCCTCAAAGCTGTTTGAAAGGGAAGGCCAGGCAGGTAGTAAAAAGTAAATTACTTCTGCTTGCGCTAGTGCCAGACATTATAAAAACGCTTCGTTTGTTTTTTGGCAGACCGAAGCATATTTTAGAGCGCGTAATAAATAAAGCTAAAAATATGCCATCCCGGCGATAAACTTGAAGCACTCATCGAGTATGCGCTCAACATTCAAAATATTTGCGCTACTATGGAATCATGTGGCTTGGAGTCATATCTCAACAACCCAATGTTGGTGAAGGAGTTGCGGGATAAATTGCACAAATTAAATTGGGCGATGATGCCGCGGAACGAAAGCGTTCCAGCATTGAAATCCTTTAGTGTGTGGTTATACAATTTAGTGGAAGCAGCGAGTACTGTAGTCACGACTACTTTTGGGAAAGGTGCATCAGTAAGCACACATACGCAAGCTAATAACAATACGGGTAAAATGTGCGTTGTATGTAAGATGGAGTCCCAGAAAATACATCAGTGTGAGAAATTTAAGAATCTTCAGCTGAACGAAAAATGGGACATTGTTAAATCCAACAATTTGTGCCGTCATTGCCTGAATCAACATTAGAGGAAATGTAATCTGGACAAGGAATGCGGTATAGCCCGTTGTATGTACAAACACCATCCCCTGCTTCATAAGGTCATCAGTGCTGGCGGTCAGACAACAATGCAAACTGTAAGAAGCAATGAATTAGAAATACATTTTTGCAGGCAAACTCAGGTGCGCATTTGGTATTTTGTAAAATGTTATGATATACCATTAGGGAAAATTAAAATGTATGCATAGATGTTTGAAGTATAAGTAACCCAACACCGTGAATACCATTACTATTTTACTTATCACTATGAATATCCTAACTGTTTACTAAAATAACTTTTTCACGTTATAATTCTCATTTAGATTATTTTTTTTTTTTTTTTGAATAAATAGGCTAGGGAAATCCATTTCTATGCACAAAAGTGGAAAAAGAAATTAGGAAAAGGTAATTTAATATACATCCATACCTCCATACGTAATACTTTTATAGTGTTAAAAATATTTGGCTTATTTAAATTTAATTTTTTTTAATTTTTTGTCTAAATTTATCTACCTAGTTTTATTAATTCGTTTATTTTTCTTTATATTTATATATACATACATATGTATACAAACATATTTAAAATAGATGTCTGCAAACGATTCATTTAATTTAAATCCTTCCCCAAGTATCTCAAATACTTCATTTAGTACGCCTGTTATTAGAAATTCAATTGTAAGAGGCGAGTTAAAAATAAGCTCAAAAAGAGGAAGAAGTAAGGTGTGGGAAGTATTCGGATAAGTTGAGAATATGTCAGAGGAAGAAATAAAGGACGTTGTTGCTTGCAGAAAATTTTTAAATGTTTATAAATGTTTATAATTTAGTTCGACATAAATGTTATTTGACATCTAATAATAAGAACATCAAAAAAGTAGAAGTAAATGCAGGGACAAAACAAAATGGAACTCTGATATTTGCAGAATGGATTGTGGAGAACGGCAGGCCATTCCAACTAGTAGAAGATACTGGCTTTCACAAAGTTGCAAAGTTTCTTCTATCGGTTGGCGCAAATTTCGGCGAACATGCAGATGTTCGAAGTCTTTTGCCACATTCAACAACAATTTCCCGAAATATAATGAATGTTTACAATAAACATTTTGAAAAAATAAAGACTGACATTAATTCTGTGAAGAGTGTTGGTTTTGGTCTTACATCAGACCTTTGGACCGGTAACTTTATTAGAAGAACATATATAGCTGTGACCATTCACTACATAAAAGATGGACATATATTTAGTAGACTTCTTGGCATTAATTCTATGGATGGTGAAAAATGTACAAGTAATATTTATTTATTTGATAATATATATTTATAAATAGGTATATTATAAACTTTGATATATATATATATATATATATATATATATATATATATATATGTTTAGATGATAATATCAGTCGAAAGGTAAGAAAAATACTTAATGAGTTCGATTTAGATCTGGATGACAAAGCCATTATTGTCACAGATCGAGGAGCAAACATGGTCGCTGCCTTTCGGAACCATAACCCCATATTTTGCATTGACCATTTACTGCACAATACTATTCAAAAAGCTATGAAAGAAGTAGCTGCTGTTTCAGAATTATGTAGTTTATGTACTAAACTCGTAAAATATTTTAAAATTTCTGGTCTTAATGTAAATTTACAAACAACCCTTAAAAGCTTTTCACCCACCCGCTGGAATTCAATTTACTATTTATTTGTTTCTGTTGAAAAAAATTGGTCCGAAATAGTTCAACTTTTGCAACAAAAAAACGAGCTTAATAGAATGAATAATATTCATTTGAACCATAGAACAGCTTTAATTAAAGTTTTGGAACCTTTCGAAGAAACTTTAAAAAAGTTAGAAGGGGAAAAGTATCCGACAATACACCTTGTTTATATTTATATCCATCGCTTTAAGAAAAAATGTAATGCTGATATCAACGACTTAGAAATTACAAAAGAGTTTAAAGAAAAATTAGCAATTTTTATAGATTCCATAGTAATTCGGAATCTAACTATTTACCATAAAATTGCTGTTTTTCTTTTCCCTCCATTAAACAAATTAGTTCAATTTAGTGAAGAAGAAAAATTCACGATAAAAGAATCAGAAAATCGATTTGAAAGTGGAACAGCAATATCTAGCCATATCATAGAATTATATTCTGATTTTTTACCACCGACTGAAAATACTACACAACTTGATGCAGTGTCCAACGAATTGCTAATGTATGAAAGCTTAAATGTTAATATTAATGAAGATTTCAACATTTTGCAATGGTGGAACTTACATCAAAATGAATTTCCACTTCTCTACAAAGTGAGCTGCAAAATGTTAGCAACACCTGCTAGTAGTGCAGCTTCAGAGAGAGTTTTTTTAGTAGCTCGGAATTTGATTTCTGAAAAAAGATGTAGCATTGCTTCAAACGGTGATTCTATAAATGCCATAATGTTCTTCATTCAAATATAGAAGCAACTGAAATACAAAATGAACTTTTAAACTGTACAAATTAATATATGTATATTTTAACCATTTTGCTCATTATATTATTTTTATCTTAATTTTGCAATTAATTGAATTTAGCTTTTCATTTCTTTTTTACTTTTAATAAAATATTTCAAAATATATTTTTGTAACTTTTGAATAAAATAATTTAAAATAAAAACTTAAACATTGTATAAAAATATCTTGCATCTTCATTTGTTTTTTTTGCTCAATACAAATTTACTAGTCATACCTAATTATAAAAAAAAAGATAATTCTTGTCATCTATTTTGTAACTGTTGTTTGGTGTGAATCGTTTTATTCGTTTGATTCGTGCGATTCGTTTGAGTTGGTGTAGTTAGTGTTATTCGTTTGATTCGTTGTTGTGTGGAGTATATTTCGTGCTCTTTACACTTCGTATTTGGTCGTTTATAACACACAAATTTAAATTCATTTGCATTTGTGTGTTTATATTCTTTTCGTGCTTTATGTGTTTTTCACAATACAGAGTTTGATTCGTTAGCAAAATGCAATCGACAATCACGAGTTGAAAAACAAACGAATGATTTGAAACGGCTTTCAAATGCATTCGTGCAGGGCTTTAGTATCTACCAATTGTTATTACTTTAAATCCTAATAAACCAAACAAAGTAAGGTTAGTGTGGGATGCCGCAGCTAAGTCAAATGGGGCATCACTCCATTTTATGACTAGCGGCCCAGACTTGTTAAAACCACTTATCGATATTCTTATAGCCTTTCGAATAGGTAAATTCGCCATCTGCGGTGATATCGCGGAAATGTTCCACAGAATTAAAGTACGAGAAAGCGATATGCAAGCTCAGCGGTTCCTATGGTGGGACAAAAATGACAAATTACATCAGCCAAACACATACGTAATGCGAGCCTTAACCTTTGGTATAAGCTGTGCCCCGTGCATAGCGCACTACGTGCGCGACACTAATGCTGAAGAATTTGAAACACAACTTCCACGTGCCGTGGACTCAATCCAGAACCATCACAATGTCGATGACCTTATCGACAGCGAAGACACTAAAGAAGACGCTGCTGTGCTAGCAACACAAGTTGAAAAAATTCACTCTGCCGCAGGCTTTTATATAAGAAACTGGGCTTCAAACTCGTCCGCAGTTTTATGTCAATTGTCTGATGTTTCCAAAACATCTCAGGATGCCAAACAATTGGGCGCTACCGAAAAAGTATAAGGTATGTACTGGGACCCAGTTACTGACGTTTTGAAATATACTTTCAGATTTGCGCGCCTACGCCGCAATGTGATCGATGAGAATTTTGTGCCAACGAAGCGAGAGTGTCTCCAAGTTCTCATGTCGATTTTCGACCATTAGGGTTCATATCGTCCCATACTATAGGTCTCAAAATTTAACTACAAGACGTCTGGCGTGCCCGCATTGGGTGGGATGATCCATTAAATCAATCTCTAAATCTAAAATGGTCTCAATGGAAGTCGTCGATTCCACTCATCTCTGATGTCCAAATTCCACGATGCTATTCTCAGATACTCTGTGAGGCCGAGGAAGTTCAACTACACACTTTTGTTGATGCAGGCGAATATGCTTATTCTGCTGTAAGCTATCTTGTTGTACAACTAGGCGACCGTGTCACTGTCACTCTCGTAGCTGCCAAGTGCAAGGTAGCGCCCCTCAAACCACTGTCGATCCCACGAATGGAACCGCAAGCCGCCCTTATAGGAGTAAGACTAGCGTACACAGTGCGAAAAATTCGACGTTTGCGTATAACCTCAAGATACTGGTTGGTGGTCGGACTCAAAAACAGTGCTACAATGGTTACGGCTGTACCCACGAAACTTTCAGCAGTTCGTTATGCACCGAGTAGGAGAAGTTTTAGAACATTCCAAGTTGGAATTTCCAACATCAACCAACGGAAATGGGTGCAAACAAAAATGAAGCCAGCTGATTTTGCAACAAAAATAACAACACGAAAAAATATGGACTTATGGTTCAACGGTCCTGAATTTTTGCACAATGACTGCAGCCAATGGCCCAATTGTGATGACTTGGGGCCAATAAACTCTTCCGAGTATAGGCATCAAGTGTTAGTTATTGATCAAGAATTAAGAAATTCCAACATAATTAATTGCGAATATTTTTCTAACTGGAAAAGAGTCTACCGAGCAGTAGCAACTTTTTTGCAATACAGGGCAAAACTAAAAGCTGCAATTAAACAACAAGTTTTTCATTCTACAGTCACACATGAAATGATTCAACAAGCACAGCGATTTATCATAAAAATAGCACAGCGCAGCGAGTTTCATCAGGAAATCTCCGATCTAAAGAATGGTGAAAATGTAGGAAAAGCTAGTAAGCTATACCGCCTCAACAACTACCTAGATGACAACGAAGTTGTGAGATGTAACAGCCGTGTAAACCGCCTTAACAATCATGAAGACGAGAATGTGCTGCCAGCAGATCATCCTGTTACATTCCTTATTATACGTTTATGTCATGAAGATTTTCACCACCAATTCAACGAAGCAGTAATCAACGAAATAAAAAGTCATTTTATATACCCCGTCTGCGGGTCATGTATAAAAAGGTACGCAATTCTTGCCAAAAATGCAAAAATAATTCTGCTGTACCACAGGCCACTCAACCGGCTCAGCTTCCAGCTACCCGCCTAGGTGCTTTTCAACGCCCTTTTACTTTTGTGGGCATAGACTTTTTTGGCCCATTATTAGTAGCCGTTGGAAGAAGAAGAGAAAAACGATGGGGAGTAGTTTTCACCTGCCTTACTGTATAGAAGTTGCTCATAATTTAGATACCAGTTCCTGTATTTTGTGCATCCGAAACCTCATTGCCAGTGTAATGTGTGAGGATCGGCATGTAATGTGTGGTGTCAAGTGTTGGTATAGTTATTTCCCTATAGCCCTTGGTTATTTGTGTAGCTGTCAGGGTTCCAGCTGATTTGCAAGGCGTTCAAAGGAACTGCCGAATTGGTGTGAGGCTTTTAATTAAAACACAAGGCAGGTTGTTGCCGAATTAGTGTGGTAATTTCAAGTCTAGCTTTATTAAATTTTGTTTGCTCTTATATACTAAAATTGAAATTAATTCTTAACCTTTCTAACTTATTATACTAGTTGACAAAGTTCTATTTGTCTTTATCGGTATAATGGACATATGAATAATTACCCTCATTACAATTGTTTTGACCAATAGGAATGTTTGTGGTTACACTCATTCCTATTTGTCACTCAATTTACAATTCTTATTGAGTAGAATTGTTCGTTTATTTTTATCATACTCATACCCCAATTAACTTGCATTCCAATCAATGTGTGTCGTCATTTGATCTTGCATAATTACCCTACTCTATTTGGGTTGGTATGTATAGATTCAAGAGTAGTTTAAGGGTAGGCGGTGGCAACTTATGAGGTACACCCTCACCGCTAAGAGAAAAATTAGGGGATTGGTTTTTCTTGATATATTCATAGTACCGACAATATTTGTAAAATAGTTCTTAATTTCTGTTTACATACGTTATAGTTTTACAAAATAATAATTTTAATATAGATTTTACAATTTTTATTAAATACGTTATAATTATTATTTAATATTTTTATAATTTTAAAAATAGAATTCTTATAATTTTTAATGTATATTGTGTACTTAATTATTGTCTCTTAAGTCTATATATGGTTTTAATTGATTATTATGGAATTCTTTTTCAATTCCGTGGTAGTCTATTATATGGTGTGGTACCGTGTTGTAGGCAAGAGTAAAGTAATTTATCCACTTGTCCCATTCGTAATCATTTGCTGTTGTCAGCAAGAATTCATTGGTAAGGGGTTGAAAATGTTTGTTTGATACCGAGTAGTGAACATATGTTATGCATCAGTTCGTTTTTAAATTCTGTCCCGTTGTCTGATTTGAGAACTTTAAATTTACCATATTTTAAAATTATTTGTTCTACTAGTGTTTTGGCAGTTGTAAGTGCGTCTTTTGTTGACATTGGGTGAGCAACAACGAATTTTGTTAGCTCGCACTGCATAGTCAATATGTATCTGTATCCGTTTGAAATACGAAGAGGTCCTACAGTATCAATTGATATTGTCTCAAAACTGTTGCTTGGGGTGTCTGTTAATGTAGGTGGTTCTTTAATGTGTTTGGTTTGTTTGTTTATGTTACACTTGTCACAGTACTTTACGAATTGCTTTACCATCTTATTCATGTTTTTCCAAATGTACCGCTGTTTCAACTTAATTGTTGTTTTTCTTATTCCTAAGTGGCCTGCGTGTGTGGCATTGTGGAATTCATCGATGAGTTTGTATTTCAGTATGTAATCTGTTATTCTTGTTGGGGCATTGTAAATTAATATTTTTAGTTGAGGACTTTTATTGTTTATTCTTACCTTTGCATATGCTTCTTTTAAATCTTTCGTTGTATACATTTTAAATATTTTATCATTCTTTGCTATAGCTAATTCCTTTATATTTTCTTTCTTTATCTTAGATATCAGTTTCCTCAGAATCGAATCTAGTTTCGCTGAGTTATCGCTGAATCTTGCATGCATATTACTTTCATTTTGTAAGTTTTGGGCATGTAACTTCTTCATATTCGAATCTTGTTTCGATGAATTATCATCACGTCCTATGTGCACAATATTATCTTTAATTTTTATGTCGACTTCTTCTATATTTTCAAATTTATTAAATTGCAATTTCTTCATATTTTTAATATCATTTATGGATGTGCATTCCCATATTAGAAGTTGATCAGACTCCTGAGAGATACATCTTCCCATATTACTTCCATTCGCGCGCTCTGTATTCATATTTATTTCTCTATCTTCATTATTCTTATTTGCCTCTTTATTTGTATTTTCATTTTTCTTTGTCATCGCCCTTGTGGTTATTAGTATTTTCTTTTCATTTTCATCAATTTCCAACGGTATCATTTGTTTTAGTACGTCTGAGTTTATTTCTATTCTTGATAATGCATCTGCATTAGTGTTGATTTTCCCTTTCTTATAAATTATCGTGAAGTCATAATCGCTTAAATCTAGTCTAATTCTTGTCATTTTTGATGATGGATTCTTATGTGAAAATAGTGATATCAACGGTCTATGGTCTGTCACTACTATGAACTTTCGACCATATAAATATGGTTTGAAGAAATTTATTCCCCAGTGAATTGCGAGCAATTCTTTTTCAATGATTGGTTTATTCATATCATGCTTCTGAAGAGATTTACTTGCGTAAGAAATTGGTAAGTCTTTGCCAATTTCACCTTGTGATAGGACTGCTCCTAGTGCGTAGTTTGAGGCGTCAGTCGTCAAAATAAAAGGTTTGTCAAAATTTGGGTACTGCAAGAATGGTGGGTTCATTAATTTTTCTTTTAGAGTATCAAAAGCAGTTTGGCATTCATTTGTCCATAAGAATTTTACTGATTTTCTCAATAGCATATTTAAGTGTTTCGCAATGTCCGCAAAATTCGGTATGAATTTCCTATAATAGTTGCAGAATGCAACGAAACGTCTAACTTCATCTGCGTTTTAGTCTGTCTAAAACTTTGACAAGATTTTGATTGTGATGGTTTAAACTACATCCGTACACAATTATGTCATCGACATAGAGAAAAGCTTCTGAATCAAGTCCTGAAAGTGCTATTGTAAGCATTCTCTGAAAACTGTTTGATGAAATTTTAAGTCCAAATGGTAGTCTTTTAAATTGGTAGTGTCCCTGTTGTGTAGAAAAAGCTGTAAGTGGTCTTGAGTCTTTTTCCAATTGAATTTGGTGAAATGAACTAGTCATATCAAGAGTCGAAAACCATTTAGCTCTTCCTAGTTTATCCAAAATATCCTCTAATCTAGTTAGTGGAAACTTGTCATTAACTATTTTGTCATTTAATTTTCGAAAGTCTACTACAAGTCTCCATTTTCGTTTGTCTTCCGTATTCTTTTTGGGTACCAAAAGAAGTGGAGCATTGCAGGGGCTAACCGATGGTTCTATTATATCGTCATTTAGCATATTTTGTACTTGTTCATTTATTATGTCCGAGTGTGTGTGGGGTAGTCTGTAGTTTTTTATATACACCGGAGTTTTATCTGAAGTTGTAATGTTTTGTTTATAAAAATTGTTTACAGTTAATTTTTCATTCTCTAAATGAAATACATTTTGATATTTTTTGAATATGTTTATTAATTCTGATTTTGCATATTCATCAGTTTCATTTAATTGCAAGTCATTTAGAATTTGTTGAAAACGTTCGTCATTGTTTACATTTGTGTAATTAATATGTCATAATTCTTAAGTGGGCCAGTGTGCAGTTTAATGCCCTGTAAAATTTGTGTCTCATTCGTTGTGTTTAAAATTTTAATATGTGTCATTCCGTTTTTTGGTGCTATTGAATTACTTAAAAAAATACCGCTTTTTAATGTTTGGTAAGCTAGGGAAAATTCAAGTTCACTTGTTCCTAATGAATGTATTTCTTCTTTAGTAATGCCTGTTAATTTGCATCTATTATTTATATTTAGTGGTTCATCATCAAAAATTGTTTTAGTTCGACATAATGATATGTCGGCACCTGTGTCGACAAGAAATGTTAAATCTTCATTTTTATATTTAGCGATTATATAATTTGTGTTATTATTAGAAACTTAAAATACTCTTAATTTTGGCTGTCCGGAATATCCCTGTATTCCGAGCCTTCCTCGTTTCCATCGTCTTGCATTATATGTATATTACGTCTGTTGTTGTTGGTTCTATTGGAATTGTTATTTCTATTGTTATTGTTCTCATTAGAGTTGTGTCGGTCATGAACGAACTAGTTCAATTGAACGGGTCAGTCAGATGAACGATGAACGGCCGTTCAGTTTCATCGTTCAATTCCGTTCAATCGGTCACTTGCATGGTTCACTTGGGTCTTTTTAGTCGGTCGGTCACTTGTTTACCAAACAACTGGTTGAAAAGAAACAACAATACTATTGTGGTGTATATGTGATGCTGGGTACACACAGTGCAACCTACATGGAAACTGTTTCAATGCAACCTCAAAATATCAAAGCGTTTTGATGTGTATGCAACCTGAAATGAATGAAAATGAATTTAATTCACTGGATTGCGTAAACGTGTTGCATAGTGTGTACCCAGCATGATGCCATATAATATACTTATTTCATTTACGATCAGGGTTGTCAAGTTTCTTGACGACTTAATTTTCAATTTGGCGTCAGGGCGATTTATTTTTGGTGGATTTTAAAATATATGGCGATTTTAAGATTTTCGTATGACGTGCTAAATTCCCAATTTTTTCATATTTGATAAATACACTGAAATTTATTGTTGAGGGAAAGCTAGCCTCTATGCGCATTTCACTGGTTGCTTAGGCCAGATCATTTTGTTGGTTGATAATGCTATGTTCACACTTGGGTTTTTAAACGTGTTTAAGCAAAACGTTATTACATTTGAGATGATTAAGATGACAGATTATTAAGAAAAAAAAAAAATAAAACGTTAAGCAGAGTTAAAGCCCCAAGTTTGAGCATAGTATAAGCCATGAATTTTAAAAATAAGAACCTTGATCCTATTACACAAAATTGTATACACCCGTAAACCACCGTACCTTTTTGAGAAAATTCAATTTACACGTTCTAGAAGATTAAATCACATTATACACATCAGACATCAAAGTTTAATATCTGAGTGGCAATTTTATGTTCATTCTGTCCGTCTTTGGAACACGCTACCGTCGTCCATTCAACTTATAAGCAACGCTCTGCACTTTAAAAAAGAACTCTTTAAGTATTACGCATAATAACACTTTTCTACTTTGATTTTTGATTCTTCATGTTTTTGTTATTTTTATTTATTTTTATTAATTTTTGTATAATTAATTTTAAAATGTTTTTTTTTTTTAAATTTTTCCTTTATTTTTATTATAATCTAGTAAACTTATTAAAATATATAAAAATCCTTTACTTTAATTATAAGATTATAAATCTTGTTGTATTGGAAAACAATTAAATAAAAAACATAACAAAAAAAAAAAAAAATTTGTTTTGAGACTCGTATACAAATTTACCGTTTGTTATTCAGAAAGACTATTTCAATGGTGGTATTACATCTAATTTAAATTAGTTTTTGAAAAAAGTTTATAGCTATAATATACGTCCGGTACGTTCCATTTTAAAGAACTCTTTATGTGCATGTTATTCTAACTGTTAAAGTCTGTGTTGAAAGAGTCATTTTTAATAATTAACTCCACTAAAACTCGCTTTCAAAATAAAGTGCAATATAAACTTCTTGGCACGTTATTACGAGTTATAAATTATATGAATGTTAATAGCAGGGATCTAATCACCGCATTCGATATCGAGCAAAATTTATCGAAATTATTTATTTTGGTATCTGAAACTCGATATCGAATGAAATGTAGTGAATTAAAAATAATGGCATTTGATATTGAGTAACTCGACAATACATTTATCGAGTTTTCATTCGATACGTCAGTGTCTATCGTAAACAAAAAAATTCGATAGTTTATTCGATACGATAGTATCGAGTGCGGTGATTAGACCCCAGAATTGCCCTGCAGGTGAAGTGTATAGCGTTTAATTATATATCCAATATTTATTTAATACAAACCACAAAAAAACGTTTTGCTACTTCAATTAGACTATTGTAAACTATACCTTTTTTGTGTTCACCAATCATTTTACTTTAATTAAACAATATACTACATATATCAAGGCGACTTTTTCCCAAATTTTAGCATTTAGGAAGACATTTATTTTTTAGGATTTATAAAAAAGGCTTTGGCGATTTTGGACAATTAATTTGGCAAAAAAGATCAAAATAAATCCAACAACCCTGGCTGCTATTTACAATTTTTCTACAATGTACATGAGCGTTGCCAGTTGTTCTTAATGCTGGGTACACACTATGCAACACGTTTACGCAATCCAGTGAATTAAATTCATTTTCATTCATTTCAGATTGCATACACATCAAAACGCTTTGATATTTTGATGTTGCATTGAAACAGTTTCGATGTAGGTTGCACTGTGTGTACCCAGCATAATATAAAACCCGCCAAATGCAAATTTTTTATTTGAGCAGAAAATTGTATACATATTTATTTCATTTATTTTTTAAATTAGACCTTTAAATAAATAACCAAATTCAATAGTCAACAGACTTATTTATTAAAGCTTAGTCAAGTTTTAGAGCACGAAATTATTATGGAAACCCCATTTTTAATGTAGATATTACTTAAGCGTTCGTTTATGAATGATGCCCGTAATTTCTAAAAAAGAAAGCTGGTCGTATTCGTACCTAACAGTTATTTTTACCTATTTCAACATTTATTTAGCGTTGATGTTTTATGCTTCAGTTTTCATTTAAAATATGACAGCTTTTACACCATTGACTTCTGTGCACTGCTAGATTTCTTTTTGTAGAAATTACGGGCATAAGACTGTTAATATAAAAAAAAAATTAGTTTATAAGAAACTACTTATGAATTTTAAAAGCTTTTATTTAACTTGCAATGTATGTTTGTGGGTAAAATCTTGCAACTCAAATTTAAAGCAGATTACTCGAACCGATTTGGCTGACATTTTGTAATGAAAATGCATGGTTAACTGTATAAAGTTATTATACATCCAACATGTTAAAACACCCAAGATGGCGGACTTATTATTTTAAATGCATTCCAACAATATGAGTATCAAATGGGAGGGCTTGCTGAGTGACTCTAAATCTTCAATATGGGTATCAACTGAAATTACTTCCTGAGAATACGAATGCGAGTTAAAAGTAAAAAATTATTTAAAAAAAAACATCTTTTATTTAAATGCTCTGAAAAGAAAAAAATATAATGTAACTTAAAAACTTTTACTATCAACTTAAAACGTCGTTACATAAATTATACGATTTAAAGCTTGTCGCGAGATTTACTTGTGTAGAAAAACATGTAAATTAAATAACTTGCGACCAATTTAACTTCCAGTTAACAATATGTTTTTGTCAGTTATAGCGGATAGTTAATTATAACCAGGGCAAGGAAGTTCATGCACTTAAAATCGCAAAATATGCGCATAAAACATGCATTAAAAATCGTAAAATATGCAAAAATAAAAGTAAAAAATATGCATTAAAAATATATTTATTTAACCATATTTAACAAAAAAAAAAAAAAAAAACATAAATACATTTCATTCAGTTTTAAAAACTTAAAACATAGTTTAAAAAGTAGTAGTAGATAAAGATATATTTACATATATAAATAAATAAGTTTTTTTTTAAGTTATCAAATGTAAAACTCATTCTATTTGGTCTTAAAACAGTTTTAAGCATTGAAAGTGTTCGTTCGTGGATATTTAAAAGTGGTCAACTCCTTTGTAGAATATTCATTGTCTACAATTTTTTCTTTACTGGAAGATAAATTAAACATATTACCAATTTCTTTAACTTTTTTAAATCCGGCATTCTTTTTTAAAACTGCATACATTTTGGCTTTTATTTTTTCGCCGATTTGACCTTCTACTTTTCTTATTTTAATGACAGCGTCATCAACGAGTTTAACCGAGGTTTTCAATGATTTAAACCCCTGAAGTTCGGTTATTGTCTCGACTAGAAACTTATTGTTTGAGTGTATAAATTCTAATTGAGCCTTTATATAAGGTACATTTAAAATATTGTTTACTTTTTATCGCGACTGCATTATTTTCGTTAAAATTATTTACCACATATTTAAATTCTTCAAATTATTTGGTATAATACTCAACTGCCTGCAACCAGGTACCCCATCTTGTTATACATGGTTGAAACGCAAAGGAGACTTTAAAAACTTTCTTGCACGGCCTGAGCTTAGTATGTGACATGTAACATTTTTGAATAAGATATCTTAAAAAAACGGTCAAGTAGAGCAAAATTTTATTTTTATTAAAGGATTTTAAAGTTCGAGCTATTGAAGCATGATCCACCTTTTCCAACTTTACAATATTTAACAAAAATGTGTGTTTACTCTGTTCTTCTTCTGCATTCAAGATCTTCTGCGTTCAAGATCCCAATTACGTAGACAACGAAACGTCCTTCAGTGTCCATTGCTTCGTCAATAGACAGCCACAAATTATGTCACTTATTTCTTTCAACAATGTCACATAGTTGCATAGTGTACAACTTGGCGATATAAGTTTTTATAAGGGTTGTTTTCGTAGGAATGTTTTCATTGTTATATTTTTTTACACAAATTCTATAATTTTGGTTGATTAGCTAATATAGAGGTATATCTGCAGACACCAGAGCATTATACAATTCAAAACTAAATTTGCTAGTATTATCCCCAAAAGTTGATTTTCTTGAAATTAAAGTTTGCGAAACGTTTTCATAAATCTTTGTGTTTCTGGCTTTGAAGGTGCTGATTTACTTAAAAATTTTAAGTGAAACACCTTTTTGTAAACTTTGCAAAAAAGTACTTTTCCCTATATTTTGAAGACTCAAAAACACACTTATTTAAAAGAGTATTTTTTTTGATATTTTTCTTTTGGCATTTTTTCCCCTAAAAAACAATTTATTTTATTAATAGTTTTTGGATTTTAGGTCATACTTCTTACATCGTAAATCAAAAATATTATGTTGAGTTCTATTTTTCTTCGCCGAACTTTATTTTTATTTGCTGCTTCTTCAAGTAAAAAAAAACCGCGAACAAAATGAAATGTCAAAAACTGTTTTATTGTTACTTCTACAATTATGTGCACAATTATACAAATTGTATACTTTTTGTATGTGCAACTTTTTAAAAGTAAAAGAAACAAGGTGAATTTATAATAAAATGTAGGTAATTCAGTACCAAACACCAGCATGTTGTTTTTGCTCCTTGAAAATGTCGAAGTTAGCAGATTTTCCCATACTATTTTGACTGTTTGACAGCTTCAGGGCTGAAACAACTATAACCAGCTGATTCACTGACTACACCTAATAATGAATTCGCCTTGAACAGAAAGATATTTCTAAACAAAAAACTAAAAAAAGAGCAATTTCTTTTTTATAAATATTACAAAATATGACGAAAAATGTGAATTTATAACAAAATATGACGAAAAATATGCATTTATATCAAAATATGCAAAAACATGCATTTAAAGCAAAGTATGCAAAAATATGCACTAACAAATTGATGCCATTTTACTGGAAATATTATGATTCGCAAAGATATTAACTTTAGGTGGATCTCAGAGTACCGACAACAAACATGCATTTGCATAAAGTCCCTTGCCCTGATTATAACTAAACTTGCTGAAATTGACCGTTGATGTGATTGATATTAACTACTAAAATTCTCAAACGAAGTAAATACGAGTACTTAAATCTTGCGACAAGCTTTTATATTTAAAAAAAAATTGTGTATTGACAAGCAACATACTTTTATATCATATAAATTGATTAATGACATTATAAGTTCGAAAAACAGGAAGAAAAGTTTTTAAGTAATTCTTTCTCCTTAAATAAAGTTACCTAAAGCTTCGTACAGACGATGGTCAGATCTTACAATGTTGTAATTTTTCTGACAATGATGCCATTATCAGATGCATTAATTTTACACATCTTACAATGTTCACACAGTTTCAATACATTTTTAGGCAATTTTTATGACAACATTGTAAGATCTGACCATCGTCTGTACGAAGCTTAATGTGGTGTTAATAGAACACGAGCGCCTTACTCGTCCGTTCAACTTACATTTAAAACAAAAACAAATTTCGAAATTTTGTTTTTGTTTTAAATGTAAGTTGAACGGACGAGTAAGGCGCTCGTGTTCTATAAACTACACATAAGCATTTAGAATATGAGAACACCAAACAAGTATTAAAACCGCCACGTTAAGCGAGAAATCACTACATATGGCAGCCCAGATTGTACTATGAAATTTTCTAAGCAATGTGCCAAATTGCCACTGGCAATGTGTTAAAAGAAACAAATATAGTATACTGGTACAACATTAATAATTAATAGTATTGTTTCTTTTCAATCAGTTGTTTGGTAAACGAAAAAAAACTGAGAATTTTACGTTTATTGTTTTCTATTTTCGTGTACACTCAAAAAGTTTTACAGTAACTGAATGTAATTTACTAAAATCATTTTCCGTAAAGTTAAAACTAATTCTTTAACTACACTATGGAACATTTTTGGGATTATTGTCTGGGAGGTGAGAAATTCCAAGTCAGGGTGATGGTACTAGGTCAGTATAGTAAAACCCTCAAAGGGTTTGGCCTTCGTATGTGTCAGTTTTTTTTTTATGACATTTTAAATTTTTTCCTTATCTTGATGTTTTTTTGTTTAACATAACTCGAGAACCACTTATCCGATTTTGCTAAAACAAACTCAAAAAAATTTAGAATTACAATTTCTTTAATCCGTTCATATAACGTTTTTCTTTATAATCAACAGTTTTGCCGGTAAAAATAAATTTGTGGAGAATTATAATTGATAAGTGCAAAAAAATGTTCAAGCCTGGATGTATGCAGCAGATTTTATCACAAACCTGCACTGCTATTTTTGTGACTTTTTTTAAGCGATCGGTGAAAATCGTCGGACTTTTGTTTGTTATTTGAAAGAATACACCCACATTCAGTGATGCCAACAGTAGGGGATTTCCCCTTTTCTAGGGATTTTTTTCTGATCATTTTTATCTTCAATCGGATCTTAATAACTTCTTTTTATGGTGTAATCATAATATGATGGAGCTGAATCTTGTGAAATGCAAAAGCATGCGTTTTTATAGAAATAACTGTATTGCTGTTAATTATGCTTTTGGTGGTCATCAACTGGAGTTGGTTGATTCGTTTCTTGATATTGGAGTCTTACTGGATCCTAAATTAAACTTTGTTTCTCATATTACATTAACTGTTAATAAAGCTCGAGGCGTTCTTGGCTTTACTAAGCGCTGGGTTAAAAATTCACCAATCCATACATAACGAAGCAACTTTACGTATCACTCGTTAGACCAATCTTAGAATATGGGTCAATCATTTGGGATCCATTTTACAACATTCACAATTCTCGTATTGAATCGGTCCAAAAACAATTTTTATTATTCTGTTTACGTGATCTTCATTGGAGTTACTCGACAAACTTTCCTTCCTATGCTAGAAGACTGGCATTAATAAAATTACCATCGCTCAAAAGTCGTCGTACAATGTTAAATGTTTCTTTTATGATTAATCTTATTAATGGTAATGTTTGTTGTGATTTTCTGTAGAATCTGCTAAATTTAATACACGTTGTCGCTATACGCGTTATTATAATCTGCTTCTTGTTAACTTTTTTTTTTAGAGAAAATTACGCTATTGCTGATCCTTTTTCGAGGTTATGTAGACAATTTAATTCTATGTCACAATTTGTTGATTTTCTTATTGTTTTTCTTTATTCGTAAATTTTTATGTACTACATATATTCTTTAAATTTGTAGTATATTTTAAAATGCATATTGTTATTCATTAATTTTAAGTCAATATTGTTATTAGTCAGTAAGGATAATATCCATTGATTAAATAAATAAAGAAATAAATATGCCCTAAAATAAAAAATTGTGTCCCCTACGGTTGAAATTTTCCGAAAAAAAATCCCTAGAAAAGGGGAAATCCCCTACTGTTGGCATCACTGAATGTAGGTGTATTCTTTCAAATAACAAACAAAAGTCCGACGATTTTCACCGATCGCTTAAAAAAAGTCACAAAAATTGCAGTGCAGGTTTGTGATAAAATCTGCTGCATACATCCAGGCTTGAACATTTTTTTGCACTTATCAATTATAATTCTCCACAAATTTATTTTTACCGGCAAAACTGTTGATTATAAAGAAAAACGTTATATGAACGGATTAAAGAAATTGTAATTCTAAATTTTTTTGAGTTTGTTTTAGCAAAATCGGACAAGTTGTTATCGAGTTATGTTAAACAAAAAAAACATCAAGATAAGGAAAAAATTTAAAATGTTATAAAAAAAAAACTGACACATACGAACGCCAAACCCTTTGAGGGTTTTACTATACTGACCTAGTACCATCACCCTGACTTGGAATTTCTCACCCCCCAGATTGGCTGTTGTACTGTGCTATTTAACGTGTTGTTCCAAAAATAAATATGTTCAGATATTTTGTATGCATAAAATAAAACTGAAATACTTAAATGCAAAGTTATGTTAAATTATTTTATTATTAACATATTATTTTATTATTTGCACATAAATAACATAAACAAAAATTTTTCGCTGATTTGGTAGATAATAATGACAGGTATACTGTTTAAGCTATCTTAGTATGTAATTTAAATTGAGTTAAAATTTACTGAAAAAACCTTTGAATGTATTTTTTGTAGTTTGTATATTTTTATTTTAAATAATAGAAAAATTTATTAATTTTTAAAGAATTTCTACGTTTTAAAATTAACATTAAAAAAAGCCGTAAAATTCCTTTATTTTAAATGATTTTCCGTTTTCTAATTAAATTTTCAGTTATTCAAACTTAATATTCCTTTGAATTTACCTACATAATATTTTGAGTGTAACATCATACAAGTATGCTATACTTGTTTCTTTTAACACATTGCCGTATTCAATCAATTGTGAATGACTAAAGTTTAAAGTGAAACTCAACCTTTTTTGACTCCGGGCCACATACATATATTCGTAAAGCTTCGCGGGCCGCAAGTGATACCTTGGCAAATCAAAACCCGCGTCGGGGGGAGGGGGGGGGGGGGTTGTCGTGTAATAGTATATATCACTTCTATCAGCATACGGTTCATTAAATATTAAAATAGTGATAAAAGCAAAACTCAAAAGTAACATGTATCGTTTATTACAAAATTAGTGTGATATTTGATATTGTGATAAATTTTCAACAATTTTAGACAAA
Source organism: Pollenia angustigena (assembly GCA_930367215.1). Taxonomy (NCBI): domain Eukaryota; kingdom Metazoa; phylum Arthropoda; class Insecta; order Diptera; family Polleniidae; genus Pollenia; species Pollenia angustigena. The sequence goes on from OV884059.1 coordinate 224,727,918, forward strand.
TCGGGATTAAAATTGCTGCATGCTACCCTCAATACGTCATCAAGGTGAGAATCAGTAAGTCGATTCCTGTATACGTTTTTTGCATATTTCATTTTGGAATATGATGATTCACAAATATATGTTGATGCAAACAATGTGAGGAGCAGGAAGGCACAAAGACAATCCTCTTCGGGTGTCACTATCTGCACGTCAAAGTCAAAATTAATCTCAAGATATACGAAATATAGAATGCCAGATTTTGTAAACCATGAATGTCTTTAGGGCCGCACAAAAAACTCAGCGGGCATGGTTGGACTAAACGAAGGCCACAAAAGACCAAGTGACACAAAAGACCGACTGACACAAAAGACCGCTGACAGAAAAGACCGATTGAACGAAAAGAACGAACTAGTTCATTTGTTTTAACTGAACGATAATGACCGGTCACCTAAATGAACGATTAAGCCCAAGACTAGTTGTCATTCCTGTAGTTTCCATTATTGCTTCTAGGCGTATTACGGTTGTAACTGTTGTTTGCAGACGAATTTGTGTTGTTTCTGTTATTGTTTGAATTATAGTTGTTACTTCTACTGTTTTGGAAATTATTGTTATTCCTAGTGTAGTTGTCAAAATTTCTGTTGTTTCTATTATTGTTTGAGTTGTAGTCGTTAGTACTACGGTTTGGGAAATTATAGCTGTTCCTGTTATTAATGTTATTCATAGTGCTATGAAAATTGCTACTGTTGTGCCTGGTATCATTATTATTACGATGCTGTTTTTGTATATACTGTACTGAGTTAGTAGTTATTTTATTTTCATTTTCTAGTTCTAGCGCAAGTTCTACAGCGTCTTATAAAGTTTTTGGACGAGCGTCTTTAAATTATCATTAATTCCTCTCTTAAATGAATCTAGAGCAAGCTTTGAGTTTAAGCTGATAATGACATTTTTCTCCGCCTCTGTAGCGTCACTTTTAAGTTCTTCTATCCCTAACATGTTCAGGTTGTCTATTACTTTTAATATTCTCTCCCTGAATGCATTGACAGACGTTTTACCTTGGTAAATATTGCTTAGCTTGGACTGTAATTTTGGAATGGTCTTTGTACTTTTATACCTTTGTTGTAATTGTGTTTTTAAGTACTGAAGTTTTCAGGTTTCGCATAACTACCTATTGCTGTTCTTACCCCTGAGGTTAATTTTGCGTGGTAGACATATTGTAGGAAATCTTGTTTTGCTGTTTCAGCAAGAGTTTTCTTAGTGAGCAAAAAGTGGGAGTGCTTTAGACACTGTTTCTAAACTAAATGCTGCCATTGTATTTTCTATTTCTGATGGTTCTGCCTCTAATGGGTTTTTAACGCCTCTTTGACTTTCCTAACTATATTGCTAAATTCTAATCTGAGCACTGCTATTTTCTTTTCGTCTTTTGCTAACTCAAATTGTTCTGTTATAATTCGTATATCCTCTAGTCTAAGATTTATTGTTTTTCCCGAATATGCCCTTCCTGGACTTTTCTTTAATATGTTTTTAAGTTTTGTTAGACTTTCTTCCAATAATACAAAATTTGTTATTTATTTAAAAAAATATTTTATACCTCAGTTTCACATGGTTTTAATTTAAGTTTTACAATTCTTTCTTATATAAGTATATATTTTAAATCATTAATAATGTTGGTTACAATCATCTTAATTATATTTCTGAATAGTGTTAAATTTTATGATTTTTATATATTTATATTTTTATATTTTAAAATATAATTTTTTTAAAGTATCTACTAATTCTATATGCTGCGTACATCATTAATATAGTTTTAACATATTCTGGCACTAACTCTTCTGTATTTTGTGCATTTACATTGCTCATAATATTTTCTTGTATTTCTACATTATTTTTAGGTTTGTCCATTGTAGGATTCAAAAACCAAAGACTTGTATAAAAGTCGATTAATATTTATTGTTGGTGACATATTTTTAATTATTTGATTTATTTTATATAATTGAAATTCATCCCTTCAATTATTGATTTGTCCGAACTTAAAAATTTTAATATATTTATGTGGTATATTGGTTATCAAATTTATTTCTGATGACTTCTTTTTTTTCTCGGGCCATTTAATGATTGAAAGGAAACTCATCATTTTATCCTTTTAGTCCGAGTTGGCAGGATCTTTAGTTTGCCACTAATATTTGCTAGTTTGGCAGGGTTAGTTCGTAGTCCGCAGGATCGCCATGTAATGTAATGTGTTGAGGGGTGGCAGGATCGCCATGTAATGTGTGAGGATCGGCATGTAATGTGTAGTGTCAAGTGTTGGTATACTTATTTCCCTATAGCCCTTGGTTATTTGTGTAGCTGTCAGGGTTCCAGCTGATTTGCAAGGCGTTCAAAGGAACTGCCGAATTGGTGTGAGGCTTTTAATTAAAACACAAGGCAGGTTGTTGCCGAATTAGTGTGGTAATTTCAAGTCTAGCTTTATTAAATTTTGTTTGCTCTTATATACTAAAATTGAAATTAATTCTTAACCTTTCTAACTTATTATACTAGTTGACAAAGTTCTATTTGTCTTTATCGGTATTATGGACATATGAATAATTTCCCTGATTACAATTGTTTTGACCAATAGGAATGTTTGTGGTTACACTCATTCCTATTTGTCACTCAATTAACAATTCTTATTGAGTAGAATTGTTCGTTTATTTTTATCATACTCATACCCCAATTAACTTGCATTCCAATCAATGTGTGTCGATTGGTAAATGCCGTCATTTGATCTTGCATAATTACCCTACTCTATTTGGGTTGGTATGTATAGATTCAAGAGTAGTTTAAGGGTAGGCGGTGGCAACTTATGAGGTACACTACACCAGGCGTGGCACGCCTCGGGAGATTTATACCGACAATGGTACCAACTTTAAATCAGTTGAAAAAATCCTGAAAGATGAAGCAGATCAATTTAAATTTTCAGATATACAAATAAAATTTGATAAAACAAAACGGTATTTCAACCCACCAGGAGCGCCACACATGGGTGGTGCATGGGAGCGACTAATCAGATCCGTAAAAAATATCCTATACAGTTTGTACCCGGTGCTGAATTCCAACGATGAAATCTTAAAAAGTGCTTTATGCGAAATCGAAACAATAATTAATTCTCGACCGCTCACCTTTGTTTCAGTCGAACATGAAGATGATGATGCAATCACTCCAAACCATCTACTTATTGGCTCTTACGATGGCTTTAAACCGTTCCTCGACGATAGCGGAAATCTACGTCAACGATGGCAACAAACGCAAGCATTCTCTGACCATTTCGTGCGCCGCTGGGTAAAGGAATACATACCAATAATACAGTAGTTTTGACTTAACTGCCTTTTGTTTACGTGCACTTTTGACTTAAATGCACAAAATTGATAATTTTTGGAATCATTCTTTCTAATTCCATACAAATTCCTTTTTTAAGTGCACTTTCTATACCTGCACATTTAAGATAAATGCACAACATTTTTGGCTGCTAAAAATTATTTTCATACAAAAAATCAAAGTTAGCTGCACTTTGACTTAACTGCCCAAAATACATATTTTCTGGAATTATTCCTCAAAATCCTTTTTTACGTGCATTTTGTATACCTGCACATTTTTCATATTTTTGGGCAGCTTTAAAATATTTTCATAAAAAACATCAAAGTTAGCTGCACACATAAAAATATTTGGGGCCACTTTTTCACATAAATATCCAATTTAAGCTGTTTATAAAAATTTAAATCGCAACTATTTTGTTTTTTTCCAGACATTTTTATGTTCTTTGTGAATTTTCGTTGTATTTTTTTATATTAAATAAACATACAAACATGTATAAAATGCTCCGTTATTTCCCAGCTAGCATAATATGATAAAATATAAAATATGTATATATCCCAGCTAGCATATGTTGTTTGTTAGACGATTATGTTTAATACAAATCCTAAAAGAATCTTCTGGTGATTATCTGACGAGAAACAAAAGCATCTACATCTTTTTTTAATTTATTAATTTTTTGACACGCTCGTCTTTAAATCTTGGAATGAACCTTTATGAGCTACCTAAATAAGACAGTTTTTGAAGTATGAAAATGCTATTGTCAATACAATTTTAATAAAACAAACTGGCCTAAGGATCTGTAATAAAGGATTTTCCGACAGGATGGTGTTGATTTCGCGACCTAAAGGTTTGTTTTATAGAAATTGTATGAAAATTAGAAGTTTTGGCATGAAAAATACGCCTGATGCCGTTATTAATGTAGCTTAGTCATACGGCTGAGCATTGCACGAGTTGTAAAATAATACCTACATGAGTGTCATACGACTCTTGGCATGCTTTCTGAAAGACTCGTTAGATAATCTCAACATACATCATAAACGATTCCCTTTACGATTAATATAAGCGTTTTTCACTGCGTTATGGAAGAATCTGTCATACGAGCATATCAGCACGTGTAACAGTTTCTCCCGTGCGAGAAATTGTCTAAAAGACTCTTTGTGAGATTCCCAGTAAAGGCGTCCGTACACGACATGTATTTGTCATCTGACATGTCAAATTTTCAAGTCACATGTAATTGTTCATGTCTGTCAAAATTGCTGTTTTACATAAGGTTTATAATATTCGGTCACAAACGTACATGTAATTTGCTTCTGACATTGTCTCTGTTTTTTTTTTGCATTGTTATTGCAGAAACCAAAGTAGTTCTCGGTTTCAAAATAGCTTGCTGCCGCCACGAAAATATTTATTTGCGCCGTAAAATAATTTAGCCATCTTAACATGTTTTCTTTTATTTTAAAGATACCAATTTAGAATTTTATAATTAAACGGTTTTTATGTTTATATTTACATAAATTCTATTCAATGGTGAGATGAGCATACATATCTTGGTATTGTAAAATATTAACTTTAGCCGGCTAATGGTTCCGTCAATAGTTGACGCCGCTGCCAGTTTCTTCCCGGCATAGATTTCTGATGTCAGATTGTTTGTCAGAAGAAAATAGAGCACGCTCGAATTGAAATTTTGTCAGATGACTTTGCGTCTGACTTTTACAGAAGCAAAGTTAAAAAGGTAACACACGACATGTTTGTGTTTTGCAGTGGGAAATTTGACATGTCAGATGACAAAAACATGTCGTCTATATGCTCCTTAAGCTCCTAGACGATTGAAAATGCTAGCTGGATTGAAATAAAATTTTAATAAAATATAAATTTATTTATTAATAAAATAACTTTTTTATTCTACTTTTCAATCGAACACTTGACTTTAGCTGCTCTTTTGTGCAGGTAACAACAATTGTGTACCTGCACATTAAGGCAGGTAAATGCATTTAAGATTACTGCATTTTTGATTTACCTGCACAAAAAATCGTGCAAAGGAGATTGTGCAGCTAAGTCAAAACTACTGTATAATAAAATCAGGTCAATTGTCATCATCGCTGATGAAAAATTTTCAAGGAGATGCTGGCCTAAGGGTAAAATTGTAGACACAGTAGTAGCTGCAGATGGTCAGGTGCGTAGGGTGACGGTAAAAACACAGTTCGGTGTATTAAAGAGGCCGGTTACGAAGATAGCTGTTTTGAACGTCGGTGATGATCTTGAGCAAGCTCGTACCCCGGACTCGCTTACGGGCGGGGAAATGTTACCGCCGTTAACAAAGGGTTAAACAAAACAACACTAAATGTCATACCCTGTATGTTTTACCCGCAACATGATCTTTTAAAATTCTACCGTTTTAAAGTAAATTGCTTTCTATTTACTTTGCCTTTATATAAGTATATGCGTCTCAACTAACGGTCCTTGTCGATTTGTCACGTAGGCATAAAATATTAAATTTTTTGTATTGCTTAACATACATACACACATACCTACGTACGTACCCACCTGACCTGAGATTCGAAAAAATTGAAAGCTCACTAAGGCGAAGAGTTTTCGAAACAAAAATGTTCGATAAATAGTCGATGATATTTTATATAGCGAATGTTCTTTTATTTGAACAATTCTCGAAATTTTACCGACAATCAACATTCGAAAATGTGTTATTTTTCATTAACTAAAACATTCGAGTTGTTTTCTTTTTTGATAAAATCTCGTAAAAAGAATGAGTGCTATATTTTTTAATTTTAGACAAATCCTCGAACGTTTATTTTGTTTACCGTAAATTTTTTTTTCTCCTTTTTATTTTTTAAATTATCACCAAAGGTTCCATAAAACTACATTGATCGAATTTTTAGCGAAAAGAAGTAAAGGAGTTTTTTTTGTTGAAACATAGTAACAGAAAAACATTTTATTTGTGATTTAGACTTTATAAAGTGAAGTGTGGATAAAAAAATAAGAATTTTTAAAAAGTGATAAAAAAAAATATAGTGAAAATTCGTTATTTAATTTAATTAAAAAGGTGAGTTAAATGAGGGATGGAAAAAAAAGTTGGGGGTAATGAAAATGTTGAAATTGTTACTTTAAATAATACTGAGCCAGACCAGTCAGATGTTCAATTGTTAAAAGAAGTGAAAGATTTTAATACAAGGTTGGCTCAATGGATTTCAAAATATAATTTAAGCAGGCCGGCATTTAATGACTCGCTAATTTTATTAAGTGAAAAAATTCCCAACCTACCAAAAGACGTGCGGTCACTTAAACGTACTCCTCGTGAAATTAAAAAACGTAGTGTGGATCCCGGTAAGTTTTCCGAATGTTTTTCACATTCAATCAAATACAAAACTATTTATTGCCATTATAGATATTATAAATCTTTTGCAAAAAATTGATGAAAACCTTGTAATTTTAAACACTAAAACCGATCGGGTTATATCCGAAGTAATTTCTATCAGAACTGAGGTTTCAACAATTAAAAAAAAGGTATACGGAGACGTTTCTTGTACAGAATATATTGTGCCCCACCAACCTTCTAGAAGATGAACAGATCTTTAAACAATTTGTAAGTATAATGGCCATTTTCTCATTAGGCAATTATCTTTTTTCCCAACGAAAAACTGCACATTAAAGAAATTTGGTTTTCTCAATGTCTCATTTGCTTCGATTTTATCGCAAAGGTAACCGGCACTCATCTGCCAATTATTTATTTTCCTTTTATTTGCCGTACATATAATTCAATCAAACAATGTTTTTTGTTGGTATATTGAGAAACCAACATCTTTAACGGACAGTTTATCGTTCCAATAAATTTATGTTGACATTAAGTAACAGACAGTTTTTCGATACATTGAGAAAATGGCCATAAGACTGATTAATTATTAAATATACATATAAATATATATATATATATATATATAAATATATAAACGATTATTAAATTTAAAAAATGTTTATTAAGGAGAATTTTCATACAAAATTTGTTTTGTAAACCTTTATTAAATTTAAAAATTTTTTATAAATACAGGCGACAGAATTTTACTTTTATGTAGGTATTTTCTTTGGCGATTTGAATTTTTTTATTTAAGTTTAAAACCTAAAATAAATTATACATTTTAATATAATTAATTTGAAAAAATAACATTAATAAAATATTAATTTTAAATAAATTTATTAAATATTAAAACGATAAAAATTATTTGATTTGGACCAAAATGAAATTGAAACATAACACTAATCATTCGATATCGAAGTATTACTAAAGATACTAATGACGAATGCTAAGCGATATCGAATTTGACTGATATCTCCAGATAAAGTTTCTCGATATCGTCAAAGTTATCTTTTGTAAATATTTCACCATATTGAATAAGATGTTTTCAAACATTTTTCGATACCACTATCGAAACATTAGCAAAGGAATTTTCAAACCGCAATTAATATTGCTAAATCTTCGTTTCTAATTCTTTATCGAACCTTCGAAATCGATAGCTTTTTTGGATCAAACTGAGCGACTTGTAAAAAATTTTCAATTCGTTTTTGAGTGTCGATCTCGAAAGATTAACACAGTAAATGTTCGAGATATAGTCGATGGCAATATCGTTAACGAAAGTCTTGGTCAGGTGGGTATGATTCTGCATAAAGCAATGTAAATTAAATTTTGAGAACAATTGATTTCTTAGCATCGAACGGCGCGGTATAAAATATTTAATTTTAAAGTTTACTTCTTTTGTGTAGTTTTTTATATTTAAATAAAATTAAATTAAAATAAAAGAAGTACTCTTAAAAAGTATTATTAATTTTCCCGTTGCCGAAGCAACAAAAGCTGTCCAACAATGGATGATTCTCACCAGGATAAGTTAGATGCACTAACCGCTCAATCTCCAGTGCGAAGTCCTGTAAGGTTTCGTTTGCCTTCTGTACTCTGCCACGCAATTCCATTTTATAGATTTTCTTCTTGTGTTCACCTCCATACTTACGTTGCAGTGCTACCATAATTTCATCATAATTATTTCTGCAACTAACTGTTCCATGCATTTCTGTTGGCAGCTGTATCGAACTGGAACTTTAAAACATTTAATGGAACACTACCGTCAAAACTTGGGGCCTTTATTCTACTCGAGGTTTCTGGAATAATCGCACCCTGCTGACATTGACTGTTATTTACTTTTGTTTCCAAATTGAGTAGCTTTTCATCAAAATTAACGAGCTTCTTGTTGAATTCTATTTCCAAGTCATCTACCCTTTCATTTATTTCAGTAGAAAGCTCCAGAAGCTTCTCGTTTGTAGCCTGAAGCTTCTCATTAGTTATTCTAGAATTCTCTTGGATTTCAGCAAATATGGTAACTGAGTTCTCCTTTACCATTTTTTCTACATTTCTAGAAGTTTCATCAATTTTTCTAGAAGTTTCATCAATCTTTCTAGTAGTTTCAGCCAATATATCGCTCGAATTTTCTTGTATCATCATTATCACGCTTCTGGAATTATCGTCCATTTTTCTAGAATTTTGATCAATTTTGCCATCATAGCGGCACACATTGTGCTAAAATCCATGTTGCTAGCTACTGCACGAGTACATACCTCTATTTCTTCTTTGTCCTCGAATTCGTAATAGTCTCTTCTGCAGCTCTGATTTATTACCAGCAAGTGGCAGATCCAACTTGCCCAATACTTTCTTGAGCTGTTCTACTTTTAGCTCTTCAAATTTTATTGCTGTCTATTTTTTTTTTTTTATTTGTGATTTTTATTAATTAATTAATTTTTTTTAACGTTTTTGTCATATTTTATTTATTTTATCTATGCAATTTCACTTCTGACACCAATTGTTACGTAACTGCCTTTCAATAACGTTTTGATTTATTTCCTTTATAATAAACCGTTTCGAGTTCTTTATTGCACTTTAAATAAAACTAAATAATCACAACACTTTAAACACTGTTTACAATGGCTCTAGAAAGTTCGCCGCATAACGGCTTCTTACTCTATAGCAGGGTTGTCAGATTTTTTTGAGCTCCATCGCCAAACTGGATGTCAGAAATCGCCAAGCCTCAATTTTGTTCAGTAGTGCGATTCTGTAATTAATTTTAACAATAGTTGTCATTTATTAGTATTGTGGTTATTTTATTGAACTATTTATGGTTTTTAATCCAAATTTTTAATATTTTTTTAATTAGGCTTAATTTCATTAAATTTAATTTTCATTAAATTATTTTTATGAAGAAAGGAATTTTACAACATGAAAATTAATTAAAATTTATTGATAATTTTTCATTCTTGACTCAATCTGGGCTCGAACCCAGGTGTTTACGGACAGGTTACCCTGACATGTTTCGATTGCAACCACTCAATCTCCTCAGAGGGCTTGCCGTTTAACACTCGCAGCCATCGACGACTGCTGACGTCATTAGTCAAACATCAATCCTTAAACCAAATTGTATTCAACCTTTGGTAGATCGAAATTTGCTTTGAATGATTATCTATTTTAATTCATTTTAACATGTTATTCCTTTACTTCTGTTTTTTCGTACTTTTGTCAAGAATTCTTCTTGAAGTTCAAAGTACATATTTTTTGTTTTTTAATTTTTTGTCTTTCTTATTCTTGTTGACCTTTTCAGCACAACTTGAAGGACAAATGCAAACATAGAGCTCGTGCCTTAGCTTTAACAATTATTAGTATTGTGGTTATTTTATTGAACTATTTATGGTTTTTAATCCAAATTTTTAATATTTTTTTAATTAGGCTTAAGTTCATTAAATTTAATTTTCATTAAATTATTTTTATGAAGAAAGGAATTTTACAACATGAAAATTAATTAAAATTTATTGATAATATTTTTCATTCTTGACTCAATCTGGGCTCGAACCCAGGTGTTTACGGACAGGTTACCCTGACATGTTTCGATTGCAACCACTCAATCTCCTCAGAGGGCTTGCCGTTTAACACTCGCAGCCATCGACGACTGCTGACGTCATTAGTCAAACATCAATCCTTAAACCAAATTGTATTCAACCTTTGGTAGATCGAAATTTGCTTTGAATGATTATCTATTTGAATTCATTTTAACATGTTATTTCTTTACTTCTGTTTTTTCGTACTTTTGTCAAGAATTCTTCTTGTTGTTCAAAGTACATATTTTTTGTTTTTTAATTTTTTGTCTTTCTTATTCTTGTTGACCTTTTCAGCACAACTTGAAGGACAAATGCAAACATAGAGCTCGTGCCTTAGCTTTAACAATTATTAGTATTGTGGTTATTTTATTGAACTATTTATGGTTTTTAATCCAAATTTTTAATATTTTTTTAATTAGGCTTAAGTTCATTAAATTTAATTTTCATTAAATTATTTTTATGAAGAAAGGAATTTTACAACATGAAAATTAATTAAAATTTATTGATAATATTTTTCATTCTTGACTCAATCTGGGCTCGAACCCAGGTGTTTACGGACAGGTTACCCTGACATGTTTCGATTGCAACCACTCAATCTCCTCAGAGGGCTTGCCGTTTAACACTCGCAGCCATCGATGACTGCTGACGTCATTAGTCAAACATCAATCCTTAAACCAAATTGTATGCAACCTTTGGTAGATCGAAATTTGCTTTGAATGATTATCTATTTTAATTCATTTTAACATGTTATTCCTTTACTTCTGTTTTTTCGTACTTTTGTCAAGAATTCTTCTTGAAGTTCAAAGTACATATTTTTTGTTTTTTAATTTTTTGTCTTTCTTATTCTTGTTGACCTTTTCAGCACAACTTGAAGGACAAATGCAAACATAGAGCTCGTGCCTTAGCTTTAACAATTATTAGTATTGTGGTTATTTTATTGAACTATTTATGGTTTTTAATCCAAATTTTTTATATTTTTTTAATTAGGCTTAAGTTCATTAAATTTAATTTTCATTAAATTATTTTTAAGAAGAAAGGAATTTTACAACATGAAAATTAATTAAAATTTATTGATAATTTTTCATTCTTGACTCAATCTGGGCTCGAAACAAAAAATATGTACTTTGAACTTCAAGAAGAATTCTTGACAAAAGTACGAAAAAACAGAAGTAGAGGAATAACATGTTAAAATGAATTAAAATAGATAATCATTCAAAGCAAATTTCGATCTACCAAAGGTTGAATACAATTTGGTTTAAGGATTGATGTTTGACTAATGACGTCAGCAGTCGTCGATGGCTGCGAGTGTTAAACGGCAAGCCATCTGAGGAGATTGAGTGGTTGCAATCGAAACATGTCAGGGTAACCTGTCCGTAAACACCTGGGTTCGAGCCCAGATTGAGTCAAGAATGAAAAATATTATCAATAAATTTTAATTAATTTTCATGTTGTAAAATTCCTTTCTTCATAAAAATAATTTAATGAAAATTAAATTTAATGAACTTAAGCCTAATTAAAAAAATATTAATAGTTGTCATTGTTAAAAAAATTAACAAGCAAATTAACAATTTTTTTATTATGTAACATTTTAAACATCACTTGTTATCGTTAAGTCAGCTGTTTGTGTTAAGTAAACGACAACTTTTTTAGTGTTGTTTATTTATTGTTAAATGTCGAAAAAATAAAAAATATTTAGTTAAAAGAAATAATATAACTTGAAAATGGCAATTTAATATTTTTCATTTAATTTAATAGTAAAATGTTTGGCTTATCTTCTTAAAAAAACAAAAAACTAAAAAAAAATTCTGTTTAGTTTTAATAATTTTATTTGTTTTTTTTATTCCTCTTTGTGTTATTCTTTATTTTGTCATTTTTTTGACAGTGATGCCACTTGACGTTAATTTTTATATATGTTGTTAACAACAATTTACAGAATCACATAATCGTTAGTGCAAACAACAAAACAGGTTGACAATTATAACAACTGTTGTTATTGTCAAAAGTTACAGAATCCCACTACAGTTTTTGTAAATTTTTTTTTTTTTTAATAAAATTTTGCATACAAAAAACGCTAGTATAATATTTCAGTCAAAAATCGCCAAAAACTGAGAAAAATACAAAAAAGTCGCCGAAAGTAAATTTTGTGTTGTTTCTGAATTTTTTTTTCTAAATAACATAAAATTGAGATCATATACTTATGTATTCAGTTAAAAAACTTAAATTAAGTACACAAGTCTATAAGACCGTACACTTCAGCCTCGCCGATTTCATTACTGGAGTTTTGACCTGCATACATACTCCATATTTGAATTAAATTGTGACTGAATATAAAATTCACTAGGCCCGTTTAGACTTTAACCGGCCTTATAAAAAGTGTTTCATTATAAAAACTTTACTTTAAGCTAAAGTGAGCGATAAAGTAAATTAGGGTTCATCCTACACTTTTAATACGGTCGATAAAATCCTACCTTTAGCTATATATTATAACAAAAAATTACAAGTTGTTAAACACAATCGCCGAAATAATATAAATGGTACAAAAAAAGCCAAGTTAATCGCCAGCTATATCAGAAATCGCCATAAAAGTCGCCAAATGGAAAATCCCATCGCCAAACACGTTTCAAAATCGCCACGTTTGGCGAGAAATCGACATATGTGACAGCCCTGCTCTATAGTTACTTTTTATAAGGCTGAATTAATTTAGTTATTAGGCATCATAAACTAAGGCATACTTGTAGGCATTACCATAAATTGAGATAGCATAATAACGAAGTACAATTATGCACAACAATTTTAACATAACATCTGTACATTGATTTTTACACTAGAAGTATGCATAACTTTTACAATAACAATTTTCACTAATAAAATAACTAACAAATACTTAATAACTAAGTAACACATAAATTAATCTAATTCTTAACTAAAGTTACTTTCGTAACAATGTTGTTACGTTACTGCCTTTCAATAACGTTTTGGTTTATTTCCTTTATAATAAACCGTTTCGAGTTCTTTTATTTCAATTCAAATAAAACAAATAAACACAACACTTTTGCTACTGTTTACAATTTACACACCTTTATTTAGTTCTTAGTCACTTTAACAACCGTAATTTTATAGCTCTTAATCTTCTCAGCTTGATACGTTTTTGACAAAGTCAGAACTTAGAATGAATCATGCCATCTCTTGCGATCCTATTTATACTCGGGCAAATGACCATAGAACGTTCGAGTTCTGAAGTCTAGATGGCTCTATAAAGTTCGCCTAATAACGGCTATTTCGTTAATTGAACTTATTCAGCTATTACTATCTATATGGCTGAATTAATTGAGTTATTAGGCTTCATAAACTAAGGCATACTTTTAGGCGTTGCCATAAGTTGAGATAATTTTATAAAGAACATTCTAGTTTTCAGTGGGGTTGAAGTACAATTATGAACAACAATTTTAACATTACATCTGTACATTAATTTTTACACTAGAAGTGTGCATAACTTATACAATAACAATTTTAACTAATAAAATAACTAGCAAATACTTAATAACTAATCAATACAAGATAACACATAAATTAATCTAATTCTTAACCAATAATTACAAATAATTCTTAACTAAAGTTACTTTCGTAACAATATATAAAACAGGATAAAACAGGTGTGTATATATGTATGTAACGTATGGACTCCAAAACGGCTGGGCCGATTTTGATGAAATTTTCAGGGAATCTTCAGAATAATCAGGCGGGTGACAATGTGAAGTCTGATTTTAGATTTTCGGTCTGCGGGCGGAGGGGCGTGGCCAAATCCAATTTTCATATTGTACCACCAATGACATCTATATAATTTGGACGATTTTTTCTTTAAAATGATCGCCATGGTCCAACTTAGATTTATACGAAAATTAAATTTTGCTCCGCCCACTTTTACGCCCACTTTTTTCGAATTACCTAAAATCAGAAAACGGCTCCATCGATTTGACAAATTTTTCTTTCAATTGTTCGTATTAATTAATTTTAAGTTTTCATCGAAAGAAAAATTTACCACGCCTATTTTAACGCCCACTTTTTCTATTAAGCGCATAACTTGAGAACGGCTTGACCGATTTGGAAGATTTTTTCCTTAAAATCATCGCCATGGTCCAACTTGGGTTTTTACGGAAAGAAAATTTTACCCGGCCCACTTTTACACCCACTTTTTTCGATTTACCTAAAATCAGAAAACGGCTCCATCGATTTGACTAATTTTTCTTTCAAATGTTCGTATCTTTTTAACGGATTGTAAAAATCGAACGCAAACATTTTTCCTAATTTGGACAGGATAACGTCTGTCGGGTCAGCTAGTAATTGATAAAATTCGACTAAATAGTGCCATGGAGTGAAAATAATTGAATTGTATCCACCTGAAAATAAACGGTTATCATTGTTAGAGTTTAGCATCGATAAGCAAATAATAAATAATAATAAATTTGATAGCTTGAAATATAAATTAATATAAGTCCAAAGTTTACCAAAAAAGGTTTTATACAAAACGTCTTGCTCAATTCGCAGTTTTATTCAGTTTTGTAATGCCAGTCAAAATCCACTTCCGCACTTACAGCAGACTTATCAAAATATAGATTTCGTAAAAAAAATTGATATTTATTAGTTAAGAAATTACATAGTTTAAGAAATGCAATTCATAAAAATATAATTTGTTTTGTTAAAATAAATAAAATATAATAATAAAATACTACTGGGAAAACTGTAGCGTGCGTCACAAAGGGTTCACGGCTTTTGTCAAAAAATCACAATATTCTTTGGCTGCGAATAAGTGCGTTTAGAATTCTTTAATAGTCATCTTTCTTTTAGGAATAAGATTTTGTATACCTTATCATGCCAAATTCGTTAAAAATTAGGAAAACGCACTTAAACCTTTGAAGTTACTTCCACTTTTTGTAGCGTGCGTCACAAAACTTTGTGATCAATTATTTCGCAACAAAATCTTGCTAAGAAAATATGATATATGCCATTCGTAAGTACATATTAATGTTACTAAATACTATATATAAGTTGAAGCTTTTTTGAAAGACCAAAGAGTTTTTATATTTCAATCAGAAAACGCGTGCGAATGTAGCGTTCGTCACGCATAATTTGCCCATATATATGTAGATGATCTATAGTTTAAAATATATACATTTAATTAAAAGGACACAACACGATAGTTTTTCGCACAATTTCCCCCTTTGTTGTTTTGCGGTAAATTTGTTGGCGTTTGCCCACTGCACACTTTATGTTTGTACTCTTTTCTGCTTTCTTCTATTTTTATTTATGTTTTATTTTTCTTTATTATGCTTCTTTTAACACACGTTTGAACACTTTTAAGGGTTTTATTTATTTTAATAATTTTTTGAATATAAAATATTAAGCAAAATTCTTAGTTTTTTGACAATTGATTTAATATTTTTTATTTTAGCTCTCAGAGTAAATTGATTGCAGGGTTGCCAACTATCACGTTATACATACGATTTTTGTAAGAAATTACGATTTTCACACATAAAAGAGACTTGGTAATCTTAACAAGGGAACTACTACGTCATCAAACGGTAAAACATGCGCAAGGCGTAATCTTTATTTCTATCATTCTTGCTTAACATTACTTGGCCAAAGTGTCATCAGGATCAAAATGAAATTATGCCATCAATCAGAGAGATGACGAAGATCAGAGAGATGACGAACATGTCCTCAGTGCGATGACGCAGTAAGATCGGAGAAACGACACATTAGCATCAATTTAATGACAGTTTGTAATTAAGTCAAAGTAATTGGAATTGACTTAAGTCAAAGTGAGAGAGTATTATTATTTATATACCCGTTACATATGTTTGTTTCACGTTTGTTGAATTACGATCTTTGTTTACAGCAAAACTCTCAATAATAAGACACCAGCACCATGCCCCATATGGTTTCGTAGTCATTCTACTTTAAAAATTTGATGTACATATTTAACTAAATAATTTATAAAAAAAGAATATGCTTTTACTCTTATAATACTTTGTAATCATGAAAATAACGTTAATAATATACTTAATGTGGCATCGAATTGATGTCGCTATAATCATGAAAAAGATGACACGTAAAAAATGACAAAATTGTACGAAGACGTAAGTCATTGAATTGATGTTAGTTTTTGCATCATTGATGCCATTTGTAGTAACATTGATTTCACAATTCTGCTGTTAGGGCATCATCAATATGAAGATGCATTTTTCTATCAGTATAGTAGCAATAATATATTATATAACTTGATCAATATTTTATTACTGCAACCGTTATCTAACCTATTTGTTTTCTGTGTGTAGGAATCTAGCTGGCCTTTTTTTAAGTAGTTATATGAATTTGACATATAAATCTAAATAAAAAAGAAAGGAACAGTCAAAATAGGCTTTTCTATTGCATAATAATAATAACTAAACAAAAAAGCTAGAACAAAGATGATAAAGTCAGTTAATATTTACAAGTTTAGTACAATTTAAAAATCGCATTGGAACTGATATTTTCATACTAAAATATGATATACAGAAGTTTTGACTTAACTGCCTTTTATTTACGTGCGCTTTTCACTTAACTGCACAAAATTGATCATTTTTGGAATTATTCTTTACTAACTGACCCGGCAAACTTTGTTTTGCCATATACTTTCTTTCTTTCAGATGTTACAGTCTGGCTCTATTGCTAGTACTACACAAACAAATAATCAAAACCAATCATATGCCCAAGTCTTAAAAGGAAACCCTAATGCGAAAAATCCCCCGAGTACTTCTAACGCAAAGCAACCTCCATACGCTAATATTCCTAGGGAAGGTCTTCAAATGCCTTCTGGAAATATGCCTACCTCAATTGAAAATTTAATTCAAACTATGAATAACTTCATGGCCACTATGCAGAACATGTTTCAGGAAATGATGCCAAACCAGAACATGCTCCTGCAAGTTCTACTCAACAAAAAATGAACCAGTTAAAAATATGTTTCTGGAATGCAAACGGGATATCCCAACATAAACACGAAGTTGCAAACTTTCTTCATAGGCATGAAATCGACGTACTTCTTGTCTCTGAAACACACTTCACTCATAAAAACTGCTTTAGGGTAAATGGATACCTTACGTATGACACAAAACATCCCAGCGGACGAGCATGTGGTGGCACAGCCATAATTGTGCACAAATATATCAGACACTTACCATTGCCAGAGTTCGAAGAAGATTGTATCCAGGCCACATCTATAAATCTTACTGATTTCAATCTAACGTTAACATCCGTTTATTGTCCCCCGAGGCACAAAATTGTACACGATAAATTTCTCAACTTCTTCTCCACATTGGGCCAGAAATTCATTGCTGCTGGCGACTACAACGCTAAACATACATATTGGGGCTCCAGACTTATTAGTCCTAGAGGTAATCAGCTATACAATACCGTAACTGCAAATAATTTTGATGTGGTATCGAGTGGTGAGCCTACCTATTGGCCAACCGACTTCAATAAGCTACCAGACCTTATTGACTTTGCTGTAACTAAAAACATCAAGCGCGATCAGGTTCTAGTTAGTTCCTCCTATGATCTTTCGTCTGATCATTCACCTTCAATCCTCATTTTAAATGGTAACTCTGACGCCGCAGCTGCAAACTTTATTTCCTATCCAAACAGAAACACAAATTGGTTAAAGTATAAAATGTATGTGAGCTCTCACCTATCACAGTGCATTCCCCTAAAAAATGCATCTGACATCCAAATAGCTGTCGACCGATTTACAGAAGTCTTGGATACTGCAGCAAGAAATGCAACCCCAATTAAACGTGCTCCTTACAATACATCGACGGATATAGAGACCCTTATCAGAGAAAAAAAGGAAGTTAAGAAGACAATGGCAAAACAGTCGTTCCCCAACCACTAAAGCCCAACTACAATTATGCCTGACCATTCTTCGCAACAAATTGAGACAGAACCACGAGTCTGCAATAGAAGGCTATCTAAACAGCCTAGACGCCACAAAAAACTCCAATTATAGCTTATGGAAGGCTGTACGGCATATGAAATGCCCTATAACCCAAGAATCTCCATTAAGACTGGAAAACTGCACTTGGGCCAAAAACACACATGAAAAATTAAACGCTTTCGCGGGCCACCTTGAGAAAGTTTTTACGCCACCTGATGCACATACTTGTTCCTGTCGTCCAATCATTCCTGATAAGGTAAACCTTCCATTAAAATTTAACATAATTCAAGTAAAATCTGCAATAGAAAAAGTGAATATTACAAAATCTCCCGGACCTGACCGCATCATAGGGTCAATGATAAGAAACCTACCATCGTCTGCTTCGAGAATATTGCTGCTAATTTTTAACGCTATATTAAGAGTCGGATACTTCCCATCCTCATGGAAGAGGTCTATAATTGTTATGATTCCCAAGCCAGGAAAATATGCTAGCCAGGTTGCGTCGTACAGACCGATAAGCTTATTGTCAATCCCATCGAAGCTTTTCGAAAAAATATTCGTTTTAAGTATAACTCCTCATCTAAATGAACCCGACATTATCCCGGATCACCAGTTCGGATTCAGAGCGAAACATGGTACAATAGAACAAGTGCATAGAATTGTCACCCTTATAAGATCGGCGTTTGAGAAAAAGCAATACTGCTCAGCCCTGTTTATAGACATTTCCCAAGCATTTGACAAAGTTTGGCATGATGGGCTACTCATCAAAATAACACGAATGCTTCCTCAAAACACTCACAAGCTTCTGGAGAGCTATCTAACAGGCAGAACATTCATAGTAAGGTCGCAAGATAAATACTCCCCCCTCAAGAAAATTACTGCTGGTGTCCCCCAAGGCAGCATATTAGGACCGCTTCTATATATAATATACACAGCGGATATGCCAACAAACCTGAGCACGCATACCTCTACATTTGCAGACGACACAGCATTTATTAGCGTTAACCATGATCCAAAAGTCGCATCGCAAAATCTGCAGTCCCACATCAATGAACTAAAGGCCTGGCTAGAAAAATGGAGAATAAAGGTTAACCCGGCTAAATGTGCTCACTTAACTTTCACGCTCAGAAGACAAACGTGCCCAGCTGTAAAAATAAATAACATCACTGTTCCGATAGAAAACCATGTTAAGTACTTGGAAATTCATATAGATAGACGCTTGACCTGGTCTCGTCATATTGAAGCGAAAATAACGGCTATGAAACTTAAAGCAGCTCAACTACATTGGCTTCTCGGTGGAAACTCAAACTTGTCTCAAGAACAAAATTCTTTTATACAAGTCCATCTAAAACCAATATGGACATATGGCATCCAATTATGGGGTACTGCATGTGCATCTAACATCCAAAAGCTTCAAAGAAGACAGTCTAGAATATTACGACAAATTGTCTGCGCCCCATGGTATATACGTAATGATATTATCCACAGAGATCTCAACGTCCCCACTATCCAGGAGGAAATTCAAAAATATTCAATAAGTTACATCGATAAACTAATGGCCCACCCTAACTACCTCGTTCCGGGTCAGCTTCAGTTCGAAGGTCACCAGAGGCTAAAAAGAACCGATACTTTGAGCCTAACTAGAAGACATTTTTAAAATTTGAATACAGCAGTTAGTGGTTACACTGGTAACAACTAATAAACAACAAATAGAATTAAGATTTGAATACATATTGTAAATTTCGATAAGAAAGATTCAATAATAAAAATTAATTTAAAAAAAAAAAAAAAAAAAAGATGTTACAGTGTCTGCATGCCAAATTTTAAGAAAACCGGTTGACTGGTTAAGAAGATATAGAAAGGGGGAAGTTTTTACCCCTCTTGCCCTATTTCATGCCCTGTTCTCTTTCAGATGTTACAGTGCCTGCATACCAAATTTTAAGAAAACCGGTTGATTAGTCAAGAAGACATAGGGAGGGGGAGCTTTTACCCCTCTTGCCATATTTCACGACCTATTCCCTATTTCCTTTCAGGTATAACAGTGCCTGTATGCCAAATTTAAAGAAAACCGGTTGATAAGTTAAGAAGATATAGGGAAGGGGTGCTTTTGCCACTCTTGCCCTTTTCGCACCTTGTAGCGGTATAAAATATACTTTACGACCTATTCTCATACCTAACAAAAACACATACAAAATTTCATAAAAATCGGTCAAGCCGTTTCGGTGGAATTCAAAATGGTGGGCAATTTGTTGATATTTGTATGGGGATATAAACATAGGAAAATCTAAATGCCATATCTCCATAGCCCCTGGGCCGATTTCGTACGAACTTCACATAAACTATCCCCAATGTACCCTGATATTTTGGTTGAAACGTATGGACCCCAAAACGGCTTGGCCGATTTTGATGAAATTTTCAGAGAATCTTCAGAATATTCAGGCGGGTGACACTGTGAAGTCTGATTTTTGATTTTCGGACTGCCGGCGGAGGGGCGTGGCAAAATACACTTTTCTTATTGCACCACCAATCCCATACATACATATACTTAAATATATATTTTTTTTGTCTTTTTTTATTTTATTTTTTTTGAAAGCCGTTGTCATATTTTTCAAAACGAGATATCAAACTCTTAAATTGGTTATGTAGTTCCGAAGATATTAAAACAACCTATGTTAATAATGATCCAATATCAAAATTTTAAAACTTTCGAAATCCACGAATTCCGAAAATTTCCAATGATTTACCATTCCAATTCAAGCCGTTCCAATTCCCTTTGCGTGTTGCCTTTGCTATTGCCATCAGCAAAGCACAAGGCCAATCATTGACTATTGCTGGATTAAACGGCCAGTTGTATATGGCTTGCTCCCGAGTTGGCACGCCCAAATATTAATAACAAAAAACATTGTCTATCGGCTGGCCTTAAGATGAAGCAATAAATAAATATAATTTCCAATTTGCCGTAAATACATGCGTTTCTTTTCTGATTGAGCCCATATCTATACCATATGTAAGTTATTCTGTAAAAAAATTTATGATATGTATTCCATGGCCGTAAATTTCGTTTAAAGCTCAATTTATTGCCACAATCGTGTGTTAATACAACACTAATGTTTTCTTAGGGCCAGCAATGCGGGTCATCTAGAATATATATGTATATAAATATATATATATGTATAAGATAGATAACTTTTAATAGGATGATTAAATGGGTTTGGTTTGTTTCTGTGCAGCTGTCAAACAATGGTTCCGCCACCAACTGAAAAATACAATTCCTTTTGGTGGTCTAAAGTCAAATTTGCATATAAAACGTACATTTTAGATTTTTTGATTTTTCGACTTTTATTTTTGGCTTTTCTTCTTCTTTTTTTTTCGCAACCAGACTAACCCACAGCAATTAAAGGTGCAATGTAAAATTTTCGCTTTTTTTGATTTTTAAACCTTTTTTGACTTTTATGAACTTTTCTAAACCTTCCTCGTGATTAGACGAACAAAACAAAAAAAAAAATCATACCAATTGGTCAAGTAGTTCTCGAGTTTTAGCGAGACTATGACACAGCGTTTGATTTTTATATACATATATAGATAATTCCATACATATTCCTTTTTTAAGTGCACTTACTATACCTGCACATTTAAGATAGTAAATGCATAAAATTTGTGGATGCTTAAAATAATTTTCATACATAAAATCAAAGTTAGCTGCACTTTGACTTAACTGCCCAAAATACATATTTTCTGTAATTAATCTTCAAAATCCTTGTTTACGTGCATTTTGTATACCTGCATATTTTTCATATTTTTGGGCAGCTTTAAAATATTTTCATACAAAACATCAAAGTTAGCTGCGCACATAAATATATATGGTGGCCACTTTTTCACATAAATATCCAATTTAAGTTGTTTATAAAAATTTAAATCGCAATTATTTTGTTTTTTTCCAGACATTTTTATGTTGTTTGTGAATTTTCATTGTTTTTGTTAATGTTTCTTTTATATGTTTTTTAGCTATAATCTTTTTGGCAACACTGGTTGAAACAGCTGACGCACGTTTCGTGTTTGGTTTCACTGTCAAACATCTTCAGTTTGGTCTATAATTTAACCATGAATCGTTTTACAAACGAACAACGCTTGCAAATGATTGAATTTTATTATCAAAATGCGTGCTCTGTTAAGAAAGTTCATCGCGCGCTTCTTGTGTTCAGCGACGAAGCTAATTTTTGGCTCAATGGGTACGTTGATAGGCAGAACTGTCGATTTTGGAGTGAAGATCAGCCAGAAGCATTGCAAGAGCTACCAATGCATCCAGACAAAGTCACAGTTTGGTGCGGTGTATGGGCTGGTGGCATCATTGAACCGTACTTCTTCAAAGATGATGCGAATCGTAACGTAACTGCGATTTAACGCCTTAAGACTATTTTTTGTGGGGCTATCTTAAAGCTCATGTCTATAAACACATGCCCGCTTCAATTGACGCATTGGAAGACAACATTGAAGCATTTATTCATGAGATACCGGCCGAAATGTTGGAAAGAGTATGCCAAAATTGGACTAAGCGGATGGACCATTTGAGGCGCAGCCTTGGTCAGCATTTGCATGAAATAATCTTCAAACATTAATTATATGGACCGTACTATCGATTCAAATAAAGATTTCCTGCATTTTTCTGAATTTTATGTGTTTTTTTTTTTTTTTTACTTTCCTATAGCTCTTAAAAAATCACCCATTATTAAAAAAACATGCATACATGTATAAAATTATCTGTTACTTCCCAGCTAGCATAGGATCCCTGCAGGAAATGTCACTAGTGAATCTGTACTGATTCACTATTGACACAGTCACCAGTACTAGTGACTTATTATACCCCAGGCAATGTTATTTACAATAGACATTTAACATGTGCGTGTCACTGGAAATCTACTACTGATGTTGGTAATACTGACTACGTACTGACTAGGTTGTTCCCTTGGAGACATATGTAGACATTGGAACCAGAGAATCGCTACTACATTTGTGTAAAAGAAGTCTACACTTTTTGTTAGAATACGAAATCATTACAATCTTTTTTTTTATTATTTCTTAAATGTTTATTGGAATTGTACTTCTCAGTTGTAATGTAGTGTAGACACTTCGGTGACAATGTCCCCAATATAGTCGACAAAACTGGTGACTTGGAGACACTTGCGCCCAGGTTTCCTTCAGGGATGTTTGTTAGACGATAATGTTTAATATACAACTCCTAAAAGAATCTTGTGATGATTATCCGACGAGTAACAAAAACAAAAACATCTAAAGGTCCCATTAGCCGACCGTAAATGTAGAAATGTAAATGTAATGTAAACAGCTGATCGTTTCTGTTATATGGAAAGCAATGCAAATGCTTAACTGACTGTAATGTCACTTAACCGTAACGTGCCAACCTGTAGAAAATAGAATTTCATTACGAGGTTACGTGACAGTTGTAGATAGTGATGGGCTGCTTATATTTTAAATGCAATGCGGGAAAAATCACTCTTTTTGTTTGGTACTTTTTCAGTTATAATATCTGTGGACTTTTGACAAAATAAGTAACAATCCATACATATTTTCATTTATACAAATATATGCTTAGATGTATAAAATTAACAAATGTATACATATCCGCAAACAAACAAAGTCTGGGTTTTAATGGTATCAAAACCTTGTTTAGGTGTATGCACACTTTGAAATTAATGTAAGAGCATGTGTACGAATATGATATAATACATATTTGTTTTTTGTAAATCTGTAATAATAATATCAAATATTAAATTATTTATGTACATATTTATACATGCAAGACATACAGTTTTAATACTATTTAAATCACTTGGTACTTTTTCTGCAAAGCGGTCACTATTTCAACATTTTTAATTCTCATCACTGTGTGTGTTTTTTTATGTATACTAATCCTTTTTTGTTTTTGGTTGTGAAAAACAGCTGACACGTTCTTACATGTTCTATAAGTGCATAAACGAGCTTACAGTACGTGACGGTACTTTACATTGCATTCAATTACATTTACGGTCGGCTAAAGCGGCCTTAAATCTTTTTTTAAGTTATTTTTTTTTTGACACGCTCGTCTTTAAATCTTGGAATGAATCTTTTGGGACTCTCCGTAAGAGTCGTATAACAATTACTGAGCTACCAAAATAAGACCGTTTTTGAAGTATGAAAATGCTATTGCCAATACAATTTTAAATATAAATGCACAGTACAAGTGAATTTTAATACATTTGTCGTTATTCTAATGATAAAACTACAAAAAAATATTTTTTTGGTAATTTTTCGTTCTTTGACTGGTACTTTTTGAAATTCCGATAATATTGAACCTAGAATAATAAAGTTCAATATGCAATGTCCTGAGTGGATGAGAATCTATAAGAGCGAATTTTTTGGTCTTTTTTTTTATTAACAGGAACTTTTTGATTTTCCGTTAGTATTGGACCCAGAAAGATAACATTAAACATGCAAGGTCCTGAGTGAATGAGAATCTGTAAGAGGGGTTTTGTTCTTTAACTGGTACCTTTTTAATTTCCGCATTTATTGGATCTAGAAACATAAAATAAATAAAAGGTCCTGAGTGAAAGAGAATCTGTAAGAGGGATTTTTTGGGAACTTTTTCGTTCTCAAACTGGTACTTTTTTTAATTTAATATTTATTTTTGTGCAATAAGTAAAAAAAAGTAAATAATTGTCTGGTACTTTTACGAAATTCGGCCGTTTTAAGAAAAATTAAATAAAAATCATACAACATTTGTAACTTATCTAAAAACTGCAAATGCATATTTGGTACTTTTTCGAAATTCGAACGTTTAAGGGATAACAATTGTACCTATGTTTGCTACTTTTTCAAAAGATTTCGCCATCTATTTATCTTTCATCTCAGAGCCTTAACGTCTGAAGCTAAAAGGTTGACATTTGGACCAGGGGTTGGCCTCTCGCCAAACGACCCTGCTAAGCTCATACCTCCTTAACTAAAAGAGATGAAAAACATTAACACTTATTGTTGTTCATTAGAAAAATTCGCTAACCTCATGTCTCCTTAACTAAAAGAGATACAAAAATTGAATACTTATTATTGTTTATTAAAAAAATAAACGGACAGTTTTCTGGTACTTTTGTGAGGTACGGCCTTTTTGGGGTGTAAAAGGGTAAATAAAAATTACACCACATTCTAGCTTATCTAAAAAATACAAAACAGATTTGGACCTGTTTTGAAATTCAAACGTTTAAGGTGTGAAAATCGTTCCTAATTTTGTTACTTTTTTTACAACATTTTTCTCCATCTATCTATATAATATAAAACTGTAATGTTACTGACTGACACATCCTAAGATCCTAAAGCTGACATTTGGACCGGAGGCTGGCCTCTCGCCAACTCGATCCCGCTAACCTCAAAAATCCAAAACTAAAAGAGATACAAAAAATTTAACACTCAATATTGTTAATTAAAAAAATAAGAGGAGAGGTGTTTGGTACTTTTTCGAAATTTGGTCCTTTTGGGGAGTAAACGCGCAAAACCTGTACATATTTTGGAACCTTTTTGTCACGCCACCACTGTATGTACATTAGAGACACAACTTTTCTGGCCATCAATGCCCCAAGGGACTATATCTTATGGGCAATATAAGATAATACAACATATTTTTCAGTTCAATTTAAGCCAAACATTTTTTTTCTCAATTGGCGAAGTCCCTCACGCCCACCAAAGTTTTTTTCATCCTATGACAAAAACGTACTAAACTATAGGCTCCAACTACAACATTGAGATTTTTAATACATATATGGGGAGAAAAAAGTATCAAAAAGGATAATACGGGAAATTAACTTTCTTTCATTGCTTTTGTGTTCTACGAGTCGTACTTTTTGAATTTTCTTTATTGAACTTAAAAGCACAAAATTATAGGTGCAAAGTCCTGTGTCAATATCAACCTATGCGATAAAAAATGTTTGAACTATTTTGCTTAAACCTATTTACATATACTTAAGAATATAAATATGTTCATGAAAGAAAAGGCCTGATTTCAAAGTAGCGGGCAAAATGCTAGAACTTAAACAAATTTAAACCTAGAAAAATAAGCTTTGGCATATAAATATGTCCACGATGGAAAAGGAGATGCTAACGAAGTAGCGGGTTAAATGCTAGTATGTAATAAAATTAAAAACACTTAACCCTAACTTGGGCAGTATTTACATTTGTAAATATTAAATTTTTAAAATAGCTATAATTTTTACATTTTAGGTCCTATAAGTCTATGATTCGGACTCAGTGACTAATTTTTTATGCTTTTTCTGACAATAGAAACAAATTTTAAGAAATAACATAAAATTAACGGTTTTTTTTAAATTTTTGGTTTTTTCTTCCTAATCGGGCAGTATTTACAAATGTAAATAAACTAATTTTTTTGCGGTTTTTATAAAAGTTCAATTTATTTTGCTCATTAAATTATGTTTTTATAAGTTATAAAAATAAAAAAATATGTATGTATATAAAGAGTTAGAAAATTAGTTGCTTGTACATTGTGTGCATTTTGTTTGCACTTTGCTGTGTTCGATGCAAGTTGTTTTTTTGCACTGGCCACACAGCTTGCGCGTTGAACGCTTTCTTTTGCTTTCCGCTTGATAGCAAATATAACATGCGCCTTTTACTCTTGAATGTCCCCGATCATCTTCATCTGGGACAAAATCATGTGCTGTTGCGCTATTTAGTGCATGAATTGAAGTACCCACAATACATTCAAGTGCACTCTTTGTGGGAAAATATGAAGTGACGCGAGAAATTTGGGATCTTCTCAGAATTGAAGGCATACACAATTGTTTTGCTAGTTGTTGCAAAAATAAACGACGCCCATCTGTTGATTAAAATAATAAATTAAAAAGATTTCCATATTTTCACATGTTTTGTGAAAAATAATTACCATTTCTTGAGGCAAATTTTGACGGAAAATTTTCGGTATATATTATATAAGAAGCAAGTGCTGATATGTCCAGCATGTTGAAAACAACGGTTTGTTTTGCGTTGTGAAGAATACTGTCGTAGCATATGATCCATTACATCAACACCTCCCTTCGTCTGGTTTTAAAACAAAATTATGTTTGGCTTTTGCTTTATATCTGAGATTGTATTGTCACATGGCATTGTAGAAAGTAAAACAACGGCTTTGTTCTTTTTAGGAACATAGGAGCAAATTGTTTTGTCTTCTCCATAGCCAAATATGCTCGAATGCTCTACTCTGTGAGATGAGGGCTTAAATTCCAAGGGCACGTATGGTTTATTTTTTTCAGCGTTCCAACTAGAGATAATCTGCAAGTGAAAGACTTGTGAAGAAGTTGTCGCATGTCAAATTTCTTCCTGTGTTTTTATAGTGTTCCACTAAATCTTTGACAACTCTCTCTCCTTGGTTTTTTTTTCTCTTTCGTTGCCTGATTTTCCAGTGTATATTTGTCCTGTTAGAGGGTAGTATGATTTTGCATCGCACACCCACCATAGCTTTATACCGTATTTCGCGGGCTTAGATGGAATGTATTGAGTGAACTTAGTTCGACCTCTAAAAGGGAAGAGTTGTTCATCAGAAATTGGAGCAGCCTTGTCTGTTACGGATCGGTTCTCTCTAGTATTTTGTTGATCAAAACGAATGAATCTTAAAATTGTCTTGAAACGTTTTGATGACATAGCTGCTCTGTACAAATGAAATGAATTTTTTTGCCTAAGTGCTTCAAGTCTCTCATGGTTGGCGTTATGGCTACCAATTTCTAGCAATAAACCGAAGAATGTACAAAGCTCTTCTTCCGATACATCTTTCCAAATATATTTTCTGAAGGTGAAGTGAAACAAATTTCTGCGTAAAAAAAGATTCCAAAATATAGATATAATTTTAACTTACCCTGCATTGCCTGTACTTTTATCTAGGTCTTCGTATTCAGCTTTGCCTTTTCTGTTCGTATTTCTGCTTATAATTGACTGAATTGTCGGGTGCATTATAGCATAAAAAATTTCAGTTATGCTCATATTTTTTGTGTTTGGATTAGGACCAACAAAACGACTTTCACGGAATATGTTCTGTTTCCTCATCCTCTGAAAACCATGCGTAGAACGATTCCATTTGGTTCCATCTTTAGCAAGAAAATAGCTTCTTTCGCCAATGACTGGCATATCTGCTGCTTCCATTTCATCGTCAGACTGAAAATCATTTTCTGAGTCTCCTCCGTGGCCAAGTTCAACTGGATGTGCCTCCACTTCTGTATCAGAAGCATTACCATTTAACTCGGTATATTGCATGGTCATATTGTTTTCGTCAGGTAGTACGGTCATATCGCCTTCGTCAGGTACAACACTAATTTCATTATCTGTTATTTATTCTTCTTCTGAATCGATTTGATTTACAAGATTTTCGAAATAATTCATTTGCATATCGTAAGAAAGCCTACGATATTTAAAACATGGATGCTAGCGTCTAGTTATATTATAAAATACTTACCGGGACACTGATGAAACACTCAACACTTTAAATTTTTTATTATTATAAATTGCCATTTTTGCTAATAACTTGTTGCTCAATGCATACAAAACTTTACAATGCCACTCTTGAAGATTTTAAAGATCGACATTAGTTTCACATTATTGCAAAATAAAAATTACCGTTATTCCAAACGCAAACGTACTAAAACCAAAATTTACTCTCTTTTTCTATCACACAATATTGAAATTTCAAAAACAGCAACAACAAGTAATGTAATTTACTTGGTTTTTCTTTGCAAATAGCAAAGAAAAGTAACGTTATCTCTAAGTGTCTTTCAAAATAAGTCAGAAAGCATATAAAAGTATACATATTTACAAATGTAAATACTGCCCGAATTCGTAGCAAAAAATTGGTGCCCAAGTTAGGGTTAAGTCAACTTAAGCCATTATTATTTATTGCCACAGATATATATTACTAGATGACCCGTGCGAATATTTCGCACCGTTAGTTGTCATTTTTGTAACATAAAATGAAAATAATTAATAGAAATTTTAGTAACTTCAATACATTTTATAAAAAGTATAAAAATATAAGAAATCATAATATATATCATAATATATATCATACATATTTACATACATACATACATATGTTTAAATGCTTTTATAATACTTCTTTGAATACAATGTTAGAGGTAATGACATGATCATCGTTAACTTTTTGCCCGTACGAATCCTTTATCAATGAAAATATTAATTTTTCAATTTCTAATTATTTTTCGTCATTAGTGTTAGAAATAAGCTTTAAAATGAGATATCATTCATTAAATTTGATGCGGTGGTATGGGAGATATTTGCAACCGACAAAAAAAAGTGCTTTAGAAATAATATATATGATTAAATACAAAATATGAGTAAAAACAAAAACTATCATTGAAAACATAAAAGGCTATTCAACAGCTTTATCAGTAAATATTAAACACACTATTATATGAATAATTTTCCTTAATTTCCAAACTGTTGGTCAAAATACCATTAGATTATGATCTGGGTTCAGAGTTGCTTTTATTATTAATTTGTATAAACGTAAAAATGACAAAATAAAATTATAGAGATTGGCAGAAGTGATAAGTTATATTGTAAAATAGCTATATAAAAAGTTTTTACGATTAAAAAATGCTAAATAATGCTAAACAAATTTTACAAAAATGCTAAAAATAATGCTAAATGCTATTTGAAAAATTCGCTGCTACATCAAAAAAAATAATGCTAAATTTAGCAGAGAAAATACTAAAAGGGTCACACTGCACAGCACCACAAATGTGAAAATTTTCTACCACAAACCAATTTCATTTCACCATAGAACTTTGCTACCGTTTCACACACACCCTTAGAAGTAATATTATTTTTAAAAATTTTCACAAATACAATTCGGATAAAGTGCTTATAGGTTATTGTAGCCCTGTTCATAGTCTTCATTTTCCATTAGGTTTGATTCCCTGAGATCGAAGGGTTTGGACACAGTGGCCATATCCCTCACACAGCACTTTCATGAGAATTTCCCTCTAAGTCAAATTTTCAAAAATGTATACAAATTTCCACAAATACAATTTGGAAAAAGTGCCTATAGGTTATTGTAGCCCTGTCCATAGCCTTCATTTTCCATTAGGTTTGATTCCCTGAGATCGAAGTGTTTGGACACAGTGGCGATATCCCTCACACAGCACTTTCATGAGAATTTCACTCTAAGTCGTATTTTTTCAAAAATCATCAATTTTAATATAAAAAGACTAACTAAATATCTAATTAGTTTTAAATATTAAATAAAAATTATTAATCGTATAAATAGTCGTATTTTCTTTATAATCTGCATGCGATATTTTTTTAAATATTTTTTATCGCATGGAATATTTTTTAAAAACGAATTTAACTTTTCATATTTATCTTCACACACGTACGTCCCTTGCTTGTATATAAGAAAAATTTTTCTTTTTTTCATTAATGAATGAAGATGTAAATTATATACTGGTATATGTTGATGATATGATTGTTGCAAGTAAAAAAAAATTTTATAAAATTTATTGAAGAAATTTATAAAACGTTAAGTTCGAAATTTATTATGTCTAATTTTGCTCCTATTAAACTGTATCTTGGTATGGAAGTTACTCAGGATAAAGATTGTAATTTTTTATTAAGTCAAGAACTTTATATTAACAAAAGAGTTAATGATTTTCAACTTCAAGACGCTAAATGCTCAGACCTTCCCTTAAGTCCTTCTTATAACAAAATTGTTGATTCAGAAAAATTGTTAGATAATAAGTTATATCAAAAGGCCATTGGATCTCTTTTATATTTGTCTGTTAATACAAGACTAGATATTACAGCAAGTGTAGCTATATTAGCACGGAAGACTCAATCACCAAGTAAAGAAGATTGGAATGAAATAAAAAGAGTTATAAAATACCTTAAAGGTTCAGCTTAATTATCATTAAAATTAAGTAGTCTTTCGAAGAATAATGATTTATATGGATATGTCGATGCTGATTGGGCTGAAAATAAAAATGATAGAAAATCACATAGTGGTTATGTGTTTTATTTAAATGGAGGCGTTATTAACTGGAGCTGCCGAAAACAAAGTTGTGTTTCTCTGTTAGGGTTGCCATACGTACTGTTTTAAGCAGTACATGTACTGATTTTTTGCAACTGTACTGTTTTATGCACAACTTCCGAAACAGTACGCAAATGTACTGTTTTTTACACTTTGTACTGTTTTTTTGGTCCAGTCTACATAAAATCAAGATATTAAGAAAAACTCTGCTAAAAACATGTTTTTATAATATCCTAATATTTAACAGTACATAGCTTAAAAAAATTTCTTGTGTACCAAACTAAAAAGTTCTAAAATAATAAGATTTGTTACGCTGTGGTTATTATTTTCTCATAAATACACAGTAGAAATCTAATTATAATGGGTGGCTCGCAGCAGTAGTATATTTTCATGTTGTTTTTCTAAGACATATGATTTTATGGCTATCTCTTCCAATAGTAGACAAAACAAAAAAAATTAAAAAGACAAAAACAAAATCAATTTTTTTTTTTAATTAAATTTTTTTTAAATACTAAATAAATACTTATTCCAACACAATTATCTTTAATTTTTAGAACTTTTTTAATTTTCGGGCATGTTCTGGAAATCGAAATCACCGAATTCTCCGTGTTCAAAATTTATAAAAATACCCAATACCTTTGAGGACCACTTTTATACCTTTACTATTTTTGAAATAGGGAAAAGCTTCGTTCATTTTTTACACACATTTTATTGAAAATCTTCATCATTTTCAATTGCTCTTGATTGTTTTACTGAGTGAAAGTTTTGTGTTAAATTTTGTTAAAAACTTTTTTCTTACTATTTTCAGATTTTGTGAAATCAAAATAAACCAAACTATTTATTTGGATTTTATAGATTAATGGCCAATTTCATCAAGTTCAGGTATAATTAACTATCATTATAAATGTCAAAAAAATTTATTTTTATACTTAGTGACAGTTAATTATATACGGTAAAATTGGCCGAATATGTTTAAAGAAAATCGTAGTAACACATTCAATGAGCTAGTTGTTTTAAGGTAAGTTGGCTTTTCTCCTTTCTTATATGGCTTACAGCAATGCTATGATTTTCCTGTCTTCACATTAAAAAAAAACCGAACGTTTAGGCCAAATGCTTCGTTTGTGGTGTTTGCTTTTTAAAGGTAAATTGAGTAATTTCGTATATTTATGAAATGCCATAAAATGGAAGTCATACCTTTGACGTTACACATGCAATTTTTTATATACATAATTGTTGTTGTATATTCAATCAAAAGTTTAAAATATTTTTAATAATTTAAATAACTAGTTATGTTTTCGTCAAAAAATAATAAGTTTTAATGTTATTCATCTCTTTTAGTTTAGGAGGTATGAGGTTAGCAGGATCGTTGGCGAGAGGCGTTTAGGCTCTGCGATGAAAGATAAATAGATGGCGAAAAAAATCTTTTGAAAAAGTAACAAACATAGGTACAATTTTTATCCCTTAAACGTTCGAATTTCGAAAAGTACCAAATATGCATTTGTATTTTTTGGATAAGTTACAAATGCTATATAATTTTAATTTAATTTTTATTAAAACGGCCGAATTTCGTTAAAGTACCAGACAATTATTTATTTTTTTTTATTTATTGCACAAAAATAAATATTAAATTAAGAAGAGTACCAGTTTATAAAAAAGTACCAGTTAGAGAACGAAAAAGTACCAAAAAATCCCTCTTACGGATTCTCTTTCACTCAGGACCTATATTCATTTTATGTTTCTAGATCCAATAAATGCGGAAATTAAAATTGGTACCAGTTAGAGAACAAAATAGTACCAAAACCCCTCTTACAGATTCTAATTCACTGAGAACCTTTCATGTTTAATTTTATCTTTCTGCGTCCAATACTAACGGAAAATCGAAAAGTACCTGTAAATGAATAAAAAAAGTACCAAAAAGTTCCCTCTTGTAGATTCTCATCCACTCAGGACATTGTATGTTGAATTTTATTATTCTAGGTTCAATATTAACGGAAATTCAAAATGTACTTTCGTTTTTTTCAATAATTTTAAATAACCAAACCGTTTTTGAGTTACGCGAATAAATGTAGTGCAACCTCCTCCATTTTCAAAATAACGAAATATCTCAAAAAAAGAGCAAACCTAAAACGGTGGGCACCTTCAGCGTACCCGAATTATGGTAAACCGCCATGTGCCCGGCTTGTCTAATTTTGCAACTAGCACAGTGTTATTAATCAAATGTTATCCTTCTACATTATTTGCCAAACCAAAAAATTTCGTCATCACGAATTTTGGCTGAGCATTTCTTTGGAAGTTCGTTTTTTAAAACATATATTTTCCATCCACTTATCTTTCATAAAACTAGCATACCCCTTTTTTGCACCGCCTTGTTTCTATGGGAGATTAAATTAAAATTAAATGGGTCACAATTTTTCTGCGTTTTTTTTTTCTTTTTCAATCCGAAGGTAGTATTCCTTCCCCTCTCATACATTTAATCTTTTGGCACTTCCAAATTCTTATAAAAAATGATATTCTATCTCCAACGATAATAAACAAATAATAAACATTTTACAAAAATATTTAAAGCGTATAAACGAAAACTAGAAATGTTATTGTTAATTTCTTATTAATGCCACATGTGTTTTTTATTTACACATCGCACTTGTTCAACAATAGTGTATTAACTTAAAATGTTTTTTATTTTTTCACTTGTTGGAAAAAATCGACACGTAATATTCATATCTAACCGCTGTAAAAATATCGTGCTATATTGTCTACTTGTTGATAATGAAACGGTTGGTTTAAAAATTTTTTTTCATATGCGTTTAATGTAAAATATAAAAATTGAGAGTAGTTTTTTATCAATTAAAAAAATTATTTAAATTTAATTAATGTGATAATTGAATCAATTATTGTTTTTTGTTGAAAGAAAATTAAAAATATGTATAATTTTGTTTTAATTAACATTTTAGTTGGGCGGTGCGCAAAATGACCCCAGGAAATATGGCCCCAAAAGGAAAATGAAAAACGGCCCCAAAATTTTACATGAGACACAACAACACGCAATTTTTTTGTTTTTTTTGGGGTTATTTTTCATTTTATCGTTAGGGTGTTTTTGCATTTTAAGTGGAATGAAAAATGACCCCAATATCAAGTAATGAAAAATGGCCCCAAATAAAATCACAAGTTTTACTTTGGGGCTATTTTTCATCTTCTAATAAAAAATGCAAGTTTAAAGAAATGAAAAATCACCCCAAACATTTTTACACAAATTTATATAAAATTCTATGTAAAAGTTTCTAGGGATAACATAAAAAACCCGAATTCTTATACCAAAGTAGAGAAAATCCTTGCCGGTTATGCAGAGATGCTTTAGTTAGCGAAGCCGGTGTTGTTATACCATAGAGGAAAAAATCCTTGAGCCCGGCCGAAGGCCGGCTATTACGAGAAGAGTTCGTTATACCATAGAAAAGAAAATCCTTGCGCCCGGCCGAAGGCCGTCTATGTAGTGAAGCTTTAGTGAGCGAAGCTAGTTTTCGTTATACCAAAGAGAAGAAAATCCTTTCACCCGGCCGAAGGCCGGCTATACAGAGAAGCTTTAGTTAGCGAAGCCAGTGTTCGTTATACCATAGAGAAAAAAATCCTTGCGCCCGGCCGAAGGCCGGCTATAACGTAGAGCTTTAGTAAGCAAAGCCAGTGTTCGTTATACCATAGAGAAAAAAATCCTTGCGCATGGCCGAAAGCCCAACCATGCTATCAATCATACGATTTTTAAAACCAAAACTGTATAATTATCCGGATTTTGAAATCGGGATTCTAAATTTGGGATTTTTAGTTTTGGGCATATGAACTCCACCGAAAATGTTTAATGTCACTTTCTTTGTGTTCTTTTTTGGGGTTAAAATTCATTATAAATTTTGAGGTGATTTTTCATGATGAAGAATAACCCCAAATTTAGGGTCATATTTCATTTTATTTTTAGGGTTATTTTTCATTTTTTTGGGGTAATTTTTCATTAAAAAAATGGGGCCATATTGCATTATGAAAAATAGCCCCAAATTTGGGGTCAATTTTCATTTATTTTTTTGGGGCCATATTTCCTGGGGCCATATTTCGCAGCGCCTTTTAGTTGTTTTGAAATAAATTTTGAATTAAACTAATTATTAAATTACAAAAAAAAAAATATTTCGTTTAAAATAGAATAATTTAAACTTCACAGAAAAAAATAGTTCACCAATTAAATCATTAATCAAAAATTAAGTAAGTTTTAATTAAAAAATTTAATCAAGTGAATTAAACTATTAATTTGCTCCAGTAAACAAATTTACTTGATTAAACGTTTAATTCACTTGATTAAACGTTTTATTCACTTGATTAAGTTTTTAATTAAAACTGATTTTATTTTTCATTATTGCTTTAATTGGTGAATTAAATTTTTTCTGTATTGCGAAATTGTTGTTGGAAATTGTCAAAATCAATCAGCACATTGTTGGAAATGACAAAGCTTTTTGATAATTTTTTTAATTAAAATTAAAATATTCAAAATATTAAGTTTTTAAAATTTTTAGTAATCAATATAATCATTTTGGTAATAGGTGTAAAATCAACAAATGGGTTGTTTGATTCTATGAATTTGGTATGAAGTTGGTGATTAGAGACAATTTTTAATTTTTTCTGTGTTGCTTTGCTTGTTCTGGAAAGTTTTAAATTTTGAGTTAATTCAGTATTGTTGAACAAGTGCGAAAGGTTTTTAAACAGCAGTACATATTATAGGTTTATGCCTTGAGTTTTTTTTTTTTTAATTAACAAAATTATTTTTATTTGCTAATTGCTTATTTATTTCAGCTAGAGTTCGTTCATTTAAAAAAAAAATTAAAAAACTATACAAAAGAAATAAAGCAAATAAAGAAACAAATAAATAAATTTATTTGTCTTAAAACATGTTTTTTATAATTGCGTGCCAAATTGTTTCTAGTTCATCTCGGCACCGGTTTAGGTTTTAAATCTAGCCAAAATTGTGGACCAACTTTTTTAAAAATATCGAGAATCCACATTATTAACTTTTTAAATGATACTTTTTGTTGTTCAAATACCAACGTAAAATTGGTAGCGGAATGCACCGATAGAACAACTTCTTTTTAAACAACTAGAAATAAATAACAAACTTTCATGAAAATCGGTCCATTTTTTACAACAGATTCCAATATCAGAATTCGTTTCGGCTTTAGTTAGGTGCTCATACATACATACTATTTTTTGGACGACAATCATCTATTTTAACTGGCTGTCATTTATAAAATTTGTGTCCTCTTTTATAATCTTTTTTCATAATCTGTCATCTTTGTCCTCTTTATTGTTAAAAGCATGACCAAAATTTGCTTTTATTTTTATAAATTAAAATAAATTTTATTTCACGGCGATCACCGGTTTTTTCTGTCATGGAAAATGTCGTGCCATGCTTGTTCTGTTCATACTCCTACTGAACTCGCATACACTTGCAGTATACAATTTTGAATAAGTTAGTGCAATGCATGTTTAAGTTTCGTTATTTTTTTTTATCTAATTTTACTTAAGTAGGTAAATGTAAATTTTTATAGTTGGGGTATTCACAAGGTGTGCTATCATGTTATATTGTCATTAAGCTCTAACATTTTACAATGGCTTACAAATAATGTTTGTTGCTTTGTAAACAACACGTGTCTTAAATCAATAGAACTTTGCTTGTTATGTTTATTGTGCTCTCGTAATGAATCCGAAGAGTCCTGCGCTGAACGGCAGAGCCGAGCCGCATTAGTTTTTGTTGCCGTCGCCGTTGATGGTATAGTTTTATCCTGCTTATTTTTTGCAACAAAACACTTGCGGCGTCAAATTATATATTCTTTTTGGTAAATATTTATTTTTTATATTTGTTTTAAATCAGCTGATTTAAATTCAAAATAGCACACTAAATTATGAGGGGTTGTTCACAACAGCCGTATTTTTTCATGTTACTTTTTTAAGACTTTTGACTTTATGACACCTTGTGAATCCCCCAAGTATATCGTCGGCTTAATATGCAAACCTGCTAACTCCCTTGCAACAAATTGTACAGGAAAAACTTTTTATATTTCCTATTTGCTGCTTGAGAGACAACAAAGTTGATTTGACACACTTCATGTCTTCAAAAAGCGAGACAGAACTTAACGTTTTCAACATACACTAAACAAGTTTACTGTTCATCGTTTTTTTTTTTCAGAATTGACTTTATACACTACCAGACTATTATATTGTATTTTCTTGTTACATTTTACCTTAGCTTTCCTTTGGAAAGCAATGAGGTATATTTTATGTACAGAAAAATGTACAATTATTAGACACCAGCAGAATGTAATGCATTTTCTGGCCCGCTACGGCCTTCGTCAGCATTCTTTGTGTCACACTGGATAGTGATACTTTATAAATTGAATGTATTTAATAGTCTGGTAGTGTATAAAGTCATTTTTGAAAAATTTAAGGAATAGAACTATTAAAAAAAGCTTTATAAAATACATTAAATTTCAGTTATGTATTTTATAAAGCTCATAGAATAAATTCGAAAAAACAAAAATGTTGAATATAATTTTATAAAATTTTAAATCTTTACTAAGGGCCAGCAAAGCGGACCGGGTCCAGCTAGATATTATACTATAGTAACCTTCGGAAGAAAATAATTCCCACACAGAAAAAATTATTGCCATTTTTTTCAATTGATAGTGATTTTTGAATTTTAAAATAAATTTGATTACGTTCTTAATTGATTGAATTAAAAAAAAAATATTTTTTTTTCAATTAAAATTTTACTTGATTTTAAGCTTAATTGTAATTATAAGTTTAATTGAATCAATCAACTCGGTTGTTTGAATTGAACACTTTGTTGGATTCTCCTTGTTGCTTTCCTCCCTCATCAACAGTTTGCGAAAAATGTTACAAGTGCAACCAACATCTTTATAAATTTATTGTCTTTGCCCTTACATGTACATACACACATGTTTTTGTCATCAAAAAGAACAGTAAGCGTCGCGTGCAAAAAAAAACTATCAACAAGTAAAAAATGAACTTAAATTTGTTATAGACGAATTACAATTATGTATGACCACCAACAATGTCAATAATGAGCCTACATACTATGTATATTATGCGTAAAATAAAAAATCGCCTTGTGGCTGACCACAGTGTTGACGGTGGTTATGGTCGCAATCGAAATTTGGTGTTTATTTTCTTTTTTTGTTAATTCTTGAATATTTTTTGGCGTCATTTCGTGTTGTGCGTTTAAAGTGAATAGGTGAAAAAAAGTACAGCCAAATTACACAACAAAAAAAGTTTTTTGTTTTCAATCTGGAATACCCTGAAGAATCAGAGTTATTCTACAATTTTATACAAAGTTGTATGTATGAAATTCCTCTGTCAAAAAAATCTTCCAAAATTTGTACAATTAAGCATGAGCTATTACAATTAAACAAATAAAACAAGTTATTTTTAAACCATATTTAAATAAAACATATATTTTAAATTATAATTCAGTTTTAATTGACCTTTTACAATAATATTTTGATTATTTTTAATTTTAAGCTCCAGGTCTTTTTTTTTATATAAAAAATATTAATTTATTTAATTATTTTTTCGATATTTCGCTAACCTTTGGTTAGCATCCTCAGGAAATTAAATTTACAATATTTTTATAACACAAACAAAAATAATTATGGAAAAAATTATTTCAAAAATTAAATTCAAAAACCTATTTGTCATAAAATTAATTTCAAAACCCATATAACATAAAATAAAAATATTATAACTAGAGTATAACATTGTATATAAACTGAAAAAACATTTCCTATCCTTAAACCAAATTCAAAAAATCAATTCATATAAAATGAAAAAATAATTTCCCTACTATAAAACGAATTCAAAAACCATATTTACAATAATAAATTCTGACTAAAGAATAATACCATAATAGGTATATAACAATTTTTATAAATTAAACTTATTTTGTATCTAACATATTTATATAAATCTATTTATTCTATCTCTTAATAACTAAATTTCTATAACTACTAGCTATATTTTCTGTGTCTGCTTTGAAATTCATTCTTTGTGCTGTTGGTGTATTGATTATGTGTAACATTTCTAATATATATCTACGTTTGTAGTTGGTTTCAGTGTTTAAAACTGATGCATTTTCAAAATTTGGATAGTGATTCAATTCATAACAATGATGAGACAATGCTGTTTTTTTAGAATTAATGTTTCTATGTTTTTGATCTGATCTATGTCCAGCAACTCTAGTCCTTAATTTATTTTTTGTCGTACCTATATAAACCTTGTCGCAATTTGCATTATCATTTCGTTACAAGGAATTTTGTAGATAATGTTTGACATATCCCATTATTTATTCTATCTTTTGTCTTGCTGAATAAACTATTTACCGTGTTGTAGGCCCTTAAAAGTCACTTTATATTTGTTAGTGTCAAAGATCTTTTATCTCTTAATTCTTTCCGATATGTTTGGTATATACGATATCGATTTGTATATTTTCGGTTCCATTACAATTGTATTAGTATTACTATTAATAATATTACTACAGTATAACCCGGTTAATTACCCCACGCTTAAATGCCTTTCACGCTTATTTACCTCGAGTTTTAAATCCCCGATTTTTTTCTTCAATTTTTTAGACAAAAATCCACGTTTAATTGCCATACGCTTAATTACCAGATTCGGATAATTGCCTTAAAAATTTAACTCCCAAAACAAAATTATACCTAAATTTCATTCGTTTAATTGCCTCAGTACTATTTGACAAATACACAGCAAGTAATGTAACCAAGTTTTACATGTTAATAATTTGAAAATATGCACTAAAATTTTTTTAAAAAAATAATGCCTAAAAAACAAAATGTGGCTTGATTAAAGGCAAAATATTCAACAAATTAATATTTGCATTTAAAGTTATGTTATGCGATCAAGATTCATATAAGAGTTATATATAATCTAGATACACCAAATTTATAAGATATTTTGTCTTAAAGAGATTAAACTTTGAAGTTTGCATGGGGACTATGTTTCGTTTTTATGACAATTAAACGTATTTACCCAATTTTATCAAATTATCTAAAAACTGCTACCTTAACTTTTCGCATAAGGTTTACATGGACATACAACCAGCAAGATGGATGGACGGACGGACGGACACGAAAAGATTACCTAAACAAGTGTTTCTGATTCGATCGTTTACTAAACGATGCGTCTAGGTTTCTATGTTATAAGTTGCGAAAAACATTTATCTTCAGCAAAAACTTGCTATGGCTTAAAATTCTACAGTGAAAATTTAATGTAGGTGGCGAAATTAAGGCAACAGAAAACTCATCTGTTAACCAGATTTTTAAGCAATTTTTTTATTTATTTTTTAAAAACTTAAAATATGTGTGCAAAAAAAATGCAGCAATGGCTACAATATGGAAATTATTTACAAACAAATCGATACCAAAATTCATTAAAAGCTCTAAACGCATAAATATATTGTTTCTGCTTTCATTGGTCGCACAAGAAAAACCATGCAATTGCATATTTACGTCTTCCATGTGTAGTAGTAGGATATGACAGAATATCTTAGAAAGCACTACAGACAAAATTTAAGACAACAAATCCCATTGTTTTTTATTGCTATCTCTTAAGATTAAGCTGATACATGTAAAAATTCCTTTCTTAAATTTTTTCATACATCAAAGTTAAGTTATCTTGTAAATAAATACGTCTAATTACCTCACTGAGGTATTTAAACGAATTCGCTTAATTACCTCAATGAGGTAGTTAACCGTATTCTTATTATTACCTCAACGAGGTAGTCAAGCGTATTCGTTTAAATGCTTACCCCGCATAATTACCCAAAAATATTGGCATTTTTGTCG
Source organism: Pollenia angustigena (assembly GCA_930367215.1). Taxonomy (NCBI): domain Eukaryota; kingdom Metazoa; phylum Arthropoda; class Insecta; order Diptera; family Polleniidae; genus Pollenia; species Pollenia angustigena. The sequence goes on from OV884059.1 coordinate 224,769,124, forward strand.
AGGTAATTATCCGTGGAATACGTATTACTATTACTATTATATTACTATAACTATTACTTATTACTATTATCTATTACTATTACTATTACTATTACTATTACTATTACTATTACTATTACTATTATACTTACTATTACTATTACTATTACTATTACTATTACTATTACTATTACTATTACTATTATATATATATATATATTTATTCCCGTCGTTCCAAATTGGAGCATAGGGCCATTACAAATATATTCCATTGTGATCTATTACAAGCTATTAGTTTGATTTCGTTCCAGGATTTTCGTGTAGATGCCACCTCAGAATCCAGCTGTCTTCTCCACGTGTGGGCGGGTCTTCCTCTTCTTCTAGTACCCTGTGGGTTCCAGTCAATGGCTGCCCGTGTTAGGTCATCTGCTGGTTTACGTAGTGTGTGACCTAGCCAGTTCCACTTACGTCTTAGTATTTCGGTGCGCAGAGGAGTTTGTTTTGTGACTGTCCATAGGTCGAGGTTGGATATCACATTTGGCCAAAATATTTTCAAAATTCTCCTCAGACATTTATTGGTAAAAACTTGAAGTGAAGTTATGTCGCGCGCAGCAGCATTCCAATTTTCACATCCATACAATAGGGTTGACTTTACACTGGAGTTAAATAAGCTGATTTTCGTTCTAGTTGATATATGAGAAGCCTTCCATACAGGACGCAGGAGGCCAAAGGACCGTCGGGCACAGTTGATACGGTTTACTATATCCTCACTTGATCCTCCATTGTTGCTGATAATACTGCCGAGATAGCAGAAGCTGTTAATATCCTCAAGCACGGTGCCATTCATCTTAAGGTGCTGCTTGTTGTCGGTGTTCACACGCATGGATTTAGTCTTGGATATGTTTATTTTCAGTCCTGCTTTCGCTGTCGCCGCTTCTAGCAACCCTAGCTTTCGAGACATGTCGCTGTACGTGTGTGCCAGGATACAGATGTCATCGGCGTAATCTAAATCACCTAACCGCTTGTGTAGGCTCCATTGAATTCCAGAGGAGTTTTCTGTTGCGGTCTTCATCACCACATCAAGAACAATGTTGAAAAGTAGAGGCGACAAAACGCAACCCTGCCGTACCCCGGTGTTTACATTTATTTTATTGCCAAGATTGTTTTCATGGAGTACTCTACATGTAGACCCATTGTATAGACTTCTAATAAGCGAGACAAGTTTCGGTGGGGTGCCTTTGCATTCTAATGCCTTCCATATGGTGTGATGGGCGAGCTTATCAAATGCTTTTTCGAAGTCTATGAAAAACTAGATATAAGGGGGATCTCCACTCCACAGACTGTTCAACGATTACTCTTAGGGTATTCACTTGGTCCACACAGGATTTTCGTGGTCGAAAGCCAGCTTGTTCCGGACGGAGATCTGCTTCCAAGGCACTGAGTCGGCCTGTGATGATATGCGCTATCACCTTATTAACCATACTCAGAAGAGTGATTCCCCTCCAGTTGTTGCATTCCGACAAATTTCCCTTTTTTGGTACTTTCACAATGATTCCCTCTTTAAGCTCGTCATGCAGGCACTCCGTTCTCCAAAATTCTTCGATAATCGGTAGGATTAATCGTGCGCTGACATGGGATCTGCTTTTTAACATTTCTGGCGCGATGTTGTCGGTTCCCGGGGCTTTGTTAAGCTTTAAGGCCTTGATAGCTATGCTAACTTCCATCAGTGATGGACTTTCAGTGGATATATCAGGCCTTACCGAATGTCCTGCACAGTTGCAAATATTTACGTTGGGTTGACTTGGTGTCTTAAGGAATTCCGTGTAGTGGTTTGTCCAAATCTCAAGTTGTTGTGTTTTTGAGGTCACTAGTTCGCCCGAGCTGTTCTTTAGAGGCCTTGTGGAAGCGATAGATTTTGTAGTCAGCTTCTTCGCTATGTGGTAGAGATCTCTGGTGGGGTTTGTAGCAGCTGCAGCTTGCGCTTCTTTCGCCAGACCGTCAGTATACGCTCTTTTATCTCTACGTGCACTTCGCTTGACCTGTTTGTCTAGGTCATTGTGTGTTCTCGCAAACTCAGACTTTTGGCTACGCGTTTTTGCACTATTTCGCAAACCTTTAGCTGACTTCCTGTCTTCAATCAGCTGCCACGTTAGTTCGGACATCCACGGTTTTCTTTTATGCTGAAGATGGCCCACATGTTTGTCTGCAGCGTCCAAGAAGGTACGCTTTACTTGGTCCCCAGTCATTCATGTTTATAACATTGTTTTCGAGCGCAGCTTGCAGTGTTGCAACATATTGCTCTGCAACAGGGGCCTGTGACAATTTAGCCACGTCGAACTTACGTGCAGTGGTCTGGATGTATTTTTTGATGGCTGCTAGCTTAATGCGCATTGTACCCACTAGGAGATGATGGTCGCTGCTGATATCTGCACCCCTTTTGTTCCGCACTTCCAAAAGAGATCCCCTCCACACTTTACTTATGGCTATGTGGTCGATCTGATTTTCAGTCACGTGATCAGGGGACACCCACGTTGCTTTATGTATGGTCCTGTGTGGGAACAATGTGCCCCCGATAACCATGTTATATTAGCACACAACTCTGTAAAAAGTTCCCCATTCCTGTTCATGGAGCCGATACCGTGTCTACCCATCACGTTTTCTAGGTTGGTGTTTAAGGAACCAACTTGTGCGTTAAAGTCTCCCATCAGAATCATGATGTCGCCTTGGGGGACAGACGACATAGTCCTATCTAGCTGACTATAGAACTCTTCCTTAACGCTGTCATCAGCCAACTCTGTGGGTGCGTAGCACTGTATGCAAGTAAGCTTTCGTGCTCTTGTTCGGAATCTAGCAGTAATGATTCTATCGCTGTGTGGTTTCCAGTCGATAAGTGAGTCGGTAGCCTCTTTGGATAAAAGAAAGCCAACTCCACTTGACCTTGGTTCAGATGTATGTTTTCCTGAGTATAAGAAAGTAAGTCCATATGAGGCTTTAACTTCGCCGGATTCAGGCCAGCGAGTTTCACTAAGCCCTAGTATTAACAGCTTGTATTCCAAGAATGCACTGCATAATTGAGTGAGCTTGGATGGTTCGCTGAGTGTCCGTACATTCCATGCTCCAATTCTTATCCGTTTTTTCATGCCAATAGTCGTCTTCATTCGATCCGTTTTCAATACATTTTGTGTGGTTTTATTAATCATTATCAATTTAGGATGTACCGGTGATTAGCCGTTTATCATCCGAGTCTGGGTATCGGGATTGCCGATTGGAGCCTCCAGACATGCTTTTGGTATCACAACAAACGTTGTAAGATTGGGTTTTTGATGGCGCCAATTGCTCGCCATGACATCATTACTATTACTATTACTATTACTCAATTGTGATTGTGAATATCATTGCGAACGGACGTGTTTTTGTGGTGCGCTCTCTAAAATAATATATCCTTTATCCGGTTAATATTAATTTAAAAAACTAAAACAATTAAAATAAAGGAAAATTTCAAAATCCTTATTATTAGAAGTATTTCTAATTAAAAAAAAAGAAAAAAAAAACAGAAAATTAAAATATTAAAAAAATTTGAAAAAAAAAAACAAAATATACATAAACAAAAAACAAAACTCCAAGCTCTAATAAAACTAAACAAATCACAAATTGAGTATAGCTTAAGAGAATACATATTTGAAATTATACCAACAACAAATTAAAACAAATAAATAAAAATAAAAAATGAGTGTACAACAAGATTATTTAACAAATGCTTTTTGCTTTGTCTGCAAAAAATCTCTTCCTACATCAGGAGATTACGTTAAATGTCTTCACTGCGGTAACAGATTTCACTACTCTCGTGCGCTACACTTTCTGAATCAACCTATAATAGCATGACGAGTGATAGAAAAAATGCATGGAAATGTCATATATGCAGAGGTGACCGTAGCAGAAGCAAATCGCCAAACAATCTTTACCAGCAAATAACTTATGAAGACACAACAGAAAAAATTTTACAACAAAGTCAAACAAATAGCCAACTACAGCAACAACATAATAAACAGCAAAAAGAAACTGTGGGGATTGATAATGGATCAACTGTTTTGAACTCTTTAAATATAAACACAGACGACATTAGGTCTGACTTAATTTCATTTAAATCAAGTGTTACAAACGATTTAAGTGATATAAAAACCAGTATACAACAATTGAACAATAATGTACTAACTGTTAATAACTCACTTAAAGAAGAGATGATCAATTCTTATCAAAAACTCACCGAAGCTATGTCAAACATTGCTCTACAGGTCAGTGACCTTGTAAGAGAAAATAAAGAAAAGGAAATACGACTTCAACAAATGGAAAATAAAGTCAATTATCTCGAGCAAAAAATTATAAGTAAAAACATAGAGATTAAAAATGCCAATGGTAATAATATGACTGCTGTAGATGTAATAAAAACAATAGCAACGTCTGTTAATGTTGAAGTTAAAGAGAGTGATCTATCCAATGCATATAAAATACAAAAACATGATAAAATTATTGTTGAGTTTAACTCACTGCTTAAAAAAAAAGAGTTGTTATCCAAAATACGTGGACATAAGGTTAATGGAGATTTACTAAAACACACTCTTTATAAACCATATGAAAACAACAACATCAATAACAATAACTCTTGCGCTGACACAAATAACAGACCTATCTACATAAATGAACAACTAACATCGACTAACCGGCGGCTTCTCTGGCTAGCCAAGCAGAAAGCAAAAGAAACTGGTTATAAATTTGTATGGGTCAGAGATGGGCATATATACGCCAAAAAGAATGAAAACACAGCAATCATAAAAATTTTAAATATTGGAGATATTGAACTTATTATAATTAAATAATACAAAAAATAAAAACTATAAAAATAAAAATAAACTATCAAAAGAACAATTAAAGAATCTACAAAATTTAACAAAAACAATAATTAACATGAATAACGTAACGAATGAAACAATTGAAACATTCAATCAAATTAAGCCAGAACTCCTAAGTTATCCCTTGCCCATGGTATTTTTAAACATAAGATCTATGCGCACTAATTTTAATTCTTTTTTAACAACAATAAACAACATAATACAATATATAAAAATAATTGTTCTAGTTGAAACTAATATAACCGATGAGGAGAATATGTTCTATGGTATAGATGATTTCGATTCGATATTTATAAATAGAAAAAACAAAAGCGGAGGCGGAATAGCAATTTATGTAAAAAATGACTTGTCCTTTTCAGATACTAGTATTGCTACTACTTCAATTGAATCGCTAAGAATAAATATACAACTATCCGAAAATATTACGATCGTTACTATATATAGGCCCCCATCCCTGAACGTATTTGATTTTTTAGAAGAACTGGATGACATGTTACACACAATGAATAAACAAAACAACCAGAGTTCAGAGAAATATCAATGTGAACGCTCATATTCAACCATTCTTGAATATTTTCATAAATGAAAAATGTGAAAATAATTAACTTTTTAATCACAATCATAATGAATTGTTAAATAATCGCCAAATTCATTCATGTTTTTGAGGAAAAATCAAATTTTGCCTTTCTTCAGTCATGAAAAATGAGGAAAAAAAAAGTTTTAGAAACGATCCTCACTAGTAATGTTGTTGTTGCTTGACAGTTTGCATGACCACAGCCCGAAATGACTGTGTATTTGTTTGTGTAAAATATATTTTTTGTTATAGGCAACCAGCCAAAGTGTCTGTGAATTTTTTGTAAGAAACATTATTAAAAAAAATTAAAAGAACTGCACATATCGTCCGTCATCTTGATGAAGAATAATGTAACATCACATTTCATAATTTTACATGCAAAGCAGACAACTTTGAAAAATGTTATGAGATTTATAAGCAATTTTAAATATTTCAGCTAAAAATGCGATAACCGATATATTTTTAAGGAATTTATTATTACTTTTTAAGTTGTGTATGGTTTCGTTGTATACATTTGTAATTTTCAGAAACAAAAAGACGTATCATCAATGAAAGTATACATATTAGTATTAAGTAAAACAAACATTTAAAATATTAAATAATTAAATATTTGTGTTAAATTACCGGAAAAATAGGATTTATACATATGATAATTTTTTATTGATTTTATTACTAATAAGTAGTGGTTTAAATTAGAAAATGTAACTTAATTTAATTTAGCTATGAATTGATTTTAAAAAGCCATATTTTTATATTTATTTAATAATTCTAAAGGATTAACACAAAATAAAGCTAAACAGTCTATATTCCACTACTTTATAAAAAAAAAATAAAAAAGGCAATTATTCCACAATTTAAGAATAACTGTCTTTTTCAGGATATTGATGAAGAGCCACTTGGAAGAATGCAATCCTAATAAAAAATGGATTATTTTAAATAAACTTATAAAAATATTTATTTTGAATAAATAGTATTGTGGTTATTTTTGTCGAACTATTTATGGTTTTTTAATCCAAATTTTAATATTTTTAATCAGGCTTAAGTTCATCAAATTTAATTTTTCATTAAATTATTTTTATGAAGAAAGGAATTTTACAACATGAAAATTATGTAATTAAAATTGTTATTGATAAAAATTTGGATTAAAAATATTTCTTTTGTATTATAAACTTTTTATATTATAATTAAGATCCCATACAGATTCATTATAGGGAAAGTCGACTTTATTTAAATTTATTAAAAAGCAAATACATACGTAGATATTATAACTGTGACAGTCTGATGGAAACAAAAGTCTGAGGACCTGCAGATGTTGCCATTTATTCTTAGAAATTTTTAGCGTTTGGAAGTGCAATGGGGTAAGCTGCAAAATTTCAAAATTTCTAACAGTCCTATAAGGGAGAAACTGATAGTCACACTTATTATAAATTTTGTAATACATACGTATATGGAGACGGCTTTTATCATTTTACAGCACTTTTATTACTTTTTCTTCTGCAATAATTTTTAGTCTGATCACTAATTCCACTAACACCCTGGTAACAGTTATAAAACAAATAACCCAGTTTTGACGTTCAAAAATATTAATGTGTTCTTATAAAAAGAATAAAACACTCTGCTAATTTTTTTCTTGAGTGTAATTATACATTATGTTGTTAACAAAAATTGTATTTTGATGAAAAGTAAGTTTTAATTTTGTAAATATATTTTTTTAGGTAGCAGTTTAAAATTTTAAAAAAATATGTAATGTGAATCGTAACCAACAAAAAAAAATCAATTTAAAATATTCTAATAATGTTTGAATATAAGCTGACGATATGTTTTTTTTTTTTGTGTAAACAATTCTTTGTTGCCTTTAAAAAGGGTCACTTTTTCTTTCGTTAAAAAGACGTACCTCAATGCAGAAATTATTGAGAAAAAAATAGACACAAGAAGTTGTTGGTATTTTGTGTTTGTAAAAATATTTTGGTTTCTGTTCCAATCGCGACGATTGGTTTTTATTGCTGCAAACAGTTTTCTTACGTAGATAAAGTTATTAGGAAAACACTAACAAAGTCTTGTTTCGCCACAAGCAAAGCGACAGTAAGTATGGTTGATGAGTAAGAAAATTTGTTTTATTGTTGCATTAATGCAATTTTTTGTTTCGCGTCAAATTATGCCAGTTATTGTAAATTCAATGTAGTCTTTTCAACACCGTTGCGCTTGGACCACAAACAAAATTTTTTTTCACGAGACCAAATACATGTCTTCATTTCATGCAGGTAGTAATTTTTTTCAATATTTTTTTTCCTTTATGTCTTTTAAACGAAAAAAAAACAGACCCTTTTAGAGGCATCACAAAATATTTTGCAAAATAAAAAAAAAACATTTTAGTTTACCAGCCAACAAATAATTTTACAAGACACAAACAGGCTATCGTGCTGCCTAGCGGGAAAAATTGTGAGGGCTTTGACTTTTCGGTCCTTAAAGAAGGTTTACAACTAGATTTTCAATAAACTTTTACTTATTCCGCTCTGCCTTCTTCGAAAAGGGGTTTTAGAATGGGTTTTACGAAATATTTTACAAATTCAAATTAACTTTTCTGAGATAAGCCCTGTCGAAATAGTTTTATTACACTCAAAATATTATGTAGTTAAATTCAAACGAAAATTCATTTTAAACAAATTAAAATTCATTTAAAAAACGGATCATTTACATTTTTATAATTCATTTTTAAATTTTTTATTTATTAAACAGCATATTCCTTAAAATTGAATAGTTTTTACTTTAAAAATTCACTTTAACCGAAAAAAATCAAACTACATAACAAAATAAATACGAAAAAACATTATTTTTTGGTAGTTTGTTTTTTGAATAACAAACATAAATGTTAACAAATAAAATTATTCGTAAAATAACTATATTTTTATTTAAATTTAACAGTAAGGAAAACGTATTTAATAACCAACAATCAGTTACTGTAATAATTTTATAAGTGTAGCAGTAATGTTGGAATGTGTAGCAAGTTTAGTTATTAATTACTAACTTCGAGTTATTAGCAACAACAATTTGCAACCTTAGGACAACAAGGATCTATATGCACCTAAACAACATGTAAGAAAAAACCTTGTTGTTCTAATACAGTTGGAATGCGACTGGAAAACTTAATATCGGTAAAAAGGCCTTCTTTAAGGCCTCTTAACAACTTCCATTTCCTGCTGTTAATGGTCAGGCAAATTGCGTTTTTTTCATTATGAGGAATTTGAATGTGAATTTTTTTAAATTTTTCATATCTGACAAATTCATATATGAATTTTTTTGTTTGCTCATTTTTCATGAATGAGGAAATTAAAAATATCTTTTTTCCTCACCCTCATGAATGAGAAGAAGCAGTAAAATTTAAAATTTTTCACGCTCGCTCATGAATGAAAAATGAGCGAGCGTTTCGGTACTCTGCAAAAAACGCTCATATTAGTGGGAGATATCAATATAGACATCTTAAAAGAGACATCGGTAACAAACTCTTATCTTGATATATTGGCGTATAATGGTATGAAATGCTTAGTTAAAGAGACTACAAGAGAAGACCTGAATTTAAATCTGCCATCGGCAAAATCAGGGCGCCGCGTTTTCTCTTTTCTCTTTTATTCTCTTGTATGCTCTATTATTACGTACATGTGCACACACATTGCAGAGAATTTAACAACATTAACAACAACATATGTAAAATTCGTACAACGCATATAATCGCAAAATGTAATAGTATAGGTTGCCGATGGCAGATTTAAATTCACATACGTGCATCGATCACATTTTCGCTAGATGTAAACATTTAAATACACATATTCACACATCAATTATTCAAACAAAAATATCTGACCATTTCTCCTTATTTTGTTCTATGTTTGAAAAAATCGAAGGTAACAAGTTACAAACCAACAATACCCAACAAGCAATAATATGCAACAATAAAGTAAACCAACAAATTCGTACAACAAATTGGAAAGAAGTAACAGATCTTACAAACCCAGTCGACATGTTCAACGCATTACAAAGTAAATTTAAAACTATATAGGGTAAGTGTTCCTAAAGTCGGCATGTCCCAGTAGTCGGCATATTTTGCATTTAAACGTTAATAAATAAGAAATGCGGTTTTTACATTCATAAATAGCATCAAGTTTGTCAAGAAAATTTACTCATCTTTCCATTAGTAATAATTAAATTGAAGTAAGATGAGTATTTTTGCCAAATTTTGAAGTCTTGAGTGACAAGCTCTTGAACTTGTGCGGTGACCCTTGTTTTTCAAAAAAAAAAAATTAGTGTTAGAGCTAACTTTAAAAGGCAAATAGACATATTATTTATGGGAAGTTTATTACTTATAAAGTTTAAAAAGGTAAAAAGTCTATTCAATTTTGTCGTAAAAGTAAAAAAATTTACAAAAAGTAAATATTTTATTAATTTTGTTGGGTGCCGACATTAGGAACAAAAATTTTCAAAATTTCCTTTGGTCGGCATTGGGTGCCGACTACTGGCAAATCAGTATTTTTCTCTGATTACACTCAAATTTGAGTAAATTGTTCATCAATCGTGCCTCTTGCCTCTGAGATGACAGAAAATGAGTTTAAAACGAGTTTACCCAGTAGTCGGCATGATTTCTTTTGAGTATCTCATGACCTGCCGACTATAGGATAACTGTTGTCCTAAAGTCGGCAGCAATTTTATTTCTAGTTTAACTGTATATGGGGTTCCAAAACAGTATATTTTTTAAAATTTGTAAGGACTATTAGATACTTGCATTTCATTTACATACTTATTTCAGTAAAGTTAAATGTGAAAAGTAAGAAAAAAATGTTAATGTTTAAATTTACTGAAGTGGCCCTACAAATAAAAGGTGCCAGCCAGAAATGAAGCTTTCCAAGCTCCATTTTACAGGACAGAGTATACAAGTTTAGTCAAATGCTAAACAGGATAAGTTAGTAAAATAGTGGATCGTCCTCTACAAATGCAAACTTCCGGTAAAAATTGATTACATTCTGAACACAGTTTAAGCGATTTTAAGGAAGATGGACGCACCATACTATTTAAAAATTATCGTCCTTGAATCTGCATTTAAGCTTAGCTGTTAAGAAAGCAGAGGCAATTAGTAAAGGACGAGCTAAAGTCCCTGAAGAAAAACCATCTCATCGAACAAATTGTTGTTGATATTTTGGATGATCCATCCAAAATATGTAATGGCGATAAGATAATTTGAAATCAAACATTCAATTTTCCGATGTTGAAAGTAAAAATTTTTTTTATTCAATTTATATTTTAATTGATTCCAATAAAATATTACATTCAAATTCACTTATTGCAATAAAAATGAAATCAGAATCAAAATCTTCGTTTCCTTCAAATGACTCTCCTTACAAATTTAAAATCATTTCGAAATCAACAAATGAAATCAGTTTGGTTGAAATCATTTTGATTTCAGATTTGTATAACTCTGCCTCCAACAAAACTAATTTAAAAGAAAAATCTTAATCATATGGTTAATTTAACAATAATTTTGTCACCGGTGATTTTGGTTAAAATAGTCCTTCATCAAGAAGAAACAACCACATTATTGTTGCCTTCAAACATGTTTTGGGTAATAACAAAAATATACATATTTAACACTTATAAAAGCATGGTTACCCATAGCATGTTGCTCTTGGAAAAGAGGAAAATACTCTTGTTAAATAGAACTATTAGTGGTAAAAAAATTATTGTCATATTTAGACATAACATCAAAATATGGTTGTGACTACAACAATATGGTTAAACTAACCATAATATGTATTAAATTTCTCGTTAAAAATAGTTTTGTTGGAGGTGAAACTTTTTTTCTACGTGTGTACACCCAGATAAAAACATGTTTAAAAATGGTCACGTCCAACAAAACTATTTTTAAAGAAAATTTTGAACTTGTTATGTTTAATTTAACCATATTGTTGTCTCCGAAAATCATATTATTGTTAAATAAGTCGTCTATCAAGAAGCCACAACCATATTATGGTTGCCTCCGAACATTTTATGGTTAATAATAACTAAAATATGTTTAACTCTTTTATTAACATGGTTGTTTTTCAACCTTAGCATGTTGCTCTTGCGAAAGAGGAAAATACTATCGTTAATTTGAAAACAAATTATTGTAATATTTAACCACAACATGTTTTGAGGCAACCATAATATGGGTATTGCGTCTTGATGGAGGACTAAACGTTAAGGTTGGCAATGTTCTCAGCAAAGCAGCCAATTCAGAAAATGGAGTACCTCAAGGTTCGAAATTAGGTCCGGTACTGTATATATTATACACAAATGAACTAACTAGTTTGTTAACTACTTGTGAGACATTCTCTTATGCAGATGACACGGCTTTAGTAGTAGCCCATAAGAACTTAGAAGATGCAGTAAAAATAATGCAAGCACAACTGGATATTGCAGCAAAATGGTGCCATGATAATGGACTTATTATCAACGCTACAAAAACAAAACTTATGCACATCAAATCACCATATATCAGGTACCACGATATAAGGATAAAATTTCATGATGTTCAATGTCTACATAGAACCGGAACTCAAAACTTCAATTATGACACCGATCAGTGCAGTACTGTGATTGAAATCGTTAACACATACAAATATCTTGGTATATATATCGACCATAATTTTAAATGGAAAACTCACATCCAAGAAGTACACAAGAAACTTAGAAAATCTTCTTATATGATGTATCAATTAAGCAACTGCTCCAATGACAAAGTAATGAGGCAAGCTTACTTCTCATTTGTAGAGTCACATATACGTCATGGCATCACAGCATGGGGAAACTCATCATACTGCAGTAAACTTCAGCAAATTCAAAATAAAATACTCAAACTATTAAAACCATATACAGTCGTCAATATCTCTACACAACCACAACAGACGCACAGCACCATGCCAAGAAGCCAAAATAACAACTATGCTAAAGATCGTAACGTTTTAAACGTCTTCAATATATATCGAACAACACTTGCAATAGAATTCTATAATGACACCAGATTCCTATACAAAATTGACCACAGCCACCAAACACGAAGCAACATTCAAGGAAAGTTCAAAGTACAACAATTCCGCAATGAATATAGTAGAAGCACCCTACCCGTAATGTTACCAACAATCTTCAATACAATACCCAATGATGTTCTTTCTAGAAGCAACAACAAGAGAGCCAGAAACAAAGTCCTTAAAACACATTTTATTAATACGCAATGAAGAAATGAATTAAAACAATAAAAAATAAATTTTATTAAAAATATTTATAAGATATTAAAATAAGTATTAAAACTTTTTTTTGTATATTCGATGTTTACTATACCCACCTGCAGATAAGCCATAACGGCTTCGCAAGGTTATACTAACACTGAATTGTACACTGAATAAGTAATAATAAACTGAATAAAGTGAATTTAAAAAAAAAAAAAAAAAAAAAAACTATTACTATTACTATTACTATTACTATTACTATTACTATTACTATAACTATTACTATTACTATTACTATTACTATTACTATTACTATTACTATTACTATTACTATTACTATTACTATTACTATTACTATTACTATTACTATTACTATTACTATTACTATTACTATTACTATTACTATTACTATTACTATTACTATTACTATTACTATTACTATTACTATTACTATTACTATTACTATTACTATAACTATTACTATTACTATTATTTACTATTACTATTACTATTACTATTACTATTACTATTACTATTACTATTACTATTACTATTACTATTACTATTACTATTACAATTACTATTACTATTACTATTACTATAACTATTACTATTAATATTACTATTACTATTACTATTACTATTACTATTACTATTACTATTACTATTACTATAACTATTACTATTAATATTACTATTACTATTACTATTACTATTACTATTACTATTACTATTACTATTACTATTACTATTACTATTACTATTACTATTACTATTACTATTACTATTACTATTACTATTACTATTACTATAACTATTACTATTAATATTACTATTACTATTACTATTACTATTACTATTACTATTACTATTACTATTACTATTACTATTACTATTACTATTACTATTACTATTACTATTACTATTACTATTACTATTACTATTACTATTACTATTACTATTACTATAACTATTACTATTACTATTACTATTTTTTTTTTTTTTTTTTTTTTTTGATGTGTGAGGTAGGGTTAAAAATGCCTTCGCACTTACAGTGACCGTCGTCAACTGCGTCGAGTGGTGTTTCCACTAAAACAATCCCTCCTCATTTTCTGGTGAAGTGCCTTCCCGGAACTGCTATCCGAATTACTTCGGGAAGGCCCAGAAACTTCGTCCTCGGAAGGACTACTCTATTTACCCACGTCTGGGTCCATCATGTTCATAGCCAGCGTGCTCTTGCTGCTCATCCTCCGTTCGTTGGCGCTCACGTTGCCTCAAATTATTGAGGTCTTTTTTCTTCGTCCGTAACACATTTTCGACATAGTGTCCTACTGCATTCCATTTGTCTCCGCATTCGATCATTTTTTCAACTATATTATCAGCATTAAACTCGCCGATTTGCTCCCTCAGTGCGTTTCCTTCTGCGGACCATCTGGTACAGTTAAAGAACGTGTGTTCCGCATCATCGTTCGCCTCGCCGCAATAGATACAAGCAGGATCACCCGTCTTGCCCATGCGGTACAAATACTTTTTAAAGTATCCATGACCCGAGAGAAATTGGGTCAGAAAGTAGTTAACCTCCCCAGATTTCCTCTGCTATTACTATTACTATTACTAAACCTACAAAATACACATAAAAGAAAAAAATTATTAAAATTTTATTTCGTAAATTCGCAATGAAAAAATCTAATTTGTTATAAATACTTTAAATTATTAATTATTATTTAATTGCTTGTACTAAATTTAATATCCCGCAGATAAGCCCCATGGCTTCGCGGGAATAGATTTAAGAACCAATGTAATTCAAATTAAAATTGAAAATAAAAAAAAAAAAAAAAAAAAAAAATTACTATTACTATTACTATTACTATAACTATTACCATTACACCTTTCCTTATATTCATTAATAAGTTTTCTTGGAAAACTATTTTCCCTTAGTATATTCCTAATTCTAATCTTGTTCCTCCTGTGAAAAATTTTATCACTAATCGTCAGTACCCTATTGATTAAATTTCTAGCAGTATTTATAATAGTCCGTTCGCTATGTTTCGAAAAATAGTTAATAATTCTTCCCGATGCTGTTGGTTTTTGATACCAATCTATTACTAAATTGTTTCCCCTTCTCATCATCAAAGTATCTAAAAAAGGTAATTTTGAATTACATTCCACCTCCAAAGTGAATTTAATAAAACTACTAAAATCATTAAATGTTTTCAATAATGTATTTACTCCGCATTCAGAAATAATGCAAAATATATCATCTACATATTTTACTATTATTTTGGGTTTAATACTCAATTTTCTAATAGATTTGTCAAGTAATTCCTCCATAACTATATCGGCTATAATTGGAGATGCTGGAGATCCCATTGGAAGTCCCTCTTGTTGTGTATATACCTTTCCATTACACTGGAAGTATCTATTGTCTTCTATACAAAATTTCAAAATTCTAAAAACAGTCCCTTTTCAATTTCCGTATATTGCCTTATTATTCCCCACTTTTCTTCTATTATTTTTACTGCTAAGTCAACTGGTACGCTAGGAAATAGCGATACAACATCTAATGAAATTAATTTTTCACTTGTTTGTATATATTGATTCTTTAATTTTTCTTTAAATTGTATTGAGTCTTTTACATTGTAAATAGAATGTTCAGAAATATTCTTTAAAATATTTGTTAAATATTTGCATAACTCATAAGAAGGCGAGTTGATAAAAGAACATATTGGTCTCAAAGGGAAATCATTTTTGTGGATTTTCGGTAATCCATAAAGTTTGGGTGCAGTTGCTATATTAGTTTTAAGTCTATTTTTATCATTTTGCTTCATTTAACCATCAACTGAATTGATTTAACAAACTTATTCAATTAACAATTTGTGTGATTCAATAATTTGCGTAATTGAATTTAGATTGTATTTCAAATACACTGTTTAATTTATTCAATTAAAAATTTAATCGATTCAATGCAAAAATCCAATCACTGTTTTAATCAATAAATTATTAAAATAATTAATTTTCTGTATTGTAATCAATTACGTTAGTAATTCATTCAATTAAAATATTGATATTTTTTTAATTAATTTGTTAATTCATTCAATTAAAATATTGTTTAATATTAATAATTTTTTCAATTTTTTTTGTAATTAAAATGTAAAAACTTTTTAATTGGAAAAAATCCTTGTTTTGCAATTTTTGCAAATTTGAGTAATTGGTATAATCATTTCGGTGATAGGTGCAAAATTAAACAATTTTTTGCTTGTTTCAATTATTTTGGTGATCAAAACCGTTTCTTACTTTTTTCTGTGAATGGATGAAGTTTTGCAGGCATGCATATTCCCGATGACAATACACGAATACATGGATAAAATCTAGGGGGAGGGCAAAATTTCTTTTTAAATGTTCTTTTTTAAGAAAAGCGTTTCTTAAAAAAAAATTTTTTTAAATGGTCTTATTTAATATTTTATTAAAAATTATTTGAAAAATGAACATTAAAATAAAATATTTCTATGAATTACATATTAATATAAATTTAGTGTAATAGTGAAGTCTTTTTAAAAGTGGGATAATTCATATTAAGAAAACGATCTTCAACCACAATCTTTAGAATTTCAAAAAAGTGCCAAGTTTGTATTTGTATTTTTTAAATAAGTTTCTTATATATCAAAATTTTTTGATATTTTATGTTTCTCGGATATAAAGCTTTAAAGAATGAAATCGGAAAAAGGCAACAACTGCAAGTTCTGAGAATTGAAAACATTTATAATGGAATATAAAAATTTTTCAAATTTATGGGATATAAAACGTGTTTGGTAGAAAAAAAAAATCGTTTACATATTGAACAAAAGAATCTTATTCAGAAAAAATATTTATGTTTCATTAAAATAAAATCAATTTATAAAACGTTAAGTTCGAAATTTATTATGTCTAATTTTGCTCCTATTAAACTTTATCTTGGTATGGAAGTTACTCAGGATAAAGATTGTAATTTTTTATTAAGTCAAGAACTTTATATTAACAAAAGAGTTAATGATTTTCAACTTCAAGACGCTAAATGCTCAGACCTTCCCTTAAGTCCTTCTTATAACAAAATTGTTGATTCAGAAAAATTGTTAGATAATAAGTTATATCAAAAGGCCATTGGATCTCTTTAATATTTGTCTGTTAATACAAGACCAGATATTACAGCAAGTGTAGCTATATTAGCACGGAAGACTCAATCACCAAGTAAAGAAGATTGGAATGAAATAAAAAGAGTTATAAAATACCTTAAAGGTTCAGCTTAATTATCATTAAAATTAAGTAGTCTTTCGGAGAATAATGATTTATATGGATATGTCGATGCTGATTGGGCTGAAAATAAAAATGATAGAAAATCACATAGTGGTTATGTGTTTTATTTAAATGGAGGCGTTATGAACTGGAGCTGCCGAAAACAAAGTTGTGTTTCTCTGTCCACAGCTGAAGCCGAATTCATAGCATTGTCAGAAGCTTGTAAAGAAGCTAAGTGGATACATGGACTACTTCAAAAAATGCACCACAATGTCAATACACCAATTACAATTATGGAAGATAACCAGAGTTGCATTAAGATGGTTTTATTATTTATTGATATAAAATATCACTTTGTAAAAGATTTTTGTGTTAATAATATTATTAATCTTAAATATTGTCCAACCGAAACAATGATAGCAGATATTTTAACAAAACCACTTGCAAAAATACGTCTAAAAATGTTAAGAACATCTTTAGGACTTACATAAAACATGTATATATATGTACAGATTATAAACAAAGAGGAGGAGTGTAGAAATAAGTTACTTTGTTTATATTAATTAATTTGTAATTTATTATTTATATATGTTGGCTTGGAAAAAATTGTACTTAAAAGAAAAATATTGTTCAAATATTTTTTTAGTAATAAAAAATAATTTGTGCTGAAACATTTTTGTATCTCTTTTTTTTTGTTTTGGATTTTTGAGGTTAGCGGGATCGAGATGGCGAGAGGCCAGCCCTATCCAAATGTCAGCTTTAGGATCTTAGGATGTGTCAGTCAGTAACATTATAGTTTTATATTATATAGATAGATGCAGAAAAATGTTGTAAAAAAAGTAACAAAATTAGGAACGATTTTCACACCTCAAACGTTTGAATTTCAAAACAGGTCCAAATATGTTTTCTATTTTTTTGGATAAGCTAGAATGTGATATAATTTTTATTTACCCTTTTACACCCGAAAAAGGCCGTACCTCACAAAAGTACCAGAAACCTGTCCGTTTTTATTTTTAATGAACAATAATAAGTATAAGGTTACCGAATTTTTCTAATGAACAACAATAATAAGTTTTAATGTTTTTCATCTCTTTTAGTTTAGGAGGTATGAGGTTAGCAGGTTCGTTGGCGAGAGGCGTTTAGGCTCTGCGATGAAAGATAAATAGATGGCGAAAAAAATCTTTTGAAAAAGTAACAAACAAAGGTACAATTTTTATCCCTTAAACGTTCGAATTTCGAAAAGAACCAAATATGCATTTGTATTTTTTGGATAAGTTACAAATGTTATATAATTTTAATTTAATTTTTATTAAAACGGCCGAATTTCGTTAAAGTACCAGACAATTATTAATTTTTTTTTATTTATTGCACAAAAATAAATATTAAATTAAGAAGAGTACCAGTTTATAAAAAAGTACCAGTTAGAGAACGAAAAAGTACCAAAAAATCCCTCTTACGGATTCTCTTTCACTCAGGACCTTGCATATTCATTTTATGTTTCTAGATCCAATAAATGCGGAAATTAAAATTGGTACCAGTTAGAGAACAAAATAGTACCAAAACCCCTCTTACAGATTCTAATTCACTGAGAACCTTTCATGTTTAATTTTATCTTTCTGCGTCCAATACTAACGGAAAATCGAAAAGTACCTGTAAATGAATAAAAAAAGTACCAAAAAGTTCCCTCTTGTAGATTCTCATCCACTCAGGACATTGTATGTTGAATTTTATTATTCTAGGTTCAATATTAACGGAAATTCAAAATGTACTTTCGTTTTTTTCAGTAATTTTAAATAACCAAACCGTTTTTGAGTTACGCGAATAAATGTAGTGCAACCTCCTCCATTTACAAAATAACGAAATATCTCAAAAAAAGAGCAAACCTAAAACGGTGGGCACCATTCAGCGTACCCGAATTATGCTAAACCGCCATGTGCCCGGCTTGTCTAATTTTGCAACTAGCACAGTGTTATTAATCAAATGTTATCCTTCTACATTATTTGCCAAACCAAAAAATTTCGTCATCACGAATTTTGGCTGAGCATTTCTTTGGAAGTTCGTTTTTTAAAACATATATTTTCCATCCACTTATCTTTCATAAAACTAGCATACCCCTTTTTTGCACCGCCTTGTTTCTATGGGAGATTAAATTAAAATTAAATGGGTCACCAGTTTTCTGCGTTTTTTTTTTCTTTTTCAATCCGAAGGTAGTATTCCTTCCCCTCTCATACATTTAATCTTTTGGCACTTCCAAATTCTTATAAAAAATGATGTTCTATCTCCAACGATAATAAACAAATAATAAACATTTTACAAAAATATTTAAAGCGTATAAACGAAAACTAAAAATGTTATTGTTAATTTCTTATTAATGCCACATGTGTTTTTTATTTACACATCGCACTTGTTCAACAATAGTGTATTAACTTAAAATGTTTTTTATTTTTTCACTTGTTGGAAAAAATCGACACGTAATATTCATATCTAACCGCTGTAAAAATATCGTGCTATATTGTCTACTTGTTGATAATGAAACGGTTGGCTTAAAAATTTTTTTTCATATGCGTTTAATGTAAAATATAAAAATTGAGAGTAGTTTTTTATCAATTAAAAAAATTATTTAAATTTAATTAATGTGATAATTGAATCAATTATTGTTTTTTGTTGAAAGAAAATTAAAAATATGTATAATTTTGTTTTAATTAACATTTTAGTTGTTTTGAAATAAATTTTGAATTAAACTAATTATTAAATTACAAAAAAAAAATATTTCGTTTAAAATAGAATAATTTAAACTTCACAGAAAAAAATAGTTCACCAATTAAATCATTAATCAAAAATTAAGTAAGTTTTAATTAAAAAATTTAATCAAGTGAATTAAACTATTAATTTGCTCCAGTAAACAAATTTACTTGATTAAACGTTTTATTCACTTGATTAAGTTTTTAATTAAAACTGATTTTATTTTTCATTATTGCTTTAATTGGTGAATTAAATTTTTTCTGTATTGCGAAATTGTTGTTGGAAATTGTCAAAATCAATCAGCACATTGTTGGAAATGACAAAGCTTTTTGATAATTTTTTTAATTTTAATAAAAACTGGGAATTAAGCACGAATAGCAAAATCTTTTGAAATTAAAATTTTGTATTCCCAAAAATTTAAATTACTTTTTGATAATAAACAGGCAAGTGCACGGCCTAAAAAACACTTAATTGACAACATCTTTTGTAAGTTGGTGTTGTTTTTATTAACCTACTTACAACTACAATTAATGTTGAGAGAATTTCAACTAATTGTAGTGGGAAATGTAAGATGAGATAAACCCACTGTTGTTTATTGTTGATGTGTTTTGTTCAAGCTTTGATATTGTTGCAAGTAGAACTGTTGCTATAATTCTTATACGTTTAACAGTTTTATTTGGTATAATATCTTTAGTTTGTCTAAAATCTTTATGGATGAAGTTTCCTGATGATCTGGCCTAAGCAACCAGTGAAATGCATAGGAATAGCTTATCCCATCAACAATAAATTTCAAGTGTTTTTGTCAAGAATAAAAACTGGGAATTAAGCACGAATAGCAAAATCTTTTGAAATTAAAATTTTGTATTCCCAAAAATTTAAATTACTTTTTGATAAAATTAAAATATTCAAAATATTAAGTTTTTAAAATTTTTAGTAATCAATATAATCATTTTGGTAATAGGTGCAAAATCAACAAATGGGTTGCTTGATTCTATGAATTTGGTATGAATTTGGTGATTAGAGACAATTTTTAATTTTTTCTGTGTTGCTTTGCTTGATCTGGAATGTTTTAAATTTTGAGTTAATTCAGTATTGTTGAACAAGTGCGAAAGGTTTTTAAACAGCAATACATATTATAGGTTTTAGCCTTGAGTTTTTTTTTTTTTTTAATTAACAAAATTATTTTTATTTGCTAATAATTGCTTATTTATTTCAGCTAGAGTTCGTTCATTTAAAAAAAAAAATTAAAAAACTATACAAAAGAAATAAAGCAAATAAAGAAACAAATAAATAAATTTATTTGTCTTAAAACATGTTTTTTATAATTGCGTGCCAAATTGTTTCTAGTTCATCTCGGCACCGGTTTAGGTTTTAAGTCTAGCCGAAATTGTGGACCAACTTTTTTAAAAATATCGAGAATCCACATTATTAACTTTTTAAATGATACTTTTTGTTGTTCAAATACCAACGTAAAATTGGTAGCGGAATGCACCGATAGAACAACTTTATTTTAAACAACTAGAAATAAATTACAAACTTTCATGAAAATCGGTCCATTTTTTACAACAGATTCCAATATCACAATTCGTTTCGGCTTTAGTTAGGTGCTCATACATACATACTATTTTTTGGACGACAATCATCTATTTTAACTGGCTGTCATTTATAAAATTTGTGTCCTCTTTTATAATCTTTTTTCATAATCTGTCATCTTTGTCCTCTTTATTGTTAAAAGCATGACCAAAATTTGCTTTTATTTTTATAAATTAAAATAAATTTTATTTCACGGCGATCACCGGTTTTTTCTGTCAAATCGAATGGAAAATCTCGTGCCATGCTTGTTCTGTTCATACTCCTACTGAACTCGCATACACTTGCAGTATACAATTTTGAATAAGTTAGTGCAATGCATGTTTAAGTTTCGTTATTTTTTTTATCTAATTTTACTTAAGTAGGTAAATGTAAATTTTTATAGTTGGGGTATTCACAAGGTGTGCTATCATGTTATATTGTCATTAAGTTCTAACATTTTACAATGGTTTACAAATAATGTTGTTGCTTTGTAAAGAACACGTGTCTTAAATCAATAGAACTTTGCTTGTTATGTTTATTGTGCTCTCGTAATGAATCCGAAGAGTCCTGCGCTGAACGGCAGAGCCGAGCCGCATTAGTGTTTGTTGCCGTCGCCGTTGATGGTATAGTTTTATCCTGCTTATTTTTTGCAACAAAACACTTGCGGCGTCAAATTATATATTATTTTTGGTAAATATTTATTTTTTATATTTGTTTTAAATCAGCTAGTTTAAATTATGTCAGCTAGTTTAAATTAGTCTAAATTATGAGGGGTTGTTCACAACAGCCGTATTTTTTCATGTTACTTTTTTAAGACTTTTGACTATATGACACCTTGTGAATCGTATATCGTCGGCTTAATATGCAAGCAAACCTGCTAACTCCCTTGCAACAAATTGTACAGGAAAAACTTTTTATATTTCCTATTTGCTGCTTGAGAGACAACAAAGTTGATTTGACACACTTCATATCTTCAAAAAGCGAGACAGAACTTAACGTTTTCAACATACACTAAACAAGTTTACTGTTCATCGTTTTTTTTTTTCAGAATTGACTTTATACACTACCAGACTATTATATTGTATTTTCTTGTTACATTTTACCTTAGCTTTCCTTTGGAAAGCAATGAGGTATATTTTATGTACAGAAAAATGTACAATTATTAGACACCAGCAGAATGTAATGCATTTTCTGGCCCGCTACGGCCTTCGTCAGCATTCTTTGTGTCACACTGGATAGTGATACTTTATAAATTGAATGTATTTAATAGTCTGGTAGTGTATAAAGTCATTTTTGAAAAATTTAAGGATTAGAACTATTAAAAAAAGCTTTATAAAATACATTAAATTTCAGTTATGTATTTTATAAAGCTCATAGAATAAATTCGAAAAAACAAAAATGTTGAATATAATTTTATAAAATTTTAAATCTTTACTAAGGGCCAGCAAAGCGGACCGGGTCCAGCTAGATATTATACTATAGTAACCTTCGGAAGGAAATAATTCCCACACAGAAAAAATTATTGCCATTTTTTTCAATTGATAGTGATTTTTGAATTTTAAAATAAATTTGATTACGTTCTTAATTGATTGAATTAAAAAAAAATATTTTTTTTTCAATTAAAATTTTACTTGATTTTAAGCTTAATTTTAATTATAAGTTTAATTGAATCAATCAACTCGGTTGTTTGAATTGAACACTTTGTTGGATTCTCCTTGTTGCTTTCCTCCCTCATCAACAGTTTGCGAAAAATGTTACAAGTGCAACCAACATCTTTATAAATTTATTGTCTTTGCCCTTACATGTACATACACACATGTTTTTGTCATCAAAAAGAACAGTAAGCGTCGCGTGCAAAAAAAAACTATCAACAAGTAAAAAATGAACTTAAATTTGTTATAGACGAATTACAATTATGTATGACCACCAACAATGTCAATAATGAGCCTACATACTATGTATATTATGCGTAAAATAAAAAATCGCCTTGTGGCTGACCACAGTGTTGACGGTGGTTATGGTCGCAATCGAAATTTGGTGTTTATTTTCTTTTTTTGTTAATTCTTGAATATTTTTTGGCGTCATTTCGTGTTGTGCGTTTAAAGTGAATAGGTGAAAAAAAGTACAGCCAAATTACACAACAAAAAAAGTTTTTTGTTTTCAATCTGGAATACCCTGAAGAATCAGAGTTATTCTACAATTTTATACAAAGTTGTATGTATGAAATTCCTCTGTCAAAAAAATCTTCCAAAATTTGTACAATTAAGCATGAGCTATTACAATTAAACAAATAAAACAAGTTATTTTTAAACCATATTTAAATAAAACATATATTTTAAATTATAATTCAGTTTTAATTGACCTTTTACAATAATATTTTGATTATTTTTAATTTTAAGCTCCAGGTCTTTTTTTTTATATAAAAAATATTAATTTATTTAATTATTTTTTCGATATTTCGCTAACCTTTGGTTAGCATCCTCAGGAAATTAAATTTACAATATTTTTATAACACAAACAAAAATAATTATGGAAAAAATTATTTCAAAAATTAAATTCAAAAACCTATTTGTCATAAAATTAATTTCAAAACCCATATAACATAAAATAAAAATATTATAACTAGAGTATAACATTGTATATAAACTGAAAAAACATTTCCTAT
The DNA here is from genome assembly GCA_930367215.1 of Pollenia angustigena. Taxonomy (NCBI): domain Eukaryota; kingdom Metazoa; phylum Arthropoda; class Insecta; order Diptera; family Polleniidae; genus Pollenia; species Pollenia angustigena. The sequence goes on from OV884059.1 coordinate 224,793,082, forward strand.
CCTTAAACCAAATTCAAAAAATCAATTCATATAAAATGAAAAAATAATTTCCCTACTATAAAACGAATTCAAAAACCATATTTACAATAATAAATTCTGACTAAAGAATAATACCATAATAGGTATATAACAATTTTTATAAATTAAACTTATTTTGTATCTAACATATTTATATAAATCTATTTATTCTATCTCTTAATAACTAAATTTCTATAACTACTAGCTATATTTTCTGTGTCTGCTTTGAAATTCATTCTTTGTGCTGTTGGTGTATTGATTATGTGTAACATTTCTAATATATATCTACGTTTGTAGTTGGTTTCAGTGTTTAAAACTGATGCATTTTCAAAATTTGGATAGTGATTCAATTCATAACAATGATGAGACAATGCTGTTTTTTTAGAATTAATGTTTCTATGTTTTTGATCTGATCTATGTCCAGCAACTCTAGTCCTTAATTTATTTTTTGTCGTACCTATATAAACCTTGTCGCAATTTGCATTATCATTTCCGTTACAAGGAATTTTGTAGATAATGTTTGACATATCCCATTTATTTATTCTATCTTTTGTCTTGCTGAATAAACTATTTACCGTGTTGTAGGCCTTAAAAGTCACTTTATATTTGTTAGTGTCAAAGATCTTTGATCTCTTAATTCTTTCCGATATGTTTGGTATATACGATATCGATTTGTATATTTTCGGTTCCATTACAATTGTATTAGTATTACTATTAATATTACTACAGTATAACCCGGTTAATTACCCCACGCTTAAATGCCTTTCACGCTTATTTACCTCGAGTTTTAAATCCCCGATTTTTTTCTTCAATTTTTTAGACAAAAATCCACGTTTAATTGCCATACGCTTAATTACCCGATTCGGATAATTGCCTTAAAAATTTAACTCCCAAAACAAAATTATACCTAAATTTCATTCGTTTAATTGCCTCAGTACTATTTGACAAAAACACAGCAAGTAATGTAACCAAGTTTTACATGTTAATAATTTGAAAATATGCACTAAAATTTTTTTAAAAAAATATGCCTAAAAAACAAAATGTGGCTTGATTAAAAGCAAAATATTCAACAAATTAATATTTGCATTTAAAGTTATGTTATGCGATCAAGATTCATATAAGAGTTATATATAATCTAGATACACCAAATTTATAAGATATTTTGTCTTAAAGAGATTAAACTTTGAAGTTTGCATGGGGACTATGTTTCGTTTTTATGACAATTAAACGTATTTACCCAATTTTATCAAATTATCTAAAAACTGCTACCTTAACTTTTCGCATAAGGTTTACATGGACATACAACCAGCAAGATGGATGGACGGACGGACGGACACGAAAAGATTACCTAAACAAGTGTTTCTGATTCGATCGTTTACTAAACGATGCGTCTAGGTTTCTATGTTATAAGTTGCGAAAAACATTTATCTTCAGCAAAAACTTGCTATGGCTTAAAATTCTACAGTGAAAATTTAATGTAGGTGGCGAAATTAAGGCAACAGAAAACTCATCTGTTAACCAGATTTTTAAGCAATTTTTTTATTTATTTTTTAAAAACTTAAAATATGTGTGCAAAAAAAATGCAGCAATGGCTACAATATGGAAATTATTTACAAACAAATCGATACCAAAATTCATTAAAAGCTCTAAACGCATAAATATATTGTTTCTGCTTTCATTGGTCGCACAAGAAAAACCATGCAATTGCATATTTACGTCTTCCATGTGTAGTAGTAGGATATGACAGAATATCTTAGAAAGCACTACAGACAAAATTTAAGACAACAAATCCCATTGTTTTTTATTGCTATCTCTTAAGATTAAGCTGATACATGTAAAAATTCCTTTCTTAAATTTTTTCATACATCAAAGTTAAGTTATCTTGTAAATAAATACGTCTAATTACCTCACTGAGGTAATTAAACGAATTCGCTTAATTACCTCAATGAGGTAGTTAACCGTATTCTTATTATTACCTCAACGAGGTAGTTAAGCGTATTCGTTTAAATGCTTACCCCGCATAATTACCCAAAAATATTGGCATTTTTGTCGAGGTTATTATCCGTGGAATACGTATTACTATTACTATTAATATTACTATAACTATTACTTTTACTATTATTATTACTATTACTATTACTATTACTTTTACTATTACTATTACTATTACTATTACTATTACTATTACTATTACTATTACTATTATATATATATATATATTTATTCCCGTCGTTCCAAATTGGAGCATAGGGCCATTACAAATATTCCATTGTGATCTATTACAAGCTATTAGTTTGATTTCGTTCCAGGATTTTCGTGTAGATGCCACCTCAGAATCCAGCTGTCTTCTCCACGTGTGGGCGGGTCTTCCTCTTCTTCTAGTACCCTGTGGGTTCCAGTCAATGGCTGCCCGTGTTAGGTCATCTGCTGGTTTACGTAGTGTGTGACCTAGCCAGTTCCACTTACGTCTTAGTATTTCGGTGCGCAGAGGAGTTTGTTTTGTGACTGTCCATAGGTCGAGGTTGGATATCACATTTGGCCAAAATATTTTCAAAATTCTCCTCAGACATTTATTGGTAAAAACTTGAAGTGAAGTTATGTCGCGCGCAGCAGCATTCCAGGTTTCACATCCATACAATAGGGTTGACTTTACACTGGAGTTAAATAAGCTGATTTTCGTTCTAGTTGATATATGAGAAGCCTTCCATACAGGACGCAGGAGGCCAAAGGACCGTCGGGCACAGTTGATACGGTTTACTATATCCTCACTTGATCCTCCATTGTTGCTGATAATACTGCCGAGATAGCAGAAGCTGTTAATATCCTCAAGCACGGTGCCATTCATCTTAAGGTGCTGCTTGTTGTCGGTGTTCACACGCATGGATTTAGTCTTGGATATGTTTATTTTCAGTCCTGCTTTCGCTGTCGCCGCTTCTAGCAATCCTAGCTTTCGAGACATGTCGCTGTACGTGTGTGCCAGGATACAGATGTCATCGGCGTAATCTAAATCACCTAACCGCTTGTGTAGGCTCCATTGAATTCCAGAGGAGTTTTCTGTTGCGGTCTTCATCACCACATCAAGTACAATGTTGAAAAGTAGAGGCGACAAAACGCAACCCTGCCGTACCCCGGTGTTTACATTTATTTTATTGCCAAGATTGTTTTCATGGAGTACTCTACATGTAGACCCATTGTATAGACTTCTAATAAGCGAGACAAGTTTCGGTGGGGTGCCTTTGCATTCTAATGCCTTCCATATGGTGTGATGGGCGAGCTTATCAAATTCTTTTTCGAAGTCTATGAAAACTAGATATAAGGGGGATCTCCACTCCACAGACTGTTCAACGATTACTCTTAGGGTATTCACTTGGTCCACACAGGATTTTCGTGGTCGAAAGCCAGCTTGTTCCGGACGGAGATCTGGTTCCAAGGCACTGAGTCGGCCTGTGATGATATGCGCTATCACCTTATTAACCATACTCAGAAGAGTGATTCCCCTCCAGTTGTTGCATTCCGACAAATTTCCCTTTTTTGGTACTTTCACAATGATTCCCTCCTTAAGCTCGTCATGCAGGCACTCCGTTCTCCAAAATTCTTCGATAATCGGTAGGATTAATCGTGCGCTGACATTGGGATCTGCTTTTAACATTTCTGGCGCGATGTTGTCGGTTCCCGGGGCTTTGTTAAGCTTTAAGGCCTTGATAGCTATGCTAACTTCCATCAGTGATGGACTTTCAGTGGATATATCAGGCCTTACCGAATGTCCTGCACAGTTGCAAATATTTACGTTGGGTTGACTTGGTGTCTTAAGGAGTTCCGTGTAGTGGTTTGTCCAAATCTCAAGTTGTTGTGTTTTTGAGGTCACTAGTTCGCCCGAGCTGTTCTTTAGAGGCCTTGTGGAAGCGATAGATTTTGTAGTCAGCTTCTTCGCTATGTGGTAGAGATCTCTGGTGCGGTTTGTAGCAGCTGCAGCTTGCGCTTCTTTCGCCAGACCGTCAGTATACGCTCTTTTATCTCTACGTGCACTTCGCTTGACCTGTTTGTCTAGGTCATTGTGTGTTCTCGCAAACTCAGACTTTTGGCTACGCGTTTTTGCACTATTTAGCAAACCTTTAGCTGACTTCCTGTCTTCAATCAGCTGCCACGTTAGTTCGGACATCCACGGTTTTCTTTTATGCTGAAGATGGCCCACATGTTTGTCTGCAGCGTCCAAGAAGGTACGCTTTACTTGGTCCCAGTCATTCATGTTTATAACATTGTTTTCGAGCGCAGCTTGCAGTGTTGCAACATATTGCTCTGCAACAGGGGCCTGTGACAATTTAGCCACGTCGAACTTACGTGCAGTGGTCTGGATGTATTTTTTGATGGCTGCTACCTTAATGCGCATTGTACCCACTAGGAGATGATGGTCGCTGCTGATATCTGCACCCCTTTTGTTCCGCACGTCCAAAAGAGATCCCCTCCACACTTTACTTATGGCTATGTGGTCGATCTGATTTTCAGTCACGTGATCAGGGGACACCCACGTTGCTTTATGTATGGTCCTGTGTGGGAACAATGTGCCCCCGATAACCATGTTATATTTAGCACACAACTCTGTAAAAAGTTCCCCATTCCTGTTCATGGAGCCGATACCGTGTCTACCCATCACGTTTTCTAGGTTGGTGTTTAAGGAACCAACTTGTGCGTTAAAGTCTCCCATCAGAATCATGATGTCGCCTTGGGGGACAGACGACATAGTCCTATCTAGCTGACTATAGAACTCTTCCTTAACGCTGTCATCAGCCAACTCTGTGGGTGCGTAGCACTGTATGCAAGTAAGCTTTCGGGCTCTTGTTCGGAATTTAGCAGTAATGATTCTATCGCTGTGTGGTTTCCAGTCGATAAGTGAGTCGGTAGCCTCTTTGGATAAAAGAAAGCCGACTCCACTTGACCTTGGTTCAGATGTATGTTTTCCTGAGTATAAGAAAGTAAGTTCATATGAGGCTTTAACTTCGCCGGATTCAGGCCAGCGAGTTTCACTAAGCCCTAGTATTAACAGCTTGTATTCCAAGAATGCACTGCATAATTGAGTGAGCTTGGATGGTTCGCTGAGTGTCCGTACATTCCATGCTCCAATTCTTATCCGTTTTTTCATGCCAATAGTCGTCTTCATTCGATCCGTTTTCAATACATTTTGTGTGGTTTCATTAATCATTATCATTTTAGGATGTACCGGTGATTAGCCGTTAGCATCCGAGTCTGGTATCGGGATTGCCGATTGGAGCCTCCAGACATGCTTTTGGTATCACAACAAACGTTGTAAGATTGGGTTTTTGATGGCGCCAATTGCTCGCCATGACATCATTACTATTACTACTATTACTATTACTATTACTTTTACTATTACTATTACTATTACTATTACTATTACTATTACTATTACTATTACTATTACTATTACTATTACTATTACTATTACTATTACTATTACTATTAGTATTACTATTACTATTACTATTACTATTACTATTACTATTTTTTTTTTTTTTTTTTTTTTTGATGTGTGAGGTAGGGTTAAAAATGCCTTCGCACTTACAGTGACCGTCGTCAACTGCGTCGAGTGGTGTTTCCACTAAAACAATCCCTCCTCATTTTCTGGTGAAGTGCCTTCCCGGAACTGCTATCCGTATTACTTCGGGAAGGCCCAGAAACTTCGTCCTCGGAAGGACTACTCTATTTACCCACGTCTGGGTCCATCATGTTCATAGCCAGCGTGCTCTTGCTGCTCATCCTCCGTTCGTTGGCGCTCACGTTGCCTCAAATTATCGAGGTCTTTTTTCTTCGTCCGTAACACATTTTCGACATAGTGTCCTACTGCATTCCATTTGTCTCCGCATTCGATCATTTTTTCAACTATATTATCAGCATTAAACTCGCCGATTTGCTCCCTCAGTGCGTTTCCTTCTGCGGACCATCTGGTACAGTTAAAGAACGTGTGTTCCGCATCATCGTTCGCATCGCCGCAATAGATACAAGCAGGATCACCCGTCTTGCCCATGCGGTACAAATACTTTTTAAAGTATCCATGACCCGAGAGAAATTGGGTCAGAAAGTAGTTAACCTCCCCAGATTTCCTCTGCTATTACTATTACTATTACTATTACTATTACTATTACTATTACTATTACTATTACTATTACTATTACTATTACTATTACTATTACTATTACTATTACTATTACTATTACTATTACTATTACTATTACTATTACTATTACTATTACTATTACTATTACTATTACTATTACTATTACTATTACTATTACTATTACTATAACTATTACTATTACTATTACTATTTTTTTTTTTTTTTTGATGTGTGAGGTAGGGTTAAAAATGCCTTCGCACTTACAGTGACCGTCGTCAACTGCGTCGAGTGGTGTTTCCACTAAAACAATCCCTCCTCATTTTCTGGTGAAGTGCCTTCCCGGAACTGCTATCCGTATTACTTCGGGAAGGCCCAGAAACTTCGTCCTCGGAAGGACTACTCTATTTACCCACGTCTGGGTCCATCATGTTCATAGCCAGCGTGCTCTTGCTGCTCATCCTCCGTTCGTTGGCGCTCACGTTGCCTCAAATTATTGAGGTCTTTTTTCTTCGTCCGTAACACATTTTCGACATAGTGTCCTACTGCATTCCATTTGTCTCCGCATTCGATCATTTTTTCAACTATATTATCAGCATTAAACTCGCCGATTTGCTCCCTCAGTGCGTTTCCTTCTGCGGACCATCTGGTACAGTTAAAGAACGTGTGTTCCGCATCATCGTTCGCCTCGCCGCAATAGATACAAGCAGGATCACCCGTCTTGCCCATGCGGTACAAATACTTTTTAAAGTATCCATGACCCGAGAGAAATTGGGTCAGAAAGTAGTTAACCTCCCCAGATTTCCTCTGCTATTACTATTACTATTACTATTACTAAACCTACAAAATACACATAAAAGAAAAAAATTATTAAAATTTTATTTCGTAAATTCGCAATGAAAAAATCTAATTTGTTATAAAAACTTTAAATTATTAATTATTATTTAATTGCTTGTACTAAATTTAATATCCCGCAGATAAGCCCCATGGCTTCGCGGGAATAGATTTAAGAACCAATGTAATTCAAATTAAAATTGAAAATAAAAAAAAAAAAAAAAAAAAAAAATTACTATTACTATTACTATTACTATTACTATAACTATTACCATTACACCTTTCCTTATATTCATTAATAAGTTTTCTTGGAAAACTATTTTCCCTTAGTATATTCCTAATTCTAATCTTGTTCCTCCTGTGAAAAATTTTATCACTAATCGTCAGTACCCTATTGATTAAATTTCTAGCAGTATTTATAATAGTCCGTTTGCTATGTTTCGAAAAATAGTTAATAATTCTTCCCGATGCTGTTGGTTTTTGATACCAATCTATTACTAAATTGTTTCCCCTTCTCATCATCAAAGTATCTAAAAAAGGTAATTTTGAATTACATTCCACCTCCAAAGTGAATTTAATAAAACTACTAAAATCATTAAATGTTTTCAATAATGTATTTACTCCGCATTCAGAAATAATGCAAAATATATCATCTACATATTTTACTATTATTTTGGGTTTAATACTCAATTTTCTAATAGATTTGTCAAGTAATTCCTCCATAACTATATCGGCTATAATTGGAGATGCTGGAGATCCCATTGGAAGTCCCTCTTGTTGTGTATATACCTTTCCATTACACTGGAAGTATCTATTGTCTTCTATACAAAATTTCAAAATTCTAAAAACAGTCCCTTTTCAATTTCCGTATATTGCCTTATCATTCCCCACTTTTCTTCTATTATTTTTACTGCTAAGTCAACTGGTACGCTAGGAAATAGCGATACAACATCTAATGAAATTAATTTTTCACTTGTTTGTATATATTGATTCTTTAATTTTTCTTTAAATTGTATTGAGTCTTTTACATTGTAAATAGAATGTTCAGAAATATTCTTTAAAATATTTGTTAAATATTTGCATAACTCATAAGAAGGCGAGTTGATAAAAGAACATATTGGTCTCAAAGGGAAATCATTTTTGTGGATTTTCGGTAATCCATAAAGTTTGGGTGCAGTTGCTATATTAGTTTTAAGTCTATTTTTATCATTTTGCTTCATTTAACCATCAACTGAATTGATTTAACAAACTTATTCAATTAACAATTTGTGTGATTCAATAATTTGCGTAATTGAATTTAGATTGTATTTCAAATACACTGTTTAATTTATTCAATTAAAAATTTAATCGATTCAATGCAAAAATCCAATCACTGTTTTAATCAATAAATTATTAAAATAATTAATTTTCTGTATTGTAATCAATTACGTTAGTAATTCATTCAATTAAAATATTGATATTTTTTTAATTAATTTGTTAATTCATTCAATTAAAATATTGTTTAATATTAATAATTTTTTCAATTTTTTTTGTAATTAAAATGTAAAAACTTTTTAATTGGAAAAAATCCTTGTTTTGCAATTTTTGCAAATTTGAGTAATTGGTATAATCATTTCGGTGATAGGTGCAAAATTAAACAATTTTTTGCTTGTTTCAATTATTTTGGTGATCAAAACCGTTTCTTACTTTTTTCTGTGAATGGATGAAGTTTTGCAGGCATGCATATTCCCGATGACAATACACGAATACATGGATAAAATCTAGGGGGAGGGCAAAATTTCTTTTTAAATGTTCTTTTTTAAGAAAAGCGTTTCTTAAAAAAAAATTTTTTTAAATGGTCTTATTTAATATTTTATTAAAAATTATTTGAAAAATGAACATTAAAATAAAATATTTCTATGAATTACATATTAATATAAATTTAGTGTAATAGTGAAGTCTTTTTAAAAGTGGGATAATTCATATTAAGAAAACGATCTTCAACCACAATCTTTAGAATTTCAAAAAAGTGCCAAGTTTGTATTTGTATTTTTTAAATAAGTTTCTTATATATCAAAATTTTTTGATATTTTATGTTTCTCGGATATAAAGCTTTAAAGAATGAAATCGGAAAAAGGCAACAACTGCAAGTTCTGAGAATTGAAAACATTTATAATGGAATATAAAAATTTTTCAAATTTATGGGATATAAAACGTGTTTGGTAGAAAAAAAAAATCGTTTACATATTGAACAAAAGAATCTTATTCAGAAAAAATATTTATGTTTCATTAAAATAAAATCAATTTATAAAACGTTAAGTTCGAAATTTATTATGTCTAATTTTGCTCCTATTAAACTTTATCTTGGTATGGAAGTTACTCAGGATAAAGATTGTAATTTTTTATTAAGTCAAGAACTTTATATTAACAAAAGAGTTAATGATTTTCAACTTCAAGACGCTAAATGCTCAGACCTTCCCTTAAGTCCTTCTTATAACAAAATTGTTGATTCAGAAAAATTGTTAGATAATAAGTTATATCAAAAGGCCATTGGATCTCTTTAATATTTGTCCGTTAATACAAGACCAGATATTACAGCAAGTGTAGCTATATTAGCACGGAAGACTCAATCACCAAGTAAAGAAGATTGGAATGAAATAAAAAGAGTTATAAAATACCTTAAAGGTTCAGCTTAATTATCATTAAAATTAAGTAGTCTTTCGGAGAATAATGATTTATATGGATATGTCGATGCTGATTGGGCTGAAAATAAAAATGATAGAAAATCACATAGTGGTTATGTGTTTTATTTAAATGGAGGCGTTATGAACTGGAGCTGCCGAAAACAAAGTTGTGTTTCTCTGTCCACAGCTGAAGCCGAATTCATAGCATTGTCAGAAGCTTGTAAAGAAGCTAAGTGGATACATGGACTACTTCAAAAAATGCACCACAATGTCAATACACCAATTACAATTATGGAAGATAACCAGAGTTGCATTAAGATGGTTTTATTATTTATTGATATAAAATATCACTTTGTAAAAGATTTTTGTGTTAATAATATTATTAATCTTAAATATTGTCCAACCGAAACAATGATAGCAGATATTTTAACAAAACCACTTGCAAAAATACGTCTAAAAATGTTAAGAACATCTTTAGGACTTACATAAAACATGTATATATATGTACAGATTATAAACAAAGAGGAGGAGTGTAGAAATAAGTTACTTTGTTTATATTAATTAATTTGTAATTTATTATTTATATATGTTGGCTTGGAAAAAATTGTACTTAAAAGAAAAATATTGTTCAAATATTTTTTTAGTAATAAAAAATAATTTGTGCTGAAACATTTTTGTATCTCTTTTTTTTTGTTTTGGATTTTTGAGGTTAGCGGGATCGAGATGGCGAGAGGCCAGCCCTATCCAAATGTCAGCTTTAGGATCTTAGGATGTGTCAGTCAGTAACATTATAGTTTTATATTATATAGATAGATGCAGAAAAATGTTGTAAAAAAAGTAACAAAATTAGGAACGATTTTCACACCTCAAACGTTTGAATTTCAAAACAGGTCCAAATATGTTTTCTATTTTTTTGGATAAGCTAGAATGTGATATAATTTTTATTTACCCTTTTACACCCGAAAAAGGCCGTACCTCACAAAAGTACCAGAAACCTGTCCGTTTTTATTTTTAATGAACAATAATAAGTATAAGGTTACCGAATTTTTCTAAAGAACAACAATAATAAGTTTTAATGTTATTCATCTCTTTTAGTTTAGGAGGTATGAGGTTAGCAGGTTCGTTGGCGAGAGGCGTTTAGGCTCTGCGATGAAAGATAAATAGATGGCGAAAAAAATCTTTTGAAAAAGTAACAAACATAGGTACAATTTTTATCCCTTAAACGTTCGAATTTCGAAAAGTACCAAATATGCATTTGTATTTTTTGGATAAGTTACAAATGTTATATAATTTTAATTTAATTTTTATTAAAACGGCCGAATTTCGTTAAAGTACCAGACAATTATTTATTTTTTTTTATTTATTGCACAAAAATAAATATTAAATTAAGAAGAGTACCAGTTTATAAAAAAGTACCAGTTAGAGAACGAAAATGTACCAAAAAATCCCTCTTACGGATTCTCTTTCACTCAGGACCTTGCATATTCATTTTATGTTTCTAGATCCAATAAATGCGGAAATTAAAATTGGTACCAGTTAGAGAACAAAATAGTACCAAAACCCCTCTTACAGATTCTAATTCACTGAGAACCTTTCATGTTTAATTTTATCTTTCTGCGTCCAATACTAACGGAAAATCGAAAAGTACCTGTAAATGAATAAAAAAAGTACCAAAAAGTTCCCTCTTGTAGATTCTCGTCCACTCAGGACATTGTATGTTGAATTTTATTATTCTAGGTTCAATATTAACGGAAATTCAAAATGTACTTTCGTTTTTTTCAGTAATTTTAAATAACCAAACCGTTTTTGAGTTACGCGAATAAATGTAGTGCAACCTCCTCCATTTTCAAAATAACGAAATATCTCAAAAAAAGAGCAAACCTTAAACGGTGGGCACCATTCAGCGTACCCGAATTATGCTAAACCGCCATGTGCCCGGCTTGTCTAATTTTGCAACTAGCACAGTGTTATTAATCAAATGTTATCCTTCTACATTATTTGCCAAACCAAAAAATTTCGTCATCACGAATTTTGGCTGAGCATTTCTTTGGAAGTTCGTTTTTTAAAACATATATTTTCCATCCACTTATCTTTCATAAAACTAGCATACCCCTTTTTTGCACCGCCTTGTTTCTATGGGAGATTAAATTAAAATTAAATGGGTCACCAGTTTTCTGCGTTTTTTTTTTCTTTTTCAATCCGAAGGTAGTATTCCTTCCCCTCTCATACATTTAATCTTTTGGCACTTCCAAATTCTTATAAAAAATGATGTTCTATCTCCAACGATAATAAACAAATAATAAACATTTTACAAAAATATTTAAAGCGTATAAACGAAAACTAAAAATGTTATTGTTAATTTCTTATTAATGCCACATGTGTTTTTTATTTACACATCGCACTTGTTCAACAATAGTGTATTAACTTAAAATGTTTTTTATTTTTTCACTTGTTGGAAAAAATCGACACGTAATATTCATATCTAACCGCTGTAAAAATATCGTGCTATATTGTCTACTTGTTGATAATGAAACGGTTGGTTTAAAAATTTTTTTTCATATGCGTTTAATGTAAAATATAAAAATTGAGAGTAGTTTTTTATCAATTAAAAAAATTATTTAAATTTAATTAATGTGATAATTGAATCAATTATTGTTTTTTGTTGAAAGAAAATTAAAAATATGTATAATTTTGTTATAATTAACATTTTAGTTGTTTTGAAATAAATTTTGAATTAAACTAATTATTAAATTACAAAAAAAAAAATATTTCGTTTAAAATAGAATAATTTAAACTTCACAGAAAAAAATAGTTCACCAATTAAATCATTAATCAAAAATTAAGTAAGTTTTAATTAAAAAATGTTATCAAGTGAATTAAACTATTAATTTGCTCCAGTAAACAAATTTACTTGATTAAACGTTTAATTCACTTGATTAAACGTTTTATTCACTTGATTAAGTTTTTAATTAAAACTGATTTTATTTTTCATTATTGCTTTAATTGGTGAATTAAATTTTTTCTGTATTGCGAAATTGTTGTTGGAAATTGTCAAAATCAATCAGCACATTGTTGGAAATGACAAAGCTTTTTGATAATTTTTTTAATTTTAATAAAAACTGGGAATTAAGCACGAATAGCAAAATCTTTTGAAATTAAAATTTTGTATTCCCAAAAATTTAAATTACTTTTTGAAAATAAACAGGCAAGTGCACGGCCTAAAAAACACTTAATTGACAACATCTTTTGTAAGTTGTTGTTGTTTTTATTTTGTTTTTCTTAACCTACTTACAACTACAATTAATGTTGAGAGAATTTCAACTAATTGTAGTGGGGAATGTAAGATGAGATAAACCCACTGTTGTTTATTGTTGATGTGTTTTGTTCAAGCTTTGATATTGTTGCAAGTAGAACTGTTGCTATAATTCTTATACGTTTAACAGTTTTATTTGGTATAATATCTTTAGTTTGTCTAAAATCTTTATGGATGAAGTTTCCTGATGATCTGGCCTAAGCAACCAGTGAAATGCATAGGAATAGCTTATCCCATCAACAATAAATTTCAAGTGTTTTTGTCAAGAATAAAAACTGGGAATTAAGCACGAATAGCAAAATCTTTTGAAATTAAAATTTTGTATTCCCAAAAATTTAAATTACTTTTTGATAATAAACAGGCAAGTGCACGGCCTAAAAAACACTTAATTGACAACATCTTTTGTAAGTTGGTGTTGTTTTTATTAACCTACTTACAACTACAATTAATGTTGAGAGAATTTCAACTAATTGTAGTGGGAAATGTAAGATGAGATAAACCCACTGTTGTTTATTGTTGATGTGTTTTGTTCAAGCTTTGATATTGTTGCAAGTAGAACTGTTGCTATAATTCTTATACGTTTAACAGTTTTATTTGGTATAATATCTTTAGTTTGTCTAAAATCTTTATGGATGAAGTTTCCTGATGATCTGGCCTAAGCAACCAGTGAAATGCATAGGAATAGCTTATCCCATCAACAATAAATTTCAAGTGTTTTTGTCAAGAATAAAAACTGGGAATTAAGCACGAATAGCAAAATCTTTTGAAATTAAAATTTTGTATTCCCAAAAATTTAAATTACTTTTTGATAAAATTAAAATATTCAAAATATTAAGTTTTTAAAATTTTTAGTAATCAATATAATCATTTTGGTAATAGGTGCAAAATCAACAAATGGGTTGCTTGATTCTATGAATTTGGTATGAATTTGGTGATTAGAGACAATTTTTAATTTTTTCTGTGTTGCTTTGCTTGATCTGGAATGTTTTAAATTTTGAGTTAATTCAGTATTGTTGAACAAGTGCGAAAGGTTTTTAAACAGCAATACATATTATAGGTTTTAGCCTTGAGTTTTTTTTTTTTTTTAATTAACAAAATTATTTTTATTTGCTAATAATTGCTTATTTATTTCAGCTAGAGTTCGTTCATTTAAAAAAAAAAATTAAAAAACTATACAAAAGAAATAAAGCAAATAAAGAAACAAATAAATAAATTTATTTGTCTTAAAACATGTTTTTTATAATTGCGTGCCAAATTGTTTCTAGTTCATCTCGGCACCGGTTTAGGTTTTAAGTCTAGCCGAAATTGTGGACCAACTTTTTTAAAAATATCTAGAATCCACATTATTAACTTTTTAAATGATACTTTTTGTTGTTCAAATACCAACGTAAAATTGGTAGCGGAATGCACCGATAGAACAACTTTATTTTAAACAACTAGAAATAAATTACAAACTTTCATGAAAATCGGTCCATTTTTTACAACAGATTCCAATATCACAATTCGTTTCGGCTTTAGTTAGGTGCTCATACATACATACTATTTTTTGGACGACAATCATCTATTTTAACTGGCTGTCATTTATAAAATTTGTGTCCTCTTTTATAATCTTTTTTCATAATCTGTCATCTTTGTCCTCTTTATTGTTAAAAGCATGACCAAAATTTGCTTTTATTTTTATAAATTAAAATAAATTTTATTTCACGGCGATCACCGGTTTTTTCTGTCAAATCGAATGGAAAATCTCGTGCCATGCTTGTTCTGTTCATACTCCTACTGAACTCGCATACACTTGCAGTATACAATTTTGAATAAGTTAGTGCAATGCATGTTTAAGTTTCGTTATTTTTTTTTATCTAATTTTACTTAAGTAGGTAAATGTAAATTTTTATAGTTGGGGTATTCACAAGGTGTGCTATCATGTTATATTGTCATTAAGTTCTAACATTTTACAATGGTTTACAAATAATGTTGTTGCTTTGTAAAGAACACGTGTCTTAAATCAATAGAACTTTGCTTGTTATGTTTATTGTGCTCTCGTAATGAATCCGAAGAGTCCTGCGCTGAACGGCAGAGCCGAGCCGCATTAGTGTTTGTTGCCGTCGCCGTTGATGGTATAGTTTTATCCTGCTTATTTTTTGCAACAAAACACTTGCGGCGTCAAATTATATATTATTTTTGGTAAATATTTATTTTTTATATTTGTTTTAAATCAGCTAGTTTAAATTATGTCAGCTAGTTTAAATTAGTCTAAATTATGAGGGGTTGTTCACAACAGCCGTATTTTTTCATGTTACTTTTTTAAGACTTTTGACTATATGACACCTTGTGAATCGTATATCGTCGGCTTAATATGCAAGCAAACCTGCTAACTCCCTTGCAACAAATTGTACAGGAAAAACTTTTTATATTTCCTATTTGCTGCTTGAGAGACAACAAAGTTGATTTGACACACTTCATATCTTCAAAAAGCGAGACAGAACTTAACGTTTTCAACATACACTAAACAAGTTTACTGTTCATCGTTTTTTTTTTTCAGAATTGACTTTATACACTACCAGACTATTATATTGTATTTTCTTGTTACATTTTACCTTAGCTTTCCTTTGGAAAGCAATGAGGTATATTTTATGTACAGAAAAATGTACAATTATTAGACACCAGCAGAATGTAATGCATTTTCTGGCCCGCTACGGCCTTCGTCAGCATTCTTTGTGTCACACTGGATAGTGATACTTTATAAATTGAATGTATTTAATAGTCTGGTAGTGTATAAAGTCATTTTTGAAAAATTTAAGGATTAGAACTATTAAAAAAAGCTTTATAAAATACATTAAATTTCAGTTATGTATTTTATAAAGCTCATAGAATAAATTCGAAAAAACAAAAATGTTGAATATAATTTTATAAAATTTTAAATCTTTACTAAGGGCCAGCAAAGCGGACCGGGTCCAGCTAGATATTATACTATAGTAACCTTCGGAAGGAAATAATTCCCACACAGAAAAAATTATTGCCATTTTTTTCAATTGATAGTGATTTTTGAATTTTAAAATAAATTTGATTACGTTCTTAATTGATTGAATTAAAAAAAAATATTTTTTTTTCAATTAAAATTTTACTTGATTTTAAGCTTAATTTTAATTATAAGTTTAATTGAATCAATCAACTCGGTTGTTTGAATTGAACACTTTGTTGGATTCTCCTTGTTGCTTTCCTCCCTCATCAACAGTTTGCGAAAAATGTTACAAGTGCAACCAACATCTTTATAAATTTATTGTCTTTGCCCTTACATGTACATACACACATGTTTTTGTCATCAAAAAGAACAGTAAGCGTCGCGTGCAAAAAAAAACTATCAACAAGTAAAAAATGAACTTAAATTTGTTATAGACGAATTACAATTATGTATGACCACCAACAATGTCAATAATGAGCCTACATACTATGTATATTATGCGTAAAATAAAAAATCGCCTTGTGGCTGACCACAGTGTTGACGGTGGTTATGGTCGCAATCGAAATTTGGTGTTTATTTTCTTTTTTTGTTAATTCTTGAATATTTTTTGGCGTCATTTCGTGTTGTGCGTTTAAAGTGAATAGGTGAAAAAAAGTACAGCCAAATTACACAACAAAAAAAGTTTTTTGTTTTCAATCTGGAATACCCTGAAGAATCAGAGTTATTCTACAATTTTATACAAAGTTGTATGTATGAAATTCCTCTGTCAAAAAAATCTTCCAAAATTTGTACAATTAAGCATGAGCTATTACAATTAAACAAATAAAACAAGTTATTTTTAAACCATATTTAAATAAAACATATATTTTAAATTATAATTCAGTTTTAATTGACCTTTTACAATAATATTTTGATTATTTTTAATTTTAAGCTCCAGGTCTTTTTTTTTATATAAAAAATATTAATTTATTTAATTATTTTTTCGATATTTCGCTAACCTTTGGTTAGCATCCTCAGGAAATTAAATTTACAATATTTTTATAACACAAACAAAAATAATTATGGAAAAAATTATTTCAAAAATTAAATTCAAAAACCTATTTGTCATAAAATTAATTTCAAAACCCATATAACATAAAATAAAAATATTATAACTAGAGTATAACATTGTATATAAACTGAAAAAACATTTCCTATCCTTAAACCAAATTCAAAAAATCAATTCATATAAAATGAAAAAATAATTTCCCTACTATAAAACGAATTCAAAAACCATATTTACAATAATAAATTCTGACTAAAGAATAATACCATAATAGGTATATAACAATTTTTATAAATTAAACTTATTTTGTATCTAACATATTTATATAAATCTATTTATTCTATCTCTTAATAACTAAATTTCTATAACTACTAGCTATATTTTCTGTGTCTGCTTTGAAATTCATTCTTTGTGCTGTTGGTGTATTGATTATGTGTAACATTTCTAATATATATCTACGTTTGTAGTTGGTTTCAGTGTTTAAAACTGATGCATTTTCAAAATTTGGATAGTGATTCAATTCATAACAATGATGAGACAATGCTGTTTTTTTAGAATTAATGTTTCTATGTTTTTGATCTGATCTATGTCCAGCAACTCTAGTCCTTAATTTATTTTTTGTCGTACCTATATAAACCTTGTCGCAATTTGCATTATCATTTCCGTTACAAGGAATTTTGTAGATAATGTTTGACATATCCCATTTATTTATTCTATCTTTTGTCTTGCTGAATAAACTATTTACCGTGTTGTAGGCCTTAAAAGTCACTTTATATTTGTTAGTGTCAAAGATCTTTGATCTCTTAATTCTTTCCGATATGTTTGGTATATACGATATCGATTTGTATATTTTCGGTTCCATTACAATTGTATTAGTATTACTATTAATATTACTACAGTATAACCCGGTTAATTACCCCACGCTTAAATGCCTTTCACGCTTATTTACCTCGAGTTTTAAATCCCCGATTTTTTTCTTCAATTTTTAGACAAAAATCCACGTTTAATTGCCATACGCTTAATTACCCGATTCGGATAATTGCCTTAAAAATTTAACTCCCAAAACAAAATTATACCTAAATTTCATTCGTTTAATTGCCTCAGTACTATTTGACAAAAACACAGCAAGTAATGTAACCAAGTTTTACATGTTAATAATTTGAAAATATGCACTAAAATTTTTTTAAAAAAATATGCCTAAAAAACAAAATGTGGCTTGATTAAAAGCAAAATATTCAACAAATTAATATTTGCATTTAAAGTTATGTTATGCGATCAAGATTCATATAAGAGTTATATATAATCTAGATACACCAAATTTATAAGATATTTTGTCTTAAAGAGATTAAACTTTGAAGTTTGCATGGGGACTATGTTTCGTTTTTATGACAATTAAACGTATTTACCCAATTTTATCAAATTATCTAAAAACTGCTACCTTAACTTTTCGCATAAGGTTTACATGGACATACAACCAGCAAGATGGATGGACGGACGGACGGACACGAAAAGATTACCTAAACAAGTGTTTCTGATTCGATCGTTTACTAAACGATGCGTCTAGGTTTCTATGTTATAAGTTGCGAAAAACATTTATCTTCAGCAAAAACTTGCTATGGCTTAAAATTCTACAGTGAAAATTTAATGTAGGTGGCGAAATTAAGGCAACAGAAAACTCATCTGTTAACCAGATTTTTAAGCAATTTTTTTATTTATTTTTTAAAAACTTAAAATATGTGTGCAAAAAAAATGCAGCAATGGCTACAATATGGAAATTATTTACAAACAAATCGATACCAAAATTCATTAAAAGCTCTAAACGCATAAATATATTGTTTCTGCTTTCATTGGTCGCACAAGAAAAACCATGCAATTGCATATTTACGTCTTCCATGTGTAGTAGTAGGATATGACAGAATATCTTAGAAAGCACTACAGACAAAATTTAAGACAACAAATCCCATTGTTTTTTATTGCTATCTCTTAAGATTAAGCTGATACATGTAAAAATTCCTTTCTTAAATTTTTTCATACATCAAAGTTAAGTTATCTTGTAAATAAATACGTCTAATTACCTCACTGAGGTAATTAAACGAATTCGCTTAATTACCTCAATGAGGTAGTTAACCGTATTCTTATTATTACCTCAACGAGGTAGTTAAGCGTATTCGTTTAAATGCTTACCCCGCATAATTACCCAAAAATATTGGCATTTTTGTCGAGGTTATTATCCGTGGAATACGTATTACTATTACTATTAATATTACTATAACTATTACTTTTACTATTATTATTACTATTACTATTACTATTACTTTTACTATTACTATTACTATTACTATTACTATTACTATTACTATTACTATTACTATTACTATTACTATTATATATATATATATATTTATTCCCGTCGTTCCAAATTGGAGCATAGGGCCATTACAAATATATTCCATTGTGATCTATTACAAGCTATTAGTTTGATTTCGTTCCAGGATTTTCGTGTAGATGCCACCTCAGAATCCAGCTGTCTTCTCCACGTGTGGGCGGGTCTTCCTCTTCTTCTAGTACCCTGTGGGTTCCAGTCAATGGCTGCCCGTGTTAGGTCATCTGCTGGTTTACGTAGTGTGTGACCTAGCCAGTTCCACTTACGTCTTAGTATTTCGGTGCGCAGAGGAGTTTGTTTTGTGACTGTCCATAGGTCGAGGTTGGATATCACATTTGGCCAAAATATTTTCAAAATTCTCCTCAGACATTTATTGGTAAAAACTTGAAGTGAAGTTATGTCGCGCGCAGCAGCATTCCAGGTTTCACATCCATACAATAGGGTTGACTTTACACTGGAGTTAAATAAGCTGATTTTCGTTCTAGTTGATATATGAGAAGCCTTCCATACAGGACGCAGGAGGCCAAAGGACCGTCGGGCACAGTTGATACGGTTTACTATATCCTCACTTGATCCTCCATTGTTGCTGATAATACTGCCGAGATAGCAGAAGCTGTTAATATCCTCAAGCACGGTGCCATTCATCTTAAGGTGCTGCTTGTTGTCGGTGTTCACACGCATGGATTTAGTCTTGGATATGTTTATTTTCAGTCCTGCTTTCGCTGTCGCCGCTTCTAGCAATCCTAGCTTTCGAGACATGTCGCTGTACGTGTGTGCCAGGATACAGATGTCATCGGCGTAATCTAAATCACCTAACCGCTTGTGTAGGCTCCATTGAATTCCAGAGGAGTTTTCTGTTGCGGTCTTCATCACCACATCAAGTACAATGTTGAAAAGTAGAGGCGACAAAACGCAACCCTGCCGTACCCCGGTGTTTACATTTATTTTATTGCCAAGATTGTTTTCATGGAGTACTCTACATGTAGACCCATTGTATAGACTTCTAATAAGCGAGACAAGTTTCGGTGGGGTGCCTTTGCATTCTAATGCCTTCCATATGGTGTGATGGGCGAGCTTATCAAATTCTTTTTCGAAGTCTATGAAAACTAGATATAAGGGGGATCTCCACTCCACAGACTGTTCAACGATTACTCTTAGGGTATTCACTTGGTCCACACAGGATTTTCGTGGTCGAAAGCCAGCTTGTTCCGGACGGAGATCTGGTTCCAAGGCACTGAGTCGGCCTGTGATGATATGCGCTATCACCTTATTAACCATACTCAGAAGAGTGATTCCCCTCCAGTTGTTGCATTCCGACAAATTTCCCTTTTTTGGTACTTTCACAATGATTCCCTCCTTAAGCTCGTCATGCAGGCACTCCGTTCTCCAAAATTCTTCGATAATCGGTAGGATTAATCGTGCGCTGACATTGGGATCTGCTTTTAACATTTCTGGCGCGATGTTGTCGGTTCCCGGGGCTTTGTTAAGCTTTAAGGCCTTGATAGCTATGCTAACTTCCATCAGTGATGGACTTTCAGTGGATATATCAGGCCTTACCGAATGTCCTGCACAGTTGCAAATATTTACGTTGGGTTGACTTGGTGTCTTAAGGAGTTCCGTGTAGTGGTTTGTCCAAATCTCAAGTTGTTGTGTTTTTGAGGTCACTAGTTCGCCCGAGCTGTTCTTTAGAGGCCTTGTGGAAGCGATAGATTTTGTAGTCAGCTTCTTCGCTATGTGGTAGAGATCTCTGGTGCGGTTTGTAGCAGCTGCAGCTTGCGCTTCTTTCGCCAGACCGTCAGTATACGCTCTTTTATCTCTACGTGCACTTCGCTTGACCTGTTTGTCTAGGTCATTGTGTGTTCTCGCAAACTCAGACTTTTGGCTACGCGTTTTTGCACTATTTAGCAAACCTTTAGCTGACTTCCTGTCTTCAATCAGCTGCCACGTTAGTTCGGACATCCACGGTTTTCTTTTATGCTGAAGATGGCCCACATGTTTGTCTGCAGCGTCCAAGAAGGTACGCTTTACTTGGTCCCAGTCATTCATGTTTATAACATTGTTTTCGAGCGCAGCTTGCAGTGTTGCAACATATTGCTCTGCAACAGGGGCCTGTGACAATTTAGCCACGTCGAACTTACGTGCAGTGGTCTGGATGTATTTTTTGATGGCTGCTACCTTAATGCGCATTGTACCCACTAGGAGATGATGGTCGCTGCTGATATCTGCACCCCTTTTGTTCCGCACGTCCAAAAGAGATCCCCTCCACACTTTACTTATGGCTATGTGGTCGATCTGATTTTCAGTCACGTGATCAGGGGACACCCACGTTGCTTTATGTATGGTCCTGTGTGGGAACAATGTGCCCCCGATAACCATGTTATATTTAGCACACAACTCTGTAAAAAGTTCCCCATTCCTGTTCATGGAGCCGATACCGTGTCTACCCATCACGTTTTCTAGGTTGGTGTTTAAGGAACCAACTTGTGCGTTAAAGTCTCCCATCAGAATCATGATGTCGCCTTGGGGGACAGACGACATAGTCCTATCTAGCTGACTATAGAACTCTTCCTTAACGCTGTCATCAGCCAACTCTGTGGGTGCGTAGCACTGTATGCAAGTAAGCTTTCGGGCTCTTGTTCGGAATTTAGCAGTAATGATTCTATCGCTGTGTGGTTTCCAGTCGATAAGTGAGTCGGTAGCCTCTTTGGATAAAAGAAAGCCGACTCCACTTGACCTTGGTTCAGATGTATGTTTTCCTGAGTATAAGAAAGTAAGTTCATATGAGGCTTTAACTTCGCCGGATTCAGGCCAGCGAGTTTCACTAAGCCCTAGTATTAACAGCTTGTATTCCAAGAATGCACTGCATAATTGAGTGAGCTTGGATGGTTCGCTGAGTGTCCGTACATTCCATGCTCCAATTCTTATCCGTTTTTTCATGCCAATAGTCGTCTTCATTCGATCCGTTTTCAATACATTTTGTGTGGTTTCATTAATCATTATCATTTTAGGATGTACCGGTGATTAGCCGTTAGCATCCGAGTCTGGTATCGGGATTGCCGATTGGAGCCTCCAGACATGCTTTTGGTATCACAACAAACGTTGTAAGATTGGGTTTTTGATGGCGCCAATTGCTCGCCATGACATCATTACTATTACTACTATTACTATTACTATTACTTTTACTATTACTATTACTATTACTATTACTATTACTATTACTATTACTATTACTATTACTATTACTATTACTATTACTATTACTATTACTATTACTATTACTATTACTATTAGTATTACTATTACTATTACTATTACTATTACTATTACTATTACTATTACTATTTTTTTTTTTTTTTTTTTTTTTTGATGTGTGAGGTAGGGTTAAAAATGCCTTCGCACTTACAGTGACCGTCGTCAACTGCGTCGAGTGGTGTTTCCACTAAAACAATCCCTCCTCATTTTCTGGTGAAGTGCCTTCCCGGAACTGCTATCCGTATTACTTCGGGAAGGCCCAGAAACTTCGTCCTCGGAAGGACTACTCTATTTACCCACGTCTGGGTCCATCATGTTCATAGCCAGCGTGCTCTTGCTGCTCATCCTCCGTTCGTTGGCGCTCACGTTGCCTCAAATTATCGAGGTCTTTTTTCTTCGTCCGTAACACATTTTCGACATAGTGTCCTACTGCATTCCATTTGTCTCCGCATTCGATCATTTTTTCAACTATATTATCAGCATTAAACTCGCCGATTTGCTCCCTCAGTGCGTTTCCTTCTGCGGACCATCTGGTACAGTTAAAGAACGTGTGTTCCGCATCATCGTTCGCATCGCCGCAATAGATACAAGCAGGATCACCCGTCTTGCCCATGCGGTACAAATACTTTTTAAAGTATCCATGACCCGAGAGAAATTGGGTCAGAAAGTAGTTAACCTCCCCAGATTTCCTCTGCTATTACTATTACTATTACTATTACTATTACTATTACTATTACTATTACTATTACTATTACTATTACTATTACTATTACTATTACTATTACTATTACTATTACTATTACTATTACTATTACTATTACTATTACTATAACTATTACTATTACTATTACTATTTTTTTTTTTTTTTTTTTTTTTGATGTGTGAGGTAGGGTTAAAAATGCCTTCGCACTTACAGTGACCGTCGTCAACTGCGTCGAGTGGTGTTTCCACTAAAACAATCCCTCCTCATTTTCTGGTGAAGTGCCTTCCCGGAACTGCTATCCGTATTACTTCGGGAAGGCCCAGAAACTTCGTCCTCGGAAGGACTACTCTATTTACCCACGTCTGGGTCCATCATGTTCATAGCCAGCGTGCTCTTGCTGCTCATCCTCCGTTCGTTGGCGCTCACGTTGCCTCAAATTATTGAGGTCTTTTTTCTTCGTCCGTAACACATTTTCGACATAGTGTCCTACTGCATTCCATTTGTCTCCGCATTCGATCATTTTTTCAACTATATTATCAGCATTAAACTCGCCGATTTGCTCCCTCAGTGCGTTTCCTTCTGCGGACCATCTGGTACAGTTAAAGAACGTGTGTTCCGCATCATCGTTCGCCTCGCCGCAATAGATACAAGCAGGATCACCCGTCTTGCCCATGCGGTACAAATACTTTTTAAAGTATCCATGACCCGAGAGAAATTGGGTCAGAAAGTAGTTAACCTCCCCAGATTTCCTCTGCTATTACTATTACTATTACTATTACTAAACCTACAAAATACACATAAAAGAAAAAAATTATTAAAATTTTATTTCGTAAATTCGCAATGAAAAAATCTAATTTGTTATAAAAACTTTAAATTATTAATTATTATTTAATTGCTTGTACTAAATTTAATATCCCGCAGATAAGCCCCATGGCTTCGCGGGAATAGATTTAAGAACCAATGTAATTCAAATTAAAATTGAAAATAAAAAAAAAAAAAAAAAAAAAAAATTACTATTACTATTACTATTACTATTACTATAACTATTACCATTACACCTTTCCTTATATTCATTAATAAGTTTTCTTGGAAAACTATTTTCCCTTAGTATATTCCTAATTCTAATCTTGTTCCTCCTGTGAAAAATTTTATCACTAATCGTCAGTACCCTATTGATTAAATTTCTAGCAGTATTTATAATAGTCCGTTTGCTATGTTTCGAAAAATAGTTAATAATTCTTCCCGATGCTGTTGGTTTTTGATACCAATCTATTACTAAATTGTTTCCCCTTCTCATCATCAAAGTATCTAAAAAAGGTAATTTTGAATTACATTCCACCTCCAAAGTGAATTTAATAAAACTACTAAAATCATTAAATGTTTTCAATAATGTATTTACTCCGCATTCAGAAATAATGAAAAATATATCATCTACATATTTTACTATTATTTTGGGTTTAATACTCAATTTTCTAATAGATTTGTCAAGTAATTCCTCCATAACTATATCGGCTATAATTGGAGATGCTGGAGATCCCATTGGAAGTCCCTCTTGTTGTGTATATACCTTTCCATTACACTGGAAGTATCTATTGTCTTCTATACAAAATTTCAAAATTCTAAAAACAGTCCCTTTTCAATTTCCGTATATTGCCTTATCATTCCCCACTTTTCTTCTATTATTTTTACTGCTAAGTCAACTGGTACGCTAGGAAATAGCGATACAACATCTAATGAAATTAATTTTTCACTTGTTTGTATATATTGATTCTTTAATTTTTCTTTAAATTGTATTGAGTCTTTTACATTGTAAATAGAATGTTCAGAAATATTCTTTAAAATATTTGTTAAATATTTGCATAACTCATAAGAAGGCGAGTTGATAAAAGAACATATTGGTCTCAAAGGGAAATCATTTTTGTGGATTTTCGGTAATCCATAAAGTTTGGGTGCAGTTGCTATATTAGTTTTAAGTCTATTTTTATCATTTTGCTTCATTTAACCATCAACTGAATTGATTTAACAAACTTATTCAATTAACAATTTGTGTGATTCAATAATTTGCGTAATTGAATTTAGATTGTATTTCAAATACACTGTTTAATTTATTCAATTAAAAATTTAATCGATTCAATGCAAAAATCCAATCACTGTTTTAATCAATAAATTATTAAAATAATTAATTTTCTGTATTGTAATCAATTACGTTAGTAATTCATTCAATTAAAATATTGATATTTTTTTAATTAATTTGTTAATTCATTCAATTAAAATATTGTTTAATATTAATAATTTTTTCAATTTTTTTTTGTAATTAAAATGTAAAAACTTTTTAATTGGAAAAAATCCTTGTTTTGCAATTTTTGCAAATTTGAGTAATTGGTATAATCATTTCGGTGATAGGTGCAAAATTAAACAATTTTTTGCTTGTTTCAATTATTTTGGTGATCAAAACCGTTTCTTACTTTTTTCTGTGAATGGATGAAGTTTTGCAGGCATGCATATTCCCGATGACAATACACGAATACATGGATAAAATCTAGGGGGAGGGCAAAATTTCTTTTTAAATGTTCTTTTTTAAGAAAAGCGTTTCTTAAAAAAAAATTTTTTTAAATGGTCTTATTTAATATTTTATTAAAAATTATTTGAAAAATGAACATTAAAATAAAATATTTCTATGAATTACATATTAATATAAATTTAGTGTAATAGTGAAGTCTTTTTAAAAGTGGGATAATTCATATTAAGAAAACGATCTTCAACCACAATCTTTAGAATTTCAAAAAAGTGCCAAGTTTGTATTTGTATTTTTTAAATAAGTTTCTTATATATCAAAATTTTTTGATATTTTATGTTTCTCGGATATAAAGCTTTAAAGAATGAAATCGGAAAAAGGCAACAACTGCAAGTTCTGAGAATTGAAAACATTTATAATGGAATATAAAAATTTTTCAAATTTATGGGATATAAAACGTGTTTGGTAGAAAAAAAAAATCGTTTACATATTGAACAAAAGAATCTTATTCAGAAAAAATATTTATGTTTCATTTAAATAAAATCAATTTATAAAACGTTAAGTTCGAAATTTATTATGTCTAATTTTGCTCCTATTAAACTTTATCTTGGTATGGAAGTTACTCAGGATAAAGATTGTAATTTTTTATTAAGTCAAGAACTTTATATTAACAAAAGAGTTAATGATTTTCAACTTCAAGACGCTAAATGCTCAGACCTTCCCTTAAGTCCTTCTTATAACAAAATTGTTGATTCAGAAAAATTGTTAGATAATAAGTTATATCAAAAGGCCATTGGATCTCTTTAATATTTGTCTGTTAATACAAGACCAGATATTACAGCAAGTGTAGCTATATTAGCACGGAAGACTCAATCACCAAGTAAAGAAGATTGGAATGAAATAAAAAGAGTTATAAAATACCTTAAAGGTTCAGCTTAATTATCATTAAAATTAAGTAGTCTTTCGGAGAATAATGATTTATATGGATATGTCGATGCTGATTGGGCTGAAAATAAAAATGATAGAAAATCACATAGTGGTTATGTGTTTTATTTAAATGGAGGCGTTATGAACTGGAGCTGCCGAAAACAAAGTTGTGTTTCTCTGTCCACAGCTGAAGCCGAATTCATAGCATTGTCAGAAGCTTGTAAAGAAGCTAAGTGGATACATGGACTACTTCAAAAAATGCACCACAATGTCAATACACCAATTACAATTATGGAAGATAACCAGAGTTGCATTAAGATGGTTTTATTATTTATTGATATAAAATATCACTTTGTAAAAGATTTTTGTGTTAATAATATTATTAATCTTAAATATTGTCCAACCGAAACAATGATAGCAGATATTTTAACAAAACCACTTGCAAAAATACGTCTAAAAATGTTAAGAACATCTTTAGGACTTACATAAAACATGTATATATATGTACAGATTATAAACAAAGAGGAGGAGTGTAGAAATAAGTTACTTTGTTTATATTAATTAATTTGTAATTTATTATTTATATATGTTGGCTTGGAAAAAATTGTACTTAAAAGAAAAATATTGTTCAAATATTTTTTTAGTAATAAAAAATAATTTGTGCTGAAACATTTTTGTATCTCTTTTTTTTTGTTTTGGATTTTTGAGGTTAGCGGGATCGAGATGGCGAGAGGCCAGCCCTATCCAAATGTCAGCTTTAGGATCTTAGGATGTGTCAGTCAGTAACATTATAGTTTTATATTATATAGATAGATGCAGAAAAATGTTGTAAAAAAAGTAACAAAATTAGGAACGATTTTCACACCTCAAACGTTTGAATTTCAAAACAGGTCCAAATATGTTTTCTATTTTTTTGGATAAGCTAGAATGTGATATAATTTTTATTTACCCTTTTACACCCGAAAAAGGCCGTACCTCACAAAAGTACCAGAAACCTGTCCGTTTTTATTTTTAATGAACAATAATAAGTATAAGGTTACCGAATTTTTCTAAAGAACAACAATAATAAGTTTTAATGTTATTCATCTCTTTTAGTTTAGGAGGTATGAGGTTAGCAGGTTCGTTGGCGAGAGGCGTTTAGGCTCTGCGATGAAAGATAAATAGATGGCGAAAAAAATCTTTTGAAAAAGTAACAAACATAGGTACAATTTTTATCCCTTAAACGTTCGAATTTCGAAAAGTACCAAATATGCATTTGTATTTTTTGGATAAGTTACAAATGTTATATAATTTTAATTTAATTTTTATTAAAACGGCCGAATTTCGTTAAAGTACCAGACAATTATTTATTTTTTTTTATTTATTGCACAAAAATAAATATTAAATTAAGAAGAGTACCAGTTTATAAAAAAGTACCAGTTAGAGAACGAAAATGTACCAAAAAATCCCTCTTACGGATTCTCTTTCACTCAGGACCTTGCATATTCATTTTATGTTTCTAGATCCAATAAATGCGGAAATTAAAATTGGTACCAGTTAGAGAACAAAATAGTACCAAAACCCCTCTTACAGATTCTAATTCACTGAGAACCTTTCATGTTTAATTTTATCTTTCTGCGTCCAATACTAACGGAAAATCGAAAAGTACCTGTAAATGAATAAAAAAAGTACCAAAAAGTTCCCTCTTGTAGATTCTCGTCCACTCAGGACATTGTATGTTGAATTTTATTATTCTAGGTTCAATATTAACGGAAATTCAAAATGTACTTTCGTTTTTTTCAGTAATTTTAAATAACCAAACCGTTTTTGAGTTACGCGAATAAATGTAGTGCAACCTCCTCCATTTTCAAAATAACGAAATATCTCAAAAAAAGAGCAAACCTTAAACGGTGGGCACCATTCAGCGTACCCGAATTATGCTAAACCGCCATGTGCCCGGCTTGTCTAATTTTGCAACTAGCACAGTGTTATTAATCAAATGTTATCCTTCTACATTATTTGCCAAACCAAAAAATTTCGTCATCACGAATTTTGGCTGAGCATTTCTTTGGAAGTTCGTTTTTTAAAACATATATTTTCCATCCACTTATCTTTCATAAAACTAGCATACCCCTTTTTTGCACCGCCTTGTTTCTATGGGAGATTAAATTAAAATTAAATGGGTCACCAGTTTTCTGCGTTTTTTTTTTCTTTTTCAATCCGAAGGTAGTATTCCTTCCCCTCTCATACATTTAATCTTTTGGCACTTCCAAATTCTTATAAAAAATGATGTTCTATCTCCAACGATAATAAACAAATAATAAACATTTTACAAAAATATTTAAAGCGTATAAACGAAAACTAAAAATGTTATTGTTAATTTCTTATTAATGCCACATGTGTTTTTTATTTACACATCGCACTTGTTCAACAATAGTGTATTAACTTAAAATGTTTTTTATTTTTTCACTTGTTGGAAAAAATCGACACGTAATATTCATATCTAACCGCTGTAAAAATATCGTGCTATATTGTCTACTTGTTGATAATGAAACGGTTGGTTTAAAAATTTTTTTTCATATGCGTTTAATGTAAAATATAAAAATTGAGAGTAGTTTTTTATCAATTAAAAAAATTATTTAAATTTAATTAATGTGATAATTGAATCAATTATTGTTTTTTGTTGAAAGAAAATTAAAAATATGTATAATTTTGTTATAATTAACATTTTAGTTGTTTTGAAATAAATTTTGAATTAAACTAATTATTAAATTACAAAAAAAAAAATATTTCGTTTAAAATAGAATAATTTAAACTTCACAGAAAAAAATAGTTCACCAATTAAATCATTAATCAAAAATTAAGTAAGTTTTAATTAAAAAATGTTATCAAGTGAATTAAACTATTAATTTGCTCCAGTAAACAAATTTACTTGATTAAACGTTTAATTCACTTGATTAAACGTTTTATTCACTTGATTAAGTTTTTAATTAAAACTGATTTTATTTTTCATTATTGCTTTAATTGGTGAATTAAATTTTTTCTGTATTGCGAAATTGTTGTTGGAAATTGTCAAAATCAATCAGCACATTGTTGGAAATGACAAAGCTTTTTGATAATTTTTTTAATTTTAATAAAAACTGGGAATTAAGCACGAATAGCAAAATCTTTTGAAATTAAAATTTTGTATTCCCAAAAATTTAAATTACTTTTTGAAAATAAACAGGCAAGTGCACGGCCTAAAAAACACTTAATTGACAACATCTTTTGTAAGTTGTTGTTGTTTTTATTTTGTTTTTCTTAACCTACTTACAACTACAATTAATGTTGAGAGAATTTCAACTAATTGTAGTGGGGAATGTAAGATGAGATAAACCCACTGTTGTTTATTGTTGATGTGTTTTGTTCAAGCTTTGATATTGTTGCAAGTAGAACTGTTGCTATAATTCTTATACGTTTAACAGTTTTATTTGGTATAATATCTTTAGTTTGTCTAAAATCTTTATGGATGAAGTTTCCTGATGATCTGGCCTAAGCAACCAGTGAAATGCATAGGAATAGCTTATCCCATCAACAATAAATTTCAAGTGTTTTTGTCAAGAATAAAAACTGGGAATTAAGCACGAATAGCAAAATCTTTTGAAATTAAAATTTTGTATTCCCAAAAATTTAAATTACTTTTTGATAATAAACAGGCAAGTGCACGGCCTAAAAAACACTTAATTGACAACATCTTTTGTAAGTTGGTGTTGTTTTTATTAACCTACTTACAACTACAATTAATGTTGAGAGAATTTCAACTAATTGTAGTGGGAAATGTAAGATGAGATAAACCCACTGTTGTTTATTGTTGATGTGTTTTGTTCAAGCTTTGATATTGTTGCAAGTAGAACTGTTGCTATAATTCTTATACGTTTAACAGTTTTATTTGGTATAATATCTTTAGTTTGTCTAAAATCTTTATGGATGAAGTTTCCTGATGATCTGGCCTAAGCAACCAGTGAAATGCATAGGAATAGCTTATACCATCAACAATAAATTTCAAGTGTTTTTGTCAAGAATAAAAACTGGGAATTAAGCACGAATAGCAAAATCTTTTGAAATTAAAATTTTGTATTCCCAAAAATTTAAATTACTTTTTGATAAAATTAAAATATTCAAAATATTAAGTTTTTAAAATTTTTAGTAATCAATATAATCATTTTGGTAATAGGTGCAAAATCAACAAATGGGTTGCTTGATTCTATGAATTTGGTATGAATTTGGTGATTAGAGACAATTTTTAATTTTTTATGTGTTGCTTTGCTTGATCTGGAATGTTTTAAATTTTGAGTTAATTCAGTATTGTTGAACAAGTGCGAAAGGTTTTTAAACAGCAATACATATTATAGGTTTTAGCCTTGAGTTTTTTTTTTTTTTTAATTAACAAAATTATTTTTATTTGCTAATAATTGCTTATTTATTTCAGCTAGAGTTCGTTCATTTAAAAAAAAAAATTAAAAAACTATACAAAAGAAATAAAGCAAATAAAGAAACAAATAAATAAATTTATTTGTCTTAAAACATGTTTTTTATAATTGCGTGCCAAATTGTTTCTAGTTCATCTCGGCACCGGTTTAGGTTTTAAGTCTAGCCGAAATTGTGGACCAACTTTTTTAAAAATATCGAGAATCCACATTATTAACTTTTTAAATGATACTTTTTGTTGTTCAAATACCAACGTAAAATTGGTAGCGGAATGCACCGATAGAACAACTTCTTTTCAAACAACTAGAAATAAATTACAAACTTTCATGAAAATCGGTCCATTTTTTACAACAGATTCCAATATCAGAATTCGTTTCGGCTTTAGTTAGGTGATCATACATACATACTCTTTTTTGGACGACAATCATCAATTTTAACTGGCTGTCATTTATAAAATTTTTATTGTTAAAAGCATTACCAAAATTTGCTTTGATTTTTATAAATTAAAATAAATTTTATTTCACGGCGATCACCGGTTTTTTCTGTCAAATCGAATGGAAAATGTCGTGCCATGCTTGTTCTGTTCATACTCCTACTGAACTCGCATACACTTGCAGTATACAATTTTGAATAAGTTAGTGCAATGCATGTTTAAGTTTCGTTATTTTTTTTATCTAATTTTACTTAAGTAGGTAAATGTAAATTTTTATAGTTGGGGTATTCACAAGGTATTCACAAGGTGTGCTATCATGTTATATTGTCATTAAGTTCTAACATTTTACAATGGTTTACAAATAATGTTGTTGCTTTGTAAACAACACGTGTCTTAAATCAATAGAACTTTGCTTGTTATGTTTATTGTGCTCTCGTAATGAATCCGAAGAGTCCTGCGCTGAACGGCAGAGCCGAGCCGCATTAGTGTTTGTTGCCGTCGCCGTTGATGGTATAGTTTTATCCTGCTTATTTTTTGCAACAAAACACTTGCGGCGTCAAATTATATATTCTTTTTGGTAAATATTTGTTTTAAATCAGCTAGTTTAAATTCAAAGTAGCACACTAAATTATGAGGGGTTGTTCACAACAGCCGTATTTTTTCATGTTACTTTTTTAAGACTTTTGACTATATGACACCTTGTGAATCCCCCAAGTATATCGTCGGCTTAATATGCAAACCTGCTAACTCCCTTGCAACAAATTGTACAGGAAAAACTTTTTATATTTCCTATTTGCTGCTTGAGAGACAACAAAGTTGATTTGACACACTTCATGTCTTCAAAAAGCGAGACAGAACTTAACGTTTTCAACATACACTAAACAAGTTTACTGTTCATCGTTTTTTTTTTTTCAGAATTGACTTTATACACTACCAGACTATTGAGCTTAGTCTAGACGATATGTTGAATCAGCAAATGTATGCTTATACACGTATGCTTAAAAATAATAACAAATGTCTCTATCAGCATATGCAATATGCTAGGTGTCTAGACGATATGCTGAAAATACTAAATTTTTCAAATTCATCATATGCTAGCAAATGATATTTCAACAAATAAGTTAACATACAATTTTTGTGTCTACACGATAAGTTGAATTTCGTATGTTGTTATGTATGTTGAGTAAAGAGAACATTTGTTTAAAAATTTCAAATAAATTTGACAATTCTCTTTTTTTATTATTTAAATTTTTTTTTTATTTAAAATTTGTTATAAATTATTGCCTTTAGTGCAAAAATTAATAGTTTTATTGGGCTGGGTCAAATCCGCAAATATGTAGTTAAAATATATGAACTGGATTGATCTAAATATTATTTATAAAGCCTCACAGTTTTATAATTGGTTACAGTTCTAATGTTATGGTAAGTTATGGGCCGGCCAGCAGTATGTTTTTCATTTTGATACCCACACCACCATAGTGTCTGTAACACTTAAAAATATTGGTCATATAACCATTTTATAGTATCCCGATAGACTCAATCACTATCTTGAGTCGATATAACGATGTCTGGCTGACTGCTTACTTTGTAGTGTGCAAAGTACAGGTCGCAATTATTTGATAAAATTTGGTACATTGGTACTAAATATTTATTGTTATTGAAATCGGTGCCAATAAACCATTTTTTATCTTGGCAGTAAGATTAAACTTAATATTCTAAATCTATAGTTCCTATACAATTATCACTCACAAAAATATTACCAATACCATAACATCCTTAAAAATTTTAGTATTAATACAAAATTTGGCGACTATAACCTTATTTGTTTTATCGGGTCCATGATTGCCCATGAGTCCCAAATTAGGTACACTCTCAAATATTTATCTGTATATTCTGTGGTATAGGTTATTATATGGTCGGACTTAACCGACTTATTAATCATATATAACTTAATTTGACCAAATTTGAATAAACTATCATTGTTTTAATCAGTTTAGCCGTATTAACGGGCTTTTTGGGTCGATAATTACAAAATTCGGTTGAGTATTTTAGTATTAAAAAACATAAACTGGACCAAATTTCAATACATTTATCAAATTTTTATAAAGATGATGCAAGTTATGCCACTAAAGTCATTAAAAAAAAACTGAAAATTGAAATGCTCGAATGGAGTATATGTGGGCCGATCTTCTCCAAATTTAGTTGTGTGATTTCTAGCTTTATGAAACTATGACATACCAAATTCTGCTATAATAGCGTTATTCGGTACGTCTTAGACATGCTAAAGTATATCCGAGAATGGGTTTTACATGCGACCTATGGTAAATTACACGGTGAGACAGTCCAAAAAACCTGGGACCGGATATCATTTTTCTTGTAGGGCTTGTCGAGTAAAACAAGATTCCAATAGTGAAATATGCCGGACACCTCCAAAATCCGGATTTACGGGTAAAAACCCGGTTTTTGTACCTTTGCGCAGTTATAAGCTTGTAATTTTGTTGATAATGATCCGATTTTCAATTGCATACTAGATTTTACATGAGTAAAGCTCTCATTACAAATATTTGTTGTAAATCTAAGTTGTGTTTAGGCTAACAGTGATTTGTAATTTTAAAGAAAGTGCATAAAAAGAACACGAAAAAAAACAAAATTTTTTAATGACTTAAACTCTCTTTACAAATTTTTTTTGTGTTTAGGATAACATTGATTAATTGATTAATAAAATTTTTATAAAATGTTTAAAAGTTTTTTTTTCATGAAAAGTTAAATAACTCAGTCAACTACTTATCTATGTTTAAACCCAAATATGCGTTTTAATTGTTAATAAACGTACTTTTTGAATAAACTCAATAGTATTATAGTTTCTTAAGAAAATAATGTATAAAAACGTCAATAAATATGAAATTTTTTTGAAAAATCTACAAAATTTGTGTTTGCTCGACAATAACACCCAAGTTTCTCCAGTTTTCTTAAATAAATTATACACTGTTCGAAAGATCTCAGTTTCTTCTTTCCAAATCTAGTAAGAAAAAATCGGATCATTATCAACAAAATTACAGGCTTATAAGTTTTTCAACATAAATTTGCTGATTCAACATATCGTGTAGACTTAGCTTTATATTGTATTTTCTTGTTACATTTTACCTTAGCTTTCCTTTGGAAAGCAATGAGGTATATTTTATGTACAGAAAAATGTACAATTATTAGACACCAGCAGAATGTAATGCATTTTCTGGCCCGCTACGGCCTTCGTCAGCATTCTTTGTGTCACACTGGATAGTGATACTTTATAAATTGAATGTATTTAATAGTCTGGTAGTGTATAAAGTCATTTTTGAAAAATTTAAGGAATAGAACTATTACAAAAAGCTTTATAAAATACATAAAATTTCAGTTATGTATTTTATAAAGCTCATAGAATAAATTCGAAAAAACAAAAATGTTGAATATAATTTTATAAAATTTTAAATCTTTACTAAGGGCCAGCAAAGCGGACCGGGTCCAGCTAGTATAATATATAGTAACCTTCGGAAGGAAATAATTCCCACACAGAAAAAATTATTGCCATTTTTTTCAATTGATAGTGATATTTGAATTTTAAAATAAATTTGATTACGTTCTTAATTGATTGAATTAAAAAAAAATATTTTTTTTTCAATTAAAATTTTACTTGATTTTAAGCTTAATTTTAATTATAAGTTTAATTGAATCAATCAACTCGGTTGTTTGAATTGAACACTTTGTTGGATTCTCCTTGTTGCTTTCCTCCCTCATCAACAGTTTGCGAAAAATGTTACAAGTGCAACCAACATCTTTATAAATTTATTGTCTTTGCCCTTACATGTACATACACACATGTTTTTGTCATCAAAAAGAACAGTAAGCGTCGCGTGCAAAAAAAAACTATCAACAAGTAAAAAATGAACTTAAATTTGTTATAGACGAATTACAATTATGTATGACCACCAACAATGTCAATAATGAGCCTACATACTATGTATATTATGCGTAAAATAAAAAATCGCCTTGTGGCTGACCACAGTGTTGACGGTGGTTATGGTCGCAATCGAAATTTGGTGTTTATTTTCTTTTTTTGTTAATTCTTGAATATTTTTTGGCGTCATTTCGTGTTGTGCGTTTAAAGTGAATAGGTGAAAAAAAGTACAGCCAAATTACACAACAAAAAAAGTTTTTTGTTTTCAATCTGGAATACCCTGAAGAATCAGAGTTATTCTACAATTTTATACAAAGTTGTATGTATGAAATTCCTCTGTCAAAAAAATCTTCCAAAATTTGTACAATTAAGCATGAGCTATTACAATTAAACAAATAAAACAAGTTATTTTTAAACCATATTTAAATAAAACATATATTTTAAATTATAATTCAGTTTTAATTGACCTTTTACAATAATATTTTGATTATTTTTAATTTTAAGCTCCAGGTCTTTTTTTTTATATAAAAAATATTAATTTATTTAATTATTTTTTCGATATTTCGCTAACCTTTGGTTAGCATCCTCAGGAAATTAAATTTACAATATTTTTATAACACAAACAAAAATAATTATGGAAAAAATTATTTCAAAAATTAAATTCAAAAACCTATTTGTCATAAAATTAATTTCAAAACCCATATAACATAAAATAAAAATATTATAACTAGAGTATAACATTGTATATAAACTGAAAAAACATTTCCTATCCTTAAACCAAATTCAAAAAATCAATTCATATAAAATGAAAAAATAATTTCCCTACTATAAAACGAATTCAAAAACCATATTTACAATAATAAATTCTGACTAAAGAATAATACCATAATAGGTATATAACAATTTTTATAAATTAAACTTATTTTGTATCTAACATATTTATATAAATCTATTTATTCTATCTCTTAATAACTAAATTTCTATAACTACTAGCTATATTTTCTGTGTCTGCTTTGAAATTCATTCTTTGTGCTGTTGGTGTATTGATTATGTGTAACATTTCTAATATATATCTACGTTTGTAGTTGGTTTCAGTGTTTAAAACTGATGCATTTTCAAAATTTGGATAGTGATTCAATTCATAACAATGATGAGACAATGCTGTTTTTTTAGAATTAATGTTTCTATGTTTTTGATCTGATCTATGTCCAGCAACTCTAGTCCTTAATTTATTTTTTGTCGTACCTATATAAACCTTGTCGCAATTTGCATTATCATTTCCGTTACAAGGAATTTTGTAGATAATGTTTGACATATCCCATTTATTTATTCTATCTTTTGTCTTGCTGAATAAACTATTTACCGTGTTGTAGGCCTTAAAAGTCACTTTATATTTGTTAGTGTCAAAGATCTTTGATCTCTTAATTCTTTCCGATATGTTTGGTATATACGATATCGATTTGTATATTTTCGGTTCCATTACAATTGTATTAGTATTACTATTAATATTACTACAGTATAACCCGGTTAATTACCCCACGCTTAAATGCCTTTCACGCTTATTTACCTCGAGTTTTAAATCCCCGATTTTTTTCTTCAATTTTTTAGACAAAAATCCACGTTTAATTGCCATACGCTTAATTACCCGATTCGGATAATTGCCTTAAAAATTTAACTCCCAAAACAAAATTATACCTAAATTTCATTCGTTTAATTGCCTCAGTACTATTTGACAAAAACACAGCAAGTAATGTAACCAAGTTTTACATGTTAATAATTTGAAAATATGCACTAAAATTTTTTTAAAAAAATATGCCTAAAAAACAAAATGTGGCTTGATTAAAAGCAAAATATTCAACAAATTAATATTTGCATTTAAAGTTATGTTATGCGATCAAGATTCATATAAGAGTTATATATAATCTAGATACACCAAATTTATAAGATATTTTGTCTTAAAGAGATTAAACTTTGAAGTTTGCATGGGGACTATGTTTCGTTTTTATGACAATTAAACGTATTTACCCAATTTTATCAAATTATCTAAAAACTGCTACCTTAACTTTTCGCATAAGGTTTACATGGACATACAACCAGCAAGATGGATGGACGGACGGACGGACACGAAAAGATTACCTAAACAAGTGTTTCT
Organism: Pollenia angustigena; assembly: GCA_930367215.1. Classification (NCBI taxonomy): domain Eukaryota; kingdom Metazoa; phylum Arthropoda; class Insecta; order Diptera; family Polleniidae; genus Pollenia; species Pollenia angustigena. The sequence goes on from OV884059.1 coordinate 224,830,786, forward strand.
GATTCGATCGTTTACTAAACGATGCGTCTAGGTTTCTATGTTATAAGTTGCGAAAAACATTTATCTTCAGCAAAAACTTGCTATGGCTTAAAATTCTACAGTGAAAATTTAATGTAGGTGGCGAAATTAAGGCAACAGAAAACTCATCTGTTAACCAGATTTTTAAGCAATTTTTTTATTTATTTTTTAAAAACTTAAAATATGTGTGCAAAAAAAATGCAGCAATGGCTACAATATGGAAATTATTTACAAACAAATCGATACCAAAATTCATTAAAAGCTCTAAACGCATAAATATATTGTTTCTGCTTTCATTGGTCGCACAAGAAAAACCATGCAATTGCATATTTACGTCTTCCATGTGTAGTAGTAGGATATGACAGAATATCTTAGAAAGCACTACAGACAAAATTTAAGACAACAAATCCCATTGTTTTTTATTGCTATCTCTTAAGATTAAGCTGATACATGTAAAAATTCCTTTCTTAAATTTTTTCATACATCAAAGTTAAGTTATCTTGTAAATAAATACGTCTAATTACCTCACTGAGGTAATTAAACGAATTCGCTTAATTACCTCAATGAGGTAGTTAACCGTATTCTTATTATTACCTCAACGAGGTAGTTAAGCGTATTCGTTTAAATGCTTACCCCGCATAATTACCCAAAAATATTGGCATTTTTGTCGAGGTTATTATCCGTGGAATACGTATTACTATTACTATTAATATTACTATAACTATTACTTTTACTATTATTATTACTATTACTATTACTATTACTTTTACTATTACTATTACTATTACTATTACTATTACTATTACTATTACTATTACTATTACTATTACTATTACTATTATATATATATATATATATTTATTCCCGTCGTTCCAAATTGGAGCATAGGGCCATTACAAATATATTCCATTGTGATCTATTACAAGCTATTAGTTTGATTTCGTTCCAGGATTTTCGTGTAGATGCCACCTCAGAATCCAGCTGTCTTCTCCACGTGTGGGCGGGTCTTCCTCTTCTTCTAGTACCCTGTGGGTTCCAGTCAATGGCTGCCCGTGTTAGGTCATCTGCTGGTTTACGTAGTGTGTGACCTAGCCAGTTCCACTTACGTCTTAGTATTTCGGTGCGCAGAGGAGTTTGTTTTGTGACTGTCCATAGGTCGAGGTTGGATATCACATTTGGCCAAAATATTTTCAAAATTCTCCTCAGACATTTATTGGTAAAAACTTGAAGTGAAGTTATGTCGCGCGCAGCAGCATTCCAGGTTTCACATCCATACAATAGGGTTGACTTTACACTGGAGTTAAATAAGCTGATTTTCGTTCTAGTTGATATATGAGAAGCCTTCCATACAGGACGCAGGAGGCCAAAGGACCGTCGGGCACAGTTGATACGGTTTACTATATCCTCACTTGATCCTCCATTGTTGCTGATAATACTGCCGAGATAGCAGAAGCTGTTAATATCCTCAAGCACGGTGCCATTCATCTTAAGGTGCTGCTTGTTGTCGGTGTTCACACGCATGGATTTAGTCTTGGATATGTTTATTTTCAGTCCTGCTTTCGCTGTCGCCGCTTCTAGCAATCCTAGCTTTCGAGACATGTCGCTGTACGTGTGTGCCAGGATACAGATGTCATCGGCGTAATCTAAATCACCTAACCGCTTGTGTAGGCTCCATTGAATTTCAGAGGAGTTTTCTGTTGCGGTCTTCATCACCACATCAAGTACAATGTTGAAAAGTAGAGGCGACAAAACGCAACCCTGCCGTACCCCGGTGTTTACATTTATTTTATTGCCAAGATTGTTTTCATGGAGTACTCTACATGTAGACCCATTGTATAGACTTCTAATAAGCGAGACAAGTTTCGGTGGGGTGCCTTTGCATTCTAATGCCTTCCATATGGTGTGATGGGCGAGCTTATCAAATTCTTTTTCGAAGTCTATGAAAACTAGATATAAGGGGGATCTCCACTCCACAGACTGTTCAACGATTACTCTTAGGGTATTCACTTGGTCCACACAGGATTTTCGTGGTCGAAAGCCAGCTTGTTCCGGACGGAGATCTGGTTCCAAGGCACTGAGTCGGCCTGTGATGATATGCGCTATCACCTTATTAACCATACTCAGAAGAGTGATTCCCCTCCAGTTGTTGCATTCCGACAAATTTCCCTTTTTTGGTACTTTCACAATGATTCCCTCCTTAAGCTCGTCATGCAGGCACTCCGTTCTCCAAAATTCTTCGATAATCGGTAGGATTAATCGTGCGCTGACATTGGGATCTGCTTTTAACATTTCTGGCGCGATGTTGTCGGTTCCCGGGGCTTTGTTAAGCTTTAAGGCCTTGATAGCTATGCTAACTTCCATCAGTGATGGACTTTCAGTGGATATATCAGTCCTTACCGAATGTCCTGCACAGTTGCAAATATTTACGTTGGGTTGACTTGGTGTCTTAAGGAGTTCCGTGTAGTGGTTTGTCCAAATCTCAAGTTGTTGTGTTTTTGAGGTCACTAGTTCGCCCGAGCTGTTCTTTAGAGGCCTTGTGGAAGCGATAGATTTTGTAGTCAGCTTCTTCGCTATGTGGTAGAGATCTCTGGTGCGGTTTGTAGCAGCTGCAGCTTGCGCTTCTTTCGCCAGACCGTCAGTATACGCTCTTTTATCTCTACGTGCACTTCGCTTGACCTGTTTGTCTAGGTCATTGTGTGTTCTCGCAAACTCAGACTTTTGGCTACGCGTTTTTGCACTATTTAGCAAACCTTTAGCTGACTTCCTGTCTTCAATCAGCTGCCACGTTAGTTCGGACATCCACGGTTTTCTTTTATGCTGAAGATGGCCCACATGTTTGTCTGCAGCGTCCAAGAAGGTACGCTTTACTTGGTCCCAGTCATTCATGTTTATAACATTGTTTTCGAGCGCAGCTTGCAGTGTTGCAACATATTGCTCTGCAACAGGGGCCTGTGACAATTTAGCCACGTCGAACTTACGTGCAGTGGTCTGGATGTATTTTTTGATGGCTGCTACCTTAATGCGCATTGTACCCACTAGGAGATGATGGTCGCTGCTGATATCTGCACCCCTTTTGTTCCGCACGTCCAAAAGAGATCCCCTCCACACTTTACTTATGGCTATGTGGTCGATCTGATTTTCAGTCACGTGATCAGGGGACACCCACGTTGCTTTATGTATGGTCCTGTGTGGGAACAATGTGCCCCCGATAACCATGTTATATTTAGCACACAACTCTGTAAAAAGTTCCCCATTCCTGTTCATGGAGCCGATACCGTGTCTACCCATCACGTTTTCTAGGTTGGTGTTTAAGGAACCAACTTGTGCGTTAAAGTCTCCCATCAGAATCATGATGTCGCCTTGGGGGACAGACGACATAGTCCTATCTAGCTGACTATAGAACTCTTCCTTAACGCTGTCATCAGCCAACTCTGTGGGTGCGTAGCACTGTATGCAAGTAAGCTTTCGGGCTCTTGTTCGGAATTTAGCAGTAATGATTCTATCGCTGTGTGGTTTCCAGTCGATAAGTGAGTCGGTAGCCTCTTTGGATAAAAGAAAGCCGACTCCACTTGACCTTGGTTCAGATGTATGTTTTCCTGAGTATAAGAAAGTAAGTTCATATGAGGCTTTAACTTCGCCGGATTCAGGCCAGCGAGTTTCACTAAGCCCTAGTATTAACAGCTTGTATTCCAAGAATGCACTGCATAATTGAGTGAGCTTGGATGGTTCGCTGAGTGTCCGTACATTCCATGCTCCAATTCTTATCCGTTTTTTCATGCCAATAGTCGTCTTCATTCGATCCGTTTTCAATACATTTTGTGTGGTTTCATTAATCATTATCATTTTAGGATGTACCGGTGATTAGCCGTTAGCATCCGAGTCTGGTATCGGGATTGCCGATTGGAGCCTCCAGACATGCTTTTGGTATCACAACAAACGTTGTAAGATTGGGTTTTTGATGGCGCCAATTGCTCGCCATGACATCATTACTATTACTACTATTACTATTACTATTACTTTTACTATTACTATTACTATTACTATTACTATTACTATTACTATTACTATTACTATTACTATTACTATTACTATTACTATTACTATTAGTATTACTATTACTATTACTATTACTATTTTTTTTTTTTTTTTTTTTTTTGATGTGTGAGGTAGGGTTAAAAATGCCTTCGCACTTACAGTGACCGTCGTCAACTGCGTCGAGTGGTGTTTCCACTATAACAATCCCTCTTCATTTTCTGGTGAAGTGCCTTCCCGGAACTGCTATCCGTATTACTTCGGGAAGGCCCAGAAACTTCGTCCTCGGAAGGACTACTCTATTTACCCACGTCTGGGTCCATCATGTTCATAGCCAGCGTGCTCTTGCTGCTCATCCTCCGTTCGTTGGCGCTCACGTTGCCTCAAATTATCGAGGTCTTTTTTCTTCGTCCGTAACACATTTTCGACATAGTGTCCTACTGCATTCCATTTGTCTCCGCATTCGATCATTTTTTCAACTATATTATCAGCATTAAACTCGCCGATTTGCTCCCTCAGTGCGTTTCCTTCTGCGGACCATCTGGTACAGTTAAAGAACGTGTGTTCCGCATCATCGTTCGCATCGCCGCAATAGATACAAGCAGGATCACCCGTCTTGCCCATGCGGTACAAATACTTTTTAAAGTATCCATGACCCGAGAGAAATTGGGTCAGAAAGTAGTTAACCTCCCCAGATTTCCTCTGCTATTACTATTACTATTACTATTACTATTACTATTACTATTACTATTACTATTACTATTACTATTACTATTACTATTACTATTACTATTACTATTACTATTACTATTACTATTACTATTACTATAACTATTACTATTACTATTACTATTTTTTTTTTTTTTTTTTTTTTTTTGATGTGTGAGGTAGGGCTAAAAATGCCTTCGCACTTACAGTGACCGTCGTCAACTGCGTCGAGTGGTGTTTCCACTAAAACAATCCCTCCTCATTTTCTGGTGAAGTGCCTTCCCGGAACTGCTATCCGTATTACTTCGGGAAGGCCCAGAAACTTCGTCCTCGGAAGGACTACTCTATTTACCCACGTCTGGGTCCATCATGTTCATAGCCAGCGTGCTCTTGCTGCTCATCCTCCGTTCGTTGGCGCTCACGTTGCCTCAAATTATTGAGGTCTTTTTTCTTCGTCCGTAACACATTTTCGACATAGTGTCCTACTGCATTCCATTTGTCTCCGCATTCGATCATTTTTTCAACTATATTATCAGCATTAAACTCGCCGATTTGCTCCCTCAGTGCGTTTCCTTCTGCGGACCATCTGGTACAGTTAAAGAACGTGTGTTCCGCATCATCGTTCGCCTCGCCGCAATAGATACAAGCAGGATCACCCGTCTTGCCCATGCGGTACAAATACTTTTTAAAGTATCCATGACCCGAGAGAAATTGGGTCAGAAAGTAGTTAACCTCCCCAGATTTCCTCTGCTATTACTATTACTATTACTAAACCTACAAAATACACATAAAAGAAAAAAATTATTAAAATTTTATTTCGTAAATTCGCAATGAAAAAATCTAATTTGTTATAAAAACTTTAAATTATTAATTATTATTTAATTGCTTGTACTAAATTTAATATCCCGCAGATAAGCCCCATGGCTTCGCGGGAATAGATTTAAGAACCAATGTAATTCAAATTAAAATTGAAAATAAAAAAAAAAAAAAAAAAAAAAAATTACTATTACTATTACTATTACTATTACTATAACTATTACCATTACACCTTTCCTTATATTCATTAATAAGTTTTCTTGGAAAACTATTTTCCCTTAGTATATTCCTAATTCTAATCTTGTTCCTCCTGTGAAAAATTTTATCACTAATCGTCAGTACCCTATTGATTAAATTTCTAGCAGTATTTATAATAGTCCGTTTGCTATGTTTCGAAAAATAGTTAATAATTCTTCCCGATGCTGTTGGTTTTTGATACCAATCTATTACTAAATTGTTTCCCCTTCTCATCATCAAAGTATCTAAAAAAGGTAATTTTGAATTACATTCCACCTCCAAAGTGAATTTAATAAAACTACTAAAATCATTAAATGTTTTCAATAATGTATTTACTCCGCATTCAGAAATAATGCAAAATATATCATCTACATATTTTACTATTATTTTGGGTTTAATACTCAATTTTCTAATAGATTTGTCAAGTAATTCCTCCATAACTATATCGGCTATAATTGGAGATGCTGGAGATCCCATTGGAAGTCCCTCTTGTTGTGTATATACCTTTCCATTACACTGGAAGTATCTATTGTCTTCTATACAAAATTTCAAAATTCTAAAAACAGTCCCTTTTCAATTTCCGTATATTGCCTTATCATTCCCCACTTTTCTTCTATTATTTTTACTGCTAAGTCAACTGGTACGCTAGGAAATAGCGATACAACATCTAATGAAATTAATTTTTCACTTGTTTGTATATATTGATTCTTTAATTTTTCTTTAAATTGTATTGAGTCTTTTACATTGTAAATAGAATGTTCAGAAATATTCTTTAAAATATTTGTTAAATATTTGCATAACTCATAAGAAGGCGAGTTGATAAAAGAACATATTGGTCTCAAAGGGAAATCATTTTTGTGGATTTTCGGTAATCCATAAAGTTTGGGTGCAGTTGCTATATTAGTTTTAAGTCTATTTTTATCATTTTGCTTCATTTAACCATCAACTGAATTGATTTAACAAACTTATTCAATTAACAATTTGTGTGATTCAATAATTTGCGTAATTGAATTTAGATTGTATTTCAAATACACTGTTTAATTTATTCAATTAAAAATTTAATCGATTCAATGCAAAAATCCAATCACTGTTTTAATCAATAAATTATTAAAATAATTAATTTTCTGTATTGTAATCAATTACGTTAGTAATTCATTCAATTAAAATATTGATATTTTTTTAATTAATTTGTTAATTCATTCAATTAAAATATTGTTTAATATTAATAATTTTTTCAATTTTTTTTGTAATTAAAATGTAAAAACTTTTTAATTGGAAAAAATCCTTGTTTTGCAATTTTTGCAAATTTGAGTAATTGGTATAATCATTTCGGTGATAGGTGCAAAATTAAACAATTTTTTGCTTGTTTCAATTATTTTGGTGATCAAAACCGTTTCTTACTTTTTTCTGTGAATGGATGAAGTTTTGCAGGCATGCATATTCCCGATGACAATACACGAATACATGGATAAAATCTAGGGGGAGGGCAAAATTTCTTTTTAAATGTTCTTTTTTAAGAAAAGCGTTTCTTAAAAAAAAATTTTTTTAAATGGTCTTATTTAATATTTTATTAAAAATTATTTGAAAAATGAACATTAAAATAAAATATTTCTATGAATTACATATTAATATAAATTTAGTGTAATAGTGAAGTCTTTTTAAAAGTGGGATAATTCATATTAAGAAAACGATCTTCAATCACAATCTTTAGAATTTCAAAAAAGTGCCAAGTTTGTATTTGTATTTTTTAAATAAGTTTCTTATATATCAAAATTTTTTGATATTTTATGTTTCTCGGATATAAAGCTTTAAAGAATGAAATCGGAAAAAGGCAACAACTGCAAGTTCTGAGAATTGAAAACATTTATAATGGAATATAAAAATTTTTCAAATTTATGGGATATAAAACGTGTTTGGTAGAAAAAAAAAATCGTTTACATATTGAACAAAAGAATCTTATTCAGAAAAAATATTTATGTTTCATTAAAATAAAATCAATTTATAAAACGTTAAGTTCGAAATTTATTATGTCTAATTTTGCTCCTATTAAACTTTATCTTGGTATGGAAGTTACTCAGGATAAAGATTGTAATTTTTTATTAAGTCAAGAACTTTATATTAACAAAAGAGTTAATGATTTTCAACTTCAAGACGCTAAATGCTCAGACCTTCCCTTAAGTCCTTCTTATAACAAAATTGTTGATTCAGAAAAATTGTTAGATAATAAGTTATATCAAAAGGCCATTGGATCTCTTTAATATTTGTCTGTTAATACAAGACCAGATATTACAGCAAGTGTAGCTATATTAGCACGGAAGACTCAATCACCAAGTAAAGAAGATTGGAATGAAATAAAAAGAGTTATAAAATACCTTAAAGGTTCAGCTTAATTATCATTAAAATTAAGTAGTCTTTCGGAGAATAATGATTTATATGGATATGTCGATGCTGATTGGGCTGAAAATAAAAATGATAGAAAATCACATAGTGGTTATGTGTTTTATTTAAATGGAGGCGTTATGAACTGGAGCTGCCGAAAACAAAGTTGTGTTTCTCTGTCCACAGCTGAAGCCGAATTCATAGCATTGTCAGAAGCTTGTAAAGAAGCTAAGTGGATACATGGACTACTTCAAAAAATGCACCACAATGTCAATACACCAATTACAATTATGGAAGATAACCAGAGTTGCATTAAGATGGTTTTATTATTTATTGATATAAAATATCACTTTGTAAAAGATTTTTGTGTTAATAATATTATTAATCTTAAATATTGTCCAACCGAAACAATGATAGCAGATATTTTAACAAAACCACTTGCAAAAATACGTCTAAAAATGTTAAGAACATCTTTAGGACTTACATAAAACATGTATATATATGTACAGATTATAAACAAAGAGGAGGAGTGTAGAAATAAGTTACTTTGTTTATATTAATTAATTTGTAATTTATTATTTATATATGTTGGCTTGGAAAAAATTGTACTTAAAAGAAAAATATTGTTCAAATATTTTTTTAGTAATAAAAAATAATTTGTGCTGAAACATTTTTGTATCTCTTTTTTTTTGTTTTGGATTTTTGAGGTTAGCGGGATCGAGATGGCGAGAGGCCAGCCCTATCCAAATGTCAGCTTTAGGATCTTAGGATGTGTCAGTCAGTAACATTATAGTTTTATATTATATAGATAGATGCAGAAAAATGTTGTAAAAAAAGTAACAAAATTAGGAACGATTTTCACACCTCAAACGTTTGAATTTCAAAACAGGTCCAAATATGTTTTCTATTTTTTTGGATAAGCTAGAATGTGATATAATTTTTATTTACCCTTTTACACCCGAAAAAGGCCGTACCTCACAAAAGTACCAGAAACCTGTCCGTTTTTATTTTTAATGAACAATAATAAGTATAAGGTTACCGAATTTTTCTAAAGAACAACAATAATAAGTTTTAATGTTATTCATCTCTTTTAGTTTAGGAGGTATGAGGTTAGCAGGTTCGTTGGCGAGAGGCGTTTAGGCTCTGCGATGAAAGATAAATAGATGGCGAAAAAAATCTTTTGAAAAAGTAACAAACATAGGTACAATTTTTATCCCTTAAACGTTCGAATTTCGAAAAGTACCAAATATGCATTTGTATTTTTTGGATAAGTTACAAATGTTATATAATTTTAATTTAATTTTTATTAAAACGGCCGAATTTCGTTAAAGTACCAGACAATTATTTATTTTTTTTTATTTATTGCACAAAAATAAATATTAAATTAAGAAGAGTACCAGTTTATAAAAAAGTACCAGTTAGAGAACGAAAATGTACCAAAAAATCCCTCTTACGGATTCTCTTTCACTCAGGACCTTGCATATTCATTTTATGTTTCTAGATCCAATAAATGCGGAAATTAAAATTGGTACCAGTTAGAGAACAAAATAGTACCAAAACCCCTCTTACAGATTCTAATTCACTGAGAACCTTTCATGTTTAATTTTATCTTTCTGCGTCCAATACTAACGGAAAATCGAAAAGTACCTGTAAATGAATAAAAAAAGTACCAAAAAGTTCCCTCTTGTAGATTCTCGTCCACTCAGGACATTGTATGTTGAATTTTATTATTCTAGGTTCAATATTAACGGAAATTCAAAATGTACTTTCGTTTTTTTCAGTAATTTTAAATAACCAAACCGTTTTTGAGTTACGCGAATAAATGTAGTGCAACCTCCTCCATTTTCAAAATAACGAAATATCTCAAAAAAAGAGCAAACCTTAAACGGTGGGCACCATTCAGCGTACCCGAATTATGCTAAACCGCCATGTGCCCGGCTTGTCTAATTTTGCAACTAGCACAGTGTTATTAATCAAATGTTATCCTTCTACATTATTTGCCAAACCAAAAAATTTCGTCATCACGAATTTTGGCTGAGCATTTCTTTGGAAGTTCGTTTTTTAAAACATATATTTTCCATCCACTTATCTTTCATAAAACTAGCATACCCCTTTTTTGCACCGCCTTGTTTCTATGGGAGATTAAATTAAAATTAAATGGGTCACCAGTTTTCTGCGTTTTTTTTTTCTTTTTCAATCCGAAGGTAGTATTCCTTCCCCTCTCATACATTTAATCTTTTGGCACTTCCAAATTCTTATAAAAAATGATGTTCTATCTCCAACGATAATAAACAAATAATAAACATTTTACAAAAATATTTAAAGCGTATAAACGAAAACTAAAAATGTTATTGTTAATTTCTTATTAATGCCACATGTGTTTTTTATTTACACATCGCACTTGTTCAACAATAGTGTATTAACTTAAAATGTTTTTTATTTTTTCACTTGTTGGAAAAAATCGACACGTAATATTCATATCTAACCGCTGTAAAAATATCGTGCTATATTGTCTACTTGTTGATAATGAAACGGTTGGTTTAAAAATTTTTTTTCATATGCGTTTAATGTAAAATATAAAAATTGAGAGTAGTTTTTTATCAATTAAAAAAATTATTTAAATTTAATTAATGTGATAATTGAATCAATTATTGTTTTTTGTTGAAAGAAAATTAAAAATATGTATAATTTTGTTATAATTAACATTTTAGTTGTTTTGAAATAAATTTTGAATTAAACTAATTATTAAATTACAAAAAAAAAAATATTTCGTTTAAAATAGAATAATTTAAACTTCACAGAAAAAAATAGTTCACCAATTAAATCATTAATCAAAAATTAAGTAAGTTTTAATTAAAAAATGTTATCAAGTGAATTAAACTATTAATTTGCTCCAGTAAACAAATTTACTTGATTAAACGTTTAATTCACTTGATTAAACGTTTTATTCACTTGATTAAGTTTTTAATTAAAACTGATTTTATTTTTCATTATTGCTTTAATTGGTGAATTAAATTTTTTCTGTATTGCGAAATTGTTGTTGGAAATTGTCAAAATCAATCAGCACATTGTTGGAAATGACAAAGCTTTTTGATAATTTTTTTAATTTTAATAAAAACTGGGAATTAAGCACGAATAGCAAAATCTTTTGAAATTAAAATTTTGTATTCCCAAAAATTTAAATTACTTTTTGAAAATAAACAGGCAAGTGCACGGCCTAAAAAACACTTAATTGACAACATCTTTTGTAAGTTGTTGTTGTTTTTATTTTGTTTTTCTTAACCTACTTACAACTACAATTAATGTTGAGAGAATTTCAACTAATTGTAGTGGGGAATGTAAGATGAGATAAACCCACTGTTGTTTATTGTTGATGTGTTTTGTTCAAGCTTTGATATTGTTGCAAGTAGAACTGTTGCTATAATTCTTATACGTTTAACAGTTTTATTTGGTATAATATCTTTAGTTTGTCTAAAATCTTTATGGATGAAGTTTCCTGATGATCTGGCCTAAGCAACCAGTGAAATGCATAGGAATAGCTTATCCCATCAACAATAAATTTCAAGTGTTTTTGTCAAGAATAAAAACTGGGAATTAAGCACGAATAGCAAAATCTTTTGAAATTAAAATTTTGTATTCCCAAAAATTTAAATTACTTTTTGATAATAAACAGGCAAGTGCACGGCCTAAAAAACACTTAATTGACAACATCTTTTGTAAGTTGGTGTTGTTTTTATTAACCTACTTACAACTACAATTAATGTTGAGAGAATTTCAACTAATTGTAGTGGGAAATGTAAGATGAGATAAACCCACTGTTGTTTATTGTTGATGTGTTTTGTTCAAGCTTTGATATTGTTGCAAGTAGAACTGTTGCTATAATTCTTATACGTTTAACAGTTTTATTTGGTATAATATCTTTAGTTTGTCTAAAATCTTTATGGATGAAGTTTCCTGATGATCTGGCCTAAGCAACCAGTGAAATGCATAGGAATAGCTTATCCCATCAACAATAAATTTCAAGTGTTTTTGTCAAGAATAAAAACTGGGAATTAAGCACGAATAGCAAAATCTTTTGAAATTAAAATTTTGTATTCCCAAAAATTTAAATTACTTTTTGATAAAATTAAAATATTCAAAATATTAAGTTTTTAAAATTTTTAGTAATCAATATAATCATTTTGGTAATAGGTGCAAAATCAACAAATGGGTTGCTTGATTCTATGAATTTGGTATGAATTTGGTGATTAGAGACAATTTTTAATTTTTTCTGTGTTGCTTTGCTTGATCTGGAATGTTTTAAATTTTGAGTTAATTCAGTATTGTTGAACAAGTGCGAAAGGTTTTTAAACAGCAATACATATTATAGGTTTTAGCCTTGAGTTTTTTTTTTTTTTTTTTAATTAACAAAATTATTTTTATTTGCTAATAATTGCTTATTTATTTCAGCTAGAGTTCGTTCATTTAAAAAAAAAAATTAAAAAACTATACAAAAGAAATAAAGCAAATAAAGAAACAAATAAATAAATTTATTTGTCTTAAAACATGTTTTTTATAATTGCGTGCCAAATTGTTTCTAGTTCATCTCGGCACCGGTTTAGGTTTTAAGTCTAGCCGAAATTGTGGACCAACTTTTTTAAAAATATCTAGAATCCACATTATTAACTTTTTAAATGATACTTTTTGTTGTTCAAATACCAACGTAAAATTGGTAGCGGAATGCACCGATAGAACAACTTTATTTTAAACAACTAGAAATAAATTACAAACTTTCATGAAAATCGGTCCATTTTTTACAACAGATTCCAATATCACAATTCGTTTCGGCTTTAGTTAGGTGCTCATACATACATACTATTTTTTGGACGACAATCATCTATTTTAACTGGCTGTCATTTATAAAATTTGTGTCCTCTTTTATAATCTTTTTTCATAATCTGTCATCTTTGTCCTCTTTATTGTTAAAAGCATGACCAAAATTTGCTTTTATTTTTATAAATTAAAATAAATTTTATTTCACGGCGATCACCGGTTTTTTCTGTCAAATCGAATGGAAAATCTCGTGCCATGCTTGTTCTGTTCATACTCCTACTGAACTCGCATACACTTGCAGTATACAATTTTGAATAAGTTAGTGCAATGCATGTTTAAGTTTCGTTATTTTTTTTTATCTAATTTTACTTAAGTAGGTAAATGTAAATTTTTATAGTTGGGGTATTCACAAGGTGTGCTATCATGTTATATTGTCATTAAGTTCTAACATTTTACAATGGTTTACAAATAATGTTGTTGCTTTGTAAAGAACACGTGTCTTAAATCAATAGAACTTTGCTTGTTATGTTTATTGTGCTCTCGTAATGAATCCGAAGAGTCCTGCGCTGAACGGCAGAGCCGAGCCGCATTAGTGTTTGTTGCCGTCGCCGTTGATGGTATAGTTTTATCCTGCTTATTTTTTGCAACAAAACACTTGCGGCGTCAAATTATATATTATTTTTGGTAAATATTTATTTTTTATATTTGTTTTAAATCAGCTAGTTTAAATTATGTCAGCTAGTTTAAATTAGTCTAAATTATGAGGGGTTGTTCACAACAGCCGTATTTTTTCATGTTACTTTTTTAAGACTTTTGACTATATGACACCTTGTGAATCGTATATCGTCGGCTTAATATGCAAGCAAACCTGCTAACTCCCTTGCAACAAATTGTACAGGAAAAACTTTTTATATTTCCTATTTGCTGCTTGAGAGACAACAAAGTTGATTTGACACACTTCATATCTTCAAAAAGCGAGACAGAACTTAACGTTTTCAACATACACTAAACAAGTTTACTGTTCATCGTTTTTTTTTTTCAGAATTGACTTTATACACTACCAGACTATTATATTGTATTTTCTTGTTACATTTTACCTTAGCTTTCCTTTGGAAAGCAATGAGGTATATTTTATGTACAGAAAAATGTACAATTATTAGACACCAGCAGAATGTAATGCATTTTCTGGCCCGCTACGGCCTTCGTCAGCATTCTTTGTGTCACACTGGATAGTGATACTTTATAAATTGAATGTATTTAATAGTCTGGTAGTGTATAAAGTCATTTTTGAAAAATTTAAGGATTAGAACTATTAAAAAAAGCTTTATAAAATACATTAAATTTCAGTTATGTATTTTATAAAGCTCATAGAATAAATTCGAAAAAACAAAAATGTTGAATATAATTTTATAAAATTTTAAATCTTTACTAAGGGCCAGCAAAGCGGACCGGGTCCAGCTAGATATTATACTATAGTAACCTTCGGAAGGAAATAATTCCCACACAGAAAAAATTATTGCCATTTTTTTCAATTGATAGTGATTTTTGAATTTTAAAATAAATTTGATTACGTTCTTAATTGATTGAATTAAAAAAAAATATTTTTTTTTCAATTAAAATTTTACTTGATTTTAAGCTTAATTTTAATTATAAGTTTAATTGAATCAATCAACTCGGTTGTTTGAATTGAACACTTTGTTGGATTCTCCTTGTTGCTTTCCTCCCTCATCAACAGTTTGCGAAAAATGTTACAAGTGCAACCAACATCTTTATAAATTTATTGTCTTTGCCCTTACATGTACATACACACATGTTTTTGTCATCAAAAAGAACAGTAAGCGTCGCGTGCAAAAAAAAACTATCAACAAGTAAAAAATGAACTTAAATTTGTTATAGACGAATTACAATTATGTATGACCACCAACAATGTCAATAATGAGCCTACATACTATGTATATTATGCGTAAAATAAAAAATCGCCTTGTGGCTGACCACAGTGTTGACGGTGGTTATGGTCGCAATCGAAATTTGGTGTTTATTTTCTTTTTTTGTTAATTCTTGAATATTTTTTGGCGTCATTTCGTGTTGTGCGTTTAAAGTGAATAGGTGAAAAAAAGTACAGCCAAATTACACAACAAAAAAAGTTTTTTGTTTTCAATCTGGAATACCCTGAAGAATCAGAGTTATTCTACAATTTTATACAAAGTTGTATGTATGAAATTCCTCTGTCAAAAAAAATCTTCCAAAATTTGTACAATTAAGCATGAGCTATTACAATTAAACAAATAAAACAAGTTATTTTTAAACCATATTTAAATAAAACATATATTTTAAATTATAATTCAGTTTTAATTGACCTTTTACAATAATATTTTGATTATTTTTAATTTTAAGCTCCAGGTCTTTTTTTTTATATAAAAAATATTAATTTATTTAATTATTTTTTCGATATTTCGCTAACCTTTGGTTAGCATCCTCAGGAAATTAAATTTACAATATTTTTATAACACAAACAAAAATAATTATGGAAAAAATTATTTCAAAAATTAAATTCAAAAACCTATTTGTCATAAAATTAATTTCAAAACCCATATAACATAAAATAAAAATATTATAACTAGAGTATAACATTGTATATAAACTGAAAAAACATTTCCTATCCTTAAACCAAATTCAAAAAATCAATTCATATAAAATGAAAAAATAATTTCCCTACTATAAAACGAATTCAAAAACCATATTTACAATAATAAATTCTGACTAAAGAATAATACCATAATAGGTATATAACAATTTTTATAAATTAAACTTATTTTGTATCTAACATATTTATATAAATCTATTTATTCTATCTCTTAATAACTAAATTTCTATAACTACTAGCTATATTTTCTGTGTCTGCTTTGAAATTCATTCTTTGTGCTGTTGGTGTATTGATTATGTGTAACATTTCTAATATATATCTACGTTTGTAGTTGGTTTCAGTGTTTAAAACTGATGCATTTTCAAAATTTGGATAGTGATTCAATTCATAACAATGATGAGACAATGCTGTTTTTTTAGAATTAATGTTTCTATGTTTTTGATCTGATCTATGTCCAGCAACTCTAGTCCTTAATTTATTTTTTGTCGTACCTATATAAACCTTGTCGCAATTTGCATTATCATTTCCGTTACAAGGAATTTTGTAGATAATGTTTGACATATCCCATTTATTTATTCTATCTTTTGTCTTGCTGAATAAACTATTTACCGTGTTATAGGCCTTAAAAGTCACTTTATATTTGTTAGTGTCAAAGATCTTTGATCTCTTAATTCTTTCCGATATGTTTGGTATATACGATATCGATTTGTATATTTTCGGTTCCATTACAATTGTATTAGTATTACTATTAATATTACTACAGTATAACCCGGTTAATTACCCCACGCTTAAATGCCTTTCACGCTTATTTACCTCGAGTTTTAAATCCCCGATTTTTTTCTTCAATTTTTTAGACAAAAATCCACGTTTAATTGCCATACGCTTAATTACCAGATTCGGATAATTGCCTTAAAAATTTAACTCCCAAAACAAAATTATACCTAAATTTCATTCGTTTAATTGCCTCAGTACTATTTGACAAAAACACAGCAAGTAATGTAACCAAGTTTTACATGTTAATAATTTGAAAATATGCACTAAAATTTTTTTAAAAAAATATGCCTAAAAAACAAAATGTGGCTTGATTAAAAGCAAAATATTCAACAAATTAATATTTGCATTTAAAGTTATGTTATGCGATCAAGATTCATATAAGAGTTATATATAATCTAGATACACCAAATTTATAAGATATTTTGTCTTAAAGAGATTAAACTTTGAAGTTTGCATGGGGACTATGTTTCGTTTTTATGACAATTAAACGTATTTACCCAATTTTATCAAATTATCTAAAAACTGCTACCTTAACTTTTCGCATAAGGTTTACATGGACATACAACCAGCAAGATGGATGGACGGACGGACGGACACGAAAAGATTACCTAAACAAGTGTTTCTGATTCGATCGTTTACTAAACGATGCGTCTAGGTTTCTATGTTATAAGTTGCGAAAAACATTTATCTTCAGCAAAAACTTGCTATGGCTTAAAATTCTACAGTGAAAATTTAATGTAGGTGGCGAAATTAAGGCAACAGAAAACTCATCTGTTAACCAGATTTTTAAGCAATTTTTTTATTTATTTTTTAAAAACTTAAAATATGTGTGCAAAAAAAATGCAGCAATGGCTACAATATGGAAATTATTTACAAACAAATCGATACCAAAATTCATTAAAAGCTCTAAACGCATAAATATATTGTTTCTGCTTTCATTGGTCGCACAAGAAAAACCATGCAATTGCATATTTACGTCTTCCATGTGTAGTAGTAGGATATGACAGAATATCTTAGAAAGCACTACAGACAAAATTTAAGACAACAAATCCCATTGTTTTTTATTGCTATCTCTTAAGATTAAGCTGATACATGTAAAAATTCCTTTCTTAAATTTTTTCATACATCAAAGTTAAGTTATCTTGTAAATAAATACGTCTAATTACCTCACTGAGGTAATTAAACGAATTCGCTTAATTACCTCAATGAGGTAGTTAACCGTATTCTTATTATTACCTCAACGAGGTAGTTAAGCGTATTCGTTTAAATGCTTACCCCGCATAATTACCCAAAAATATTGGCATTTTTGTCGAGGTTATTATCCGTGGAATACGTATTACTATTACTATTAATATTACTATAACTATTACTTTTACTATTATTATTACTATTACTATTACTATTACTTTTACTATTACTATTACTATTACTATTACTATTACTATTACTATTACTATTACTATTACTATTACTATTATATATATATATATATTTATTCCCGTCGTTCCAAATTGGAGCATAGGGCCATTACAAATATATTCCATTGTGATCTATTACAAGCTATTAGTTTGATTTCGTTCCAGGATTTTCGTGTAGATGCCACCTCAGAATCCAGCTGTCTTCTCCACGTGTGGGCGGGTCTTCCTCTTCTTCTAGTACCCTGTGGGTTCCAGTCAATGGCTGCCCGTGTTAGGTCATCTGCTGGTTTACGTAGTGTGTGACCTAGCCAGTTCCACTTACGTCTTAGTATTTCGGTGCGCAGAGGAGTTTGTTTTGTGACTGTCCATAGGTCGAGGTTGGATATCACATTTGGCCAAAATATTTTCAAAATTCTCCTCAGACATTTATTGGTAAAAACTTGAAGTGAAGTTATGTCGCGCGCAGCAGCATTCCAGGTTTCACATCCATACAATAGGGTTGACTTTACACTGGAGTTAAATAAGCTGATTTTCGTTCTAGTTGATATATGAGAAGCCTTCCATACAGGACGCAGGAGGCCAAAGGACCGTCGGGCACAGTTGATACGGTTTACTATATCCTCACTTGATCCTCCATTGTTGCTGATAATACTGCCGAGATAGCAGAAGCTGTTAATATCCTCAAGCACGGTGCCATTCATCTTAAGGTGCTGCTTGTTGTCGGTGTTCACACGCATGGATTTAGTCTTGGATATGTTTATTTTCAGTCCTGCTTTCGCTGTCGCCGCTTCTAGCAATCCTAGCTTTCGAGACATGTCGCTGTACGTGTGTGCCAGGATACAGATGTCATCGGCGTAATCTAAATCACCTAACCGCTTGTGTAGGCTCCATTGAATTCCAGAGGAGTTTTCTGTTGCGGTCTTCATCACCACATCAAGTACAATGTTGAAAAGTAGAGGCGACAAAACGCAACCCTGCCGTACCCCGGTGTTTACATTTATTTTATTGCCAAGATTGTTTTCATGGAGTACTCTACATGTAGACCCATTGTATAGACTTCTAATAAGCGAGACAAGTTTCGGTGGGGTGCCTTTGCATTCTAATGCCTTCCATATGGTGTGATGGGCGAGCTTATCAAATTCTTTTTCGAAGTCTATGAAAACTAGATATAAGGGGGATCTCCACTCCACAGACTGTTCAACGATTACTCTTAGGGTATTCACTTGGTCCACACAGGATTTTCGTGGTCGAAAGCCAGCTTGTTCCGGACGGAGATCTGGTTCCAAGGCACTGAGTCGGCCTGTGATGATATGCGCTATCACCTTATTAACCATACTCAGAAGAGTGATTCCCCTCCAGTTGTTGCATTCCGACAAATTTCCCTTTTTTGGTACTTTCACAATGATTCCCTCCTTAAGCTCGTCATGCAGGCACTCCGTTCTCCAAAATTCTTCGATAATCGGTAGGATTAATCGTGCGCTGACATTGGGATCTGCTTTTAACATTTCTGGCGCGATGTTGTCGGTTCCCGGGGCTTTGTTAAGCTTTAAGGCCTTGATAGCTATGCTAACTTCCATCAGTGATGGACTTTCAGTGGATATATCAGGCCTTACCGAATGTCCTGCACAGTTGCAAATATTTACGTTGGGTTGACTTGGTGTCTTAAGGAGTTCCGTGTAGTGGTTTGTCCAAATCTCAAGTTGTTGTGTTTTTGAGGTCACTAGTTCGCCCGAGCTGTTCTTTAGAGGCCTTGTGGAAGCGATAGATTTTGTAGTCAGCTTCTTCGCTATGTGGTAGAGATCTCTGGTGCGGTTTGTAGCAGCTGCAGCTTGCGCTTCTTTCGCCAGACCGTCAGTATACGCTCTTTTATCTCTACGTGCACTTCGCTTGACCTGTTTGTCTAGGTCATTGTGTGTTCTCGCAAACTCAGACTTTTGGCTACGCGTTTTTGCACTATTTAGCAAACCTTTAGCTGACTTCCTGTCTTCAATCAGCTGCCACGTTAGTTCGGACATCCACGGTTTTCTTTTATGCTGAAGATGGCCCACATGTTTGTCTGCAGCGTCCAAGAAGGTACGCTTTACTTGGTCCCAGTCATTCATGTTTATAACATTGTTTTCGAGCGCAGCTTGCAGTGTTGCAACATATTGCTCTGCAACAGGGGCCTGTGACAATTTAGCCACGTCGAACTTACGTGCAGTGGTCTGGATGTATTTTTTGATGGCTGCTACCTTAATGCGCATTGTACCCACTAGGAGATGATGGTCGCTGCTGATATCTGCACCCCTTTTGTTCCGCACGTCCAAAAGAGATCCCCTCCACACTTTACTTATGGCTATGTGGTCGATCTGATTTTCAGTCACGTGATCAGGGGACACCCACGTTGCTTTATGTATGGTCCTGTGTGGGAACAATGTGCCCCCGATAACCATGTTATATTTAGCACACAACTCTGTAAAAAGTTCCCCATTCCTGTTCATGGAGCCGATACCGTGTCTACCCATCACGTTTTCTAGGTTGGTGTTTAAGGAACCAACTTGTGCGTTAAAGTCTCCCATCAGAATCATGATGTCGCCTTGGGGGACAGACGACATAGTCCTATCTAGCTGACTATAGAACTCTTCCTTAACGCTGTCATCAGCCAACTCTGTGGGTGCGTAGCACTGTATGCAAGTAAGCTTTCGGGCTCTTGTTCGGAATTTAGCAGTAATGATTCTATCGCTGTGTGGTTTCCAGTCGATAAGTGAGTCGGTAGCCTCTTTGGATAAAAGAAAGCCGACTCCACTTGACCTTGGTTCAGATGTATGTTTTCCTGAGTATAAGAAAGTAAGTTCATATGAGGCTTTAACTTCGCCGGATTCAGGCCAGCGAGTTTCACTAAGCCCTAGTATTAACAGCTTGTATTCCAAGAATGCACTGCATAATTGAGTGAGCTTGGATGGTTCGCTGAGTGTCCGTACATTCCATGCTCCAATTCTTATCCGTTTTTTCATGCCAATAGTCGTCTTCATTCGATCCGTTTTCAATACATTTTGTGTGGTTTCATTAATCATTATCATTTTAGGATGTACCGGTGATTAGCCGTTAGCATCCGAGTCTGGTATCGGGATTGCCGATTGGAGCCTCCAGACATGCTTTTGGTATCACAACAAACGTTGTAAGATTGGGTTTTTGATGGCGCCAATTGCTCGCCATGACATCATTACTATTACTACTATTACTATTACTATTACTTTTACTATTACTATTACTATTACTATTACTATTACTATTACTATTACTATTACTATTACTATTACTATTACTATTACTATTACTATTACTATTACTATTACTATTACTATTACTATTACTATTACTATTACTATTAGTATTACTATTACTATTACTATTACTATTACTATTACTATTTTTTTTTTTTTTTTTTTTTTTGATGTGTGAGGTAGGGTTAAAAATGCCTTCGCACTTACAGTGACCGTCGTCAACTGCGTCGAGTGGTGTTTCCACTAAAACAATCCCTCCTCATTTTCTGGTGAAGTGCCTTCCCGGAACTGCTATCCGTATTACTTCGGGAAGGCCCAGAAACTTCGTCCTCGGAAGGACTACTCTATTTACCCACGTCTGGGTCCATCATGTTCATAGCCAGCGTGCTCTTGCTGCTCATCCTCCGTTCGTTGGCGCTCACGTTGCCTCAAATTATTGAGGTCTTTTTTCTTCGTCCGTAACACATTTTCGACATAGTGTCCTACTGCATTCCATTTGTCTCCGCATTCGATCATTTTTTCAACTATATTATCAGCATTAAACTCGCCGATTTGCTCCCTCAGTGCGTTTCCTTCTGCGGACCATCTGGTACAGTTAAAGAACGTGTGTTCCGCATCATCGTTCGCATCGCCGCAATAGATACAAGCAGGATCACCCGTCTTGCCCATGCGGTACAAATACTTTTTAAAGTATCCATGACCCGAGAGAAATTGGGTCAGAAAGTAGTTAACCTCCCCAGATTTCCTCTGCTATTACTATTACTATTACTATTACTATTACTATTACTATTACTATTACTATTACTATTACTATTACTATTACTATTACTATTACTATTACTATTACTATTACTATTACTATAACTATTACTATTACTATTACTATTACTATTTTTTTTTTTTTTTTTTTTTTTTGATGTGTGAGGTAGGGTTAAAAATGCCTTCGCACTTACAGTGACCGTCGTCAACTGCGTCGAGTGGTGTTTCCACTAAAACAATCCCTCCTCATTTTCTGGTGAAGTGCCTTCCCGGAACTGCTATCCGTATTACTTCGGGAAGGCCCAGAAACTTCGTCCTCGGAAGGACTACTCTATTTACCCACGTCTGGGTCCATCATGTTCATAGCCAGCGTGCTCTTGCTGCTCATCCTCCGTTCGTTGGCGCTCACGTTGCCTCAAATTATTGAGGTCTTTTTTCTTCGTCCGTAACACATTTTCGACATAGTGTCCTACTGCATTCCATTTGTCTCCGCATTCGATCATTTTTTCAACTATATTATCAGCATTAAACTCGCCGATTTGCTCCCTCAGTGCGTTTCCTTCTGCGGACCATCTGGTACAGTTAAAGAACGTGTGTTCCGCATCATCGTTCGCCTCGCCGCAATAGATACAAGCAGGATCACCCGTCTTGCCCATGCGGTACAAATACTTTTTAAAGTATCCATGACCCGAGAGAAATTGGGTCAGAAAGTAGTTAACCTCCCCAGATTTCCTCTGCTATTACTATTACTATTACTATTACTAAACCTACAAAATACACATAAAAGAAAAAAATTATTAAAATTTTATTTCGTAAATTCGCAATGAAAAAATCTAATTTGTTATAAAAACTTTAAATTATTAATTATTATTTAATTGCTTGTACTAAATTTAATATCCCGCAGATAAGCCCCATGGCTTCGCGGGAATAGATTTAAGAACCAATGTAATTCAAATTAAAATTGAAAATAAAAAAAAAAAAAAAAAATTACTATTACTATTACTATTACTATTACTATAACTATTACCATTACACCTTTCCTTATATTCATTAATAAGTTTTCTTGGAAAACTATTTTCCCTTAGTATATTCCTAATTCTAATCTTGTTCCTCCTGTGAAAAATTTTATCACTAATCGTCAGTACCCTATTGATTAAATTTCTAGCAGTATTTATAATAGTCCGTTTGCTATGTTTCGAAAAATAGTTAATAATTCTTCCCGATGCTGTTGGTTTTTGATACCAATCTATTACTAAATTGTTTCCCCTTCTCATCATCAAAGTATCTAAAAAAGGTAATTTTGAATTACATTCCACCTCCAAAGTGAATTTAATAAAACTACTAAAATCATTAAATGTTTTCAATAATGTATTTACTCCGCATTCAGAAATAATGCAAAATATATCATCTACATATTTTACTATTATTTTGGGTTTAATACTCAATTTTCTAATAGATTTGTCAAGTAATTCCTCCATAACTATATCGGCTATAATTGGAGATGCTGGAGATCCCATTGGAAGTCCCTCTTGTTGTGTATATACCTTTCCATTACACTGGAAGTATCTATTGTCTTCTATACAAAATTTCAAAATTCTAAAAACAGTCCCTTTTCAATTTCCGTATATTGCCTTATCATTCCCCACTTTTCTTCTATTATTTTTACTGCTAAGTCAACTGGTACGCTAGGAAATAGCGATACAACATCTAATGAAATTAATTTTTCACTTGTTTGTATATATTGATTCTTTAATTTTTCTTTAAATTGTATTGAGTCTTTTACATTGTAAATAGAATGTTCAGAAATATTCTTTAAAATATTTGTTAAATATTTGCATAACTCATAAGAAGGCGAGTTGATAAAAGAACATATTGGTCTCAAAGGGAAATCATTTTTGTGGATTTTCGGTAATCCATAAAGTTTGGGTGCAGTTGCTATATTAGTTTTAAGTCTATTTTTATCATTTTGCTTCATTTAACCATCAACTGAATTGATTTAACAAACTTATTCAATTAACAATTTGTGTGATTCAATAATTTGCGTAATTGAATTTAGATTGTATTTCAAATACACTGTTTAATTTATTCAATTAAAAATTTAATCGATTCAATGCAAAAATCCAATCACTGTTTTAATCAATAAATTATTAAAATAATTAATTTTCTGTATTGTAATCAATTACGTTAGTAATTCATTCAATTAAAATATTGATATTTTTTTAATTAATTTGTTAATTCATTCAATTAAAATATTGTTTAATATTAATAATTTTTTCAATTTTTTTTGTAATTAAAATGTAAAAACTTTTTAATTGGAAAAAATCCTTGTTTTTCAATTTTTGCAAATTTGAGTAATTGGTATAATCATTTCGGTGATAGGTGCAAAATTAAACAATTTTTTGCTTGTTTCAATTATTTTGGTGATCAAAACCGTTTCTTACTTTTTTCTGTGAATGGATGAAGTTTTGCAGGCATGCATATTCCCGATGACAATACACGAATACATGGATAAAATCTAGGGGGAGGGCAAAATTTCTTTTTAAATGTTCTTTTTTAAGAAAAGCGTTTCTTAAAAAAAAATTTTTTTAAATGGTCTTATTTAATATTTTATTAAAAATTATTTGAAAAATGAACATTAAAATAAAATATTTCTATGAATTACATATTAATATAAATTTAGTGTAATAGTGAAGTCTTTTTAAAAGTGGGATAATTCATATTAAGAAAACGATCTTCAATCACAATCTTTAGAATTTCAAAAAAGTGCCAAGTTTGTATTTGTATTTTTTAAATAAGTTTCTTATATATCAAAATTTTTTGATATTTTATGTTTCTCGGATATAAAGCTTTAAAGAATGAAATCGGAAAAAGGCAACAACTGCAAGTTCTGAGAATTGAAAACATTTATAATGGAATATAAAAATTTTTCAAATTTATGGGATATAAAACGTGTTTGGTAGAAAAAAAAAATCGTTTACATATTGAACAAAAGAATCTTATTCAGAAAAAATATTTATGTTTCATTAAAATAAAATCAATTTATAAAACGTTAAGTTCGAAATTTATTATGTCTAATTTTGCTCCTATTAAACTTTATCTTGGTATGGAAGTTACTCAGGATAAAGATTGTAATTTTTTATTAAGTCAAGAACTTTATATTAACAAAAGAGTTAATGATTTTCAACTTCAAGACGCTAAATGCTCAGACCTTCCCTTAAGTCCTTCTTATAACAAAATTGTTGATTCAGAAAAATTGTTAGATAATAAGTTATATCAAAAGGCCATTATTTCTCTTTAATATTTGTCTGTTAATACAAGACCAGATATTACAGCAAGTGTAGCTATATTAGCACGGAAGACTCAATCACCAAGTAAAGAAGATTGGAATGAAATAAAAAGAGTTATAAAATACCTTAAAGGTTCAGCTTAATTATCATTAAAATTAAGTAGTCTTTCGGAGAATAATGATTTATATGGATATGTCGATGCTGATTGGGCTGAAAATAAAAATGATAGAAAATCACATAGTGGTTATGTGTTTTATTTAAATGGAGGCGTTATGAACTGGAGCTGCCGAAAACAAAGTTGTGTTTCTCTGTCCACAGCTGAAGCCGAATTCATAGCATTGTCAGAAGCTTGTAAAGAAGCTAAGTGGATACATGGACTACTTCAAAAAATGCACCACAATGTCAATACACCAATTACAATTATGGAAGATAACCAGAGTTGCATTAAGATGGTTTTATTATTTATTGATATAAAATATCACTTTGTAAAAGATTTTTGTGTTAATAATATTATTAATCTTAAATATTGTCCAACCGAAACAATGATAGCAGATATTTTAACAAAACCACTTGCAAAAATACGTCTAAAAATGTTAAGAACATCTTTAGGACTTACATAAAACATGTATATATATGTACAGATTATAAACAAAGAGGAGGAGTGTAGAAATAAGTTACTTTGTTTATATTAATTAATTTGTAATTTATTATTTATATATGTTGGCTTGGAAAAAATTGTACTTAAAAGAAAAATATTGTTCAAATATTTTTTTAGTAATAAAAAATAATTTGTGCTGAAACATTTTTGTATCTCTTTTTTTTTGTTTTGGATTTTTGAGGTTAGCGGGATCGAGATGGCGAGAGGCCAGCCCTATCCAAATGTCAGCTTTAGGATCTTAGGATGTGTCAGTCAGTAACATTATAGTTTTATATTATATAGATAGATGCAGAAAAATGTTGTAAAAAAAGTAACAAAATTAGGAACGATTTTCACACCTCAAACGTTTGAATTTCAAAACAGGTCCAAATATGTTTTCTATTTTTTTGGATAAGCTAGAATGTGATATAATTTTTATTTACCCTTTTACACCCGAAAAAGGCCGTACCTCACAAAAGTACCAGAAACCTGTCCGTTTTTATTTTTAATGAACAATAATAAGTATAAGGTTACCGAATTTTTCTAAAGAACAACAATAATAAGTTTTAATGTTATTCATCTCTTTTAGTTTAGGAGGTATGAGGTTAGCAGGTTCGTTGGCGAGAGGCGTTTAGGCTCTGCGATGAAAGATAAATAGATGGCGAAAAAAATCTTTTGAAAAAGTAACAAACATAGGTACAATTTTTATCCCTTAAACGTTCGAATTTCGAAAAGTACCAAATATGCATTTGTATTTTTTGGATAAGTTACAAATGTTATATAATTTTAATTTAATTTTTATTAAAACGGCCGAATTTCGTTAAAGTACCAGACAATTATTTATTTTTTTTTATTTATTGCACAAAAATAAATATTAAATTAAGAAGAGTACCAGTTTATAAAAAAGTACCAGTTAGAGAACGAAAATGTACCAAAAAATCCCTCTTACGGATTCTCTTTCACTCAGGACCTTGCATATTCATTTTATGTTTCTAGATCCAATAAATGCGGAAATTAAAATTGGTACCAGTTAGAGAACAAAATAGTACCAAAACCCCTCTTACAGATTCTAATTCACTGAGAACCTTTCATGTTTAATTTTATCTTTCTGCGTCCAATACTAACGGAAAATCGAAAAGTACCTGTAAATGAATAAAAAAAGTACCAAAAAGTTCCCTCTTGTAGATTCTCGTCCACTCAGGACATTGTATGTTGAATTTTATTATTCTAGGTTCAATATTAACGGAAATTCAAAATGTACTTTCGTTTTTTTCAGTAATTTTAAATAACCAAACCGTTTTTGAGTTACGCGAATAAATGTAGTGCAACCTCCTCCATTTTCAAAATAACGAAATATCTCAAAAAAAGAGCAAACCTTAAACGGTGGGCACCATTCAGCGTACCCGAATTATGCTAAACCGCCATGTGCCCGGCTTGTCTAATTTTGCAACTAGCACAGTGTTATTAATCAAATGTTATCCTTCTACATTATTTGCCAAACCAAAAAATTTCGTCATCACGAATTTTGGCTGAGCATTTCTTTGGAAGTTCGTTTTTTAAAACATATATTTTCCATCCACTTATCTTTCATAAAACTAGCATACCCCTTTTTTGCACCGCCTTGTTTCTATGGGAGATTAAATTAAAATTAAATGGGTCACCAGTTTTCTGCGTTTTTTTTTTCTTTTTCAATCCGAAGGTAGTATTCCTTCCCCTCTCATACATTTAATCTTTTGGCACTTCCAAATTCTTATAAAAAATGATGTTCTATCTCCAACGATAATAAACAAATAATAAACATTTTACAAAAACATTTAAAGCGTATAAACGAAAACTAAAAATGTTATTGTTAATTTCTTATTAATGCCACATGTGTTTTTTATTTACACATCGCACTTGTTCAACAATAGTGTATTAACTTAAAATGTTTTTTATTTTTTCACTTGTTGGAAAAAATCGACACGTAATATTCATATCTAACCGCTGTAAAAATATCGTGCTATATTGTCTACTTGTTGATAATGAAACGGTTGGTTTAAAAATTTTTTTTCATATGCGTTTAATGTAAAATATAAAAATTGAGAGTAGTTTTTTATCAATTAAAAAAATTATTTAAATTTAATTAATGTGATAATTGAATCAATTATTGTTTTTTGTTGAAAGAAAATTAAAAATATGTATAATTTTGTTATAATTAACATTTTAGTTGTTTTGAAATAAATTTTGAATTAAACTAATTATTAAATTACAAAAAAAAAAATATTTCGTTTAAAATAGAATAATTTAAACTTCACAGAAAAAAATAGTTCACCAATTAAATCATTAATCAAAAATTAAGTAAGTTTTAATTAAAAAATGTTATCAAGTGAATTAAACTATTAATTTGCTCCAGTAAACAAATTTACTTGATTAAACGTTTAATTCACTTGATTAAACGTTTTATTCACTTGATTAAGTTTTTAATTAAAACTGATTTTATTTTTCATTATTGCTTTAATTGGTGAATTAAATTTTTTCTGTATTGCGAAATTGTTGTTGGAAATTGTCAAAATCAATCAGCACATTGTTGGAAATGACAAAGCTTTTTGATAATTTTTTTAATTTTAATAAAAACTGGGAATTAAGCACGAATAGCAAAATCTTTTGAAATTAAAATTTTGTATTCCCAAAAATTTAAATTACTTTTTGAAAATAAACAGGCAAGTGCACGGCCTAAAAAACACTTAATTGACAACATCTTTTGTAAGTTGTTGTTGTTTTTATTTTGTTTTTCTTAACCTACTTACAACTACAATTAATGTTGAGAGAATTTCAACTAATTGTAGTGGGGAATGTAAGATGAGATAAACCCACTGTTGTTTATTGTTGATGTGTTTTGTTCAAGCTTTGATATTGTTGCAAGTAGAACTGTTGCTATAATTCTTATACGTTTAACAGTTTTATTTGGTATAATATCTTTAGTTTGTCTAAAATCTTTATGGATGAAGTTTCCTGATGATCTGGCCTAAGCAACCAGTGAAATGCATAGGAATAGCTTATCCCATCAACAATAAATTTCAAGTGTTTTTGTCAAGAATAAAAACTGGGAATTAAGCACGAATAGCAAAATCTTTTGAAATTAAAATTTTGTATTCCCAAAAATTTAAATTACTTTTTGATAATAAACAGGCAAGTGCACGGCCTAAAAAACACTTAATTGACAACATCTTTTGTAAGTTGGTGTTGTTTTTATTAACCTACTTACAACTACAATTAATGTTGAGAGAATTTCAACTAATTGTAGTGGGAAATGTAAGATGAGATAAACCCACTGTTGTTTATTGTTGATGTGTTTTGTTCAAGCTTTGATATTGTTGCAAGTAGAACTGTTGCTATAATTCTTATACGTTTAACAGTTTTATTTGGTATAATATCTTTAGTTTGTCTAAAATCTTTATGGATGAAGTTTCCTGATGATCTGGCCTAAGCAACCAGTGAAATGCATAGGAATAGCTTATCCCATCAACAATAAATTTCAAGTGTTTTTGTCAAGAATAAAAACTGGGAATTAAGCACGAATAGCAAAATCTTTTGAAATTAAAATTTTGTATTCCCAAAAATTTAAATTACTTTTTGATAAAATTAAAATATTCAAAATATTAAGTTTTTAAAATTTTTAGTAATCAATATAATCATTTTGGTAATAGGTGCAAAATCAACAAATGGGTTGCTTGATTCTATGAATTTGGTATGAATTTGGTGATTAGAGACAATTTTTAATTTTTTCTGTGTTGCTTTGCTTGATCTGGAATGTTTTAAATTTTGAGTTAATTCAGTATTGTTGAACAAGTGCGAAAGGTTTTTAAACAGCAATACATATTATAGGTTTTAGCCTTGAGTTTTTTTTTTTTTTTTTTAATTAACAAAATTATTTTTATTTGCTAATAATTGCTTATTTATTTCAGCTAGAGTTCGTTCATTTAAAAAAAAAAATTAAAAAACTATACAAAAGAAATAAAGCAAATAAAGAAACAAATAAATAAATTTATTTGTCTTAAAACATGTTTTTTATAATTGCGTGCCAAATTGTTTCTAGTTCATCTCGGCACCGGTTTAGGTTTTAAGTCTAGCCGAAATTGTGGACCAACTTTTTTAAAAATATCGAGAATCCACATTATTAACTTTTTAAATGATACTTTTTGTTGTTCAAATACCAACGTAAAATTGGTAGCGGAATGCACCGATAGAACAACTTCTTTTCAAACAACTAGAAATAAATTACAAACTTTCATGAAAATCGGTCCATTTTTTACAACAGATTCCAATATCAGAATTCGTTTCGGCTTTAGTTAGGTGATCATACATACATACTCTTTTTTGGACGACAATCATCAATTTTAACTGGCTGTCATTTATAAAATTTTTATTGTTAAAAGCATTACCAAAATTTGCTTTGATTTTTATAAATTAAAATAAATTTTATTTCACGGCGATCACCGGTTTTTTCTGTCAAATCGAATGGAAAATGTCGTGCCATGCTTGTTCTGTTCATACTCCTACTGAACTCGCATACACTTGCAGTATACAATTTTGAATAAGTTAGTGCAATGCATGTTTAAGTTTCGTTATTTTTTTTATCTAATTTTACTTAAGTAGGTAAATGTAAATTTTTATAGTTGGGGTATTCACAAGGTATTCACAAGGTGTGCTATCATGTTATATTGTCATTAAGTTCTAACATTTTACAATGGTTTACAAATAATGTTGTTGCTTTGTAAACAACACGTGTCTTAAATCAATAGAACTTTGCTTGTTATGTTTATTGTGCTCTCGTAATGAATCCGAAGAGTCCTGCGCTGAACGGCAGAGCCGAGCCGCATTAGTGTTTGTTGCCGTCGCCGTTGATGGTATAGTTTTATCCTGCTTATTTTTTGCAACAAAACACTTGCGGCGTCAAATTATATATTCTTTTTGGTAAATATTTATTTTTTATATTTGTTTTAAATCAGCTAGTTTAAATTCAAAGTAGCACACTAAATTATGAGGGGTTGTTCACAACAGCCGTATTTTTTCATGTTACTTTTTTAAGACTTTTGACTATATGACACCTTGTGAATCCCCCAAGTATATCGTCGGCTTAATATGCAAACCTGCTAACTCCCTTGCAACAAATTGTACAGGAAAAACTTTTTATATTTCCTATTTGCTGCTTGAGAGACAACAAAGTTGATTTGACACACTTCATGTCTTCAAAAAGCGAGACAGAACTTAACGTTTTCAACATACACTAAACAAGTTTACTGTTCATCGTTTTTTTTTTTTCAGAATTGACTTTATACACTACCAGACTATTGAGCTTAGTCTAGACGATATGTTGAATCAGCAAATGTATGCTTATACACGTATGCTTAAAAATAATAACAAATGTCTCTATCAGCATATGCAATATGCTAGGTGTCTAGACGATATGCTGAAAATACTAAATTTTTCAAATTCATCATATGCTAGCAAATGATATTTCAACAAATAAGTTAACATACAATTTTTGTGTCTACACGATAAGTTGAATTTCGTATGTTGTTATGTATGTTGAGTAAAGAGAACATTTGTTTAAAAATTTCAAATAAATTTGACAATTCTCTTTTTTTATTATTTAAATTTTTTTTTTATTTAAAATTTGTTATAAATTATTGCCTTTAGTGCAAAAATTAATAGTTTTATTGGGCTGGGTCAAATCCGCAAATATGTAGTTAAAATATATGAACTGGATTGATCTAAATATTATTTATAAAGCCTCACAGTTTTATAATTGGTTACAGTTCTAATGTTATGGTAAGTTATGGGCCGGCCAGCAGTATGTTTTTCATTTTGATACCCACACCACCATAGTGTCTGTAACACTTAAAAATATTGGTCATATAACCATTTTATAGTATCCCGATAGACTCAATCACTATCTTGAGTCGATATAACGATGTCTGGCTGACTGCTTACTTTGTAGTGTGCAAAGTACAGGTCGCAATTATTTGATAAAATTTGGTACATTGGTACTAAATATTTATTGTTATTGAAATCGGTGCCAATAAACCATTTTTTATCTTGGCAGTAAGATTAAACTTAATATTCTAAATCTATAGTTCCTATACAATTATCACTCACAAAAATATTACCAATACCATAACATCCTTAAAAATTTTAGTATTAATACAAAATTTGGCGACTATAACCTTATTTGTTTTATCGGGTCCATGATTGCCCATGAGTCCCAAATTAGGTACACTCTCAAATATTTATCTGTATATTCTGTGGTATAGGTTATTATATGGTCGGACTTAACCGACTTATTAATCATATATAACTTAATTTGACCAAATTTGAATAAACTATCATTGTTTTAATCAGTTTAGCCGTATTAACGGGCTTTTTGGGTCGATAATTACAAAATTCGGTTGAGTATTTTAGTATTAAAAAACATAAACTGGACCAAATTTCAATACATTTATCAAATTTTTATAAAGATGATGCAAGTTATGCCACTAAAGTCATTAAAAAAAAACTGAAAATTGAAATGCTCGAATGGAGTATATGTGGGCCGATCTTCTCCAAATTTAGTTGTGTGATTTCTAGCTTTATGAAACTATGACATACCAAATTCTGCTATAATAGCGTTATTCGGTACGTCTTAGACATGCTAAAGTATATCCGAGAATGGGTTTTACATGCGACCTATGGTAAATTACACGGTGAGACAGTCCAAAAAACCTGGGACCGGATATCATTTTTCTTGTAGGGCTTGTCGAGTAAAACAAGATTCCAATAGTGAAATATGCCGGACACCTCCAAAATCCGGATTTACGGGTAAAAACCCGGTTTTTGTACCTTTGCGCAGTTATAAGCTTGTAATTTTGTTGATAATGATCCGATTTTCAATTGCATACTAGATTTTACATGAGTAAAGCTCTCATTACAAATATTTGTTGTAAATCTAAGTTGTGTTTAGGCTAACAGTGATTTGTAATTTTAAAGAAAGTGCATAAAAAGAACACGAAAAAAAACAAAATTTTTTAATGACTTAAACTCTCTTTACAAATTTTTTTTGTGTTTAGGATAACATTGATTAATTGATTAATAAAATTTTTATAAAATGTTTAAAAGTTTTTTTTTCATGAAAAGTTAAATAACTCAGTCAACTACTTATCTATGTTTAAACCCAAATATGCGTTTTAATTGTTAATAAACGTACTTTTTGAATAAACTCAATAGTATTATAGTTTCTTAAGAAAATAATGTATAAAAACGTCAATAAATATGAAATTTTTTTGAAAAATCTACAAAATTTGTGTTTGCTCGACAATAACACCCAAGTTTCTCCAGTTTTCTTAAATAAATTATACACTGTTCGAAAGATCTCAGTTTCTTCTTTCCAAATCTAGTAAGAAAAAATCGGATCATTATCAACAAAATTACAGGCTTATAAGTTTTTCAACATAAATTTGCTGATTCAACATATCGTGTAGACTTAGCTTTATATTGTATTTTCTTGTTACATTTTACCTTAGCTTTCCTTTGGAAAGCAATGAGGTATATTTTATGTACAGAAAAATGTACAATTATTAGACACCAGCAGAATGTAATGCATTTTCTGGCCCGCTACGGCCTTCGTCAGCATTCTTTGTGTCACACTGGATAGTGATACTTTATAAATTGAATGTATTTAATAGTCTGGTAGTGTATAAAGTCATTTTTGAAAAATTTAAGGAATAGAACTATTACAAAAAGCTTTATAAAATACATAAAATTTCAGTTATGTATTTTATAAAGCTCATAGAATAAATTCGAAAAAACAAAAATGTTGAATATAATTTTATAAAATTTTAAATCTTTACTAAGGGCCAGCAAAGCGGACCGGGTCCAGCTAGTATAATATATAGTAACCTTCGGAAGGAAATAATTCCCACACAGAAAAAATTATTGCCATTTTTTTCAATTGATAGTGATTTTTGAATTTTAAAATAAATTTGATTACGTTCTTAATTGATTGAATTAAAAACAAATATTTTTTTTCAATTAAAATTTTACTTGATTTTAAGCTTAATTTTAATTATAAGTTTCATTGAATCAATCAACTCGGTTGTTTGAATTGAACACTTTGTTGCATTCTCCTTGTTGCTTTCCTCCCTCATCAACAGTTTGCGAAAAATGTTACAAGTGCAACCAACATCTTTATAAATTTATTGTCTTTGCCCTTACATGTACATACACACATGTTTTTGTCATCAAAAAGAACAGTAAGCGTCGCGTGCAAAAAAAAACTATCAACAAGTAAAAAATGAACTGAAATTTGTTATAGACGAATTACAATTATGTATGACCACCAACAATGTCAATAATGAGCCTACATACTATGTATATTATGCGTAAAATAAAAAATCGCCTTGTGGCTGACCACAGTGTTGACGGTGGTTATGGTCGCAATCGAAATTTGGTGTTTATTTTCTTTTTTTGTTAATTCTTGAATATTTTTTGGCGTCATTTCGTGTTGTGCGTTTAAAGTGAATAGGTGAAAAAAAGTACAGCCAAATTACACAACAAAAAAAGTTTTTTGTTTTCAATCTGGAATACCCTGAAGAATCAGAGTTATTCTACAATTTTATACAAAGTTGTATGTATGAAATTCCTCTGTCAAAAAAATCTTCCAAAATTTGTACAATTAAGCATGAGCTATTACAATTAAACAAATAAAACAAGTTATTTTTAAAATATATTTAAATAAAACATATATTTTATATATTATCATTTTGCTTCATTTAAGCATCAACTGAATTGATTTAACAAACTTATTCAATTAACAATTTGTGTGATTCAATAATTTGCGTAATTGAATTTAGAGTGTATTTCAAATACACTGTTTAATTTAATCAATTAAAAATTTAATCGATTCAATGCAAAAATTCAATCACTGTTTTAATCAATACAATTTTAAAATAATTAATTTTCTGTACTGTAATCAACTACGTTAGTAATTCATTCAATTAAAATATTGATATTTTTTTAATTAATTTGTTAATTCATTCAATTAAAGTATTGTTTAATAATTTTATCAATTTTTTTTGTAATTAAAATGTAAAAACTTTTTAATTGGAAAAAAATCATTGTTTTGCAATTTTTGCAAATTTGAGTAATTGGTATAATCATTTCGGTGATAGGTGCAAAATTAAACAATTTTTTGCTTGTTTCAATTATTTTGGTGATCAAAACCGTTTCTTACTTTTTTCTGTGAATGGATGAAGTTTTGCAGGCATGCATATTCCCGATGACAATACACGAATACATGGATAAAATCTAGGGGGATTGCAAAATTTCTTTTTAAATGTTCTTTTTTAAGAAAAGCGTTTCTTAAAAAAAAAATTTTTTAAATGGTCTTATTTAATATTTTATTAAAAATTTTTTGAAAAATGAACATTAAAATAAAATATTTCTATGAATTACATATTAATATAAATTTAGTGTAATAGTGAAGTCTTTTTAAAAGTGGGATAATTCATATTATATTCTTTGACCACTTGAAAAAGGAATTGTTTCTCTTCTTCATTGTGTGTTAATTTATTATTATAATCTGTAATGAATTTGGCACCTCTTTCAGCAGCATCGTTTACTACAGATAAGTTTTGACATTCCAATCCGATGGATCGACTTGCAAATATTCTTTTGAAATTTCTAAGCGATCAAAGAACGCGTGTGTGTTTGAATTTACAAAATTGCTTAAATCTTTTTGTGAATATGTTTGAAGGATATTTGTTGGATTAGCTATGATCCGCTTGCATTTTTCTTTATTTTCTTGAACATTAATTGCTTATACCATTTTTCTCTTAATATTAACACTAACATTAGGATCGAAGAATGAAAGACCAACTGCTTCTTCGGACAAATATCATAAGTGATTGCTTACTTTTTGTAACAAAGCAAAAGCTATATCTTGTTCAGGATAAGCAATTATATTTTTATACCCTCCACCACAATTAGTTGTGAAGAGGGTATATTCAGTTTGTCATTCCGTGTGAAACTTTTTTTCTATTCATCTCAGACCCTATAAAGTATATATATTCTGGGTCCTTGAGTATTTTTAAGTCGATTTAGCCATGTCCGTCTGTCTGTCCGTCTGTCCGTCTGTTGAAAACACGCTCACTTTCGAAAAACTCAAAAGAAATCAACAAACTTGGTGTCAAATTGCTTGTAGTTATCCTAAGCAGTTTGGGATTGAAATTCAGCAAAATCGGTTCAATAGGATCTGAGCTATGAATCAAAATATGGAACCACCACCTAAAAAATTGATAATTTTGTTACAAAAAATAACATAAATGCTGGTACAAGGCACGGAATGAGATAAGATTTTGCAAAAATTTGTTTTATTTGACTGGAAATCACGCTGTTAAATTTCGTGAAGATCCGCCCATAATTTACCCTAAGCCCCATAAAAACACTACTCCCGGAAAACAGTTTAGTACGCCTAAAACCGTAAAAAATAACGCTAGCGAAACAAAATTTGGTACGTCACAGTTTTTTAGGACTAGAGATAACGCTGTGAAATTTCGTGAAAATCGGTACATAATTTACCCTAGGCACAATAGAAACCCTACTCCCGGAAAACAGTTTAGTACACCTGAAACCATAATTAATAATGCTCTCATTACAGAAATTGGTACGTCACAGTTTTAAAGGACTAGAAATGACGCTGTGAAATTTCGTAAAGATCGGTACATAATTTACCCTAGGCCCCATATAAATCCTACTACCGGAAAACAGTTTAGTCGCCAAAAACCATAATTAATAACAAATCCTCACAGTTTAAGATAATAATAACATCATACAGATATTACTATTTAAACATTCGAACTGTCGGTGGAGGGTATCAAAGATTCGGCACAGCCGAATACAGCACTCTAACTTGTGTATATATATATTGTATTTGAATAACTTATGGGTTTTCTTGTATACAAAAAAAAAAAAACTGTAACATTTTATTTAACAAATGCAATATGGTGTTTGTTTCTTAAAAATGTTTTGCTCTCCAAAAGGGTAATGTTTTATTCTTACTAGTGTTTGCCTAATGGTCAAAATTCGACCATACATTTTCATGTTCATAAGAAGAAAACATGGTACATCTATGCATATATGAATTTACATGTTTCGTTAATTTTTTCCGTCTAAGTGAATCGATTTGGCGAGGGACCAACCTCCGTTTCATATTTTAACTTCCGCGAGAGTTAATTTTATTTTATAAGTTCAATATCATCAGAATTGATAAAACAAAAAAGTATCAAAAAATCTCCTTAATAGATTAGCAATCAGGACATTGCAAGTTTAATTTTATTTTTTTATGTCTTATATTAACGAAAATTAATCAATGTACCAGATGTTGAACGAAAAAGTACCAAAAAGCTCCCCTTACATGTTCTTATTCCCCCAGGACCATGCATTTTTAATTTTATCTTTATAGGTCGAATTATAACAACGATTCAAAACATACCAAAGAAAAAATAACCAACATTTTTAATCCCATGGGGTTTCATTCACTCAGGACCATGCACCTATAACATAACGTTTCTAAGTTCAATATTATAGAAAATTTAAGAATGATCACATTCCATTTTCCGACTTTATGTAGTCGAAATATTCGAAAACCGGTTTCTAAAAAATATCGAATAATCGACAAAAACAAATTTTTTGCATTTGTGTTAGTAGCAAATTTGAACGCCTAAAACTCTGAAATTATTGAACAGATTTTAATAAAATATGTATTGTGCACTTCTGTAAGTAAATATCTTTCAAATGGTGTATATTTTGTTCAAATCGGTTGACATACAGAGGAGGAAAGTGTTCTTGACTGTTTTGCCATAGCCGATTTATATATACATAGATTCTATACTTTTTGCCCCGTAAAAATCAACAGTTTGGAAAGTGCCCTGTAAAATAGGTGACTTCAGTTTATATATGGGGCTATTTTTAAAACAGCGACGAGTGCTTCAAAGAGCAACAAAGCTACGCAAAAATTTAAAAATTCGGACAAGTTTGCAAAAATAGCAAAAATAAGCGAAAAGAAGAACTTAACTTTTTCAAAACTTTTGATTAATTCATCTATGTCAAACTTGTAGGGACAACATTTTATATGGATGAGGTCTTCGAGATGTTCATCTGTGAGACGATTTCTGTGCTTATTTTTTATAAACTTCAAAAAAAACAAAATTAAGATTCACATAAAAAGGTTGATCCAAACATCGAATACATCTTTAGAATTATGGCGATTTCTTTTCTGAGAAATATGTTGCATAAATGTTACATGCTCTATCTCTTTTGTGTAGAGCATGTAACATTTATGCAACATATTTCTCAGAAAAGAAATCGCCATTAAATTTTTTCTTTTTGGATATACATATGTTTTTGTTTATATTTTTTTCCAGAAGTTTATTCCACTTTCTAGAGGTAAAGATAAATTAACTTGCATTTTTTTAAGTTCTTCTTTTATGTCACCATTATGTATTTCAATGTTACCCAGTAACGGATTATTATAAAGTTCGATAATATATTTTATAAGTTGTATAACACAAAGGTACAAAATAAAAATTTTTTGTGTTGATAAAATATTTGTAGCAATTCTTTACCAATTCAATGTAGCTGATTTTAAAACTGCACTTTTTATACCCACACCACAATAGTGCAGAGGGTATTATGCATTTGTGCTGATGTATGTAACGCCTTAAAATATTGGTACTAGACCCACCTTAAAGTATACCGATCGTCTTAGAATCACTTTCAGAGTCGAACAAAGTACAGGCAATTTTGGAGATAATTTGATGAAATTTGGGTCATAGGTTCTTATTGGCACAAGGACCAAGCCTATTGAAAATGGGCCGAATCGTAGGACCACGAGGGAAGATAGGGGGAAATTACTTCCTCTCAGAAACTATCAAACCCATTTCAACGAAATTTAAAACATAGATAGAACCATATCTATATGGACACAGAATGTATGCATTTTTTTAAAAATAGGACCACGAAGGGAGATAGGGGCAATTTCTGCCTCTCAAACCGATTTTAATGAAATTTAAAACATAGATAGATCCATATCTAAAGGGACACATTAGCTATACAGTTTTTCAAAAATAGGACCACAAGGGGAGGTAGGGGGCAATTTCTGCCTCTCACAAACTTTCAAACAAATTTTCATGAAGTTTATAAACATAGATAAATCCATATTTACATGGACACATAAGCATGATGTGTTTTTAAATACTGTGGTGTAGGGAATCATATGGTCGGGCTTGACCTACTGTACTTTCTTACTTGTTTTTTATGCGGAAGCTTTTTGACTCTAAATCAGTTTATAATATCTTATCAAACAATTGTAAACAAATTAAAGATTGTTAGATGATAACTTATATGCATGTGGCAGTGTAAATGAAACTGAACTGGCAGAATAAAATAAAGAAATTAGTTTTATTTTTGTTTTTTCTTTACCCACTTACAACAACATTTAGAGTTGACAAAAAATCAACCGATTGTGGTCGGGACTGTAAGAAAAGATAACCTGACTGTTTATTGTTGTTGTTTTTGTTCAAGCTTTGATATTGTTACAAGTAAAACTGGGGCTTATAATCCATATTCGCTTAACAGTTTTATTTGTACACCGAGGGAAAAATCCGGTATAAAAATACCAAAATTGACACCATCCGTTGTCAAAAGTTCAATTTGATAACGAATGGTGTCAATGTTTTTTAACCGCCTCGTTGTCAGTTTGTCACCATTTGTTCTCATTATGACATCAAATTGGTTATATATGCTGTTGTCATTTTTGACAACACACCGTTAATATATTGACAACATTCGGTTGTCCTTTCGATAACACATTGTTCTGATTGTAGTATGTACTTAATAACCCATTCTGAACCCAAGTAATAAAATGGAATAATATAAATTTATTAATTTATTTCACATTTTTTAAATAAAATACTTATAAGAAAAATACATTAAAAATTCACACTTTTAATTTTAAATAATAATTAAAGTTTACAATAAAAATTAAAAAAAAACAGGTACTTAATTTTTATATAGATTTAGTAGAAATCAAATTTAATATATACATATGT
The DNA here is from genome assembly GCA_930367215.1 of Pollenia angustigena. Taxonomy (NCBI): domain Eukaryota; kingdom Metazoa; phylum Arthropoda; class Insecta; order Diptera; family Polleniidae; genus Pollenia; species Pollenia angustigena. Next base: position 224,870,693 of record OV884059.1, read on the forward strand.
TCATTAGGGTGTCCCAAAATTTTTTTTGTCAGAGGCTCAAGCATAATTTGAAAGCTTATAGGTTCGAGTATTTTTGATTTTTTTTTAGATTTTTAGGAAGAGGTCGCGCAAATCAAGTCTTTGTTAAAAATCTCGTTTTTCGGCCTTTTTTCAAACTTGACTCATAACTTTGTCAATAACCACGTTCATTTAATTTTTTGACCGATTATTTCTAAAGAGAATTTCCCAAACTTTATTTCCATATGCAAAAACTTTAAGTTCCGGCAATATTTTTGTCCATTACGATTTCACATATTAAGTTATTTTGTAATTTTTTAAAAAATTCTGTAAAAAACGGTTTATTACTTTTCAAATTTATATGAAAGGTATAAAAACTAGTGACGCGATTTTGAATACCGATAAGTTCTAGACAATTAAGGAAAACAAAAATGGAATTTTGTCCTACAGTTTCCGAGTTACACTATTTTTATAGTTTGTACCTTAAAAATGGTGATACTTTTTTCGTTATAATTATTGTATATTTCCATTAATTTTTATAGTTACGTTTTAACTGTCATTAACTTTTGACATTTATTGATCTAAACCGTTACACGCTGTCATTTTCAGTTTATATTTTATGTGTGCTCCAGGAGCTATCCATCGGGCTCGCTGGATAATGAAAATTATCTATTCTTTGAAAATATGTATTTTCCGAAACCAGTTTAATTCCTATATAGACAAATCAACAGTTGATGCCTTGCTTGAATTTAGTTCATTTATTTTAAGAATAAATATCAAATATTGGTACCTCTGCCAGTGCCCTCGATACGCTCCTCTCAATGATCTGAGCCTATTAAAGGAATTGGATAGTTATAAAATTATTAATAAAGCAAATGCAAAAGCCTCGCTTTAACTTTTCTAGGTCATCAGTGGTACTTTACTCCGAAATTGGCTGCCCCAGCGTTTTTTGATGAACGTATCGACACCAAAACTTAGCACTTAATGACAAAAAAAACTTGCAGATACTCCATGCAGCGATTATGAAGTAGCAAATGTAACTTTAACAGAAGAAAACTTTAGAAATAAAGAAATTCAACAATTCATTTCAAAAGCCAGTCTAACTTTTTTTGAAGCATGCAATATTTCAATCGATTTTTAAAAATAGATCCACAGAGTTGGAAAGCCAACAAGTCATTTCAAGAGGCAAAGAAAAAAGTTCAACAATTACAAGTAGTAAATGATGTGGCAGAACGAGGTGTGGATTTGGCTAATACTTATATTAATGTCACAACTTCTGAAACTGATTACCAGAATTAATTGCAAGGTATATAACTACATCGCGAGAACCGCAATAAATGATTTTTCACAGAGCAAAAGAAAAGATTTTTTTTTTGTTGATTGGGTAAGATTGGTGAACTGGCAAACAGCTTATAATAACAAATACTGGGTATAAAGAAAAAAACGGGTATAACTCAGGAACGGTAAGAACAAATTTAAAAATTGTTTATTCATATTAATAAGAATTAATTTGTCTTTCAAACTGCATCATTAGTTTTTTTCGTTTTTATTTAAACTTAAAAAGTTGTAAAGCGTTATAACGAAATTTTTTAAAAAAAATTACGAAAAGTTGTAATTAAGGATATCTAAATGAGTAAAGTCATCACCAAAACTTATAGTTTTTTCACACAGGAATAAATTTTGGATACTTTTCTTTAAAACTGATTCCTCAGCAGTGAAAAACTCGTGGTATTAACCAAGTTATGAGTAAAGTTAAAAAAAGGCCGAAAACTCCGTTTTTTTTATGAAAACTCCATTTGCGCGACCTCTAAACCTATTCCGAAAATTCTTAAAAAAAAACCAAAAATACTTTACCCTATAAGCTATTAAATTTTAACTGAGCGCCTATGAAAATCAGAAAGAAAAAATTTTTTGGGACACCCTAATGTGCATACAATCAGAATAAACAAAAATTAAAAATTCATTTTTTTATAATTTTATAAAATTTTAAATAATAATTTCAATTTTTAATTTTAAATAAAATATACATGGGTTGTTCACGGAAGGAATATTATGAGGTTATATGGTTATGTAGTTATATTAACAGCAATAAAATACATTAAAAAATAAATAAATAAATGCATTTTGTCTTTGTAAATATTACTTTATAACCATACTAGCAAACCCGGCGAACTCCGTTTCGCCACCAGATGTCTTCGTTTTATGTAACATTTCGTTTGGTGATTAAAAGATAAAGAAAAATTTTTTTTGTAGCTGACCCGACAGACGTTGTTCTGTCCCAATTAGAAAAAATATTTCCGTTCGATTTTTAAAATCCGTTAAAAATAGGAAAAAAGTATTTTTAAATTAAAATGTTGTTCATATACATATATATGATTTACATTTGATTTGAAAATACATATGTTTGTATATATATGCTGTGAATCTTATAGTATTCTATTTTCATTTTAGTTGATAAGATCAATATTCAGGTAAACAGTAAAAAAAAGTAAAACTTATTCGGTTGCTTTGCTAGGATATCATAATTTTTTAATTGCAATGCTTTGTAAAATAAAACATTTTTTGTTTGGTTGTCTGGTTTGTTGATTGTCATTGCATATGCGAGCCTTACTGGAAACTAACTGCAAGCGTTAAAATTGAATGCCATGTCGGTTGGAATCATTGGGATCCGAGGTATCAAAACATTTTCTCCCTTGTACTTTCCTTTAAGCATTGTTGCTTCGATGACGTTATTCATCAGTTTTTTACCGTAAGTCGGGTGCCATTACAAAGACGTTTGTTTATTGGTTGGTTTATATTTCGTAACATTATGATTACCGATCCAACTTTTAGTTTGAATTTATGAGGAGGTAATCCGGGTAATCCCAGGGAGTTCGATTGGATAGTTGACGACATCGTTCTGAGAAGTAATGGAATCTACCGATTTGTACGTCTCCAATTTGCCAGCGATTTCACTTTGAATCTTAAAATTCAGTTCTTCGACATCAACGTAGCTAATAAAGCACGTTCGCTCAACAAATCATGATTTCTGTAATTTTGTATAATATTTGAAAACACCTTTCGGATGAGTTCGGACTTTGATTCGGTGAACCGGCAGAAATTTAAATATCCACCGGGATTTTGTCGTTTCCTATGTCCAGCAATAGTTTGGAAAAAACGTCTCGAGTTTGACCCGCATTTTCAGAGTCAATTTGAGCTTCCTAACAGAGCTACCTATACAAGAGCGGCAAGCGTTTTTTTAAACATGCAAATTCTATTGCCAATACATTTTCAATAAAATAAAACGACCAAGCGAACTATCAAATAAGATTTTCCAGCCGGGTGGTGTTAAATCCGCGTTCTAAAGGTTTGTTTCGTATAAACTGTATGAAAATGAAAAGTTTTGACATAAAACAGACGCTTGCCGCTCTTATTTAGGTAGCTCAGTAACGTGTTTCCACAAAGCAGACGACTTCAAACATGCATTTAATTCATCGGCGGGCGTTGATCGTGGTATCACTGGAAGTGTTTGCCAAAAATCACCTGCCAACAAATCATCGTACCTCCAAATCGGCTTTGATTGTTTCGTAGTAGGCGTAAAAGTAGGCGTGGTAAATTTTTCTTTCGATGAAAACTTAAAATGGAATAATACGAAGATTTGAAAGAAAAATTAGTCCAATCTATGGAGCCGTTTTCGGATTTAAGGTAAATCGTACAAAGTGGGCGTAAAAGTGGGCGGGACAAAATTTTCTTGCCTTATAAACCTAAGTTGGACCATGGCGATCACTTTAAAGAAGAAATCGTCCAAATCGGTCAAGCCATCCTCAAGTTATGTGCTTAATAGAAAAAGTGGGCGTAAAAGTAGGCGTGGTAAATTTTTCTTTCGATGGAAACTTAAAATGCATTGATACGAACATTTGAAAGAAAAATTAGTCCAATCTATGGAGCCGTTTTCGGATTTAAGGTAAATCGTACAAAGTGGGCGTAAAAGTGGGCGGGACAAAATTTTCTTGCCGTATAAACCTAAGTTGGACCATGGCGATCACTTAAAAGAAGAAATCGTCCAAATCGGTCAAGCCATCCTCAAGTTATGTGCTTAATAGAAAAAGTGGGCGTAAAAGTAGGCGTGGTAAATTTTTCTTTCGATGGAAACTTAAAATGCATTGATACGAACATTTGAAAGAAAAATTAGTCAAATCGATGGAGCCGTTTTGTGATTTTAGGTAAATCGAAAAAAGTGGGCGTAAAAGTGGGCGGGGAACAATTTTCTTTCCGTATAAACCTAAGTTGGACCATGGCGATCACTTTAAAGAAGAAATCGTCCAAATCGGTCAAGCCATCCTCAAGTTATGTGTATAATAGAAAAAGTGGGCGTAAAAGTAGGCGTGGTAAATTTTTCTTTCGATGGAAACTTAAAATGCATTGATACGAACATTTGAAAGAAAAATTAGTCAAATCGATGGAGCCGTTTTCTGATTTTAGGTAAATCGAAAAAAGTGGGCGGGGAACAATTTTCTTTCCGTTTAAACCTAAGTTGGGCCATGGCGATCACTTTAAAGAAAAAATCGTCCAAATCGGTCAAGCCGTCCTCAAGTTATGTGCTTAATAGAAAAAGTGGGCGTAAAAGTGGGCGGGGAACAATTGTATATGCTATAAACCTTACGGAGCCCGAGACCTTTCCAACGAATGCAAAACCGCGGAAATCGGTTCGTGCGTTCTGGAGTAATAGCGTCAGGAAGGAAAACCCGACTTATTTTTATATAATAGATAACCTGATAAGCAGCCTTCCGTGAACAACCCTACAATAAATATTTTTAAAAATTAAAGGCACTTCATTGTTAAATAAGTATAATTCTAAATATAAAATTTTAGAAGAAAGAAATTTAAAATTTTTATTAAAAAGAATTCCTACCCGAATAAACTAATTACCAGTTATAAAAAAATTTCGTTACGTATACAACAGAGATGTAAATGAATCATTAATTTTTGATTTTAATTCATTACGAATTAGCTAAAGTTTGAATTAATTCTTTTCACCAAAAAAAAAAGAATTGAATGAAACTTGAATCAATTCATTTGAATTTAGCAAACATGAATTGCAAATCATTTGCAATTCAAATGAATTGGGCAAAATGAATTGCAATTCATTTTTAATGCAAATGAATTGGTAAAATCAATTGCAGATTTTAAAAGCAAATCAACTATTTGCAACAAAGATGTGAAAACTTCCCAATGTTTGTTATGTTCCGGAATTAAATCTCCTATCATTAGAGGAAAAAAGTGGATAAAGCAACTAATTTCACTTGCAGTCATTTTTAAATTAAATTTTTTTAGTCTTTGATAATCTAATGGCAAGGAATTATTACCCACTTCAATTTCACCATACTGAAATAAAGATTTTCTACTATTAATATCAGTTAAATTGATAACTTGATCTTCTATCAATCCTAAAATTACATTACATACATCGTATACACAGACACCTTCATAAATATCGTGCATAATATCAAAACAGAAATTATCTACGACATTAAAACTATTAATATTTTCAAAAATACATGTAGTTTTAATTCCCGTTTCTCGAAAGTCATTTTGTACTAAATCTTCTTGATAATTTAAGTTATTATTTAAAAAATCGCTCCACTCCGTTGTATCAAATTGCATTTGTAACTTTGTTCTTTTACAAACTCGACAATACCTTTTAGAGTTAAAGGATTGTACGAAACCTAAAATGCTATTCACTGCTAAGTTATCACCAATAACTAAACCTAGAATAAAATGTACCTTAAATACCCCATTACCAGTCACTATTTCTATTCCACTATCTAATTTGCTTAACTCATCTGATAAATGATAGAGTGTTTTCTCATTTCCATTTTCTTTTAAATCTTTAGACGAAATGAAAGCAACCGGACAAATATATTCTAATTTAGACAATAGAAATTGCGGCATTGTTGGAAAATTCAAGTAACATCCACATATTGAAAATGTGTGACTACCAAGTGCTTTTACTGCTGCACTTTTTTTTTAAACAATTCTCCACTTGCAAAATTATTTAATTTGTTTCTATTAAAAAAATTTGTTGTGTTTTCTAAAGTATAGTGTAAAAGCTTTGGAATCGCAAACATTTTTTGAAGCATGAATTGCAATGGCATAATGTAAATGTTAGCGGATTTCGGACCTAAAGTGGGATTACCATGAACAACAACTTCAGATATCTCATTACGAATTAATGGTATAAGTTAAGTTCTTTCAAAATTTGAAACATCCTGTATTCGGATTTAATATCATCAAATGGATTTAAACAAAAATTAAGCATATCCCTTAAATCACCATTAATCTCGTTTATCCATAAAGGTTTTAGACAAACTAAAGATATTAAACCAATAAATTATGTATTTTATTCGACCTTTATTTTTAAACTTTAATAAATTTTTGAGCCTTAGGTCTTTTTTTTATAAAAAACTTTTAACTTTTATTTAAAAACCAATATTTCGGCACTTCCTTGAGTGCCTTCTTCAGGGTTATTTTTTCTTTAACAAATTATAACAAATTTAACAATAAGTGACAAATTAAAAAATTTTTCTAATTCAAAAACAAAATAAAATATTTTTCAAATCAAACTTGATCTATTACAATATAAATAAATTTTTAACTTCCGTTTCTATTTTTATAAATTAAGTGTCTATAATTTTGTGCTACATTTTCAGTGTCTGACTTGAAATTAATTCTAGAAATTGACGGAACCTTTATAATTTGTAACATTTCTAACATAAATCTACGTTTATAATTATTTTCTGTATTTAAAACAGTTGTATTTTCAAAATCTGGATAATGGTTTAGATTAGCACAATGAGTTGATAAAGCTGTTTTTTGTGATGAAATATTTCTATATTTTTGATCTGATTTATGTCCTGCTATCCTAGTTCTTAGTTTATTTTTTGTTGTACCTATATATACTTTATTACACTGTCCACTATCATTACCCTTACATGGTATTTTATAAACTATATTTGACCTATCCATCTTCTTTACTTTGTCTTTCATTTTAGTAAATAGTTTACCTACTGTGTTAAAAGATTTATGAGCTATTTTGTATATTTTGCTATCATATATATTTGATTTTTCTAATCTTTCTGAAAATTTTGGTATGTATGTTACCGACTTAAAAATCCTCTGTTCTGTAATACTATTTCGGTTATTTAATCTACTATTTAATCTATTATGTTGAATTAATAAATCTGTTATTAATTGTTTAGGAAAGCTATTATCAGTTAAAATACCTGAAATCTTCCTTTTATTATCTCTATGAAATTCTGAATCACTTATTTTTAGAACTCTTTCTATAAAATTTTTAGCTGTATTAATAATTATTCTCTTTGGATGTTTCGAGAAATAATTAATAATTCTGCCAGAAGATGTTGGTTTTTGATACCAATCTATTAATATCCTATTTCCTCTTCTAATTATCAAGGTGTCTAAATAAGATATTCTTGAATTAGATTCCCTTTCAATTGTAAATTTAATGTTTGAATGAAAAGAGTTAAAAATATCTAACATTTGACCTATTCCTGATTCAGAAATTATACAAAATAAGTCATCAACATATTTAGTTAAGATCTTCGGTTTAATAATTAATTTTTCCACACATATATCTAATAACCTTTCCATAACTATATCTGCTACAATTGGAGAAGCTGGCGAACCCATGGGAAGTCCTTTCATTTGATTATATATATGATTATTTAATTGAAAATATCTACTATCTATTATACAAAATTTAAGAATACGTAAGAATAAGTCCTTCTCCATATTCGTATGTTCCCTTATTATATTCCATTTTTCCTCTATTATATTTATAGCTAAATCTATTGGAATGCTAGGAAACAATGAAACTACATCAAGAGAAATTAACCTCTCATTATTATCTAATGTAATATTCCTAATTCTGTCTTTATATTGAAGAGAATCTTTAACATTATACTTTGAATTTTCAGTAATTTTATTGAGAATTCCTGTTATATATTTACATAGTTCATATGATGGAGAATTTATCATTGAACATATTGGCCTTAATGGAAAATTCATTTTATGAATTTTTGGAACACCGTATAGCCTAGGTGCTATTGCTGTATTAGTTTTAAGTTTATTCCTTTCTGCGATTGTAATTGTATCATTATTAAAAAGTTCCTGAACTAAACTATTATTTATCTTTTCTAGTTTGCTAGTAGGGTCCTTATCCAATCTCTTATAATTTGAGTCATCCCTCACAATATCATTAATTCTTAACTCATAATCAACTCTATTCATTGCAACAGTTGTGTTCCCTTTGTCTGCATTTAAGATAAAAATGTCCCTATTAGATCTCAAAAATCTATCTGTTTCCTTTACTTTGTCCAATATAAACTTATCCCTATTCGTTAGTCTCATTTTATTAATGTGGTTGTCTATATTTGTAGTCAGTTGTGTTCTTGCTATTTCCTGTTCCTCTTTTTCCCTAAGTGTCTGTACTAAATCCTCTCCTTCAGTTATAATTTTCAAAACTGGAAAATGTTTCCTTTCCGTCGGTAGCATGTGTTTATGACCTAATGAGAGAACCCATTGTGCATCATTTGGTATATTTATGTTAGATTTGTTAACAAACCAATTATTATTAAATTTTATACCTAGTTCCCTTCTTTGTAAATTAACAAGATCTTGAAATTTCTGTCTATGTCTATACTTGATTTTCTCATTTAAATTGCTCGCTAATTTATCTTCATATTCTAAGAAACTTGCATATTCCACATCACCAAAACAATTCTGTAGCTGGTCTTCTATTATCCTACATTCCTTCTTTACTTCTTTTAGCTGCTCATGCTTATACCTTATTCTTATATTTAAAATCTTGTTTTGTAGTTCTTGAACATAATTTGATGTTTTTTGTCGGTATGACGGCAAAACATCACCAAAACAATTAATTTATAAAAATAGAAACGGAAGTTAAAAATTTATTTATATTGTAATAGATCAAGTTTGATTTGAAAAATATTTTATTTTGTTTTTGAATTAGAAAAATTTTTTAATTTGTCACTTATTGTTAAATTTGTTATAATTTGTTAAAGAAAAAATAACCCTGAAGAAGGCACTCAAGGAAGTGCCGAAATATTGGTTTTTAAATAAAAGTTAAAAGTTTTTTATAAAAAAAAGACCTAAGGCTCAAAAATTTATTAAAGATATTAAACCAAATAAAACTGTTAAACGTATAAGAATTATAGCAACAGTTCTACTTGTAACAATATCAAAGTTTAAACAAAACACATCAACAATAAACAACAGTGGGTTCATCTCATCTTACATTTCCCCACTACAATTAGTTGAAATTCTCTCAACATTAATTGTAGTTGTAAGTAGGTTAAGAAAAACAAAATGAAAAAAACAACAACTTACAAAAGATGTTGTCAATTAAGTGTTTTTTAGGCCGTGCACCGCCTGTTTATTATCAAAAAGTAATTTCAATTTTTGGGAATACAAAATTTTTTTTTTTTTTTTTAATAATAAACAGGCGGTGCACGGCCTAAAAAACACTTAATTGACAACATCTTTTGTAAGTTGTTGTTTTTTTCATTTTGTTTTTCTTAACCTACTTACAACTACAATTAATGTTGAGAGAATTTCAACTAATTGTAGTGGGGAAATGTAAGATGAGATGAACCCACTGTTGTTTATTGTTGATGTGTTTTGTTTAAACTTTGATATTGTTACAAGTAGAACTGTTGCTATAATTCTTATACGTTTAACAGTTTTATTTGGTTTAATATCTTTAGTTTGTCTAAAACCTTTATGGATGAAGTTTCCTGATGATCTGGCCTAAGCAACCACTGAAATGCATAGGAATAGCTTATCCCATCAACAATAAATTTCAAGTGTTTTTATCAATAATAAAAACTGGGAATTAAGCACGAATAACAAAATCTTTTGAAATTAAAATTTTGTATTCCCAAAAATTGAAATTACTTTTTGATAATTATCTGAAATTATAGTGTAGTTTTGGGACATAACATTTTCTTCTGGAATTTTCAAAAATTGTTGACATTTTTCAGTACTTTCACAGAATGAAATTTTTCTAAATGCCGCCGGAATGAATTAAATACTGTAAATGTTTGGTCACAGTTAGCTTGTACACATTTACTGTCATATTCATAAAAAATAAAATAAGTTTGAAATGTATTTCAAGCCAAAATTTTCATACACATTTTTCTTAAAATGCATTTCAAATCCATTTTAATTTTTGTTGAATACCGGGGTTAATCTTTAACATTTTTGGAGATAAATTATGATCGAATTTGAAATGATTAATTAATATATATGATTTTTTAAAACTTTTTTTACATCTATAACATGTGTAAAACAAGTAAGAAAGTATAGTCGGCCAAGCCCGACCATATGATACCCTACACCACAGTATTAAAAAACACATCATGCTTATATGTCCATATAAATATGGATTTATCTATGTTTATCAAACTTATTAAAATCGGGTTAAAAGTTTGTGAGGGGCAGAAATTGCCCCCTACCTCCCCTTGTGGTCCTATTTTTGAAAAACTGTACAGCATATGTGTCTATATAGATATGGATCTATCTATGTTTTGAATTTCATTAAAATCGGTTTGAGAGGCAGAAATTGGCCCTATCTCCCCTCGTGGTCCTACTTTTTGAAAAATACATCCCTTTTGTGTCCATGAAGATATGGTTCTATGTTAGTTTTAAATTTTATTAAAATCGGTTTGATAGTTTCTGAGAGGAAGAAATTTCCCCCTATCTTCCCTCGTGGTCCTACGATTTGGCTTGGTCCTTGAGTCAATAAGAACCTATGTCCCAAATTTTATAAAATTATCTCTAAAACTGCGACCTGTACTTTGCGCACAAGGTTACATGGACATCCAGCCAGCCAGCCGGACGGACATCGTTAGTTCGACTCAGAAAGTGATTCTGAGTCGATCGGTATACTTTAAGGTGGGTCTAGGACCAATATTTTAAGGCGTTACATACATCAGCACAAATGCATAATACCCTCTCCACTATTGTGGTGTGGGTATAATGATTCATTTAATTATCAATTACTATTGTTTAAAAAATAAATAAGTGAAGTTATTTTTGCGGATTTAAAATCAAATTGTGTATTAATTTCGTAAAAAAATTTTTGTAAAAATAACAGTGTTGCCACTTTGTGGGTAATTACCCGAATTTGGTATCATATTGACGGTCGTGGGTAGAGCGTGGGTAATTTCTCTTAGGTGTAATTCAGGTGTAATTTGAAATTTTTACTTCAGATGCCCAAATAAAATCAAGATTCGATTTCAGTGATGACATTTATTTCATTTTAAATATTGTTGCTAAGAAATGCACAGCCTTCTGAATCAAAGTCTCGGTTTATTTTTAAGAAAAGACTTTAATCATTAAACATACGTATATTTTCAAATGTTTGGTAATGAATGTCGCTAAATGGACACTTAGATTTGGATAAAGATGCCTATCATAGTGATTTAGAACCTGAAGTTTATTGAAAAAAGTTATTCAAACTAAAAACTTGCCTGGGGGAAGATATGTTTCCAATATTGCAAAATATAATTAATTTTATTTCTATCTTGCTACTTTTTAATGCTTTAGTTTAAAGAATATTAAACGCCCTTTACATTTGTAAAACTGAATTACGAAAGGGACAGTTGTATAAAACTCTGCAGGCATTATGTTTACTAAATAAGGTATAAAGGGTATTTTTTAAGACCATGAAACTTAATAGTAGACAACACAAAAAAAAAAAATAAATTTTAATCGCAGATTGAAACACGGCATTACGATTTGAAACTGATTTAAAACAAATATACACCGCGTATGTCCTTGACGAAACGCATTGCACTTTGTTTCTCTTTTTCGAATAAAATGAACAATGTTGATCTCCAACTGGTTTATCAGCATTAACCACTGACTTCACAGCCCTACGGAAAACAATCAATAAGTGTCACATCGCACGGCCTTGAAGTCTAATTGTCAGTTTATTTCCTCTAAATAATGAAGTCACCTTTAAGTTGCGAAAATCGATGGCTGATTTTCAAAGTAAATTTGGATAATTTGGTGGCGTTGTTCAAGCATGAATCTATTCATGATGATGTGCCTGATCAAAAAGTGAAAATAGTATGACAGTTCGTTTGACAGCTAACCTTTCGTAAGCTCTATGGGGCTAAAAAGCATCCATTATAAAGCAATGACAAGGAACATTTTAAACCTTCCCAAGATATATCAACCAAATGTGGAAGTTAAACTCATTATTTTAGCAGTTTTATTTTATGTTTTATTAATTTTTTTTAAGTCTTTAATGTTATTTTTGTTAATTTAAATAAAATTAACAGTTTGACTAATATTGATCTTGTTTTAATGAGTCTGTTGTGTTTTTGCTTCTTTGTAAATGTCTTTTTATTAAATAAAACTTAAATTTTATATCAGGTGTAATTTCATTTAAATCGGGTAATTTTGCTTCATCTCAAGTGTAATTTTGAATCTTGCTGGTGGTAACACTGATAGATAACCATGGCTGTCCACAAGCTTCAGGATATTTCAATGAAAGGGTATGAAAAATTTTAAAACAAATGTCTAGGCATTCAATAAATGAATTAAACTTAAGCAATTTGTTGTTGAAAAAAACATAAAAACTTTTTATATTTACGTCGGTTTAACCCTCAACGATGATAAATGGTTGTATGGTAAGTCGGGCAGAGTAATACTTGCTTGTGACTGCAGTGATTTGTCTCTTGTAATCGTTTAAACACGCCAACCGTAAAACTAAGCTTTATTGAGAGTCAACGATTGTTACTTTTTTATTTCGTTTACCGGTTTGATTTTTAAATCTCGCTGGTGATGGTAAAACGGCGTTGAGTAGAACTGTGTATAAATAATCCTTAGAATCTATAAGAATAAAATTAATTAAATTATTACATATGTATGTACATTAGGTATTATAATTTTGAATAATCAAAGTTTTGATTAGTTTTATAATTTGTGAAAAAAAAACTTTAAATTATTCAAAATTTTAATTATTAACATTTTTGAGTAGTTGAATAATTACGATTTTGATTAAATTAAATTTTCAATTTTAAATTATCGATATTTGTGATTAATCGCACATCCCTAGTAAAACTAATAATATTACATACATATACATATACATATGTAGGTATGTGTCATTTCGACAAAACATCTTAAGTATAGATAAGATAGCAAAAAAAGTTTTAAAAATAATTGGTGAAAAAATAGTTTTTATTAAATAATAAAATAAACCAAAATTAAAGACAAATTTTGTTTATAATACAACATTTTAAAAACGTTAACAAAAATGTTTTTTTAATGAAAATTCGTATAGTCAACATTTTATTCAACTTTTTAAAATTTGACCTAAGATGTTTTCTCTCAAACATACATATTTATTACATATGTACATTAGGGTGGGTCGAAAAAAAAAGATGTGCCAGTCACCCCCTAGAATGAAAGATATGTCAATGAAGTTTCTAAAACAGAAAATTTTTTTTTTGACACGCCCCAAAATACAGCACTTTTTTTTTTTTTTTTTTTTTTTTTTTTAACACATATATTATAATTGAATTACAATAAATCTTAATTGTAAAGCACTAGCGACTAACGGCTATCGGCTCTTAGGTACTAATAAGTAGGTTCTATGTATTAACTTAGAAGATACATATATAAAGTTTGCATTATTAAATTTTATTGTGTAAAGAGAGATTTTGCCAAAAATTAAAGACTATGTTGATGTTATTTTCGGATGGAGTTTTTAGCATATTTATCATATTTGGTGAATTAGAGATGGTACTGCGAAGTTCAGCAAGGGCAGGGCAGTCGCACAATATATGTGAAATCGTTAAAGGTGAATTAATACAGTATGAGCATTCAGGTTGGGGGCGTCTATTTATCAGGTATTCATGAGTTAGCTTTGTGTGAGATAACCGTAGTCTAACAAAGCATTTATTTTTCTGGCAATTAGTTGACGTTGGGAGATGTATGGGTTTTTTATTAGGGTTAATAGATTTATAAGGATGCTCGTAATTATACCACTTCCGATTAATAGATGTGTTTAATTTTTAAGTTGGAATTCTGGCTAAAAAGTGTTTGGAATTAGGTTTAAAAATGTAGGTGGGTTCACGACAGACGTTTTTCGCAGCTATGTCAGCTGCCTCATTTCCTGTGATACCAATATGGCTAGGAACCCATAGTAGCGTTGCCATTTAAAGTCCGATCTCATCATATCGTATATCGTTGTTCATGTCCTTGTAAAACTAAGTATGTCTAGCTTTTATTACACTCGCTTTTATGCCACGCCTCAAAATTAAGCCCCTTTTTTCCTTTTCACATACATATTACATTAAACCAGGTAGAAGCCAATACAAACCAAAAACATTTTCATAATTCATGCTCTAGAATAAAAGGTTTAGTTTGAAAAACTTTAAAAAATGTTTTTTGCCACGCCCTAAATTACAGCCCTTTTTGTTTTATATATACAGCATCTTCATTTACAGTCCAATCTCATCGTATAGTATATCATTGTTAACGGCTAGAATATGAATTTATTTTTAGTGCTTTTTTAGTCTAACTTCAAATTCTTGATGGTATTTATGATATCTAAGATTATTCCGTTCTAATGTATAATTTTTAAAACGTATCATGAAAATGTTTCTGAAGCTGAATACATTATTCATTTTTCCTATGTAAAACTATTTAACAAATATAACACATATTTGCGACTAACGATCTACTTGACGTTTGTCAACTTATTTAAAAGCCAAATTTTCAAATCTTACTTCACTTTGAGATTTTAATCTTAAGTTAAAGGTACGGTTGTTAATATTGACTAGTTTGCATATAAAGAATTCAAGCATTAAAAAATAAAACACAATGTATATCAAAGCAAGTGAGCTTCCAAAAGAAAAATTACCAACGAATCGCGACGTTATGCAATATTTCTTATATTTAAAATCAATTGGTACCACAACTGTGAAAAAAAATGGAAGTTTGCCTCGGTATACTTAAACAGTTAAAAAAGTCGTTTGTGATTTATGGAAAACTACAGGTATTCCAATTTTGAGTAAAACATCAATAAGAAAAATGTTAGTGCGTATTCTTGAGTTACATTATGAAATTCTTAAAAAACCCATTTTGTATTCTGATAATGAGTGGAATGTTTTATTTCGAGTTTCAAAGTGTAAGTGTAATGTTGAAACAATGGCCAAATGTAGTTGCCCCGAAATTATCAAAATTCCCAAAAATATATTGAGTTTTTTTTTATTGACCAGTGTAAAATAAGATTCTTAAGCTTAGATAGCTGGCAATTTGCTTGTTTAGATGAGAATAGTAGCAGTTCTGTGGGAGATCCTTCATTACATTACACATAATCATATTTTCCAGCATGAAGTGATGAAGATGAGTTTAATACGGAAAGTAACGACGGAAATACAATCAAAGAGCAAATAAAAGTTTCAGATGTATCACTGCAAAATTTTGCTTTAGCATTAGATCGCACAGGCACATCAGATCGGTTTGGATCCCTTTTGGCAACATCACTTATAAAAGATTTAAAAATATCAATGGCCACAAAACCTACGGAATATGGAGATATTAGGGAATCAATGATACACTACTTAGATAACCTCATTATTGATAAAAATAAAGTTCAAAGGGCACGAAACAAGTTTAGAACGGAAGCGATAGCATCGTCTATAAGTGATAATGTGTTAAAATGTATTTCATTCGATGGAAACAAAGATACGGCGTTAAGAAAACAAACACTTGCAAAACAAACTCGTATTTATAAAACAACCGAAGAACACATAACGATTGTGAAAGAGCCTAGTTCAGTATTACTCGGATACACATCCCCATTAACTGGCACTGGTATTGCGATTCAGCAAGCGATAGTAAATTTTTTAAGCTCTGAAGGTTATTTACTGAACTTTTTAGTTGCAGTAAATTGTGATGGAACGGCAGTAAACACCGGCTACAAAAGTGGAGTAAATGCATGTATGGAAAGGCACTTACAACGACCTCTGCAGTGGAATGTCTGCCTATTTCATTTTAACGAACTTCCACTTAAAGCACTTTTGAAACACTTGGTTGGAAAGCAAATCGGGCCGGGAATTTGGGGTAGAGAGTTTGGGAGTGAGTTAATATCATGCCATCAGTTTCCTGTAAGTAAAATATATTATTTTTCCTTCAGCGTCAATAGTATATTTAACATTTGTTTGCAGGTCGTTGATAATTTTCATCCAATTTTAATGGGGTCCATGCCTGATAATATAAGCGATTGGAACATTCGTGATGACCAACTCTACCTTTATCGTATGGTCTTAGCAATTAATAATGGCTACTGTGATAAGGTACTAGCTAAACAGAACCCTGGTCCATTAAATGCAGCGCGGTGGTTGACAACAGCGTCTAGATTCCTTCGTCTTTATGTATCAAAAAAGAAACCATCAGAAACTTTGATAAACTTAGTTCAGTTTGTAGTAAAGGTTTATGCACCATTTTGGTTTCTTGTGAAGAACCAGCCACAGTTCCCACATGGAAGTCGTCATATGTTTAAATATATACAATGGACTCGAGATCTACCCCAAAAAGCACAGAATGCAATACGCTCCACAATAGAACACAACAGCTATTACTTGCATCCCGAAAATGTACTTATCTCAATGATTACAGATACAAATCCAGCTATACGGTATCAGGGCTATGAAAAAATTAGAAGTATTCGATTAGATCCACCAACATATCTGCGGGAATTCCGAACACCAAAAGGCTACATCAATTTTAATGCCAAAACATATGACGATGCAACTATGTGGAATGATCTACAAGTGACAGAGCCACCATGTCTATATTTGATCACCGCTGAGCAACTGGTACATTACCAATATTCCTCTTATGAGATAATTGAATTACCAGGTACGTTTATCAAAACATAGAAAATTACATCCATATGATATAAATATTAAATATACAATGTTAAATTTAAATATTAACTTTAAAATTTACATCTTTAGAATTTCCATGCCATTCTCAAAATACGGAACGTTTTGTGCGTGTAGTAAGTGAATCCGCAAGCAAAGTAACTGATGAAAAGCTAATGGGTTATATTTTTGCTAAGATAAGAAGTCGAGAGAAGTACAGCCACCTTGATTCTCGTAAAGATTTACGTACACCAGTACCTCGTTTCTGTATTTCTCGCTTCGTAAAATTTTCCGCATGAAACGTGTGAATTGCAACAAAAATAGTGTGAAATGAAACAAAAAATGGTTTTTCTCACGCAAGTGTTTCTGTATCTTTTCTTGGCGAGAATTATCTGTCATTTTAATAATTTTCCACCAATTATTGGAAGGATGCGAGAAAAGGTGTTTCTATAACAATGTTTTGCGAAAAGTTTCTTTCAAGAACTGTCAAAATAAGTCGCATTTGAAATTGGTGGCGAGAAAAACAAAATGTAGATATTTTGAATTTAAAATATGTTTATATACTATTTTTTTTAAATAAATAAAAAATAAAAGGAATATAAATGATGAACGTCTAATTTATATGATGAAAATAAACAAAAAACCATTGTCATATTTTGTTATTTTAAATTTTTTTTAGCCTTTTCTTGTTTTGGTTTTGATCAGCGCTGCCAGAAAAATTTGTGTCAAAATCGTCAATTTTCTGAGAAAAAAATATAAAAGATCCTCTTTTTTTGTTTTAAAAATCGTGTAATTTAAAATAAATTTTAAACAAATTTGTTTCGACTTTTATTAAAACATAATCAAACAAAAACAAAGTTAAAGTTCATGGGTATTTAATAATTTCTTTAAATTTATATTTCTTTTGTTAAGCCTAGTATTCTGTTCAAATTTGTGAAAAATGTTGAGCAACATTTATTATTTCACACGAAAATTTTGACATGTATCGATGTTACCTATCATGCGAGTTTGTACAATTTGCCGATTTTATTCCTGCAAAGTATGCGACATTGTTTTGCGCATGTAAACAAACCCCACATGTATTTTACTAAAAAATATTTTTTATTAATAAAAAATTTAATAAAAAAGAAAGTAAATATGGATAAAAAACTGTTACCGGTTGTGTTATATTAATTTTTTATTTCTTATTAAATAATCAGTTCATCCTTTTTTGCTTTTGCTTAAAATTCCACGTGAAATAAGTGCAGCTTACTTTATTTCGCAGTAGTAAAAAAACGTTGCCTGAAACATTTCGGAACTTCTTCACAAAATGAACAGAGTACAACTCTATCAACATTATTTCATAGATATTCCGCACAAGTTTTTTTCATATGCGTTTTGACAGCATTTCACGTGAAATGTTGAACAGAGTACCAGGCTTTAAGCTGAAGGATTATTTTTTATAAAACTATTTATTTTCTTTAATCCGATAACAATTAAATATTGTTTTTCCCTGAAGAAGTCACACAAAGGCATGAGAAAATAGCATATTAAACAAAAAATAAAATAAATGGCCCATAACTATAGTCATAAACAAAGCATACTTTAAGAGTTCTAAAGTAAACTTTTATTAAAAATATGCTTTTGATCTACTATACACAAGCAAAAGCATACTTTACACGTTAAACCCGATGTTAATTTTAAAACCAGCTGAAGTTGTGTTTAACTCATTTAACAACAGCATCAGCTGTTTTTCGCCAAATAAAAAAGTACTTGCAAATGTTAAAAATGTTTATGTTATAAGATGTTGGCCGATATTTTGCAATTATTAATGATTTGCAGGAAAACTTTTATGGAAAGAAACACAAAATACATATGTATAGGCCCTAATTGTGTAAAACGCTAGGCCAAAATTGCCTAGCGTTTTACACAAAGTTTTGTATTTTTGTTGTTGCTTTCTACATAAAATCATATTGCGTGTTTAAACCCTACAAGATATGCAGTGTTTTATTTATATTTTAATTTTCAGTGTCGGCTGCTTAAAGTTGCCACTTGCTTATATTTTGTTGCATGTTGTATGAAAAATTTACTACATTTGAGGTGGCACCCAGTCAAAGTCGGTTCAATTTAAAACATACTTTAGTTTCGACTATAGTAGCAAAATATTTAAAAGAATATTTTTATTTTAAAGTTGTTTTTAAATAGAACCGACTTTAGCGTTTGACTATGATTATGGGCCAATATTTTTACAAAAGCAAAAAGAAGCCAAGCTTAATAAAATAAACATACATCCTTATTTAACATAGATATATATTTACAAATACTGAGATCAAAATATAAAATTTTGTAATTAAATCAGCTTTGTGAAAGCCCTAGAATTCATAGTGACAACGGTGTTTTATATTTATATCGTATGTAGTCCGAAATAGTATATTATTGAAATTTAACTATATCGGTTTACAAATGGCTGAGATATAAATCTGTAATTTACCTATTCCTATAAATTGTTTTTCTTTTTTTTACCTGAAATAGAATAGAAATAATGGTTTTGGCCCAAAAATGTCCATATAAGATAAGAATATCAAAAGGGTGTTTCCACAGAAATTGACCCCTTATAGCTCAAAAATTAAATTTTTATTTTGAATTAATTTTTCCGCTATTATACAAAATAAATGTATCGTGTCATATTCCTAAAGATTAACTTTAATTTTATTTATACTAACAAAAATATATTTTTTTTTTTGTCACCGATAATAAATGAATTCACACGCAAAAAACTTGTAATTTTAATAATGTATTATTTAAACAAAACATTTCAAAGAATTTAATCAGATATTTAACTTGACACATCCTGTGCAAAATTTAAAAAAACATGATGTTTGTTTCAGACATTTAAAAACAGCACATTTATAAAGTAACGGCCGTTACTTTGGATACACCCAAATATCAATCATATTTTGATAATGTATATAAGAAGTATTAAATGTTCAAAATAAGCCAAATCGGTCCATTTCTTTCCCTCGAAATTTTGCTTTTGCCGATACATTTTTCAGGGAAGAGGCAAACAACTTCAAGGACAATTTTCACAAAAGGGATAAATAAAAAAATTTAAGCTGTCTTGTTTTTAAAGATATTTTTTTTACTAATAAACAAACATATTAAAATATTTAAAACTATCTTATTTCGAAGACTAAGGGGCAACGCCAACAATTTCATTGAAAGCAAAAAAAAAAAATCAAAAGTATTTTATAAATTTGTTGTTACTTTCTACAGAAATTCATTTTGTTTTTTCAATTTTCAACGCCACAAAATATGAAGTGTTTGAAATTTTAAAATTCAATATGAATTTCTATAGAAAGTAACAACAAAATTATAAAATATTTTTGATATTTGTGCTTAATTCCCAGTTTTTATTCTTGATAAAAACACTTGAAATTTATTGTTGATGGGATAAGCTATTCCTATGCATTTCACTGGTTGCTTAGGCCAGATCATCAGGAAACTTCATCCATAAAGATTTTAGACAAACTAAAGATATTAAACCAAATAAAACTGTTAAACGTATAAGACTTATAGCAACAGTTTTACTTGTAACAATATCAAAGCTTGAACAAAATACATCAACAATAAAAAAGTGGGTTTATCTCGTCTTACACTCCCCACTACAATTAGTTGAAATTCTCTCAACATTAATTGTAGTTGTAAGTAGGTTAAGAAAAACAAAATAAAAAACAAACAACAACTTACAAAAGATGTTGTCAATTAAGTGTTTTTTTAGGCCGTGCACTTGCCTGTTTATTATCAAAAAGTAATTTCAATTTTTGGGAATAAAAAATTTTAATTTCAAAAGATTTTGTTATTTGTGCTTAATTCCCAGTTTTTATTCTTGATAAAAACACTTGAAATTTATTGTTGATGGGATAAGCTATTCCTATGCATTTCACTGGTTGCTTAGGCCAGATCATCAGGAAACTTCATCCATAAAAAAATTTTTTATTCCCAAAAATTGAAATTACTTTTTAATATTTTTGATTTTGTTTTGGCTTTCGTCACTTTTTTAGAAAAAATCATTAAATCGTCACTTTGCTAATTTCGGAACAAAAAGTTGTCAAAATGATAATAACTCGTCAAATCTGGCAGCCCCGTTTTTATTATATTTATTTCTTTTGTTGACGTTTCGCTTTTATTTGGCACTTAATTACTGGAAATATTCCAGTATAAACAGAATTTGTTGTGTCTGTTTTCGCATTCAAATACAGAAACACTTTTATCTCATAAATCGAGAAACGATGGAATTTTTTGTTTCACACTTCATGTTAGAAATTTTATGATGCGAGAAATACAGAAACGAGGTACAGCTATCTAATTTATAATTTTTCATATATGTATTTTGTTAAGCATTCATTTGTATGTTTGTAATTAGTTTTGTAAATTTTTTTTCCAGAATAATGCATTTTCTTTATTTTTTTTAGTTCTTGTTTTAACTATGCGCCAAGGTGTCATAAGTCCGAGTTTAGACGAGCGAACATTTGGAAGGAAAACATCTGGAATTCTCTTTTGTTTTTTCATTCGCGGTCACACAGACGCACATGTTGCCGGAAACATTCTGTTACACTATGGAACATTTTTGGGATTATTGTCTGGGGGGTGAGAAATTCCAAGTCAGGGTGATGGTACTAGGTCAGTATAGTAAAACCCTCAAAGGGTTTGGCGTTCGTATGTGTCAGTTTTTTTTTTTTATGACATTTTAAATTTTTTCCTTATCTTGATGTTTTTTCGCTTAGTTGTAACATTTTGGCAAAAACGTAGTTTAACATAACTCGAGAACCACTTGTCCGATTTTGCTAAAACAAACTCAAAACAATTTAGAATTACAATTTCTTTAATCCGTTCATATAACGTTTTTCTTTACAATCAACAGTTTTGCCGGTAAAAATAAATTTGTGGAGAAAAAAAAATATTTTTTTTCCTAAAAATTAAAATTTTTTTTTTTAATTCATAAAAAATCCAAAACGGAAAAAAGGATCAAGTGTTATTAATTTCATGTAAAGTCACATAACCTATAAACAAAATGCGACATAGATCATAGAAATCGATTAACTCGTTCTGCTTTTATTTACAATTAAGTGAAGGTATCCCATTTTGACAAGAATATTGATATTTGTTTTTATTGAAAAAAGTGTCATTTATAGCCTTTTTTATAAATTTTCCCCAATAACTCCAGACTTCTGGCCATAAACTACTAAAAAAATTAAGTAAACATTTTTATAATTTTTTATTTTTATTTTATTTATTTATTTTTATTTATTTTAATAAATATTGCCTAGACTTTTTCGATGGTGGTTGTTCGGGACTAGTGGCATCGCTATCATCAGTTTCTGAACCACACATAATGTCAATGTGTGACTCCACTGTTGGCCCTTCTGCATCTCCTGAAAATTCTTTATTATCAAGATCATCCTTGTCTTGCCACACAAGCTTACTCCACCAGCAAATTTCCGCAATTATTGCACTCGGCGACTTTTTGCCTCTATATCTGTAAGTTTTTGTTTTATTAAAATGAGTTTGAAAAAATAAAAAATCAGTATTACCTCATTTCAAATGGCATAGCAACTTGATGATAGCGTTCACCTTGTTCATCAGATTCGGTAGACAATTGTTTGCTGAAGTAGTCCAGATGATGATGTAAATAATGGATTTTCAAGGACATGTGGACACCAATTTCCGAGAATGCTCTTAACATCCTTGCGACAGAAACATCGTAGTTGTTAGAACGATGCTTTCCCAACAAGCCTTCTATTACTTCTTTGATTGCCTGCGTCAATCAAAATATTGTTGAATGCGTCACTTTTAATCAGCTTTCGTATATCTGGACCATTTAGTACGCCTGATTGGAAAAAATTAATTTGTTAAGATGGAAAATCATGGGAAATGAATGTGATATTATAACTTACCTTCTTTAATTATACTTTCGCTGAGTCTCGGGTAAATTAGTTTCAAACACAAGAAAACTTCATCTCTTTTGGCGACAGTTTTGATAAAATTCTTAACAATTTCAAGTTTAATATGCAGTGGAGGCAGCAATATCTTCTCCTTCGGCACTAGAGGCTCACGAATAATATTGGCCGTTTGTAACCTACTGTGCTCTCGAAGTTTCCATCCGTGGCATGCATATTGGTCACCGGAAAATAGTGTGTCCCTATCGCACAAAAAGCACATATATTTTATATAGCCGCTTTGAAGACCGCAAAGCATTGCTACAACTTTTAAATTCTTTCGTTTCTGTACTATAGGCGATTGGAACTGAAGGTTTTTTATTGGTCTTATGCAGTAAAACCGCCTTCATGCTGAGTTTTGAACTGTCAATAAATAATCTCCAGTCATCTGATTCATATTTTATTTCCATTGCGTCCATCAATTTTCCTACATCCGGGCAATATGCAGAAGTTTTTTCATCATTCACAAGGAATAAACTTTGCAGTGTTGCCTGACGACTTCGATAAGCTGTGACTTTCACACCGGGTGCCAACAAATTGTTTGATTTCAAAATGGAAGCCAGCTCTTCCGATTTATGCAGTGTTAATTCCAACTTGGCAACATTTGAATCAAGCTTATTTTGATTAATTAAAATTGGCTCATTGGATAATGATGGCTCATATGGGGGATCATCACGTGCATGATATGTCGGAGCAGTCGTAGAAGAAAAAATATCTGGGCTAGAAGCTTTTGGCACAGGAATGTGGTCCGAATGAGGCAATGGTGTTGCGGCACTTGCAACACCAACGTAATTATACGATTTTCTTATCCTTTTTGCGGCTCCTTTATTCGCACATGCATAGCAATTCAATGGATTGTGACCTTCGCCAGGATTAGTCCAAGTCATTGGGATACCGAATAGCATACTTTCACGTCTTCTATTTTTCCAATCCATTAGACGGTCGTAGCAGCTTTTACACACTATATTTGGTACCCAATTTTCGTTCAGTATAACATTTTGGTTGAAGTACATCTCGTATGTTTGAACAAAATCAGTTCCCCTTTTTTATGTGTTGAGACATATTGACCACAGCAGTAGCAAAAGCTATTTATATCTGGCTTGCACAGTTCCATATTCTGTTCTCTTTTGTTCACTTTTAAAAAACTGGAGAAAAATCACTTTTACTGTTCGCGTTCGTCGGCACTTGTTGAATGACAAAAATCGATAAATGAACACCTAAAATACTACGTATTTTTCAATATTTTACTGACAGGTACGT
Source organism: Pollenia angustigena (assembly GCA_930367215.1). Lineage (NCBI taxonomy): Eukaryota > Metazoa > Arthropoda > Insecta > Diptera > Polleniidae > Pollenia > Pollenia angustigena. The sequence goes on from OV884059.1 coordinate 224,894,892, forward strand.
TCCAAAACATGAGCACTAATAGATGTGGGTGGAATTTCTGTAAAAAAATCATTCAGGTAGCCAACGGAAAACCCCAAATAATTAAAAAAGTGCACTTTCCTTTTTTCCTTTCAATTGTCCACGCACATTTATTGCCGCTTATTACTTTGCTACCGCAATCATAAAAATCAAATAACCTTTTGTTTATTACTTTTTTTTTTTTGAATTCTAAGAATCATAAAAAAAGTCATAAATGTTTTTGCAAAGAATTTTGTGCATATCTCGAGCAAGTTTACCTTCACTTAATTGTTAATAAAAGCGAAACGCGTTCATAGATTTTCATGATTTATGTCTCATTTATTTCATAGGTTATGCGACTTCACGTTAAAGTAATAGGACTTGAAACTTTTTTTTTACTGTTTTGGATTTTTTATGAATTAAAAATAAAAAATTTAAATTTTTTGGGCAAAAAATATTTTTTAACTTCGAAAGTGTTGCACATATAGGAAAACGGTATAGAAACAGATTAGAGAAATTTTAATTCTTAATTTTTCTAAATTTGTTTCATCAAAATCGGATAAGTGGTTCTCGAGTTATGTTAAACTACGTTTTTGCCAAAATGTTACAACTAAGCGAAAAAACATCAAGATAAGGAAAAAAATTAAAATGTCATAAAAAAAAACTGACACATACGAACGCCAAACCCTTTGAGGGTTTAACTATACTGACTTAGTACCATCACCCTGACTTGGAATTTCTCAGCCCCCAGATTGGCTGTTGTACTGTGTTATGAGAAGAAAACATGGAATTGTAAGTGTCTACTTTGGGTCTATTATAAAGTTTATTTTTAAGCAATGCTTATTTCGAAATAATTAGTTTAGCAGAAACAAAGTGTGAGTGGTATATCAAAAAAGGGTCAAAAAGTGGCACAAAATAGTTAAAAATGATACAAATGGGTTAACTAAAAAAAGGGTCATAAAGGGTATCAAGACCGTCGAAAAAGGGCCAAATTGATACTTTAGTGTCGCAACGGTAACGCTGATGACAAAACATGTTGTTTGGGGTTTTCAAAAGAATATTTGCAAGTCGATCCATCGGATTGGAATGTCAAAACTTATCTGTAGTAAACGATGCTGCTGAAAGAGGTGCCAAATTCATTACAGATTATAAAAATAAATTAACACACAATGAAGAAGAGAAACAATTCCTTTTTCAAGTGGTCAAAGAATATAATATGAATTATCCCACTTTTAAAAAGACTTCACTATTACACTAAATTTATATTAATATGTAATTCATAGAAATATTTTATTTTAATGTTCATTTTTCAAATAATTTTTAATAAATTATTAAATAAGAACATTTAAAAAATTTTTTTTTAAGAAACGCTTTTCTTAAAAAAGAACATTTAAAAAAAATTTTGCCCTCCCCCTAGATTTTATCCTGGCTACGTCCATGTATTCGTGTATTGTCATCGGGAATATGCATGCCTACAAAGCTTCATCCATTCACAGAAAAAAGTGAGAAACGGTTTTGATCACCAAAGTAATTGAAACAAGCAAAAAATTGTTTAATTTTGCACCTATCACCGAAATGATTATACCAATTACTCAAATTTGCAAAAATTGCAAAGCAAGGATTTTTTTTCCAATTAAAAAGTTTTTACATTTTAATTACAAAAAAAATTTAAAAAATTATTAAACAATATTTTAATTGAATGAATTAACAAATTAATTAAAAAAATATCAATATTTTAATTGAATGAATTACTAACGTAATTGATTACAATACAGAAAATTAATTATTTTAATAATTGTATTGATTAAATCAATGATTGAATTTTTGCATTGAATCGATTAAATTTTTAATTGAAAAAATTAAACAGTGTATTTGAAATACACTCTAAATTCAATTACGCAAATTATTAAATCACACAAATTGTTAATTGAATAAGTTTGTTAAATCAATTCAGTTGATGGTTAAATGAAGCAAAATGATAATATTTAAAATATATGTTTTATTTAAATATGGTTTAAAAATAACTTGTTTTATTTGTTTAATTGTAATAGCTCATGCTTAATTGTATAAATTTTGGAAGATTTTTTTGACAGAGGAATTTCATACATACAACTTTGTATAAAATTGTAGAATAACTCTGATTCTTCAGGGTATTCAAGATTGAAAACAAAAAACTGTTTTTGTTGTGTAATTTGGCTGTATTTTTTTCACCTATTCACTTTAAACGCACAACATGAAATGACGCCAAAAAATATTCAAGAATTAACAAACAAAGAAAATTAACACCAAATTTCGATTGCGACCATAACCACCGTCAACACTGTGGTCAGCCACAAGGCATACATAATTGTAATTCGTCTATAACAAATTTCAGTTCATTTTTTACTTGTTGATAGTTTTTTTTTGCACGCGACGCTTACTGTTCTTTTTGATGACAAAAACATGTGTGTATGTACATGTAAGGGCAAAGACAATAAATTTATAAAGATGTTGGTTGCACTTGTACATTTTTCGCAAACTGTTGATGAGGGAGGAAAGCAACAAGGAGAATGCAACAAAGTGTTCAATTCAAACAACCGAGTTGATTGATTCAATTAAACTTATAATTAAAATTAAGCTTAAAATCAAGTAAAATTTTAATTGAAAAAAATATTTTTTTTTAATTCAATCAATTAAGAACGTAATCAAATTTATTTTAAAAGACAAAAATCACTATCAATTGAAAAAAATGGCAATAATTTTTTCTGTGTGGGAATTATTTCCTTCCGAAGGTTACTATAGTATAATATCTAGCTGGACCCGGTCCGCTTTGCTGGCCCTTAGTAAAGATTTAAAATTTTATAAAATTATATTCAACATTTTTGTTTTTTCGAATTTATTCTATGAGCTTTATAAAATATGTACATAACTGAAATTTAATGTATTTTATAAAGCTTTTTGTAATAGTTCTATTCCTTAAATTTTTCAAAAATGACTTTATACACTACCAGACTATTAAATACATTCAATTTATAAAGTATCACTATCCAGTGTGACACAAAGAATGCTGACGAAGGCCGTAGCGGGCCAGAAAATGCATTACATTCTGCTGGTGTCTAATAATTGTACATTTTTCTGTACATAAAATATAGCTCATTGCTTTCCAAAGGCAAAGGAAAGCTAAGGTAAAATGTAACAAGAAAATACAAAATAGTCTGGTAGTGTACTTCTCGACTCTAAAAACCGTCTGGCTGGACCAAATACAATTTGTTTGTATTCTTAGGGCACTGCTACACGTTCAATAGATATCGTGATATTTGGATCGCGATCCATTTTAAAATATTGATGGATCACGAGCGTATGCTAAATTTTCAATATTTGTCGCGTCAGTATTTATGTTATTTTTGTGCTGTGCGGGTCGTTTATCAATGTCGCGAGAAAACCAAAAGAAAGCCAGTTTAGCTATTTTGCTTGCTTTTTTTAAAAACCTTTAATAATTTTTGAAGTGCAGTCGCTCTTTTTATTTTGTCGAATTAGCTTTAGCCGACGAGTTCAAAATTCCGGCAATGCCTCCAAATTAAAAATGAAATCTTTTAAAAATAATTTTTACTGGTTAAATCCGATTCCACCGGCAGAACCCACTCGATTTCACTGTCCTCTGCCATTACCCTTTATTACCCTTTATTTCAATAAACTTTATACAAATTTTGTCAATTGTTTTACTTTTTATTTGTTTAGTTTTTTCACTGCGTATTTTATTTCTTTTATTTTGACACTTTTTACTGACTTTTCCTGACTATTTAATATCATGAAAATGCTACACGTTCAATATTTATCACGCGATCCGCGATCTGGATTTCATATTTTAGGCCATTCTGCGATATGGATCGCGATCCATCAATATTGCATGCTACACGTTCAATAAATTTCGTGATACTTTTTTGAACGTGTAATAAATATCGTGATACTAGAAATATCACGATATTTATTGAACGTGTAGCAGTGCCCTTAAATATTTTGGAAAACTAACTATTTTGAAAAATCCGTGGCTCGAAATTCAGTTTTGACCTTTGGTATCTTTGGCAAAGTTTCTTGGAATGGCTTATATAACAAGAACCGCGATGACCTTTTGACGCGAAAAAATTTTACCCACCCTATTATTATGTATAATTAATGATCATGGATTTTTTGCTATGTAGAAATGTACAAATGAATTTTAAGTACCTTTTGTTTTTGTTGTATTAAATTTTTGTTTTTAATAATAAAATAAAAAAAAAATGATTTAGTACTATTGGGGCCGAAAAAGTATCGTTTTAAAAGTTCGTTGGTACGATATTGGTTTTCTCATTTATAGAGTTTTTTTTTTCCCGGAGTTTTTCGATTCCCGGGAAAGCGGGAAAAATTTTTAAATTTCCCGGGATCCCGCTCCATACAAATAATACAAGGTAAACTTGGTTTTATTAATGAAAAAAACATTTATAAACAAACGTGAGGGAACTTGTTTACAAAGTAAGTAAACTAAATGCTTAAATACTACAAAAATTAATTGAAGATTGAAAGCGGAACTTGAATTATTATTACCTTTGGCTATTATAAGTCAATTCCGTATTATGATGATCTAGTACAAGATAAAATAAACATAACAATTGAGGTACTCAAGATATGAGATCAAAAAGTAAATTCATAAAATATATAAAATATTTTAATAAATATATTAACATTTTTTAACGGCGTAGGAAATTACTTTCTGACACACTCAAAGCGTTTAGTGAGTCGCCAAAGAGTATATTTCTGATTTTGTTTACTAATTACCATGTTTCCGAAAAATTTCGTTTACTTTTTTACCGAGGTTGGACAAATAATTAAAAGTGCACCGTTGTTGCATGCTTCTGATGTCAAGGTTGATGCAAAAAATAGCATCATCCGGACTACTTCTTACAAACTATTTCTTTTCATTAGGTCCATCTGTAATCTTTAGGACAATGTGTTTTTCAAATTGTATGTTTTAGTAAGTTACACGAGTTTCATTATTTTTTCCCCGCACTTCCCGGATATATTACCAAGCTCGATTTTTTTTTTTTTTTGTAGATACGACTATGTTGCAATAATATATCCTATTTTTAAGACTTGTCCATGGACAATGAGAATTTACTGCCTGCATCTTATTTTGAATTTATGTTCTTTATCAATTCATCACTTCACTAAATTTATTAATTATCAATTGTTGCACTGCCCATTCTGCTTTTAATAGATTTATTGCCGCAGGAGACATTAATTTACGTTTGTACACATTTCTTATAATTGATCTAATCGACAACCCATCCACAGATGCTAATTTTTAGAGAAAAGAAAACTAAATTTCAAAATAAAAATAGCTGTTTTCTGAAACTATGAAGAACTTTTTATTTCCCGGGATCCCGCAACAAAAATCCCGGGAAAACGGGAAATATAATAAGTGAAATTCCCGGGAATTCCCGGGACGGGAAATCCCGGGAAAAAACCCTACTCATTTATCATCCCTGGGCATTTCCAAAAATTTTTTGGTTGTGTATTAGTGAGTACCAGCCCTGCAAATAATAGGAGCAGTCCAAACACGCGTGTAAAGAGTAGTCCACAAGGGTTCAGGACTAGTCCAAAGCTAACCCAAACGTATGGAAAAAACCTGGTCTATTTAACATTACGATGTCCTAGGAGAGGACCATATAACCCACCTTTGGCCACTAAGGAGTAGTTTTAAATCTACTCCATGGTGTACACAAGAGGATTAGTTTTGAAGTCGTTTAAAAACGAAAGCATGTCGTTAAAAAACGAAGACATGTCGTCTCACTACAAACACTTTTTAACAATGACATGGTCCATGCTTGCATTACATCGGACCAGTCCATGGAGTAGTCCATTTTATCAAAATGGATCAGGTGGTCCAATTTTATTTGCAGGGAGAGAGTAAAAAAATTGAGAGAATGCATTCATTTACAGCTGAAATAAAATGTAAGCAATATATTTTATAAGTTGTATAACACAAAGGTACAAAAAAAAAAATTGTTTGTGTTGATAAAATATTTGTAGCAATTCTTTACCAATTTAATGTCGCTGATTTTAAAACTGCACCTTTTTTATTCGGAAGCTTTTTGACTCTAAATCAGTTTCAAATATCTTATCAAACAATTGTAAAAAAATTAAAGATTTGCATGTTTTAAAAATCCATAAGAAATAAATACTGCACGCGAATCACAGCTGATAGAAAAAAGTGCAGTTTAAAAATCAGCGACATTGAATTGGTAAAGAACTGCCTATCAACACAACATATCGATGGTTTTCTTCCGCAACCACGTAACTCGATTTTTTCCGATATTTTGTTTTAACCGGAAAAGTAATCAGTAAATACCGCCTTACAATTTTGCAATTTTTTTTTGTTTGGCGGAATATCGGAATTTTTCCTAATTCTTGGATTATAAAAGAATATATAGCAAAAGTTTTCAAATATTTGGTAAACAAAAAGTATTTTGCCTCTCCTGAAAAGTAGTTGTTTTTGAGTTACGAGGTTGCGGAAGAAAACCATCGATATCACGCGCGGATTCAGGGGAGGGGGGGAAATAGGGAAATTTCCCCCCCGTAAATTATAAAAATATGTTTTGTTAATTTCGATAATACAAGAATTCCCAATAATAATATTTTTTTTTAAATCTTCAAAATTTTTGGAAATCCCAGCAAGTTTTTTTTTTATGGAATCTCTAACGAAATTTTCAATAAGTATCCATATCTAAATCCTAATAGTTATTTATTAGATATTTCCAAAGAAACATCTAGTTTACCGTATTCAATTAATTATTAAGTACATTCAATCCCAGCAGGTGCCATCTTTATCCAAAGACTAAACGTCTGACTTGATAATGCGTGCGGTTGAATTATTAATAAGCCTTAGTAAATGCAATATTTATGTATGTATGTGTTATATGAATCAAAATTCTATTCGATAATTTTTGACGAAAGCACGGATTTGTTGGGGAAAAGCCAGATTTCGTTATCTTTAAGATATTTCAACATACAATAAAAAGTTTTTAGGGAAGAGTTTATTGGCTTTGTTGTAAACGCATTTGAAGAGGCTTCCAAAGATATTGATGACGTTGATGTGTCAATTTTTGCGAAGGCACTATCATCAATAGTTCTTAAAGCTTTGACAAATTTTGCCCCTGACCTAAAAAATTGTGTAGAATATGGAGCAGATGGGCGTGTTCTATTGTCAGCAGAAAATGGAGCTGTTCAGAATTTCTGGAAAAGCGACAAATGCGAAACCAAAGCCTTGCTATTCCCATAAATCGAACAACTCAATTTCTAAAAGCAATAAAGTGCCATTAATACAAAAAGTTCTATCATTTGTTAAAGAAACGACAAATTTTTTTAAATATAATTATCCTAAGCGAAAAACAGTTTTAGCATTATGCGTCTTTGCAACAAGTGTACATCATATAGTAGAAGCTTTGGAAAAAATATATGAGTGGAAAGGTAGTTACTCTAACTTTATATTAAGGAACTCACTTAGTACTTTTGAATTTATTTGCGGAATATACATATTAAGTGTGATACCTATTGTAACACAGCCACTTAGTATCATTTTACAAAAGCAAGATATAGATCTTATCTTAATTTTAATCATGTGCATTGAAGAAAAAAGAAATAAAGCCAGAGAACAATTTAAAGCGATTTTTGAAAAAGTTAAAGTTATTTGCATTCAAATCGAGGTTCCCATCGAAAATAGAAGATTTGAACGAAATAATCACATCCAAAGTGTTAAAGATTACTACCGAGTTGTAGGTTACATTCCTCTTATTGAATTTATTTTAGAAGATCTCATAACAACTTTCCCAATAGATATCCCAAATGTATTGAACATACCTAAACTTCTACCTCAAAGTGTAATCAAGTCATAGATACAAAACTGTTAAAACCACAACTAGCTGATGAGCTGATTATATTTATATTTTATTATATTTGATAAAAGAGATAAACACCAACTAAGATCTAAACTTGAGCCTGATATATCAGATAACGTTGTAGATGCTTTAATAAACTGTGATGAAGATATCTACCCAAATCTAAGAAAAATATTTAAAATGTTCGTTTCAATGCGCGGCAGTAAAGCTACGAGCGGCAGGTAATTTCCTACCCTTCGTCGAATAAAAACATGGCTCGGATCAACAATGACAGAAGATAGACTGTACTGTCTAAATTTGCCTCACAAGGAAATCATAAATTGTTTATTTAAAAAGATTAATGTATATTGAGCTGATCTTATATTTTTTTTTAACCTTTTTGTTGAGTTTTTTTAATTAGGTTAATGACTTTTTTTGGACAAAATTTCTTCATTCCGCCACGCGATGGGCAATTTAGTATTAATAATGAAAATAATTTTTTAGGCCATTTTGGCCAAAAAAGTTTCCGCACCAAATGCAATTTCTAAAGCTCCTCAAAAATTTTTTTTTTTAATTTCTTTAAAGCTATTTTTTTGGGTTTAATGAAATAAATTTTAAGTTTAAAGTGCGAGGTGATATACATAATGGAAAAATATCTTGTGCAACTTTAATAGCTCGTTCCGCACATATATTACTACGCTGCTGAAAATTATCACTGTTTCATATATCCGCTAAACAACTCATCTATCACAACATCTATCATTTGCCATTAAAATTAAATTTATTAAAAAAACCGCGAAATAGAGTCGCGATTTGTTTTGCGCCCCTCTTCCGTACAAATGGTAGATCTTGTTATATTCTTGAAATTATTAGAAAATTTAAATTATGCAATTAAATGTTAATTTTGTATAGTAACGAGAAAAATTTAAATTCAAAATTTAACCGCGTTTGGTGCGGAAACTTTCTTCACGATCGCGAAAAAGTAATACAGCATTTATTAATATTTTTCACGGTCTATACGGCTATGCGATGAAGAATTTGATATTCGAAAAATATCAAAAAGTACTTACCGTAATACACATATTGTTTTTAATAAACTTATAAAAACAAATTTTTTACTTTTTTGTATCATACAAAATTCCCCCCCCCCCCCTAAGGCTCAAGCTGGATCCGCGCCTGATCGATATGTTTAATTTTGTTCCCTTGTGTTATAGGGTGAATGCACCAATAGTCGGCGCTTTAACTTTTTTCTGATATTTAAACTGGTACTCTCATGAGTGTGAACATGATATTGGGAGGCCAACGAATTATTATTGTTCAGTAGTTAGTATAGTTGTAGACTCAATTTACTGAGTCTAAGCATATTTGTATTAAATTTGAGTAATTTAAATTTTTACTAAAATACACGATTTGCGCCTGTAGTCGGCACACCTTTCCCTAAATGCGGAACTTTATGACCCTATTGTCGGCATTGAATTTTTATGAAGAAAATTACAAAATCGTTGAAAAATTGAAGATATATTGTATTTAATACCAACTATTTTTTTAACAATTTTCCTTAATATTTATTAAAAAAGCTATGCCGAATCCTAAATACCCATCACCAAGTTAATGTTGTTGCTTTCTTTCTTATATATGTATATATATTATAATTATTAATTATAATTTCCCTATTTGTTTGTTGTTCTTTTTTTTATATTCAGAGCTTTTTGAAGCCCACTGATGGGCTAGAAAGCTGAAAATCCGCATGCATATAGTTAAATACCTAGGCAAAATCTAAATGTAGCCATATTTTGGACTGTGGGCAGAGAATTGAAAGAAAAAGGTGTGTTGCAAAATTATGATATTTTACATATCAGCAAATTTTTAAGCCCCCTAAAGACCAAAAAAGCTAAGAATTGCCAAGAATTTGGTACTGACGTTGGAGCTTGCCTTCAAGTAGTTTCTCTTCCTGCTTGGCAGGGACAGGCTTAACAGCTAGTTTTTATATAATTTAGTGTTTTGTACGTGTAATCTCCCTCAAACGGAAACTCCCTTAAAACGGACTCCGTTCCCTGATCCTGGCAATGTTCTAAAGGAAGGCAATAAGTTCTTTTGAGAGGCCATTTCCCTTGTACGGACACAATTAACGTCCCTTTCAGTGTACAATCATGAAAGATTCCACGGTATTTTTTATTTAAATTTAAAGCTATCTAACGTCTTTAATGCTACTTTCTAGAATGGAAGTTTTCATTGGTACCCATTGCACCGAAGCCAGGAAAAGACCATACTAGAGTTGAGTCATAAAGGTCTTTTAGTATATCATCCAACATTTTTAAGCCATTTGAGAAAATAATGTTAAAATCTTCAATTTGGACTTAAAAATTAATATTTTGATAAGATAAACTTACCCATAAGTACTTAGAAGCTTTTGAAAAACTATTTGATTGGTCTAAAATTTGTTATTGAAGTAGGAAATTTTTTAAGTTCTTCTTAATCGATAAACATAGGAGTCGCAAGGACGCATTTTATGACGTCTATTTTATTTAATATTTACTTCAGACAATCCAAACATCAACTGATACAGATTTTTTAAGCAAACTGCTACCTATAAAGCATCTCGATAATTACAGAACCATATATTTCAATTAGAATATTGTTAAAACAATTGAAGATCAAGATCTATTAATATATATATATATATATATATATATATATATATATATATATATATATATAAAAAATCCGCTTTGCGTTGTGAATAGGGATGCCAAACGGGATCGATTTGAACAAATCCCGGGATTCGGGATTTTAGAAATCCCGATCCCGATCCCGAAATCCCGGGATTTTCGGGATTTTCGGGATCCCGGGATTTTTCGGGATCAATGCGTTTCTTTAATATACAACTTTTTTTTTTTTAATTAACAACACTTTATTTATTTATGTTTGAATTTTTAAAAAAGAAAACTTAACAAAACAATTCATAAGCAACTTTTTTTTTTAAGTAACTATTAATTTATTTTTGAATTAAAAAAAAGGAAAAATTAACAGAACAATTCATAAACATAAAAAAGAAAACTTAACAAAACAATTCTGTTAATCTTTTTTTATAAACAAGAGTTAATATATATGTATATATATACATATATATTTTTTTAAAGAAAACTTAACAAAACCATTTGTTTTATATAACAATTTTAAATTATTATATTGGTTTTATGTCGTAAAATAATCGTTGTTTGCCAACAAAAAAAAAAGAATGTAACTCAAAAATAATTATTTACGATAAAAGAAATATAACTCCAAATATAATTTTTTTTTTTTATGAAAAAGTTCATCACGTAAATTAAGTTTAAGTAATTAGTTTGTCGAATGTAAGTAGCTTCTTAAAAATATCAAAGCGTCCAGTGTTTCATCAGATAATCTAGAACGAATTTTGTTTCCAACATTTGCTGCGGTAGAAAAACATCTTTCACAATTTACACTTGTTGGTAAAATAGTTTCTAAATTGTTGTATGCATCCTGTAAATATTTACCTCTAATGCCTTCTGATTGAAATAAATTTATTTCTTTGGTAAGTTGTGTGTCTAAGTCATTAACTTCTGACTTTAACGATTTAACTGGACTTTTGCAATTGTCTATAGCTTTGTTTAATTTTTTAACAATAGAAACGTCATGATCTTCTAAATCCTCGTCTGATAAGCTATCATCAATCTCGTGTGATATCATGGAGTTGTTTAAAACAGCACTCTTTGTTAAACGTGAGATAAGTAACTTTATTTCCTTTTTTAATAAAACCATGTCCAATTTGTTGTCAAAATCTAATATCTTATTTGGATTTTTTAAAAAATTTTGAAAGTGTTGAGTACACAGTTCTTCTTTCTTGAATTCGGTTGCTAAGAGAATTGTATAAACCCTTGCTAAACTCACAGTTAGTTGTTAAAATCTCTTTTAGCATGAAAGCCAATGCAGCATCAGCCGTACACAAAGTCATGTCGTTGCGACATAGAGCTTCAAGTGTGATTTTTACAGGATTTAAAGTATTTATTATTTGTTTTACTAAATAAAATTCTTCGTCAGAAAAGGCTTGCAACTTTAAATCAATTAAGGCTTTTTTAACAGGAATTTCTAAATTGGAAAAGCGTTGGCACATTTCAAACAGAGTATTCCATCTTGTTCTGCAGTCCAAGATCAATTTTAGTTCCTTACCTTTTTCTTGTTTTACGTACGATTGCAAAATATCGTTTTTTGTTGGTGACTTTCTGAACATTCTTACTGTTTTTCGAACTTTTTCGATCACAGGTTTTATACAAAATCTTTCTGTTATGTTATTGTGCTTGACTCTTAGTCCCATTTCTAAAGATTCAAATGAAAAATCATCGTCTTCTGATGAAGACAATTCTTCTTCGGTACAAACACTTGGCGTACTTTTATACAATACATCTACAACTGCAAGATGCAGACCATGTGCATAACACAATTGCTGTTTCGGAACTATTAACTTTCCGATTTTTTGCATTGTTGATGCTCCATCAGTGGTAAACTCCAAATTCCTTCAGTCTGTCTTCTAAATATTGCATGCAGTTTACAGCAGTGCCAGACTTCTTCATCCTTACCAAACCAATATTAAAAAATTTTTGATTTGTATGAATAATGATGTTCATAAAACGCTTATTTGAAGTAGATGTCCATTCGTCGAACGCGATACTAAATTAAATTCCTTTTGACTTTAATTCGACGATTTCTTTTATCATGTCCATTTTACATTTAAGAAAATATTCCATAAATTTTGCCTTTATTGTTTTTCTAGATTTTGGAACTTCAAAACCACGAGCTTTCAGTGATTTTCTTAGTTCTGTTGACGTTACCAATAAGGAAAATGGCAAATTATCAGCAGCAGTCAAGCGCCCAATAGTAGCAGACAAAGACTCCTCTTGCTTTAGAAAATTGTAATCTGTCATTTTTAAAATTTTTTTTTCAGGCTCACTGCAATCATTTTTCTCCAACTTTATCATATGAACCTAAACAACACACGGTTTATTAAATATGAAAGTGTTTATTAATTAACTTACTTTTAAATGAGTTATTAGTCCTTTTGTTGAACCGCCATTAGTTTTCAAAATCCTTTTACATATTTTGCATTTTGCTTGAGGGGCGCCTTTAGACTGCATCAAAAAATAATACCACACAGAACTTTTATCATTACATTTAGTTTTATGCTCTTCAAAACTCATTTTGTCTTATTTTATAACATTTATACTATTTTTTATACATTTATAAAGAAAAGTTTTTTCCGTTGCCTTTTTACTAATACGTACATAGAATTCACGTAACAAAGTATCAAATTTGATTGTTTTCTCTAAATAATTTTTAAACAGGGCGTTACAAATATTCATTAAATTTTTAATTGATACACTTAAACAAATTAAGACAATGAATAATTATAAAGTATAAAAATGTAATAAAGGCCCCTAATACGGTTTACAACTCAACTCAGTTGAGTTGTAATAAATACAACTGGTTGTGATCAGTTGAGTTGTAAACCGTAATAGGGGCCAAAAACGAAAATTTTTGTACATAAATGTTGATATATAAAAAATCCCGGGATTAAAAAAAATAAATCCCGGGATTCGGGATTTATCAATCCCGAAAAATCCCGGGATTTCGGGATTTCCCGTTTGGCATCCCTAGTTGTGAATCAATCATTAAACAAAAAATACATCTTGATCGATGTTATATACAGACCTGTCAAAGAGATCAATTCCGATCGGAAGTGGAAGTAATTCTGGTTTCTCCAAAAAAGAAAATTAAATTTAAAGAAGCTAAAACAAATTCGATCCGTAGTATTTTGATCGGAATGTATGGCAGGCCTGATAGAGGCAAAATTAACTGAAATTAAAATCAATTCAAATAACCTGGCTCCTTAAGCGGAATTCTTTCCTTAGTCTAGATTGTAAACTCCCTCTTTACAACTCTATCTTAAACCCAATCTGGTCCAATGACATTTAGTTATCGGTTGCAAAGGCGCCAAAGTAAAATTTTTGTTGAAAATTTACAAAATTTTTGTACATTAAACTTACCAATAGGTTATAGTTAAGTCTTAAAAATAAAATTTGTATCGAAATTTTGATGTTTTTGCACCTTTTACTTATTTCTTAGCCATTTATAAACGATTTTTAAAAAATAAAAGCAGCTGCCGACTAGAGGATCATTTATATCCTAAGTTCGGCATATATTTGGGCACTCAATATAAACTGTGCCGACTATTAGGTAAATTCATTTAAAACTCATTTATTTTTGTACTGTTGTCAAGGGAGGTGAGTAAAGAAACATTTTTGAGAATTTGAGCTTAATATGAAAAAATTATGATTTTCCAGTAGTCGGCATAGTGATGCCGACATCCATAAAAATAAGTTAAAATAATATTTTTTTTTGCAGATTTATAGATTAAAGGCAATATTTGAACATATTTTCACCTATAAAAACTGTTTTGGTTAAAATATTATTTATATTAGTACGATTACCACTTGTTCTAGTTTGCCCTGGCACTAACAAATTATTTAAAAAACAGCCACTATGGAGCGTGTAGAAAGCTTGACACTAAATAACGACCAACATAGACTTAAGTTCTCATCCTAGCCAAATGCAAATATTACATAATGAGAAATGAGTGTATTTTGAGTTAAAGCTGAATTCGAAATATATATAAAATTTCCGTAATTCTTATTTATTTAAGATTTAATTCATAAGTGCCGACTATTGGTGCATGCCGAACTTAGGGGCTTTCACCCTACAACTTATAAAATAAAATCTTCTAAACTTATACTTTTATGGCAGTTTCGTAAAAGTATAATGCTTTTTAAATGGGATGAACTTAATTTAATTTACGGTGCTTGGAACAAATAAATTTTAAATCCGAAAAAATTTGTTCGCATAGGTAAGTAGTGCCGAATAAAGAGAGGCACTTAAATGATTTTTTTTTTAGTTCAGGATAGAACTCGCCATCCAAATCTTTCCAGAACTCTACAATATTATTTTCGTCTGGAGCATTTACTTCGCTTCGTAGTATGTTTAGTCGCAACGAAAAGGGATTTCGAAAAGATCTAATAGCGGTTGTAAAATTACAAAATCTTGAAACCAGTCTTGAAAATTATTGAAACTTGTTTCAAATATTTCGGCAAATTCATATCTTTTGTCGATTTCGAGATTTCTATAAACAAGTGAAGTTTTTGGAATATTGGAAAAATCCCCAGTTTTAATTTGGGGAAAAATTAGAACCTGCTGTCACATTTGCTTTTATCTGTATAGGATTACACATAAAATGTAGCAAAACAAAACTTTTTAAACTTGTTTTTTAAATATTTTTACTTACTAAGAAAAGAGTTTTCAAAGAAAAAAAACCCACCGACGCGATTGGTACAGAAACAAAAATATTTTTACAAGCACAAAATACCAACAAATTCTTGTGGCTATTTTTTCTTAATAATATCTGCATTTAGGTACGTCTTTTTAACGAAAGAAAACGGGACCTTTTTACAGGCATCAAAGAATTTTTTTCACAAACAAAACACATATCGTTAGCTTAAATGCAAAACAATATATTATTTGAAAATTACAAATTAATAGAATACAATATTTTTACATTAATAATATATCAATTAACGCATTTTTATCTGAAACTAGCTTAACCCGGTGAGCTTCGCTACACTGCTTAAACCACTTCTTCAGTTGAGAGATATTTTATATATGCATCCTATGGGAGGTATTTCCCCCCCGCGCCTACCCACTTTATTTTTATTTTCAAAAGTGTGGTATACCATAAGAGTGACTTTTACAAAGTTTTAACATTCTCACTAGAACAGTTCTTAAGATATGCGATATTAAACATTGGCGTCCTATGGGGGGTAACACTTCCCCCGCTGCTATTTTATTTCAATTGTGGGTCTCAGAAGATCCTACTACCAAAAGTTCAACAAAATGCGTGCAGCGGCTCTTATTAATATTTCAATCTATGAGGGGTACTGCTCCTCCTCTGTCTACCCCGCCCATTTCTATATTGAAATTTATAGATTACCATAATAGTAGCTTTAACCACGTTTGGAGACTCTCCCCTTAATAGTTTTTCAGCTAAGCGATATTTAATATATGCATCCTATGGGAGCTATTTCCCCCCTGCGCCTACCCGCTTTATTTTTATTTGCAAAAGTGTAGTATACCATAAGCGTGACTTCTACAAAGTTTGAACATTCTCACTATAACAGTTCTTAAGATATGCGATATTAAACATTGGCGTCCTATGGGGGGAACCACTTCCCCCGCTGCTATATTATTTCAATTTTAGGGCTCAGAAGATCCTACTACCAAAAGTTCAACAAAATGCGTGTAGTGGCTCTTATTAATATTTCTTTCTATGAGGGATACTGCTCCTCCCCTGTCTACCCCGCCCATTTTTATATTGAAATTTATAGTTTACCATAATAGTAGCTTTAACCACGTTTGAATACTGTCCCCTTAATAGTTCTTCAGTTGAGCGATATTTAATATATGCATCCTATGGGAGGTATTTCCCCCCTGCACCTACCCGCTTTATTTTTATTTTCAAAAGTGTGCTATACCATAAAAGTGACTTCAAGAAAGTTTGAACATTCTCACTATTACAGTTCTTAAGATATTCCATGTTAAACATTGGCGTCCTATGGGGGTTTCCAATTCCCCCGCTGCTATTTTATTTCAATTTCGGGGCTCAGAAGATCCTACTACAAAAAGTTTAGCAAAATGCGTCCAGCGGCTCTTAAGATATGCGATAATTAATATTGGCATCCTATGGGGGGTACCAATTCCCCTGCCCCTATCGAAAAAATAAGAAGCCTATTTTATTTTTAGGGCTCACGTGATGCTACTGTAAGAATTTCAGGAAAATCGGTGCAGTAGTTTAGGAGTCTATAAGCCAACAAACAAACAAACATACACACATTTTTCATTTTTATATATATTTACTAGCTTAACCCGGTGCGCTTCGCTACACTGCTTTAACCACTTCTTCAGTTGAGAGATATTAAATATATGCGTCCTATGGAATGTTTTTTCCCCTGCGCATTCCCGCTTTATTTTTATTTTCAAAAGTGTAGTATACCATAGGAGTGACTTCTACTAAGTTTGAACATTCTTACTTTAACAGTTCTTAAGATATGCGATATTTAACATTGGCGTCCTATGGGGGTTTCGATTTTGGGGCTCAGATGATCCTACTACCAAAAGTTCAACAAATTGCTTGCAGCGGCTCTTATTAATAATGCTATCTATGAGTGGTACTGCTCCTCCTCTGGCTACCCCGCCCATTTCTATATTGACATTTATAGTTTACCATAATAGAAGCTTTAACCACGTTTGAAGACTCTGCCTTCAATAGTTCTTAAGTTGAGCGATATTGAATATATGCATCCTATGGAAGATATTTCCCCCTGCGCATACCCGCTTTATTTCTGTTTTCAAAAGTGTAGTATACCATAACTGTGACTTCTACAAAGTTTGAACATTCTTACTATAACAGTTTTTAAGATATCCGATATTAAACATTGGCATCCTATGGGGGGTAACACTTCCCCCCGCTGCTATTTTGCTTCAATTTTGGGGCTCAGAAGATCCTACTACCAAAAGTTCAACAAATTGCTTGCAGCGGCTCTTCATTACATTTCTATCTATGAGGGGAACTGCTCCTCCTCTGTCTACCCCGCCCATTACTATATTGAAATTTAAAGTTTGCCATAATAGTAGTTTTAACTACGTTTGAAGACCCTCCCTTTAATAGTTCTTCAGTTGAGCGATATTTAATGTATGGATCCTATGGGAGGTATTTCCCCCCCTGCGCCTATCCGCTTTATTTTTATTTTCAATAGTGTAGTATACCATATGAGTGACTTCTACAAAGTTTGAACATTCTCACTATAACAGTTCTTAAGATATGCGAAATTAAACATTGGCGTCCTATGGGGAAAACCACTTCCCCCGCTGCTACTTTATTTCAATTTTGGGACTCAGAAGATCCTACTACCAAAATTTCAACAAAATGCATGCAGTGGCTCTTATTAATATTTCTTTCTATGTGGGGTACTGCTCCTCCCCTGTCTCTCCCGCCCATTTTTATATTGAAAATTTATAGTTTACTATAATAGTAGCTTAACCCACGTTTGAAGACTCTCCCTTTAATAGTTCTTCAGTTGAGCGATATTTAATATATGCATCCTATGGGAGGTATTTCCCCCCCTGCGCCTACCCGCTTTATTTTTATTTTCAAAAGTGTAGTATACCATAAGAGTGACTTCTAGAAAGTTTGAACATTCTCACTAGAACAGTTCTTAAGATATGCGATGTTAAACATTGGCGTCCTATGGGGGATTCAAATACCCCCGCTGCTATTTTATTTCAATTTCGGGGCTCAGAAGATCCTACTACAAAAAGTTCAGCAAAATGCGTCCAGCGGCTCTTAAGATATGCGATAATAAATATTGGCATCCTATGGGGGGTACCAATTCCCCTGCCCCTATCGAAAAAATAAGTAGCCTATTTTATTTTTAGGGCTCACGTGATGTTACTGTAAAAATTTCAAGAAAATCGGTTCAGTAGTTTCGGGGTCTATAAGCCAACAAACAAACAAACAAACACACAAACATACAAACATTTTTCATTTTTATATATATAGATAGCTTAACCCGGTGCGCTTCGCTACACTGCTTTCACCACCTTTGAAGACTCTCCCTTTAATAGTTCTTCAGTAGAGAGATATTTAATATCCTTAGAGAGGTATTTTCCCGCCTGCGCCTACCCGCTTTATTTTTATTTGCAAAAGTGTAGTATACCATAAGAGTGACTTCCACAAAGTTTGAACATTCTCACTATAACAGTTCTTAAGATATGCGTTATTAAACATTGACGTCCTATGGTGGGTACCACTACCCCCGCCGCTATTTTGTTTTAATTTTGGGGCTCAGAAGATCCTACTACCAAAAGTTCAACAAAATGCGTGCAGTGGCTCTTATTAATATTTCTATATATGAGGGGTACTGCTCCTCCCCCGTCTACCCCGCCCATTTGTAAATTGAAATTTATAGCTTACTATAATAGTAGCTTTAACCACTTTTGAAGACTCTCCCTTTAATAGTTCTTCAATTGAGCGATATTTAATATATGCATCCTATGGGAGGTATTTCCCCCCCTGCGCCTACCCGCTTTATTGTTATTTTCAAAAGTGTTGTATACCATAAGAGTGACTTCTAGAAAGTTTGAACATTCTCACTATTACAGTTCTTTAGATATGCGATGTTAAACATTGGGGTCCTATGGGGGATTCCACTTCCCCCGCTGCTATTTTATTTTAATTTTGGGGCTCAGAAGATCTTACTACCAAAAGTTCTGCATAATGCGTGCAGCGGATCTTAATATATGCGATAATTAATATTGGCATCCTATGGGGGATACCAATTCCCCTGCCCCTATCGAAAAAATAAGTAGCCTATTTTATTTTTAGGGCTCACGTGATGTTACTGTAAAAATTTCAGGAAAATCGGTTCAGTAGTTTCGGAGTCTATAAGCCAACAAACAAACACACAAACATACAAACATTTTTCATTTTTATATATATAGATATATAGATATATATATAGTATAGATAGATAGATATTAAAAATTGAATTTAAATTTAAATCTCAAATAATTACCATTTAACAAAGTTTTTTGCTTTGCATGTAAACTTATAAAATGTTATATTATTGCACATTTAAGTCTTTAAATTTAAAATTTAAAAAATTGCACGCAAGGCATTGGATGTTACCAAAAGCATTTTTGACCGCACAATATTTTTTGAGTGTAGCTGAAACAAAATAATATCCCTGCAAATAAAATTGGACCACCTGATCCATTTTGTTAAAATGGACTACTCCATGGACTGGTCCGATGTAATGCAATCATGGACCATGTCATTGTTAAAAAGTGTTTGTAGTGAGACGACATGTCTTCGTTTTTTAATGACATGCTTTCGTTTTTAAACGACTTCAAAACTAATCCTCTTGAGTATACCATGGAGTAGTTTTAAAACTACTCCTTAGTGGTCCAAAGGTGGGTTACATGGTCCTCTCCTAGGACATCGCAATGTTAAATAGACCAGGTTTTTTCCATACGTTTGGGTTAGTTTTGGACTAGTCCTGGTCCCTTGTGGACTACTCTTTACACGCGTGTTTGGACTGGTCCAATTATTTGCAGGGATAGCATCCGCTAGACATGTACACTTGTCGAAGTCACATCGACTAGGAATGGGCAAAAAATATCGATATATCAAAATATCGATATTTAAAAGAAAATAATCGATATTTAAAATACCGATATATCGATATTGAAATACGACTATCGAATTCGATATTTTTTACAGTCAGTCTTCATTTAAAACTCAAAATTTGAGACGTTTTTCAAACAATGTTTTTGAAGAATTGGCATCACTGCATGCATCATATCGAGCCCTAACCGCGAAAATAACGTAAGCGACATGATTTTCAATGTTCGTTTTTTTTTAATAAATGACTTTATTGGCAACAATTGCATCATCTCCTAAAATGTCATGGTCACAAAAGGTACCGTTACGATTTTATGGCAAAAACAATTTTATTGTAAGCGACAAATTTCATACAAAATTTATATGAAATAAAATAAAAAAGCTCTCTCCTGTAAACTTTGATTTTTGGCGCTTACGTTATTTTCGCGGTTAGGGGTCGATATGTTTTTTTAACTAATATGAATATCTATAACTCCCCGTCTACAACTGACTTGATTTGCTGTTATAACGTGATGTTATAAAAGCGTTGTTAAAATATTTGCATTAACAACCGTGTTATAACATGCGAACACCTCTAACATGATGAGTCTATACCATGCAGGAAATGTCACTAGTGAATCTGTACTGATTCACTATTAACACAGTCACCAGTACTAGTGACTTATTATACCCCAGGCAATGTTATTTACAATAGAAATTTAACATGTGCGTGTCATTGGAAATCCACTACTGACATTAGTACTACTGACTAGGTACTGACTAGGTTTGGGTTCCTTTAGGAACATATGTAGACATTGGAACCAGAGAATCGCTAGCACATTTTAGTAAAAGTAGTCTCTACTTTTTGTAAGAATACGAAATCATAACAAATTTTTTTATTATTTCTTCAACTTTTATAGGAATTGTACTTCTCAGGTGTTATTGATAAAATCTTTTTCGTATTAAAGCTAAATATAGGGGCAAATGTAATGCAGTGTAGGCACTTCGTTGACAATGTCACCAATATAGTCGACAAAACTGGTGACTTGGATACACTTGCACCCAGGTTTCCTTCAGGGTACTTAACACTAACATCAAATTAGTGTTAATGTTAAGCATTTAATGTCAGTTGTAGCCTGCGTGTAAAGATTGGCATTTATAAGAAGAAGAATTAAAAAAAGCGGGGTTTTCACATTGCAGATTTTTCATTTAAACAGAAAAGTCAAACAAACTTAAAAATATTTATTTTATGCGGTTTTGGAGCTATATGTAACTACATATATATATTTGGAATCATAATAAGATTTGTGCATATATGTATATAATTTGGTAATAGTTTCAGCGAAATACGTTCGATATATCGATACATCGATATTTTTGAAATAATATATCGATATATTTTTTCAATTTGCCCATCCCTAACATCGACGACTGAATTGAAGAGCATAAAAATATGTGTTAGTATTGGTGTGCACAATTGTGCAAAGAAATGGAAATCCCTGGTCTAGAACCACTATGGTGATCTGGGTATACAAATTTGACAAAAATAATATGTTTTCTTCAAATTGCGTTTTAAATTATTTTTAAGAAAATATTAGTTTTTGTTTACAAACAAACAAAAACACACAGCTGTTTTTATTAATTACAAATTAATGCAAAAATAACGACGCAAAAAGATAAAAACTAAACTAAAAAACTAAACTAATTTTTAGGGCATTTAAAACATCCATCAAAAAGTTAAAAATGTGCTCCGAAAATTAGTACAATAGGCATGTTTTACTCAAAGCGAAAAAGGCAAAAGAAATCGATATCGAGTGTATTCCATTTGGTCCTTTTTTAAAAGTTCACGCTTGAGATGCTGTCTGCTTTTTATACCCTCCACCACAACTAGTTATGATGCTGCTATACAAGATTGTCATTCCGCGAGAAACTTTTTTAATATTCATCTTATACCTCATCTATGTATATATGTATATAAAAGTAAGTTGTCCTTTAAATGATTCATATACGATTTAACACAAATTTGTTCTATATGACCAGAAATCATACAGTTATCATTATTGGTCTTGTATAAAGGAGTCGTGATATTTTACTCAAATTTGTTCAAATTAAGTTTTATATGACTATAAATAAAAGTATAAAGCTTTCCGATTGTCGGTCTTAGGCGCAATCAATTTTAATATTGACTCTCGTTTTTAATCAATTAATAATTTATATACCTTTAATAACGATTCGGCACAGCCGAAACAAGCATTAATATAGTGTGGCATAAAGGTCTTTTGTTTAAACTCAAAACGTATCTATGTACCAACTTCTTTTTACCTATTTTTGAAATCTAATTTAAAGAACGTACATAGTTTTGTTTAATTTGATGACAAGTCATCAGACACACGCAAAGAAAAAACATGGTTGATACAATCAGAATCGCAAACTATCATTAATGTTTGTGGTTATGATTGTGTCAAACACGTCTTAAGTAACAATATATGTTCAGAATAATGTTATAGCTAATTATTGTCTCAAACATATTATTATGTTCAGAAGAAAAACGCAAACGATTATTCAAACCATGTTTCTATATTTCCTAACACCATGCAACATGTCTATTTTAACATGTTAAATGGTTGTCACAATAAAACCAATAAAATGTTTAATATCAAGAATATTAATATCAAGAATATTACCTAGAGCTTGATAAAAAATACAACAATTTTTAAATTAAACAAGGTCAAATAAAAGCTAAATATGAATATATTTTTTATTAAAAACACATATATAATTCAAATACATATAAAGTATATACATATATTAAAAATAAAGTAAAGACAAACTTACTTTTTTTCTATTAAAAAATCCACTATTTTAATGCACTCTGGAACAGCAATTGAAATAATTTCCAAGACGGCTTCAATGTTGTAGGTTTTCTTGGCTGTTAGAAAGGCAACGTTATTGCATATTTATACTTGATTATAATTGTATATTAATAACATACCTGTTTCAATAGACTAATTTATTTTGTAAGTTTTGCATCGCAGCATGGCCTTTTTCTCCCGAAAAACTTCTTAATTATTTTGTAACCATCCATGTTTGCCGATTAACTGATGCTCGCGGACGGAAGAAATTTTGTTTCTTTATAAACACACACTGTTGGTTCTAACAATAAATGTTTGTTCATTTAGATAATGTATTTTAAAGCAAACAAAAATTATGGTATTAAACATACCTTTTGTGTGCAACTAGTATTATGATTTTAAATGTATAGTTGAAAATATATATATTATAGCAGCAAACATTTCCCATAATTTATTATGTTTAGCTAGATCAGAGTAGCTTTTTAGGTGTAAAACACCATATAATATAATTATAGTGATTTTAAAAATGTTAAGGACAAAAAATATTTTTTCAAATTATTAATATTTTTAATTAGGCTTAAGTTCATGAAATTTAATTTTTATTAAATTATTTTTATGAAGAAAGGAATTTTACAACCTGAAAATCAATTAAAATTGTTATTGATAATCTTTCATTCTTGACGTGGCTCGGGCTCGAACCCTGGCCGGCAGGTTACCATGACATGTTTCGATCGCAACCACTCGATCTCCTCAGATGGATTTGCCGTCTTACACTCGCAGCCATCGACGACTGCTGACGTCACTAGTCAAACATCAATCCTTAAACCAAATTGTAATTTAACATTTGGTAGATCGAAATTTGCTTTCCTGAATGATTATCCATTTTAATTGACTTTACATGTTTTTTTCCTTTACTTCTGTTTTTTCGTACTTTCGTCAAGAATTTTTCTTGAAGTCCAAGTACATTTTTTTGTTTTTTCACTTTGTCTTTCTCTTTTCTGTTGACCTTTTTCAGCACAACTTGAAGGACAAATGTACACATAAAGCTCGTGCCTTAGCTTTAACAATAATTAGTATTGTGGTTATTTTGTTGAACTATTTATGGTTTTTAATCCAAATTTTTAATATTTTTAATTAGGCTTAAGTTCATGAAATTTAATTTTTATTAAATTATTTTTATGAAGAAAGGAATTTTACAACCTGAAAATCAATTAAAATTGTTATTGATAATCTTTCATTCTTGACGTGGCTCGGGCTCGAACCCTGGCCGGCAGGTTACCATGACATGTTTCGATCGCAACCACTCGATCTCCTCAGATGGATTTGCCGTCTTACACTCGCAGCCATCGACGACTGCTGACGTCACTAGTCAAACATCAATCCTTAAACCAAATTGTATTTTAACATTTGGTAGATCGAAATTTGCTTTCCTGAATGATTATCCATTTTAATTGACTTTACATGTTTTTTCCTTTCTTCATAAAAATAATTTAATAAAAATTAAATTTCATGAACTTAAGCCTAATTAAAAATATTAAAAATTTGGATTAAAAACCATAAATAGTTCAACAAAATAACCACAATACTAATTATTGTTAAAGCTAAGGCACGAGCTCTATGTGTACATTTGTCCTTCAAGTTGTGCTGAAAAAGGTCAACAGAAAAGAGAAAGACAAAGTGAAAAAACAAAAAAATGTACTTGGACTTCAAGAAAAATTCTTGACGAAAGTACGAAAAAACAGAAGTAAAGGAAAAAAACATGTAAAGTCAATTAAAATGGATAATCATTCAGGAAAGCAAATTTCGATCTACCAAATGTTAAAATACAATTTGGTTTAAGGATTGATGTTTGACTAGTGACGTCAGCAGTCGTCGATGGCTGCGAGTGTAAGACGGCAAATCCATCTGAGGAGATCGAGTGGTTGCGATCGAAACATGTCATGGTAACCTGCCGGCCAGGGTTCGAGCCCGAGCCACGTCAAGAATGAAAGATTATCAATAACAATTTTAATTGATTTTCAGGTTGTAAAATTCCTTTCTTCATAAAAATAATTTAATAAAAATTAAATTTCATGAACTTAAGCCTAATTAAAAATATTAAAAATTTGGATTAAAAACCATAAATAGTTCAACAAAATAACCACAATACTAATTATTTTTTCAAATTATATTAGGACTATAATAAAATTATTAGGGTAAACATATAAGGCAAATATGAATAAAAATGGTCGTAGTGACCACTCAGTAATCATGTTTTTTCTCTGCGTGCATGTGTGAAATATGTAGGTGCTCTGGTCCCACAAGGATGTGCCCTTGGACTTACTCTATACACAATATACACTTCTGATAACCAGGCATTATAATGGTGTTAAAGTAGCCACTTATGTAGATGACACTGCTATACTTGCGTGTTGTAGTTCACCCAAAGAAGCATCATCAACAATACAAAGGCAATTTGCTTTAATCCAGAAGAATTTTTTGCATTAGTTTAAAACGGTCCCAAAACTTATTCTGTTAAATATCTTGGAATGCATCCAGACAAACGATTAACATGGAAAACCCACGTTAAAGCGAAAAGAGACCATTAAAATGTTAAAACAAAAAAGAGTTACTGGTTTTTAGGTCCCAAATCAGATCTAAGTCTTAAAAACAAAATTAGAAAATACAAAGCAATATTGAAACCTGTTTTACATACGGTATGCAGCTATGAGGTACTGCAAGTAATTCCAAGCTGGAAATTCTAATCTAAAATAGTTAGAATAATAGGTAAAGCCCCGTAGTCTGTGACAAACAAACATGGGGCTTTAGCAAATTCCAACTGTCATTAATCAAATAAATAGATTAAGTTCTCGATATATGAATCGACTTCGCAACCATAGGAGTGTATTAGCAACTACAATTTTTGATGATGTTAAAAGGCTGAAAAGATTTTACGTATTAGTATTTATAAATTTCTTAAAATTATTATTATTATTATCTCAAGCCCGTTGCAGAGAAATTTATTAACTTCATAACTACTACAACCAAACCAAATCAAGCAGCACTAATTTTTAAATAAATATAATCGAAATTAAAGTTATAACGTATAAATACCAGCTACAGAAAGAATGAATTTCAGTTTATTAAATATTTTTGAAATGAATACAACCAAGATAGTTTTAACTGCTCTTCTTATTTGCCTTGTGCAATCGTTACCTGTTTTGGGCGAAAGTGGCGATACGTTAGTATGTACGACCCTGAATTTACGCTATCCAGAGGATATCTTAACGATGGCCAATAGATACAATGCATTAAAATCCATTAATTATCCACGTGCTATCGCTGCAAGAATAAACTATGAAAAAGATGTTATAGCTAGAACTACAGAAATATTGACATATGAAATAGTTTCGAATAATGCTTCCAAGCTAAACGAGATTTATAAAATTTTGAAGGACACTTATCCTAAACAAATGGTTGATACAATTTTAAGTGGAGCCGTAACAAAAATTTTTTTCATGCAAAAATTACTTCTTGCTGACTCGTTATTGGATATTTATGAATCAGGGAATTTTGAAGTATTGGAAATGATGCTACGTGAAACGTTGGAAGCTTACGGATGTGAAAGCTCATTTAGAAATAAAGATATAAACGAATTTTCACAAAAACTCTCGGACATATTGAAATAATTATTACAAAATCAAAGTTACTCTAATACCCCGCAGAGCTTAAAATCAATTGTAGTACGTCTAATAAACATAATCCTTAAAAATTAACGATTACTATTTTTGGAGCCTCGGTTTTGTCCTTAAAATGTTAAATATACGAATTTCATTTATACGTCCGTTGATGACCAAGAATGGAGAAGTAATAGCAGCATTTATATCGAGTCTAAGGAAAACTCTGCGGATATCTCTACTACATTAGTGCTGAATTTTAGAAAATTTATTCAAATGGAAGAAAAGCATTTAAAGTAATTCTAATAGGTACTGATAATAATGTTTATTACGTTATGAATCCAAACACGAAAAAAGTTCTTGGTTCTAAGAAAAATTCATTGGATTCATAACGTAATAAACATTATTATCAGTACCTATTAGAATTACTTCAAATATATTTATATATATATTTATATTTATTACTTTCATGTACACTATTTTTAATAAACTTCAAATATTATGCACTTTACAAAAATTAGTGTTAACTTTTCTTTCATCCTATTTTGATAATTTTTATACCCTTCACCGAAGGTAAAAGGGTATTTATAACTTTGTCATTCCGTTTGTAATTTCTACAATATTGATCCTACACCCTATAAAGTACATATATTCTGGGTCCTTATGAAAAGCGAAGTTCAAATCCGGTTGTCCGTCTAACCGTCTGTCTGTTGAAATGGGTTTTCCGAAGCCCCCAGATATGATAGGGGCTTGGTTGGGGTATCTTTGTGTCAGGTATTCTTATTATAATTTTGCTATTGAAATTCAGCCAGATCGGTCCACAAATGGCTGAGATATGACCACGACTACATCTAATTTTTTCCAAAAATCCCTTGTGGTTGTTGTATTTTTATTACTTTTTGCTGTATATCTGGGGAACGGCAAAAGCCAAAGTTTCCAAATTAGGTACAATCATTTAGGTTGCCAATACACACCATCCTACAAAATGTGGGCGGGATTGGAGAAATGGGCGTGGTACCTCCCGTACAAAAAAAATTAAAAATTTTAGAAAAACCTAAATTTTAAGGCTGCCATATGTCCTACGGATATGACTTATATACCAAAATTTTTAGTAGAACATATTTTATAAAAAACTCGAGAAAATCGGTTCAGATACAAAAAAGTTATGACCAAAACTTTTTTTTTTTTAAATAAGTTTAAGTTTTCATAATAAGAGTTATGAACGTGTGGTCACGAACGTACGAAAAACTTTGGCTGACAGTAGTGAAATGTAAAATTCTGCGCAAAGGTCTCCATCCAGTATTTACAAAATAAAATATCTCTCTTGGTTTTTGTTTAATTGGCTTATTTACCGGTCGCGAACGTACTATTTTTCCATATGTTTTTTTTTTTTTATTATCACCACGCATTTTCCCATAAATGTCTTCAAATTTCCTTAACAAAAAAACTAAATACTACTTTTACAATTGATTGTAATGGAGAGATTATAAAGAAAGAGTGTAAACATAACATATGTTTTGCATGTAAAATAAGTATATAAAAATGTCTTTAGAAGTAGAAAATACAGAAAAATATAAAATTTTCCAGTTTCCAGCCCAATTTCCTCAATTAAAACAGCAGAGATATGCTATGAAACCATTCTTTTATAAGAACAAACACTTTTTTATAATAATAAACAATAAAAGACGATGATAATCAACATTGTATTTTTTCATCCTGGTAGACCATTCTGGGGAAATGCCCATATACAAATTCATTTAATAACGTTTATAAACTAGAATAATTCATTGATCGTATGAAATAACACATATAGACCACTAATAAAATATGATTCAAAATTTATTAACTTAAGTTTGAACAATTAAAAAAAAAAAGTTAAACTTAATAAGACATAGGCTGAGCTCCAACACATCCTAATACATTGCAGAAAACGTAAAAAATGTATCAACGAGTTTAACAATGCATAGTTGGCTTATTGTATACGCGTTGATAACTTGCTCTTTTTTGTAACTCATCCATACTTTCTGCAAGTTCTGCGGTTCTTATACAATTGCCTTTATAAAACTATGTTTCAAAATATAGTATCAAAGCATCCCGCTGTTCTACGATTCTTGCAACATTTTCCTTTAAGAAGTCCATCTTGTATAAGAAAGTCCTTATACAGAACAGAATTCCTGAAATTCTTTTATTTATGTTATTCTTTCAGGACTATGTGAAAAAACTTTAAATATTACCACAAAGAACCTTAATAATTTTTGCATTGCTAAGTAAGATTAACTATTTCTGTACGAAGACTTCGTTCGCTTAACTTACATTTCTAAAACCGACCAAAATTAGGTTTGGCCTACCATCCGACCAAACCAAAAATATCCGACCAAATTTGGGCGGAAAAGACCATGTTCGGCAACCCTGACTTACATACATGCCACAAACTATTTTGGTGAATATATTTCCATATTTCGGTTCACAACTGAAATAAGTTTTATGGTTTACAACTTTGCTATTGTGATGAACAAAAACATCAAAAGTAATTACAACTCAACACAGTAAACATTAAACGGGCCATATTTCATTTTAATGATACTCAAACAACGTTCCTTCATGGTTTAGTTGTCTAGGGGGTGTGTTAAGTTAGAAACAGTGAGTTCTCTGGTTCGAATCTTGTTTTTTTTAAAAGAAAATTTTTTTTTAATTTTTATTTTTTTTATGTTCTAAAAACGATTTAAAAAAAATATTTACCAGTTTTCGCTTTTTAAATTTAATTTATAATGAAGTTTAAAGTATTATAAATATGTATGTATACATATGTAAAATTATTTAGTTTTTGTCTAGTTGCTCTGTATTCTGCTCCCACAATGGTGAAGGGTATATAAGATTCGGCACAGCTGAATAAAGCACTCTTACTTGTTTACATTGTTATCAGTGTTTCCAGGAATTACCGTACACAAAGGTTTTTACTTAAAAAATTAAGAGCAGTATTAATAAATAACTTATTTAAATTTTAGATGTGTTTAAAATAATACTTGAATTTAAATTTTTGTATTCAAAAGCAATTCAAACCAAAACTATAAAACTTTTTATGAATACGCCAGTAAAATGATTTTGAATAAAATAGAGATATATATACATACATAAGTGTTTTTCAAAAAAAAAAAAAAAAAAAAAAAAAAATACGGGGCTCAAGCATAATTTCAAAGCTTAGAGGGTAAAGTATTTATGGGATTTTGGGCAGATTTTTGAGAAGAGGTTTAGAGGCCTCTCAAGTCGAATCTTAGCTACAAATTGGGTTTGCCGGTCTTTTTTGAGTTTTTTTCATGCAAAAACTATAAGTTTTTACAGTACATTTGCTCATTTCGGCACACTACATAACAATTTTTCGTAATTTTACCATAACTTTTGTAAATAACGCTTTGTTACTTTTAAAACTTTTTTGGAAATTAGAAAAACTAACAATGCAGTTTGAAATATCAATCAATTCTAATGATTTAAAAAAAATATTTTTGAATTTGCTCTCACCGTTTCTGAGTTGTAGCGGTTTTCGTCTTTATCCCAGTTTATCATATTATTATTCATAGGTTAAGTTAGTTTAGATTTAATGGGCAGCCGTCACGACGAAGGCTCACTTGAGTCCTTATAGCGCTCTCTTTGTGATACCCCTAGTTAGTGCCAAGAGTCAGCCAGTATCCACCAGACTATTCCCCAGAAGTCAACGCAGCCTCGAACCACCCCGGTTCCCTTCAGAACGGAGAGATCGATTTAAGTCCCACATTGGTCATATCGTCCAGACATGGCAATTCCAGTCTCTAAAAATGCCAAAGCCTTATGTCTGCCAGGCCGGGGCATTGGCAGAGAAAGTGAAACACCGTCCCCTCATTCTTCTCATCATGACAAATCCTACTGTAGTCATTATAATCAAGGCCCATCCTCCTAGCATGAGTCGCTATCACCCTTGCCATCAGGCAGGTATGCTCCCCAGAGCCCTTCTGTACAGCTCTCGTTTGATGAGAGTCTTGCAGCGGGCCATGGAAATGCCGATCAGGCCTTCGACGAACACGTCGTCCAAGAGACAGCCCCGTTTGGCCAGACTGTCCGCAATTTGGTTACCCAGGCATCCCCTGTGCCCTGGTATCCATGTCAGCGTTACCCCGGAACAGTGATGCCAAATGTAGGGATTTTTCCCTTTTTGTAGGGATTATTTCGAAAAATTTCAAGCGTAGGGAAATAAGGACAGATGTTTTATTTTTAGGCAAATGTTGGGAATTTTCAAATATTTTCAATATATTATCTGAAATACATAAATATTCATCTAATTTTCAATTAAAAAGGAAATTTTTTCATATACAATAGCATTTTAGCTCTTAAAAAATCGGGTGATCACGGCTATAGGAAAGTTAAAAAAAAAACACATAAAATTCAGAAAAATGCATGAAATCTTTATTTGAATCGATAGTACGGGCCATATAATTTAATGATTGAAAATTATTTCAGGCAAATTGAAGCGGGCATGTGTATATAGACATGAGCTTTAACATAGCCCCACAAAAAATAGTCTAAAAGCGTTAAATCACACGATCTAGGCGGCCAATTGACCAGTCCCGAACGTGAAATAAAATGTTCACCAAACTCGCCTCTCAATTAGTACATTGTTAAGCGTGCTGTGTGGCATGTGGCACCGTCTTGTTGACCCCACATGTCATGCAAGTCAAGCTCTTGCGTTTTAGGCAAAAAAGTTGGATATCATCTCACGGTAGCGCTCATCATTCACAGTTACGTTACGATTCGCATCATCTTTGAATTAGTACGGTCCAATGATGCCACCAGCCCATAAGCCGCAACAAACTGTGTCTTTTTCTGGATGCATTGGTAGCTCTTGCAATGCTTCTGGCTGATCTTCACTCCAAAAATATTTAACCAGTGGCAATTTTATAATATAACAATGCGCAAAATATTAATATTTTCCCTGTACAAATATATTTTCTATAGAAATATTAAAATATTTTTAGTCACAATAAATATTAAATGTTGTGTGTCTTCAATATCAACATATTACTGCCACACATTACAAACTGCCGAAGTATATGCGAAACGAACGAATATAAATAACATAACAAAACAAAATATGACGTCTCGTTGAGCATCGACTACCAAAATATGCGACACAAAATATGCGAGTATTACACACAAAATATTTAAATATTTCAGGGTGAATAGTAAATATATTATAAGTCGAAAAATAAACTAATAATAGTCGCAATACGAAGAACAAAATAAGGGCCGATGTTGAATGTGAACCACACCTAAACGCCAAGTTTTTTTCTGCATTTCAATTGACATTTCTCCATTTCAGACTTACTCAATTTGAACCATGGAAGATACACAATCGAGCAACGCGTAAAAGTTATTCGGGCTTATGATGAAAATGAATGATCAATTTTCGAAGAAAATCATTTTCAGTGATGAGGCACATTTTTACCTCAGTGGATTCGTCAATAAGCAGAATTCCCGCATTTGGGCGAATGATAATCCAAGAGTGATTGTCGAAAGACCAATGTACCCACAAAGGGTGACTGTTTGGTGCGGTTTATGGGCTGGCGGCATCATCGGGACGTATTTTTTCCAAAATGAGGCAGTTACTGTGAATGGTGTTCGCTATCGTGAGATGATAACGAACTTTTTATGGCCCGAATTGGAAGATATGGATGTGGACGATATGTGGTTTCAGTAGGACGGTGCCACTTGCCACACAGCTAACGAAGCAATGGCTCTTTTGCGCAACAAATTCAATGGCCGTGTTATCTCACGTAATGGCGATGTCAATTGGCCGCCAAGATCATGTGATTTGACACCGTTGGACTTTTTTCTTTGGGGTTATTTGAAAGAAAAGGTGTACGTCGATAAGCCAGCAACAATTCAAGAGCTAAAGGATGAGATAATTCGGCATATTAACGGCATAGAACCTCCATTATGCCTCAGGGTCATCGAAAATTTGGACCATCGGATGGAGGTGTGCCGCCGTGGTCGCGGCGCCCATTTGGCCGATATTTTGTTCCATACATAATTGAGTAATACCAATATATCATAATAAAATAAAATTACAATAATTTCCTAAATAGTTTGTGTTTTATTCAAAATCAACATCGGCCCTTGAAATTTAACCACCCTTTATTTTTGTGTGTACATACTAGTGCTGGGAAACTATCGATAGACTATCGATAGTCTGAAAATATCGATAGGAAAAATATAAATATCGATATTTTTAGTATTTAAAATACAGATATGAAGACATCTAACAGCAGCTATAAAATACAGATATGAAGACATCTAACAGCAGCTATAAAATACAGATATGAAGACATCTAACAGCAGCTATACACACACAGTTTTTTGCCGCAAATTTACTTTTTTACTTGTTATTATTAATTCGCGCTGAGTTACAGCAATGAATACAAACAACAAGAATGGCAAGTGGTATGGATTGCTTAGCAGTGCTCTTTACTGCTAATTACAGGCCTTTAAGTCGAAATTTGTACATGTTTATATAGGGACTGAAATGTCAAATATTTTTGTAATGTTGTAAAAAAAAATGCAAATCCAAATGCAATTGCATGCATAGGACAAAACAATGAACGACCATTTGAGGATAAGTCCGCTAGATTGATTACCTTTTTGGGTTTAGAGTTAAGAAAATTTTTTAAAGTTGCAATGGAATATCTTATTGTCCCTGTTACTTCGGTTCCTTCAGAAAGGTACTTATCAATTTAAAAAAAAACTGCCATCTAAAATAACGTGCGTATATACATACCCAGCAAAAACTTACATTGCAAAGTAATGAGTTAAAAAGCTAATATAACGACTCTTCACTACTTATACATTGGCATTTTAATATAGACGTATACGTCTATACATTCAATAAAGTGAAGAAAACAACGGACTGTAGCCTTATGAAAAAATACTTAAAATTTTCCTGCACAAGTACAAACATTCAGTCGATAGTAATATCGATATATCAATAGTGAAATCTGAACTATCGATATATATCGATAGTGGAAAATATCGATAGTATCCCAGCACTAGTACATACAAAAAAGGTTAAAAAGAGGAAAGATTGTGACGACAAGTTTCGTGGGACAAAACTCGGTCACACCCTGTTAGGCTTCTTAGGGTTTTTCTTTCTTTAAATCAACTATACTTTGCCTCACACTGTGATCACTACTGTTAGTCGTAAAACTTTTGTAACACACTGTACCTAACGGGCAGGAATGCGAATGGTAAAATAACAACCAACAACAAACACACAAGCGCGACAAACAAGTAAACAAATAACACTAACAACAGACACAGCAAACTAGTAACAATAACAAAGCAAGCAGATTTAAACATGTAAACAACAAGCAACAAAATATACATAGGACCAGTGTTACCGTTCGCCCGACTAAAGTCGCAATTTGACCCTTTTTCAGCGGTCTGCGACTTTTTGTGAGACTTTTTTTTATCACCGACTTTTGCGACTATTTTAATTTTTCTGCTACTTTTTACCCTTTTTGGTAAGATTCTTACAAAACATTCAATTTTCTTATTATTTGTATCAAAAAAAAAATTCGTCAAAATAGCCTCGTCAAAATTTAAAAACAATTCATAAATTATTGTTCATTTGGCAACACTTTTATTACATTTTTGCAACCTTGTCATGTATACAACGTATTTGAGGCGAATTCAGTTCAAGGTGGTGGCAAGTTTTGACAGTTCGGACCAATGTGTTTTAATTTGTCAGTGTTTTGTTAGAAATGGTTGACATTTCGAATCGTAAATACCAGCAATGCAATGCAAAAAACCTCTGTTGTTTCTGTTGGTTTTGGATTGTTGTAGTCTTAGCACCACCTGTAGTTTTCGAATCGTAAACACTAGCAATGCAATGTAAAAACATGCAATTCAATGCTGTCATCTTTAAATTTAATAGACAAAGATATAGAAGACTGGATTCCCTGTGATGAACTTATTTCTAAATATAGAAATAAAATTTAAAAAAAGTAGTATTTATGTAGGTATGTTAAGAAAAATAAATATTGCGCCAAGATCAAACGAACGGAATTAAAGTAAAATTTTCAAGGGACTTTAATTGGACAAGTTTAAATTTTGTCAAAAATATATTAACCTTAACTTTTTTGGCTTGTGTTTAAACAGAAATTCTACTCCTTTGACCTTGGCAGCATACGACAAATTTATTAAACTTAAGTAAATCTTTTCACTATACATGAAAACATGGACAAACATGTACATTGTTATGAAATATGATAAAAATGAATTCTGCAATAAGCTTTTTGTTTCAATTGTTTTGTTATGCTTTTTATTAATAAAAAACGTTAAAAAAAGATGTGCGACTTTTATTTTCTGAAACGACTTTTTTGTGTGACTTTATTTTTATAAAACAACCTTTTGTGTGACTTTTCAAAAATTCCTAACGGTAACCCTGCATAGGACAAGTAAAGAGACATAACAACAACAAATACAGGTTGATTGTTATTAGTGTAAAATAATAGTCCGAATTTAGTATAAAAAGGTCAACATAAACTTTGAACGATGACTTGTTATCCAGCCGAGCTCGAGAACACATCAGGTAAGAAATGGCAAAGTAGAATCCTAGTAAAACAAACCCAGTAGACAATTTCACCGAGTGGTTCTCTAACACGGAGTGAATAAATAAATAAATAAATAAAATAAATTCTAGTAAAACAGCCCAGTATACAATTTCATCGAGTGGTTTTCTAACACGGAGTGAAATTCTAGTAAAACAACCCAGTAGACAATTTCACCGAGTGGTTCTCTAACACGGAGTGAAATTCTAGTAAAACAACCCAGTAGACAATTTCACCGAGTGGTTTTCTAACACGGAGTGAAATTCTAGTAAAACAACCCAGTAGACAATTTCATCGAGTGGTTCTCTAACACGGAGTGAAATTCTAGTAAAACAACCCAGTAGACAATTTAGCCGAGTGGTTTTCTAACACGGAGTGGAATTCTAGTAAAACAACCCAGTATACAATTTCACCGAATGGTTTTCTAACACGGAGTGAAATTCTAGTAAAACAACCCAGTAGACAATTCACCGAGTGGTTTTCTAACACGGACTGAAATTCTAGTAAAACAACCCAGTAGACAATTTTTCCGAGTGGTTTTCTAACACGGAGTGAAATTCTAGCAAAACAACCCAGTAGACAATTTCACCGAGTGGTTCTCTAACACGGAGTGAAATTCTAGTAAAACAACCCAGTACACAATTTCACCGAGTGGTTTTCTAACACGGAGTGAAATTCTAGTAAAACAACCCAGTAGACAATTTCACCGAGTGGTTTTCTAACACGGAGTGAGATTCTAGTAAAACAACCCAGTAGACAATTTCACCGAGTGGTTTTCTAACACGGAGTGAAATTCTAGTAAAACAACCCAGTAGACAATTTCACCGAGTGGTTTTCTAACACGGAGTGAAATTCTAGTAAAACAACCCAGTAGACAATTTCACCGAGTGGTTTTCTAACACGGAGTGAAATTCTAGTAAAACAACCCAGTAGACAATTTCGCCGAGTGGTTTTCTAACACGGAGTGAAATTCTAGTAAAACCACCCAGTAGACAATTTCACCGAGTGGTTTTCTAACACGGAGTGAAATTCTAGTAAAACAACCCAGTAGACAATTTCACCGCGTGGTTTTCTAACACGGAGTGAAATTCTAGTAAAACAACCCAGTAGACAATTTCACCGAGTGGTTTTCTAACACGGAGTGAAAATCTTGTAAACACAACCCAGTAGACAATTTCACCGCGTGGTTTTCTAACACAGAGTGAAATTCAGTAAACAAACAAAATACCCAGTTGACAAATTTCCCCGCGTGTCTTGCTAACTCCAAACAAAATAACCAGTAGAGCATTTCACGAAAGCGAGATTTTAGTACAACCCGAAGAATCCCGTAGTGACAACCCCATAAGTGATTTTTTTCCCCAAAGTTCCCCGTAACAAGCGGCACAACAAAGCTTCAAACACTGGAATTTATACCAGCTTAAGCAACCAAGTGTCAACAGCAACAAGGCAAGAGAGGACATAACACGGAAGGAGTGCTGAGGCGACATAAGCGGAACACAACGCAACCTAATTATTTTTCATAACTTGTAAATTATACTCCTAATAATACTAATAAAATTATTGAATTTATTGAAAATTAAATAAAACTCAACACGTGTCATATTTTCTTGTAACGGACCTGGACAAGGCTGAGTATACCCCAAAATAAAGTCGTTACAAGTGGCGCCCGAGCAGGGACTTCAACAAGAAAATAACACAGAAAGTAACAAAGAGGCAAGATGGTAAAGATGAACTGGGTGTACAGTCTGAGAAAAGAAGAGCTGGTAGCCTATGCCGAAGAATTCGGGTTAGACTCGAGCGGCACAGAGGAAGAAATACGACGACGTTTTTCGGAATTTATCAAAGGCAGTGATCACCAACCCGATGAATTGTTACGGCTTGAGCAATTGGAGCGGACACACGGGAAAGCAGCATCGCCAGCTAAACAGGAAACAACTTAAAAAAAATATTTATATGGTGTTGCTTAATAGTTTTTTTCCGGAAGAAAGGGAGGAGTGTGACGACAAGTTTTGTGGGACAAAACTCGGTCACACCCT
This sequence comes from Pollenia angustigena, assembly GCA_930367215.1. Taxonomy (NCBI): domain Eukaryota; kingdom Metazoa; phylum Arthropoda; class Insecta; order Diptera; family Polleniidae; genus Pollenia; species Pollenia angustigena. Next base: position 224,932,235 of record OV884059.1, read on the forward strand.
GTTAGGCTTCTTAGGGTTTTTCTTTCTTTAAATCAACTACACTTTGCCTCACACTGTGATCACTACTGTTGGTCGTAAAACTTTTGTAACACACTGTACCTAACGGGCAGGAATGCGAATGGTAAAATAACAACCAACAACAAACACACAAGCGCGACAAACAAGTAAACAAATAACACTAACAACAGACACAGCAAACAAGTAACAATTACAAAGCAAGCAGTTTTAAACATGTAAACAACAAGCAACAAAATATACATAGGACAAGTAAAGAGACATAACAACAACAAATACAGGCTAATTGTTATTAGTGTAAAATATTAGTCCGAATTTAGTATAAAAAGGGCAACATAAGCTTTGAACGATGACTTGTTATCCAGCCGAGCTCGAGAACACATCAGGTAAGAAATGGCAAAGTAGAATCCTAGTAAAACAAACCCAGTAGACAATTTCACCGAGTGGTTCTCTAACACGGAGTGAATAAATAAATAAATAAATTCTAGTAAAACAGCCCAGTATACAATTTCACCGAGTGGTTTTCTAACACGGAGTGAAATTCTAGTAAAACAACCCAGTAGACAATTTCACCGAGTGGTTCTCTAGCACGGAGTGAAATTCTAGTAAAACAACCCAGTAGACAATTTCACCGAGTGGTTTTCTAACACGGAGTGAAATTCTAGTAAAACAACCCAGTAGACAATTTCACCGAGTGGTTCTCTAACACGGAGTGAAATTCTAGTAAAACAACCCAGTAGACAATTTCGCCGAGTGGTTTTCTAACACGGAGTGGAATTCTAGTAAAACAACCCAGTATACAATTTCACCGAGTGGTTTTCTAACACGGAGTGAAATTCTAGTAAAACAACCCAGTAGACAATTCACCGAGTGGTTTTCTAACACGGAGTGAAATTCTAGTAAAACAACCCAGTAGACAATTTTACCGAGTGGTTTTCTAACACGGAGTGAAATTCTAGCAAAACAACCCAGTAGACAATTTCACCGAGTGGTTCTATAACACGGAGTGAAATTCTAGTAAAACAACCCAGTACACAATTTCACCGAGTGGTTTTCTAACACGGAGTGAAATTCTAGTAAAACAACCCAGTAGACAATTTCGCCGAGTGGTTTTCTAACACGGAGTGAGATTCTAGTAAAACAACCCAGTAGACAATTTCACCGAGTGGTTTTCTAACACGGAGTGAAATTCTAGTAAAACAACCCAGTAGACAATTTCACCGAGTGGTTTTCTAACACGGAGTGAAATTCTAGTAAAACAACCCAGTAGACAATTTCACCGAGTGGTTTTCTAACACGGAGTGAAAATCTAGTAAACACAACCCAGTAGACAATTTCACCGCGTGGTTTTCTAACACAGAGTGAAATTCAGTAAACAAACAAAATACCCAGTAGACAAATTTCCCCGCGTGTCTTGCTAACTCCAAACAAAATAACCAGTAGAGCATTTCACGAAAGCGAGATTTTAGTACAACCCGAAGAATCCCGTAGTGACAACCCCATAAGTGATTTTTTTCCCCAAAGTTCCCCGTAACAAGCGGCACAACAAAGCTTCAAACACTGGAATTTATACCAGCTTAAGCAACCAAGTGTCAACAGCAACAAGGCAAAAGAGGACATAACACGGAAGGAGTGCTGAGGCGACATAAGCGGAACACAACGCATAACTTGTAAATTATACTCCTAATAATACTAATAAAATTATTGAATTTATTGAAAATTAAATAAAACTCAACACGTGTCATATTTTCTTGTAACGGACCTTGACAAGGCTGAGTATACCCCAAAATAAAGTCGTTACAAGTGGCGCCCGAGCAGGGACTTCAACAAGAAAATAACACAGAAAGTAACAAAGAGGCAAGATGGTAAAGATAAACTGGGTGTACAGTCTGAGAAAAGAAGAGCTGGTAGCCTATGCCGAAGAATTCGGGTTAGACTCGAGCGGCACAGAGGAAGAAATACGACGACGTTTTTCGGAATTTATCAAAGGCAGTGATCACCAACCCGATGAATTGTTACGGCTTGAGCAATTGGAGCGGACACACGGGAAAGCAGCATCGCCAGCTAAGCAGGAAACAACTTAAAAAAAAATATTTATATGGTGTTGCTTAATAGTTTTTTTCCGGAAGAAAGGGAGGAGTGTGACGACAAGTTTTGTGGGACAAAACTCGGTCACACCCTGTTAGGCTTCTTAGGGTTTTTCTTTCTTTAAATCAACTACACTTTGCCTCACACTGTGATCACTACTGTTGGTCGTAAAACTTTTGTAACACACTGTACCTAACGGGCAGGAATGCGAATGGTAAAATAACAACCAACAACAAACACACAAGCGCGACAAACAAGTAAACGAATATCACTAACAACAAACACAGCAAACAAGTAACAATAACAAAGCAAGCAGTTTTAAACATGTAAACAACAAGCAACAAAATATACATAGGACAAGTAAAGAGACATAACAACAACAAATACAGGCTGATTGTTATTAGTGTAAAATATTAGTCCGAATTTAGTATAAAAAGGGCAACATAAACTTTGAACGATGACTTGTTATCCAGCCGAGCTCGAGAACACATCAGGTAAGAAATGGCAAAGTAGAATCCTAGTAAAACAAACCCAGTAGACAATTTCACCGAGTGGTTCTCTAACACGGAGTGAATAAATAAATAAATAAATAAAATAAATTCTAGTAAAACAGCCCAGTATACAATTTCACCGAGTGGTTTTCTAACACGGAGTGAAATTCTAGTAAAACAACCCAGTAGACAATTTCACCGAGTGGTTTTCTAACACGGAGTGAAATTCTAGTAAAACAACCCAGTAGACAATTTCACCGAGTGGTTTTCTAACACGGAGTGAAATTCTAGTAAAAAAACCCAGTAGACAATTTCGCCGAGTGGTTTTCTAACACGGAGTGAAATTCTAGTAAAACAACCCAGTAGACAATTTCACCGAGTGGTTTTCTAACACGGAGTGAAATTCTAGTAAAACAACCCAGTAGACAATTTCACCGCGTGGTTTTCTAACACGGAGTGAAATTCTAGTAAAACAACCCAGTAGACAATTTCGCCGAGTGGTTTTCTAACACGGAGTGAAAATCTAGTAAACACAACCCAGTAGACAATTTCACCGCGTGGTTTTCTAACACAGAGTGAAATTCAGTAAACAAACAAAATACCCAGTAGACAAATTTCCCCGCGTGTCTTGCTAACTCCAAACAAAATAACCAGTAGAGCATTTCACGAAAGCGAGATTTTAGTACAACCCGAAGAATCCCGTAGTGACAACCCCATAAGTGGTTTTTTCCCCAAAGTTCCCCGTTACAAGCGGCACAACAAAGCTTCAAACACTGGAATTTATACCAGCTTAAGCAACCAAGTGTCAACAGCAACAAGGCAAGAGAGGACATAACACGGAAGGAGTGCTGAGGCGACATAAGCGGAACACAACGCAACCTAATTATTTTTCATAACTTGTAAATTATACTCCTAATAACACTAATAAAATTATTGAATTTATTGAAAATTAAATAAAACTCAACACGTGTCATATTTTCTTGTAACGGACCTGGACAAGGCTAGTATACCCCAAAATAAAGTCGTTACAAGATTTAAAATAAGAAATTTTTTGTATGATGTGTTGCTAGATTAAAATATAATTGCTTAATGGTTTTGTTATTTATTGAAAAAAGGTAAATTATGAATGAAAGGTGATTTTTATAATTCGAGTGCAAAAATATAAAAAGGATTGAAAAATTAACTAATGTTTTAAGAAAACATATACATTGTTAGTATTTATAAAAATATTTATAAACAGCCATTAAAAGAATATAGGGAGTGATATTCTAAAGACAAAATGCAATGGGTGTTTGGACTAGTTGTTCAAAAATTAATCTAAGGTACAAAAGTGCGTTTGTATTTTATGAAATTTATCTACAACTGTCAAAGTATTTTTTATAAGTGGAAACATTTGTATGTGTGGGTGTGTAGATAATAATATTAAGACCTATGCATTTTGTTTTAAGCTTGGCTCATTTAATTGTTGATGAGAATGGATGAATTCAAAATAGAACAACGAATCGCGATATTGTAATAGAAGCTCAAAAAATAGGATGTAGTGTAAATGTAGGTAGGATGCTGCTTATATGGTCTGTTAGAGAAAATAACATTTGAAGTAGTGATCAGTTGTAAATGCTATGCAGATACATATGTATGTACTAGGGTATTCATTTAATCGACCTTTTTCTTTAATCGGTTAATCGCTCGATTAATTAACCGAGGTTTTGGGTTAATCGGTTTATAATCGGTTAATTTTGTTTTTGATCGGTTAACCGATTAATAAAGTTGTTATTATAAATTAAGTAATTTCAATATATAAAAATGCATTAATTGTTTATAATTTGAAGTTCATCAATAAAAAAACAATGACATACCAAACATTACAATTCTTGAACTAATGACAATTCATAAATATGTAATATGCATTTTTCAATTAATACACAAGGTGTGCTATCAAGTCATAACGTCATAATATCCTAAATAATATTTTACAATTGTTTAAAATAAATTTGTTTGTGTTTCAAACAAAATTAAAATTTTAATGCTGTGTTCACTGATTCTTCATAACTGTACAGTAGAAATCTAAATTATAAGCGGTAGCCCACAACAGTCATATCGTCGGCTTAATTTGCAAAACTGCTAACTCGCTTTTAGCACTCTTTACAGGAGAGTCAAAAAACTTTTTATTTTTGCTATTTGCAGCTTGATAGAGAACTAAAAATACAGTTAGTTTTACACACTTCAAGACTTAAATAGAACAAAAACCGCATGCAGGTGGCGTACCTTTCTCTACCACACGGCATCAAAATCTCAATTTACATAAAAAGTTAATTTAGCCGGTTTGCATATTAAGCCGACGACAAAATATGACGAATCCCCCAAATATGTATTTATAAAAAAATTAACTTAGAAAATTTCATTAGTTATTTGAATAGTTAAAGGAGATCTTATAAAATAATCTTTTAGAAAAGTACCCAGCAAAAACTTGGTAATGGCTTGCCATTACTGCACAACTTACTTTTCAATGACTACTTCATACCATCATAGAAGTAGTTTGGTAATGGCTGACATATAATCTGATACCTAAGTACTTGTGTATGAGTTGATTAACGAAATTTATAATTCATTCGTAATTAAATGCATCTACGGTTGAAGTTTTTTTAAATCTAATACAAATTGATTTAAAATATTTGTTCTTACAATTTGTTTTTTTTTTATTATAAATAAAAAACAATTTGTAATAAATTTGAATATGAAAAATTATGCTGTACTGAAATTTTATAGTCATGACATGTTAGTTGTAATTTTGGTGACATCGGAGTAATAAGTTATTTAAGTCCCTATTTGTAAGCGAATGTGGTAATGACTTATTTAACTCCCTATTTGTAAGCGAATGTGGTAATGACTTATTTAACTCCCTATTTGTAAGCGAGGGTGGTAAGTAGTTGCCTCCAATAATTTAATCTCATATCTACGCTCTTAATTGAGTAAAAAACATCGTTTTTTTATACAAAAACTACACTGCCCCGGTAGACTAGCTGGTAGTGAGCTAGTCTATCAGCACCGAGGTTGCGCGATCGAATCCCGCCAGAGACAGAAAAAAAATACAGAATAAAACAAAGTAAAATAAAATAAGAAAAAATAGAAAAAAAAACATAAAGTAAAGTAAAATAAAATAAGAAAAAATAGAAAAAAAAAATAATTTAAAAAAATAATAAACAAAAAATTTTTTTAAAGTCATGACATGTTAGTTGTAATTTTGGTGACATCGGAGTAATAACTTATTTAAGTCCCTATTTGCAAGCGAATGTGGTAATGACTTATTTAACTCCCTATTTGTAAGCGAGGATGGTAAGTACTTGCCTCCAATGACATCACCGTGTTAACATAATGAGTTAAAATGCCAATGTATAAGTAGTGAAGAGTCGTTATATTAGCTTTTTAACTCATTACTTTGCAATGTAAGTTTTTGCTGGGTAATTTGTTTTAAATGTTTAGAATAAAAGCGATTCTTTTCTTTAGTTTTGACAAAACTTGACTTAGAAAAATTCTTTCACTTATCGTAGATGAATATCTAATTGCTCAGTCTTTTTTCAGGATTTCTCTAAACATATAAAATACTCCATTATGCCATTAGAGTTTTTTTAAAATTTTTAACACTTCTAATTGTTTCGGTTAATTCTGTTAAAAGACTGATATGAGAAGATATAAGTAGAAACAAATAACTAAACACATACATATAAAAAGTACGTGAAACAAAAAAAGGTGTTGGCAATCAAAAATTTAACCCATTTTTCGCCACACTCCTGTTGATCGATTGTGAAGATAAAAAAAAACATTGAAAAATATATGTGTTAAAATGAAGATCACTGAACACCTTCTTTATTTGTATGAAAACATATTTTCTAAACACTTACATTTTGTATATTAACGGAAACAAATAATTAAAAACACAAAAAATATGTTATAATACAAGAAAATATTGAAAATTTTGTTGCATCGGTTAATCGGTTAATCGACTGAAATTAACCGGTTTAATCGTTAATCGAAAAAATTCAATTTGAAATTAACCGATCACTTAATCGGGTAGTAATTAATCGGTTAACCGATTGACGGTTAACAGAATGAATACCCTAGTATGTACATTGTACATGTCAATATCTTCAAAATCTTCAAAAATTGATATTGTGTATTGCGTTATAGGTACAAGTTGATTTAAAAAAAAAAGATTTTTATGACTTTTCTAGTTTTTTTTTTAAATGTAATTTGGAAAAGAACTGTTTTTCAGAGTATTGCTGTTTTTTTTTTTATTTGTACCTATCATAAATATTTTTTAAGGTAAAATATTTTTGTTTGCTATATGCACTTGCGAACCCAAATTTTCATGCAAGTAGCGATCCTTTTTTATGAACTTCTTTTTGGCTTTTTTTTGTACACTTGTGACCTTTTCATTTGTTGTTGCATTTACAAATGACAAGCAAAGGCAACAACACCTTGTGATATCATAGACACAAACGTATGCAAATTTATGATTTTTGCTTTTTTGTTGTTTTTTGGCGGAAAATAAAGGGTTATTTATTTTTGATATTTGGCCAATTTGTTGTTTAATTGATTTGTTTTTTATTTAAGCTAATAGGGCCTAAGGTTAATTAATGTAAATAAAAAGCAATTTTTTATTACAGTTTTCCCGACGTTTCGTCGATTTTTTGTCGACTTTTTCAAGGGAGCGTCTATTTAAAATTTTAAAAAATATATAAATTAACATAAATACAAATAAATTACATTAAAAGAGTTAAACTTACAATATGAGTTTTTCACATTAAATTAAATTTCTCCTTTTACATGTAACATTAAACATATAAACATAAAACATAAAGTTAAAGTTACACACATATCAAAACAAGTATCACTGTCACGATTAAGTAATTGCAACCCTATAATTTGCGCTAATATTGTTAGTGTCTTCTTTGACATTCATCGTCTTCTTTATGTTTTCTTGTATCCTTAGATTTTCAATTGTAAATCTCTTCTTATCCCCCCTTACTTTATCTAGTATTCGCACCCCCTCAAAATCAATTTTATGTTGTGTATTTAAAATGTGTGTTGATAATGCTGTCGTTTCTTTTTTCCTTTGTATATCCATCATATGTTCTCCCATTCTAGTTTCAAGGGATCGTTTTGTTGTTCCAATGTATATGAGTTCGCAACTTTGTTCGTTATTCCCTTTACATTGTAATTCGTACACAATGTTGTTTTGTTTTTGTTTTTCTATTGGAGCTTTTATTGCAGTGAATATAGTGCTAAGTGTTTTATTGGGTTTATAAGCAAAGCTTATATTATTTGTTTCTATTGACGTTCGTATGTTTTTATTATCAGTGAGGCCCGGGATGTATTTTACACTGTAAAAATATTTTTGTTCTTTTTCTATATTAGTGGGGTTATTATCATTTTTATTTTTTATTTTCGTAATTGTGTCTTCTATAAGTGTTGATATAAGTTTATTTGGGAAACTATTGCTTTTAAGGATATTGAAAATTATATTTTTGTTTTTAGTGTGAAAAAGTTCATCGCTTATGTTTAAAACCCTGGAGATGAAATTTTTAGCAGTGTTGATTTTTTGACTACCTCTAAATTTTTCCAAAAATCCCTTGTTGTTGTATTTTTTTATTTCTGTATATCTTGAGAACGGCAAGAGCCAAAGTTTCCAAATTAGGTACACACATTTAGGTTGCCAATACACACCATCCTACAAAATGTGGGCGGGATTGGAGAAGTGGGCGTGGTACCTCCCGTACAAAAAAATTTAAAATTTTATAAAAACCTAAATTTAAGGGCTGCCATATGTCCTATAGATATGACTTATATATCAAAATATCGGAAATTTTTAGTAGAACATATTTTATAAAAAACTCGGGAAAATCGGTTCAGATACAAAAAAGTTATGACCAAAATTAAATTTTTTTTTTTTTTAAATACCCACTTTCGGGAACCATAGATCTCCCCGAGTCCAAGCTTTATAACTAAAGTAAATGGTAAATTTCTTCTTCAACACGCCGGTATATAAATCTGCCAAATCGGTTAAAAAATGGCAGAGTTATAACCGAAATACTGAATCCACAAAAATTACTCTTTTTATAATTAACTTTGTTAAAATATATATTTACAAGTTTATATAAATGTTTATATATAAATATAACTTAAGTAAATGGTAAAATTCTTCCTTAACACGTCGGTATATAAAACTATCAAATCGGTTAGACAATGGGTAATTTATGAGCAAAATACTCCAAAAATGGGCTAAAAAACATCAAAATTTTTATAAAAACCTAAATTTTAGGGCTGCAATACGTCCTATGGATATGACTTATATATCAAAATGTCGGAAATTTGTATGAGTTATAACCGAAATACTTCGGTCTAATCATCGCATACGATATCGAGCAAAATTCATCGAAATTATTTATTTTGGTATCTTGAAACTCGATATCGAATGAAATGTATTGAATTTGAAATAATAACATTCGACATCGAGTAACTCGACATTACATTTATCGAGTTTTCATTCGATACGCCAGTGTCTATCGTATGCAAAAAAATTCAATAGTTTATTCGATACGATAGTATCGAATGCAGTGATTAGACTCCTGAATTCCCGAAAATTACTCTTTTTATACCCTTCACCGAAGATAAAAAGGTACTTATATACAATATTGATCCTACACCCTATAAAGTACATATATTCTGGGCCCTTATGAAAAGCGAAGTTCAAAACCGGTTGACTCTTATTTAAAAAAAAATATTTACCAGTTTTATTTAGTTTTTGTCTAGTTGCTCTGTATTCTGCTCGCACAATGGTGAAGGGTATATAAGATTCGGCACAGCCGAATATAGCACTCTTACTTGTTTTTTTTTACAACAGGAAAGAAAAAAAAGTATGAATAATTATGACGCCAACATTTACGCAGAAAAAGAATTGTACACACCATCTGTGGCAAGTGATGCGCATATGTATGCATGAAGATCCTTTATGTATAGAACAGCGCACATAAATGTAATCAAATTATTAAATAAAACTGAACCTGAGCATATCCTGTCTCGCGTTATTAAGCGAAACGTTTGTTTTATAAGTAACCTATTTTTACCTACACACCAAGGCCTGCATAGATAACTTTTTTTTATATAAGCTCAAAAAAAAAGTTTAATTACCAAACTTATCGGTAATAAGTATAATAAGAACTGCCTAAAATGTTTGTTAATACTACTTATTGAGTTATATATCTTCTTCGATTTTATTTTGTTGTCAGTTGGAAATATATTTTTTAATAAATTTAATTAAATAAGAGGCAATCGTTCGGTAAAATTCCTTAATGAAACGGAATTACTGCAGAGCTATTTAAATGCAGGATCAGTCGTTAGAAATTCTTATAAAGTAACGAGATCATTAATTTCAAACTAAAAGTTTAATATTGAATTACCAGTTTCAATTCTTCTTCTATCAGGATACCTTTCTCTATAATTTGGTCTTTGATCCCATACACCTTATTGACTGACAAAGGTGAGATCCCTGTTGGTATTCGTTATCAATCTTTAGAATAAAAAACGTAAGATCGAACATTTGATACATTTTCGGTTGTATCACGTTTTATTGGCACATTTGCACGAGTCCTGTTATTACACTGGTACATTCTTACTAATAAAAAGAATTATTCATATTGTAACTAATTAAAATAGTTTTTAAAGTTTGCATCTGCACGTTTATTTTTAAAACAATTTTTTTGTTTTTTAACTTTAAATTTTTGATACAATGTTTTCCCATTGTGCTCTCTACGCTAGTATTGTCTGCTCCAATTTTTAACATTATTATTTGTTTTTTAATCAACGTGTCTCGTTTTTTTATTAATGTGCACGCCTTTTTTTAAAACGATTTTTTTGTTTTTTAACTTTAAATTTTTGACACAATGTTTTCCCATTGTGCTCTCTACGCTAGTATTGTCTGCTCCAATTTTTAACATTATTATTTGTTTTTTAATCAACGTGTCTCGTTTATTTATTAATGTGCACGCCTTTTTTTAAAACGATTTTTTTGTTTTTTAACTTTAAATTTTTGACACAATGTTTTCCCATTGTGCTCTCTACGCTAGTATTGTCTGCTCCAATTTTTAACATTATTATTTGTTTTTTAATCAACGTGTCTCGTTTATTATTAATGTGCACGCCTTTTTTTAAAACGATTTTTTTGTTTTTTAACTTTAAATTTTTGACTTTAAAATGGTATACAATATAAGTTAGTCATTCCGTTTCTAATTTCTTCAAATATGGTTCCTTAAAGGTAGCATAATTAATTTAACGATATCTGTCTGACCGTGTGCCTGATGAAATGGGTTTTCCGGAGACCCCATATATGATGGACTTGGTTGTTATATACTTTTTTAAAGTCATTCGGCATGAAAAAAATTGACTTAGCATGTAGTATTTTTCTAGCATTATTTAACAATTCCTTTCATTTTTTAATTCTTGTCATATTTTTAATATCTTCTTCTTCTTTTAATGTGTAATACAACTATGTATATTGAGTTAAATCTAAAAATAATATTCAAAAAAGGAGAAAATTTTAAAAAATTATTAAAAACCTAGTCACAAAAATTCTGCCAAGATTGGGGCAAGCACCTAAATTAAAAAGATGACTTAGAAAAAACCCTTTTGCAATTACTGCAAATGCAATATTGTCTTAAATTAGTGGCCTGGAGCAACACGCAGAAATAAGAAAGCACAAAAGTGTTACGGGCATAACGTAAAACAATCCTATCCCTTTCTAAAGAATTTGTTACAATGTTCAGCTGGGGAGACATTAAGTTTATGTGCTGGTTATGGTTCGATTGCACCTGTCGACTATCTGACAAACCTTTATAAAAGGCAACTTGACAGCTCGTCGTTGAAACTAAAGGACAATAGAATATTTTAAAAAATTTATTGGCCCTTACTATAATGAAGATCTTTCTATATTTATACCCTTCACCTCAGGTGGAAAAAGGTATATGTATATAAGTTTGTCATTCCGTTTGTAATTTCTACAATATTGATCTAAGACCCTATAAAGTATAAATATTCTGGGTCCTTATGAGCAGAGAAGTTGATTTAACGATGTCCGTCCGTCTGTCCGTCTTACGTTTGATATGTGTTTTCCGGAGACTCCAGACATGATAGCTGCTAGGTTGTTTTACATTTATGTCACATAGAGTCCACCATTTCGTGCTATTGAAATTCAGCCAGATCGGTCCACAAATGGCTGAGATATGACCAAAAAACCACGACTGCCTCTAATTTTTTCCAAAAATCCCTTGTTGTTGTATTTTTATTGCTTTTTTCTGTATATCTGGAGAACGACAAGAGCCAAAGTTTCCAAATAAGGTGCAAACATTCAAGTTATAAATACACACCAACCCACAAAATGTGGGCGCGGTTGGAGAAGTGAGCGTGGTACCTCCCATACAAAAAATTTCAAAAATTGTATAATTACCTGAATGTTTTGAATGTAATATGACCTATGGTTACGCCTTATATAACTTACTAGTTATACCCTCCACCACAATTAGTTGTGAAGAGGGTATATTAAGTTTGTCATTCCGTGTGAAACTTTTTTATTATTCATCTCAGATTCATAAAGTATATATATTCTGAGTCCTTGAGTAATTTTAAGTCGATTTAGCCATGTCCGTCTGTTGAAAACACGCTCACTTTCGAAAACCTCAAAAGAAATAATAATAATAATAACTTGGTGTCAAATTGCTTGTAGTTATCCTAAGCAGTTTGGGATTGAAATCCAGCAAAATCGGTTCAATAGGATATGAGCTATGAATCAAAATGTGGAACCACCACCTAAAAAAAATTGATAATTTTGTTACAAAAACTAACATAAATGGTGAAAAATGCACAGAATGATATAAGATTTCGCAACAGTTCGTTTTATTTAACTGGAAATCACGCTGTAAAATTTCTTGAAGATCCGTCCATGATTTACCCTGGGCCCCATATAAGCCCTACTCCCGGAAAACAGTATAGTAAGCCTAAAATCCTAACTAACAATGCTATCATAACAAATTTTGGCACGTCACAGTTAAATAGGACTAGAAATGAAACTATTAAGTTTTGTGAAGATCAGTCCATAACTAACCATAGGCCCCATATAAAACCTACTTCCAAAAAACAGTTTAGTACGCCTAAATCCGAAAGACATAATGCTATCATAACAAAATTTGGTACATCAAAATTTTTTAGAACTGCAAAATTTCGTGAAGATCGGTCCATAATTTACCATAGGCCCCATATAAACCTTACTCCCGGAAAACAGCTTAGTACGCCTAAAATCGTAAAAAATAATGCTATCATAACAAAATATGGTACATCAAAGTTTTATAGAACTAGAAATGACACTGTGAAATTAAGTGAAGATCGGTGCATAACTTACCATAGACCTCATATAAAGCCCACTCTGGTAAAATAATTAAATACGCGGTCATTTTTCTTCCAGTTTAGCTTCATATGGCCAGAAAAATGTTATGCAATTTTGTGATATACGGTCCATAATTTTCCTTAGATTCCATTTTCGCAGCCTTCTGAAATTTACTGCAAACGCTTAAACTAATTGCATCGCTGTATGGAATTTTATGTTTTTTAATACCAAAAATCGTTCTGCAGAATTTGGGATGATTGGTTAATAGCTTACCATGGCTTTTATATAATTTGTTCTCTTGAAAATCATTTAAGTTCATCTTAAACTGATATTCTACTCAAACTTTTTAAAATTGATTCTGATTGTCGATCAATAAATTTATATAGGTCTAAACCGCAACAAATTTTAATGCAGATGTCTGTTTTTACAAAGATTATAATAATAAATAGGCATCATACAGATATTACTCCTAAAACATTCGAAGTGTCGGTGGAGGGTATCAAAGATTCGACACAGCCGAATATAGCAATCTAACTTGTTTTTTTATCTAGTTAAAGTGAAAAAGCAATTTATAATTAAAAGTTTGTTAACTCTTCCCTCCTTAGATGCAAACGTCCTCGTTTGTAAGGGGAATTGGTTGACCGAGTTCTACACAATTGTATTCTAATGTGTTAGCCTTTTTTTGTATTTCCGAATAAATCGGAGAAATGCCAGGTTGGGTGGATTTAAAGTCGTATCTTCCGTTTGCGGCGCATTTGGAAACAATGACAATTACAATTACTACGCATATTAATAGAGCAAATGAACTTTCCCACGGTTTAATAGTACAGTATTCCACGGATAATTACCTCGACAAAAATGCCAATATTTTTGGGTAATTATGCGGGGTAAGCATTAAAACGAATACGCTTAACTACCTCGTTGAGGTAATAAAAGGAATACGTTTAACTACCTCATTGAGGTAATTAAGCGAATCCGTTTAAATACCTCAGTGAGGTAATACGACGTATTTATTTACAAGATAACTTAACTTTGATGTATGAAAAAATTTAAGAAAGGAATTTTTACATGTATCAGCTAAATCTTAAGAGATTTATAAAACAATGGGATTTGTTGTCTTAAATTTTATCTGTAGTGCTTTTTGAGATGTACTGTCATATCCTACTACTACTCATGGAAGCCGTAAATATGCAATCGCATTGTTTTTCTTGTGCGACCAATGAATGCAGATACAATATATTTAAGCGTTTAGAGCTTTTAATGAATTTTGGTATCGATTTGTTTGTAAATAATTTCCATATATTAGCCATTGCTGCATTTTTATTGCACACATATTTTAAGTTTTTAAAACATATTTTAATACATAAAAAAATTGCTTAAAATTCTGGTTTACAGACGAATTTTCTGTTGCTTTAATTTCGCCACCTACATTAAATTTTCACTGTACAATTTTAAGCCAAAGCAAGTTTTTGTTGAAGATAAATGTTTTTCGCAACTTATAACATAAAAAACCTAGATGCATCGTTTAGTAAACGATCGAATCCGAAACACTTTTTTAAGTCATCTTTTCGTGTCCGTTCGTCCGTCCATCTTGCTGGTTGTATGTCCATGTAAACCTTGTGCGAAAAGTAAAGGTAGCAGTTTTTAGATAATTTGATAAAATTGGGTAAATACGTTTAATTGTCATAAGAACAAAACCTATGTAAATTGTAAGAATCGGTCTATAATATCACATAGTCCCCATGCAAACTTTAAACTTTAATCTCTTTAAGACAAAATATCTCATAAATTTGGTGTATCTAGTTAATATATAACTCTTATATGAATCTTGACCTCATAACATAACTTTTAACTTTTTTAACATGTAAAACTTGGTTGCATTACTTGCTGTGTTTTTTTGTCAAAAACTACTGAGGCAATTAAACGAATGAAATTTAGGTATAATTTTGTTTTGGGAGTTAAATTTTTAAGGCAATTATCCGAATCGGGTAATTAAGCGTATGGCAATTAAACGTGGATTTTTGTTTAAAAAATGGGAGAAAAAAAACGGGGATTTAAAACTCGAGGTAAATAAGCGTGAAAGGTATTTAAGCGTGGGGTAATTAACCGGGTTATACTGTATTTTTTCCTATCGATCAATTGAATCGTATGACTATTGTTTAAATGTAATTGTTTGATAAGTTGGAGGGACAAAGTTTCTTCAAAATAGTGTGTTGAACTTAATGAGCTAAGAATAGCGGGTAGTGGTCTATATGTCTCCTTTTCATAGTGGGAGAACGAAACATTACCGACGGTAATAGTGGCATTTTGATATTGGACTACGAACGTCCCATGTATGTCAACATGGTTGCCATTCACTAGTATTGTACCATTATATTGGTTAAATAATAGAATACCATCTTGAATTACTTCCAAGGAAGGGACGTCGAGATTATTGCTTTTTTTACACGTGGAGGGGCTGCTTTTAAGCAGATTGGGTATGCAACTTGTGTAAGTTATTTCTTCTATATTTTCTTTTTGGCATAGACTTAGTTCGTCATAGCTTTGACATGGTTTTCTTAATTCAAATATTTGATTTTGACAAGACATTATATTTTCATATTCTAATTTTATAATGGTGTTTCTTGTTTTAATAGGCTTAATTAACATAGTTTCACAATGAAGTTTTTTTACTTTAGGCAATGTTATTACATATAATAAAATTGAATTATTTGAGGCTACTTTAATATTCGCAAATTTTAAGCATTATTCTAAATCAATGGTTTTCGACCGGTGGGTCGCGACCTCCAGGTGGGTCACGGCCATCTTTCAAAAACATAAAAGTACTGATATTAATGCGAACGATGGGCTTGCTTAATTTAATAAATTAAATGCAAAAACGTGGTTGTAATTGTGACACCTAAACATCCAAATCATTTGCTAAATTTAATTTAATTTTTTTTTTTAATGTTCACCATTTGTAAAAAAAAAGTCATTTCGCACAGATAATACCTATGTTGAAAATTGAGTTAATATTTTAAGTGCTTTTTTGGCTAGCTCAGGGTATTTTGCCTTACGCTTTAGCCAAAATGAAGAATTATTTTGTGATAAATATTCCATGTTGACCATACTGTCCGCTGCCAGCTCACACAAACTTTCTTTCAAATTATTGGCAAGATCGGCGAACTCAACGCAGTTAGTTATGAATGGATTTAATACCCAACAATCACCATTATCTTCTTGCAGCTCTTTTGGAAAATAGCGGCTTAGGTAGTTCCATTTTTAAATTTTGCAACGCTTCTATCATGGTAGGAATAAAATCGCTCACCAATTCATCGGAGAAAATTTCTGTTGCAACACTTTCAAAGCTGTTGAAAAAATCAAATTGTAGTTGTTGCAAAGATATTGACCGCATTTAAATTTTGAATTTATGTATATGCGAATTTCAAAAGCCACTTAGGATTATTAAACAAATGTTCATATACATAGGTGACTAAAAATTAATCTCGTCTTAATCTAACAAGCAGTGTCATGTTTTTGCATTGTTTTCATTGAATTTTCTTTTCTTTATAATAATATTTTTAGCCTTTGAGAGCAAAAACGTTAAGGGGTCGCCAGATTTTATGAAAATCATTTTGGGGCCACGGCTTTAAAAAGGTTGAAAACCACTGTTCTAAATTATTGTAAGGAAAATTTTGTTCTACAATTAATTCGCTTAAAATTTCCATTTCGTTATGAGAGAATAGGAAAGAATTTATAATACCTGCTTGAGACCATAATAATGCCTGTTCAATGTTAGATACTTCTGGTAAAATAATTAAATACGCGGTCATTTTTCTTCCAGTTTAGCTTCATATGGCCAGAAAAATGTTATGCAATTTTGTGATATACGGTCCATAATTTTCCTTAGATTCCATTTTAGCAGCCTTCTGAAATTTACTGCAAACGCTTAAACTAATTGCATCGCTGTATGGAATTTTATGTTTTTTAATACCAAAAATCGTTCTGCAGAATTTGGGATGATTGGTTAATAGCTTACCATGGCTTTTATATAATTTGTTCTCTTGAAAATCATTTAAGTTCATCTTAAACTGATATTCTACTCAAACTTTTTAAAATTGATTCTGATTGTCGATCAATAAATTTATATAGGTCTAAACCGCAACAAATTTTAATGCAGATGTCTGTTTTTACAAAGATTATAATAATAAATAGGCATCATACAGATATTACTCCTAAAACATTCGAAGTGTCGGTGGAGGGTATCAAAGATTCGACACAGCCGAATATAGCAATCTAACTTGTTTTTTTATCTAGTTAAAGTGAAAAAGCAATTTATAATTAAAAGTTTGTTAACTCTTCCCTCCTTAGATGCAAACGTCCTCGTTTGTAAGGGGAATTGGTTGACCGAGTTCTACACAATTGTATTCTAATGTGTTAGCC
The DNA here is from genome assembly GCA_930367215.1 of Pollenia angustigena. Taxonomy (NCBI): domain Eukaryota; kingdom Metazoa; phylum Arthropoda; class Insecta; order Diptera; family Polleniidae; genus Pollenia; species Pollenia angustigena. The sequence continues at coordinate 224,949,683 of OV884059.1, forward strand.
TTTTTTTGTATTTCCGAATAAATCGGAGAAATGCCAGGTTGGGTGGATTTAAAGTCGTATCTTCCGTTTGCGGCGCATTTGGAAACAATGACAATTACAATTACTACGCATATTAATAGAGCAAATGAACTTTCCCACGGTTTAATAGTACAGTATTCCACGGATAATTACCTCGACAAAAATGCCAATATTTTTGGGTAATTATGCGGGGTAAGCATTAAAACGAATACGCTTAATTACCTCGTTGAGGTAATAAAAGGAATACGTTTAACTACCTCATTGAGGTAATTAAGCGAATCCGTTTAAATACCTCAGTGAGGTAATACGACGTATTTATTTACAAGATAACTTAACTTTGATGTATGAAAAAATTTAAGAAAGGAATTTTTACATGTATCAGCTAAATCTTAAGAGATTTATAAAACAATGGGATTTGTTGTCTTAAATTTTATCTGTAGTGCTTTTTGAGATGTACTGTCATATCCTACTACTACTCATGGAAGCCGTAAATATGCAATCGCATTGTTTTTCTTGTGCGACCAATGAATGCAGATACAATATATTTAAGCGTTTAGAGCTTTTAATGAATTTTGGTATCGATTTGTTTGTAAATAATTTCCATATATTAGCCATTGCTGCATTTTTATTGCACACATATTTTAAGTTTTTAAAACATATTTTAATACATAAAAAAATTGCTTAAAATTCTGGTTTACAGACGAATTTTCTGTTGCTTTAATTTCGCCACCTACATTAAATTTTCACTGTACAATTTTAAGCCAAAGCAAGTTTTTGTTGAAGATAAATGTTTTTCGCAACTTATAACATAAAAAACCTAGATGCATCGTTTAGTAAACGATCGAATCCGAAACACTTTTTTAAGTCATCTTTTCGTGTCCGTTCGTCCGTCCATCTTGCTGGTTGTATGTCCATGTAAACCTTGTGCGAAAAGTAAAGGTAGCAGTTTTTAGATAATTTGATAAAATTGGGTAAATACGTTTAATTGTCATAAGAACAAAACCTATGTAAATTGTAAGAATCGGTCTATAATATCACATAGTCCCCATGCAAACTTTAAACTTTAATCTCTTTAAGACAAAATATCTCATAAATTTGGTGTATCTAGTTAATATATAACTCTTATATGAATCTTGACCTCATAACATAACTTTTAACTTTTTTAACATGTAAAACTTGGTTGCATTACTTGCTGTGTTTTTTTGTCAAAAACTACTGAGGCAATTAAACGAATGAAATTTAGGTATAATTTTGTTTTGGGAGTTAAATTTTTAAGGCAATTATCCGAATCGGGTAATTAAGCGTATGGCAATTAAACGTGGATTTTTGTTTAAAAAATGGGAGAAAAAAAACGGGGATTTAAAACTCGAGGTAAATAAGCGTGAAAGGTATTTAAGCGTGGGGTAATTAACCGGGTTATACTGTATTTTTTCCTATCGATCAATTGAATCGTATGACTATTGTTTAAATGTAATTGTTTGATAAGTTGGAGGGACAAAGTTTCTTCAAAATAGTGTGTTGAACTTAATGAGCTAAGAATAGCGGGTAGTGGTCTATATGTCTCCTTTTCATAGTGGGAGAACGAAACATTACCGACGGTAATAGTGGCATTTTGATATTGGACTACGAACGTCCCATGTATGTCAACATGGTTGCCATTCACTAGTATTGTACCATTATATTGGTTAAATAATAGAATACCATCTTGAATTACTTCCAAGGAAGGGACGTCGAGATTATTGCTTTTTTTACACGTGGAGGGGCTGCTTTTAAGCAGATTGGGTATGCAACTTGTGTAAGTTATTTCTTCTATATTTTCTTTTTGGCATAGACTTAGTTCGTCATAGCTTTGACATGGTTTTCTTAATTCAAATATTTGATTTTGACAAGACATTATATTTTCATATTCTAATTTTATAATGGTGTTTCTTGTTTTAATAGGCTTAATTAACATAGTTTCACAATGAAGTTTTTTTACTTTAGGCAATGTTATTACATATAATAAAATTGAATTATTTGAGGCTACTTTAATATTCGCAAATTTTAAGCATTATTCTAAATCAATGGTTTTCGACCGGTGGGTCGCGACCTCCAGGTGGGTCACGGCCATCTTTCAAAAACATAAAAGTACTGATATTAATGCGAACGATGGGCTTGCTTAATTTAATAAATTAAATGCAAAAACGTGGTTGTAATTGTGACACCTAAACATCCAAATCATTTGCTAAATTTAATTTAATTTTTTTTTTTAATGTTCACCATTTGTAAAAAAAAAGTCATTTCGCACAGATAATACCTATGTTGAAAATTGAGTTAATATTTTAAGTGCTTTTTTGGCTAGCTCAGGGTATTTTGCCTTACGCTTTAGCCAAAATGAAGAATTATTTTGTGATAAATATTCCATGTTGACCATACTGTCCGCTGCCAGCTCACACAAACTTTCTTTCAAATTATTGGCAAGATCGGCGAACTCAACGCAGTTAGTTATGAATGGATTTAATACCCAACAATCACCATTATCTTCTTGCAGCTCTTTTGGAAAATAGCGGCTTAGGTAGTTCCATTTTTAAATTTTGCAACGCTTCTATCATGGTAGGAATAAAATCGCTCACCAATTCATCGGAGAAAATTTCTGTTGCAACACTTTCAAAGCTGTTGAAAAAATCAAATTGTAGTTGTTGCAAAGATATTGACCGCATTTAAATTTTGAATTTATGTATATGCGAATTTCAAAAGCCACTTAGGATTATTAAACAAATGTTCATATACATAGGTGACTAAAAATTAATCTCGTCTTAATCTAACAAGCAGTGTCATGTTTTTGCATTGTTTTCATTGAATTTTCTTTTCTTTATAATAATATTTTTAGCCTTTGAGAGCAAAAACGTTAAGGGGTCGCCAGATTTTATGAAAATCATTTTGGGGCCACGGCTTTAAAAAGGTTGAAAACCACTGTTCTAAATTATTGTAAGGAAAATTTTGTTCTACAATTAATTCGCTTAAAATTTCCATTTCGTTATGAGAGAATAGGAAAGAATTTATAATACCTGCTTGAGACCATAATAATGCCTGTTCAATGTTAGATACTTCTTCTTTAAGTATTTGTAATTCAAATTTAAATTTAAGTGCGGAGTTGTTTTCTATATCGTTAGTTTGAATGTTCCTGGTTATCTGGTTCGTCAAGTTTGTCAGTTCGTTAAGTTTCCGTTCAAAGAGTCTGTTTATAATAATTTGGTTCTCCGTTTGTCGTAAGTTATCATTTATTTTATCTGCCAAAATGTTAAAATCTGTCCGATCCGGTGAGCCTGCTATCCACTTCCATACGGTGCCAATTTCGTTAATTGATCTTTTATACTTTTTGAAGGGCTTGATTCGACTTATCAAGTTGTTCAGCTCCTCTATTTCGAGTTGGAGGAATGGCAAATTGATATGCTCACTCATAAGTCTTAGTTCTCGTTCATACGTTCCGATGTCGACTATGGGTATTAATTTGAATGTTCCGTTTTGTATAAACGCTCGACCCGTTTGAAATGTCACTATTTCAGAGTTCTTTTATTGGTTTTTACATAGACTGTGTCTCCAGGGGAGTATTGCTTAGGAAGTGTTCTATTTTTGTTATGAAAGGCTAAATCTGCTTCCTGTTTTTCCTTTAGTTTTTGTATGTTGTTCTTCCTTTCGTCCATGAGTTTGTCTGGCTTTACTCTTCCAAAAAACGTATCCACTGGTCTTTTCCCGGTGGTAGAATGGATTGAATAGTTGTACCTGCTAATAGAAATTTTGAGCAATTCCTTAAAAGAATCGTGTATTTTTTCTGCTCTCGTGCACCGCATTATTTCGGAAAGTGTCGAATGGAATCTTTCGATTTCTCCATTAACAGTACTAGTGTAAGGCGGAGCTTTAAATATTTTGATTCCGAATTTATCTTCCAGCATATGCTTTATCGGTGCAGATCCGAGTGATTTTTCGTTGTCTGTAATTATCCATTCGGGAGGTCCTAAGCTTACTAAGATTTCACGCAGAGGTTCCTTGATATTTTGTGTTGATCTGGATTTGATAATCTTCGCCGTTACATACTTGGAAAACTTATCTATGGCTGTTAAGACTGCGGTTTGGTTAGAAAGATAGATGTCAAGGTGAACTATCTGTCCAGGGTATTCGGGAATCGGCGTTTCACTAAGTAGTGCTTTCTGTGGATGTCGTTCATATTTTTGTTCTTTACAAATTTTGCACTGATTGACGATTTTTCTGATTTTAGCGGCCATTTTTTGGGAAATTAACTCTTTCAATTAATTGGTTCTTGTTTTCAGTAGCATTACGGTGTGCGCGTTGATGTTCGTTCAGTATTTCCTTCTCCTGGTCTCCTTCATCTGTTACGTCCGTAACAATCTTCCTAGTGAACCTGGTACGGTAATTATAAAAATGTTCGGGGTATATTTCCTGTATCTTTCCAAGGATGGATTCAGTGGTGTTCAGCCCATTTATGACTGAGGGATTAAGGTATTTTTTAAGAATGTTTATTAATTTTTGTTCTGTGTAATCCGTTTCATAGATTATTTGCCGGTGATAGGTGGGAAATATTATTTGAAATTTATGTGAGGGATTCTGACCCAGTCCCAAGAAAATTTGATTCTTAAAAACGTTAAGTGGTTCGTCAGCTATTGGTAGAAGGTGATGTGACGAAGTATTATCGCTATGGACTGTAGTAGTCATTGAGTTTATTTGAGAAGGTCGCGATAAAGCGTCAGCGACAAGGTTTGTCCGTCCAGGTTTATAGTGCACTTCGTAGTTATGCTCTTCCAAAATAGCTTCCCAGCGCTTCATTTTGTTGTTATTATTTTTGCTGCTTAACGCGTACGTTAGAGGTTGATGGTCCGTAACTATTTTAACCTTTGCTGAACCATAGAGATAGCTTCTTAATGAGTTGAGTGCCCAGATGATTGCCAGCATCTCCTTCTCATTGGTAGCATAATGCTCTTCTGCTTTACTAAGAGTCCTGGATATGAACGTTATCGGTCGGTCGTTTTGAGACAGTACAGCTCCTATGGCGTACTCCGATGCGTCCGTTGCCAACTGGAATTCCTTAGCTTTTATTTTATCCAAAGCCTCCTTTGCGTCAATATTGAGTTTTATTGGCGTTTTCTTCGAGATGTTTTTGGACGCTTGTCCCCCTTCCTCCCTTAAAAGGGTTGTCAAGGGTTTCGCTAATTTAGCGTAGTCCTTGACAAAACGTCTATAATAACCTGAAAGTCCAAGAAAGGATCTCAAGTCCTTTAATGTTTTTGGTGCAGGGAAATTTGTGATGGCCTTCACTTTTGCTGGATTTGTTTTTATACCGTTTTCAGACACGATAAAGCAAAGGAATTCTACATGGTTTTTTTAAAATTCGCATTTATCGACTTGCACTTTCATGTTAGCATCGCGAAGAGTTTTGAAAATAGTTTCTATGTCCTGTAGGTGACTCCGTTTGTCTTTACTAAAAATGATGATGTCATCTATGTAAACGAAGCACCGCTTGCCAATATGGTCTCTTAAAATATCATCCAATGTTCGTTGGAAGATAGAAGGTGCGTTTTTGAGTCCGAATGGTAAACGAGTAAACTCGTATTTACCATTGTTAACTGAGAAAGCAGTCTTTTCAATGTCAGATTCCTTCAGAGGAATTTGATGAAAGCTGCTTTTAAGGTCTAAGATTGAAAAGTATTTATTCTTCCCTAATTGTGACAAGACCTCATTGATTTCAGGTATTGGGTATGTGTCCGCGATGGTTACTGAATTTAGTTTGCGGTAATCTATTACCATTCTGAATTTCCTTTCATTTGATTGACCTATTTTTTTTGGGACGACCCACACAGGGGAGTTGTATGGAGATCGTGATGGTCTTATAATACCATCATTAAGTAATTTTTCTATTTGTGAATTTATTTCGTCTTTGAGGTGCATAGGGTAAGGGTATGACTTACTGTAAACCGGCGTATCGGAGGCCGTACGGATTTCTCCTATTACTTTGGATGTATAGGTTAACTTTTCATTTAGTTCTGTGAATAGGTCTTCGAATTGTCTTATTATATTTGACAATTCTTGTGTAGTTTGTGAATCAAGGTGCTCTGTTTGGATACTTATTTTATTAATGTCTTGAGACCGAAATTGCTTTAACCGAAATTTGAGGTTTTTCATCCTCAGAATGTTGTTCTCTGTGTCTATTACGGCCGATAGCTCTTTAAGCGTATCGTTACCTAGAATGGCATCGAAAGATGAGAGTGACGGAAGAATGTAAAATATAATTGAGTTATTAAGACCGAAAAGATTAGCATTTGTGTGGTGTGTAATTTCGATATCGCCCGCGACGGAGTTAGCGGCAAATGAGTTTTTATTTTCTATTGGTTTTGTTATAATTCCAGTTTTTATGTAATTCTTATTAGACCCGGTGTCTATTAGTATTTTTAATAACCTCCCGTTCCTCATTCGGCACTCTAGATATGGCAATGAGGAACTCCTCATTCTAAAAAATGAATATCGCTAAGATTTGTTACTACGTCATCTTCGGAATCTTTTGTTGCCATGTTGCTTCCGCATTCTTCAGGGAATTGGTACTTGTCTTTCGTCGATGTGTCTTCTTCTACCTGGTAGTTACTCGAATTTTCGTTCGTGTTTTGTTGTGGTGTATAGTCCATGGGTTGTGTTCTGATGTGGTAGTTACGTTGCATTTTATTTGGTGGTCCGTATTGATTTGGTTGTTGTTGCTGTTGAGGTATTTTCCATTTCCTATTTTCGACTGGCCTGTTTATGTAGTTTACCTGTCTTGTCCTCAAGCTTTCGTCTATTTCCATGGGTTCCGGTCGTGGTGCAGGTTTTGGTGGTCGTGGAGGCAATACGTGACCATATTGCTGGTAGTTTCCTTGGTGTTAGGCCATTTGTTGTCTTTGCATAGAATTAGGTGTAAATTGAGGTTTTTGGGGATACTGAGGGGAGTATGTTAAATAAGACGCAAAGTGTTTCGGTGTTTGTTGAATTGTATGTCTTTTGGGTAGTGGCATCGGCTGTCCCTGATATTTTATGTAATTTCCTGCTAATTATTCCTGTTTTTCTGATTGTCCAATTTCTGGCAAAGTTACAATGCGTGAGGGAGATCCTTGGGTTCTCGGACACCCAGTAGTCTTGGTAGATCTCCTTTAAGCACCCTGATAAACGTGTCTAGGGCTTTTTCTCTGTACGTTTGTGTCAGTAATTTGATCGACTCATTGCTTGCCTCCATGCATGAAATTTTATTAAGGATTAAGGTGAGGTGAGCAAAAACTGCTTGATAAAAGTCATTGACCGATGAGTTGCCCTGTACTAATGACAGTAATTGATACTCTAATGTCTTTAGGTCACGCTGGTCACCGTAGTGATGGGTTAAGCATGCTGCTATTGAACGCCATTCGAGTGGCGTGTTGTATGCCTCTAAAGCTGCGTCAGCCTCTCCCATTATCTTATTCCTAATTGTCATAATAATGGCTTTCGTATATTGATAGTACCCTCTCCACACTTTTTTTTCTATGAGCTGGTGTAAGCAACCGGCGAAATGCGCATAGAGGCTTGCTTTCCCTCAACAATAAATTTCAGTGTATTTATCAAATATGAAAAACTGGGAATTTAGCACGTCATACGAAGATCGTATTAATAATAAACTTTGTATTCCCGAAAATAACTTTGATAAATTCTGTATGTTTTCCTGAAAATTCCCTTAAACTTTTCACTATGTCAGGTACCTTTTCTAAATCTTTTAAATTATTATTGTACCTTTCATCTATTGCTTGGTCGGGTAAGTAAGCGAATTCTTCCGTCGCACAGAGGAGTATTTGGCCTTAAAAGCTGGCCAAAATTATTAAACGTGTTTTTTGAATTAAAAGTTTTAGTTTTTTGATAGTTTTAGGTGTAGTATGATATTAAAAGTCTAGTGGCAGATTTTGAAAAAATTACACTGCGCAACAAAAGTACACTGCGCAACAAAAAAATTTTTCTCTACCCTATAAATAAAAGTATGTGGACTATATGGATTTTGATGCCCTTAATTCAAATCTGTTTTCCGTTTTTCTCTAGTACGTAAGGATTTTCTTTTAAAGGCGTGGCATACTTCACCCGCTAAATCGTTGGGTTGCCTTATATACTTTGCAATAACTTGAAAACGTGTTCTCCGATTTTAAAAGCAGGAGGATCAGAAGATGCACCGGAAAGTTCTGCTTAAACTTACCATACACATTTATTTTATATCTATTACTATTTTGCAAAATGCGTAAAACTTTTTGTTTTCAAAATGCAATAAAAAATTTAAGAACCAAAAAGTTTAAATTTTCAAGATTTTTCTAAAAGCCACATTCCTAAGGAATAAAAGTTGGTATAAATCGCAAAACTCAATTAACAAATGTTGATTTTAGAGGTTTAAACTCATTCTTGACAGACTGTATGTACATACATACATATGATTTACAGTCTAATTAAAAAAAAAATTTTTAAATTGTAAGGCTCTTATAAAACAGTATTTTTTTGATGAAAAAAGGCTTTATTATATTTATTTTATATTATTTAATACTTTATAAACGAAAAGTTAAACTAATAAAAATTCCTTACTAATTATTATGTCGTATGTGTATCCTCATTAGCTGCATCATCGGTGTAAGGAAGAAGAAGTGTGATGGTTTCTGATGAAAAAGCTTTTTTATTATTCAGGTTCTCTTTGCGTACTGCAGCTTATAAAAGGGTCACTGCTCAGAAATAACCTATTCAAGACATCTCGATTTGTATCGCTTCTGCTGAATTTCCTCGAATAATTCGTGCGATATAATCGTAAGTGCTTATTTCTGACCTCGGCAGCTTCTTCTGACAATTGTCCAATTGGCAAGATTGCTTGCTTTATAACACTACCGCCATGAATAAGAATCTTGTGCATCGTAGGACTAATGGGGTGCCAGTTGTAAAGTTGCACATATATTTCGGCAGTTTTATGTGCATATTCCTCAAATTTCTCAATATTAATTCGGTGTCCGCTAGTTATTGCTTCCAATATTATTTTCAGGCGGTTGATTAATTCTTCATTTATTCCAGTGATTTTCGATGCAGTTGCTGGGTCCGAAAAAAATCTTCTTGATGTGTTGCCATCATTAGTGCTACCGTATCCTGGTTTTGGAACATCTACAAGTATTGCCATCTCGTCTTTAAGTCTTTTTTGGATGAATATCTTCCTCTCTTTAACAATTGCTTTATCTTCATCGCTCCTTGCTTGCCACTTTTTAATTGGCAGTTTATATGAGAGATGAAGTATCGATTCTAAAAAGCGTATGCGTGCATGTAAAGTTGATAGTCCAAAACTCAAGGCATCACAGTTCAGACGAACATTCTTCTGTAACGTGTTAAAACCTTTCGAAGTTTGACCGCAAATGTAACACCTCATTGTCGATTTTGTGTCCGTTGCAGCATTGTCATTACCATCGTGTGTTTAATTTGTGCAATTTTTCCACTACACGGTACTTCGCTTTTCTTTAAAAATTCAATTTGATTATTTATGTGTCCTATTTCTTGCTTCGTGATGTCAGTTGTTTCCTGCACAAAACGGATGCGGATTGGTCTACACAGCCTAGTTGAGGATGGTGTTTGATTTCGCCATATCGTTTTAATTTTTCCATTAGTATTTGTGATTAGTTTAATTGGTACACAACTGCTTTGGAATATATTAGCGTCACTAACATCTTCGTTTTCGAATTTCTGCTTATAACATGATTGGTGCGATCCGTCACAGCCCCATTTGGTTATACGTTCCAAGAAATTAAGCTCTTCATAGTCTAAGTACTGCAAAACCTCTTCAAGGTATATATATACATAAACGTGTTGCTGTATGGTCGAGGAGAGCTTGGAGCTTCACTTCCGCTAATGTTTCAGTAACGGTTATGGCATCTTCATTGGGATAAAAAATTTTTTGCATTTTTTAGTAACGAGTAACATGGATACACATTTTTATTGGCATTGCATAAAATTTCATATTGCTTTTTCGTGAGCTCTGCATTTACAAAGAGTGCTAAAGCTCCTTCCGCTGAAAGTTTATTCACAGGGTTGACTTCAGAAGTTGTTAATGATCGCTTGCAAATTCTTGCTTTTCTTGGGGATCTCGTTATATCCATTATTAATTTAGCCGCATCATTATGTCCCGCTGCTCTTTGACTCATGTATGCAGCAAATGTGATTTCCTCTGTTGTTTATTGGTGACGAACTTCTTCAGTTTTTCTCCGCTTTGTTCTATCACTAGCTTCATTAAATTCTTTTCGTGGTCGCCCTGAAGACGAACTGCCAAATACTGGTATTGTTACAGTACCTTCCAGCCATTTAGCGTTTGTGCTTAAAAAGCGGTCCTCTTTTCGTTGTGCCGAAAGCCAATATCTTTTGAAACAATTTTTGAAATTTTTCAAACACTGCTTCAGTGCTAATATGTCCCCATCCCCTTGACATTTTGAAATTTCGCTCAATTTTCTGACCAAAAAATCCAATTTCTCATCCATGGTTCCAGCATTAGATTTTTTCACTATTTGGAATAGCTGTAATCTTGTGTAAACTTGTTCCATGTTGACTCTCGAAGTTACAAAACGGTTTTGATAAAAAATGGGTGCAATAACCCTTTATAAGTATTCTCAAGCGCATGCTTTTATGCCTTAACCCATTTTGAGCCGCTGTTCGACTAGTCGAACAGCAAAATTGTTCTTTTTCACCTCCATTTTTTATGTGTTTAAGTGTTTCCGACACACATAAAAGTAATACCATATTAAATGAAATTTAGTTGTCTTTCAGAAAAAATATATAGCAATTATCCCCCACCCCTCTGCTCCGCTCCAGGGGGGGGGGGGGGTTGAAAAATACCTTGCATATAGACACTTTTTGTTTGGATAAAATGGAAAATATATATAAATTTTAATTTTTAAAAAGTACTTTATTATTGTTCGCAAAGGTCCAAAATAGTCGATCATTAAGCTTTTCCCGAGTTTTAGAATCTCCAGGTATATTTAGAGACCCGTCAAGTTCGATGTTCGACTAGTCGAACAGTGGCCGTAGGCCACAACTTTATTATTGTATTTTGTCGTTGAGTATTTTATGCAAAAAAAAAAAAATTCTTTGAATTTCGAATTTTTGAAAATGCATGAAATTTGTTTGTTACGCGCATCAAAGCTTGCCATGGAATTTTTTTGTTGCGTGCTGTTGTTTTTGTATTTTGAGTACACACTGAATTCATAAACCGTTATATTTCATCTTACTTCTGTATAGTTAGTTGGTAAAACATTATTTACACAAAAAGTAATTACTCATAAATTAGAAACTCAAGGCCCAACCAGAATGTGCATAAACAAACTTAAGCTACTGTCAAAAATAAACAAAAAAGCCTCTCAAATACATTAAAAAAAACAAAAACAAAATAAAAAACTTTTGATTCCGTACGGAATGTGCGATTAGTTTCGCACTTTGCTTAAGCAAATTACAGTTTCATTAAATCTAACAAAAAGTTCCCTTAAGTTCAACATGGTTTTACACATATGATTTACATGTTTTCGCTCGGTTGCTTAAGCCACGTTATTCACATTCTGGTTAGGCCTTCAATAAGAACGACGCACTGTGGCTGAAAATTGAATTTCATCGGCCAAAAGTCCAATTTTTTGTCATCGCCGATTTAAAATATTTAAATGCCATTCGATAGCAAACATATTAGAACTAAGGTATCCAAAAAACTAGATTAAAATATTGATAATTGTGGCTGTGGCATGCTGCTGGAAACAAATATTTTATGTTGTTTTAGAAAAAAATTAATTTTTGTAAATTTGATCAGAACTAAATTATGATTTCTCGCAAACCGTTATCAATAATGGGTCGAAATTTTTTTTGTTATATTAGTGGGATAGTAGTCTTTAAAAAGTGGTTCATTACATCACTGTATCATTTATACCTGATGTGTTATTAAATGTTTCCCCAGGTTCTATATTTTAGTTAAATCCGAATTTTAGAGGAGTAGAACTTGTTAGGGTCAAAATGGGTTAAAGAGATTTTAGTACCATCAGAAAGCTGAAAGTATCCTCTTTAACCCCATATATACTTATTCAACTGTTTGGAACTGTCTATTGAACACTTTTTTCATTTTAATGAAATTACTCGCAACATTTTTTTTTGTTGCTATTTTTATTTAAGCTGCTCATATGACTGAAATTAACACAAGGGTTTACGAACGTTTTGTTTTGAAAAATTATTTTGCTTCTTATGAACGGCTGAACATATTTGAAGGAAATTTTAAACTGTCATAGCCGGATAGCTTTTGAGTTGAATTGAAAGAATGGAGGGTCGGGAGTGTTACTTGCGGACCTCTAAAATTGGTAACCTCGGAAATTCAAACTTTTAAAAAATTCACCAAAAATATTTTATGGATTTCAAAAAAATTAAATTTAAGGTGTGCTACAAAAAATATGCTTAAATTTTTAGGTTATCTCCTTTGCCTTTGGAGGTATTCGGATAAAAAGGATTTTTTGGCTTGATTTTATAACGGGTTTTCTAGTTTTTTAATCGGATGGATTGTGTTTTATGTCAAACTCTTATCATATATTGGTAGTAAAGCAGTCTTCAAACAATGTTATGTTGTATTACTGTACCGATTAAATATTTTTTCAGCTTCTATATTGTAGTCAAATTGAAATTCAGAAGTATAGAATTTATGAGTGTCAAAAGGGGTTAGAGAGATTTTACTAGCTGTAGAAAGGTGAAAGTATCTACTTTAAACCCAAATGCACTTTTGTACCTGCTTGGACCAGCCTATAGAACACTTTTTTAGTTTGTGTAAAATTATTCGCAACATTTATTTTGCTCTTTTTATTTTACCTATTCATATGACTGGAATATAAATGTACCAAGCCAAGTTGTGCAAGGTATTTTATATAATATATTATTACCAATGCCTATGGGATTTTAAGCGTATCCTACTTTAGCCCAATTTAGTTTGTTATTCTACCTTATTATGCTACCTAGGAACACAGTATAATGCAAGCTATGTATAAAAGCCAGTGGTATTCGAATAAAATCTCAGTTGTTAAAATATATCTAAGCAATAACAATCTAATTTTTAAATATCTATAAAAATGGTGAGCTTCAGCTATAAAGAATTATCCGAAGAGTATTTTAAAAATAAAAAGGAGGAAGATGTTTTAAGTTACATTGAAGGAAAACTCAATTTATATTCCTGCAGCACTGAAATACGATCGGAACTGCAAAATAAAATAATCGATTTCGTCAAAAACTTAAAAAAGCGGTTCAAACAAGTTGGATGGAGTAAACCTAGATTTTACAACAGTTTTGCAAACTGGTTAGATGGCGAACTCAGTGTCCAGATATCTTCAGAAGGTACATATAAAAAGAACCTTGGGAGGCCAAAGAAATTACTTGAGAACTGTAGCGATAAATCTAAAAGACGGAAGCTTAAGGATATCCACGAAGAAATCGGAGATACAAGTATTCAAGAAGCTTTGTTATATCAACTGCGATCACAAAAAGAACTCACAAAAGTCGATATTATTGAAAAAGTTTTTATCGCTAGTCCCAAGAGAACAAAACGGATTCTTAAGAGTATTCCAACGCCAAGCGATGAAAAACAGTTTTCAAATGAAGAGGCATTAGCATTATTTTTAGATTTGAAGTTAACAAAAGAGCAATATATTCAGCTCAGAGTGCGTGCAATTGAAAAAGGTTCAAATCTGTATCCTACTTATCATCACATAACTGCTGCTAAGAAGGGACACTATTAAAATCACGCCAATTTCGGCAGAGGTAAAACTTCAAGGTCCACTTAATCATACAGCTCAGCGTTTACTACAATCACTTAAAGGAGATGATTTGAAAAAAATATGGGAACTGCACAGAACTGGACAGAAACAGTACAAGCAATCTATATGTGAAAATACTTCAGATACAGATATGTTCATGGTATCATTTGTTCCATTGCGATTGGTAAAGAATTTGGAACACTCGGAGCCTTCGACCAGTACGATGCAAACAAAGGGTATTTGGAAAAATCTCAAAATTTACACTTATTTATTTTTTTAATCTAAAAAGTTTTCTAGTGGAACTGGTTCCAGTTGAACCTGTTGTAGAGTTGATAATGTAGAAACCTATTCACAAAATGATCATAGGTATTATTACATGCCTACACAATTTTTTTAAAGGTATAGTGGCATATACGAGGCGAATGTATATGCATATAAAGGTAATATGAATACGAATTTCTCCAGATATATATAAAAATGTTTATATTTTTCAAAAGAAAACATTAAGTGTATGCTTGTAGAAGCAATTTATAGTCAGTTTGACATTTTTACTCCCATATACCCTATTCCAAATCAAATTTTTCAAACAAAAAAAAAAAGAAATTATTTGAGTAAAAAATTCTAATAATTCAGCACACCGATTTTTATACATTTAGAACAGTAATGTTTTCTAATATGTCCATTATTTTCTAGAAAATTCTGAGCAATATCGAATGGTAAATTATATTGCCTTTATTGAACAAAAAAAAAAATTTAAAGCCGTTTTCCGGGATTGGGAATTTGGGTATTTGTTAATCAAAAATGGGGATGTTTTTCAGTCCACTGTTTTAAGAACTTTTTAATCTACATAACTGCCAAAATTCATTATGATACCTTTATTCATGTTAGATTTATAGAATGTCAAACATTAAAATTATTAAAATATAGTGTAAATGAATAAAAGGGCTTTCAATATGAGTAAAAAATAATATTTTTAAGGTTTGACATTCTATAAATCTGACATGAACAAAGATATGCTAACGAAATTCGGAAGTTATGTAGATTAAAAAGTTCTTAAAACAGTGGGCTGAAAAAAATCCCACTTTTTTAATAAAAAAATACCATAGTTCTCAAAATCAATCATTAGCATTTTCATACTAAATGCTAAAAAACATCAAAAGTTCAACTTTGACCTTAAATTTCTCAACAACTACTGAACGGATTTTAACAAAATTAAAACTGTAAAAAAGTTCAAGAAGTCTTCTCTCCTGCAAAAAATGATCTCTATCGGTTCAAAAGTTACAGATTTTTGGCCGATGAAAAACGATTTTTAGCCACTGTGCGACGTTTAAACAAATTATTACTAAATAAAGAAAAAACTGATATATAATAAGCTCGTTTGTTTTACTAAGCAGAGTTTATTACAATAATAAATCTAGTGAAAGTGTTGTGACAATTTTGTTGGAAAATATTTGTTGTGTTGTGATAATTTTGTTGGCAAAAACCTATTTGTTATTGTCTTTTAACAATTTATCAGTTTATAATGGATAAGTGTTTGGAATCAAATCGTATGGGTGCTTCGACAATTCGCCGGCGTAAAGCACTTTGTGTGCAGGAAATTCTTGATGAGTTGGCGATGAGTGACACTGATGATGAGTTAGAAACTATTGCAGCAATTCCACCTGAGATGTTTGATGGAATTACTGATGAGGAAGATATTGACGACCACTTGTTAACGGGCGAGGAACCGCTGGCAAAGGATATAGCCGGAACATTCGAGATTGAATCTATTAAAGACCGCAAAGGTTTGTCTGCATTTGCAGATGAAGCGCCTGCAATCAAAGATAATGTTCGAAAGTCAATTCGAAAAGCTTTTGCTGTTTACAATGATGAGGAACCTTCAACATCGTCTGAAAGTGATCATATACAAAAAAGGAAAAAAAAACATACCATCGAAAACACATGGTGCAAAAAGACGTGCTATATTTGGGAAAAACAGTGATCGAGATAGATACTGTGAATTAAACGTTGTTGGACTGTTGCCAAAGTACAAACTGCCTTCGGCGTTTTCAGCAGCGCAATGGAAAAAAGTGACTGAGGGGTCGGAATTACCTTTTGATATTGTTAATGTTCCGGAGCCATTGAAAGATATGCAACTCGCAAAACAACATAAGCTCAAAGATAAAACGGCGTCCGATATATTTTTCAGTTTGTTTGATGATGAGGTTTGCGATTTAACTGTTACCGAATCTAAACGATACGCTATGCAAAAGAATGACGAACACTTTGCAAAAAACTTTTAATACAGTTCTTTTAAAAAGATTCATTGGAATTTTAATATTGTCGGGCTACAATAAGCTGCCACAAATTGGATGCTATTGGTCTACTAATCCAACACTTGGTTCTTCAATTGTGAAGCAGACAATGCCACGCTCGATGTTTAGAAAAATTAAACAGTATCTGCACTTTCACGACAATAATAACCTGGATCGAAATGACAAATATACTAAAGTTCGTGCACTTTTTGATGTTATAAACAAAAAATTTATGCAGTTCGGTGTCTTTGAAGAGCATTTGTCAATCGACGAGCAAATGTTACCATATTTTGGACGTCACAGCTGTAAGATGTACTTAAAAAACAAGCCAATTAAATTTGGCTACAAGACTTGGTGCATGGCTGCTTCTGGATATATCTTCAACATGATGCCGTACGGTGGATCTAGTGACAAATATGATAAAAATATAGGCCTGGGCGCTTCTGTGGTTATGGATATGGCTTGTAAATTGGAACATCCTTCCCGTTATCAACTTTATTTCGATAACTTCTTTACTTCTCATTATTTGATGTGTTTATTGGCTGATAAACGTATATGCGCTACAGGGACTGTGCGAAGTAATCGCTTAGGACAGCCTGCGCCAGATTTGAAGACGGGCAAAGCATTGCCTAAAGGTAATTATATTTATACATATTGGTTATGTTATTATTTTTATATATATTTTTAGGTGAAATCGATTCAAAGTTTGATAAAGTTAATAAGATTGTATGTTGTCGTTGGCAAGATAAGCGTGAGGTAACATTACTATCAAACTTCACCGGAGTTTACCCACTTACATCAACCACACGGAGACAACGACAACGAGAAGGCCAGCCTGGTGAAATCATTGTGCAGCAGCCCAATATAATCCGAAACTATAACAGTTTCATGGGCGGTGTCGATCTTCATGATAATGCAGTTTCCAATTACCGTGTTTCGATTCGGTCAAAGAAGTGGTGGTGGCCACTTTGGTTGTCCGTTCTAGAGTCATCTGTTGTGAACGCTTGGAAATTAAATTGTTTAGTAAATAAGAAGCTTGTTCGTAAATATAATTCACAGCTGACATTTCGGGTCGACCTGGCCACAAACTTGTTACTAACGCCTGACGAGAACAACGACGAAGATATTGGGAAGGATGACATTACTTAAGATAAATCATTTAAGATTCGCCCGCACCCTCGTATGTCAGGTCATCACCAAATGATAACACAACCTGAAAAACATGCCAGGCGGTGCAATTTTTGTCATAAGCCTACACAGAGAATGTGCTCTAAGTGTCAAGTCCATTTGCACGAAAATAAATGTTTTGCTGCTTACCATAAATGGGAGCAAGAGTAATTAAAATTACTGAAAATTTAATGACAATATATGTATATAATAAATATTAAAAAAAAAAAAACATTGCAATCGTGTTTTTGTTCCACAGATGATTTTTTTTTGCCGATACCTGAAAATTATTTTTATATGGTAGTATATATTTTTTTTGTCGCCTACGGCCGTTGTTCGACTAGTCAGTCGAACAGTCGTTTCTGGGGAAACGTTTGGAGACACAAAATTTCTGATAACGGTTTTGTATGGTAATTGGGGCCTAATTAGACCAAAAAAGTACTTTGTAGTTTACGATTAGAACATTTTTGCACTCCGGCTCAAAATGGGTCTGATACCTGGGTGCCCATGTATTTTTTATGTACCTATATTTATTTTTTGTAAACTTATTTTTGTTTTTTAGAGCAGGTATATAAAAATATCTTTTATGGGGATGTGTGGGACATTCCCTTAAAACTATTTTGGATAATTTAGAATTTTTGCAATTTATAAATACATATAGGCAGGTATTAATATTGTGAAGTGTTAAAAGTGATGTGAATAACAGTTGAAATCAATAATTCAAAATACATAAAAGTTTATGACGATATAAAGGTATAAGAAAAAGTGCCCGATGAGCAAAAATAGAAGAAATGTGAAAATTTAAAAAAATCGTCAAAAATAATGGCGCAAACTTGCGCACACTTTTTTTTTGGATTCTAAAATTAGAGATTCCAAATTTTATTGTGGTATCAAACATAATTCGTAGACATGCTAACCTCACCTTTAAAAATCTCTTCTTTTCCTTTTTTTGCAAAAAAAAAGTGTATAATTTGTTTTTTTAGCTTTTGAACGAATTGTTTCAACATGAATATTCAACATATTTTAAATTTTTTTTTGCTGTTTTAAATAACTTTTGATCAAACCTTTCAGCGAAAAAAAAAAATCTTTGTTAAACCTTTATTCGTTTAGCCGCAGAAAATATCATATAAACATCCAGAAACCGAAAAAAAAACATTTAAATCTCATATAATTGTATTCACTTTCCTGACTTTAGCAGGGTCTCAGAGCTACAACTCGCAACTAAAAGTCTTCAAAATTTACAATATAATGTAAAATATTGTTATCTGTCGAGCTGCGTACTTAGTTCTTAAGATTTCTTAAAATTCAGTTTTGCCTTTTTGGCCAGCTTTTCAGGCCAAATACTCCTCTGTGCGACTGTGGCATTGAGCATTGTCACATACCAATACCAGGATCTGGATGCCTGTTGGTCAATAATACTGCGATTTTTATTTAGTTTAATTTTTTTCGATCCTTGTTAGCTATGTATGTTTGTTGAATGAATATAATAAAAATTATATAGATAATTAAATTTTATCAAGGAAAAATTAAAATTTCTCAATTTCATTTGGAATTTTTTCAATTTCAAATTTAAACTTCCCAATTTCATTTCGAATTTTCTCAATTTCAAATTAAAATTCTCAATTTCATTTGGAATTTTCTCAATTTCAAATTGATATTCTCAATTTCAATTGGAATTTTCTCAATTTCAAATTGAAATTCTCAATTTCATTTGGAATTTTCTTAATTTCAAATTGAAATTCTCATTTTCATTTAGAATTTTCTCATTTTCAATGAAAAATGGTGTAGTCCAAAACTAACCCAAACGTATGGAAAAAACCTGATCTATTTAACATTACGATGTCCTAGCAGAGGACCATATAACCCACCTTTGGACCACTAAGGAGTAGTTTTAAAACTACTCCATGGTATAATCAAAAGGATTATAACAAACGCTTTATAACAATGACATGGTCCATGCTTGCATTACATCGGACCAGTCAATGGAGTAGTCCATTTTATCAAAATGGACCAGGAGGTCCAACTTTATTTGCAGGGAATGATTGTTTTGGTAAAGAAAAAAATACAAACAAAAAAGCCAGAAATGAAGCAATTATTACTCATGTATTCATTCAGCATTAACTATGTAGTACAAGAAAAAAAAATTAAATGAAACTAAACGCACATATGTAGGTGCATACATACAAACAATTTCTATAGAAACAGACTTTTTTTATCTTAAAAAGTACAGTAGTTCTGTATGTAGGTAGAATATATTCTTGTTATTGTTGTTAATTTTAACAAAGCATGAGAATGGTTTATTGTTGTTAATGTTAACAAAGCGTCGAGTCGAGTCGAACAATGACTACTTGAATGCAAAAGTATAAGTATGTGTTCTTTTGAATTTACACAGTTGTGTTATATTGCGTGAGCAACAAAAATGCAAATAAAGCACTTTCAATAAAAAACGAATAAATGCAATAATCAAATGTGTACGAAACGATGTAAAAATTACCAACGTTGAATTTTGGTTTGCAAGCAAAGAGTGAATGTAAATTTTAGTGTATGAATAAATCAAGCAAAATTGTGATTTTGCAGTTCTCTGATGTATACAGTAGTGGCATGCCACTACTTGCATGTGTAAAGGCAGGGTAACGGCCACCGAAGCCGTCCAATTTTGAGCGCCGTCGACTTAAGTTAACGTCTAAGCCATTTGATTTGTAAACAAACCCGCGTCTTCTTTTCGCTTACAAATTTTTTGTTGAAATTGTATTGTTTTTCGAAAAAAATAAAAAAAATATTCAGTTTGTGATATATTCAGAAGGTTAAAAGTGTTTTATAGTTGAAATTAATTTAATATTATTGTGTGTGGTTGTTTTTATATTTATTACAAAACAAACATGAAAGGTGCAAGTAAAAGACATATGAGGAGACTTTTTAAAAAAGAAAGAATTTTATATTCCACAAAACTTACACCGTGCAATGTTGTAGATTCAGAATCTTTAAGCCCATCTGTTGACTTACCAAGCACGAGTGAACCTATTAGTCAGATTGATAGTGTTGATAACATTCCCAGTGAAAAATATGTGGTAAAAAACTTTAAGAGCAAAGCTTGGTGAATGATATTTTAAACACAGGCCATCCCGCGATAGCTTTCAAGACTTGCTAAAAATTTTAGTTGTAGAGAATTTAAGTGCAAACGCTTTTGTTAAAACACGTGAAAAATTATGTTTAAGAAATGTGTCTCCAGGTTTTTATTGCCATTTTGGTTTAAAAATCAATTATTAAGAGTCTCAAGCATTATAAGTGATTGCCAAAAAATGAGTATATGTAGATGTAAATATTGATGGCCTACCGTTGTTTAAAAGCTCGAGAACTCAATTATTGCCAATTTTGGCCAAAATCTTAAATTTTCCCGACATTTCTGTTTTCTCTATTGGTGTCTATGTCGGCAAGAGTAAACCCCATGACATAACTAGTTTTCTGTGTGATTTTGTTACGGAATTAAAAGAATTAATTGATAATGGGTTGTATATTAATAATTAAGTATTAACATTCGAAATGAGGGGGCTGATTTGTGATACCCCAGCTAAAGCTTTCGCTTGTGGAATAGTTGGTCACACTTCATCATACGGTTGCACGAAATGTACTCAAATCGGCAAGAAGACTGGGAATGTGCTCACGTACTCTTCAGTTTCAGGTGAATTTATATCTGATAGCGATTTTACATCAAGGAAGTACCCCAACCATCACCAAATAAAATTTCGTTTAAATCAATCATCGTTTGAAGAGCTTGGGCTTGGTATGATAACTCAAGTTCCCCTTGACCCGATGCATCTGATAGATCTCGGGGTTGTTAAGAAAATGTTAGTGCGATTATCTACAGATAAAACTAACTTTAAAATCTGTAAACGAGTTAAAGAGGATATTTCCACACAATTAAAGGCCTTAAACAAATACAGTCCAAAAGAATTTACAAGATATCCGAGAGAATTGCAAGAGCTATTTAATTGGAAAGCCACTGAGTTCCGGCAATTTTTATTTTATACAGGTATACTGGTCTTAAAGGACAGAGTTCATGAAGACTTCTACTATGAATTCCTTCTGCTTCATTGTGCTACCCGAATGTTATCTTGCCCGAGAACATATGAAAAAAATGTGGAAAATTCTCAAGTCCTATTTGAACTATTCGTGGAAAACTTCCCTTTGGTTTTTGGAGAAGACAGCTTGTCTTACAATGTGCATAGTATACCTAAGTGAATGTGCGAAAGTATTTGGACCAATGAGCAATTCCATATGAAAGCGATCACCTTTTGGACGACCCCTCTCCGATTTTAAAATAAATAGTCTCAATCGATTGCCCAGCAAAAAATAATGTACCTACATATTTTTTTTTTTTTATAGTGACTGGTTTAGTGGTGGTGTACACTACTGTCATGTGACAAAATTGAAGAATTCTTCATAAGGGACCTCATTGAAAGTTGTTTAAAAAACGTGCAGAAACAAGTCATAAAACACGGATTTTCTATAAATATGGCGAAATATTTATTACCTGGTAATTTAAAAAATTTGCAAAACATTTTATGACCTGTGGTCGGCTTATTGGCAGTAACCAATTAAGTCCCTCTTTAAAAAACATTTTATGACCAGTAGTTCACGCAAATTTTCCTATTTAAGAAAAGCAAATATCGCTTATTTTTTTTTACCTATTTTTTACCAAAAAATAAATATAAATACTTCATACACTCTGAGTCAAATTTCAGTTGAATACTAAACGTGAAAGTGTTAAAGTGTTTTTTTTTTGTAAAGTAAAGAGTGAAGCTGTGAAGACAATTTAAAGTAAAATGAATAAATTTTGCTGCAATCCGTTTCGAAAAAGATAAAAGTATTAAAATTAACTGGTGTTTCGAAGCGATACATGAATGAATTAAATATACAATACGGTGAAGAAGCAGAATTCATTTGCCCCAAGTGTAAAATCGATTTGTATCAACAAGCAAATGCATTGAAACAAATGCAGCCACAATCCGAGAGTGAAATGACAAGTGAACAAAATGTTTCATCTGATAGTGAGGCAGACATTCCGATGGTCAATATGTCTTTGAGTCCTTTGAATGAGGCTATTACCACTTTAGGTGAAACGCCTATTAGAAAAAGAAAGTTGCGAAGTGAAACATACAGGAAAGAGAAAAAAGGCAAGGTTATGAGTGCAATCGCGACAATATTTGATGAAGGCTCTGATAACGAATGCAGTCAAGCAGATGACGTTGATGACGGCAAACAAATGATTGAGCAGTTGAAAAGAAAATTCAATTTAGCGACCGCTTTTCCGGAGAAATATCTCATTTTATCTGTGCTGCCTCAATCATGGTCTATACGCAAGATTTCTGAACAGTTTCAAACATCTTTTTACATCGCGAGAAGAAGCAAAGAATTAGTTCGACAGAAGGGCATATTGGCGCTCCCACCAAGAAATTTGGCTCAAGGACCCTCAGCGAAGCAACGGTGAAATTGATTCAAGATTTTTACTGCAATGATGACAACAGCCGCGCCTGCCCAGGTACACGTGACTATGTTATCACACGTGAAGATGGAGAAAAAGTACACAAGCAGCGCAGATTATTATTATGTAATCTATCCGAAGCATACCATCAGTTCAATGAGAAATACCCAGCAGAAAAAGTGGGATTTTCTAAGTTTGCCATCCAGCGACCAAAAGAATGCGTGCTGGCATTAGACAGGCACGGAACGCATTCAGTCTGCGTTTGCATGTTTCATCAAAACATCAAATTAATTTTCTTTCCATGCAAGAAATTGAAAGTATTTCACGGTGAAATTGAAACATATAGGGACCTCCTGTCGAAGTCGTTGTGCGCATACCCCACGGAAAATTGTCATCCGTCCAAATGCGACAATTGTCCGAAGATTGACGAGCTAGAGCAATATTTGGCGGGAAAGTTTGAACAGCTGTTAATTCAGGAGGTGCATTTCAAACAGTGGATAATTAGCAGCGGCAGATGTTCCCTTGAGACCGTGGTACAGCAGATTCCGGAATTCATCGAGGAATTCGGATTCAAGTTGAATGAACTGAAGGCGCACCATTTCATATCCGAGATGCAATCGAAATTTCTAAAGGAAAGTAAGGAGAAATTAGCCCAAAATGAATTCATTGTGATAAGCGACTTTGCCGAGAATTACACTTTTCTCGTTCAGGATGAAATTCAGGCTTATCACTGGGCAAACGACCAGTGCACGGTGCATCCTTTTTGCATTTATTTCAAAAACGAAGATAACGAACTACAGACCGTAAGCCTTGTTGTTGTCGCGGAGAGTTTAGCTCATAATTATGTGTCCGTTTATTTATTTCAAATGAAACGGTTTGAATTCTTAAGATCAAAATTCGATGCAATCGACAAAGTAACGTTTTTCTCAGCGGCGCGGCTTCTCAGTACAAGAATAAAAAAAATTTTTACAATCTTTGCATAATTGAAGAAGAACAAAACTGCAAGGTCGAGTGGCACTTTTTCGCGACGTCCCACGGAAAGGGCCCATGCGATGCGTTAGGGGGAACCCTAAAACGCATGGCGACTAAGGCAAGTTTGCAAAGGCCATATACTGACCAGATCTTAAATGTACAACATTTGTTTTCGTGGATTCAAAGCAAGGAAATTGCCATTAACACAGTTTTATGCACTCAAAAAGAACACGATGCCAAGGAGCGACGAATTCAAAACAGATATAATAATGTCAAAACTATAACTGGAACGCAAAAGTTTCATTGCTTCATACCAAATATTTCTGATATGTCAATTAATGTAAAGCGGTACTCTTCGTCTGCCGACGTGCTAAATTTAAAGTTACTTTAATTTTATAATGATGCCAAGACAATTGAAATTTTTAATAAATATTGTAATTAAGTTTAAATGTATTTTTAACTGTAAAATAATTTTTAAAATGTATTTTTAACAAGGTGGTCTCTTAAATGCTCTTCTCCTGTCCAAACAAGGAGTCGGGGCCCATTTTTTTATTACTGATTCTTAAAGCAAAAATTATGAGGAATCCAAAAAAAAAAATTAGCCGGAAAATTTAGGAGCTTCTGTGGAAAATCGGAAAATTTAATTTTCATGGGAAAATTTAAAGGTAAATTTCTAAGAAAAATTAGGAAAATTTTATTTTTCAATTAAAGCCTGATTCAATACCGATCGCTTTAGTAGTTTTTTTTTAAAACAACTTTCAATGAGGTCCCTTATGAAGAATTCTTCAATTTTGTCACATGACAGTGGTGTACACCACCACTAAACCAGTCACTATAAAAAAAAAAAAAAATATGTAGGTACATTATTTTTTGCTGGGCAATCGATTGAGACTATTTATTTTAAAATCGGAGAGGGGTCGTCCAAAAATTTGCCAATTTTGATCGTTTTCATATGGAATTGCTCCAATACAAAATTTTTCCTGTTACCCATTTGAAAATTATCTCCAAAAATTGAAAAAATATGTAAAAAAGCCTGCAAATATTTTACAACAAATTCGTATGCAACATGAAGAAATGGCTAATGAACAGAAAAACCTAAAAATTAGTAAAAAAAAACGGGGTTATTGTTAGCGTTCAAACTCATGAATATTTTGTTTCTCCTGTATGCCCTAACAATTTTTGCGCCATCAAACCTTTTATACCAATTCAAATTACTGGTTTCTCATTATCTTGCCCGTTGTCAGTAGTGGGTCGCCGATTTCGAAATATT
Organism: Pollenia angustigena; assembly: GCA_930367215.1. Taxonomy (NCBI): domain Eukaryota; kingdom Metazoa; phylum Arthropoda; class Insecta; order Diptera; family Polleniidae; genus Pollenia; species Pollenia angustigena. Next base: position 224,974,700 of record OV884059.1, read on the forward strand.
GCAAGCTTTTTTCAGGAGCCATTTAATTCAGCTGATGTTTTGGGTACTTGTGTAGTTATTCAGAATGATTTGGGTGATGAAGAACTTTTCAACATTGAAAATATTGAGTTGAAATTCTCAGGGTTTCCATTTCAAAACAAATATCTGTTAGTACCACTTTTGCATGGTTGCATGTAATAAAAGTTTCAAACAACCACATTCAAAAAAATAAACTATTCACTTTTGCACAAAATTAACATCAAAATATCTATGTAGATGTCTCTTCCACAAATTAGTCGTCATACTCTTGGCCTAAAACCCGTACCTACATGTAAGTACATAAAAATCACGCAAAAAGTTTTTTGTTAATAACTTATATTAATAAATTATTTTACAGATCAGAAAAAGACGGAGCCATGCCAAAATTGTGCCAAATATTTTGAAGAACATTTTAAGCAAATAAACAGTAAGACTAAATAAACAAAAAATAACTTTCAATAACCAATATATTTATGTATGTATATTCTCTTTCAGATACAATACAAAATCTTCAAGGTAATTGCTTTTAAAGACCATTCAAATCCATTTTCAAAAAGGCTAGTAACAAACAGTTACTAGTTTTTTAGCTGTGCAGACATGTTTTGTTTTTTTACGAAGAAGGCTAAGTACTCGTACTATATTCGTTACTTTTTTAAAAATAATTTGTTTAATGATACTCATTTACTTCTTGAAGTAAATTGTACTCGTAATGCCGAGTTTTCAACTAGAACTAGTAACAAACAGCCTTTTTGGAAATTTATTGCTTTTAAATCGAATTAATATTTGTTTGAATCATTTGAATTATTTTGTATGCCTATAATTCTTTATTTACAGAAATGATTGTAAGCCAAAACGATGTCATTATGAAAACCCTGTCTGAACACAAAGTGTTAACAGAAAGAATTTTGTTCCAAGAAGTAACACAAAATAATTTGGCCTCTACATTCCCTTTAGACTCTCTAAATGGCTTAAGTGAAATAAATAAAACCATCAACGAAAACAATCGTACTACGTAAGTTTTTTAATCAAATATCTAAATATGTTTATATATGTATCTACTTATATAATTAATTTTCACTCTCTACACATAATTACAATGAAAACAATATTGAAGCGCCGCTTGTCAAAAACGCTTACAGAAATGTTCTCAACAAATTTGTGCATGGATATAAACTTGGATGGAGTTCATGGTAAAAAGCGATTAAAAGACTTTGCTGCTTTTTATGACGCCTTAACAGGTAAGTCCTAATTTGAAAATATATGTATGTAACCAAAACTTAAAACATGAAAAATTTAAATACATATCTTTTAAACATATGCCCTTCGATCACTTGGCTCTCAGGATGTAGAAGCTGAGTTACGTAACGCCTTAAAAATAATAAAAAAAAACGTTTTATTCATGCTCAGTGGATCTGACTAACATCAAACCTGGGAAAATTGTACATTCTCGGTGGCTCACCAAGGCCGCTAGCCTATTACGATTATATGTGACAACTAGGCTTGCCAACCGTACTTTATAATAAAGTATTGTACGTTATTTCGAGTAATTGTACTCTATACTTTATGAGAAAAATAAAGTACGCGGAAATACTTTATTTCGCATGATTAGATTTATCTAGAATTCAAAATAGATTCACGTTATATTAGTCATAAAATTATAATACTTATTGTAAAATTTTTTTTTTAGAAAAACTAAAGAACATTTAATTGATATTAGTCAGGCCATTTTTTGATGTTTTTTTATATTGGCAGGACGATTTTTCAAAAAAAAAAAATCAGACTGCACTATTCACTTGTTTGTTTTTTTTGAGTACAATAACTGCTTGTTTTTTAAACACAAGTGCAAAACTCTTTTGAATTACTGCCTGCTTTTACATGGGGTCTTCACCTGACAATTTTTTGTCATACCAAACGTCAAAGTCCATATAAAAAAAACTTTAAAATTTTTGTCAGCGTTTTTTTTATATGAAGTTTGACGTTTGGTATGACAAAAAATTGTCAGGTGAAGACCCTATGTTAGATCGCGAGCACAAAAGTGACTCATTTAACTTACATTTAAAACAAAACTTCAAGATTTCCATTCCTTAAGGGGGCTCCCATACAAAATGATTAATACAGACTACAAAAAAATATTTTGAAGAAAACGTACCATAACAGCCAAGGAGTCGCCTTAACAATTTCTCGAGACATACTTGTCCCTTATCACTACTTCTTAAGGCGGTTCCCATGCAAATATTGCGTTTTTTGAAATTTAGAAATTAATTAAAATTTTTCGACATTTGTGAATAAAATCAAAAGTTGTTAACAGATTTTAATCATTTATAGATTTGTTTTTTATATGTCTGGAAAAAATTAGAAGTATAGCTGTAATTTTTTTTATAAATTTTTAGCAAACAAAAATTTCGAAATGTTGCTAAAAAATTATTTTACCAAAAAAAAAGTTATGTTTCTAAAACGACTGCGCATGTTAGAATAAAATTTAACGTTTAAAGGAAATTTTATTGCGGATTTTTGTCTTTTTTTTAGTAATTTCAATAAACTGAACCGTTTTTGAACCGATATTGGATTCAGTGTACCCGAATTAGGTCAAATTCTAGTACAGTGTAATTGTTTGATAAAACTTGCGAAAAGCAATAAAAAAACGTTTTTAAATATAGCAATAAAAAGAAATTAATTTTACTTTATTTTTATACTGTGTACTTTTTTTTCTTAACTTTTAATAATCAATGTACTTTAATTGCAACAAAAAAAGTTGGGAACCCTAGTGACAACGGAAAATCCAGATGCAAATTTAAGAATACTGGTTGAATTTATAATTACATGTTATGTGCCAATGTACTTCAATATCAAGTATTACAGCTCTGTCGTGTACGGTAGTAGATTATTTTCCAAATTCATTAGTTGGTCAAGATTTCTAGAACCTCGTTTACGCAAAATTGTCAATAAAGTAATTACAGATAATTCATATTATGCGCATTCGGAAAATATCTTGTTATCAATGTTGTTTGATGATAGCAAAGAAAAGCGCGACTGTGCTATCAAGATAATTCTACGCTATCGAACCGATGTTGACGACCCAACGGTACTTAGAGCTTATAAAAAACCAGATATAAACTTTTATTGCACAAGTTACACGGAAATGATCCATATGAATGACATAAATGACGTATTTGAACCACCATTCACGCGAAGCATTCCATACGATACTTTGAAAGAATATTTAAATCAAGATGACGATATTAGAAAGCCGTGCGAAATTGCCCAGACTTGAAAGCAAAAAAGACTTCAAACAGTAATTTTTTTATTTTCTGTTCTATAACTAAGTTAAATTAATTTTTTCATTTACTTATGTTCTGACTAAATAAATTTCTAAAGAGAAAAAATAAATAATAAAAATAAATAAAAAATAATAAAATAAAGTTACAAAAATGGTGATTTTTTGAAATGTTTGTATGGGGAAACCCCCAGGGGAGTTCCAGGGGGTGTGCCACTGGCATGGGTGGATCGGCTCTCCAAAGTTAGTGGGGGTCGGTTATACATTTGGACTCGATTGGGGCACTCTAAAGCTCGATTCACCCATGAGTTCCGAACAATATTTTTGACCGGACAATAATTTTTTACAGAGAGTGTTCTGCAGAACGATTCACCCATCTCGGAAAATTTGTCCGGACAAACAAAGCTACCATATGGTTTACAGATGTAAACGATTATACAAAGTGGCAGTACAGTTAGCAAACTATTATTTTTTTTATAAAAGTGTGTGAAAATGGAAGAAAGAAGAAAATTAGTTTTATTATTTTTAATTGATTAATTACTATTCGATTAACTGATCGGTTAATTTAAAATTGGCTTTTTTCGATTAACGATTAAACTGGTTAATTTCAGTCGATTAACCGTTGTAACAAAAATTATAATTTTTTATAGTATTAAACCATATTTTTTTGTGTTTTTACAATGGGTGAGTTCCAAAACGTCGGTTACAAACAGAGAACAGCTTTATACGATTGAAAAAAATATCGCATTTAATCAACGACAACAAATACACTCGCTTACGGTCATACAGTCAAACTTGCGGAACCGCAAATATTCGCTGCTGGTTTGCAGTCATTCAAATAACGCACATCGTGCTTTGTTATTTATACAATCGTTACCTTCGTTTTTTAATAAAGATGTTTGAGTGTTCGGTACGACAATGATTTTTTTGGTAAAGAAAAAAAAATACAAACAAAAAAGCCTGAAATGAAACAATCATTACTCATGAAGATACATATTCAGCAGCAACTATGTAGTAAAAGAAAAAAAAATTTAAATGAAACTAAACACACAAACATATGTAGGTACACACAATTTCCATAGAAACAGACTTTTTTTCATTTTACAAAGTACAGTAGTGTAGTAGTAGGTATGTACAATGTATTCTTGTTATTGTTGTTAATTTGGAAAAAGCGTCTCATCGAGTGGTTTATTGTTGTTGTTAATGCAAACAAAAGTATAAGAATGTGTTCTTTTGAATTTACTCAGTGGTGTTATACCTACTGCGTGAGCAACAAAAATGCAAATAAAGCACTTTCAATAAAAAACGAATAAATGCAAAAATAAAATGTGTACGAAAGGATGTAAAAATTACCAAAGTTGAACTTTGTTTTGCAAGCAAAGAATGAATGTAAATTTTAGCGTATGAATAAATCAAGAAAAATAGTGATTTTGAGGTTCTCTGGTTACAAAGCAACTCGCTTTTTAAAATACATTCTACAGTTCAACCATTAACAATTTTACAACGGTATCCGTACCAAAATTCTCCAAAACTGCACCAAAATAGTTGTGTTCAGAAATATTTTTGTATACAATATATTTCCTTCTATAAATACATTTTTAAAATACAGTACAAAAACAGAAATAAAGGAATTCGGAAACGAACTTTTTTGCAAAATGTTCGGTGTTCAGGATGAGTAAGATGCTGACCTGACAACAGAAGAAACTTACGATAGTAACGCAACAACAGAATTAATCCAAACAATAAGAATTGTTAACAATTTTAAATAATAAAACAGGATTTAAATGGTATAATGGAAGATTTTATATGCTTAGAGAAATCCAGAAAAAAGACTGAGAATTTAGATATTCTGTATTATGGGTTGCTTTCGAAAATTTAAAATAAAAAAGTTTTTAATTCTATCCTGTTTAAAATTGATAAAATTTTTCTTTTTCATTACCTCATACTTTGAGGCAGTGTTCGAAAATAAACACTAAATATTGTTTCTTAATGTTCGGTTCGGTAGATTTGTGGAAAACACAAACGCCAATAGTGTTTGTGTAGAAAATCATTAAAAAAAAATAACGTTTCCCTGTTAGTCATCTTTCGAACACAAAAATATTACTGTTTTTATCAAACTCAACAAAAGATGTGAACATTTAATTTGTTTTTTTTTTGAAAATCCACGAACTTCAATGTGTTCGGTTCGGCTCGTTAATGTTCGTGGCTTTTTGCTGATAAAAAAAAAACCAAACATTGTTTACAAAAATAAAATACACACACGAAAAAAAAGATTATAGAACATTAAAATATAATGTTTGTCTACAGTATCACTACAATTGTTCTGTTTTTTAACGAAGATTCGAACATTATATTATGTTCGGTTCTTTCTTGAAAATAGTTACGAACGTTATTAAGGGTTGTGTATGTCTACACAATCACTAAAAAAATAGATATCGTTCCTGGGTGTGTGAGCCGAACGTTAAATAATGTACTGTTTATTTTCGAACACTGCTTTGAGGACCACATATCTTTACTTTTGAAATCAGGAAAAGCTACGTTCATTTAAAAAAAATTTAACTTAAAATCTCCATCGATTTCAATTTCACGTGATTTCGATTTACAGAAAGTGGCCGAATATGTATTAATTAAAAAATATGTATTACAGAGTTATGAATTATTTTTTTTTTTGCTCGTTTTATGTTATTCGTTATCTCGTTATTGTTTTTTTTTTACTTCTAAACTGCAAATAATAAATAATTTTTCATTTTTATTAATTGAAATTACATAATTTATAAAAAAATACTTTTTTAATCGGTTAAGCGATCTATTACAAAACTAACCGATTATTAACCGATTAAACAAAACCCTCGGCTAATTAATCGAGCGATTAACCGATTAAATCAAAAGCCCGGTTAAATGAATACCCTACATAAAACCTATTTACTAGCAAAACAAATTTATCAAAAAAGGTTGAAAGTAAAAAGAATAGCAGTGTTTTCCACACACTTGTTCCTGAGATGCGCTTTCATGACGTGGAATCGTTTATAAATAATTAACATTCACTTCCTACAATAATTGGTAAACATTATGTTAAAAAATATTAAAATTTACCATTTCAAATTTACTTACGACCAATTCCAATATATTTTTCTATTTCCGTCCATATATTTTGTTTTAGTAAATATTGTTATATGAGCGATTTCCCATATCATAAATACATTCTCTTCCTGGATTTTTTATTTCCTCAATAAGTTTCAGGGCAATATTTTCTATAACATCCATTTTTGTTTAATTTTTTTTTTTAATTATTCAGCACAAAACGAAAAATTTAATATGTGGCAGCTCAATTCAACTTTTATGTACAAATTTAAAAAAAGTGGCATCTCAGTTCATTTTGTTCGGCACAAGAATTAAAATTAAACCAATTCAAGAAAACACGTTCCGAACAAATTCATTGCTCTCTCTCTCTCAAAAGTAAAACGTCAAACTCAATATAAAAAAAATTTTGTCCGGACAAAAATTTTGTTCGGAACGCATGGGTGAATCGAGCTTAAATGGGTCAAAGTGGGATTTTTCAAAACTTGACCCTACGGGAAAAAAGTCAACAGTTTGAGGGGTAGTAGAATTCGTTTTAGAGGTATGGTTCATTCGGCAAAGTTTCTTATATTCATCCCTAGAATACGATTTTTACTGAGCCATGGGCGATTATTAAATCGACCCGCCCTAGTATACATATATAAAAAGTTAAGTGTTGTTTCATTTTCTATATTGGAGATCTAATAGGTACATAAAACCTTTTCAGTCTTCTAATTTCATTTGTAAGGAAATATTCCTTAATGTTTTAGACTGATAGCCCTTCAATATGACCTTTAATCAAAGACATTTGTAGAAGGATGGTCTGAAAGGACTTTTAAGAGCCATTAATTGAAAGGCCTTTTAACATACCTTTTTTAAAAACCCTTCAAGATAACCTTTTTTCTAAGGCGTTTTGACAGTCATTCTCTGGAAAGCCTTCTAAGAGCCATTTATTTGAATGCCTTTAAGAAGCTCTGGCGAAAGAAAGGAAAGCGGAAGGCCTTCTCCGCAATGACAACGCGTGTAAAAAAGATATGAGTATGGAATGGAGCGAGAAGGCCTTGTTTATCCAAAAGAAGGGGTACAGAGGTCTTCTTTTTCCCGCTGGGAAGCTAAAGTTGAATATGCATATTGTATGTGTATTTGTATATTCATTCTTCTTTTTGAATGTACATGCAGATATAAATAAAATGTCCGTTAGCTATCTGCAAAACCCATATTAGTATGTGTATTATCGTAAGTATAACGTAAATATACAGAGTGAGAGAGAGAGCAAAGATGGCAAATGCAATCTTAAAAATTTTGGAACTAGGCAACATTTTTTTGTGTTGTTATTGAGAAAAATATCAAGATAGTTTTAAAGCTTTTTAAGATTTGACTAAGGCGCTAAGCTTATTTTATTAGGACAACGAGGGGCGGTTGGCGACAAGTTGGGTTGGAGGGAAGCTCGAGGGTAATTTCTGCCTCTCCAAAACTATCTAACAGATATTAATGATATTTAAAACATAGATAGATCCATATTTATATAGACACACAAGCTATGTATTTTTTTAAAAATAGGATAGATAGTTTTAAAGCTTTTTAAGATTTGACTTAGGCGCAAAGCTTATTTTATTAGGACAACGAGGGGCGGTTGGCGACAAGTTGGGTGGGAGGGAAGCTCGAGGGTAATTTCTGCCTCTCCAAAACTATCTAACAGATATTAATGATATTTAAAACATAGATAGATCCATATTTATATAGACACACAAGCTATATATTTTTTTTAAAAATAGGATAACAAGCGGAGATAGGGAGCAACTTATGCCTCTCCAAAAAATTTTTTTTTCTCCAACATTTCTTGATTATTTTCCATACTTTAAATTTATAATTTTTCATATACTACATACATACACTGCATGAAATTTTTACAGAAAAACTCTCCTTACGTTACAGAAAAGCGTCTAAGCAAGCGCTAAATGTATTAAATGGCGGTTACTCTCTTTCTTATTAGCACAACATACAAATCAATACTTACATGCATACATAAAAATACAATTTCTTCCAACGTGTGTCGTCTACCTATGCTATGTGTGTGAGACACACTGCCACAAGAGGCTAATACTTTTCCAAACTTTTCGTTTAAAAGAACTACACTTTCGGCTTCGATCGGTATTATGCAGCAGAACCAAAAAGAAATTAATAACATCGCATTTCGACGGTAATTTAGTGGTGTTTAATTCAGTAGTAGTAAAACCCATTTTCAAAGATTTTTTGGTCGTCTTATAATTAAAATAATTAACTGGGTTAATAAAAAATCAAGAAATATTGATGCCATGGTCTAACATGTTCCGTCAATATGGACTACATACAAGATTTAGACCAACTAGTCTATCCTCCTTTCTACTGAAGACACTGGAGAGGATTATATATGTGCATATAAGAACATAACTGGAACATGATTCTTTGTCGAGGACTCAAGACGCCCATACGAAGGGAAGGCCCACTGAAACTTAGTTTTAAATTCGAAATTTCATTTTGAGATATATTCGTAAATTTTCCATAAAAAAGACGATCAATTCTAAGAAGTATATGAAAACGCTCTCTGGCGGCAATTAAAAACAAATGGATTTCTCGACCCTAAAAACCGCATGATACAGGTCTGGCTAGACCAAATACAATTTCTTTGCCTCTATTCTTGAATATTTTGGAAAACTAACTATTTTGAAAAATCTGGGTCTCGAAATTAATTTTTGACCTATAGTTTATTTGGCAATGTTTCTTGGAATGACTTATAGAACAAGAATGGCGATGTGCTTTTAACGCGAAAAAATTCTACCCACCCTATTAATGATTACGTATTTTTTGCTAAACCAGTCAGCTAAGTGGCCGCCGATTAAAATTACTTGCTTATTTGTTTTCACCATTTTTAACTAAGTTAAAACTTTTGTGGTTTTCAAATCACCCATTAATCATAATTGTGATTTCAAAATCACAAGTGATTTGAAATCTTGTGATTTACAGAACATGCCTGTATAACTCCTAATAACGCGTCTAGAAGTTCGTATTGCATTCTAATTCGAAGGCGAGTTCTAGTGGAGTTCATAGTTTCAACACAGGCATTACTAGTTGTAATAACTGCATATTAAGGACAGCCAAAGTAAAGTCCTTAAAATGTTACGTACCTACCGTACCCTTGTAGCTTTAAAATGTTGGCCTAAACTTATTTAGTTATCTTTCAATTAACCAACGCTTATTTTTTCCATTGTGTTTCATAAACGTCCAAAGGTATGATAGGATTCAACATATATGATCTGTGATAATAAATTTCCACATACATATAAGTATAATGTGAAAATGTTTATAGACTTAATGAAATTTCATTCATAAAAATACGAGAATTAAAATAATTTATTTCTAAGTATTGAATTAAACGCATTTTAAAACAAATTCATAGGTCATCAAAAATAGCCAGTTGGCGATTTTAACTATTTTATATATCGCCATGTCGCCAAATCGGAAATTAGGTCGCCAAACATGTTTGAAAATCGCCACGTTTGGCGAGAAATCGCCACTTCTGACAACCCTGTTAATGATTACGTATTTTTTGCTATTTTAACTTTACATGTACAAATGAATTCTAAGCAAGTATGGGCACCACTACATTGAAAGCTTTGCATGTGTGGCATTGTATTGGTTTGTTTACGTTTGCATTTGTTGGTTTTATGCTCTTAAGCTCTTTGTTTTTTGTGTATGTATACACATCAGTGTTGAAAAATTCAGTACTTTGGTACTTTTTTCAGTACTTTTTCATATTAAAAATACCGCAGTACCCCCGCGTTGTTTCTAGTACTTTTTTATCGTTTGAGCTTTTTAAAGGTCCCATTAGCCGACCGTAAATGTAGAAATGTAAATGTAATGTAAACAGCTGATCGTTTCTGTTATATGGAAAGCAATGCAAATGCTTAACTGACTGTAATGTCACTTAAACGTAACGTGCCAACCTGTAGAAAATAGAATTTCATTACGAGGTTACGTGATAGTTGTAGATAGTGATGGGCTGCTTATATTTTAAATGCAATGCGGGTAAAATCACTCTTTTTGTTTGGTACTTTTTCTGCTATAATATCTGTGGACTTTTGACAAAATAAGTTACAATCCATACATATTTTCATTTATACAATATTAATATTAAATATTAAATTATTTGTTTATTTATACATGCAAGAAATACAGTTTTAATACTATTTAAATCACTTGGTACTTTTTCTGCAAAGCGGTCACCATTTCAACATTTTTAATTCTCATCACTGTGTGTGTTGTTTTATGTATACTAATGCTTTTTTGTTTTTGGTTGTGAAAAACAGCTGACATGTTCTTACATGTTCTATAATTGCACAAACGAGCTTACAGTACGTTACGGTACTTTACATTGCATTTAATTACATTTACGGTCGGCTAAAGCGGCCTTAACTCTTAACTTTTTAACTGTGATGTGATGATTTCGATAGCAGGCTTAGGTTATCATGTGTTTGTTGCAAAATTTATATTGTTGTATTTTTAAAATAATTACCGACGTGAATATTGAAATGGAAAGCGTGGACGCCAGGATTCATATTTTGTTTTCCAGAATGTGATATTTGTTCTTACAAGTGGCAAGAAAATGTATACATGCAATGTTAAGGAAATGGTTTATAAAGTAAAAGAAACTGCAAAATTGTTTTATTCGACAGTTTGCGAAACATTAACAACTAAATTTTGTTTTGAACATAAATCCTTAAAAGTTATAATCAGCATCACTCCAGAAAATATTGTTTCCGAAAAAAATCAATAGCGTTATACTGATTTTATTATAGGGGGGTGCTTTAAAACCATGGTAGATAAGGCCATGATGGCATTATTGCTCAATTGGGTGGGAGATAAAGCCATAATGGCCTTATTGCCCAATCATTGAGAGGTAAGGTCATATTTAAAATTTTGTGAAATGAGAGATATAAACATACTTTTTTTCGCAAATGAGAGATAAAGCCATATTTTTTCAGAAAATTGTTATGCATGGTGTAAACATTCTGTAAAAGGGAAAATCCTTAGTTATCATTGAAAAACATTTTCTTATTCTTGTGACGCACGCAGAAAAACTTTAGTATGCGAAGCCAGATTTCAATACTTAACTTTAGTGTCTCCGGAACTGAAATGAGAGATAAAGCCATTTCCTAATATTGCTAATGTGAGCTAAGGCCATGATGGCTTTATCTCCCATTCAAATGAAAAAAAGAACAAAAAAGGCTTTATCTCCCTATTGAATGAGAGATAAAGCCATCATGGCCTTATCTGCCATGGTATTAAAGCACCCTCTCGTTATTAATGCTATTTACTAACGATAAAGAAAACTATAATAATATTAATTCTCCCACTGTTCTAGCGGATCTTTCAGAAATAAAGCATTTCAGAACTGAATATATTTAAATTTCTTGGAAAAATATAGCCAATATTAAGAACGAAACTAATGATTGCTGACATTTCACAAATTGCTTTTGGTATTTTATCGATACCACATTTCTGAGCATCAATTGAACGCACATTTTCAAATGCAAAATGAAGTAAAAAAAAAAAAAGTTTATGTTTTTTAATAAGGGTTGCGCCATATTTTAATTGAAACCATTGTGCTACTTATTGAATAATATAGGGCAAATTAAAAATAAAATGGCAAATAACATATAAATAACAGCAATATTAGTTACATGTGTACCTCAAATATAAATACTGCTTGCTATTAAATACTATATGAATTCCAATAAAATATTTTTTGTTCCTCTTATTTTCATAAATTATTGTTTTTTTTTTTAACAAAAAGTACCATTTGGTGGGAAAAATACTCTTTTAGCTGAAGTTCAGTACCATATCAAAATTTCAATTTTGCAACACTGATACACATCGTTCGCTCTTTTTGCCTTTTCATTTTGCATTTGCCCATAGCTGATTCTAAGTACCTTTGGTTTTTGTTGTTTTAAAAAAAATTATTAAGTACTATTGGGGCCGATAAAGTACTATTTTAAAAGTTCGTTGGTACGATATTGGTTTTCTCATTTATTTTCCCTGTTTGTTGGTCTTTTAGTCTGAGTTCATACAGCTTTTTCCCCCTGAAGAAATATTATTTTTAACTTTAGTCAGTAATGAATTGATCAACCCCTATGGAAAATTGTTTTTCATTAAGATATCCTTTACTCTTGTCATATTCTTGTATTGAAATTTTACGTTGCTTATTTTAATAACTTTGTCAATTAGATTCATTTATTTATTTTTATTTATTTAATAGATATTTTTATCAATATTTCCAAAGGTAAGTAATACAATTTTTTAGGTCTTATGTATCTACATATATTTGGCTTAACTATAATAGTTGTGAGCCAGATTGGCATTTTAAAGCTGATTTAAATTAAATTTTAATTAAAATTAATTTATAAGCAAATTTACTTTGGTTCTACCAAATTTTAAATTGATTATATAAAAAAGAATAAATTGTACATTAAAAATTAATAATAAATTTTAAAGGAATTTAATTGAATTCATTTAGGATAAGTTTTCTGTACTTTAAACAAAGTTCCACATATTTGTATAAACTATAGTAATTATTATCGTTGCCATTAAGTATATTTAAAACTTCGTTCATATCCAAAAATGTTTTACTAAAATATTTAAACCGGAACTCATTAAAAATAGGACAAACTCCTAGGAAGTGAAACGTATTTTCGGATACATCCAGATTACAAAGGGTATATAGGCCAACAGAAGTACGTCTAAATGCTCTTCTATTTAAATCAAGAAGACCTCCACGAACTATGATTATTAGACTTGTAGCACGCGACGAAAATTCTGAGGTAAAAATAGGATGTGTGCTAAAAGTTAATTGCGGATACAAATCATGAAATTGTGAGCCTCTTGCATTAGATATAAGATCTTCTCTTTCCGTTGTTTTTAAAAGTTCAAGTATTGGTTTCCAGTATTCACACAGGGGTTTAGTAGCATTTTCAGGAACATATTGAATTTTTTCACATATGTTTACCCACTCCTCAGCCCAAAAGGTTTTCATTGAAATAATTTTTTCAGCTAACATTCGAGGCAATCTATGCTCAGGCAGTTGTAGAACTCTATTAATGTAAGAAAAATGTAGCCTTAAGGTATCAATATACAGGGAGTTTAGACCAGTTTCTAAATAAAGCATGTAGTTTGGCGTATTGAATGGTAAAAGTAAAATTTTCTTTATGAAGTATCGAAATAATTTTTCCACTTCATCATATTTTTTAAATCCCCAAATTTTTTTTTTTTTTTTTTTAAATTTATTTTTATTATTGAATCTTTCTTATCGAAATTTACAATATGTATTCAAATCTTAATTCTACTTGTTGTTTATTAGTTGTTACCAGTGTAACCACTAACTGCTGTATTCAAATTTTAAAAATGTCTTCTAGTTAGGCTCAAAGTATCGGTTCTTTTTAGCCTCTGGTAACCTTCGAACTGAAGCAGACCCCGAGCGAGGTAGTTAGGGTGGGCCATTAGTTTATCGATGTAACTTATTGAATATTTTTTAATTTCCTCCTGGATAGTGGGGACGTTGAGATCTCTGTGGATAATATCATTACGTATATACCATGGGGCGCAGACAATTTGTCGTAATATTCTAGACTGTCTTCTTTGAAGCTTTTGGATGTTAGATGCGCATGCAGTACCCCATAATTGGATGCCATATGTCCATATTGGTTTTATGATGGACTTGTATAAGAGAATTTTGTTGTCTAAGGACAAGTTTGAGTTTCGACCGAGAAGCCAATGTAGTTGAGCTGCTTTAAGTTTCATAGCCGTTATTTTCACTTCAATATGACGAGACCAGGTCAAGCGTCTATCTATATGAATTTCCAAGTACTTAACATGGTTTTCTATCGGAACAGTGATGTTATTTATTTTTACAGCTGGGCACGTTTGTCTTCTGAGCGTGAAAGTTAAGTGAGCACATTTAGCCGGGTTAACCTTTATTCTCCATTTTTCTAGCCAGGCCTCTAGTTCATTGATGTGGGACTGCAGATTTTGCGATGCGACTTTTGGATCATGGTTAACGCTAATAAATGCTGTGTCGTCTGCAAATGTAGAGGTATGCGTGCTCAGGTTTGTTGGCATATCCGCTGTGTATATTATATATAGAAGCGGTCCTAATATGCTGCCTTGGGGGACACCAGCAGTAATTTTCTTGAGGGGGGAGTATTTATCTTGCGACCTTACTATGAATGTTCTGCCTGTTAGATAGCTCTCCAGAAGCTTGTGAGTGTTTTGAGGAAGCATTCGTGTTATTTTGATGAGTAGGCCATCATGCCAAACTTTGTCAAAAGCTTGGGAAATGTCTATAAACAGTGCTGAGCAGTATTGCTTTTTCTCAAACGCCGATCTAATAAGGGTGACAATTCTATGCGCTTGTTCTATTGTACCATGTTTCGCTCTGAATCCGAACTGGTGGTCCGGGATAATGTCGTGTTCATTTAGATGAGGAGTTATACTTAAAACGAATATTTTTTCGAAAAGCTTCGATAGGATTGACAATAAGCTTATCGGTCTGTACGACGCAACCTGGCTAGCATCTTTTCCTGGCTTGGGAATCATAACAATTATAGACCTCTTCTATGAGGATGGGAAGTATCCAACTCTTAATATAGCGTTAAAAATGAGCAGCAAGATTCTGGAAGCAGACGATGGTAGGTTTCTTATCATTGACCCTGTGATGCGGTCAGGTCCGGGAGATTTTCTAATATTCACTTTTTCTATTGCAGATTTTACTTGAGTTACGTTAAATTTTAATGGATGGTTTACCTTATCAGGAATGATTGGACGACAGGAACAAGTATGTGCATCATGTGGCGTGAAAACTTTCTCAAGGTGGCCCGCGAAAGCGTTTAATTTTTCATGTGTGTTTTTGGCCCAAGTGCGGTTTTCCAGTCTTAATGGAGATTCTTGGGTTAAAGGGCATTTCATATGCCGTACAGCCTTCCATAAGCTATAATTGGAGTTTTTTGTTGCGTCTAGGCTGTTTAGATAGCCTTCTATTGCGGACTCGTGGTTCTGTCTCAATTTGTTGCGAAGTGTGGTCAGGCATAATTGTAGTTGGGCCTTAGTGGTTGGGGAACGACTGTTTTGCCATTGTCTTCTTAACTTCCTTTTTTTTCTGATAAGGGTCTCTATATCCTTCGATGTATTGTAAGGAGCACGTTTAATTGTCCGCTTGATTGGGGTTGCATTTCTTGCTGCAGTATCCAAGACTTCTGTAAATCGGTCGACAGCTATTTGGATGTCAGATGAATTCTTTAGGGGAATGCACTGTGATAGGTGAGAGCTCACATACATTTTATACTTTAACCAATTTGTGTTTCTGTTTGGATAGGAAATAAAGTTTGCAGCTGCAGCGTCAGAGTTACCTTTTAAAATGAGGATTGAAGATGAATGATCAGACGAAAGATCATAGGAGGAACTAACTAGTAACTGATCGCGCTTGATGTTTTTAATTACAGAAAAGTCAATAAGGTCTGGTAGCTTATTGAAGTCGGTTGGCCAATAGGTAGGCTCACCACTCGATACCACATCAAAATTATTTGCAGTTACGGTATTGTATAGCTGATTACCTCTAGGACTAATAAGTCTGGAGCCCCAATATGTATGTTTAGCGTTGTAGTCGCCAGCAGCAATGAATTTCTGGCCCAATGTGGAGAAGAAGTTGAGAAATTTATCGTTTATAATTTTGTGCCTCGGGGGACAATAAACGGATGTTAACGTTAGATTGAAATCAGTAAGATTTATAGGTGTGGCCTGGATACAATCTTCTTCGTACTCTGGCAATGGTAAGTGTCTGATGTGTTTGTGCACAATTATGGCTGTGCCACCACAAGCTCGTCCGCTGGGATGTTTTGTGTCATACGTAAGGTATCCATTTACCCTAAAGCAGTTTTTATGAGTAAAGTGTGTTTCAGAGACAAGAAGTACGTCGATTTCATGCCTATGAAGAAAGTTTGCAACTTCGTGTTTATGTTGGGATAACCCGTTTGCATTCCAGAAACATATTTTTAACTGGTTCATTTTTTGTTGAGTAGAACTTGCAGGAGCATGTTCTGGTTTCGCATCATTTCCTGAAACATGTTCTGCATAGTGGCCATGAAGATATTCATAGTTTGAATTAAATTTTCAATTGAGGTAGGCATATTTCCAGAAGGCATTTGTAGACCTTCCCTAGGAACATTAGCGTTTGGAGGTTGCTTTGCGTTAGAAGTACTCGGGGGATTTTTCGCATTAGGGTTTCCTTTTAAGACTTGGGCATATGATTGGTTTTGATTGTTTGTTTGTGAAGTACTAGCAATAGAGTCAGCGGCTTGGCTGGGCGCATGTGACGGACCATATTGGGAGTGAGTATATATTTGAACTAAAGCAGGTTTTTTTAAATGCAAGAAGACTCTACAACCCCTATAGTTTGCCGTGTGATTTTCGCCACAGTTGCTGCATTTCTTAACATTCGGGTCAGCTTTAGAAGGATTACATTCGGCGGTTTTATGAGCGTCGCCACAAACCACACATACGTGAGGCAATTTACAATATGATTTAGTATGCCCATATTCCTGACAGTTTGTGCATTGGGAGGGACCCTTTCGTTTTAATGGCTCCTCAACAGTTATTCTTCTGTTGAGTAGGTAGCGCAAATTGTATATGGGATGAACTGAATTTTTGGTTTTGAGAACCGATGAATCAAACGATATTTCAACGCGGTGCATTGGTTGAGGAACTTTATTCCTGTTCAAAATGTTATGAACAGATTTTACCTCATACCCCTCTAGCTCTATGGCAGATTTTATTTCCTCTGTAGGAACAGAAGTACCTATGCCTTTTATGACAATAATCAATCCCTTAGCACTTTTTAATTGATATGTATAGTAACTTTTATTTTCTGCGTCCAGGTGTCTTGATATAATACGAAAGTTCGTTTCTGTACTGGCTTGAATTTTGGTTTCTTGAATTTGCCCGCGTCGTATAGAAACGACGTAGAAATTATTCTTACCTACCAGTTGAATCAACATGTTGACTATGCTATTTGATGTTTGCTCCCGCAGATAGATAGGGGCTGTTCCATGTGCTGATTCTGCTCCTTCATCGTCAGGTATGGATAGTACAGAGAATCTGTTACCATTTGTTGGCAAAGAGACTACGTTAGAGCCTTTGTATTGTTTGGCCATGCGTTCCTGTTGGGTGGACCTAGGGCTAGCCTTTCTCTTAGTTATTGTAATATATCTGTCCATGCCTGTTTGCACTTTAGTACTTTTTGGCACAGCTCCTGTATTTATTAATGCAAATCGTGATGTTCCAGGTTTTTCGTTATTATTCCTCTGGTCAGACGACTTCACACTTTGAACCACATTTACGGTCGGATCAGCACACGGTCGGATCAGCACATTTTTTAAACCCCCAAATTTGAGCACCGTAAAACATTATAGATCTGGAAGCAGCGACGAAAATTTTAAGTTTATTGTTGTTCGATATCTTAGGATGATTTTTATATTTTGACCATGTTGATGCAATCGCCATTTGCGCTGTTGTTAATTTGTTTCCTAAGTGCTTTGTAAAATATAAGTTAAAATTGATATCCATTCCCAGATATCTGTAGTTATTGACAATTTCTATATTACGTTCGTCAAAATTCCACTTAATATTATTGGATAGCCTTACACCACTACGAAAAACAACTATTTTTGATTTTTCCAAACTTACCTTAAGACACCACATCAAGCAGTAAGAATGAAGAGCATCAATCATGGTTTGCAGTTCACTTGGGGAATCGGGCAAAATGACAATGTCATCTGCGTACAGAAGAATTTTAACAGCAATGTCTGCAACTTTTACTCCGCCAGGAAGGAAATCTGCTAAGTCATTAAGATACAATGCAAACAAAATTGGACTAAGTATGCTTCCTTGTTTAACGCCAACGTTAACATTAAAAGGTTCAGAAAACGTATTTCCATACAGGACTTGACTAGACGTGTTTTCGTATGTATCTAAGCTGTAGAATACGAACAATTTTTGATGATAATCCTATAGTTGATAATTTATAAAAAAGCAAATTTCTGGGAACCAAATCAAAAGCACAGGAAAAGTCCACAAAAAATGCATATGTGTTCTTACCATTTATTTTGTTTAAGTGTATAATATTTGTCAGATTGAAGACGTTACTAACTGTAGAGTAATTTTTTCTGAATCCAGTGATATTCATTTAATATGGAATATTTTTCGATCCAATTTGTTATGCGATTTAAAATTATGTTGTTAAAGATTTTGCACAGGGTATCAATTAGTGATAAGCCACGGTAATTTGAAGCGCAATTGGGATCACCTTTTTTTAAAAGTGGTATTAATATGGCGGTTTTAAAGCTTGTTGGAACATTTTCGTGTAAAAGTATGTAGTTGAGAACTGAAAGTATTTCCGTAACAAAACAGGCAGGGGCAAATTTATAAAATTCATAGCTTATACCGTCGATTCCAGGAGACTTATTTAGTTTTAACGATCTTAATACTGATGAAAGCTCAAAAATCTCTATTGGCGAATCGAGAAAAGCATCATTATAATATGCCATACACCAGTGAATTTCATTTATTAGATTCATTGCCGTATTTATCCTCTGTTTCATGGGTTGTGTTGAGTGGAAATTCATCAAGCGTCCAGAAGCAATTGGTTTCATATACCAATCTGTTATTATTTTGCCATTTTGTCGGAATATCTTCATATCCAGATATTGTATTGCATTGTCGTTCTCCCTCTCTAGAGTTAATTTAAATTTGTTATGATATGAGTTAAATGTCGGTGACAATGGGTTGCCCATTGGCATCCCGTATGTCTGTTGGTATAATTTGCTACCATGCATAAAATAATTATTATCATTTAAGCAAAATTTAAGTATTTGCAGAAATTGTGTTCTTGGCATTTTAGTGTGATTTTGTAGCACATTCCATTTTGTCATAATATTAAATACTTATCGCTAGGTGTATAGGTATGTTTGTAAATAACGATACCACGTCCAATGATACAAGAATCTCATCTTCGTCCAATGTAAGCGTATCCAGTTTTGTCTTTAATTCTTATGAGATTTTTATATTAAATTTGTTGAGTATAATGTTTTTGAATATATTTTGATAACCCATAGCAGGGTACTCCAATTGATTGGGAGTTTTTTACAGCTCTGATATAAGCTTATTTGCTAATCACAATGAGTCCAATGTGAGTGTATTTTTAAACAAACAATTTAATTTTCTATGCTTATTTTTTGCATAGCAACTAAGAGAATTAACACTTAAAAAAGCAGAGCATAAAATTAAAACAGAACAAATGTATGTAGATTAGAATTGAATGTCTTTGCAATTAGGTTAGATAACTATTTACAGAAAACTTCTGTTATGATTAGTTAAGAACTTGCTATTATACTATACCTATTTAATTTTGAGTTAAACAAATAATTATTGTTTTTTTTAAGTTCTGTTTTTTTTTTTTGTTAAAATTATATAGAAATAATTATTTAACAAAATTTTGCATGAAATTGTATTAAATGATGATGAATAATAGTTCTGAAATAAATACGCTACATAATTTCTTGTTCATAAACAGATTTGTATTGCGTTCATTTTTAATTATTTTCAATAATTATTATTATTTAATAATGTTTGTATATATTTTTTCATTTGACTTCATGGCATGCTTGTTTTACTTATTTTCTTTTGTTTGTGTTTTAAACGCCCAGGAGACTATCAAATAAATACATCAATCACATAGTTGTGTGCGTGCAGTCGTTCTTTTTCGGGTACACAAACGCGTTGTCGGCAATGCTTGATGAAAATCAAAAAGTTTTGATTTTTTTATTTGATGGCTGATTATTTGATAGTCTCCAGTTGTGATTGACAAAAAAATTTTATTTGCTTTGTGTTTGTTGTCATGTACGGAAGAAAAAACGAAACCAGCCCTATGAAATCAAAATTACAAATGTTGATTGACGGGTTTATTTGTACGTCTCCAAAAAAGCCTCAAATAAACGACACTAACACATATGCACTGATTGACGGGTTTATTTGAAAGTCTCCAGAGCCCTTTACGTGTGCCTCTATGCAAAATGTTTGGTTGATATCTGCATGAGATTTAAACCAATTTGTAGTCATTTGAAAAATAGTTAATTTATAGTTAGTGTTTTTGGCAACTGACTATTTTACTTACTACAGGGTAGTCTTAAAAATCATTTATAAATATAAAGAGTTCTAAGTGATTGATACCCGAGATAGACCTTTTGGAGGTTCCAGCTTGTGAAGATTATTATTGTAGTTGAAGTAATGTCTTTGATACAAAAGTCTTCTAAGGACGAACTAACAGTATGCCTGGAGCTCAATATCGCTGGATTATAGAGGATCGCGTTACCGCTCGATGACTAGCAAAGTTTTTAAAGTGAATAATTCCCTTCAGCGTTACCGTTGTGCGACTTTAGTTGCAATTTGCAACTTTTTTGACGCTCTGACACTTTTTGTGCGATTTTTTTAAGCTCGTCTAATTTTGCAACTTTTTACAACTTTTTGCGACTTTTTGCCCCTTTTTGTAAGTGAAACACTTTTTTCTTTTCATAGAAATACGCTGCATACTTTCACATATTTTCCTTTAAAAATATCGCTATTGTTCTAAACATTCCCCGGGATATGTAACCTTATTCGATTGAGAAGGTGGTTATTTTATATCCAGACAATTTCCACTACTGAAATGTATTGTATTTGCCTTGTTTTGTATCGAGTTTATTGAATTTCGATGCCAATCTAGGATGAACGGCATTAATATTTTAAGCGCTTTAATACCAACTTTTTTTACCGCTATTGATCTCATATCTTTTTTTAAAAATTTTATCAATGACACAGGCTTTTATTAACCAATTTGAAAATTACATTTTTTAAGTAACAAATGATAAACATTTTTCTATACAGTAGGAAGCTAAAAAAAATGCTTTTAATTAACCATTGTACCTTAATTTAGGCAAATAAGCTGCGCATGTATTAACTTTTCCGCACAACAGTGCGTGTGCTGACAATTTTTTGTTTTGTTTCAAAATTCAAGTTAATGAGAAATAAATTACCCAACAGGTTAAAATTTTTAAGTCCATGCTATTAACTCTAAATTTTCTATATACTGAAATAGAAAGTTGGATGCCAAGTAATGACCCTGTTGGCCAAACTGCCGTCGTCAACAATTTATGCACGACATGTCTTCTATCACTTAGGATTTCCGGAAGACTATTTTGAGGAAAATGTCGTGGACGACAAAATACTCGACATTGTCTAGTGCAATGTCTTTTGAAGAAGTTTATAAACGTCGACATGACCGACGTTGTCTTTCAAGTTGTCTTTTGTTAAAACTTATCCACGACAACATGACAGACATTTTCTTGTAAGGTATCCTCTATCAACAACTATACACGACAGTATGAGCGACAGTGTCTTGTAAGGTGTCCTTTATCAACTTCTAAGCACGACTATATGAGCGACATTGTCTTGTAAGCTGTCTTCACAAACAAAAATAAGTTGTATTAAAGTGTATGCACGACAACATGACCGACAGAGTCTTGTAAGGCGTCCTTTATCAACTTCTAAGCACGACAATATGAGCGACATTGTCTTGTAAGCTGTCTTCTTAACAAACAAAAATAAGTTGTTCGCAATAAAAAATAAAAACAACTATAAAATAACGATAATAATAAAAAAACCAACCAAAGCAAAGTAAGTCAAGTCTGAGAACTCAAAGACTAAGGTATGATTTTAAAAACATATACATATGTCCTATTTTATATTTTTATTTATTCATTTAGGTTTATAGGCAACATTGTCGTGTAAGCTGTAACTCCTGCAACTTCATCGACATTGTCCTTTATGCAGTCGTTGACGTCAAAGTAGAATCCATTGTCGTCTATATAGTCATCAAGGACAATACAAACGACAATGCCTTTCATGTGGTCATTAACGACTATATAGACGACAATGTCGTGCATGTGGTCATCAACGACAGGCTGTGCGACATTGTCTCTCTTTGTGTCGTGCACGATTAACGCGAATGTCATCAACGATTTGCATTAGTTGTCCCTTACGTGTCGTGCAGGAATTAACATTGTCGTGCACGATTCATCAATGATTCTTGCACGACAACTAGAACTAGAACAACATAAAACGTAAATGTTACATAATATACAGACACATTATATTATTGTGTTTTTTTGAATAACCATCGACTTACCAAAGATTTTTATGTACATCGTTTACCAATACCCACCGGGGTGTTACTGCATGCCTATAACTGAGCTACCTAAACAACATGAAAATTCTATTGCCAATACATTTTCAATAAAATAAAACGACCAAGCGATCTATCAAATAAGACTTTTCAGCCGGGTGGTGTTGAACTCGCGTTCTTAAGGTTTGTTTCGTATAAAATGTGTGAAAATTAAAAGGTTTGACATTGGGCAGACGCTTGCCGCTCTTATTTAGGAAGCTCAGTAAGTCCCCTTTTAGACAGGCAAAGTTTACTTTGCAAAGTCTTGTGTAGTTCTCTTTTAAACTTTGTTTGGTGTTTAGACACACAACGTTTAATTTGACAAATTTTTGTTTATTCGTTGTTACAGCCAACTTCAGATACAGGGTTGATAAATGGCATTTTTTTAAATGTACTTTATGCAGAAAAAAATTTACATTTTTTACCCTAATTGTACTTAATGCCAAAAAAATATTTTTTTTACAAGTTTTATTATTTGCATAACAAAAAATTTACATTAAAATGCACTTGTGCTATACATTTATATTTGAAATATACCTTTGGCAATTAACAAAAAGAAAAATTAAGTAAATAATAAGGAATTTAGACGAAGAATCTTAAGCTTGTTTTTTTAGATTTGAAAGTGGAACAGGCTAAAAAAATGTTTTACCTACCCAGTAAAAACTTAGCCTGCAAAATAATGTGTTTAGTAATCAGGAAAATGTTAAAATACTACTTCCAATTCTTCTGAAAGAACCAATGAATTTTACAAGGGATGTCCCAAAATGAATGCATTATTTTTTTCCTACATACATCTGAAAAATAAGTAGTTATAGAAGTAATTATAGTAGTTATATAGAAGAAAGCTACTAAATAATTAGTGAAAGAAGCTATTCATTTTTAAAAAATAGGCGAAGTTTTTACTGGGTAGTAATGCCCGTAATTTTTACTAAAAGTATCTAGCTGTGTATAGATATCTATGGTGCAAGGAATTTTTCATAATTTTAACACATATGATTTGCTTACTGGTTAAAGTGTATTATATGTTCCACCATCGATAAAAAAACAAATGTTGTCATATTTAAAAGAAAACTTAAAGGAAAAAACTTATATGGGCATTTCCTCAGAATGGTCTACCAGGATGAACAAATAAAATGTTGATTACACTACGTGACAAAATTTCAACAAAGTCGTGAACAAATGAATCTGACAGCTAATCTTTATGTAAAATTGTCCGCTAAATCAGAACATGAAGTCAGAATTGTCAAAAGTAGAACAGTTTTTGAGATATTCCGTTATTTGTGTTTTTAAAAAAGATGATGTGACTGAAATGCAAATATCTTCAAAAATTTTAAACGGATTATGAATTTCTTCATAAACATTTTATGATTTTGTTCAATTTTGCTCTTTTCAAGTTATTTTTTTTTAAACCAATGATTTAAATATCCTAATGTTTTATTGCAGGCGACATTAGATTATTTTAATATGAACATTTTGAGTCCAACAAGACATAGAGTGGCTCAAAAATGACAAAGCTACAGAAGATTTAGGGAATTAACACACATAGAAATGCAATAATTTCAAGCAATTTTTGTTAATAAAAATTTAGCTTTGTATATTTATTTGTTGTGGGTTAATTCAATTAATCTTCTGTAACTTTGTCATTTTTGCACCGATCTGGATTCTATTGGGCACAAAATGTTCGTATTGAAATAGGCTAAAATTTTATTTTTTGGATATTTGCATTTCAGTCACAGCATCTTTTTTAAAAACACAAATAACGGTTATTTTGGAATATCTCAAAAACTGTTCTACTTTTTACAATTCTGACTTCATATTCGGATTCAGCGAAAAATTTTACGCAAAGACTAGGTGTCAAATTCATTTGGTCAAAAAATTGTCACGTAGTGTTATCATCGTCTTTTATTGTTTATTATTTTAAAAAAAAATTCTATGTTTTTTTAAAAGAATGGTTTCATAGCATATCTCAGCTATTTTACTTGAGAAAATTACGCTGAAACTGGAACATTTTATATTTTCTAATTATTTAAGCTACAGTGAACTCGCGATAACGTGAACTAATTTTTACCATGGCGTTTCACGTTTTCGAGATTGTTCACGTTATCGAATGCCAAAAATTTAAAAAAATAATACCCCTATTTAAAAATAAATAGATAAACAAGTACATATGTATTTTAAACGAATATTTTATTCATTTTTAATAATAAAAAATATATGTATGTATGTGCAATAATTCAGTTGATACATTAAAAAAATATATTTCTTATGAATATCATAAAAAATACACATAAAAGTAACAAAAACGAAAAGAAATATTTTTTTGTTTGATGAATGTTTATAAGGGGGAAAAATACACAGGAAAAAAGGTCATCTTTTTTTATAAGTTTTTTGTTTGATCATCTTTAACAAAGCTTTTTCTTTAAGTTTTCTTAACACACTGATTTCAATTTGGTCGGCCATCTCATTTTTAGCCAATATTAAAGCTTTATAAGAGCTTTTATTTTCTATTTTTGCCTCTAAATGGAACAAACTGTTGATTTAGCAACACCATATTTTCTAACCAAGCCACTGACACTATAAACCTTTTGCAATAATTCAAGAATATTTACTTTATCTTTCAAAGATAACACTTTCGGGATTTTTAATGACATTTTTCACTTTCACGAATAACGAATATCGTAGCGATGTTAAAAAACAGCTAACATGTCAGCGTATTACATACATGGATGCAATTAAGAAAAAAGAACGCTGTAACATCAACCAATAAGTGAACTCAATTCGGGGATTTCCCAATTCAAAAAACATTTTAAAAAGTAAACACGTTCACGTTTTAGAGCTTCCAGATTTTGTTCACGTTTTAGAATAGCCTGTGTAAAAATAAATTGGTTCACGTTTCTGAGACGTTCACCCTTTTGAGTGTTCACGTTTTCGCGAGTTCACTGTACTTCAAAAGACATTTTTATATTCTTATTTTACATGCAAAAAATATGTTATATTTACACTCTTTCTTCATAATCTCTCCATTACAATCAATTGTAAAAGGAGTTTTAAGATTTTTAATAAGGAAATTTGAAGATATTTATGGTAAAATGCATGGTGATAATAATAAAAAAACATATGGAAAACTCATACGTTCGCGACCCGTACGTTCGCGTCCGGTACATAAGCCAATTTAACAAAAACCAAGAGAAATATTTTATTTTGTAAATACTGGATGGAGACGTACATTAATACACTCTTAAAATAAATTTATCACTTTTGAATATTCCGTTCCATTACGCAGATTTTTACATTTCAGTACTGTCAGCCAAAGTTGACTTCTATTTTGCGTACGTTCGTGACCACATGTTTATAACTATGCATCATTATAAAAAATTTAAACTCGATGAAATCCATCTTTTGCACTAAACTTAGAGCTACCCAAATGCTATCGAATCGCCAAAAAAAAAAAAAAATGATAGGAAAAGTTTTGTTTTCTATATTATTTGTACATCAAAAGCATACGAACGTACGTTAGTGACTCCAGGAAATACCCATATATAAAATATTTAATTAAAAAATTACAACAATCAGGTATAGTAAGGAACATAAAATTATTATTTTTAAAAGAAGATTAAAGTTCGGTTGGTGTATTTAGTTAGTTTTGTAACATAATTCTATACATATTTAATTTTTTTTATTTTAAACTATAGCAACAAGATTCATCAGACTGTAGCAATAATTTGTTTGAATTAAATTCGATATAGTATGTACATAAAGGCGAAAAAGCGTTTGCAATTTCTAAATTGTACTAAATTTGCACTGGAGTACTTTATTACTTTTGCACTGCTAATAGTAGTAAAAAAAGTACAATTGTACTACCAACTTTATCATCCCTGCTCAGAAATAAACTACGAACGAAAAACAAAAGGAATTTGCCAGTACAGCAAAGTTCGTACTCCCCCGCTATTCTCCTTTCCCCTCCCTTCCATAAACTCAAGACTTTGCAAAGTAAACTTTGCCTGTCTAAAAGGGGACTAAGGGTACTCTATACACAATATACACTTCTGATAACCAGGCATTATAATGGTGTTAAAGTAGCCACTTATGTAGATGACACTGCTATACTTGCGTGTTGTAGTTCACCCAAAGAAGCATCATCAACAACACAAAGGCAATTTGCTTTAATCCAGAAGAATTTTTTGCATTAGATTAAAACGGTCCCAACACTTATTCTGAAAAGAGACCATTAAAATGTTAAAACAATCAGATCTAAGTCTTAAAAACAAAATTAGAAAATACAAAGCAATATTAAAAACCTGTTTTACATACGGTATGCAGCTATGAGGTACTGCAAGTAATTCCAAGCTGGAAATTTTAATCTAAAACAGTTAGAATAATAGGTAAAGCCCCGTAGTCTGTGACAAACAAACATGGGGCTTTAGCGAATTCCAACTGTCATTAATCAAATAAATAGATTAAGTTATATAGATTAAGAGTATATTAGCAACTACAATTTTTGATGATGTTAAAAGGCTGAAAAGATTTTACGTATTAGTATTTATAAATTTCTTAAAATTATTATTATTATTATCTCAAGCCCGTTGCAGAGAAATTTATTAACTTCATAACTACTACAACCAAACCAAATCAAGCAGCACTAATTTTTAAATAAATATAATCGAAATTAAAGTTATAACGTATAAATACCAGCTACAGAAAGAATGAATTTCAGTTTATTAAATATTTTTGAAATGAATACAACCAAGATAGTTTTAACTACTCTACTTATTTGCCTTGTGCAATCGTTACCTGTTTTGGGCGAAAGTGGCGAAAGTGGCGAAACGTTAGCATGTTCGATGCTGAATTTACTCCATCCACAGGGTTTCTTGACGATGGCCCATACCCACAATGCATTAAAATCCAGTACACATGCACTTGCTAACGATTTAAGGATATCATATGAAAAAGATGTTATACCTACAACTACAGAAATATTGACATATGAAATAATTAGGCATAATGTTGCCGAGCTTAACGAGATTTACAAAGTTTTGAATGAGACTTATTCTAAACAAACGGTTGATACAATTTTTAGTGGAGCCGTAACTAAAATTTTTTTCATGAAAAAATTACTTCTTGCTGAGTCGTTATTGCATATTTCTGAATCAGGGAATTTTAAAGTATTGGAAATTATGCTACGTAAAACGTTGGAAGCTTACGGATGTGAAAGCCGAGGTAGAAATAAAGATTTAAACGAATTTGTACAAAAACTCTCGTCCATATTGAATAAGTTATTACAAGATCAAAGGTACTCTAATGCGCCGCCGAGCTTAAAAGCAATTGTAGCACTTCTAATAAACACACTTCCTAAAAATTAACGATTACTATTTTTGGAGCCGCGGTTTTGTCCTAAAAATGTTAAATATTCGAATTTCATTTATACGTCCGTTGATGACCAAGAATGGAGAAGTAATAGCAGCATTTATATCGAGTCTAAGGAAAACTCTGCGGATATCTCTACTACATTAGTGCTGAATTTTAGAAAGCTGATTCAAATGGAAGAAAAACATTTAAAGTAATTCTAATAGGTACTGATAATAATGTTTATTACGTTATGAATCCAACAACGAAAAAAGTTTTTGGTCCTAAGAAAAATTCATTGGATTCATAACGCAATAAACATTATTATCAGTACCTATTAGAATTACCTTAAATATATATATATATATATATATTTATTACTTTCATGTACACTATTTTAAATAAACCTCAAATATTATGCACTTTACAAAAATTAGTGTTAACTTTTCTTTCTTCCTATTTTGATAATTTTTAACATTGTTATCAGTGTTTCCAGGAATTACCGTACACAAAGGTTTTTACTTAAAAAATTAAGAGCATAATAACTTATTTAAATTTTAGATGCGTTTAAAATAATACTTGAATTTAAATTTTTGTTTTAAAAAGCAATTCAAACCAAAACTATAATACTTTTTTTGAACACGCCAGTAAAATGATTTTGAATAAAATAGGTATACTATATACATTAGTGTTTTTCAAAAAAAAAAAAAAAAAAAATACGGGGCTCAAGCATAATTTCAAAAAGTATTTTTGGGCAGATTTTTGAGAAGAGGTTTAGAGGTCTCTCAAGTCGAATCTTAGCTACAAATAGGGTTTGCCGGTCTCTCAAGTCGAATCTTAGCTACAAATTGGGTTTGCCGGTCTTTGCCAACAACCAAGATTTTCTTCGCTTTTAAGAAAATAATTTAAAAAAAATGTCAAAACTTTATTTTAGTGTGCAAAAACTATAAGTTTTTACAGTACATTTGCTCATTTCGGCACCCTACATTACAATTTTTCGTAATTTTTCCATATTAAAATATAAATATTTTTGTAATTTGCTCTCACCGTTTCTGAGTTGTAGCGGTTTTCGTCTTTATTAGAAAAACTTACAATACAGTTTGAAACAGTGTTCGAAAATAAACTGTACATTATTTAACGTTCGGCTCACACACCCAGGAACGATATCTATTTTTTTAGTGATTGTGTAGACATAAACAACCCTTAATACCGTTCGTAACTATTTTCAAGAAAGAGCCGAACATTATATAACGTTCGGTTCTTCGTAAAAAAACGGAACAATTGTAGTGATTCTGTAGACAAACATTATATTTTAATGCTCTATAATGTTTTTTTTCGTGTGTGTATTTTGTTTTTGTAAAAAATGTTTGATTTTTTTACAAGCCAAAAGGGACGAACATTAACGAGCCGAACTGAACACATTGAAGTTTGTGGATTTAAAAAAAAAACCGAACGGAATTAAATGTTCACATCTTTTGTTGAGTTTGATAAAAACAGTAATATTTTTGTGTTCGAAAGATGACTAACAGGGAAACGTTATTTTTATACCCTCCACCACAATAAGTTGTGAAGAGGGTATATTAACTTTGTCATTCCGTGTGAAACTTTTTTATTATTCATCTCAGACACCATAAAGTTTATATATTCTGGGTCCTTGAGTGATTCTAAGTTGATTTAGCCATGTCCGTCTGTTGAAAACACGCTCACTTTCGAACAACGGGACCGAAATTCAGCAAAATCGGTTTAGTAGAACCAGTGCTATGAATCCAAATGTGGAACCACCACCTAAAAAAATCGATAATTTTGTTACAAAAACTAACATAAATCGTGGAATAATGCACGGAATGAGATAATATTTTGCAAAAATTAGTTTTATTTGACTGGAAATCACGCTGGTAAATTTCGTGAAGATCCGTCCATAATTTACCCTAAGCCCCATATAAACACTACTCCCGGAAAACAGTTAAGTACGCCCAAAACCGTAAAAAATATTGCTATCGTAACAAAATTCGGTACTTCATAGTTTTTTAGGACTAGAAATAACACTGTGAAATTTCGTGATGATCGATCCATAATTTACCTTAGGCCCCATATAAACACTACTCCCGGAAAACAGTTTAGTACGCCTAAAACCATAATTAATAACAAATTGTCACAGTTTAAGATAATAATAATAAATAGACGTCATACCGATATTACTCCTTAAACATTCGAACTGTAGGTGGAGGGTATCAAAGATTCCGCACAGTCGAATATAGCACTCTAACTTGTTTTTAATGATTTTCTACACAAACACTAATAGCGTTTGTGTTTTCCACAAATCTACCGAACCGAACATTAAGAAACGATATTTAGTGTTTATTTTCGAACACTGGTGTGAAATATCAATCAATTCTAATGATTTAAAAAAAATATTTTTGAATTTGCTCTTACCGTTTCTGAGTTGTAGCGGTTTTCGTCTTCATTCCCAGTTTATGATATTATTATTCATAGGTTAAGTTAGTTTAGGTTAGGTTTAATGGGCAGCCGTCACGACGACGGCTCACTTGGGTCCTTATAGCGCTGTCTTTGTGATACCCATAGTCAGTGGCAAAAGTCAGCTAGTACCCACCAGATTATTCCCTAGAGGTCAACGCAGCCTCGACCCACCCCGGATCCCTGCAGAACAGAGAGATCGATTTAAGTCTCACATTGGTCATATCGTCCAGACATGGCAATTCCAGTCTCCCAAAATGCCTAAGCCTAATGTCCGCCAGGCCGGGGCATTGGCAGAGAAAGTGAAACACCGTCCCCTCATTCTTCTCATCATGACAAATCCTACAGTAGTCATTATAATCAAGGCCCATCCTCCTAGCATGAGTCCCTATCACCCAGTGACCCGTAATGATCGACATCACTGTCCTTATATGGTCATGGGCGAGACCAAGTAGCACGCTCGATCTCGACGCGTCAAAGCCAGGCCATAGAGTCCTTGCCATCAGGCAGGTATGCTCCCCATGCCGTCTCCTCTGAGCCCTTCTGTACAGCTCTCGTTTGATGAGAGTCTTGCAGCGGGCCATTGAAATGCGATCACGCCTTCGACGAACACGTCGCGACGTGCTTTGTCCCCATATAACGAAGGGACATAAATAGAAGGAGTTGTCAGAAATTTTTGAAATTTGGTACACTAGCATAAAATAGCTTAGTTAAGAAAAAAATGTATTTTTGGAGAAATCGGTCAAGGACACGCCTACCTCCCATGTGTCCTGAAATGGAAAGGAATCAAGGTCCTGCCATATATCATTTTTCTTAAAAATGCTATAACACTAACAAAAACTGTCCAATCGTATTTAAATTTGTTATGAAATTTGATATTTGTTAGATATATAGCAAAAACCATAATTTTTGATCAAAATATTTGCAAAATCTGCGCCAAGATTTGAAAAATCATTAATTTATCTTTAAAACAAATTTATTACATTTTTATGTTGTTTATTTAAAAAAAGATATAATAAATCATTTCCAAATATACGGTCAATATTCTGAATTTAAGATCGATGGTAGTTTTAAAAGTAGTTTTTGTAAATATCTATAAGTGGGCCCTTTCACACAGAAAAGTTTTAAAAAATTTCACTCATGGCTGATAATTTTTGGATATTTTTACATAAAAAATATCTGTCGAAATTTAATTACTCAGACTGAGTAATTAATCAGATCTCGGTTATTTTAAACAACAAATTAAAAGTTAATTGCTTTACATGTTGTTTAAACTATAACGGGACTTTTTGAAAATTTACAAGAGATCAAATATTGAAACTATTAAAGATACATATGAATACATATGAGTCATTCCATGTCAGACCGAACACCTTTTTTACACCACCTCTTCCGATTTTCTTTAAATTTGCCAGACGTATTAAACATAAAAAAATATTTTACACTTGTTTCGGGAAAAAAATTAAAAATTTTTTTTTAAAAAGTTATTTGCTTTTGAAAATGGTCAAAATCGTGAAAAATCTTCCGACATGACAACATTTAAACTAATGTTTTTATGAAACTAGTGAATGGATTTTGAAGTTCAATACCTTATTTTAAAGGTATTTGAACCTTCTTTTTAAAAAAAACATTATTTTTTATAAATTGATTTTTTTTATTATTAAAATTTGGTTTTTTTACTTAACTTCTGTTTTCCACAATCTTCGAACAAGTCGAAAAATCTGAAAAAAATATTTTCTTAAAGGTTAATATATTCTTAACATTCCATCAAAATTTCAGAGTGGAGGTCGAATGGATTCTATTTTTTTACGATTTTTTTCCATTGCAGCACCACAAAAAAATTACATTTTGTATATAAACATTTTATTTTCAAGCATGTTAACGAAAATGTCAACGCATGTATGTATGTGTGTATGTATTCAAAAACACACAAAATTTGATACTTAAGGAAATCCCAGCAAAAACTCGGTAATAGGTTGGTATTACGGAACACGTTACCTGGTAATATCGCTGTCAATTATTGGCATTTTATTTAGTTTTAGTCGACAATGACCACAAATTCTAAGCCTTCCATTCAAGGTTTGCAAATTTAATTTTAGCTTTTGTTGAAAATTTTCCACATTTATCCAACGTAAATTTTTCAGTTTAGTTTTTTTATGTTTGACAACATTAAACGGATTGCAACAAAATCTGTAATTCGGTTTCATTATTTTAATTAACTTAACAATTTTTTATTCCCTCTGAAAGCCCTGAACTGAGATAAACGAACTTTTCTTGTAAACTAAAAATCACCTGCAACATTGCTTTTTTTAAAATAGAACATACAAAAAAATTCTAACGGCAAAATAGAAAAAGCAAAACAAACAAATCTCAAGAACAATATGAATTTTGATTAAATATTTACTTAAGTATCAAATTTTGTGTGTTTTTGAATACATACACACATACATACATGCGTTGACATTTTCGTTAACATGCTTGAAAATAAAATGTTTATATACAAAATGTAATTTTTTTGTGGTGCTGCAATGGAAAAAAATCGTAAAAAAATAGATACCAGTCGACCTCCACTCTGAAATTTTGAGGGAATGTTAAGAATATATTAACCTTTAAGAAAATATTTTTTTTAGATTTTTCGACTTGTTCGAAGATTGTGGAAAACAGAAATTAAGTAAAAAAACCAAATTTTAATAATAAAAAAAAATTAATTTATAAAAAATAATATTTTTTTTTTAAAGAAGGTTCAAATACCTTTAAAATAAGGTTTTGAACTTCAAAATCCATTCACTAGTTTTATAAAAACATTAGTTTAAATGTTGTCATGTCGGAAGATTTTTCACGATTTTGACGATTTTCAAATGCAAATAACTTTTTAAAAAAAAATTTTTAATTTTTTTCCCGAAACACATGTAAAATATTTTTTAATGAAGACTTCGTTCTCAAATTTTGAAAGAAATCGGAGACATCAAAGTAAATTTTTAGCAAAAATCGTACGGTTTGACATGGAATGACTCATATGTAGGTACATATGCATACTATTTCGTGTAAAATCAGATGATAACAGTCCGGCGCACACAAGGACAAATAGCCAAATTAGGACGACAAAAATAGAATTTTTCATTTTGTTAAATGTAACCACTATTGCACTTAATATGTTCTATATACCAGTACGCACTCAACCTATAATTTTTTTTTTTTTAACGCTTCACATTAGTCTGTACGTGCGTGCAAAGTATAAGTATCTGTTACACGCACTTATTCCTGTCAGCAGCATCTATAGCGTTTATTGTTTATACACTCGACAATTGTTTGTAAATTTACAGTTTGAAGTTTTTTATAAAAAATTTTAAGCATCAGATATTTAATTTAATTTGCAGTTATTATTAAAATAACAATTTTATGTAGTGTAGATATAGTTTAATGTTTTTATTATGAAATATATTTAAAAATTTACTTTAGCTAGAGCTATAAAAAAAGTTCCACAGAGTTCCACGACGTTTCCTTACAAGTTAAAACAAACAACCACTAATAAGTGTAAAAAAGTCAAGTGGAGGTCCCCCCGTTTCCCCCTTCAATAGATAGAGCATATTTTGCTTAGGTAGTACACCTAATTCTGAAAATCCCACATGCAAATGACATTTTTTTAATTCGTTCCAAATTCGTTTAAAAGTTCCAAACAGTTCAACGACTTTTCCTTATAAGTTAAAAAAAACAACTACTATAAAGTGTAAAAAAGTAAAGTGGAGGTCCACCCGTTTCCACTTTCAATAAATAGAGCATATTTTTCTTAGGTATGACATTTTTTTTAATTCGCTTAATTATTCATTCTGTGCAGTCTGCTCACAAAATACTTGTGTGCATCATTGATGTATACTTAAACTGCTACGAAAATATATAAAAAGGGGAATTCCGTTACTAAATTGTAACTAACACAACCGCAATAGCAAAGTTTTTCATTCAGTGCAGTCTCCTCACAAAATACTTCTGCGCACCACTGATGTATACTTAAGCTGCTACGAAAATTTATTAGAAAGGGGAATTCCGTAACTACATTGGGTGTACTGAGATCTGTGCTTCAAAAAAGATGAAAATGAAGAGAAAGGAGTTATTTGATGTACTAAGAAACCAACAATTTTATAATTTGTCTACATTAACGTGTAATGAACAACTATTACAGTATATTTTGGGCAAAATTGGTGTTAGTGAGCTTCCTAAAGATTTAATAAAACAAATAAAACTGGAAGTTAAAGTGTTTGTTTCAAAGATGTTTACGAAGTGGCGTGAGTGTGGTTATACTTATGAGCGTTTTAACAAGAAGCACATAAACTGGCTTGACGGAAACCTAAAACTCCCGGAGATACAACCACCACTGCTTCCATTATCGGTAGGAACACATTCAGAACAAAAGATGCGAGGCAGACCCAGAAAATCATTTGAAGAAAGTTCTCATCGCAGTAAGCAAAGACATGTAA
The DNA here is from genome assembly GCA_930367215.1 of Pollenia angustigena. Lineage (NCBI taxonomy): Eukaryota > Metazoa > Arthropoda > Insecta > Diptera > Polleniidae > Pollenia > Pollenia angustigena. Next base: position 225,009,678 of record OV884059.1, read on the forward strand.
GAGCAATTGTATCAGATCTTAATTCAGAAAAATTATGTTTGGCTGCAGAAACAAGCTTGGTGAAATCAGGCAACAGAAGTAAAGCTGAAGTTGTGAAGTTAGCCATCAATTCTTCACCCCACAGTTTAAAAAGAATGAAATTGGCACATGATACTTCTGCTTCTATAAAACCTTACAATCCTGAAGAAGCTTTAGCTCTTATGGTGGACCTTGGATTGACAAAAGAGGATTATATAACGCTGCGACTTGGAGCAAAAGAAAGAGGAGCAAATATGTATCCCTCATATCATGTGATAGGAGAGGCCAAAAGAAAGTGTTATCCAGCAAATATTGAGATAAACGAAAATGAGGCTGTGGTACCGCTTCAAGATCTTCTTGCACATACTACGCAACGTCTGGCTCAAGTTCAGACTGATGTGATACTACAGTATATTTCCACTGACTGTGATACCATTGAAGTTTATTATAAATGGGGCTTGGATGGCAGCGGTGGACACAGTATATATAAACAAAATTTTGCGAATAATTCAGTTTATGCAGACTCTAATATAATTTTATGTACGATTGTGCCACTGCAAATGTGTGAATCTAATGGCAATAATGACAAAATATTTTGGAAGAACATGTCACCATCATCGACCAAGCATTGTCGACCAATTTCATTCAAGATAAAAAAGGAAAAAGTCCAAAATGTGAAAGAAGAGTATAACGAAATTCAAAATCAAATATTGCAATTGGGGCCCACATCAATCGTACTTGACGGTAAAGAAATAAAATTTAAACATATCCCTATATGTACAATGCTGGAAACTGATATCAAAAATCCCGTGTAATAAGTTTTAAGCGAATTCGATAAATTTTTTTAAAATTGTCCGCCATATTGAATCCGCCATTTTGAATTTTTCAAAACTAACATCAGATTCGTAATCAGCGACCCAAAAAAAATCCCGTGTAATAAGTTTTAAGTGAATTCGATCAATTTTTTAAAAATTGTCCGCCATATTGGATCCGCCATTTTGAATTTTTAAAAACTGACATCAGATTCGTAATCAGCAACCCTAAAACCTTTAACGTACTTAGTTTTATTAAAATTTATTGAATCCATATGAAGTAAATAATATTGTCGCGCTAAATCCTCCATTTGTCCCTGTGTGCGGCGGTATAAATGTAATTTTTAAGTATTCTATTTTGAATAAAACTCCTACTAATGAATCCCTTTCCACATGGTTCCTCCATGAATGTTTAATATATTTCGTTTATCAATGCAAAAAGTGGAAATAGTACAAATATTAGTGACAATGTACAAAAGTTTCCACCGTGATAAAAAAAATCTGCAATTTTAAACCAAAAATCTTCAAATCTGCATTTTTGCAATTTTATGGTATAAAATCTGCAAAATAAAGATAAATCTGCACTTCTGGCTTCACTGCCCTATTGCCCAATTCCTTGATAAAGAAACCTCCACATACTCTGCAATTATTACCTATTTACTTATACCCAACAAACAATTAAAAATCAAACGTTTTGTTTTTGCTTTGTTACAAAATCATTTATTTTAAAAAATTTTAAATTTAAATCTTTTTTTTTATTATCGAAGTAATTTTTGGGAATACAAAATTTTAATTTAAAAGATTTTGTTATTCGTGCTTAATTCCCAATTTGTATTCGTGATAAAAACATTGAAATTTATTGTTGATGGGATAAGCTATTCCTATGCGCATTTCACTGGTTGCTTCGGCCAGATCGTCCGGAAACTTCATCCAAAGATTTTAGAAAAACTAAAGATATTAAGCAATTAAACTGTTAAGCGAATAAGAATTATAAGCAACAGCTGAACTTGTAACATAATCATAGCTTATAAAAAACAACAACAATAAACAGTGAGTTTATCTTTTCTTATAATCCCGACTGCAATTGGTTGATTTTTGTCAACTCTAAACGTAGTTAAAGTGGGTAAAGAAAAAATAAAAACATACCTATTACTTTATTTTACTTTGCCAGTTTAGTTTTATTTACACTGCCACATGCATATTAGTTATCAAAGTTTGTCTTGGGATTCAAAAAATTTATTTACAAGGTGTAATATAAATATTTCTGTTTTTTTAAATTTTTTTTTAAATTCAAAATTTTCTTATTAATTGTATTCAATAATTATTCATAGTTATTGTTTTTTCAATAACCACTGCACATTCGTATTATTTTCCTTATTCTTTAATAAGTGGTGATCCCCACATATTAGTTAATTCTAAGTGAAAATAACTAAATATGTTCAAAAAAAATAAAAAAAAGTCCCTTGTAAAAAGTTAGTACTTTACAGAAAGGGAAAAATATCCGTTCAATTCCCTATATCTGCATATTTAGTACAACGCTGTGACACCGAATATATCTGTGGTTTTCATGGGCAACCGCGTATGTCTATTTTTTCGATTTTGAAATGTTGATGCTATATTGCTTAATTTAAAGCGCCCTTTACATTTTTTAAAAAATTTTTAAAAACAGATAGGCCCATTCCGATGTTTTAACTCAATTACAAAGTTCAAAAGGTGCAATATCTAACCCATAGTTTGATCTAGAATGGTTTTTTCGGCTCTCCTGAAAAATTTTATTTTAAGACATACGCGGTTGCCCATGAAAACCACAGATAATAACCATATATTTTTTTTGTTCATCTTTTAATATTCGTTCTTCTTTTGAAAAAAAAGCACTCAACATGTATGTATCATGTATATTAATATACATGTTAAGAGAACAAGAGACATGTGTTTGGCTAGTTAGTTGTAAACGCGTAAGAAAGAAAAAGAAAACTTTTATAATGTTTAATTGCGTATTTGAGTTAAATAAAGGAAAGAGTGGAAAAAAGCAAATATCAAGTCAAAGGGCGAGATGTTAATATTACCTCGTTCTTTTTAAAATTGGATTTTGGATGAGACGGAAACTTAAACGGTGAAATAAATTTCTTTGGACATAAAATTTAGTGGAAAATATTTCCTTTAAAGGGATCCTAATACTTACATAATATATAAGGGTAAATGCCTTATGAAATATACGGATTTGATTTTGTTTTCACCATAAACCGATTGGCATACCAAATCAGGGTAAGAACCCTAAATTTAATATGTAGAATTTATGGTGTAATATAAAATTATTCCCAGATCAGGCGAGGTCTTGGACACGTGTTTCGGAGCTTCGGCTAATATCTACCTGTTTCACATACTCTGGAACTCCAAACCATTTTTTTGGTATTTTCCCTAACACGTGACTTACAACACTTTAAATCTATTGGACACCGATCGGCCAGCAAAAATCTCCACAATCTGAGTACCATAAATAGTGTTTTTTTTATAACCGAGTATATCCAGTGTCTTACAACTCAGCTCAACCCAAAACCATTAAAATCAACAGGGAAATTCTAGTTTTTGATAGGCGCCGAAGCACGCCGACTTTACTGACCTCTACATGAAGATTGTTTTTTTTTTTTGTCATTCAACATTTTCAATATTGAAATCTTAAATTAAAACTCTCAGTAAGTGCCCGTTTATATTTTGAAGTGCTTATCATAAAATTTTTCTATGGTCAAACCCTCTTTAGTAACAAATACCCAAACAGAAAGATATTACCCCACTAAGCCTATTAAAGATTTTCGTAAATCTAATATTAAATTAAACTTTGTCTCAATCCGTCCTAAAAACAAAACACTAATACAATAAGTATCCAAACTAACAAAATAAAAAAAAAACCCCTAATCTTATCTCCCAATATTAAGTTTACAGCAACACTCGTAAAACTAACCATAGGCTTAATGCCTACTTTAAATTATAATTATAATGTTTCTCTAATCCACTACACTTGTATCTTTTGAATCAAACTTTAATTTCCTTTATAAAAACAAACAAACCCACAATAACGTCGATTCATAAACTTGCTGAAGGCCTTCATGCAGCGATGGAACCAAAAAAAAATTGTAAGTTCTCATTTCTTGAAATTTTGTTTATTGTTATACCCTAGGGGCGAATTTGTCGATTACAGAAGCGATGCTGTGATAGATACGAGTAAGATAGTAATGCACACCATCTGAATTACAACCTAGTACACCAATACCCCGGTTTGCGTCTCTTCGGTTTGCGTCGTTTTCGAAGTTGCGTCTTTTTAAAAATTCTGTGATTTCGAAGTTGCGTCGTTTTTGTTTCACTTTGCGTTGCATGGCTTCGAAGTTGCGTCGCTAGTACTTTGTTAATATAAAAACGTTTGTACAAAGCTTAAACAGAAAAAGGGGATTTCCCGTTGAAGTCTAATTCAAATATGTATGTATGTGAAGGATGTCTGCTGATTGAAACTGGTTTCAAATTACATTTGCTGAAGTAAAGTTAAATTAAAATATTTTGCAGCAACGAGTAAAAAAAAGCATAGAACAAAAACAGGGCATTTGACGACGCGTTTTAAACCAGGGGAAAAGGCTGTTGATATTGAAATGAACCTTGAACTAGCACCTTCTACAATAAAATCCATTTGCTGTTCCAGTGATGCTGATCAAATTGAGAAATTTGTTGAAATAAGAACATCATTTCAACATAATCAGGTTAAAAATGAGAAAAAAATGAAGCCACTCCATACTATTTGGATTGAAGATCAAGATCAGCGATGAATGCCCTTAAAACAAAAGATTATTCTAAAGAAAGCTTAAACTTTATTTGAAGATCTAAAATAAAATTATCCGTTATTAAGTCTTTTAAATCAAAATTTATGTTTTGAGCTCAAATTATGAATCTCGGCACCGATTAAACAAAAATCAATACAAATGTATGGAAAATCCTGCTTCGGTTAGCGCCGTTTCGGCTTGCGTCGAGTTTTTCCGGTCCCAATTAGCGACGCAAACCGAGGCATTGGTGTACACTTTTTCGAATGCATTGCCGCGTTTGTGGAGTGAATGCCTACTACTTGCACACAAAGTAAGCGGGATAGTGAAGTGTTCATTCGATAAATACAAACTCAGTACTGCTTCACATACATCGTAAGCAGGCAGTAGACAGTCTATACACAATCTCGCTTACTTCGTGGACAAGTGGTAGGCGTCTTGCACACAACTTCGCACACATTGTAAGCAGGCATTAGACAGTCTATACACAATCTCGATTACTTCGTGGGCAAGTAGAAGTAAAAGATGAACGAAATTCATTTTTGTTAATTCCATACACTTTGTAAGCTAGAATTCATTGAACACGAAGTGATACACACTTCATTGAAGAGATGTGATGTGGTATGCAAAGTTCGCCGCTGGCAGGGCTGTCAGATATGGCGATTTCTCGCCAAACGTGGCGATTTTGAAACGTATTTGGCGGTGGGATTTCCCATTTGGCGACTGGCGACTTGTATGGCGATTTCTGATATAACTGGCGATTAACTTGGCTATTTTTACCATTTATATTATTTCAGCAATTTTGTTTAACAACTTGTCATTTTTTTGTTATCATTACTATTTTAAAAAACATATTAAGTGAATTTTATATTCAGTCGCTATTTAATTCTAATAGTATGTATGTAATGAAATCGGTGAGGCTGAAGTGTACGATCTTTTAGACCTGTGTACTTAATTTAAGTTTTTAACTGAATACATATATGATCTCCATTTTATGTTATTAAAAAAAATTACAGATACAAAACCAAATTTACTTCGGCGATTTTTTTTGTATTTTTTCTAAGTTTTTGGCGATTTTTGACTGAAAAATTATACTAGCGTTTTTTGTATGCAAAATTTAATTAAAAAAAAAAGAAAATTTCACAAAAACTGAACAAAATCGACGTTTGGCGATGGAGCTCAAAAAAATCTGACAGCCCTGGCCGCTGGGACAGATCAAGAATATTATTCTCTTATGCCCCTATTGCGGTTCTCCACTCAACTCAGTTTGGTCGTGTTGAAGTCAACCCAACTTATGCACAACTAAACTCAGTTTAGGTATTGTGGTACTCAACTGTTTTTAGTTGAGTTTGCTTTAAAGTTGCCAACTTAAACTATCGATTTGCCAACTTTAAATATAACGTTTGACAAGTGAAAATTTTATAAAATTAAATAATTTTTTAAACTAAAAGTATTTCTAATTGTTGTGTTGAATAAAAAGTATTTATAATTGATATTAGTGTCAATTAATTTATGTTGATGAAAAAGAAAACTCTTGTATGAATGCTCTACATACAAGAAGACAAATTCGTGATTAGTCCAACCCTCTTGAACTTTCCAGTGCCAAGTAAGAATTCCTAATAAGTAAGGAAGCTTTCTTGTGCCGGATGAGTTCCTCTTCTGGTTGGGGTAGCTGTTGGCGAATCTTCTGGCTGTATTATTGGTTAAACTGACTCAGTAAAATTGTCACTTGATGGTGGAATATTTTCAACACCAAATACTTGGCCGGACTTGCAATACAAGAGCTGCGAAACAGTCTCCTTAAGGCTTTTTAATAAAACTTCTTGTGATAGCCCTCCCCCGTCGCTTGAGTGTTTCTTTTATTTTTGGCAAGTTTTTTCTTTATACTTGCCTTGTAGTGTATCCAAACCTGTGCCAAGAATATTATAATTAGATTAAGAAGATTATAAGTGTTTAAAAGAAGTTTTTGTCGTGGTCCCAAACTATTTAACTCCACTATAAACTCTTCCCATAACTGCGTACATGAATTTTTCATCATACCAAACTGGTGTTTTCCGCGAACAATTTCTAAGTTTCTCTTGACGAGACGCTCAAATTGAGCTTACGTTTTTATTTTCAAACTAATAAAAGTTTTTAAGAAAACCGAAATAGTTATTAAAAAAATTTATACATACGATTTCTCCATTTTGTTTTCGATTTCCACCGAAATTAAATAAAATAAACTTTAACTGCCAATAACACAACTACTTTTTAGCAGTTGTGTGTATTTAACATTTTTGTCGACCAAACTTTTACAAAGTTGAAAACGGCAATATCACGAAACAAACAGATACACAACTGAATAGGCAATGTGAATTTATCAAAGACGACCAAACTGTTACAAAAGTGGAGAACCGCAATAGGGGCATTAATTTTAACACTTCCTATTCTCAGGAGTATTTTTTTTTTTTGTCTTTTTTTTCTTTTAAACATCTTGCATTGCACCGAATTAACATTTAGGAATACTGAAAGATTAAGACCAGAAAAAAAGAGAAAGAAAAAAAATAGATAATATTGTTACGTTACTGCCTTTCAATAACGTTTTGGTTTATTTCCTTTATTCCGTTTCGAGTTCTTTTATTGCAATTCAAATAAAACAAATAAACACAACACTTTTGCTACGGTTTACAATTTATACAACTTTATTTAGTACTTAGTCACTTTAACAACCCTAATTTTATAATCTTCTCAGCGTGATACGTTTTTGACAAAGTCAGAACTTAGAATGAATCATGCCATCTCTTGCGATCCTATTTATACTCGGGCAAATGACCATAGAACGTTCGAGTTCTGAAGTATAGATGGCTCTATAAAGTTCGCCTAATAACGGCTATTTCTTAAATTGAACTTATTCAGCTATTACTATCTATATGGCTGAATTAATTGAGTTATAAGGCTTCATAAACTAAGGCATACTTTTAGGCGTTGCCATAGATTGAGATAACTTAATAAAGAACATTCTAGTTTACAGTGGGGTTTAAGTACAATAATGCACAACAATTTTAACATTACATCTGTACATTGATTTTTACTAATCAATACAAGATAACACATGAATTAATCTAATTCTTAACCAATAATTACAAATAATTCTTAACTAAAGTTACTTTCGTAACACTGCCCCCCACTTAAGCCTGTTCGTCCCGAATAGGCTCAAAATCACCTCTTCTATAAGGGGCTAATCGTTCCAAATGAACAACTTTCATTTTGGCTCTTGGACTTTTATATTTCTGTATTCGGTATACAACATCATTTAATTTCTTTATCACCTTATATGGACCATCCCAATGTGTCTGTAATTTGGGAGATAATCCTTTCTTTCGTTGGGGATTGAAAAGCAAAACTAACTGGCCCTCCTTAAATCCTTCCGAATTTGCAGCTCGATCGTATCTGGACAACTTTCTATGGCCACGCACGGACTTTCTATGGTCATAAGGATTTCTCCGCTCCAATGAAGATACCTGCTTATCTTCTGGTATATCTAGTGCCTTACAATTGCACTGTGGAAGCGGCGCACAAACTCTGTTTACTGTGCTCCTGGCTGCCACACGCTTTGGGCAGTTTCTCTTAAAATTTTGTCTTCCACCTATACTATTGGCCCTTATAACCTTAGCCGATACAGGTTCAAATCTTTTTGCTGTTAACCAGTCTTTACTGGGCTCTACCTGCAACGAGCGACCTTCACTGACGCATACCCTTTTATCTGCCTCCGTACAGTGCCTGGCTTCCAATCTGCTAAGCTGTCTTGCATGAGCAACCGCTTTTCCCCGTTTTGCAACTTTTCTGTATGGTGACGATTCCAGACGAGTACAAGCGAGAAGCTGTCCCACACGAGCCTCACTTTCATACCCAACATTCAGGGGTATTTCATTATCAAACAAATACATGATTTGTTTTCCCATATTCAGACTTACATATGTTATGACAAATCATAAAATCTGCGCCAATCAGTACTTCGTCTACAATGTCGGCCACAATAAACTCATGAAAATTGACAACATTGGCAAGTCTTAACACCACACGTGTTTTGCCATAGACATTAGCAGGCTCACCTGTAGCTGTTCGCAAGCTCACTCCGCTTAGTGGTTCGACAGCTCGCGTTACCAAATCAGGCCTTATAATTGAACATCCTGCACCAGTGTCGATAGTCAAAATTCGCTTTTTACCATCGATGTAGCCAAATGTCGTAATACTTTTATATCTCTTTGGCACTACTAAATTTATTACCGAGTCCTCAGATGCGAAAGGTAGCACTCCCTCCATACTTAACGGCGACTCCTGCGATGACTGATGACTAGCCCGTTGGTTGTTCCTCGGCGGCGAAGCAGATCTTGAAATTTTTTCCGGTGTTTTGCAGTTACGCTGTATGTGCCCAATCTTACCGCAGTTATAGCATTTCAATTTTTTTTTGCCCAGCTTCTCACTTAACACCTGTTACGCGCCGTTACAAAACTTTCAAATAAAAATCAAATAACGATCCCAAAGACCGGTTAAGGGGGTATAAAGCTGACCCGCTAGCTCAGTAAGCAAAATTGATCTTAACCAGGGTTTTGGCACGTAAGCATATCCATACTTCACACCCCTGGAAGTATGTTTAAAAATATCAGCTATCTACATGGAAAATAATTACAAATGACACGAAAAGGAAGGAAGGCGAAATGATCATATTTAATATCGCGTACGCGACAATATGGCACGCTGGTAAGCCATATAGGGGTACAATTGTCCCATCCCCAACCTACGACAGGCGAAATACCCTAAATTCCCTAACCTGTCCCGTACAAAACAATCGCTACATCAGCCCCTACTTACCATAGCCCGGTTCCTCCTAGCTTCCTTTTAAAAATAAATTTAAAAATGTAAAATTTGTTTCAATTTCTTTTTAAAGGAAAATATATATAAGTTCATTTCTTTATTTAATAAAAAAAAATACTAATAATGAAAATAATAATTAAAGTAACACTAATAATGATAATAATTATAGTAATAGTATTAATAATAATAATGTCAGTGTAGATGATGCAATTAGGAGTTACGTACTTAGGGTTTTTCCTGTTTCTCCTGAATGTTGCAATTAATGTTGTTGGTGTCGCTTCCGGCTGTTGTTGTTAAAGCTGATTTCGTATATCTGGTAGTCGTTTTGCATAGTGGCAATATTTGTTGTTTCGCAGTATATTGCTGTCGTTGTAATTTTTTTTTTTCTTAATTTCATAATTAACCGCTTAAGTTATAGAAACACATATCATAAGACATATTCAAAAAAAAATTATACATAGTTTGTTTTCTTTTTTTTTATTAATTTTCTTGAAATTTTACTAAAAATTCCTTTTTGTATAGCATTAATTGTAAATGTTTAAACATCAATATTTAACAAGGTTAACTCGGTATTTCTATGTTGCTTTATTGTTTGTTTTATTAATCTCATAGTTTTGACTGATTTAACATAATTTAATTATTTTAAAAGTTCTATTAATTTTGTATAAGTATTTTCTGTTCCACAAAGGGTTTTTTGTTCTCCAGCACTTTAGACACAAAAATGGAATTATTTTTATTCTTCCAAAAATGTTTCTATTGAATTTTTTCATAAAAAATTTTTCCTAAATTTTCACTTAATACTTGTTCACAAATTTATGATGAATTTAACACAGAGCACATGGCTCTGTGCCAAGAAGCTGCCGTTTGGCCGCTGAGTCTGAAGTCAACTCTCTTACCGCCCAAGATCAACTGATTGGAATTGCATCGTAATTCTTATTAGAACGCATTTCATTCATAAAAAAAAATCCGCTTTTCTCGTTTGTCATTCCACCGTTCATCCCTTGTGTTATTGTTGTCGTGGGAGAGATAGTACACACATGTGTGCGTATGTATGTAATTTTACACAGCAAATGTGACGGAACATAAAAACTTTACATTAGTGTTGGTCATTTTCGTATAAGTTATATACGCCCTGCCGGCAAATGAGTAGCTAACTACAAAAAAAGCCAACTTTAAGTTAGCTTGTATAGACTAACTTAAAGCCAACAACTAAGCAATGGAAAATTTACATTAACCAAAGTGTATACAAACACTGTATATTTTAAGTAGAGAGAGCCATGTCGATTGGCAAACAAAATGTCATTATAGTCAGCGTTACCGTTGTGATACAAAAGTATCAATTTGACCCTTTTTCGACGGTGTTGATACCTTTTATGACCCTTTTTTTAAATTATACTTTTGTATCATTATCACCTATTTTGTGAAACTTTTTGACCCTTTTTTGGAAATAGCTCACATATTTTTTTTTTTGTCAACACTGCGGAACAGAAGTGCTAAACATATGTTTTCGAAATAAGCATTGCTTGATATGGAACAGACTCAAAGTATAAACTTACAATTCCATGCTTTCTTCTCCTTGATTTTTGATAGTAAGGTACAATTTTCCTTAAAGCAAACATAGCTCATATATGTTATTTTTTACGGTGGTTTCTTTTTAAAACAAAAATTTGACATTTTATTAAAAAAATGCAATTTGGTGTTTTGATCTCTTAAACAGTAGCATGTTTTATTAAAAAAAATTCGGCCTTAATAATGGCAAAAGGTATTGAACTTTTCCCCCCTTTTGAATCGACAGTGCCCTAACAGGAATGAAAACAAGAGGTAAAAATTGATCAATTAGCGGAAATGCCCAAATATTTGATAAAAGCGGTATGATAGCAAAGTCTTATATTTATTAAAAATCGTAAAAGCTTTAAAAAATCTGACACTTACAGGAAAAAATCGCTTTAATCGAGAAAATGGTTACAATTCGCGAACGATAGCAAAATTTAAAACAAATACTAAAATTTATTTGACATCTCTAAATTGGAAAATAACATAAAAAGTATGAACAAATTAGCTATAATGATAAAGAATAAACTTTTTGTCAGGTGTTTAAAACAGGACAGAGCATTCCATAAAAAAATTAAGTTTTTTGAGCTCTTCCTACCTGAAATATTTTTTTTTTGTTTGCTTATAAAAAAAACCTTGTCGTATTATATTCATTAAAGTGGGAAATACTGCTTATAAAAAACTTGACCCTTTTTTTTATTGAAATAACCTTTTTTTGACCCCTTTTTTCTTGAAAATCCCCTTTTTGTGACCCTTTTCGAAAATTTCCAACGGTAACCCTGATTATAGTCAAAAAGCATTGTTTTTTAATACCAAAACTACACTGCCCCGGTAGACTAGCTGGTAGCGAGCTAGTCTATCAGCACCAAGGTTGCGGGATCGAATCCCACCAGAGACAGAAAAAAAAATAAAAAATAAAATAAAGTAAAATAAAATAACAAAAAAAAAAAAAAAAAAAAAAATAATTAAAAAAAATAAAAAAAAAAAATTAAAAAAAAAATTAAAAAAAATAAAAAAAAATTTACTTTATTGACTTTGTGTAACTATATATTTTTATAAAGTTTTTGCTGGGTAGCTACAAAAAGTTAACTTTTAAGTTAACTGAAAGTAGTGCAGAGTCGGACAATTGACTACTTCCTAGGACATCGCAATGTTAAAAAAGTTAGTTAATTACATATAAAAGTAATCCAATTGTCAACCACCACTACTTGAGAAATAGTTAGCTTTAAATTAATTGAAAGTTAACTGAATTGCCTGCAGGGCGCAGTGCAGGTTGCGAGAACGTCTGTATGTATTTTTCAGAGAAAAGAAGTAACACGAAAAATTAAATCATGCGCAATGACAACCAAGGTTACATTACTCAAAACAGGTTTCTGTTAACGGTGGTATCAGACCACCGGTTATGTTATGAAGTAAAAGATATTGTTTTAACATCAAGATGAGAGTTGTTACCAACTGAAAGACATTTACCGTACCGTAAGTGTAAATATGCGAATAAGTAAAAGAATGCAAATAAGTATGCATATAAAAAAAATATACATGTTAGGCGCATGATGATGCAATTTAATGGTACAGTTGCGTGTTTTAATATATATTAGGTAAGGGTAAAAATACGTGGTCAGAAAAGAATTAAAGAAGAAATATATAGATAATGACGCAATTAAGGTTACGGTTGCATGACCCAATATATTGGGTGAGGGTAAAAGTTATGGTAAGAAAATACAAAAAAAAAATCCGTAACAAACCTGCTTCAAATCAGTATCTGTGATAAGTGGTTTGAACAGGCAGGATTTCGGCGCGCAAAAAAACATGTGATGACCAACGTGTGGCTCGACCCACGAAGCCGGGCATTAATAATATCAAAAAAAAATATATGTATGCGTAAGTATACGTGTGGCACGACCCACGCCCTGAGATTAAGAGTCTCATGCTCTACCGTCTGAGCTAACCGGGCAATAATTAAAAAAAATCTATGTATATACGTGTAACCGATTTATTCCTATCGGTGCCGAATCGCGAGTGGAATGAAGCAAATGAGGTCTAAAAATGTTCAGATTGAAAGACAAATCCCAATAAAAAATTTTATCATTTTGCGAAGCACTAATGGTACATTTAAAAGAATAAGCGCACAATTATGCGCTACGCTATAAGACATACAGAAATGCAGTAAAGTAAGTGAAAGAACTCTTAACAACTTATATAAAAAAAAAATAACATTTCAAGTGCTACGGCATTCCCTTACTACGAAGCAGGTTTGTAAGGGAGAATACTAAAAAATAACTGTATCAAAACATTCAGTGTGTAAGGCTTATCGTTACATCCAACAATTTTTATATGCGCTGAATAATGCGCTTTATGTGTCAAATATGTATTGCTTCAAAGTGGGAACTCGCCATATAAAATTCATGCCTTCTGTATGCGCAATGGTAAGCGAAACGTTTATGTTTCTCCCTTACAAACCTGCTTCGTTGGAAGCTCCATTTTTTATTGGGATGCTTAAAATGTTCACAAGAATTTAAAAAAAATTTGGAAAGTCATTAGCGATCAAATATTCTTAACCAAAGGGTTAACGAGTTCAAAAGAAATAAATTGGTTTTTTTTTCTTTTTTTTTTTCCTCCAAGTTTCAGGGGGAGAAAAAAAAATTCTCGGGCAGCAAAAAAAATTTGATGGGAAAATATGAAAATGTGCAAAAGTGTCCAAAATGATCTAAACCACAATAGAAAAAAAACTTGAAAAGATACTAATTCATTAAAATGGAAAAAAAAATTTCAAATTCTAATTTTAATTTAAATTTGCATTCAAATTTAAATTTCAATCTAATTTTAATTTTAGTATTAATTTTTTTCTTAATTTCAATTCCAATTTTAATATTAATTTTGATTTTAATTTTTAATTTTAATGTTACTTTAAATTCAATATCAACTTTAATTTTATATTTAATGTTAATTTAAATTTAATCTCAATTTTAATTTTATAGGTATTTAAATTTAATTTCAATTTTAATTTTATATTTAATGTTAATTTAAATTTAATTTTAATTTTAAATTCTAATTCCAATATTAATTTTAATTTTAATACTAGTTTTAATTTTGCTTTTAATTTTTTTATTTTTGTTTTTATTTTAATTTTATTTTAATTTTAGTATAATTTTAATTTTAGTTTTAATTTCAATTTTAATTTTAACGCTAATTTTTAAGTTTTAATTTCAATTCTAATTTTGATTTTGATTTTAATACTAATTTTAATTTTGATTTTAATCTCAATATTAATTTTAATTTTAGTACTAATTTTTTTTTTATTCTAATTTTAAATCTAATTTTAATTCTGATTTTAATTTCAATTTTAATTTCAATATTAATTTAAATATTACTTTTAGTTTAAAGTTTTAATTTAAATTTTAACTCTGTTTTTTTCTCTTTTTTTTTTTTTTAATTTTAAATTTTAATTTTAATATTAATTTTAATTTTAATATTAATTTTAATTTTATTTTTAAATTTAATTTTAATTTCAATATTAATTTTAATTTATTTTTAAATTTAATTTTAATCTTAATATTAATCTTAATTTCAACATTAATTTTAATTTTAATTTTAAATTTAATTTCAATTTTAATATTAATTCCAATACTAATTTTAATTTTACTATTAATTTTATTTTCAATTTTAATATTAGTTTTAATTCTAATACTAATTTTAATATTAATATTAATTTTAAATTTAATTTCAATTTCAATTTTAATTTTAATATTAATATTATTTTTAAATTTAAGTTTAATTTCAATTTTAATTTTAATATCAATTTTAATTTTAAATTTAATTTTAAACCTAATTTTAATTTCAATATTAATTTTAGTTTTAATATTAATATTAATTTTAATTTTAAATTTAATTTTACTTTTAATTTTAATTTTAATTTTTAATTTTAATATTAAATTTTGATTTTAATTTTAATTTTAAATTTAATTTTAATCTAAATTTTTAATTTTAATGTATACCTATATCCTAATAATTTAAATATATATACTCTAAATTACTATTTTTTTTAATCCTAGCCTTAATAATAATAAAAAAAAATAAAAATACCAAATAACTTAAGTCCTAAGTTAGATTATTTTCTATTAATTCCACAAAACTTGGATGCTAAGAAGAACCGGCAGTGGTATGTGTAACGATGGTTTTGTAAAAGTAAAAACGATTCGTAAAATGGGAAAAAAGAAATAGTATAGAAAGGCTATGATACCCTTAGTACCCTGTCTCTACCTACACTAGTTGACCATCAAATCTGTTCCAATGACCGAATATGATGTCCCAACATTCATTCCTAAAATCTTCTCTTTTTCCCGCAAACATTTTCCAAACTGCGTGTTCCGACAACCCTCGTGTCGAACTTTAATTTCAAACCTGGATTATCTAACAACATGCCTACCATTTTTAAAAGACACAGTCAGACAAGGACTTAGATAATTCAGTTTTGTGCTACATAATGTCCCATGAACAAGGTATTATCACCGCGATAATACTGACCTCTACTTGGAATCAGTCCCAGACTTGCAATAAATCCCTATTATCAAAAAACAAAATTCAGATGGAAAAACACAGTTAAACGAAATTACTCCCATGTGTACCATGGCTTGCAGCGCAATTGAAACCACAGAATCCCAGAATTCACGACTTCTACAAACAATAGCACTAAGACTATGTTTGCGAGGGAAAAATAAATTACGAATCAATAAAAATATAATCATTTCTCCCTTCCTACCTTAAAGTGGTTTTTCACTTGGTAAAAAAAAATCGTCACCCTACGGGTGGCTTTATCGTTGGCGCCATATATGTTACGGCGCCAACCTGTTCATTAGGTTGCGAAAATTCGAACTCCACCATACAAGTGGCTTAACGTTGGGCGCCATATATGTTACGGTTGCATGACCCAATATATTTGGTGAGGGTAAAAGTTATGGTAAGAAAATACAAAAAAAAAATCCGTAATACACCCGCAAAACTGCTTCTTTAAGGCTCTTCAATTCCTTTATGATATCTCTATCATCATCAGCAATAACATCGAGCCTTTGTACCTTATATGACTTCTCCTTTGCAACTATTCTTGCGGTTTCCTGAGCCAGGGCAAATGAAACAGTTTCTGCAAATGTCGACTTTAATGCTGCACACACCGCATACTTAACATCAGCATCTCTTATACCGTTAATAAATGCTTCTGTTTTGAAGCTGTCCAACAATGGATGATTCTCACCAGGATAAGTAAGCTGTACCAACCGCTCAATCTCCAGTGCGAAGTCCTGTAACGTATCATTCGCCTTTTGCATTCTACCCCTTAATTCCATTTTGTAGATTTCCTTTTTGTGGTCGCCACCATATTTACGCTGCAGTGCTACCATAATTTCATCATAATTATTTCTGCAACTAACTGGAACACTTTCAAGCACTTCAGCCGCAGTCCCCTTTAAAGTAAGAATGAGCTCAATGGCTTTTTCCTCACTGTTCCATGCATTTCTGTTGGCAACTGTATCGAACTGGAACTTAAAAACATTTAATGGCACACTACCGTCAAAACTTGGGGCCTTTATTCTACTAGAAACTTCTGGAATTACTCGCACTGGTCCTTCTTGGCATTGAATGTTATTAACTTTTGCCTCCAGATGGTGTAGTTTTTCATCAAAAACCGTAACTTGTGTTTTTACATCAGACAGCTTCTGATTAAATTCTATTTCCATTTCATTTACTCTTTCATTTATTTCACTGGCAATCTCCTGAAGTTTCTCATTTGTGATTCTGGAATTCTCTTGAATTTCAGCCAGGATGGTGCTAGACTTCTCCTCCATTTTTCTAGAAGTTTCATCCATTTTTCTAGAAGTTTCATCTGAATTTTCTTTTATCTTCATCACCATGCTTCTTGAATTATCGTCCATTTTTCTAGAATTCTTAGAATTTTCCTCCGACAATTTTTCCATTTTTGCCATCATAGCAGCAAACATTGTGTTAAAATCCATGTTGCTAGCTACTGCACGAGTACATACCTCTATTTCTTCTTTTTCCTCGAATTCGTAACTCGCAATGTCCATATTGCGTCGCTGGAATTCATCTAATAGTCTCTTCTGCAGCTCTGCTTTATTACCTGCAGTTGGCAGATCCAACTTGCCCAATTCTTTCTTAAGCTGTTCTACTTTTAGCTCTTCAAATTTCAT
The DNA here is from genome assembly GCA_930367215.1 of Pollenia angustigena. NCBI lineage: Eukaryota > Metazoa > Arthropoda > Insecta > Diptera > Polleniidae > Pollenia > Pollenia angustigena. Next base: position 225,026,916 of record OV884059.1, read on the forward strand.
TGCTGTCTATTTTTTTATTTTTTTTTTATTTTATTTATTTTATTTATGCAATCCCACTTCTGACACCAATTGTTACGTTACTGCCTTTCAATAACGTTTTGGTTTATTTCCTTTATAATAAACCGTTTCGAGTTCTTTTATTGCAATTCAAATAAAACAAATAAACACAACACTTTTGCTACGGTTTACAATTTACACAACTTTATTTAGTACTTAGTCACTTTAACAACCGTAATTTTATAATCTTCTCAGCGTGATACGTTTTTGATCCTATTTATACTCGGGCAAATGACCATAGAACGTTCGAGTTCTGCAGTCTAGATGGCTCTATAAAGTTCGCCTAATAACGGCTATTTCGTTAATTGAACTTATTCAGCTATTACTATCTATATGGCTGAATTAATTGAGTTATTAGGCTTCATAAACTAAGGCATACTTTTAGGCGTTGCCATAGACCGAGATAACTTAATAAAGAACATTCTAGTTTACAGTGGGGTTGAAGTACAATTATGCACAACAATTTTAACATTACATCTGTACATTGATTTTTACACTCGAAGTGTGCATAACTTATACAATAACAATTTTAACTAATAAAATAACTAACAAATACTTAATAACTAATCAATACAAGATAACTCATAAATTAATCTAATTCTTAACCAATAATTACAAATAATTCTTAACTAAAGTTACTTTCGTAACAATATTTTTTTATTTATTTATTATTGAGAATAATCAGAACTATGAAACTTGTAGCTTTTATCATAATTTAGTATCTACATACGCATATACATTATTTAGATATTAGTTTTTTTTTATTATTGCTCTTCACTCGAGGAATATAGTTAATATTCAATATATTATTAGATATATACATATGTATTTTTCTTTTATATAATGAAGTGAATTGTTATTGGGTAATGAAAGAAAAAAAGGAAAATATATACTTTTCATTGTATTAATTAAAAGAAGACATGGCTTAACTTTTAATTTAATTTAAAACGTAGTGGTCGGATAGAAAGGTCTTGTGTCTGGGGTATTTCTTTGACATAATAAAGGCCATCAGGAAATCATAGGTAGGGTAGGGTATTGAGGCCAAAAACCACCACATCCCGGTTCTGGTAGGGTGGTATGTGCAACGCGAAGGTTGAACAAAGGTTTCTATTGATTTAAGGGCATTTTTCTTTTACTCGCACGTGATTTTTTTTTTGTGAATGTAAGGCTAATCTTGGGGCAAGAGTCCCGCCCATTTCTCACCAGACGAGCTAGCAAGCAGAGCACGTGCGTAACGCTTACCAAGAGTGCCTTGTGGGGATGTATCGGGTGTTTTTTTCAGTGGTATAGAACTTCGAATTGAAATAAAACACAAGAAAATCGTTTTAATGACCATCAATTTGGCTTTATTGGAAGGATAATTTTATGCCATTAATGTTTAAATATGATTTCAGGCATGTGGCCGCCGCGGCTGGCTCGAATAAAGCCAATTCTACAGGTCCAATTTTCAACCACTTTTTCGAGCATATGGGGCCGTATGTCGGCAATAACGCCACGAATGTTGGCTTCCAATTCCCCTAACGTTTCTGGTTTGTTGGCGTAGACGAGCGACTTCACATATCCCCAAAGAAAATAATCCAATGGTGTCAAATCACACGATCTTGGTGGCCAATTGACAGGTCCATTCCGCGAAATTATGCGCTCATCGAATGTTTCCTTCAATAAATCGATTGTGGCGTGCGCTGTGTGGCATGTAGCGCCGTCTTGTTGGAACCACAACTCATCCACATTCATGCCATCCAATTCGGGAACAAAATAGTCGTTTATCATGGCTCTATACCGGTCTCCATTAACGGTAACTGCTTCTCCAGCATTATTTCGGAAGAAGTATGGCCCAATGACTCCACCAGCCCATAGAGCACACCAAACAGTCAGTTTTTGTGGATGTAATGGCGTCTCAAGGGTCTCATGTGGATTCTCTTCACTCCAAATGCGGCAATTTTGCTTGTTGACGTAGCCATTCAACCAAAAATGAGCCTCATCACTGAACAAAATTTTGCGATGAAAATCAGCATCGAGATCAATCTCATTTTCGGCCCATACACCAAAATCACGACGCATTGCATGGTCTCGCGGCTTCAATTCTTGCACAAGCTGGATCTTGTAATGTCGCAAGCCAAGATCTTTGCTCAAAATCTTCCATAAAGTTGATGGACAAAGCTCCAATTGCGGTGCACGGTGGTGAATCGATTCATTCGGGTCCTCTTCAACACTTTGCTCTACAGCGGCAATTGTTTCTTCGGTGCGCACTGTTCCACGTCTCTGCGGATGCGTATTATCACATAGAGTAAACGTAGTGCGAAAACGATCCATGGTTAACCGAATTAATTGCTCTGATGGACGATTATGTCGACCATAAAATGGACGGAGCTTGCGGTAAACTTCGCGAACTGAACCGTTATTTTCGAAATAAATTTGCACGATTTGCAAGCGTTGTTCTTTTGTCAACCTGTTCATGATGAAATGGCAAACCAAACTGAACATAAATGACATTAGAGTTGCCAGATTTGACCACAAAATGCCAGTTTTATCTCTATTCGAAAAACAAACCTGTAAAAAAAACACCCGATATGTCGTAAGACCATCCTAAGTACATATGTAGCTTCCAAATTGGGGCAAGCAAAAATATGAATCACAAAGGTTTCGTTTAAATGTGATGTTATTTTTGAGTGATGCTTTAATTGGTGAAAAACTTTTTTCTGTGTATGTTACCCAGGTAAAACTTCGCCTACAAAATAATGTGTTGAGTAATCAGAAAACCATAAGAGCACTACTTACAATTCTACTGAAAGAGCCAATGAATTTTACAAGAGATGTCCCAAAATGAACGCATTCAACTACATACATACATCCGGAAAAAAGTAGTTATAGAAGTTGGTATAGATGTAGTTATAGAAGAAAGCTACAAAATAATGAGTTAAAGAAGCTATTCATTTTGAATAGATATTAGATATACTGGGGTGTGCTGAAAATCGAACACGTAAAACGCAAGAATTTTAAAAGTAGTTTTTTTTTTTTTAAATTTCTGTAATAAAACAATTTTATGACAAATATTATACAAATATTTATTTATTTAACAGAATTTTATAACAAAAATTATTAAAATTTGATTGAAAGTGTATTAAAAACAACTTCCAAATGTCTGCGTTTTACGTTTTCGATTTCCAGCACATCCCTGATAGACAATTAATAATAGTGTACTTTTTAAACTCAAAGAAGCGTATGTATATCCAAGGTAAATTTGTATTTTTGTTTAATTTGCTTGTTATTGTAAAATAAATTTTGTAGAAAAAGGCTTTAAATGAAATTAAAACAGCTGTCAACAATAACAAATTTTCAATTATTTTAAAGATATACAGCCATATTCATAAAAATTCTTATTTTAAGCTTATAGTATGTAATAACTATCAAACGCTTTTTGTCCTATAAACCTCCTGTAAAAATTTGTATTCATAAATGCACATTAACAGCCTTTTTACTATTAACTGTTTGAAGCGATTTTGTGTTTAAGTATGGCAACTTTCTTTATATTTTGCTGCCATTTTATTGCTAGTGATGCATGAAACTTCTATTCGGTTCACACGATATTCTATGTTTAATTTGTTTTTATAATTTTTTTTTTTAATTGTAGAACTTAAAAATTGTTGTTTTCAAATAAAACCACATATTATTTTAGTTTCTGAACAAAATGTTGCCGAAAGGTATCATAAAAACTTTTGTTTGAACCTTTTTTAAATATTCGATAAGAAAGTTTTCGAATAAAAAGTTGGTTTACTTCTTATTAACATCACTATAATTACGATTTGCTTAACATATTTATTTAAATCATACACATTTTTTTTAAACAATTAAGAATATAACATTAAATTGGTTGTCTAAAATAAAAAAAAAAATAAGTTAAATGTATTAAACATGTCCATATTAATAAATAAAACATTTTTTTCATTATTTTTCAACAAATTTCACAAAAATAATATCATAAAATGCAAACACTTATCAGAATGTAATTTTATTTTTGGTTTAAAGGTGGGCAAATCATACAATAAATTTTCTTACTTTATGAATAGTTTATTAAAGGTTAAATAGACTATTTTTCGTTTATGAATACAACTTTAGCAATTTTTGCTTAAAAACGATTAATTTATCATAAATAAGTTTTTAAGAATACGGCTGATATACAATAAAATAACAACATATTATTTATATATTCATTAGTAAAAAAGTTTTGTTATCAGTTTTTTTTTGTTTCATGTTTGATTTATTATTATTATTTTTAAATTTTTGTTAAAAAACAAGAAAAACAAGATGTTTTTCTTAACTCTATTATATGCACTGTGTTAGTGGCAAATTGTAAGAAGCCGTGACCAGCGGCTGCAGTCAAAATAAAAAACTGCAATTTTTCCGCTTCTTCATTTTTCATTGGTCAAAAAAACTGTAGCTTTTACTTCTGATACATTAAATGTAAACAGTCGCAGTCAAACCAGCTCGAAAATAGAAAAGTTGTGTACAAATTTTCGTTTTTTGTTCGATAGTTTTTGGTTTCAACTGCAGTTTTTTAAACCCTGGCTGGACCCTCTGTTGGTTAAGCTTATTTGAGTACATACGCATTATGAAATGAAAATAGCAATTATAGCGCACGAAAGGTAGACGCACTGTAAAAAGTGACGTGTGAAAAAGGCCCAAACCAGTTGCGAGGGCAGCTTTCGAAGAAAGAGACAGAAAGCTTTTTTTGGTAGTGAAGTGGCAATGTGTAAAAATAGGCCGCTACTATTAACACGAATTGCGTAATCAAAACAAAAAATGCAAAAAGTGCAGCTTTCGAAGAAAAAGACAGAAAAAACACAATATTTTCTGTCTCGTGACGCCTCTGTATGCTCTGTGGTTGCATGTGCTATCACACAATTCGGTTACGATTACTGAAAATTTCGTTGCTAAGCGTAATATTTTTGATAGCAACATTTGAATTTTAGTACCAAGGTTTTATAACAGGTAGTCTCGGAAAGCCAGCTGGTTATTTTTTATTTGCTTGTTTTGTGATACAAACAGTCAAATGTTCCATAGTAAACAAGTAAACAAGTTTTTTGTCTTTATCTTTTGTCTTTTTTGTCTCTTTTCAACCCCTTTGCTGTTTGACAGTTCGTATCACATAACAACAATAAAAAGCCCTGTTGTTTGTTTTATTGTACAATTGTTGTAATCTCGCGGCTACCTGCTATAAATATACCTTGTTAAGTACACTATCAGTTATAACCACAGATATTATTAGTTGTTAGTATGATTATTAGAAAACAAAATTATGCTTTTACCCGAATATATGATAGATGCAACTGAATTAACACATAATTGGTGGTTGTAACAAAAGATTTGGTTGAATTTATCAATATAGTTTTTCAACCGCTTGCATAACCCATTTACTAGGTTTTTATATAGAAAATCAAAATTATTCCAATAAACTCCATGTTTTGCTTATTTTTTTAATTTTATCGTTTCTACATTGTTTAATTAATTAATTATTTACACATTTAAATATGTACACACAGAAAACAGATTGGTTGGAAAGCGGTTGCAGTAATAAAATATTAATCAGGAAATATAATTTATTATTGCAACTATTAAAAATGTGTAAAAAAGCGTAATTCTAACTGAAATATGAGTCCTTCAATTCTTTTATTAAAACCTTTTCTTTAGCTTCACTTATTAAAATCAAATCTTGAAACGTTAATTTAACCGCCTTGTACTCAATGCAAATGGTTGAAACTTTTGTAGTGGTGTGTTGTGGTCATCTGTTTGTGGGACAAACAGAGACGAAGAAAAAGACACATAGAGTGGCCAGATTGCCAGCGGCGCTGGTATGCCCGCGTTTAGCTCGGCTGAAGCTCGCCGGATGGGATGGTTCTTGCCGGCAATCTGCACCATACACACACACTAACACAAAAATCATACCAGCTAATGGTTTAATTAAATTTTTAGGGGCTAAAAGTAGTCCTGCATCTCCCTACCGGTCATACCTAATACAAATACATTGCCCTCCCACTCGAGAACTTCGTCTCGCCATGACGTCATCTTCATCGACGTCCCAAATCCGACCTGCAAACATTACTTCCCCCACTTACCGCCGCTTATAGTTTAAGTTAGCCAATCATATTAAATGATAACACTTGCAATAAATTTCATTTAAACATTATAAAACTTATTTACTTTATTTAAAAACAATTTTAAATTAATTTTAATTATGGTAACATAATTTACAAAAAATAAATTTTAGCAACCTTCACAAAATCAATTTAGAAAAATTACTAAGAATTTAATTTGTATTAGACAAAATTTTCATTCATATTTAATTTTCAAGTATTCTAATCTTCTTCTTTTTCCTCTCTACTTTTCCCTCGAGGCTAAATTTATTCCTTCAGGTAGATAATATGGTTCCCCGAGTATCTGCGGATGACAGGAACTGCCGTCCGTCCGTCACGTGTCCTCCCTACTTCCTGTTATAGGTGAGTCGCTTGTTACCAATCAAAACCTATATATATATATATGAATTTTCCTTCTAATGCTTTTTTCTTTTGCTGTTTTCTAGGGTAGGGAAAACCGATTTCACCCTCCGGGCAATTAACCCAACGAATACAGATAGGCCTAAGCTCACCCCTAATCTGACGCGCACCTGGCCTAATATTCAACCAGGGACTGAATACACGGGTAAATAAATAATACCGTTTTCCCTATGCACCAAAAACACACATATATATATATATATATATATATATATATATATATATATATATATTTAATTTAACATTTGTCCGTTGCAGTTGTCCGTCGTATGTGTCGAAGTCACACAAATTGGCAGAGTACCTGACTTCGGCACGGATGATGTTGTACCGAAGAACTGACGATTTTGTTCCAACGGTGGATGTGGCGGCGATGACGATGGCTTATCTTTACTTTTATTTCCAAGGATTTCAACCCGATATAACATTTCAGTTTCTAAGCTCTTTCTTAGTTCTAACGTTTTCAATTAATTTAATCGCTGTTTTCGCTTTTTAATTTCTTATCGCAATTAATATTTTGTGTAATAGATTTTTAAGTTTATAGCTTTACGTTCTAATTCTTTCCGTACTCGACGGTGTTTCACATGTAAATCCAACTATTAAGTTCTATTAAAGTTTTATTATTTTTTTTCTTTAAAATTGCAAGTTTATGCTACTGCACATTGTTTTTCTTTTTTTTTTGCTGTGAAACAACTCACTTTTAAGATGATAAAATTAATTATTTAAAACCAATTTTGTTCTTTGACTTTCTTTTTTTTTTTGTTTGTTGAAGTTGTTCTTTTTCCTTGAATTTTACATTTACTGCACTTTTCCATACATGCCACCACTTACCACATCTTCTCTTGCCAAAGAAAAATAAAAAAAGGGCCGACATCTTGCTCTTTGGCGGCCAAGAAAGCTCGGTCGAGCAAAATGTCGGAATTTCTTCATTTTTCCTTTATTTTCCTACCAGAAAATTGTCAGCAATTGCATCTCCAATTGTTTGTCTGTTTGTTTGTTTACCTTTTTTTTCTAAATCTTCTCTACTTGAAAATATTTCCCTTTCTCTTTCTACCTCTAGCTTTGTCCCTTTCTTGCTATAAATACTGGCGTTGCCAACCCATACTAATTCTTAGCCTCCTAAGGGGTACACACGACAAACCCAACCATTTTTCAGTCCATCCGTGGATGCAGAATGGGAGGGAAATGATTTTCTCACTTTCCTAACTAGGCTCTTATATTCCTGGGATTTTTGGGATTCAGAAATTCCCATAACAAAAAAACTGCACGGTAGCACTGATCAGAAACTCACCACTATTGACAAATTTTACTACCCTGTGGCAACTCCCCACTGATTGTGAATAAACAGCTGCTATCAATGAAACCGAAAGGGAGGAGGAGGAATAGAAAACTACGCACAAACGTATGCGTAAAAATTTTCTCAATGGCGGTGGTAGACAAAGGTATGTATTATTTTAAATTTCTTTACTACATAGTTTTTTTATTTATCAAAATATCACAAATTTAGGCAAAATATTAATTAAACCTTTTTATTTAGATTTACTTTTCAGGAAACCATGAAGGATGCTGCAGATTCTGGCGAGATAAGGGTAAGTAAAACTAATATTCCAATTTACATAAAGAACGGTGTGTAAAATTTTTTTATATTTTTCAGGAATGTGGTTCCCGTTATCAACTGAAGGACGCCCATTTCTGCTGCAGACCAAAAACACAAGGTAAGCGAACATGTATTTTATTACGTATTTAAAAGTGGAACAACAAAACCTATGTGAAATTTCATTATTTGCCAGAATACAGTGTGTGACAAAAGTGTGTATGTAATAAAAAGTGAAAAAAAAAAAGCTTGAAAAACTTTTAATAACGATTTGCGCCGGAAGAAAAATTTAGATTTGTGCTATATTTTCGAAACTACAGTTCGGGACAAAAGTGAAGTGAAAAACGAAAATAAAATATAAAAACTAAAAGAAAAACTTAATTTTGAAATATTTCCGGAAAACGGGCGTGTGTCGGTATAACACAATAAAATTGATATCGGAAATCACAGTGGGTGCGAAAAGTGAAGTGAGTAAATAAATTATTGGTAAAGTGAAAACAAAATTAGAAAATCTGTGTTAATTGAACAAGTGAGCAAAAAACAAAATTTATATGCAGTGAAAAAGAAAAGTTGAGCGATAATAAAAAAATTTTAGTAGCAACTGAGCTAAGTGCAAAAACAAAAATTGGTGTGTGATAAATTTCAAGTGGCGTGAATAAAAACTAAATTTTTAAAATTACAGTGCCTGCAAAAAGTGAACGTAAAAAAAATATTTAACGGGTTTCCAGTATTAACGCAATATTTATTCCTACCAAGAGCGGTAAACTATTGCAACAGTGGAACCTCGCTATAAAAAAACAAATTTTAAGAGAAATTAAGAACAATTTAATTTGAAATGTTAAAACTTAACAACTAACTATTGCCATTAGAAGACAACCTACATTGTGCAAACCGTGAAAGTGCCAAAATAAAAATGAAGATACAAAAAACGATTATTACAGATAGATTTAATTCATCTTTTATTTCCTTGTAACTTTTGCATATTTTGAAGATTTTCGCGTAATTTTTTTTTTGTGTTTAGTGTTTTCTTGGAAAAATTTTTTTTTGCATATTTCATTTTTTATTTTTTTTTGGAATTTTTTTATATTTTTTTCTTTGTAATTTTTTTGTAAAAACTTGAAAAATTTTTGCATATATTCTCTTTTTTCTTAGGTTTTTTTTTTTCTATACCTTTTTTTTTGTATAATTTTTTTATTTGTATTTTTTTCCCAAAATTTTTCATTTCAGATTGAGAAGAATTGGGAAAAGAAACTGGCTAAAACAAAAAAAAAAAATCGTTTTAAGAATCCTACTAATTTACTTTATTTCCCCAATTTCTTTACAGAAAATAACAATGCAATCCCTGGTGAAGAAATTTAAAACTAAAACTTGACGACCGCTCCTAACGACTCAGGTAAGTCCTGCATACAGAGCTTGAGGGGAAATGCAAGGACTAAGACCACCAAAGATTTCAGGCTAAAACCTCCGATCTTTGGCGAGAAATACTTCTTGACATTTCCGCTTTACATAAGGTAAAAACTAAATCCCTAAACAGACTACAATAAATTCTACTGACCTCGAAGGTTTCTAAAGGAGCAACCTAAACCATAACAAAAACAAATCCATAAAATCATTCCTTTGGAAAATTTCATCGTCAGCAAAATAAAATAAAAACAAAAAAAAATTATAAAAGATTAATAAAGTTTCCTTTTCCCCAGGCTCTTTGGAATTCAATTGCCCTTGGAAGGACGAACAACTGGAAATAAGGCCATATAAAAAAACAATTCATGGGTATCGGCAAGTATTTATAAAAACACATAAATTTAATTTTAACTAAAAGTAGAACTATCACTAAAGTCTCTCGAAAACTCTTTTTCAGAAAGCAACAATCACAACATGCGAAGCTTGCACTAACAAACGGGTGAGTGTACAACTCTATTTATATAGGTAGAAATAGTGTATTTGTAGTATATATTAGCACCTCTATATGTAGTCATATTTAAAGATAAAAAAAAAAAAAAAATCGGTTACCGTCGCGAAACTCCCGCAGTGATAACAAAAAGTAGTGAGCCTATAGATATTCAGGAAATTATATATTATGGAAATCGAAAACGTTAAACGAAAAAATTTTAAGAGTCGTTTTTCAAAAAAAAACTGTTTTTCATTGTCTGAGACAATGGTTTCAGGAGTTCCAAATTTATGGAAAACCTCTGATATTAAAAATCTTATAACATTTTTGGTGCTGGCTTTCGGCAATGCCTTAAGAAAAAAAAACTTTGTTAGATGGTCGAAAACAATAAAAATATAAACGTTACCATTTTTCGACCGCGGGTACGGACCGAGAAAATCTATAAATATTCTTTGAAAAGGTCTTTCGCTACGCGTTTCCGAACCCATTGGTGGTCTTAGCGTTACATTCGCGGGTTTTGATTCTTTGCATGTTTGACAATTTAACACAAAATTTCTAAAAATACTCTTTGACGCGATGCAAAGTTTTACCCACGCCTCCATGAGACGCTTGCGTGGAGTCATGACATGCCCTTATAATACCCTCTGTCAACTCCAAGGGTACCCACAATTTCCAAGCGAAATCCTCATTAAGCGCTACACCGTCATAAGGCCTAGTACGCTTATAGACAAAACCATCGACGACTTTTAAATCAGGTAATTGATCCGAATTGCCTTCGATTGTAGAAATCAATTGCAAGTAATCTTCTGACCGAAAAGCTTCCGAGTTTAAATCTACGACCTTAGGTACATTTAGCGAGATTTCGTCCATATCATAGCGCGACAGGGTATCGGGTACTACATTCTGCCTCCCCTGCCTGTGCTCTATCGTAAAATCATAGGCCTGCAGATGTAGACTCCACCTTGCTAAACGACCGGTTAAGTCCTTATGACCCATAAGCCATTTCAGGCTGCTATGATCCGTAATGACGGTGAATGGCATCAGTTCAATATAGGGCCTAAACTTCTTAATTGCCAGGACCACAGCCAAGCATTCCCTTTCAGTCACTGAATAATTTTTCTGCGCTGTTGTTAATTTGTGCGAGAAATAGGCTATTGGGTGCTCACCATCAGATTCGTCTTTCTGGAAAAGAACTGCCCCAATACCTACATCAGACGCATCACACTGAACGTAAAAATGCTTGCTGAAGTCAGGGTGATTAAGCAGTGGACTAGAAATCAGAGCTTTCTTGAGACGATTAAACGCGACCTTAGCTTCCTCTGAAAACTTGAATTGCTTACCCCTCTTCAGCGATTCAAAGATTGGAGCTGCAATGGTGGCATAGTCTGATATAAATTTTCTATACCAGCCTGTTGCCCCCATGAAACTCCGCACCTGTCTTGCTGACTTAGGATAAGCAAAACGAGTAATAGTGTCGACCTTAGCCGGATCAGGTTTTAGTTTGCCACCTCCTACTATATACCCTAGATATTTTAACTCCTTAAAACAAAATTTAGATTTTGCCACATTGATGGTCAGACCTGCGTTCGTCAAACTAATAGATACACGTTTTAACAATTACAGGTGTGTCTCGAAATCTAGAGACACTATCAAAAGGTCGTCTAAGTAGACGAAAACTCTATCACGCAGTGCCGCGGGGATCACTTTATCCATCAGACGACATAACCTTTGAGCTGCATTACACAGCCCAAAAGGCATGACCGTAAAATGGTAAAGTGGTCGCCCTGGCACGGTGAATGCAGTTTTCTCCCTACTAGACGGGTCTAGTGGTATCTGCCAGAAAGCGTCCTTTAAATCGACACTGGATATAAATATTGTATCCCCCAAACGACTGAGCAAACCTTCGATGTGCGGCAATGGATAGGCATCCTTGACTTTCAATGCATTAAGCTTGCGAGCGTCCAGGCACAGCCGGTTTTTCTCACCCTTGCGGACCAGAGTAACCGGGTGACTCCATGGACTTTCACTAAGCTCAATGACACCAAGGTCAAGCATCCTATCCAGCTCCGCAAACATTAACTTTTGCACAGCCGGGGAGACAGGGTAATGACGGTCTTTCACCGGAATTGCCTCGCGCGTATCTATCGAATGCGTTTCTAATTTTGTTTTTCCTAGGCCTTTCTTACTATAGTAGGGGAACATCGATATGACCAAATCTAATCTTTGTCGCTGACCAGCTGTCAGCTTATGCGCCACCACATCTAGGGTGTCATCTGCCGCTTCAAAGAGACTAATACCATTTGTTGTTAGACTTTCTATACAGGCAAACATTTTAAAACCTTCATAAAATCGACCCCCAAGAATAGCTCACGACTTAAAGTAGGCACTAAGTAGAAAGTGATGACATTCGCCGCATCACGAAACCATACCTCCGCTCGGACGCGACCTACTATCGGATGTACCGTACCGTCCGCGGTTTTTATGACCGTTTGAAAATCGTGTATTTTCAGACCGGTTTTAGCGACAAATTCCATACAATTCTTACCGAGACATGTGACTGTGGCACCGCTGTCTAAGAGACCGACAATTTCTTGACCGCCTAACTTTATTTTAGTATAAAGCCGTGAATCTTCACCCTCGTAAAGTGACGCGCACGAAATCTCGCGACGCAAACGTTTTCGGATTTTGTATAGCTCCCGAGCTTTTTCTATTATCTTAGACGGTCTACAAAATATTCTATTTTTAGCCTCACTATACTCCCTTATGCGAACATGTAATGGCCTGAGTTCCTTAAGCCGAGGCTCAGGGCTTGTTGTTAGGGATCTATTCGGATTTTGTAAAATTTCGATTTTACCTGTATATTGTTGTTGTTGTAGTTGTTGTTGTTGCTCGACTGGGCCTAAACTTCGGTCGACCGCATCTCCCCAGACCGAGACGGGTTCCGGTACCGGTTTCCCTGGCATTTCGGACGCTTAGGCGCCACTACATTTTCCCTACCACACCTAAAACAAAACTGCCTAGTTATGGGCTCGGGACAATCGACGAAACTATGGCCGACCACTTTGCAGTTCCAGCACGTGTAACTGCTTGTAGACCGAATACCATCTACCTCGAAATCGATCACCGACAAATCATCATCCACACCTGCCAATTCACTCACCCTTTGAGTAGGACGCTGCTGATACATCTGACGTTGATTAGCAATTAGGCCTTCAGCCCTCCTCACCTCACGACAAAATTCAGACAATGTTTTCAGGCGCACTGAGAACATCATTTGGGCTAGCGATGGCTTCAAATTGCCCCTCATAATTTCCACTAGTTGTTCCTCATCGTAGGGTTATTGTTGCTGATTTCGTAATTTAATTACAGCATTGTAGAAATCATCAAATAATTCATTAGGAAACTGCCTTCGATTTAGAATTTTCATCTGTATTTGATGCTCTTGCTCGAAACGTCTATACTGGGCCAAGAGAGCTTTTTCTAGTTCATCCCATGTATTGATATGCACGATCTTGCGATAGTCCCAATACCAGTCAAAGGCTGGGACCTCCAAAAGGAGGTGAAAACTGCGCAAAATCTCGTTATCAGAACAACTGTAGTCCCTCCTTAGAGCTCCCACTCTAAAAATAAATTCTTGCACATTCATGGTTTTATTCGTGCCGTTAAATTTGACACCCCACTTGGCTAATTTAAATTTGTCCAACGACTAGTGCCGTCCTGGCATAGACATGGCCAAGTTGTACCCTTGCTGTGGTTGCGGCTGCGTGGCTGGCCTTGACCAAGCCTCCTGTGGATATCCAGGCTGAGAACCACTATACTGCTGGTAATTGGGCTGATGGCCTAGTGCAGGCTGCGCCCACATCTGTGGCTGTTGGCCATATGGGTGAACGGTCGGTTGGGCATACGGCAAAGTGTTTTGTGCTTGCAATATCTGCTGTGGCTGACCATATTGCTGTTCTATCGGTTGGGAGAATGGCAAATGACTTTGCTGCTGTCGCGGCAATTGTTGTGGCTGATAAGGCGTAACACCGGGAGTTCGCTGCTCATATACGCCTCCACTTCCAGCCGCATTTTGACCGACGGGCCCATAATTTGGAGCAGGAACCAACGGTGGTAGCTGCATATAAGTCGGCGGTACTTGTGGTGCTGCTGGCTGCCCATATACCGTTGGTTGTGCCTCCATAGAGGATCTGGATGCCTGCCGCGGCTGTACCTCCTGAGCGCCCGGTGGTATGTTTGCGGGCATAGCTGTTTGGCTGCGCGCGCCCTGTGACAGAAAGAGCTGTTTTATCTCATCAAGAGCTCTTTGAATCCTCTCATCTACTCTTCTCATCAGCTGGACTTGGTGCAAGCCAACCGACGCTTCAACTTGGTCTTGCAGTTCGTTAGCAGGCCTCTGTATTTCTCCCCTTTGGAGGCCGAAAACACTCTCACGCACCTCTCTGCGTATGTTCTGGGCTGCTTCGCTCAGAAATGGCCGGGATACTATGGTCTGATCAGCGATTTCGGAATTTATGGATGCATCGTGTGAGGTTTGCGTACTGAAGACAGGATGACCTATCCTAGCAGAGCTTCATTATAAATAAAATTTAAAAAGCGAAAACTGGTAAATATTATTTTTAAAATCGTTTTAAGAACATAAAAAAATAAAAATATTAAAAAAAATTTTCTTTTTAAAAAACCAAGATTCGAACCAGAGAACTCTCAGTTTCTAACTTAACACACCCCCTAGACAACTGAACCGTGAAGGAACGTTAATCGAATATCATTAAAATGAAATATGGCACGTTTACTGTTCACACAGTTGAGTTGTAATTACTTTTGATGTTTGTGTTCACCGCAATAGCAAAGTTGGGAAATATATTAACCAAAATAGTTTGTGCATGTACATATGTGTGTTTGTTTGTTTTCTTTTAACTTTTTTGGCGAGTTTTTAAGTAGCAAAAAAACACAGTTAGTTTCTATTTGTAAAAATTATTTCGTTAAATAGATGAAAAATAAACAAGGGGGACATCACATGGTTAAATTAAGTTCTCTCCTCATAAGGACCCAGAATATATATACTTTATAGGGTCTTAGATCAATATTGTAGAAATAACAAACGGAATGACAATGTTCCACTGATGGGATTTGTGGTACAATTGTACCAAATTTGGTACAATTGAAACTTAATTGTACACTGGTACAATTCATCTTTTTTTGAAACAATTTAAAAAAATACCCACGTAGTTTTATAATTTTTTTTAGGTGTATTAACTCAATTTTCATTTCAATAATACAATTTTTAAAACCATATCTCCAGCCCTGATCAAGTGTCTCCAAATTCCACTTTTGTTTTTGTGACACTGCCTACACTCTTGTCTGCCTTTGACAAGAAAAGAGAAATTTGGTATTAAACGTTTGTGCTGATAGATGAACAGCAGTTTAATTATTTTTATTTATTTCTTCAATTACATAACCGAGCCCTTAGGGCCTTTTATGGTTAATAATAGCTACTAACAAGACAACAAACTTCAGTTATTTATCAGAAACAATATATTTATGTTATAAACAATAAAAAAAATGTTACTTATGTATATAAAACTTAACGTAACTATCTTACAAACTATAAAGAAATCTTAAGTTTAAAAATAACAAAGACATAAAGAATGCTATGCATTCTATTTCCATATTACGCAGAAAGAAAATTCCAACACATTGGTTATTTTTCGTTTTAGTGAATTGACAAGTTATTTAGCGCTGCAAATTCCAACAATTTAGATTTAAATAAGTGCAGCGAATATGAAAATTTTCTTAGTTCTCTTGGCAACGTATTCCAGATTTTTGAAATCTGATATGATTGTCCAAAAGTGTTCAAACGTCTAATAGGAAAAATAATTTGAGGATTCCTTGTTGACCGAGAGAAATTCAAATTTTCAACAATATAATCAGGGTTATCATTTACAATGCATTTATAGAAAAATAATGATATTCTAATGGCAATAAAATTTTCAAAAGATGTCCGTAGAAAGGTAAGCGTATGCCGATTTACATGATCCCGAAATCTCAAACCAAAAACATAACGAATAATTCTGTTGAAAATAAGCTTAAATTTCTCAAGCACATAATTACCTGCGCCCGAAAAGACTTCCAAACAATATAGAATATGTGGCATTAAAACCGCCACAGCAACACGCCTTCTCACTGAACAAGGCAAGTAAATATTTAGAGAATACAGTCTTTTCAAGACAAATTATACCCGAGACGAAAGGTAATTAATATGAGGAGAAAAATTTAACAAATTTTCAATAACGACCCCTAGACATTTCATTTTGTCGACAAAAATAACAGGAACACCGTCAATAGTGATGTTTATATTATTTGTCTCAAATCCAAATCCCATCACTTTCGTTTTAACTCGGTTCACGTTGAAACCATTGTCATGAGCCCATGTTACCATCTCACGAATAACATAATTAACACCCTCCTCCAACACGTCGCACACTGGTTCATATTTTGAGAAGGCGGCCAAAATTATTTTTTTGTATGTTCTCCGATCTTAAAATTTTTTTATTCATGTGAAAGTAAATACTAGTGAACCTCGGGAGCCAAAAAATTTCAACCCTATTTCAACAATTTCATTGAGAACAGGGTCGTCCGAAATGGACTTTCTCAATATTTGGTTATAGTTTTGAATTTCTGAGTAAAATTTTGAAGTTGAAATGCTCATAACTTTTTTGTTTTTTAAGATTTTTTGACAGAATAAAATTTGTGAATTAGTTTATTTTATTAGCTACACGTGGTTTAAAGCATTAAACTCTGCGACCTCTAGAACTATGTATTTAATTTTTTTTTTTTTTTTAATGTCAAAATTTCTCGGAAATTTCCTACTTTATAGAGCATAAGTCCTGCCCGTCAAAACGCGTCAAAAAAAAATCTATACTCTCTTGTAGTCCAGAATCTAACCTACATTTCTATACCCCATTGTACACACGTCTGGGCACGACCTTGCAAACTACAGCAATTTCTGTGACCCAAAGTAAGATATTCGGTTAAAAAAATAAGTCCTGCAAGGACACATTACTGAAATTAAAGAAGATGAGTCTTAAAGAATTTTCGACATATAAAGCAGTTCAGGCCACATAAATTATCACAGGAGTACATTTTGAATTAATAAGACGATTCCAGATCATTTTACAAGTTATATCATGTAGCAGAAAGATAAATGCAAAAAAATTTGGCCAGTATGCAAATGAAACAGCAATTCTTTATAACAAAAAATACTCTTGGAGACATATGCCAACCACAGTTCATAAAATTTTATACCATGGGGAACAAATATTTCAACACAATATGCTACCAGTTGGAGATCTATCTGAAGAAGCGCAAGAAAAAAGGAACAAAGACTACAGATTCTTCCGCGAGCATCTATCTATATATATAAAAATGAAAAATGTTTGTATGTTTGTGTGTTTGTTTGTTTGTTGGCTTATAGACTCCGAAACTACTGAACCGATTTTCCTGAAATTTTTACAGTAACATCACGTGAGCCCTAAAAATAAAATAGGCTACTTATTTTTTCGATAGGGACAAGGGAATTGGTACCCCCCATAGGATGCCAATATTAATTATCGCATATCTTAAGAGCCGCTGGACGCATTTTGCCGAACTTTTTGTAGTAGGATCTTCTGAGCCCCAAAATTGAAATAAAATTGCAGCGGGGGAAGTGTCACCCCCATAGGACGCCAATGTTTAATATCGCATATCTTAAGAATTGTTATAGTAAGAATGTTCAAACTTTGTAGAAGTCACTCTTATGGTATACCACACTTTTGAGAAAAAAAATAAAGCGGGTAGGCGCAGGGGGGAAATACCTCCCATAGGATGTATATATTAAATATCTCTCATTTCAAAGTGGTTAAAGAAGTGTAGCGAAGCTCACCGGGTTAAGCTAGTTAATATATAAAAATAAAATACACATACATCTCAAACCAAAAATAAAAGTTGAATTACCTAAAATGTTATCGATAGCCAAGAATGCTATTTGGGCATTTTTCAAAATATTCCTTTTCAGTTGTATCCTTATAACAACTCGTCTCGTCCCAAAAAAGCCAACCTTTGGCCCCTGTGAATATTGGGACTAAAAAATTTACAGGGGCCAAATATTGGCATTTTCTGACAGGATCTAAGTTCGACAATAAAAAACTAAGTATCAGTTGTAAAATACAAGAGAAATAATAAAATAAAAAAATAAAAAATTATAAAAAAATCATATTTGAAATATTCAACTTTTACACCGAAACTCAACAAAAAAATGAAAATGCATTTTGAACTCCCCATAACTTTTGCTCCTATCAGTCGAATTTTACGTTTTAAAGTGCAAATTAAAGCCTAACATCGCACCTATCGAGCAAAAAAAAATACCGATCCAGTCAAAAGTTATGGAATTTTGACCGCCTTCTCGTTAAATTTCCCACTGTGCGTCGAGGAACTCAGCAGCAGAATAACAAACAAATTGTACATCGTCAGCATAGACGAAAGGTTTACAGGACACGCCATTAAATGCCTCTAACAGGTCATTAATATAAATCATAAAGAGAAGCGGTCCAAGTTTTGCCAAAGTTTAAGTCTTCAAATCGTCTTCCCTTGCAGAAGTTTTATAGAAATAAGCGGTATTCAGTATTGGTAGTAAAATACCCTTGCAGACTTTGTTAATCTTATTTTTTCTATCTCTCTCTCTCTCTTTTTTAGCAAATTCATTACTTTACAATAAATACCAAAAAGACACTCACTTTGTAGTATAAAATCGAATTAAGTAAAACGGACATTTACACTTAACACAAGGGTAAAAACCGCTATTGTAAATAGGTACATAGGTATTCAAATTCCTTTTTTTTTTTTTTTGTAATTCCCTATGCTAATCCCCGCGAAGCTTGACGCTTGTCTGCTGGAAAGAAACCAGAGTCTCTGGCGGGAATCGAACCCGCAACCCCGGGGTTGATAGACTAGCTCACTACTAGCTAGCCTACCGGGGCACTCACCCAAAATATTTTTCTTATGATAAACCTACGTCAAGATAATTTTGGCACGCCGATTTGCCTTTATAAAATGTTTTCGTTATGACATCTTTTGAATAAAAAAGAAGAAACCCAAAGCAAACGATGAAAACATCTTTTATATAGGTAAATTGTTACATATGCAATGGTCTTGTAGCATTGGCGTGCTAAATAAGTAAAAAAAAATTCAAAATTCAAAAATTCAATTCTTTGAATAGGTAATTGAATATTTAAATAAGAATTTAAGAAAATTTGCTCCGATCTTTAAGATATGAAACGGAACTATTTAAACAAAATTAATTACCTATAAAAAGAGAAAAATACCTATAAACAAAATTAATTAAAACAAGTTAGAGTGCTATATTCGGCTGTGCCGAATCTTTGATACCCTCCACCGACACTTCGAATGTTTTAGGAGTAATATTTGTATGATGTCTATTTATTATTACAATCTTTATAAAAACAGACATCTGCATTAAAATTTGTTGCGGTTTACACCTATATAAAATTATTGACCGACAATCAGAATCAGTTTTAAAAAGCTTGAGTAGAATATCAGTTTAAGCTGAACTTAAATGATTTTCAGGAGAACAAATAATATAAAAGCCATGGTAAGTTATGAACTAATCATCCCAAATTCTGCGGAACGATTTCTGGTATTAAAAAACATAAATTTCAATAAAGCGGTGCAATAAGTTTAAGCGTTTGCAGTGAATTTCAGAAGGCTGCTAAAATGGAATCTAAGGTAAATTATGAACCGTATATCACAAAATTGCATACCATTTTTTCTGGCCATATGAAGCTAAACTGGAAGAAAGTTTACCGCGTATATAATTATTTTACCAGAGTGGGCTTTAAATGAGGCCTATGGTAAGTTATGCACCGATCTTTACCAAATTTCACAGTGTCATTTCTAGTTCTATAAAACTGTGATGTACCAAATTTTGTTATTATAGCATTATTTTTTACGTTTTTAGGCGTACTAAGCTGTTTTCCGGGAGTAAGGTTTATATAGGGCCTAGGGTAAATTATGAACCGATCTTCACGAAATTTCACGGTCTTATTTCTAGTCCTATAAAACTTTAATGTTCCAAATTTTGTTATGATTGCATTATTTTTTACGGATTTAGGCGTACTAAACTGTTTTCCGGAAGTAGGGTTTATATGGGGCCTTGGGTAAATTATGAACCGATCTTCACGAAATTACATAATTTTATTTCTTGTCCTATAAAACTTTGATGTACCAAATTTTGTTATGATAGCATTATTTTTTACGGATTTAGGCGCACTAAACTGTTTTCCGGAAGTGGGGTTATTATGGAGCCTAGGGTAAATTATGCACCGATCTTCACAAAATTTTACAGCGTGATTTCCAGTTAAAAAAGCCGAATTCTTGCAAAATCGTATGTTATTCTGTGCATCCATTTATGTAAGTTTTTGTAACAAAATTATCAATTTTTTTAGGTGGTGGTTCCACATTTTGATTCATAAAACTGCTTAGGATAACTACAAGCAATTTGACACCCAGTTTGTTTAGTTCTTTTGAGTTTTTCGAAAGTGAGCGTGTTTTCAACAGACGGACATGGCTAAATCGACTTAGAATTACTCAAGGACCCAGAATATATATACTTTATGGGGTCTGAGATGAATAATAAAAAAGTTTCACACGGAATGACAAACTTAATATACCCTCTTCACAACTAATTGTGGTGGAGGGTATAAAAAGGGTATAAAAATAAAATAAAAAAGAGGGTAAATGAAAAGGCGTAAATATGTATAAAATATATGTAGGTATATAACATTTATAAATATATTTAACAAATTTTAAAAAGTCAAAAACCGTTCAATTTCTTCTTAGTTTAAAAAAAAATTTTAAAAACCAAAAAAAACAAATAGTAATGAGTGGGACTCGAACCCTCAATTTTTGGTAAAGTTCGGTAAAATGGGAGTAAATAAAAAGGCCTCTCACTTATAGATAAAAATGTACAAAAGTACGGGAACAACCCAGTAAAAACTTCGCCTACTTTTTCAAAATGAATAGCTTCTTTAACTCATTATTTTGTAGCTTTCTTCTATAACTACATATATAACAACTTCCATAACTACTTTTTTCTGGATGTATGCATGTAAAAAAAATAATGACTTACTTTTTAATGCGTTCATTTTGGGACATCCCTTGTAAAATTCATTGGTTCTTTCAGTAGAATTGTAAGTAGTGCTCCTATGTTTTTCTGATTACTCAACACATTATTTTGTAGGCGAAGTTTTTACTGGGAATAAAACCAAATTTCTGATCCAAAAGAAAACGTTAATATGAATTATGTTAAAACAAATCATAAATGACACATTAACGTGCATAAAATTAAAATGCAGGGGTTTACTTATGTATATATTTCAACATTTTCTATTCTTTATTTTATAAATATTTCTTGTATTAATTATTTTGGTTAACTTGCTTGCAGTTTTTTATTTATTTTTGACACAGCTAATTGTTTAATAATTTTATAAATTTGCCCAAAGAAAAAGTAGTTAAAAAAAAGTGTACAATCTCATATTATTTCCATGTTCCTGCGTCATAAAGGTAATTTGACCCCTTAGTTTTTTGTTGTTTTTTTCTTCTTACAATCATATTACGGATGTTTAATTATCTTTTCTATCTATACTGATCAATTAAAAGTCATTAAACTTTAGTTTGTAATAATAGTCAACATGAGTAAGCAGACTACAGAATAAAAATTGGGAATTAAGCACGTCAAACAAAATCTTGTTAATTAAAATTTTGTATTTCCACGAAAAATTACTTTGATAATTAAAAATATTCTTTAAATTATTGTAATTAAAGTAAAAAATATTCAATTATAAGCAATTTACATACAATTAATGGCGAAAGTTTTTAAATTAAAGATACAATTAATCGAAAATGTTTCATTTCGAAATTTATAACTACACATAACATGTAATTGAAAATGTTAAATTACAATTTCCTTACAGTTTTCTAGGATATGTTAGCAACAAAATGTATACCTCTAGCAATTTAGTGCAAAAAAACAAATGTTTATTAAGACCTCCCAGTTCTGCATTTTATTGAGTGCATGCTGCTTTGATAATGTACTAAATTTAATTAACACTTGCACACACAACACATACCGCATGCAAATATACGCACGCATTTACAAATCTACTGACATTTACGCTTTAAGGCTTACATTTGTTTAAATCATATAAAAAGACAGAATATTCTAAAATGACAAACGCAGACCGATGATGGCAAAGGAAGTTTTGAATTTGTACTTACTTGTTTTCCGAACTGTGCTTTTTTGCGCTTAATTGTACCAAACAACATTTTCTATAGTATTTATGGTATTAATAGAATTTTTAATATTTAACTGGTAGGCTAGTTGGTAGCGAGCTTGTCTATCAGTACCGGGGTTACGGGTTCGATTCCCACCAGAGACTCTGGCTTCTTTCCTGCGGGATAAACTTAGGAAATTAAAAAAATAACCATGCAATCATATGTGGAGATGGTATAATGCATTTGTGCTAATAATGTGTGTAAAACAGTGCATACTGATCGACTCGGGATCTTTTTCTGAAACGATCTACCGATGTCCGTCCGGCTGGCTGTCCATGTTAACTTTATGCGCAAATTACAGGCCGTCATGTCACATGGAAGAATCTTAATAAAACCGGAGGGAATCGGTTCACAATTTCACAAAGCCCCCACACAAAATTCTTTCCGGATTTGTCTTTGTACTCATAACCCGTCTTATTATGCCGGTATATAGATTCAATTAGGCCGAAAAATATTTGATCGTAACCTTAATCCATATCGTCCCAATGTTCGATTTTTCGAACAGTAATTTTAACGCGTTTTTGTAATTTTTTTTAGTTAAGACAAAGAACTAATTTTTTTAAACAATACCCAGTAAAAACTTCGCCTACTTTTTCAAAATGAATAGCTTCTTTAACTCATTATTTTGTAGCTTTCATCTATAACTACATCTACAACAACTTCTATAACTACTTTTTTCTGGATGTATGCAAGTAAAAAAATAATGACTTACTTTTTAATGCGTTCATTTTGGGACATCCCTTGTAAAATTCATTGGTTCTTTCAGTAGAATTGTAAGTAGTGCTCTTATGTTTTTCTGATTACTCAACACATTATTTTGTAGGCGAAGTTTTTACTGGGTAATATATTGTAAATGGTTAGCTACAAATATAAAAATAAAAGTTCTTACCCACTTCACTCCTCCCTTGTATAACAAGGGGGAAGAAAAAACATTAATTTTAGCATAATTTTAATAAATTAAAAATTTGTATAAAATAAAAAAAAATTAAAAATGTGAAAATGCAGTTCCATTAAAAAACGATTAAACTTTCAACAACAGCAAAAACATTTCCGTGTTTTTCAATTATGTTTTTGTTATTTGACTTTAAAAAGCAGTGTTCGATTTTTCGAACACTGGGCACTATTTAGCACTTTTGTTTTTTCTCTGAAAGGCTAACTTTCTAACCATTTTTAACGCATTTGAATAAATGTAAATAATTTATTCTGTTTTGCTGAACAATAAAAAGCTTATGAACAATCAGCGTTCTGTGAGAAATGTTTATCGTGCAATTCGAGGAACTTACGGTGCGCAGAATCGGCCTACTACAGCTGTAGCTGAGAGTGCAATCATTGCACATAGGGGTTTTTTGCCAATCGTGCCGGACATAACTTTTTGTTTTAGCTTATTTTGCTTCTTAAAAGTTATTGAGTGCCCCTAGATCGATGAAACTTGGCAGAAATATGTGATATTGTCATAGGCAGGTAAACCTCAAAAATAAATAAAATCGGACCTAGGAGGAAAAGGTTCCCCCTAAAAGAACTAATCCAACCTCTGAAAAAAATGCAATTTTTTTTAAAGTTTTCCCATACTTTTGTTTGGCAAATGCAACTTTTAACGTCGGAGAAAGTTAAAAAACCTAAAATAAGGCCCATGAGATCGTAAAATTACACTTTTCGCCCCCGCCCCCTTTTGAGGGTTACATAAAATAATATAAAAAAAAAAAATGTAAATATTAAAAGAAATAGATTACTTACGCCTTAATACTATAAAAATTAAATTTTTGAACTTTTATGGGTAGGCGGAGGTATCCCTCCAAACCCGCCCCCCCTCGCCGGAACGACCCTGTAAAAAAAAGTTTTTTTTGCTAATTTCCAAAACATATTAATTTTTAAGATTTTATGTGACTTTTATGTATTTTATAGTATTTAATTTATCTGAAAATAAATTTTATTTAAAATAACTTCTCTTTTGCACTAAGATGATGATGAGTGCCATGGTTCTTCTTCGTCTGCTTCTTCAAAATCCTCTTCTGAATCTGAATTCTCTTCAGAGCCAAGTACAGTTGGAAGCATAAAAGAAATTGCTTCTTTCGTAAAGGGTAATGACCTTTTTTTTGGAGTTGGTCTTATACTAGTAATCAGTGGGTCAGAACTGAGCAAAAGTCTATTTATAATATCTTTGTTACACCGAACCTTCGAAAACTTTCTAGCAAAATTCTGCCTGTAAAGCCGAAAATGTTTATTTCGTGCCTCAGACGCTTCTTCTGATAAAAGCCCGATAGGCAACAATGCCTCACTCGTTACAGTTGCGCCATGTATTATACACTTTTTCCATTTTACTCTCAAAGCTTCAAAATGGTTCAGATAACAATTTTATGCTATAACCACAAAAAAACTAAGTACCTAGAGCCCAGATTTTATTTTATTTTTGTTGTTAATGATTTTAAAAGTTATGCAAAACAGGTACATTTATTTTGCACCATAAAATAACGTCATTTAGCGGCCGCACAGGTGGTTAAAACCCGTTACTTACTGTTTCGCACATCCCATTTTTACACAGGTAATCAGTGATGTTAGATGTTTTTTTCGAAATATCGTCAAAATTTAAAAAAAAAATCGTCAAAATCGTCAGTAGTTTTGAAAAAAACCGTAAAAAAATCGTCATATAAAAAAATCGTTTTTTTATAAACACGGATATATTACTCTATTAAAACATAAAAAAATATTAAGTATAAAATCATACAAAACCAAAAAATATAGAATTTTTAATACTTAAGACGATTTGGTGCGGCTTTGATATTGCTCTCCGGAGATTTTCGTCAAACAATTCCCGTCATCCCCAAATCTTCTGCTGCAGATGAACTTAACGCCTACCTGAAATCGTCGTCTTTGTGGAGGCATGTCCAGAAGTTGCAATTGACCGCAAACATTAGAGTCGTGTTGCAGAACGACCCATCGGCTGCTGAATTCTCGAGACAACTGCTGGAGCTTGGCAACGGCCAAATTCCTATTGATGTTTCGAATGGATTGATATCGTTCCCTGAAAATTTTTGTGAATTCACATCGTCCAAGGAGGAGCTCATCAGCAAAGTGTTCCCCGACATTGCACAAAACTACAAAAATCTCGATTGGATTGGTGAACGGGCAATAATAGCAGCAAAGAATAAGGACGTCGATAACTTAAACTTAATTATTCAAAGTTAAATCGCAGGACAACTACATATAGGGTTCCCAACTTTTTTTGTTGCAATTAAAGTACATTGATTATTAAAGGTTAAGAAAAAAAGTACACAGTATAAATATAAAGTCCAATTAATTTCTTTTTATTGTTATATTTAAAAATGTTTTTTATTGCTTTTCGCAAGTTTTATCAAACAATTACACTGTGCTAGAATTTGGCAACTGGCGCTTAAACCTTTTTCGGGTACGCTGAATCCAATACCGATTCAAAAACGGTTCAGTTTATTGAAATTACATACTAAAAAAAAACGAAAATCCGCAATAAAATTTCCTTTAAACGTTAAATTTTTTTCTAACATGCGCTGTCGTTTTAGAAACATATTTTTTTTTTTTTTGGCAACAAAAATAATTTTTAATCAACATTTCATAAATCGCAATATTTGTATGGGAGCCCCCTTAAGAAGTGGTGATAAGGGGCAAGTATGTCTCGAAAAATTGTTAAGGAGACTCCTTGGCTGTTATGGTACGTTTTCTTCAATATATTTCTAGTCTGTATTAAACTTTTTGTATGGGAACCCCTTAAGGAATGGACATTTTTAAATTTTGTTTTAAATATTAGTTAAACGAGTCACTTTTGTGCTCGCGATCTAAAAGCAGGCAGTAATTTGAAGGAGTTTTGCACTCGTGTTTTAAAAGCAGGCAGTTATTGTACTCAAATAAAACAAACAAGTGAAATAGTGCTGTCAGATTATTTTTTTTTTTCGAAAAATCGTCCTGCCAATATAAAAAAAACATCAAAAAATGGCCCTGACTAATATTAACTAGTTGTTTTTTAGTTTTTCTAAAAAAAAACTTGTACAATAATGGCTAATAAACCACTGATGGCTTAAACGCTGGTTTAGTTGAACTAAACTTGAATTTATATGTAGTTTAAACTCAGCAACTATAAATCATTCTCCTATGTGTTATATGTGGTAAAAAAAATAACATGTGACAGCACTACGATAAATCTTATCAAATTTTTTCCCCGATTTTTGTTTCAAAGAAATGTTTTTCTTAACTCTATTGAATGCACTGTGTTAGTGGCAAATTGAAAAAACTGCAATTTTTCCGCATCTTCATTTTTCATTGGTCAAAAAAAGCTTTTACTTCTGATACATTAAATGTAAACAGTCGCAGTCAAACCAGCTCGAAAATAGAAAAGTTGTGTACAAATTTTCGTTTTTTGTTCGACAGTTTTTGGTTTCAACTGCAGTTTTTTAAACCCTGGCTGGACCCTCTGTTGGTTAAGCTTATTTGACTACATACGCATTATGAAATGAAAATAGCAATTATAGCGCACGAAAGGTAGAAGCACTACACAGAGAAAACAGATTCGTGGTCACAACCGAATTTGTCGCCAATCGAATTTCGTCGGTTGCATGTGCTATCACACAATTCGGTTACGAATACTGAAAATTTCGTTGCTAAGCTTAATATTTTTGATAGCAACATTTGAATTTTAGTACCAAGGTATATTTACAACAGGTAGTCTCGGAAAGCCAGCTGGTTATTTTTTATTTGCTTGTTTTGTGATACAAACTGTCAAATGTTCCATAGTAAACAAGTAAACAAGTTTTTTGTCCTTATCTTTTGTCTCTTTTCAACCCCTTTGCTGTTTGACAGTTCGTATCACATAACAACAATAAAAAGCCCTGTTGTTTGTTTTATTGTACAATTGTTGTAATCTCGCGGCTACCTGCTATAAATATACCTTGTTTAGTACACTATCAGTTATAACCACAGATATTATTAGTTGTTAGTATAATTATTAGAAAACAAAATTATGCTTTTACCCGAATATATGATAGATGCAACTGAATTAACACATAATTGGTGGTTGTAACAAAAGATTTGGTTGAATTTATCAATATAGTTTTTCAACCGCTTCCATAACCCATTTACTAGGTTTTTATATAGAAAATCAAAATTATTCCAATAAACTCCATGTTTTGCTTATTTTTTTTTTAATTTTATCGTTTCTACATTGTTTAATTAATTAATTATTTACAAATTTAAATATGTACACACAGAAAACAAATTGGTTTCAAAGCGGTTGCAGTAATAAAATATTGATCAGAAAATATAATTTATTATTGCAACTATTAAAAATGTGTAACTCTAACTGATTTTTAATACTAACGATTGTTAAAGCGTAATTCTAACTGAAATATGAGTCCTTCAATTCTTTTATTAAAACCTTTTCTTTAGCTTCACTTATTAAAATCAAATCTTGAAACGTTAATTTAACCGCCTTGTACTCAATGCAAATGGTTGAAACTTTTGTAGTGGTGTGTTGTGGTCATCTGTTTGTGGGACAAACAGAGACGAAGAAAAAGACACATAGAGTGGCCAGATTGCCAGCGGCGCTGGTATGCCCGCGTTTAGCTCGGCTGAAGCTCGCCGGATGGGATGGTTCTTGCCGGCAATCTGCACCATACACACACACTAACACAAAAATCATACCAGCTAATGGTTTAATTAAATTTTTAGGGGCTAAAAGTAGTCCTGCATCTCCCTACCGGTCATAGCTATACACAAATACATTGCCCTCCCACTCGAGAACTTCGTCTCGCCATGACGTCATCTTCATCGACGTCCCAAATCCGACCTGCAAACATTACTTCCCCTACTTACCGCCGCTTATAGTTTAAGTTAGCCAATCATATTAAATGATAACACTTGCAATAAATTTCATTTAAACATTATAAAACTTATTTACTTTATTTAAAAACAATTTTAAATTAATTTTAATTATGGTAACATAATTTACAAAAAATAAATTTTAGCAACCTTCACAAAATCAATTTAGAAAAATTACTAAGAATTTAATTTGTATTAGACAAAATTTTCATTCATATTTAATTTTCAAGTATTCTAATCTTCTTCTTTTTCCTCTCTACTTTTCCCTCGAGGCTAAATTTATTCCTTCAGGTATAAATGTGCGGATGACAGGAACTGCCGTCCGTCCGTCACGTGTCCTTCCTACTTCCTGTTATAGGTGAGTCGCTTGTTACCAATCAAAACCTATATATATATATATGAATTTTCCTTCTAATGCTTTTTTCTTTTGCTGTTTTCTAGGGTAGGAAAAACCGATTTCACCCTCCGGGCAATTAACCCAACGAATACAGATAGGCCTGAGCTCACCCCTAATCTGACGCGTACCTGGCCTAATATTCAACCAGGGACTGAATACACGGGTAAATAAATAATACCGTTTTCCCTATGCACCAAAAACACATATATATATATATATATATATTTAATTTAACATTTGTCCGTTGCAGTTGTCCGTCGTATCTGTCGAAGTCACACAAATTGGCAGAGTACCTGACTTCGGCACGGATGATGTTGTACCGAAGAACCGATAATTTTGTTCCCACGGTGGATGTGGCGGCGATGACGTAGTGGCTGGATTGTATGGCTTATCTTTACTTTTATTTCCAAGGATTTCAGCCCGATATAACATTTCAGTTTCTAAGTTCTTTCTTAGTTCTAACGTTTTCAATTAATTTAATCGCTGTTTTCACTTTTTAATTTCTTATCGCAATTAATATTTTGTGTAATAGATTTTTAAGTTTATAGCTTTACGTTCTAATTCTTTCCGTACTCGACGGTGTTTCACATGTAAATCTAACTATTTAGTTCTATTAAAGTTTTATTATTTGTTTTCTTTAAAATTGCAATTTTATGCTACTGCATATTGTTTTTCTTTTTTTTGCTGTGAAACAACTCACTTTTAAGATGATAAAATAAATTATTTAAAACCAATTTTGTTCTTTGACTTTCTTTTTTTTTTTGTTTGTTGAAGTTGTTCTTTTTCCTTGAATTTTACATTTACTGCACTTTTCCATACATGCCACCACTTACCACATCTTCTCTTGCCAAAAAAAAATAAAAAAAGGGCCGACATCTTGCTCTTTGGCGGCCAAGAAAGCTCGGTCGAGCAAAATGTCGGAATTTCTTCATTTTTCCTTTATTTGCCCACCAGACAATTTTCAGCAATTGCATCTCCAATTGTTTGTCTGTTTGTTTGTTTAAATTTTTTTTCTTAATCTTCTCTACTTGTAAATATTTCCCTTTCTCTTTCTACCTCTAGCTTTGTCCCTTTCTTGCTATAAATACTGGCGTTGCCAACCCATACTAATTCTTAGCCTCCTAAGGGGTACACACGACAAACCCAACCATTTTTCAGTCCATCCGTGGATGCAGAATGGGACGGAAATGATTTTCTCACTTTCCTAACTATGCTCTTATATTCCTGGGATTTTGGGGATTCAGAAATTCCCATAACAAAAAAACTGCACGGTAACACTGATCAGAAACTCACCACTATTGACAAATTTTACTACCCTGTGGCAACTCCCCACTGATTGTGAATAAACAGCTGCAATCAATGAAACCGAAAGGGAGGAGGAGGAATAGAAAACTACGCACAAACGTATGCGTAAAAATTTTCTCAATGGCGGTGGTAGACAAAGGTATGTATTATTTTAAATTTCTTTACTACATAGTTTTTTTATTTATCAAAATATCACAAATTTAGGCAAAATATTAATTAAACCTTTTTATTTAGATTTACTTTTCAGGAAACCATGAAGGATGCTGCAGATTCTGGCGAGATAAGGGTAAGTAAAACTAATATTCCAATTTACATAAAGAACGGTGTGTAAAATTTTTTTATATTTTTCAGGAATGTGGTTCCCGTTATCAACTGAAGGACGCCCATTTCTGCTGCAGACCAAAAACACAAGGTAAGCGAACATGTATTTTATTACGTATTTAAAAGTGCAACAACAAAACCTATGTGAAATTTCATTATTTGCCAGAATACAGTGTGTGACAAAAGTGTGTATGTAATAAAAAGTGAAAAAAACAAAAACTTGAAAAACTTTTAATAACGATTTGCGCCGGAAGAAAAATTTAGATTTGTGCTATATTTTCGAAACTACAGTTCGGGACAAAAGTGAAGTGAAAAACGAAAATAAAATATAAAAACTAAAAGTAAAACTTAATTTTGAAATATTTCCGGAAAACGGGCGTGTGTCGGTATAACACAATAAAATTGATATCGGAAATCACAGTGGGTGCGAAAAGTGAAGTGAGTAAATAAATTATTGGTAAAGTGAAAACAAAATTAGAAAATCTGTGTTAATTGAACAAGTGAGCAAAAAACAAAATTTATATGCAGTGAAAAAGAAAAGTTGAGCGATAATAAAAAAATTTTAGTAGCAACTGAGCTAAGTGCAAAAACAAAAATTGGTGTGTGATAAATTTCAAGTGGCGTGAATAAAAACTAAATTTTTAAAATTACAGTGCCTGCAAAAAGTGAACGTAAAAAAAATATTTAACGGGTTTCCAGTATTAACGCAATCTTTATTCCTACCAAGAGCGGCAAACTATTGCAACAGTGGAACCTCGCTATAAAAAAACAAATTTTAAGAGAAATTAAGAACAATTTAATTTGAAATGTTAAAACTTAACAACTAACTATTGCCATTAGAAGACAACCTACATTGTGCAAACCGTGAAAGTGCCAAAATAAAAATGAAGATACAAAAAACGATTATTACAGATAGATTTAATTCATCTTTTTTTTTCCTTGTAACTTTTGCATATTTTGAAGATTTTCGCGTAATTTTTTTTTGTGCTTAGTGTTTTCTTGGAAAAATTTTTTTTTGCATATTTCATTTTAAATTTTTTTTTTGTATTTTTTTTTTGTAATTTTTTTGTAAAAACTTGAAAAATTTTTGCATATATTCTCTTTTTTCTTATGTTTTTTTTCTATACCTTTTTTTTGTATAATTTTTTTATTTGTATTTTTTTCCCAAAATTTTTCATTTCAGATTGAGAAGAATTGCGAAAAGAAACTGGCTAAAACAAAAAAAAAAAAATCGTTTTAAGAATCCTACTAATTTACTTTATTTCCCCAATTTCTTTACAGAAAATAATAATGCAATCCCTGGTGAAGAAATTTAAAACTAAAACTTGACGACCGCTCCTAACGACTCAGGTAAGTCCTGCATACATAGCTTGAGGGGAAATGCAAGGACTAAGACCACCAAAAATTTCAGGCTAAAACCTCCGATCTTTGGCGAGAAATACTTCTTGACATTTCCGCTTTACATAAAGTAAAAACTAAATCCCTAAACAGACTACAATAAATTCTACTGACCTCGAAGGTTTCTAAAGGAGCAACCTAAACCATAACAAAAAAAAATCCATAAAATCATTCCTTTGGAAAATTTCATCGTCAGCAAAATAAAATAAAAAATAAAAAAAATTATAAAAGATTAATAAAGTTTCCTTTTCCCCAGGGTCTTTGGAATTCAATTGCCCTTGGAAGGACGAACAACTGGAAATAAGGCCATATAAAAAAACAATTCATGGGTATCGGCAAGTATTTATAAAAACACATAAATTTAATTTTAACTAAAAGTAGAACTATCACTAAAGTCTCTCGAAAACTCTTTTTCAGAAAACAACAATCACAACATGCGAAGCTTGCACTAACAACGGGTGAGTGTACAACTCTAATTATATAGGTAGAAATAGTGTATTTGTAGTATATATTAGCACCTCTATATGTAGTCATATTTAAAGATAAAAAAAAAAAAAAAATCTGTTACCGTCGCGAAACTCCCGCAGTGATAACAAAAAGTAGTGAGCCTATAGATATTCAGGAAATTATATATTATGGAAATCGAAAACGTTAAACGAAAAAATTTTAAGAGTCGTTTTTCAAAAAGATTTCTGTAATAAAAAAAAAAAATCACGACAATTATTATACAAATAATGCTCTATTAGCAAAAATTGTAAAATTAATTAAGAAAATTTTTAGGAAAATTAGTTACGTTACGCCCCCTTTTAAAAAAACGGATTTTAGGTAGAATTGTGCCAGGTTTAGATATTGATGTTTTACTGAACCCAACTGACGGTTCAGTACGACCGCTCATTCATGTTAGGGTCCGTGTGCTTCTTGTTGTAAGAATGAACAATCACATGTTTGCCCACAAATATGGATTGCGCCAATTATTTAATTTTGTTTTCGACTCGCTGTAAGAGCGGACTCATAAAGATGTTATTGCTCTAGGGGACTAATAACTCTTAGCCCTTAATAGCATAGTTCTCCAGGGTGACGATGGAGTTACCCCAATAGAGTAATAACGGTTACACATGTAGCCAATTCAGAAACGTAAGCTTTAGTCGAGCAAAAAAACATAATTCCTTCATTCTGAACAGCGACTGAATCCACAGACCAATTACATAAATGAACGGTATTTCAAATCCCAGTTCAGATCATAATTCATAAATATCTATACCACTCACAATTTTTTTTCCCTATCAAACGTTTGAGTTGACTCAGAAAAAAACCCTTTTTTTTGTTTAAAACTTCAGTTACGTTTTCGTATATAAAATTAAAAGAAAATATATGAAATGTTTCGGGAAGACTAAAGCTACGGTCACACTTGTCAAATATTTGACGAAAAAAACGGGACCAACAGGCAAACTATATAATCATTTCCTTTAATTCCAATATTTATTTGGATTATAGTACCACATCTTGCAAAGAATAGTCTTTTGCTATGTCTAGTAGTATAATTAGTTTATTTTGTGTTATTTAGATCATGTTAAATCTCCCTAACTATTAACAAAAGTAGTGGTTATGCATATTTGGTCAAATATTTAATAAGTGTGACCGTAGCTTAAGAAAAAAATACAAAATTGTTGCTTCCCTTTGCGAACCAATTCTAAGCTCCGTATTAAAAAAAATTCTGTTATTAAATACAAGTATACAAAACAAGTTTTGTACGCAAATTTTACTTAATAAACGTTTGTTAAATTTCTCTATCGTTTATAAATGCGTGAATAGGGTAATTCAGTGCAAAGAAAAAACATAATTGTTGCAAATAATAAAAAAAAATTATTTTAGAAAAATAGGTAATTAAAGTCACGGCTACTTATCAGCCGGATCTAAATGTTCTAGACGGGTAGATATTTAGGCGGAAACGCTTGGACTAGAACCACCAAAGATATTAAAGCTATTGCTTTAAGTCTTTGGCGTGAAATACCCCCAACGATTTCCCTTGCATATCCTAGATTTCATACAGACTGCCCCCTACAGACTTTACTATTCGACACTTCAGAAACTTCCGGGCGAATTTGGCGTTAACATTATTTTTAAAATCGCTTAGCTGAAAGTTGCGACGGTAGACTTCCTGACCAGGTATAAATTTAACTTGACGACACCGCGTATTATACGACTTTTCATTTCCGACGTAAGCTTTATGGAGGTTTTCGCGTATGTTTTGTCGAATCATTTCCATTCTCGCGGCCTTAGGCACAATGTCCAATTCGGACTTATTTAAACTCTTGAGTTTACGAGCTAAACTATACAAGCTACCATGACCAACCATATTCATGCCGAATAAGGCAAAATAAGGTGTTACCCCTTCGGACAAATACTTGTCCCATTCAGTGTGGTCTTTCCGCAAATACGATCTTACAGCTGCCAAAACAGACTGGTTCACGCGTTCCGACGCGTTTGCCTGTGGTGCATGTATTGCGGTTCTAGCGTGCTTAATTCCAAAATTGTTAATCATATCAGCAAATTCTTTGCTTATAAACTGTTTTCCATTGTCTGAGACAATGGTTTCAGGAGTTCCAAATTTATGGAAAACCTCTGATATTAAAAATCTTATAACATTTTTGGTGCTGGCTTTCGGCAATGCCTTAAGAAAAAAAAACTTTGTTAGATGGTCGAAAACAATAAAAATATAAACGTTACCCTTTTTCGACCGCGGGTACGGACCGAGAAAATCTATAAATATTCTTTGAAAAGGTCTTTCGCTACGCGTTTCCGAACCCATTGGTGGTCTTAGCGTTACATTCGCGGGTTTTGATTCTTTGCATGTTTGACAATTTAACACAAAATTTCTTATTTGTACGTTTTGATTCGGCCAATAAAAATACTCTTTGACGCGATGCAAAGTTTTACCCACGCCTCCATGAGACGCTTGCGTGGAGTCATGACATGCCCTTATAATACCCTCTGTCAACTCCAAGGGTACCCACAATTTCCAAGCGAAATCCTCATTAAGCGCTACACCGTCATAAGGCCTGGTACACTTATAGACAAAACCATCGACGACTTTTAAATCAGGTAATTGATCCGAATTGCCTTCGATTGTAGAAATCAATTGTAAGTAATCTTCTGACCGAAAAGCTTCCGAGTTTAAATCTACGACCTTAGGTACATTTAGCGAGATTTCGTCCATATCATAGCGCGACAGGGTATCGGGTACTACATTCTGCCTCCCCTGCCTGTGCTCTATCGTAAAATCATAGGCCTGCAGATGTAGACTCCACCTTGCTAAACGACCGGTTAAGTCCTTATGACCCATAAGCCATTTCAGGCTGCTATGATCCGTAATGACGGTGAATGGCATCAGTTCAATATAGGGCCTAAACTTCTTAATCGCCAGGACCACAGCCAAGCATTCCCTTTCAGTCACTGAATAATTTTTC
Source organism: Pollenia angustigena (assembly GCA_930367215.1). Classification (NCBI taxonomy): domain Eukaryota; kingdom Metazoa; phylum Arthropoda; class Insecta; order Diptera; family Polleniidae; genus Pollenia; species Pollenia angustigena. The sequence goes on from OV884059.1 coordinate 225,062,119, forward strand.
TGCGAGAAATAGGCTATTGGGTGCTCACCATCAGATTCGTCTTTCTGGAAAAGAACTGCCCCAATACCTACATCAGACGCATCACACTGAACGTAAAAATGCTTGCTGAAGTCAGGGTGATTAAGCAGTGGACTAGAAATCAGAGCTTTCTTGAGACGATCAAACGCGACCTTAGCTTCCTCTGAAAACTTGAATTGCTTACCCCTCTTCAGCGATTCAAAGATTGGAGCTGCAATGGTGGCATAGTCTGACATAAATTTTCTATACCAGCCTGTTGCCCCCATGAAACTCCGCACCTGTCTTGCTGACTTAGGATAAGCAAAACGAGTAATAGTGTCGACCTTAGCCGGATCAGGTTTTAGTTTGCCACCTCCTACTATATACCCTAGATATTTTAACTCCTTAAAACAAAATTTAGATTTTGCCACATTGATGGTCAGACCTGCGTTCGTCAAACTAATAGATACACGTTTTAACAATTACATGTGTGTCTCGAAATCTGGAGACACTATCAAAAGATCGTCTAAGTAGACTTTCATCTCTATCACGCAGTGCCGCAGGGATCACTTTATCCATCAGACGACATAACCTTTGAGCTGCATTACACAGCCCAAAAGGCATGACCGTAAAATGAAAAAGTGGTCGCCCTGGCACGGTGAATGCAGTTTTCTCCCTACTAGACGGGTCTAGTGGTATCTGCCAGAAAGCGTCCTTTAAATCGACACTGGAAATAAATATTGTATCCCCCAAACGACTGAGCAAACTTCGATGTGCGGCAATGGATAGGCATCCTTTACTTTCAATGCATTAAGCTTGCGAGCGTCCAGGCACAGCCGGTTTTTCTCACCCTTGCGGACCAGAGTAACCGGGTGACTCCAAGGACTCTCACTAAGCGCAATGACACCAAGGTCAAGCATCCTATCTAGCTCCGCAAACATTAACTTTTGCACAGCCGGGGAGACAGGGTAATGACGGTCTTTCACCGGAATTGCCTCGCGCGTATCTATCGAATGCGTTTCTAATTTTGTTTTTCCTAGGCCTTTCTTACTATAGCAGGGGAACATCGATATGACCAAATCTAATCTTTGTCGCTGACCAGCTGTCAGCTTATGCGCCACCACATCTAGGGTGTCATCTGCCTCTTCACAGAGACTAATACCATTTGTTGTTAGACTTTCTATACAGGCAAACATTTTAAAAACCTTCATAAAATCGAATAGCTCACGACTTAAAGTAGGCACTAAGTAGAAAGTGATGACATTCGCCGCATCACGAAACCATACCTCCGCTCGGACGCGACCTACTATCGGATGTACCGTACCGTCCGCGGTTTTTATGACCGTTTGAAAATCGTGTATTTTCAGACCAGTTTTAGCGACAAATTCCATACAATTCTTACCGAGACATGTGACTGTGGCACCGCTGTCTAAGAGACCGACAATTTCTTGACCGCCTAACTTTATTTAAGTATAAAGCCGCGAATCTTCACCCTCGTAAAGTGACGCGCACGAAATCTCGCGACGCAAACGTTTTCGGATTTTGTAAAGCTCCCGGGCTTTTTCTATTATCTTAGACGGTCTACCAAATATTCTATTTTTAGCCTCACTATACTTCCTTATGCGAACATGTAATGGCCTGAGTTCCTTAAGCCAAGGCTCAGGGCTTGTTGTTAGGGATCTATTCGGATTTTGTAAAATTTCGATTTTACCTGTATATTGTTGTTGTTGTTGTTGTTGTTGTTGCTCGACTGGGCCTAAACTTCGGTCGACCGCATCTCCCCAGACCGAGACGGGTTCCGGCACCGGTTTCCCTGACATTTCGGACACTTAGGCGCCACTACATTTTCCCTACCACACCTAAAACAAAACTGCCTAGTTATGGGCTCGGGACAATCGACGAAACTATGGCCGACCACTTTGCAGTTCCAGCACGTGTAACTGCTTGTAGACCGAATACCATCTACCTCGAAATCGATCACCGACAAATCATCATCCACACCTGCCAATTCACTCACCCTTTGAGTAGGACGCTGCTGATACATCTGACGTTGATTAGCAATTAGGCCTTCAGCCCTCCTCACCTCACGACAAAATTCAGACAATGTTTTCAGGAGCACTGAGAACATCATTTGGGCTAGCGATGGCTTCAAATTGCCCCTCATAATTTCCACTAGTTGTTCCTCATCGTAGGGTTGTTGTTGCTGATTTCGTAATTTAATTACAGCATTGTAGAAATCGTCAAATAATTCATTAGGAAACTGCCTTCGATTTAGAATTTTCATCTGTATTTGATGCTCTTGCTCGAAACGTCTATACTGGGCCAAGAGAGCTTTTTCTAGTTCATCCCATGTATTGCTATGCACGATCTTGCGATAGTCTAAATACCAGTCAAGGACTGGGCCCTCCAAAAGGAGGTGAAAACTGCGCAAAATCTCGTTATCAGAACAACTGTAGTCCCTCCTTAGAGCTCCCACTCTAAAAATAAATTCTTGCACATTCATGGTTTTATTCGTGCCGTCAAATTTGACACCCCACTTGGCTAATTTAAATTTGTCCAACGACTCGTGCCGTCCTGGCATAGACATGGCCAAGTTGTACCCTTGCTGTGGTTGCGGCTGCGTGGCTGGCCTTGACCAAGCCTCCTGTGGATACCCAGGCTGAGAACCACTATACTGCTGGTAATTGGGCTGATGGCCTAGCGCAGGCTGCGCCCACATCTGCGGCTGTTGGCCATATGGGTGAACGGTCGGTTGGGCATACGGCAAAGTGTTTTGTGCTTGCAATATCTGCTGTGGCTGACCATATTGCTGTTCTATCGGTTGGGAGAATGGCAAATGACTTTGCTGCTGTCGCGGCAATTGTTGTGGCTGATAAGGCGTAACACCGGGAGTTCGCTGCTCATATACCCTCTCGTTGTATGTTAATGATCTTCCCCGAACTTTATCATATTCTAAGTTACACTTATAGGCCGATGATGTACAAATTTACATTGGCAGTTCTGTGTACATAAATTAAATAAGGACTTAGAAAGTGTCTATAGATGGGCAACCGCTAATAGACTTCTAATAAATCCCCACAAATCCAAATGCCTTATCATTCACCGTAAAACGATCCGTTTTAATATAAACATTGACATTAAGCTTAATAATGAAAAAATTTAATGTGTACGCTCGGGAAAAAATCTTGGTGTTATATTCAATAATAATTTAGATTGGTCTGACCATATTAATAAAACTGCATCAAACATCTACCTACGGTTACGTGAACTTTGGCCTACCCAATACTTTACGCCTTTAAAAATTAAAATACTTATCGCCAAAACTTACTTAATGCCTCGACTTTTATATGGTTGCGAGTTGTTCTCAAGTTGCGACTTTCGTAGCAAAAATGTGTTACAGAAAACATATAACAATATAATCAGATATGTTTTTGGTTTGGGAAAATACGATAGTATATCCCAGTTCACAAATAAACTTTATGGCATGACATTTAAAAACCTTTTAGATATGAGGGTATTGCACATGCTACATAAAATAATATATACGAAGAATCCTCCATATCTGTACAACAGATTAACCTTTGCAAGGTCTAACAGGGGAAACAAGATAATTCCCTTTACACACCTCAGCCTGATATCTGAATATCAATTTTTTATTCATTCTGTCCGTCTTTGGAACCTACTGCCCAATCATGTCCAAACAAACAACAATGTGAACAATTTTAGAAATCAATTAGTTAATTATTTAATAAGCTAAACCCCATAAAACTAAACCAATTAATTTTTGACATCAAAGCTTTTTATTTACTTAGTTTAGTTTATTTGAATCTATAATTTATATGTTACACTCAGCCAACTTACAATTTAAAATTTAATCTTTCTTTAAATTAAATGTTTATTTCCTTTCCATTTTGTTATAATGTACTCTATTTTGTTTTTTCTTTTTCTTTCTTTTCAAACGTAATCGTTTGAGTGTGATTACCCTTTTATGTTTTAAACTTATATAATTCCTGCACTTTAACTATAAGATTTATATCTTGTTGTGTAGGATAAGCAAGAAATTCTTAAATAAATAAATAAATATACCCCACCACTTCCAGCCGCATTTTGACCGACGGACCCATAATTTGGAGCAGGAACCAACGGTGGTGGCTGCATATAAGTCGGCGGTACTTGTGGTGCTGCTGGCTGCCCATACACCGTTGGTTGTGCCTCCATAGAGGATCTGGATGCCTGCCGCGGCTGTACCTCCTGAGCGCCCGGTGGTATGTTTGCGGGCATAGCTGTTTGGCTGCGCGCGCCCTGTGACAGAAAGAGCTGTTTCATCTCATCAAGAGCTCTTTGAATCCTCTCATCTACTCTTCTCATCAGCTGGACTTGGTGCAAGCCAACCGACGCTTCAACTTGGTCTTGCAGTTCGTTAGCAGGCCTCTGTATTTCTCCCCTTTGGAGGCCGAAAACACTCTCACGCACCTCTCTGCGTATGTTCTGGGCTGCTTCGCTCAGAAATGGCGGGGATACTATGGTCTGATCAGCGATTTCGGAATTTATGGATGCATCGTGTGAGGTTTGTGTACTGAAGACAGGATGACCTATCCTAGCAGAACTTCATTATAAATAAAATTTAAAAAGCGAAAACTGGTAAATATTATTTTTAAAATCGTTTTAAGAACATAAAAAAATAAAAATATTAAAAAAAATTTTCTTTTTAAAAAACCAAGATTCGAACCAGGGAAGCTTCTAACTTAACACACCCCCTAGACAACTGAACCGTGAAGGAACGTTAATCGAATATCATTAAAATGAAATATGGCACGTTTACTGTTCACAAAGTTGAGTTGTAATTACTTTTGATGTTTTTATTCACCGCAATAGCAAAGTTGGGAAATATATTCACCAAAATAGTTTGTGCATGTACATATGTGTGTTTGTTTGTTTTCTTTTAACTTTTTTGGCGAGTTTTTAAGTAGCAAAAAAACACAGTTAGTTTCTATTTGTAAAAATTATTTCGTTAAATAGATGAAAAATAAACAAGGGGGACATCACATGGTTAAATTAAGTTCTCTCCTCATAAGGACCCAGAATATATATACTTTATAGGGTCTTAGATCAATATTGTAGAAATAACAAACGGAATGACAAACTTAAATGTTCCACTGATGGTATTTGTGGTACAATTGTACCAAATTTGGTACAATTGAAACTTAATTGTACACTGGTACAATTCATCTTTTTTTTTTGATACAATTTAAAAAAATACCCACGTAGTTTTATAATTTTTTTTAGGTGTATTAACTCAATTTTCATTTCAATAATACAATTTTTAAAAAAAATATCTCCAGCCCTGATCAAGTGTCTCCAAATTCCACTTTTGTTTTTGTGACACTGCCTACACTCTTGTCTGCCTTTGACAAGAAAAGAGAAATTTGGTATTAAACGTTTGTGCTGATAGATGAACACTAAAAAATATTGTATACCGATCGAATCAATATCACTGCCTGAGTCGATTTAACGATGTCCCTCAAGCCGGGTTTTTGTTTAATTATTTTTATTTATTTCTTCAATTACATAACCGAGCCCTTAGGGACTTTTATGGTTAATAAAAGCTACTAACAAGACAACAAACTTCAGTTATTTATCAGAAACAATATATTTATGTAATAAACAATAAAAAAAATGTTACTTATGTATATAAAACTTAACGTAACTATCTTACAAACTATAAAGAAAACTTAAGTTTAAAACTAACAAAGACATAAAGAATGCTATGCATTCTATTTCCATATTACGCAGAAAGAAAATTCCAACACATTGGTTATTATTCGTTTTAGTGAATTGACAAGTTATTTAGCGCTGCAAATTCCAACAATTTAGATTTAAATAAGTGCAGCGAATATGAAAATTTTCTTAGTTCTCTTGGCAACGTATTCCAGATTTTTGAAACCCGAATCTGATATGATTGTCCAAAAGTGTTCAAACGTCTACTAGGAAAAATAATTTGAGGATTCCTTGTTGACCGAGAGAAATTCAAATTTTCAATAATTAATCAGGTTACTATTTACAATGCATTTATAGAAAAATAATAATATTCTAATGGCAATAAAATTTTCAAAAGATGTCCGTAGAAAGGTAAGCGTATGCCGATTTACATGATCCCGAAATCTCAAACCAAAAACATAACGAATAATTCTGTTGAAAATAAGCTTAAATTTCTCAAGCACATAATTACCTGCGCCCGAAAAGACTTCCAAACAATATAGAATATGTGGCACTAAAACCGCCACAGCAACACGCCTTCTCACTGAACAAGGCAAGTAAATATTTAGAGAATACAGTATTTTCAAGACAAATTATACCCGAGACGAAAGGTAATTAATATGAGGAGAAAAATTTAACAAATTATCAATAACGACCCCTAGACATTTCATTTTGTCGACAAAAATAACAGGAACACCGTCAATAGTGGCCTGTTGCCCCCATGAAACTCCGCACCTGTCTTGCTGACTTAGGATAAGCAAAACGAGTAATAGTGTCGACCTTAGCCGGATCAGGTTTTAGTTTGCCACCTCCTACTATATACCCTAGATTTTTTAACTCCTTAAAACAAAATTTAGATTTTGCCACATTGATGGTCAGACCTGCGTTCGTCAAACTAATAGATACACGTTTTAACAATTACAGGTGTGTCTCGAAATCTGGAGACACCATCAAAAGGTCGTCTAAGTAGACGAAAACTCCATCACGCAGTGCCGCGGGGATCACTTTATCCATCAGGCGACATAACCTTTGAGCTGCATTACACAGCCCAAAAGGCATGACCGTAAAATGGTAAAGTGGTCGCCCTGGCACGGTAAATGCAGTTTTCTCCCTACTAGACGGGTCTAGTGGTATCTGCCAGAAAGCGTCCTTTAAATCGACACTGGATATAAATATTGTATCCCCCAAACGACTGAGCAAACCTTCGATGTGCGGCAATGGATAGGCATCCTTGACTTTCAATGCATTAAGCTTGCGAGCGTCCAGGCACAGCCGGTTTTTCTCACCCTTGCGGACCAGAGTAACCGGGTGACTCCATGGACTCTCACTAAGCTCAATGACACCAAGGTCAAGCATCCTATCCAGCTCCGCAAACATTAACTTTTGCACAGCCGGGGAGACAGGGTAATGACGGTCTTTCACCGGAATTGCCTCGCGCGTATCTATCGAATGCGTTTCTAATTTTGTTTTTCCTAGGCCTTTCTTACTAAAGCAGGGGAACATCGATATGACCAAATCTAATCTTTGTCGCTGACCAGATGTAAGCTTATGCGCCATCACATCTAGGGTGTCATCTGCCTCTTCACAGAGACTAATACCATTTGTTGTTAGACTTTCTATACAGGCAAACATTTTAAAAACCTTCATAAAATCGACCCCCAAGAATAGCTCACGAGTTAAAGTAGGCACTAAGTAGAAAGTGATGACATTCGCCGCATCACGAAACCATACCTCCGCTCGGACGCGACCTACTATCGGATGTACCGTACCGTCCGCGGTTTTTATGACCGATTGAAAATCGTGTATTTTCAGACCGGTTTTAGCGACAAATTCCATACAATTCTTACCGAGACATGTGACTGTGGCACCGCTGTCTAAGAGACCGACAATTTCTTGACCGCCTAACTTTATTTTAGTATAAAGCCGCGAATCTTCACCCTCGTAAACTGACGCGCACGAAATCTCGCGACGCAAACGTTTTCGGATTTTGTAACGCTCCCGGGCTTTTTCTATTATCTTAGACGGTCTACCAAATATTATATTTTTAGCCTCACTATACTCCCTTTTGCGAACATGTAATGGCCTGAGTTCCTTAAGCCGAAGCTCAGGGCTTGTTATTAGGGATCTATTCGGATTTTGTAAAATTTCGATTTTACCTGTATATTGTTGTTGTTGTAGTTGTTGTTGTTGCTCGACTGGGCCTAAACTTCGGTCGACCGCATCTCCCCAGACCGAGACGGGTTCCGGCACCGGTTTCCCTGACATTTCGGACACTTAGGCGCCACTACATTTTCCCTACCACACCTAAAACAAAACTGCCTAGTTATGGGCTCGGGACAATCGACGAAACTATGGCCGACCACTTTGCAGTTCCAGCACGTGTAACTGCTTGTAGACCGAATACCATCTACCTCGAAATCGATCACCGACAAATCATCATCCACACCTGCCAATTCACTCACCCTTTGAGTAGGACGCTGCTGATACATCTGACGTTGATTAGCAATTAGGCCTTCAGCCCTCCTCACCTCACGACAAAATTCAGACAATGTTTTCAGGCGCACTGAGAACATCATTTGGGCTAGCGATGGCTTCAAATTGCTGATTTCGTAATTTAATTACAGCATTGTAGAAATCATCAAATAATTCATTAGGAAACTGCCTTCGATTTAGAATTTTCATCTGTATTTGATGCTCTTGCTCGAAACGTCTATACTGGGCCAAGAGCTTTTTCTAGTTCATCCCATGTATTGATATGCACGATCTTGCGATAGTCCCAATACCAGTCAAGGGCTGGGACCTCCAAAAGGAGGTGAAAACTGCGCAAAATCTCGTTATCAGAACAACTGTAGTCCCTCCTTAGAGCTCCCACTCTAAAAATAAATTCTTGCACATTCATGGTTTTATTCGTGCCGTTAAATTTGACACCCCACTTGGCTAATTTAAATTTGTCCAACGACTAGTGCCGTCCTGGCATAGACATGGCCAAGTTGTACCCTTGCTGTGGTTGCAGCTGCGTGGCTGGCCTTGACCAAGCCTCCTGTGGATATCCAGGCTGAGAACCACTATACTGCTGGTAATTGGGCTGACGGCCTAGCGCAGGCTGCGCCCACATCTGTGGCCGTTGGCCATATGGGTGAACGGTCGGTTGGGCATACGGCAAAGTGTTTTGTGCTTGCAATATCTGCTGTGGCTGACCATATTGCTGTTCTATCGGTTGGGAGAATGGCAAATGACTTTGCTGCTGTCGCGGCAATTGTTGTGGCTGATAAGGCGTAACACCGGGAGTTCGCTGCTCATATACGCCTCCACTTCCAGCCGCATTTTGACCGACGGGCCCATAATTTGGAGCAGGAACCAACGGTGGTAGCTGCATATAAGTCGGCGGTACTTGTGGTGCTGCTGGCTGCCCATATACCGTTGGTTGTGCCTCCATAGAGGATCTGGATGCCTGCCGCGGCTGTACCTCCTGAGCGCCCGGTGGTATGTTTGCGGGCATAGCTGTTTGGCTGCGCGCGCCCTGTGACAGAAAGAGCTGTTTTATCTCATCAAGAGCTCTTTGAATCCTCTCATCTACTCTTCTCATCAGCTGGACTTGGTGCAACCCAACCGACGCTTCAACTTGGTCTTGCAGTTCGTTAGCAGGCCTCTGTATTTCTCCCCTTTGGAGGCCGAAAACACTCTCACGCACCTCTCCGCGTATGTTCTGGGCTGCTTCGCTCAGAAATGGCGGGGATACTATGGTCTGATCAGCGATTTCGGAATTTATGGATGCATCGTGTGAGGTTTGCGTACTGAAGACAGGATGACCTATCCTAGCAGAACTTCATTATAAATAAAATTTAAAAAGCGAAAACTGGTAAATATTATTTTTAAAATCGTTTTAAGAACATAAAAAAATAAAAATATTAAAAAAAAATTTCTTTTTAAAAAACCAAGATTCGAACCAGAGAACTCTCAGCTTCTAACTTAACACACCCCCTAGACAACTGAACCGTGAAGGAACGTTAATCGAATATCATTAAAATGAAATATGGCACGTTTACTGTTCACACAGTTGAGTTGTAATTACTTTTGATGTTTTTGTTCACCGCAATAGCAAAGTTGGGAAATATATTCACCAAAATAGTTTGTGCATGTACATATGTGTGTTTGTTTGTTTTCTTTTAACTTTTTTGGCGAGTTTTTAAGTAGCAAAAAAACACAGTTAGTTTCTATTTGTAAAAATTATTTCGTTAAATAGATGAAAAATAAACAAGGCGGACATCACATGGTTAAATTAAGTTCTCTCCTCATAAGGACCCAGAATATATATACTTTATATTGTAGAAATAACAAACGGAATGACAATGTTCCACTGATTGGATTTGTGGTACAATTGAAACTTAATTGTACACTGGTACAATTCATCTTTTTTTGATACAATTTAAAAAAATACCCACGTAGTTTTATAATTTTTTTTAGGTGTATCTCAATTTTCATTTCAATAATACAATTTTTAAAAACATATCTCCAGCCCTGATCAAGTGTCTCCAAATTCCACTTTTGTTTTTGTGACACTGCCTACACTCTTGTCTGCCTTTGACAAGAAAAGAGAAATTTGGTATTAAACGTTTGTGCTGATAGATGAACACTAATTATACCGATACTTTTGTATACCGATCGACTCAATATCACTGCCTGAGTCGATTTAACGATGTCCCTCAAGCCGGGTTTTTGTTTAATTATTTTTATTTATTTCTTCAATTACATAACCGAGCCCTTAGGGCCTTTTATGTTTAATAAAAGCTACTAACAAGACAACAAACTTCAGTTATTTATCAGAAACAATATATTTATGTAATAAACAATAAAAAAAATGTTACTTATGTATATAAAACTTAACGTAACTATCTTACAAACTATAAAGAAAACTTAAGTTTAAAAATAACAAAGACATAAAGAATGCTATGCATTCTATTTCCATATTACGCAGAAAGAAAATTCCAACACATTGGTTATTATTCGTTTTAGTGAATTGACAAGTTATTTAGCGCTGCAAATTCCAACAATTTAGATTTAAATAAGTGCAGCGAATATGAAAATTTTCTTAGTTCTCTTGGCAACGTATTCCAGATTTTTGAAACCCGAATCTGATATGATTGTCCAAAAGTGTTCAAACGTCTAATAGGAAAAATAATTTGAGGATTCCTTGTTGACCGAGAGAAATTCAAATTTTCAACAATATAATCAGGGTTACCATTTACAATGCATTTATAGAAAAATAATAATATTCTAATGGCAATAAAATTTTCAAAAGATGTCCGTAGAAAGGTAAGCGTATGCCGATTTACATGATCCCGAAATCTCAAACCAAAAACATAACGAATAATTCTGTTGAAAATAAGCTTAAATTTCTCAAGCACATAATTACCTGCGCCCGAAAAGACTTCCAAACAATATAGAATATGTGGCATTAAAACCGCCACAGCAACACGCCTTCCCACTGAACAAGGCAAGTAAATATTTAGAGAATACAGTATTTTCAAGACAAATTATACCCGAGACGAAAGGTAATTAATATGAGGAGAAAAATTTAACAAATTTTCAATAACGACCCCTAGACATTTCATTTTGTCGACAAAAATAACAGGAACACCGTCAATAGTGATGTTTATATTATTTGTCTCAAATCCAAATCCCATCACTTTCGTTTTAACTCGGTTCAAGTTGAAACCATTGTCATGAGCCCATGTTACCATCTCACGAATCACATAATTAACACCCTCCTCCAACACGTCGAGGAACTCAGCAGCAGAATAACAAACAAATTGTACATCGTCAGCATAGACGAAAGGTTTACAGGACACGCCATTAAATGCCTCTAACAGGTCATTAATATAAATCATAAAGAGAAGCGGTCCAAGTTTTGCCAAAGTTTAAGTCTTCAAATCGTCTTCCCTTGCAGAAGTTTTATAGAAATAAGCGGTATTCAGTATTGGTAGTAAAATACCCTTGCAGACTTTGTTAATCTTATTTTTTCTATCTCTCTCTGTCTCTTTTTTTAGCAAATTCATTACTTTACAATAAATACCAAAAAGACACTCACTTTGTAGTATAAAATCGAATTAAGTAAAACGGACATTTACACTTAACACAAGGGTAAAAACCGCTATTGTAAATAGGTACATAGGTATTCAAATTCCTTTTTTTTTTTTTTGTAATTCCCTATGCTAATCCCCGCGAAGCTTGACGCTTGTCTGCTGGAAAGAACCAGAGTCTCTGGCGGGAATCGAACCCGCAACCCCGGGGTTGATAGACTAGCTCACTACTAGCTAGCCTACCGGGGCACTCACCCAAAATATTTTTCTTATGATAAACCTACGTCAACATAATTTTGACACGCCGATTTGCCTTTATAAAATGTTTTCGTTATGACATCTTTTGAATAAAAAAGAAGAAACCCAAAGCAAACGATGAAAACATCTTTTATATAGGTAAATTGTTACATATGCAATGGTCTTGTAGCATTGGCGTGCTAAATAAGTAAAAAAAAAATTAAAAATTCAAAAATTCAATTCTTTGAATAGGTAATTGAATATTTAAATAAGAATTTAAGAAAATTTGCTCCGATCTTTAAGATATGAAACGGAACTATTTAAACAAAATTAATTACCTATAAAAAGAGAAAAATACCTATAAACAAAATTAATTAAAACAAGTTAGAGTGCTATATTCGGCTGTGCCGAATCTTTGATACCCTCCACCGACACTTCGAATGTTTTAGGAGTAATATTTGTATGATGTCTATTTATTATTACAATCTTTGTAAAAACAGACATCTGCATTAAAATTTGTTGCGGTTTAGACCTATATAAAATTATTGACCGACAATCAGAATCAATTTTAAAAAGCTTGAGTAGAATATCAGTTTAAGCTGAACTTAAATGATTTTCAGGAGAACAAATTATATAAAAGCCATGGTAAGTTATGAACTAATCATCCCAAATTCTGCGGAACGATTTCTGGTATTAAAAAACATAAATTTCAATAAAGCGGTGCAATAAGTTTAAGCGTTTGCAGTGAATTTCAGAAGGCTGCTAAAATGGAATCTAAGGTAAATTATGAACCGTATATCACAAAATTGCATACCATTTTTTCTGGCCATATGAAGCTAAACTGGAAGAAAGTTTACCGCGTATTTAATTATTTTACCAGAGTGGGCTTTAAATGAGGCCTATGGTAAGTTATGCACCGATCTTTACCAAGTTTCACAGTGTCATTTCTAGTTCTATAAAACTGTGATGTACCAAATTTTGTTATGATAGCATTATTTTTTACGTTTTTAGGCGTACTAAGCTGTTTTCCGGGAGTAAGGTTTATATGGGGCCTAGGGTAAATTATGAACTGATCTTCACGAAATTTCACGGTCTTATTTCTAGTCCTATAAAACTTTAATGTTCCAAATTTTGTTATGATTGCATTATTTTTTACGGATTTAGGCGTACTAAACTGTTTTCCGGAAGTACACGCAAAGAAAAAACATGTTTGATACAATCACAAACGCAAACTATCATTAATGTTTGTGGTTATGATTGTGTCAAACACGTCTTAAGTAACAATATATGTTCAAAAATAAAGTCTGTAGTTAATTATTGTCACAAACATATTATTATGTTCAAAAGAAATACAAAAACGATGATTCAAACCATGTTTCTATTTTTCCCAACACCATGCAACATGTCTATTTCAACATTTATGGTTCTCAGAATAAAACAATATTTAGTTTCAAAAATTTATGTTTTATTAATATATATTAAATATATGCTAATATTAATAAATAAAATGTAGCACATGTATATTAAAAAATAAACTTATATACAAACATTTAAGAAAAGTAAAATAAAATAAAGGATAAAACAAACATACCTTCATCTGTATCAGTATAAAGTAGAACAGAAATTAAAAAAATTCGGGGCTAATGACAAAAATTTGTGTCAAAATTTCGATGCCGGTTTCAATGATGTTGGTTTTTTTTGGCTGCAAGAAAGACAATGCAATTGATTATTTATACATTTATATAACCGTGTATATATAAATAACTTACCTGTCTAAACAAACGTATAATAACTAATTTATTTCCTAAGTTTTGCAAGGCAACGTTTTAATTATTTTGTAATTCATGTTTCCCGAAAATGACGTATCAACACACACTGTTTGCAATAAATTACAATAAATGTTTGCTTCTTTAGAGAATGTATTTTTAAACAAACAAAAATTATGGTATTAAACATACCTTTTATGGGCAACTAATATTATTATTATAATCTTATAGTTGAAAACATTTCACATAATTAAATATGTTTAGCTAGATCAGAGTAACTTTTAAGGTGTAAAACACCATATAATATTATTATAGTGAATTTAAAAATGTTAAGGACAAAAAATATTTTTTCAAGTTATACTAGGACTAAAAAAAAATTATTACGGTAAACATATTAGGCAAATATGAACAAAAATGGTTGTAGTGACCACTCATTAATCATGTTTTTTCTCTGCGTGTAGGGTTTATATGGGGCCTTGGGTAAATTATGAACCGATCTGCACGAAATTACATAGTTTTATTTCTTGTCCTTTAAAACTTTGATGTACCAAATTTTGTTATGATAGCATTATTTTTTACGGATTTAGGCGCACTAATCTGTTTTCCGGAAGTGGGGTTATTATGGAGCCTAGGGTAAATTATGCACCGATCTTCACAAAATTTTACAGCGTGATTTCCAGTTAAAAAAGCCGAATTCTTGCAAAATCGTATGTTATTCTGTGCATCCATTTATGTAAGTTTTTGTAACAAAATTATCAAGTTTTTTTAGGTGGTGGTTCCACATTTTGATTCATAGTTCTGATCCTACTAAACGGATTTTGCTGAATTTCAATCCCAAACTGCTTAGGATAACTACAAGCAATTTGACACCCAGTTTGTTTAGTTCTTTTGAGTTTTTCGAAAGTGAGCGTGTTTTCAACAGACGGACATGGCTAAATCGACTTAGAATTACTCAAGGACCCAGAATATATATACTTTATGGGGTCTGAGATGAATAATAAAAAAGTTTCACACGGAATGACAAACTTCATATACCCTCTTCACAACTAATTGTGGTGGAGGGTATAAAAAGGGTATAAAAAAGAGGGTAAATTAAAAGGCGTAAATATGTATAAAATATATGTAGGTATATAACATTTATAAATATATTTAACAAATTTTAAAAAGTCAAAAACCGTTCAATTTCTTTTTAGTTTAAAAAAAAATTTTAAAAACCAAAAAAAAAAATAGTAATGAGTGGGACTCGAACCCTCAAAGCTAACTGAAAATTGTTAAAACCAGACTGGCGGCTAGACCATTCCGGGCATCGAGCCACATAAATAACTGTTGTTGATATGAGTACTTGATATCAATTAAATTAATCGTAAAATGAAGTATGTGTTTGTTGTTTTTGTAAAGTGGTTAAATTGTAAGGGCCGATGTTGAATGTGAACCACACCTAAACGCCAAGTTTTTTTCCGAATTTTATTTGACACTTCTCTATTTCAGACTTACTCAATTTGAACCATGGAGATATACACAATCCATCAACGTGTTAAAGTTATCCAGACTTATTTTGAAAATGGGCGTTCAAATCAAAATGCTTATCGTGCACTTCGTGATTCAGTGATGAGGCACATTTTCACCTCAGTGGATTCGTCAATAAGCAGAATTGCCGCATTTGGGCGAATGATAATCCAAGAGTGATTGTCGAAAAACCAATTCACTCACTAAAAGTGACAATTTGGTGCGGTTTATGGGCTGGCGGCATCATCGGGCCGTATTTTTTCCAAAATGAGGGCGTTCAGGCAGTTACTGTGAATGGTGTTCGCTATCGTTAGATAATAACGAACTTTTTATGGCCCGAATTGAAAGATATGGATGTGGACGATATGTGGTTTCAGCAGGACGGTGCCACTTGCTACACAGCTAACGAAACAATGGCTATATTGCGCAACAAATTCAATGGCCGTGTTATCTCACGTAATGGCGATGTCAATTGCCCGCCAAAATCATGTGATTTGACACCGTTGGACTTTTTTTTCTCAAGAGCTAAAGGATGAGATAATTCGGCACATTAACGGCATAGAACCTCCATTATGCCTCAGGGTCATCGAAAATTTGGACCATCGAATGGAGGTGTGCCGCCGTGGTCGCGGCGCTCATTTGGCCGATATTTTGTTCCATACATAATTGAATAATACCAATATATCATAATAAAATAAAATTACAATAATTTCCTAAATAGTTTGTATTTTATTCAAAATCAACATCGGCCCTTGAAATTTAACCACCCTTTATAATGCAGGAGGTATGTAATTTTAAGGAAAGAAATTCACCACGAATATTTTCAATGAAAAAAAAAACCACTAACAAACAAAAAAAAAAAAACACACAACTATTTCACAGGGCTACCATCACATATTTTTAAACGTAAAGGCACAACAACGGTCGTTTTGGTTAATAAAAGTCGCAAACATATTTTAATGATTTTTATTTATCAATAATGCAACATAAACAAAATAAACAATTGCTTAAATTGTGTATGCTTTGAAATCACTTTTGTGCAAAAAATGTTATATGTATTTGAATTTATTTTTGTATAAATTGCCTAAAAAGCTGACTAATATGTTATCCATGTCAACAACAAAAATTAGACGATTGCTTTTAATATTATGACGACAGACTAGATCGCTGTTCGTTATATCACCCTTTTTGTAAAAAAAAAAATAGCATATGGGCACTTCCACAGAAAATCTCTCTTTTTGTCACGTCACGTCACCTAGCAATTATTCTTGTATTTTAGAACCACGTTGTTCAAATTTTTCCTCTCTTTCACTAAATGAAAACCTAGTTGCGCTCTACACCCAAATGCAAAAAAAAGTAAATAATATTTTCATTATTCTTTGAGAAACGATTAAAAATGGTTGGTGACGTTACGTGACAAAAAGTAGACATTTCTGTGGAAATACATGTATAACAACCTAGCCCCCATAATTTGGCATTTTATTTAGTTTTCTAAAAAATGTTTTAAGCTTATTTTGATTAAAAGTATTATTCTTTTTATAAATTGTTATAAATAACTTTTACCCAATCAATGATAATTCTTTTTTTAATAAATTCTTGGAAATTTAATAGCAAGAAATGGTGGGCTATACATAAGTATGTGACATAAATTTTAAATAACCTAGCCTCTAGGTATCATGTCTGGGGCCTTCTAACATAAGACGGACATCGTTAAATTAACTTCACTCTTCATATGGACCCGGAATATATACATACAGTGGGGAGCAGAGGTGAGTACATGTTTGTATATCTTGCACTTCTAAGGGAATAAGAAATACAATAATAATGCGATTTCAAAATTTTTTTTTGTATTTTATTTCTTTTTTAATTCTTAGCAAAATTCAATTTAAAACAAAACAAAAAAACAACAAATTCATAGGTAAACATAAACAAAACTTAAATAACTCTCATGTACTCAATTTTGCACCCGCGTGTTTTCAACCATATTCTTAGAAAAATTCAAAATTTACCGTTAAATTAGATTTGGTTTATGATTTAATTGGTGTTATTAATGTTTCTATTAATATAAATTTTAGTTTAACGTCGTGTTTGATAAAGTGCGTATGGTAAATAAAAGGTGCATTTCAAATATAAAATACAAATTCCAAATTGTTAAAAATTATGAGAAAGCTATCGCGAACCGTTGAAAATAGTATTTTAACCATTTTATTGCTAGGGAAGCTTCCTTTGGCGTTAAAGATTGATCTGCCTTCATCTTTCTCATCATTAAACGTGCGTCGCCATCTGTTAAAAGTCTTCGGTGACCCATAACTTGAGCTTGGGAAGTAATATTTCGCCTTTTCCGGACTCTTATTACCACTGACTAACTCACTTGCATTTCTTTGGCTATAAGCCATTCTCTGTCATGGTTAAAATACTATTTTCAACGGTTCGCGATAGCTTTCTCATAATTTTTAACAATTTGGAATTTGTATTTTATATTTGAAATGCACCTTTTATTTACCATACGCACTTTATCAAACACGACGTTGAACTAAAATTTATATTAATAGAAACATTAATAACAACAATTAAATCATAAACCAAATCTAAATTAACGGTAAATTTTGAATTTTTCTAAGAATATGGTTGAAAACACTCGGGTGCAAAATTGAGTACATGATAGTTATTTAAGTTTTGTTTATGTTTACCTATGAATTTGTTTTTTGTTTTAAATTGAATTTTGCTAAGAAATAAAATACAAAAAAAATTTTCAAATCGCATTATTATTGTGTTTCTTAAGCTTCGTACAGACGATGGTCAGATATTACAATATTGTCATTTTTCTGACAATGGTGCCATTGTCAGATGCATTAATTTTACACATCTGCCAAATGAAAATGAGCTTACAATGTTCAGACAGTTGCAATACATTTTTAGGCAATTTTAATGACAACATTGTAAGATCTGACCATCGTCTGTACGAAGCTTTATTCCCTCAAAAGTGCAAGATATACAAACATGTACTCACCTCTGCTCCCCACTGTATGTATGCTTTATACGGTCTAAGATCTTTATTGTGAAATTACAAACGGAATGACAAACTTGTAGGTATGTATAAACACTTTTTCAGCTGTAATGAAGGGTATACAAAATAAATAAAAAAAAAAATAAAATAAAAAAATAACATTTCCACCTGTAATAAAATTCAATAAAAAAAAAACACAAATAAGAGTGCTATATTCGGCTATGCCGTATCGTATGTAAGAACAACAAAAAGTTATACATATAAATATTGTTCTTTATGCGCCCCATACACAGTTCAATTCAGTTGTCAACTGAGTCTTTCAACTCAGTTGACAACTTCATCAACTGAATTGAAAGATTTTAAATTTATTTTAAAATTTAATGAAATAAAAGACAATTTTTAAAAAACTTGACTACAAAAATTAATTTTGACAGCTAATCAAGAGACTTGAGCACACACAGTACAATCGAATTGAAAGACTTAGTAGTCAACTTGAAAAAATTAAAATCTTTTGATTTTTCTTCAACCAACTCGACAACCGTCAAACTAATCAACTGACAAGCCCATACACGCTTTGATTTGGACAACAACCGACTCAGTTGACAATTGAATTGAATCGTGTATGGTCTGCTTTAGATATAAATAAATATAAATTGAGCACCGCCAACTTTTCATTTCGTCATGCCGAAGAATATGACAAAATCAAAAAATTTATGTATCTAAGTCCGTTTCCTCTTTTGCCAAAGTTGATGTTTGAAATTCGTTATATTCATTTTTATTTAATCTTAAAATCGTGTATAAAAAAATTTAATAAAAATAAAAAAAAAAAAATTTATTTTTGAGACTTGAACTCGCAATCTTACGAGCCTTAAGCGAGAACTTAGACAACTCAGCTACGAACGGTTTGATTGAAGAAGCGTTAAATTAAAATATATTGAGAGAATTTTATGAACATACATACATGTGTATGCGTAAAAAACACATTAAAATCCACCACTTGTGGTGAAGATTATAAAAAAAAAACAATAAAAAAACCGCAACCAAGAAAAATGCAAGAAGAGATCCACGTAGCAACAGCTTATTAGCAGGGTTGTCAGATCGATTTTGACCTTTTTCGCCAAATTCAATATCAAAAATCGCCAAAACCTTTGTTTACAAGTTTTTGACAATAAAATACATATTTTTTAAATTATTAAACATATTTTTTTATAAATCCTAAAAACAAAATTAGTTCCGTATCGCTTAAATACGCCAAAAATTCAAAAAAAGTCGCCATAATATATATTTTGCTTAATTTTTATTTAGAGCGAAATAAAAATAGTTAGTGAACACAAAAAAGGTACGATGTTTACTATAAAATAATTTATAGTAGTCTATTTAAAGCAACAAAAAAATAATTTTTGCGGCTAGTACTTAATAAATATTAAAAATGCACTATATACAATAGTTGCAGTTTTATTATATACTAAAACGCTTCATTTGGAATACATTGTGAGGGTATTACATTTATTCAACAAAAGTACAAAAGAAGTGCAACATGTACTATTCCCATTCATACAACTTATCAGGCATGTTCTGAAAATCAGTTTTTGTGAAAGTGATTTGAAATCGAAAAAAGGTGTTCTGGACAAAAAGCTTTTTTCATAAAATCACAAGTGATTTGAAATCTTGTGATTTTCAGAACATGCCTGTATAACTCCTAATAACGCGTCAAGAAGTTAGTATTGCATTCTAATTCAAAGGCGAGTTTAAGTGGCGTTCATAGTTTCAACACAGGCATTACTAGTTGTAATAACCGCATATTAAGGACAGCCAAAGTAAAGTCCTTAAAATGTTACGTACCTGCCGTATCCTTGTAGCTTTAAAATGTTTTCCTAAACTTATTTAGTTATCTTTCCAATTAACCAACGCTTATTTTTTCCATTGTGTTTCATAAACGTCCAAAGGTATGATAGGATTCATAAAAATCTTTAAAATATCAATAACAACAACATATTTTATCTGTGATAATAAATTGCCACATACATATAAGTATACAGTATTTATCGGATATAAGAAACTTAAAAAATCCACGAAAAAAGTTTCTTATAAGCGTTTCTTTCTTATATACAATTATTTTATATAAGAAACTTGTTTCTTATATAAGTAGCTATGGCCATAAGACTTTCATATTTTGGTTTTCTGTCTCTTTTTTGTTAACATTTCTAACTTTTAAATAATTATTTTCTATGTCTTTGGAGTTTTTCACTATTTTAGATGTTTTTGCAATTTCGCTTCTTTTTATACCGTTTTGTATTTCTTTAAAAATTTTAACTTTTGTTTTTATTGGCAAAAAACACAAAGCTTCTCATGAGTACCAGTTCGCTCATCTAATACTAAAAGTAAAAAAAACTTTGTTCTTGTTGTAAAGCTGTCAGAAAACAGCGTTGTCCATGCAAACTACATAAATTCTGTGTTGCCGTTGGAAGTTTCTTATATAAATTCTTTTTCTATACATTTTGTGGTTTTGGTGTTTAAGAAAAATGTTCTTTAATCAGTTATTTTCTTATAAGCGTTTTTCTTATATGAAACCTTTTTTGTTAGAAAAATCACTAAAAAGACATGGTGTTTTTTGAAAATGTTTCTTAAAAGCGTTTTGTTCTTATATGAGATGTTCTTATATCCGATAAATACTGTAATGTGAAAATGTTTATAGACTTAAAACATATTCGTGTTTTAAGGAATTCTATTTATTGATTTTTTCAAGAGCAATTTTATATATAAAAAACTCTTTTCTAAAAGATTTTCATTAACTTCATCAGCCATTTGAACATACCTTCAAATACCTATCATATATATGATTGCCTGAAATTTCGTTCATAAAAATACGAGAATTAAAATAATATTATGTGTAGTTTATAGAACACGAGCGCCTTACTCGTCCGTTCAAATTACATTTGAAACAAAAACAAATTTCGAAATTTTGTTCTTGTTTTAAATGTAAGTTGAACGGACGAGTAAGGCGCTCGTGTTCTATAAACACCACATTATTTCTAAGTATTTAATTTAACGAATTTCAAAACAAATTCATAGGTCATCAAAAATAGCCAGTTGGCGATTTTAAAAATTTTATAAATCGCCAAAAAATCGCCATGTCGCCAAATCAAAAATTAGGTCGCCAAGCATGTTTGAAAATCGCCACGTTTGGCGAGAAATCGCCACATTTGACAACCCTGCTTATTAGACGAAACGCAATAACAACAATTACTACAGCAATGCCTTTATAGTATAAAGTATAAATAGTATAAAGTTTATACATAAATACCCTGTCGGACATTCAGTTAACTTTAAATTAACTGAAAGCTAACTATTTCTCAAGTAGTGGTGGTTGACACTTGCATTGCTTTTATATGAAATTAACTAACTATATTAACATTGCGATGTCCTAGGAAGTAGTCAATTGTCCGACTCTGCACTACTTTCAGTTAACTTAAAAGTTAACTTTTTGTAGCTACCCAGCAAAAACTTTATAAAAATATATAGTTACACAAAGTCAATAAAGTAAAATTTTTTTTTATTTTTTTTTAATTATTTTTTTTTTAATTATTTATTTTTATTATTATACCCTCCACCACAATTAGTTGTGAAGAGGGTATATTCAGTTTGTCATTCCGTGTGAAACTTTTTTACTATTCATCTCAGACCCTATAAAGTATATATATTCTGGGTCCTTGAGTAATTTTAAGTCGATTTTGCCATGTCCGTCTGTCTGTCCGTCTGTCCGTCTGTTGAAAACACGCTCACTTTCGAAAAACTCAAAAGAAATCAACAAACTTGGTGAGCAGAGGTGAGTACATGTTTGTATATCTTGCACTTCTAAGGGAATAAGAAATACAATAATAATGCGATTTCAAAATTTTTTTTTGTATTTTATTTCTTTTTTAATTCTTAGCAAAATTCAATTTAAAACAAAACAAAAAAACAACAAATTCATAGGTAAACATAACAAAACTTAAATAACTCTCATGTACTCAATTTTGCACCCGCGTGTTTTCAACCATATTCTTAGAAAAATTCAAAATTTACCGTTAAATTAGATTTGGTTTATGATTTAATTGGTGTTATTAATGTTTCTATTAATATAAATTTTAGTTTAACGTCGTGTTTGATAAAGTGCGTATGGTAAATAAAAGGTGCATTTCAAATATAAAATACAAATTCCAAATTGTTAAAAATTATGAGAAAGCTATCGCGAACCGTTGAAAATAGTATTTTAACCATTTTATTGCTAGGGAAGCTTCCTTTGGCGTTAAAGATTGATCTGCCTTCATCTTTCTCATCATTAAACGTGCGTCGCCATCTGTTAAAAGTCTTCGGTGACCCATAACTTGAGCTTGGGAAGTAATATTTCGCCTTTTCCGGACTCTTATTACCACTGACTAACTCACTTGCATTTCTTTGGCTATAAGCCATTCTCTGTCATGGTTAAAATACTATTTTCAACGGTTCGCGATAGCTTTCTCATAATTTTTAACAATTTGGAATTTGTATTTTATATTTGAAATGCACCTTTTATTTACCATACGCACTTTATCAAACACGACGTTGAACTAAAATTTATATTAATAGAAACATTAATAACAACAATTAAATCATAAACCAAATCTAAATTAACGGTAAATTTTGAATTTTTCTAAGAATATGGTTGAAAACACTCGGGTGCAAAATTGAGTACATGATAGTTATTTAAGTTTTGTTTATGTTTACCTATGAATTTGTTTTTTGTTTTAAATTGAATTTTGCTAAGAAATAAAATACAAAAAAAATTTTCAAATCGCATTATTATTGTGTTTCTTAAGCTTCGTACAGACGATGGTCAGATATTACAATATTGTCATTTTTCTGACAATGGTGCCATTGTCAGATGCATTAATTTTACACATCTGCCAAATGAAAATGAGCTTACAATGTTCAGACAGTTGCAATACATTTTTAGGCAATTTTAATGACAACATTGTAAGATCTGACCATCGTCTGTACGAAGCTTTATTCCCTCAAAAGTGCAAGATATACAAACATGTACTCACCTCTGCTCCCCACTGTATGTATGCTTTATACGGTCTAAGATCTTTATTGTGAAATTACAAACGGAATGACAAACTTGTAGGTATGTATAAACACTTTTTCAGCTGTGGTGAAGGGTATACAAAATAAATAAAAAAAAAAATAAAATAAAAAAATAACATTTCCACCTGTAATAAAATTCAATAAAAAAAAAAACACAAATAAGAGTGCTATATTCGGCTATGCCGTATCGTATGTAAGAACAACAAAAAGTTATACATATAAATATTGTTCTTTATGCGCCCCATACACAGTTCAATTCAGTTGTCAACTGAGTCTTTCAACTCAGTTGACAACTTCATCAACTGAATTGAAAGATTTTAAATTTATTTTAAAATTTAATGAAATAAAAGACAATTTTTAAAAAACTTGACTACAAAAATTAATTTTGACAGCTAATCAAGAGACTTGAGCACACACAGTACAATCGAATTGAAAGACTTAGTAGTCAACTTGAAAAAATTAAAATCTTTTGATTTTTCTTCAACCAACTCGACAACCGTCAAACTAATCAACTGACAAGCCCATACACGCTTTGATTTGGACAACAACCGACTCAGTTGACAATTGAATTGAATCGTGTATGGTCTGCTTTAGATATAAATAAATATAAATTGAGCACCGCCAACTTTTCATTTCGTCATGCCGAAGAATATGACAAAATCAAAAAATTTATGTATCTAAGTCCGTTTCCTCTTTTGCCAAAGTTGATGTTTGAAATTCGTTATATTCATTTTTATTTAATCTTAAAATCGTGTATAAAAAAATTTAATAAAAATAAAAAAAAAAAAATTTATTTTTGAGACTTGAACTCGCAATCTTACGAGCCTTAAGCGAGAACTTAGACAACTCAGCTACGAACGGTTTGATTGAAGAAGCGTTAAATTAAAATATATTGAGAGAATTTTATGAACATACATACATGTGTATGCGTAAAAAACACATTAAAATCCACCACTTGTGGTGAAGATTATAAAAAAAAAACAATAAAAAAACCGCAACCAAGAAAAATGCAAGAAGAGATCCACGTAGCAACAGCTTATTAGCAGGGTTGTCAGATCGATTTTGACCTTTTTCGCCAAATTCAATATCAAAAATCGCCAAAACCTTTGTTTACAAGTTTTTGACAATAAAATACATATTTTTTAAATTATTAAACATATTTTTTTATAAATCCTAAAAACAAAATTAGTTCCGTATCGCTTAAATACGCCAAAAATTCAAAAAAAGTCGCCATAATATATATTTTGCTTAATTTTTATTTAGAGCGAAATAAAAATAGTTAGTGAACACAAAAAAGGTACGATGTTTACTATAAAATAATTTATAGTAGTCTATTTAAAGCAACAAAAAAATAATTTTTGCGGCTAGTACTTAATAAATATTAAAAATGCACTATATACAATAGTTGCAGTTTTATTATATACTAAAACGCTTCATTTGGAATACATTGTGAGGGTATTACATTTATTCAACAAAAGTACAAAAGAAGTGCAACATGTACTATTCCCATTCATACAACTTATCAGGCATGTTCTGAAAATCAGTTTTTGTGAAAGTGATTTGAAATCGAAAAAAGGTGTTCTGGACAAAAAGCTTTTTTCATAAAATCACAAGTGATTTGAAATCTTGTGATTTTCAGAACATGCCTGTATAACTCCTAATAACGCGTCAAGAAGTTCGTATTGCATTCTAATTCAAAGGCGAGTTTAAGTGGCGTTCATAGTTTCAACACAGGCATTACTAGTTGTAATAACCGCATATTAAGGACAGCCAAAGTAAAGTCCTTAAAATGTTACGTACCTGCCGTATCCTTGTAGCTTTAAAATGTTTTCCTAAACTTATTTAGTTATCTTTCCAATTAACCAACGCTTATTTTTTCCATTGTGTTTCATAAACGTCCAAAGGTATGATAGGATTCATAAAAATCTTTAAAATATCAATAACAACAACATATTTTATCTGTGATAATAAATTGCCACATACATATAAGTATACAGTATTTATCGGATATAAGAAACTTAAAAAATCCACGAAAAAAGTTTCTTATAAGCGTTTCTTTCTTATATACAATTATTTTATATAAGAAACTTGTTTCTTATATAAGTAGCTATGGCCATAAGACTTTCATATTTTGGTTTTCTGTCTCTTTTTTGTTAACATTTCTAACTTTTAAATAATTATTTTCTATGTCTTTGGAGTTTTTCACTATTTTAGATGTTTTTGCAATTTCGCTTCTTTTTATACCGTTTTGTATTTCTTTAAAAATTTTAACTTTTGTTTTTATTGGCAAAAAACACAAAGCTTCTCATGAGTACCAGTTCGCTCATCTAATACTAAAAGTAAAAAAAACTTTGTTCTTGTTGTAAAGCTGTCAGAAAACAGCGTTGTCCATGCAAACTACATAAATTCTGTGTTGCCGTTGGAAGTTTCTTATATAAATTCTTTTTCTATACATTTTGTGGTTTTGGTGTTAAGAAAAATGTTCTTTAATCAGTTTTTTTCTTATAAGCGTTTTTCTTATATGAAACCTTTTTTGTTAGAAAAAATCACTAAAAAGACATGGTGTTTTTTGAAAATGTTTCTTAAAAGCGTTTTGTTCTTATATGAGATGTTCTTATATCCGATAAATACTGTAATGTGAAAATGTTTATAGACTTAAAACATATTCGTGTTTTAAGGAATTCTATTTATTGATTTTTTCAAGAGCAATTTTATATATAAAAAACTCTTTTCTAAAAGATTTTCATTAACTTCATCAGCCATTTGAACATACCTTCAAATACCTATCATATATATGATTGCCTGAAATTTCGTTCATAAAAATACGAGAATTAAAATAATATTATGTGTAGTTTATAGAACACGAGCGCCTTACTCGTCCGTTCAAATTACATTTGAAACAAAAACAAATTTCGAAATTTTGTTCTTGTTTTAAATGTAAGTTGAACGGACGAGTAAGGCGCTCGTGTTCTATAAACACCACATTATTTCTAAGTATTTAATTTAACGAATTTCAAAACAAATTCATAGGTCATCAAAAATAGCCAGTTGGCGATTTTAAAAATTTTATAAATCGCCAAAAAATCGCCATGTCGCCAAATCAAAAATTAGGTCGCCAAGCATGTTTGAAAATCGCCACGTTTGGCGAGAAATCGCCACATTTGACAACCCTGCTTATTAGACGAAACGCAATAACAACAATTACTACAGCAATGCCTTTATAGTATAAAGTATAAATAGTATAAAGTTTATACATAAATACCCTGTCGGACATTCAGTTAACTTTAAATTAACTGAAAGCTAACTATTTCTCAAGTAGTGGTGGTTGACACTTGCATTGCTTTTATATGAAATTAACTAACTATATTAACATTGCGATGTCCTAGGAAGTAGTCAATTGTCCGACTCTGCACTACTTTCAGTTAACTTAAAAGTTAACTTTTTGTAGCTACCCAGCAAAAACTTTATAAAAATATATAGTTACACAAAGTCAATAAAGTAAAATTTTTTTTTATTTTTTTTTAATTATTTTTTTTTTAATTATTTATTTTTATTATTATACCCTCCACCACAATTAGTTGTGAAGAGGGTATATTCAGTTTGTCATTCCGTGTGACACTTTTTTACTATTCATCTCAGACCCTATAAAGTATATATATTCTGGGTCCTTGAGTAATTTTAAGTCGATTTTGCCATGTCCGTCTGTCTGTCCGTCTGTCCGTCTGTTGAAAACACGCTCACTTTCGAAAAACTCAAAAGAAATCAACAAACTTGGTGTCAAATTACTTGCAGTTATCCTAAGCAGTTTGGGATTGAAATTCAGCAAAATCGGTTTAATAGGATCTGAGCTATGAATCAAAATGTGGAACCACCACCTAAAAAAAATTGATAATTTTGTTACAAAAACTAACATAAATGGTGGAAAAATGCACAGAATAATATAAGATTTCGCAACAATTCGTTTTATTCAACTGGAAATCACGCTGTGAAATTTCGTGAAGATCCGTCAATAATTTACCCTAGGCCCCATATAAGCCCTACTCCCGGAAATCAGTATATTAAGCCTAAAACCCTAACTAACAATGATATCATTACAAATTTTGGCAAGTCACAGTTACATAGGACTAGAAATTAAACTGTTAAGTTTCGTGAAGATCGGTCCATAATTTACCATAGGCCCCATATAAAACCTACTTCCGGAAAACAACTTAGTACGCCTAAAAACGTAAAAAATAATGCTATCATAACAAAATTTGGTACATCAAAGTTTTATAGAACTAAAAATAAATCTTTGAATTTTCGTGAAGATCGGTTCATAATTTACCATAGGCCCCATATAAACTTTACTCCCGGAAAACAACTTAGTACGCCTAAAAACGTAAAAAATAATGCTATCATAACAAAATTTGGTACATCAAAGTTTTATTGGACAAGAAATAAAATTGTGCTATTTCGTGAATATCGGTCCATAACTTACCCTGGGCCCCATATAAACCTTACTCCCGGAAAACAGTTTAGTACGCCTAAATCCGTAAAAAATAATGCTATCATAACAAAATTTGGTACATCAAAGTTTTATAGGACAAGAAATAAAACTGTGTAATTTCGTGAAGATCGGTCCATAATTTACCCTGGGCCCCATATAAACCCTACTCCCGGAAAACAGTTTAGTACGCCTAAATCCGTAAAAAATAATGCTATCATAACAAAATTTGGTACGTCAAAGTTTTATAGAACTGGGAAAAAGACTGTGAAATTTCGTGAAGATCGGTCCATAATTTACCCTAGGCCCCATACAAACCCTACTACCGGAAAACAGTTTAGTCGCCTAAATCCACAATTAATAACAAATCGTCACAGTTTAAGATAATAATAACATCATACAGATATTACTCCTTAAACATTCGAACTGTCGGTGGAGGGTATCAAAGATTCGGCACAGCCGAATATAACACTCTATAACTTGTTTTTTTTTATTTTTTCTTATTTTATTTTACTTTATTTTATTTTTTATTTTTTATACCCTCCACCACAATTAGTTGTGAAGAGGGTATATTCAGTTTGTCATTCCGTGTGAAACTTTTTTACTATTCATCTCAGACCCTATAAAGTATATATATTCTGGGTCCTTGAGTAATTTTAAGTCGATTTAGCCATGTCCGTCTGTCTGTCCGTCTGTCCGTCTGTTGAAAACACGCTCACTTTCGAAAAACTCAAAAGAAATCAACAAACTTGGTGTCAAATTGCTTGTAGTTATCCTAAGCAGTTTGGGATTGAAATTCAGCAAAATCTGTTCAATAGGATCTGAGCTATGAATCAAAATGTGGAACCACCACTTAAAAAAAATTGATATTTTTGTTACAAAAACTAACATAAATGGTGGAAAAATGCACAGAATGATATAAGATTTCGCAACAATTCGTTTTATTCAACTGGAAATCACGCTGTGAAATTTCGTGAAGATCCGTCAATAATTTACCCTAGGCCCCATATAAGCCCTACTCCCGGAAATCAGTATATTAAGCCTACAACCCTAACTAACAATGCTATCATTACCAATTTTGGCAAGTCACAGTTACATAGGACTAGAAAATAAACTGTTAAGTTTCGTGAAGATCGGTCCATAATTTACCATAGGCCCCATATAAAACCTACTTCCGGAAAACAACTTAGTACGCCTAAAAACGTAAAAAATAATGCTATCATAACAAAATTTGGTACATTAAAGTTTTATAGAACTAAAAATAAATCTTTGAATTTTCGTGAAGATCGGTTCATAATTTACCGTAGGCCCCATATAAACTTTACTCCCGGAAAACAACTTAGTACGCCTAAAAACGTAAAAAATAATGCTATCATAAAAAAATTTGGTACATCAAAGTTTTATTGGACAAGAAATAAAATTGTGTTATTTCGTGAAGATCGGTCCATAACTTACCCTGGGCCCCATATAAACCTTACTCCCGGAAAACAGTTTAGTACGCCTAAATCCGTAAAAAATAATGCTATCATAACAAAATTTGGTACATCAAAGTTTTATAGGACAAGAAATAAAACTGTGTAATTTCGTGAAGATCGGTCCATAATTTACCCTGGGCCCCATATAAACCCTACTCCCGGAAAACAGTTTAGTACGCCTAAATCCGTAAAAAATAATGCTATCATAACAAAATTTGGTACATCAAAGTTTTATTGGACAAGAAATAAAATTGTGTTATTTCGTGAAGATCGGTCCATAACTTACCCTGGGCCCCATATAAACCTTACTCCCGGAAAACAGTTTAGTACGCCTAAATCCGTAAAAAATAATGCTATCATAACAAAATTTGGTACATCAAAGTTTTATAGGACAAGAAATAAAACTGTGAAATTTCGTGAAGATCGGTCCATAATTTACCCTAGGCCCCATACAAACCCTACTACCGGAAAACGGTTTAGTCGCCTAAATCCATAATTAATAACAAATCGTCACAGTTTAAGATAATAATACCATCATACAGATATTACTCCTTAAACATTCGAACTGTCGGTGGAGGGTATCAAAGATTCGGCACAGCCGTATATAGCACTCTAACTTGTTTTTTTTGTCTCTGGTGGGATTCGATCCCGCAACCTCGGTGCTACTAGACTAACTCGCTACCAGCTAGTCTACCGGGGCATTGTAGTTTTTATATTAAAAAACTATGTTTTCTGACTATAATGACTATAATGACGTTTGCTTGTTAATCGACTTGGCTCTCTCTACTTAAAATATACAGTGTTTGTATACACTTTGGTTAATGTAAATTTTCCATTGCTTAGTTGTTGGCTTTAAGTTAGTCTATACAAGCTAACCAGAGAATAGCTTTTTGCAATTGAAAAAAAATCGCATTTAATTAACGACAACAAATACACACGCTTACGGTCATACAGTCAAACTCGCGCAACCGCAAATATTCGCTGCTGGTTTGCAGTCATTCAAATAACGCACATCGTGCTTTGTTATTTATACAATCGTTGCCTTCGTTTTTTTTTATAAAGATTCTAAGTGTTCTGAGCGCAAATGATTGTTTGGTAAAGAAACAAAAAATACAAACGAAAGAGCCAGAAATCAAACAATCATTACTCATGAATTTATGCAGCATTAACTATGTAGTACAAGAAAAAAAAAATTTAAATGAAACTAAACACACATACTTATGTAGGTACACACAATTTCCATAGAAACAAAAAGTACAGTAGTAGTAGTAGTAGGTACAATGTATTTTTGTTATTGTTGTTTTTATTGTTGTTAATTTTGAAAAAGCGTCTCATCGTTGTTTATTGTTGTTGTTGTTAATGTAAACAAAAGTATAGAGAATGTGCTCTTTTGAATTTACTCAGTTGTGTTATATTGCGTGAGCAACAAAAATGCAAATAAAGCACTTTCAATAAAAAACGAATAAATGAAAATATCAAATGTGTACGAAAGGCAAAAAAAATTACCAACGTTGAACTTTGTTTTGCATGTATAGAGTTATTGTAAATTTTAGCGTATGAATAAATGCACAAAAATAGTGAGATTTGAGGTTCTCTGAAGCTAACTTAAAGTTGGCTTTTTTTGTAGTTAGCTACTAATTTGACGGCAGGGTAACTTTTGCTCATTCATACATACTCATGTGCATACATATGTATGTCTTTGTAATAGCTAGGTTAACCTACTAGTTAGTACGGATTTAATTAAATTACACACAACTTTTTATGTATGTATGTATATGCTTGCCGAAATAAAATAAAACACTGTGTCATTGCCAATAAAATGAAAATATCGAAAAGCTTTATAGGTAATTTTAAAATCGTTTTTAGGACATAAACAAATTAAATTTAAAAAAAGTCACCTGTGGTGTAGGGTAGACTGGTCCTTATTTTTTGACATCAAAATTTTTAATGCAGCAGCCTCTTAAAATTTTATTTTTAGAAAAAAAATCGTTATGTAAAAGTTTAAAGTTGATATTTGATACTAACACGTGCCGCATTAGGATTTAAAGGTCGTGCATATGTAAGTCCAACTCATATATAAAATAAAATTTTAAGAGGGTGCTGCATTAAAAATTTTGATGTCAAAAAATAAGGACCAGTCTAATGACCATAGATTATTTTTGTAATATATTTAATGCAGAGCTCTTTTAAATTGTTAATTATAGCAAAAATATGATTCTGTAAAAATTTCAAGTCAATATCTTAAAACAGACACGTGCCGCCGCATTGAGCTTTAAAACATTTATTTACATATGCATGTGTAAAAAATTGTATGTTCTTCTATGGTAGTACATAATAAGAATTGTCATAAATAAATAAATGTACACGTACCTTTGTACGGACGTATGAATTTATAATTTGAGTTTTTTTTATATAAAAAGGCAAAAATATTAGTCTTGGTACAAAAATATGCCAAATGCATGTGCTAGTTGGACCTACATATGCACGACCTTTAAATCCTAATGCGGCACGTGTTAATATCAAAATATCAACTTTAAACTTTTACATAACGATTTTTTTTTGTTAAAAATAAAATTTTAAGAGGGTGCTGCATTAAAAATTTTTATGTCAAAAAATAAGGACCAGTCTAGTGTAGGGTACTAATAAAAAATTTTTTAAAAACTGGGGCAACCAGGACTCAAACCTGAAACCTCACGAGTCTTAGCCTGAAAGTTACACAACTCGACTACGAACGCTTTTGCTGAAGAAGCGTTAAATAAAAATATATTAAAAGACTTGTTTGTTTCTTTATTTTGTTTATGGGCTTGTATGTGTTAAATTAAACGCATTAAAATAAAAAAAAAAAACAACCACAAGGGATTTTTTTGGAAAAATTAGAGGCAGTCGTGGCTTTTTCGTCATATCTAAGCCATTTGTGGACCGATCTTGCTGAATTTCAATACCAAGAAATGGTGGACTGTATGTTACATTAATGTAAAACAACCTAGCCGCTATCATGTCTGGATTATCCGGAAAACACATATCAAACGTAAGACGGACATCGTTAAATCAACTTCTCTTCTCATATGGACCCAGAATATATATACTTTATGGGGTCTAAAATCAATATTGCGGAAATTACAAACGTTATGACAAACTTATATATACCCTTTTACACCTGTGGTGAAGGGTGTTATTAAGAGTGTACTACTCTATCAAACGCTTTTGAGAAATCTATAGAAAGTAAAACCACCTTCTTACGGCTATCTAAAAACTGTCTAATAGAATCTGTCAGAGACAATAGCAGCGAAGTTGTGTTATAACCTTTTCGAAAGCCCGACTGTGCCGAGTGAATTAACGATCTCTGATCCAGAAATTGAATTATTTGGTCTTTAAAAATGTGCTCAACTACTTTAGAAAGAACGGAAAGTATTGATATAGGACGCAAGTTATCAAAACAAGCCGACTGACCTTCCTTCTTGATAGGCACGACTCTGGCAATTTTCCAACCATGAGGAAAAACTGATGTTGTTATAATCGTATTAACAAGGTGAAGCAAATGCGAGGAAACAAACGGAAAAATAATCTTTAAAAATCTAACTGTCCATGTAACCTTGTGTCGCAATTCTGAAGGTAATTTGATGGAATTTTGTACGTTGATCTTTTAATTCATATTGAAAATTGTGAGAATCGGTTCGTAATTTCACATAGCCGAAATACAAACTTCTTTACAGAATATTATGTAGGTATGCAGATTAAATTTGGGTAAAACTTATTTTATTGCAATCTTAGTCATCTTACTAAATTTTAATGTAATCCTCCATATTTGACGATACTACTCTCGGAAAGTTCTTAATCCCATAACTTCCTTATAAATGTTGGTATTGACATAAAAATTGGCAACAAAAACTTTTAAGAAAGCTACATACTTAATCATGAAAATGGTTGTGCTGGTAGGTCCAATTTTAAACATAGGTCAGATATAAGCGCTCTTCCTTAAATCACGTAAGGGGAAAAAATCTCATATAAATGAAGATATCTAAATAATATTTAAAAAAAGATCTTTTGCAAGAATCTTAAACTCCTAACATAATTTTGTTCTATCTGGTCCATGATTGCCCATCGGTCCAAAATATAGTGTTTATATACTGTGGTGTGGGGTATCAAATGATCGGGCTTGATTGCCTATAGTTTTTTACTTGTTTTGTTTTTAATTTTATTGAATGAAAAGGGTTATGGATTAGTATGCTTTTGTATATTCATATATATATTTTATAGCGAAGTTTTCGTACAATTTATGTCAATTTGGTACAATTTTGCCATTGAGTACAATTAAAGAATTGTCAGATCCCAACAGTGATATATACCTTTTTCCACCTGAGGTGAATGGTATAAAAAGAGTAATTTTTGGGATTTCTTCAGAAGTGCTTCAGAAAATATTTTTCATATAACAGTTTATTATACAATTTTTAAAATTTTTTGTATGGGAGGTACCACACCCACTTCTCCAACCGCGCCCACATTTTGTGGGTAGGTGTGTATTTATAACTTGAATGTTTGCACCTAATTTGGAAACTTTGACTCTTGCCGTTCTCCAGATATACAGAAAAAAGCAATAAAAATACAACAACAAGGGATTTTTGGAAAAAATTAGAGGCAGTTGTGGTTTTTTGGTCATATCTCAGCCATTTGTGGACCGATCTTGCTGAATTTCAATAGCACGAAATGGTGGACTATATGTGACATAAATGTAAAACAACCTAGCCGCTATCAGGTCTAGAGTCTCCGGAAAACACATATCAAACGTAAGACGGACGGACATCGTTAAATCAACTTCTCTCCTCATAAGGACCCAGAATATATATACTTTATAGGGTCTTAGATCAATATTGTAGAAATTACAAACGGAATGACAAACTTATATATACCCTTTTCCACCTGAGGTGAAGGGTAAAAAACCTTCTCCTGTAAAATTTTTTGCTATTAGGACTCGATTTGTTTGATTTCTTTCCAGCTTAGTTCTGAATTATTTACACTGAGTTGCAGAGATATGACTGTTGGCTCTTTTAGTTTTTCAACATCATACCTTCTTTGCGAAACTTGGTTATTTTGTTTCGTTAGCAGCAATTTTCAAGCGGATTGTGGCGAGCACCAGATGATGATTACTCGCGATGTCGGCTCCGCTTTTGTCAAGCACAACTAAAAGCGAACCTCCCCACTTTCTACTTATAGTGATGTGATCAAATTGGTTCTCAGTTTTGCCGTCAGGTGATACCCAAGTCACTTTATGCACTCTTATGGGGAAACAGTGTGCAACCAATAACTAGATTTTTATATGTGCATGTTTCCAAAAGCAATTCACCCTTCTCTGTTAGTCGCCCTAACCCATGTTTTCCCATTCCTTAGCGTAGAGAGCTAGTATTGTCTGCTCCAATTTTAACCACTATTATTTGTTTTTTAATCAACGTGTCTCGTTTGTTTATTAATGTGCACGGTTATTTTTAAAACGATTTTTATGTTTTTTAACTTTAAATTTTTGACACAATGTTTTCCCATTGACACAATGTTTTCCCATTGTGCTCTTTCGCTAGTATTGTCTGCTCCAATTTTTAGCACTATTATTTGCTTTTTAATCAACGTGTCTCGTTGATTAAAAAGCCTTTTTTTAAAACGATTTTTTTGTTTTTTAACTTTAAATTTTTGACACAATGTTTTCCCATTGTGTTCTCTACGCTAGTATTGTCTGTTCCAATTTTTACCACTATTATTTGTTTTTTAATCAACGTGTCTCGTTTATTTATTAATGTGCACGCTTATTTTTTAAACGATTTTTTTGTTTTTTAACTTTAAATTTTTGACACAATGTTTTCCCATTGTGCTCTCTACGCTAGTATTGTCTGCTCCAATTTTAACCACTATTATTTGTTTTTTAATCAACGTGTCTCGTTTATTTATTAATGTGCGCGCTTATTTTTAAAACGATTTTTTTGTTTTCTAATTTTAAATTTTTGACTTTTATAAAAAAAAAAAAATAAATCAAATAAAAAAAAAAGTATGTCTTGTTTGTTTATATACATATTTAAAATACGAAATTTTTTTAGTTTTATACCTTTCACTGAAGGTAAAATGGTATACAATAAGTTAGTCATTCGGTTTCTAATTTCTTCAAATATGGTTCCTTAAAGGTAGCATAATTAATTTAACGATATCTGTCTGACCGTGTGCCTGATGAAATGGGTTTTCCGGAGACCCCATATATGATGGACTTGGTTGTTATATACTTTTCAGTGTTGCCAATTTAGCATTTTTCATGCTAGATCAAGCGTTTTTTAAAGTCATTTGGCATGAAAAAAATTTACTTAAGCTGTTATGATACTTGCTATTTTTTGTATTTTTTCTATATTGGAGTACAGTGCAAATATATTTGCATAGGAAAACTGAAAAAGTGTAAAGAGTATGATTATATCATAAAAAAATCTTGAAAAGTCAAACAAATATACATGTGTTATCGATAAATAATCTAAGACTGTCAAAAAAAATATAAAATTTTTTAACTTGAAATTGACATTTCCAGATTAATTGTTAGCACTGTTGCCAATTTTTTTAGTTTTTGATCGAAAGAAACGGGTTTCAACTTTTTTTTTTGCGATTTTTAGCTTTTCTGACGGTTTTTTGTGGGAAAAAAACGTGGGCAGTATTGTTTGTTTTGTTTACATTTTATCAAATTGTATTTCTTGTTCTTTCTCGCATTTGTTGTTTCATTCAGTCAATCCTAAAAAAATCCAATACAAAAAATAGCAAGTATCATAACATCTTTAGCATGTAGCATTTTTCTAGCATTATTTAAACATTCCTAGCATTTTTTAATTCTTGTGATATTTTTAATATCTTCTTTTTTTTAATGTGTAATAAATACAACTATGTATATTGAGTTAAATCTAAAAATAAAAAAAATTATTAACCAAAAAGGAGAAAATTTTAAAAAATTAGTAAAAACATATTCACAAAAGTTCTGCCAAGATTGGGGCAAGCACCCAAAGTAAAAAGATGACTTAGAAAAAACCCTTTTGCAATTACTACAAATGCAATATTGTCTTAAATTAGTGGCCTGGAGCTAAACGCAGAAATAAGAAAGCACAAAAGTGTTACGGGCATAACGTGAAACAATCCTATCCCTTTCTAAAGAATTTGTTACAATGTTCAGCTGGGGCGACATTAAGTTTATGTGCTGTGTATGGTTCGATTGCACCTGTCGAGTATCTGACAAACCTTTATAAAAGGCAACTTGACAGCTCGTCGTTGAACTTAAAGGACAATAGCATATTTTTAAAAATTTAATGGCACTTACTTTAATGAAGATCTTTCTATATTTGTTATATACACTTTTTTTTTTGTATTTTTAAGCATTTTTTTTTAACAAAATCTAGCATTTTTTTGGCAACACTGATACTTATACATATAGTTTGGAATTGTTTGCTACTATATATCGTCCCCTCAATATAACAATACCGTATGTGCTCATACGCTATTATTTTTTATTGCATATTTAGAATCTCCATCATTAATATTATTTCTGGTCAAAATTTAGTCAAATTCTACTTCCAAAAAGTGGGTCAAAATGTCGTTGGAAAAAATAGTGTATAATTTCTTTTTCAAAATTTTCCTTCAATAATTGTGTAAGCTCATATGCGCTATTTTACTTGAAATTGCCACTCCAAAGTTGTTAAAAGAATAATAGTGTATACGCATTATACTCCATTTTAGCCTGTAGAAAAAAAATACAATTTATGAAAACTTTAACTCATAAAATAGCTTATAATAATATACACTATTGTTTCAGAAAAAGTTTCATTCGGACCATCGAAAGCTGAATGATCTGCTAAATTTGTGCAAAAAGAATGTAATTCCTCGTGGCTCGCAGTAATTTGTCTCTAACTTACAAGGTGGAAAGAGCCAAATGTAGCAGAGGAAGAGAAAGAAGACGAATGAACTTCTAGTTATTTTTGATTTACCTTAATTTGTCATAATTTTTTGTTTAAATTAACCCAAATTGGAATGTGATGAATATGTGCCATTGAATCTATGAATTAATCACTGTTTTATAATGTTACAAACTGATATTTTTGAGGTCAAATATTTTAATAAAAAATACCGTAAAATTATTGAATAAAACAGCGTATACCATACAAAATGAAATAGTGTATCAGATACATCATACGAATTCCTTAAAAATAAAATACCCTTTATGAAGGAGTTGCACTTTGAAAGACATAATTATGGTCTTAAAAGATGCGTAGAATAAAAAAAATTGGTCAATTTAAAGACAAGAAACGGTTTAATGTATTCGTCGAAAAATCCAATATGAAGAATTTTTATTTACCGCGATAATGAGGTTTCAATAGAGAACCGATTTGACAAAAACTTTAAACACGATTTACTCAAAACCCCAAAAAAATTATACGCTATTGTTTTATTGAGGGGACGATATTTATAATAATAATTCATTAAATCTTTATTTTATTTTATGTCCAGCCAGTGCCAGACAAAAATGTTCTTCACCACGGTTTCTGTTCACATTTATAGTTGTTTATCGCTCATCTAAATAGTTAAGTGCCACTATCATTTAAAATATTTCGAGCTAGTGGGTTTGAATGTAATTTGAGCCTTTTCATGTATTTTACTGCATAAAATGATACCAGCTGGTTGCTGTTTACACAACAACCAGCGAACGTGGCCAGACTGTCGGCGGTGCTGGTATGCTAGCGTATTGCGCGGCATAAGCTCGCCGGATGTGGTGGTTCTTGCCGACCTGCTGGCAGCAATCCTGAGTACAAAAAAATATTCATACCAGCTAAACCGTTTAAAAGGAATAAAACAAACACAAAATTTGGGAGCCGAAGCAGTAAGTTGTTGCGACTCTATAATACACACACACATATATCATTAGGCAGGTGACTGGCCTAATGTTTACCCTCCCTTTTTGCTCTTTAGTCCCACCGTACATCCTACATTTATGTCTATCTGGATGTCCCTAAACAGACTACACCTTACAATGTTCACATATTTTTCCACCCCTTTACTTATATTCTTTTCTATTTTTAGGGAATTTTATTAAATTTTAGCTTTTCAACCACTAATTCTGGTTTCCTCCTTTTCTTCTACCCGACAATTTCTAGGCCTGAGCTCAACCCTACTCTTAGCGTACGTTTGGCTTAAAAACCCCAAAACGGACTGGGCTACCCGTGGTAAACAAAAACTCTAAATAAAATTTCCTAAAAATTTCTTAAATTAAATTTGTATTTTTTTTTTTTTTATTCTCTAAATATATTTTTTTTTTAGATCTCGGTCCTGTCCGTCAAGTCGTCTAGGTAACTCACTCCTTATGTCTTAAAAACCCCTTTTTACCAAGCACCCCTGGCGTGGTGGTGCTAATGCAGCTTCTCCAGCGATGGATGAGTCGGCTGTTTGGCGTGGCAAGTGGCAGTGGTATGGTGTTACAATTCCTTGTTATATTGCTTATTAAATTAAAATACTTTGACGTTACTTTTACTTTTAAAGTTTTAATTCTCAATTTAGTTTTAGTTTCAAATCTTCTAATAAAAGCTTTACTTTATTAACAAAAAAACCACTTTGCTTATTTATTTTTCACTCCGGCCACTGGACTCACCATTCGTCAAAAGCAAAAAGAAAAAGGAACGACATTTTGGTTTTCGGCGGCCAAGAAGCCTCGGTCAAGCAAAATGTCGTCCTACCATTTTTCCAATAAAATTCGTTTTCAACAATTTGTTTACATGTTTGTTTGCCTCTTCTTCTTCTAGCTATATCCCTAGAGGGAAGGGAACCGACACCAAAGTAGTCCCGTGATAGGACTTTGGTGGTAGAGACCGGTTCTAGTTCTAACACGTTAAATGAATAAGACCTATCACTTTTACATGGGGTTGTCATTGGAGGGGGTCTATTGACACCATTTGACCAGTCACACACCTATTCTTAATGAACGTGTTTAGTGACAGTTACTACAATTTGGTATTATTTCAATACAAAGTAGAATTTCAATAAAACAAGTCCTAGAATTAAATTCAAGTACTAAATTTTATAAATTCCCAAAAAATGTGTCACACCACCGGTGAAGACTGTACTGTAATTCATTACTTTTTATACCTTTTTGTTCTTCATAAACCAGTTACATGATTGGTTCTCCTTTCACTAGTCATAAGTTTTTTCTTTTTGTACCGGTTCTATTTTCACAACTCCCAGGACAAGTCTGTTGGACCAATTGACACAAATTTCCCGCAGGGATATTATTATTTTCATCTATCTTTCTCCCAGCCCATACCATTACCGTCCCTTTCTTTCGGAGTTGGTGTTGCCAACCATTTTCGCCGCACCACAGGGTGCGCATGACATAATCATAGTTTTAACTAATTCCACATTAAGATCCTTGTGAATATTTGAGTTTTTAACATACCAAGGGGCAGCTTTGATTATTCGAAGAAGTTTATTTTGGCGCTTTTAAATTTTTTCGATATATGATGCTGGTCCCCCGTAACTGAAAACCATAGCACCAGATTGGCTTAAATATGGAGTTGTAAAATAGAAGTTTGCAATCGAGACTAAAGACAGAGTTTCTTCCAAAAAGCCAATGAATTTGGATGGCTTTTAGTTTAATTTCATTTAATTTTTCCTCTATACGGGGTTTCCACGTTAAACTGCGATCTAAATATATACCGAGATCAGGGTTTAAAAAACTGCAGTCGAAACTTTCGTACAAAAAACGAAAATTTGTGTACAACTTTTCCCTTTTTGAGTTGGCTTGAGAGCGACTGTTTACATTTAATGAATCGAAAGTAAAAGCAACAGTTTTTTTTGGCCAATGTCAATTGGAGAAGTGGAAGAAATGGCAGTTTTTCTACTTTGACTCCAGTTTTTTAAACGCTTATCCAAAATATGTGGGTAATGCGAATTTCGAGATATTAATTGACTATTGATTTTGACAGGGAGAGGGTGGGGGGAGGCATGATTCCCGACGCAAGGTGAATGTTATATGTACACATTTTTACTCATTGACCTTTATCCTCCATTGTTTTTACCACAGTTCTAGTTGAAGTACATATATGATTCTGTAAGCATCGAGATGCTTCTTGACTGTTTTCGTGCTCGCTTAGAAAAGCTGTATCATCAGCAAATGCTGAAGTTTGGGTGATAAGATATACAGATATATATTTACAGAAATGCAGTAAAGTAAGTGAAAGAACTCTCAACAACTTTTATAAAAAAATAACATTTCAAGTGCTACGGCATTCCCTTACTACGAAGCAGGTTTGTAAGGGAGAATACTAAATAATAACTGTATCAAAACATTCAGTGTGTAAAGATGATCGTTACATCCAACAATATTTATGTGCGCTGAATAATGCGCTTTATGTGTCAAAAATGTATTGCTTCAAAATGGGAACTAGCCACATAAAATTCGTGTCTTCCGTAAGCGCAATGGTAAGCGAAACCCTTATGTTTCTCCCTTACAAATGTGCTTCGTTGGAAGCTCCATTTTTTATTGGGTAGGGACTCCTGTGTTAATTGGCTGAGCAGAACTTAAATAGTCAACTTCTTTAATCATAAACTTTTGAACGACCTTGAATCTTTCTAACAGTTTGTGTGTGTTTACTGGTAAGTAAGCTTCAATATATGTAATAAATTTTCATACCAGACTTTAACAAAAGCTTGAAAAACAGCGATAAAGAGAGCGGAATAATATTTTCTTTCTTCAAAGGTTTTCTTTATGCAACGATGGATGAAACAGGGCTTATAAGGGCTGAAATTCAGGAATTTGATTCAACTAATCAGGAAAAACTTAAAGTAAAGCTAAAAGGTTATTCGTATCCAATGTATTACTATATGATGGCAGACACACAAACGGTCGCTAGTTGGGGTGCAATTACACCTCCATCGAATGACATTTGGATAATTGATTTTTGGGGTGCTGATCATGTTTTGCTATCACAAAATAACTGGTTCATATGCGCTGATGGAGGTTACGACGATGGATAGCGACGTTATGTAAAAGGTCGTCGGGATGAACACGCTTTCTCTAGTTCTGAATGTCAATGGAGGTTGGGGATGTGCAAGTTTGAACAATTTCTGAAGATTCAAAATAGCAATATGTAGATAAAAATACAAAAATAAAAATATATCCTTTTTTGCTTTACTAAGTTGGTGGCGGGGTTTTTATTACAAGTCAACCGAAATTTCGGGGAAAATAAATTGCTAAAATAAATAAACAATTAGAAATTTTTAAATTTCAAAATTTAACTTTTAACAATAACAAAAACACAAAAAAAAATAACATCTTAAATCCTAATTTTAAACTAAATAACAACATTTAAAGTAGAAATGGTGTAAACGGTATAAACTAGAAAATAAAGATGGTGAAATTAATTAAAAATTAGAATTCAGTGGGACACAAAACAATGTTTTTTTATTTTGTTTCTGAAATAATATTTATTGTGCAAGTTTAAAAAATTCTACATTTTACAAACAATAAACATATGTTTTTTTGATTTACTAAATTTTACTGCAAAAATTTCTTCAGTAAAAATTTGTAAATACTCTGACAAGAATTGTCACTTTTCGCTCTCAATTTATGTTCTCATTTACTGCATTTTGTGTACTCGAACGCAATTTCGTAAAATGCAGAAAAGTTTATTAAAAAATAGTAAAAACTTTTGTGTTCTCAAACGCAACTAATGATGGAATAATGCAATGATTCATATACGATGTAACACAAATTTGTTCTATATGACCAGAAATCATACTGTTATAATTATTGGTATTGTATAAAGGAGACGTGATATTTTACCCAAATTTGTTCAAATTAAGTTTTATATGACTATAAATAAAAGCATAAAGCTTTCCGATTGTCGGTCTAAGGCGCAATCAATTTTAATATTGACTCTCGTTTTTAATTAATTAATAATTTATATACCTTTAATAACGATTCGGCACAGCCAAACCAGCATTAATATAGTGTGGCATTAAGGTCTTTTGTTTAAACTCAAAACGTATCTACCAACTTCTTTTTACCTATTTTTGAAATCTAATTTAAAGAACGTACATATTTTTGTTTAATTTAATGACAAGTCATCAGATATCTGTGAAATATGTAATCGCTCTGGTCCCACAAGGATGTACCCTTGGACTTACTCTATACACAATATACACTTCTGATAACCAGGCATTATAATGGTGTTACAGTAGCCACTTATGTAGATGACACTGCTATACTTGCGTGTTGTAGTTCACCCAAAGAAGCATCACCAACAATACAAAGGCAATTTGCTTTAATCCAGAAGAATTTTTTTCTGCATTAGTTTAAAACGGTAACAAAACTTATTCTGTTAAATATCTTGGAATGCATCCAGACAATCGATTAACATGGAAAAACCACGTTAAAGCGAAAAGAGACCATTAAAATGTTAAAACAAAAAAGAATTACTGGTTTTTAGGTCCCAAATCAGATCTAAGTCTTAAAAACAAAATTAGAAAATACAAAGCAATATTGAAACCTGTTTTGACATACGGTATGCAGCTATGAGGTACTGCAAGTAATTCCAAGCTGGAAATTCTAATCTAAAACAGATAGAATAATAGTAAAAGCCCCGTAGTCTGTGACAAACAAACATGGGGCTTTAGCATATTCCAACTGTCGTTAATCAAATAAATAGATTAAGTTCTCGATATATGAATCGACTTCGAAACCATAGGAGTATATTAGCAATTACAATTTTTGATGATGTTAAAGAGCTGAAAAGATTTCACGTATTAGTATTTATAAATTTCTTAAAATTATTCTTATTATCTCAAGCCCGTTGCAGAGAAATATATTAACTTCATAACTACTACAACCAAACCAAATCAAGCAGCACTAATTTTTAAATAAATATAATCGAA
Source organism: Pollenia angustigena (assembly GCA_930367215.1). NCBI lineage: Eukaryota > Metazoa > Arthropoda > Insecta > Diptera > Polleniidae > Pollenia > Pollenia angustigena. The sequence goes on from OV884059.1 coordinate 225,105,459, forward strand.
ATTAAAGTTATAACGTATAAATACCAGCTACAGAAAGAATGAATATCAGTTAATTTAAAACTTTTGAAATGAATACAACCAAGATAGTTTTAGCTACTCTACTCATTTGCCTTGTACAATCGTTACCTGTTTTGGGCGAAAGAGGCGAAGTATGTACGAAGCTGAAAATACTCCATCCAGAGGATATCTCAGAGATGGCCAATAGATACAATGGACTAAAATCCCGTAATAATCCACGTGTCAACGCTTTACGCAATAAATTTGAAAAAAATGTTATATCTACCACTACAGAACTATTGACATATGCCATAATTTGGCATAATGCTGCCGAGCTAAACGAGATTTATAAAATTTTGAAAGAAACTTATGATAAACTAATGGTTGATACAATTTCAAGTGGAGCCGTAACAAAAATTTTTTTCATGCAAAAATAACTTCTTGCTGACTCGTTATTGCATATTTATGAATCAGGGAATTTTGAAGTATTGGAAATTATGCTACTTGAAACGTTGGAAGCTTACAGATGTGAAAGCGCATTTAGAAATAAAGATTTAAACGAATTTGAACAAAAACTCTCGTCCATATTGAATAAATTATTACAAAATCAAAGTTACTCTAATGCGCCGCAGAGCTTAAAATCAACATACTCCCTAAAAATTAACGATTACTATTTTTGGAACCGCGGTTTTGTCCTAAAAATGTTAAATATTCGAATTTCATTTATACGTCCGTTGATGACCAAGAATGGAGAAGTAATATCAGCATTTATATCGAGTCTAAGGAAATCTCTGCGGATATCTCTAGCTACATTAGTGCTGAATTTTAGAAAATTTATTCAAATGGAAGAAAAGCATTTAAAGTAATTCTAATAGGTACTGATAATAATGTTTATAACGTTATGAATCCAACAACGAAGAAAGTTTTTGGTTCTAAGAAAAATTCAAATCACGTGTTGGATTCATAACGTAATAAACATTATTATCAGTACCTATTAGAATTACTTTAAATATTTTTCTTCCATTTGAAAACCGCGGTTCCAAAAATAGTAATCGTTAATTTTTAGGGAGTATGTTGATTAGAAGTGCTACAATTGACTTTAAGCTCTGCGGCGCATTAGAGTAGCTTTGATTTTGTAATAATTTATTCAATATGGACGAGAGTTTTTGTTCAAATTCGTTTAAATCTTTATTTCTAAATGCGCTTTCACATCTGTAAGCTTCCAACGTTTCAAGTAGCATAATTTCCAATACTTCAAAATTCCCTGATTCATAAATATGCAATAACGAGTCAGCAAGAAGTAATTTTCTCATGAAAAAAATTTTTGTTACGGCTCCACTTGAAATTGTATCAACCATTTGTTTATCATAAGTTTCATTCAAAATTTTATAAATCTCGTTTAGCGCGGCAGCATCATGCCAAATTATGGCATATGTCAATAGTTCTGTAGTGGTAGATATAACATTTTTTCAAATTTATTGCGTTAAGCGTTGGCACGTGGATTATTATGGGATTTTAATACATTGTATCTATTGGCCATCTCTGAGATATCCACTGGATGGAGTATTTTCAGGTTCGTACATACTTCGCCACTTTCGCCCAAAACAGGTAACGATTGTACAAGGCAAATGAGTAGAGTAGCTAAAACTATAGTAGTGTGTTTAGAGGGGTTCTAATCCACCTTTTTCATACAAAAGTTCGGTGCATGTTGTAAGTGTTGCCATAGTGTAATAATATTGACCATTAGAGTTTTTTTTTGACGCTTTTTTTGGGAAATAAAAAAAGCTTAAAATATTTATAATTACTCTTATCGAGCAAATAGGAATTTAAAAACCGGGAAACCAAAATAACAACAAAATGGATATTTTGAGGGGATTTAAGCGTTAATTTGAATATTTATTTAGGATTTTAAAATTTTGTGAAGAAAATACCAACAAAATGGGTATTTTGAGGGGATTTAAGCGTTGATTTGAATATTTATTTAGGATTTGAAAAATTTTGTGAAGAAAATACCAATAAAATGGATATTTTGAGGGGATTTAAGCGTTGACTTGAATATTTATTTAGGATTTTTATATATATGTACACAATCGACAAATGGTTGAAGAGAGAATTAATCTATTTTTTACAACCATTTGCTTTTTTCTGGTCCTTTAACCTATATTTTTGAAATTTAGTGCTTTTTTAGTACTTTTATTCAAAAAACGCTACAAATATTTATAAATACTGTTTTGGAGCAAATACGAATATAATATATATATATATATATATATAACAACTAAAAATCCTAAATTAATATTCAAGATAAAAACTCGTAAGCAAAAAAATTTTATCATCTTCGTAAAATTTTAACAACTTTTACTAAATAAACTTCCGTTCTACTACATTTCCCTTTAACCATTATATTCGTATTTGCTCCAAAACAGTATTTATAAATATTTGTAGCGTTTTTTGAATAAAAGTACTAAAAAAGCACTAAATTTCAAAAATATATGTTAAAGGACCAGAAAAAAGCAAATGGTTGTAAAAAATAGATTAATTCTCTCTTCAACCATTTGTCGATTGTGTACATATATATAAAAATCCTAAATAAATATTCAAGTCAACGCTTAAATCCCCTCAAAATATCCATTTTATTGGTATTTTCTTCACAAAATTTTTCAAATCCTAAATAAATATTCAAATCAACGCTTAAATCCCCTCAAAATACCCATTTTGTTGGTATTTTCTTCACAAAATTTTAAAATCCTAAATAAATATTCAAATTAACGCTTAAATCCCCTCAAAATATCCATTTTGTTGTTATTTTGGTTTCCCGGTTTTTAAATTCCTATTTGCTCGATAAGAGTAATTATAAATATTTTAAGCTTTTTTTATTTCCCAAAAAAAGCGTCAAAAAAAAACTCTAATGGTCAATATTATTACACTATGGCAACACTTACAACATGCACCGAACTTTTGTATGAAAAAGGTGGATTAGAACCCCTCTAAACACACTACTATAGTTTTAGCTACTCTACTCATTTGCCTTGTACAATCGTTACCTGTTTTGGGCGAAAGTGGCGAAGTATGTACGAACCTGAAAATACTCCATCCAGTGGATATCTCAGAGATGGCCAATAGATACAATGTATTAAAATCCCATAATAATCCACGTGCCAACGCTTAACGCAATAAATTTGAAAAAATGTTATATCTACCACTACAGAACTATTGACATATGCCATAATTTGGCATGATGCTGCCGCGCTAAACGAGATTTATAAAATTTTGAATGAAACTTATGATAAACAAATGGTTGATACAATTTCAAGTGGAGCCGTAACAAAAATTTTTTTCATGAGAAAATTACTTCTTGCTGACTCGTTATTGCATATTTATGAATCAGGGAATTTTGAAGTATTGGAAATTATGCTACTTGAAACGTTGGAAGCTTACAGATGTGAAAGCGCATTTAGAAATAAAGATTTAAACGAATTTGAACAAAAACTCTCGTCCATATTGAATAAATTATTACAAAATCAAAGCTACTCTAATGCGCCGCAGAGCTTCTTTCAAAATTTTATAAATCTCGTTTAGCTCGGCAGCATTATGCCAAATTATGGCATATGTCAATAGTTCTGTAGTGGTAGATATAACATTTTTTTCAAATTTATTGCGTAAAGCGTTGACACGTGGATTATTACGGGATTTTAGTCCATTGTATCTATTGGCCATCTCTGAGATATCCTCTGGATGGAGTATTTTCAGCTTCGTACATACTTCGCCTCTTTCGCCCAAAACAGGTAACGATTGTACAAGGCAAATGAGTAGAGTAGCTAAAACTATCTTGGTTGTATTCATTTCAAAAGTTTTAAATTAACTGATATTCATTCTTTCTGTAGCTGGTATTTATACGTTATAACTTTAATTTCGATTATATTTATTTAAAAATTAGTGCTGCTTGATTTGGTTTGGTTGTAGTAGTTATGAAGTTAATATATTTCTCTGCAACGGGCTTGAGATAATAAGAATAATTTTAAGAAATTTATAAATACTAATACGTGAAATCTTTTCAGCTCTTTAACATCATCAAAAATTGTAATTGCTAATATACTCCTATGGTTTCGAAGTCGATTCATATATCGAGAACTTAATCTATTTATTTGATTAACGACAGTTGGAATATGCTAAAGCCCCATGTTTGTTTGTCACAGACTACGGGGCTTTTACTATTATTCTATCTGTTTTAGATTAGAATTTCCAGCTTGGAATTACTTGCAGTACCTCATAGCTGCATACCGTATGTCAAAACAGGTTTCAATATTGCTTTGTATTTTCTAATTTTGTTTTTAAGACTTAGATCTGATTTGGGACCTAAAAACCAGTAATTCTTTTTTGTTTTAACATTTTAATGGTCTCTTTTCGCTTTAACGTGGTTTTTCCATGTTAATCGATTGTCTGGATGCATTCCAAGATATTTAACAGAATAAGTTTTGTTACCGTTTTAAACTAATGCAGAAAAAAATTCTTCTGGATTAAAGCAAATTGCCTTTGTATTGTTGGTGATGCTTCTTTGGGTGAACTACAACACGCAAGTATAGCAGTGTCATCTACATAAGTGGCTACTGTAACACCATTATAATGCCTGGTTATCAGAAGTGTATATTGTGTATAGAGTAAGTCCAAGGGTACATCCTTGTGGGACCAGAGCGATTACATATTTCACAGATATCTGATGACTTGTCATTAAATTAAACAAAAATATGTACGTTCTTTAAATTAGATTTCAAAAATAGGTAAAAAGAAGTTGGTAGATACGTTTTGAGTTTAAACAAAAGACCTTTATGCCACACTATATTAATGCTTGTTTCGGCTGTGCCGAATCGTTATTAAAGGTATATAAATTATTAATTAATTAAAAACGAGAGTCAATATTAAAATTGATTGCGCCTTAGACCGACAATCGGAAAGCTTTATGCTTTTATTTATAGTCATATAAAACTTAATTTGAACAAATTTGAGTAAAATATCACGTCTCCTTTATACAAGACCAATGATTATAACAGTATGATTTCTGGTCATATAGAACAAATTTGTGTTACATCGTATATGAATCATTGCATTATTCCATCATTAGTTGCGTTTGAGAACACAAAAGTTTTTACTATTTTTTAATAAACTTTTCTGCATTTTACGAAATTGCGTTCGAGTACACAAAATGCAGTAAATGAGAACATAAATTGAGAGCGAAAAGTGACAATTCTTGTCAGAGTATTTACAAATTTTTACTGAAGAAATTTTTGCAGTAAAATTTAGTAAATCAAAAAAACATATGTTTATTGTTTGTAAAATGTAGAATTTTTTAAACTTGCACAATAAATATTATTTCAGAAACAAAATAAAAAAACATTGTTTTGTGTCCCACTGAATTCTAATTTTTAATTAATTTCACCATCTTTATTTTCTAGTTTATACCGTTTACACCATTTCTACTTTAAATGTTGTTATTTAGTTTAAAATTAGGATTTAAGATGTTATTTTTTTTGTGTTTTTGTTATTGTTAAAAGTTAAATTTTGAAATTTAAAAATTTCTAATTGTTTATTTATTTTAGCAATTTATTTTCCCCGAAATTTCGGTTGACTTGTAATAAAAACCCCGCCACCAACTTAGTAAAGCAAAAAAGGATATATTTTTATTTTTGTATTTTTATCTACATATTGCTATTTTGAATCTTCAGAAATTGTTCAAACTTGCACATCCCCAACCTCCATTGACATTCAGAACTAGAGAAAGCGTGTTCATCCCGACGACCTTTTACATAACGTCGGTATCCATCGTCGTAATCTCCATCAGCGCATATGAACCAGTTATTTTGTGATATCAAAACATGATCAGCACCCCAAAAATCAATTGTCCAAATGTCATTCGATGGAGGTGTAATTGCACCCCAACTAGCGACCGCTTGTGTGTCTGCCATCATATAGTAATACATTGGATACGAATAACCTTTTAGCTTTACTTTAAGTTTTTCCTGCTTAGTTGAATCAAATTCCTGAATTTCAGCCCTTATAAGCCCTGTTTCATCCATCGTTGCATAAAGAAAACCTTTGAAGAAAGAAAATATTATTCCGCTCTCTTTATCGCTGTTTTTCAAGCTTTTGTTAAAGTCTGGTAAGAAGATTTATTACATATATTGAAGCTTACTTACCAGTAAACACACACAAACTGTTAGAAAGATTCAAGGTCGTTCAAAAGTTTATGATTAAAGAAGTTGACTATTTAAGTTCTGCTCAGCCAATTAACACAGGAGTCCCTACCCAATAAAAAATGGAGCTTCCAACGAAGCACGTTTGTAAGGGAGAAACATAAGGGTTTCGCTTACCATTGCGCTTACGGAAGACACGAATTTTATATGGCTAGTTCCCATTTTGAAGCAATACATTTTTGACACATAAAGCGCATTATTCAGCGCACATAAATATTGTTGGATGTAACGATCATCTTTACACACTGAATGTTTTGATACAGTTATTATTTAGTATTCTCCCTTACAAACCTGCTTCGTAGTAAGGGAATGCCGTAGCACTTGAAATGTTATTTTTTTATTAAAGTTGTTGAGAGTTCTTTCACTTACTTTACTGCATTTCTGTAAATATATATCTGTATATCTTATCACCCAAACTTCAGCATTTGCTGATGATACAGCTTTTCTAAGCGAGCACGAAAACAGTCAAGAAGCATCTCGATGCTTACAGAATCATATATGTACTTCAACTAGAACTGTGGTAAAAACAATGGAGGATAAAGGTCAATGAGTAAAAATGTGTACATATAACATTCACCTTGCGTCGGGAATCATGCCTCCCCCACCCTCTCCCTGTCAAAATCAATAGTCAATTAATATCTCAAAATTCGCATTACCCACATATTTTGGATAAGCGTTTAAAAAACTGGAGTCAAAGTAGAAAAACTGTCATTTCTTCCACTTCTCCAATTGACATTGGCCAAAAAAAACTGTTGCTTTTACTTTCGATTCATTAAATGTAAACAGTCGCTCTCAAGCCAACTCAAAAAGGGAAAAGTTGTACACAAATTTTCGTTTTTTGTACGAAAGTTTCGACTGCAGTTTTTTAAACCCTGATCTCGGTATACATTTAGATCGCAGTTTAACGTGGAAACCCCGTATAGAGGAAAAATTAAATGAAATTAAACTAAAAGCCATCCAAATTCATTGGCTTTTTGGAAGAAACTCTGTCTTTAGTCTCGATTGCAAACTTCTATTTTACAACTCCATCTTTAAGCCAATCTGGTGCTATGGTTTTCAGTTAAGCGCCAAAATAAACTTCTTCGAATAATCAAAGCTGCCCCTTGGTATGTTAAAAACTCAAATATTCACAAGGATCTTAACCCATTTACGCCATCCGTACTCATATGAGGACGGTTCTTTATATATCCCCAAAATTTTGTTTCAATACGTTTTATGTCGTTTGTAATCAAATTTGCGTTACCAAAGAGTGTACCTTAAATTATAATATTATATTTTGTGCGTGTATGCCTAAAGTAATAAAAAACAGTGGCCTAAATTTCTCTTTTGATATCTTATTTGAAGATCAAAACTGCGTCCTTATTTTTTTATATTTGCATTGGGGTTTTATAAAATATTCGCTTTATTTTTTTTATTAGAGTCTTTTTAAGCGAATTATTACGAAATAAAAATTATTTGAGAAGATTCAACCGAAAGGAGAGGAACTTTAGCATGGTGTCCCCAAATGGGTCCAATGGGCAGATAGCTACATATATTATTTTTTTTTTACTTTGGTCAAACGTCATTCATTTGTTTTAGATACACAAATTAAAACTTCACAGCAATCATCTTCTAAATATATTGCAAACTGTTTTTAACATAAACAATATTTTGTATATGTTATTGAAAGTTATCTTCATGATTTTTAATTAGGGAAATCCCCTTTGATTGGACTAGTTTTAAGAGTGGAAAAACAATTATTTTTCTTATTGCATCATTCATAAAGTGTATCTTCGACGTTAACTATCTATAAACATTTTGGCTTGTGCTATTCGTGTAATTCTTAACAATGGCGAAACAATCTTTCAACTGCAAATAATTATCGAGGTCTTCAGGAAGCTATTGCAAGTATTATTGAAGACAGTGACTCTGATGATAATTATGACTTATTGGCGATTCCTCCAGACCCGAGTATTCTCACAGATGAAGATGAAGGTGATCCGCGTGACATCCCAGGAACAATTGAAGTTATTCGAAATAAAATCAACAACGATGGATGGGATAGCAGTGATGACGAACCTTTACAAAAATACAGGAAATTTCACATGAAGGAACCACGTTGGCGTAAATTGGATGGTTCCTACACAAGCAAGCCATCAGAAAAAATCAACGTGCAACAGCGAAAGGAAAGTGTTGTAAATGATCTCACAGGTCAAACACCAGTCAACATTTTCAAGAAATTTTTTGATGGTGACGTTTTTGATATGATTATCCTGTACTCAAAATAATAATCATAATTTTGATATAACCGCAGGTGAACTAAAAGTGTTCTTTGGCATTCTACTCTTGACTGGATACCATTCGCTTCCACGAGAGCGATTATACTGGAGTCTAGATGAAGACTGCGGTGTGACAGTTGTTCCAAAAGCAATGTCTAGAAACAGATTTATGGAGATAAAAAAATTTTTGCATTTTTGTAACAATGAGGCAGCTTCTAAATCAACCGATAAAATGTTTAAATTACGACCACTTGGTGATTTACTAATTCAAAAATTCCAGCGGTGGGGTGTTTTTCACGAAAATCTATCCATGGACGAATCAATGATTAAGTATTTCGGACGCCATCCAGGGAAGCAATTCATAAGGGGTAAGCTTGCAAGTGCAGATGGCTATTGTTATGCTTTTGACGTGTATTGTGGAAAATCAGCAGGAGAAGCAAGTAAGTGAACCTTTGGGATCGAAAGTGGTCAAGAACTTGTTGAAAAAAGGAAACGTTGCACCATATGAGCATATCGTCTATTTCGACAATTTTTTTACCAGTCATTCCTTGCTGCAAGATCTTCAAAAAGCTGGTTATCGTGCTACAGGTACCGTAAGAGAAAACAGAACGAAGATATGAAGAAAAAAAAACGTGCAGAATTTGTTTACCAATTTGATGCAGCCAATGAAATTTCGTTCGTGCGATGGCTTGATAATAGCGTATGCACTATGGGCTCAAATTACGATTTTGTTTATCCTCTGGGCAATGTGAAAAGATGGAGCTCTTCAGAAAGAAAAAAAGTAGATGTTAATATTCCTTTTGTCTTTCAGAACTATAACAAGTCCATGGGAGGAGTCGACCAAGCAGACCAATCAATTGCATTATATAGAATAGCAGTACGAGGCAAAAAATGGTGGTGGGTTATATTTACCTACATGCTAGATTTGTCTGTAGCAAATGCCTGGCGTCTTCATCTCTTGACTGCCGAAGAAAAAATGGATCAGCTCCAGTTTCGCCGAAGTATATGCAGAACTTATTTGCGCTGTGAAAAATCTGATGGAAGACGGCGGAACCCTTCATCAGTGGTATCATGTATGAGACTAGATAATATTGGGCACTTTCCCCAAAAGCTAAAAAGCCAACTGCGTTGCGCTTTATGCCACCTAAAAGTTCGTTGGGAATGTAAAAAATGCACTAAAACACTATGTATTGAAAAAGGATGTTTTGAAAAATATCACATATAAAAAAATTTTTTAAAATTTTTTTTTCTTATTTTCTTTATGTCGAATATGTGTTTAGCTGCTAAAGGTTACTGAAATAAAGTTGTTTTTAAAAATTTCTTTCTAGTTTATATTTGGGTCCAAATGGGTTAATGTGCAATTAGTTAAAACTATGATTATGTCATGCGCACCCTGTGGTGCGGCGAAAATGGTTGGCAACACCAACTCCGAAAGAAAGGGACGGTAATGGTATGGGCTGGGAGAAAGATAGATGTAAATAATAATATCCCTGCGGGAAATTTGTGTCAATTGGTCCAACAGACTTGTCCTGGGAGTTGTGAAAATAGAACCGGTACAAAAAGAAAGAACTTATGACCAGTGAAAGGAGAACCAATCATGTAACTGGTTTATGAAGAACAAAAAGGTATAAAAAGTAATGAATTACAGTACAGTCTTCACCGGTGGTGTGACACATTTTTTGGGAATTTATAAAATTTAGTACTTGAATTTAATTCTAGGACTTGTTTTATTGAAATTCTACTTTGTATTGAAATAATACCAAATTGTAGTAACTGTCACTAAACACGTTCATTAAGAATAGGTGTGTGACTGGTCAAATGGTGTCAATAGACCCCCTCCAATGACAACCCCATGTAAAAGTGATAGGTCTTATTCATATAAAGTGTTAGAACTAGAACCGGTCTCTACCACCAAAGTCCTATCACGGGACTACTTTGGTGTCGGTTCGCTTCCCTCTAGGGATATAGCTAGAAGAAGAAGAGGCAAACAAACATGTAAACAAATTGCTGAAAACAAATTTTATTGGAAAAATGGTAGGACGACATTTTGCTTGACCGAGGCTTCTTGGCCCCGGAAAACCAAAATGTCGTTCCTTTTTCTTTTTGCTTTTGACGAATGGTGAGTCCGGTGGCCGGAGTGAAAAATAAATAAGCAAAGTGGTTTTTTTGTTAATAAAGTAAATCTTTTATTGGAAGATTTGAAACTTAAACTAAATTGGGAATTAAAACTTTAAAAGTAAAGTCAAAGTATTTTAATTTAATAAGCAATATAACAAGGAATTGTAACACCATACCACTGCCACTTGCCACGCCAAACAGCCGACTCATCCATCGCTGGAGAAGCTGCACTAGCACCACCACGCCAGGGGTGCTTGGTAAAAAGGGGTTTTTAAGACATAAGGAGTGAGTTACCTAGACGACTTGACGGACAGGACCGAGATCTAAAAAAAAAAATAAAAAAATAAAAAAAAGTGATTCTCTACACCACAAGACATAAAGACACATTTTAGAGATTGTACTCTATTGGGGACCCATGGCCAATCATGGACCCGACAGAACAAAATGATGGTACACAGAAAAAATTATTGCCGAATTATTTTCCAGCAAACGCTTGTTTGAAATTTTTTTACTGATTCAATCAATATTTTTTTGTTTGATTTTTATTTAACCAACAAAAATGTAGACAACTTTTCAAATATATAAACTAGCTGACCCGACAGACGTTGTCCTGTCCAAATTATGAAAAATGTTTGCGTTCGATTTTTAAAATCCGTTAAAAAGATACGAACATTTGAAAGAAACATTAGTCAAATCGATGGAGCCGTTTTCTGATTTTAGGTAAATCGAAAAAAGTGGGGGTTAAAGTGGGGGTTAAGGTGGGGGTTAAAGTGGGGGTTAAAGTGGGCGGGGCAAAATATTTTTTTCTGTAAAAACCTAAGTGGGACCATGGCGATGATTTTAAACAAAAAATCGTCCAAATCGGTCAAGCCGTTCTCAAGTTATGCGCTTAATAGAACAATTTGGCGGCGTAAAAGTAGGCGTGGTACATTTTTCTTTCGATAAAATCGTATAATGGATATATACGAACATTTAAAAGAAAAATTAGTCAAATCGACGGAGCCGTTTTTTGATTTTAGGTAATTCGAAAAAAGTGGGCGGGGCAAAATTTTCTTTCCGCAAAACCCTAAGTTGGACCATGGCAATCATTTTAAAGAAAAAATCGTCCAAATCGGTCAAGCCGTTCTCAAGTTATGCGCTTAATAGAAAAAGTGGGCGTAAAAGTAGGCTTGGTAATTTTTTTTTTTCGATGAAAATGGATTTATACGAAAATTTGAAAGAAAAATTTGTCAAATCAATGGATCTGTTTTCTGATTTTAGGTAATTCGAAAAAGTGGGAGTAAAAGTGGGCGGTGCAAAATTTTCTTTTCGTATAAATCTAAGTTGGACCGTGGCGATCATTTTTAAGAAAAAATCGTCCAAATTATATAGATGTCATTGGTGGTGCGATATGAAAAATAGATTTTGCCACGCCCCTCCGCCCGCCCAAAAAATACAAATCAGACCCACCTGAATATTCTGAAGATTCCGTGAAAGTTTCATCAAAATCAGCCCATCAGTTTTGGAGTCCACACGTTACATACAAACATACATCCTGTTTTATATATACAGAAGATACGCGTTATTGGTTTCAAGTTTTCATAATTTTGTATGAAATATTTAACGCTCCTTAATGTTGTCGTTTTTTTGCATTTTGTTATTTGATCGTAAGCAACACTTCTTTATGGAAAATATAAGAAAAACAACAAAAAAACATGCTGTCTATTTTGGAAGCTTTAAAAAAGTACAGCAATAAGAAAAATTATAAAATAGCGCGACGAGGTTTGCAGTAAAAAAACAACAAAAATAAAAACAGCAGCTAAAAAAACCGTTTTACTCCGTTTTAGAACAGAAACAACAACAACATTATAAGAAACAAAATAAATTTTTGGTTGGTTCCAAAGTTGGTAAAAAAAAAACAAAATCCCTATTCAATTTTTTCAAACTGTTTGCTTAAATACATCAAGTAGAAAAATAGAATGATGCCGAAAAACATATCGAGTCGGTCCGCCGCCGTTTTTGGTTACATTTCTTCTTCATTAGCAAAGGAAAGGATGCAGCAATAGCGAGTGATGAAGAAATAAGACTTCGTTCAAAAATTACTCCAACAAAAAAAAGTGTCTCAAAGCCAGCCGCTCTGCTTTATCTTCTCCAACAGTGCTTACTTGTGTGCGCGTCATTGCTTGTGCAAAAACTTTTTTGTTTGATTCAGCAAAATTATTTGTTTGAAATTTATATGAATTTCAGTAAACTTTTTGTTTGATTCAGTTAAATTATTTGTTTGAAAAAATCGGTGTTTTTTTCAATAAACAAAATGCAAATAAATTGTTTGAATATGCGAATTTATTTAAATGACCGATTTCAGACAAAATATTGTTTGGTTCTAAAAATTTTTTGTTTGAATTGGAAAAATAATTTTTTCTGTTTATGATGTTAATGGCCATTTTCTAATTTGGCGATTATCTTTTTTCCCAACGAAAAACTGCACATTAAAGAAATTTGGTTTTCTCAATGTCTCATTTGCTTCGATTTTATCCCAAAGCTAACTGGCACTCATCTGCAAATTATTTATTTGCCGTATAGATAAATTCAATCAGCTGACTCCCAACTTTTACATGTATTTTGAGTGGCGTTTCCAGCTGAAAACTTTGTTTTTTGTCGGTATATTAAGAAACCCAAAATCGTTAACGGACAGTTTATCGGTCCAATAAATTTATGTTTTATGTACATTAAATAACAGACAGTTTGTCGATACATTTAGAAAATAGCCATAAGAGTTCTTTGTGCCGAATATTATTTAAATTTCAACATCTACATGAAATTTGCTTGTACATGGAAAAATTACATTGAAAAAACCGTAGTGGTGCTGAATGCACTAATTCTTAACACAATTAAAAAGTTTCAGAAAAGCGGTGAAGGAATGCTAGTACACCCAGAGAAAAAACATGTTTAAATATGGTCACCCCCAAAAAACTATTTTTAATGAAAATTTTAAACATATTATGATTTATTTAACAATATAATTGTCACCGACAACAATATTTTAATGTTGAATTACTTATCCATCAAGAGCTACAACCATATTATGGTTGCCTCCGAACATGTTATAGTCAAAAAAAAAAAAAAAACTAAAACATGTTTAACACTTACGATAGCATGGCTGGTTTTCAACCATAGCATGTTGCTCTTGGAAAAGAGGAAAATACTATTGTAAATGTTAAAACAAATTATTGTCATATTTAACCATAAAATGTTTAAAAGGAAACCATAATATACACACAGAAAACAAATTGTTTGGAAAACGGTTGCAGTAATTAAATATTGATCAAGAAATATAATTTATTATTGCAACTATTAAAAATGTATAGTTCTAACTGATTTTTTATTCTCTTGATTATTAAAACGTTATTCTAACTGAAAGATGATTCCTTCAATTCTTTTTTTAGTTGTGATAACTAATTTAATTTAGTTCTAAAAATTAGAACAAATGGTTAGAATCATAACCGAATTTAATACAGGGCAATACTGAATATTGGTCATTGCAATTAATAATATGCTTTCGTCAATATTTAATTCATTTATTGAAGCTAATTATCGATTGCTAGTATAGTTTCAATTCGAGTACAACAAATGAAAATATAATTATTTGGTATTCACAACCAAAAAAAAAAAGCTATATGTCCCAGTTGTTTACTCAATTTTCTGTCAAAACTTTAAATATAATAAAATAATTTTAATTTTATATTAAAATAAATAAGTTTGCGTTCAAAAACGGAAAATGTGCAAAAATTTTATAAATAGGGGTAAGTTATTTAGGTATTTTTATAATTATGTACATATGCACGTAGATATGTTTTATCCCTGCAGGAAATGTCACTTGTGATTCTATACTAATTCAGTATTGACACAGTCACCAGTACTAGTGACTTATTATACCTCAGGCAATGTTATTTACAATAGACATTTAACATGTGCCTGTCATTGGAAATCTACTACTGCCGTTGGTACTACCGACTAGGTAGTTCCTTTGGGAACATATGTAGACATGGAACCAGGGAATCGCTAGTAAATTTTAGCAAAAGTTGTCCACACTTTTTTTAATAAAACGAAATCATAACAATCCTTTTTATTATTTCTTCAACTTTTATAGGAATTGTACTTCTCACTTGTTATTGATAAAATCTTTTTCGTATTAAAGCCAAATATAGTGGTAAATGTAATGAAGTGTAGACACTTCGTTGACAATATAGTCGACAAAACTGGTGACTTGGAGACACTTGCACCCAGGTTTCCTCCAGGGATATTTCTTATAAATACAAACATACATATGTATATGTAACCAGCCAGAAAAGATTCCTCGCACGGGATAAACTGTTACACAAGCTGATTCCTCTGCGAGATACTTCTACAACACAGCGAAAGACGCTTATGTCACAGTGCAAAAAAATTCGGGTCATTGCCGCCAGCCGCAACACTTGCAACGCAAAATTAAACTAGAATATTGGTAGAGCAAATCTGCCAAAGGGTTTTGAAAAGTTAGCTTGCGTTCCCGAAATATGGGCCCCTAAAGTTTTTGAATTTTTTGAAAAGGCGTTTGGTATAAGTCAAAAAAATAAAAAAATATACTAAATGCACTTCTGAGCTAAAAAATAATTTCAGATGTCTGCAGTAAAATCGTATGGCGATTCTTTTGTTAGGATATATTAACCCTCTAACACTAATTTTAAGGGTTAATTTTTGTCCTTTTTTTAAATTTCCAACAAAAGTATACTAAAACGGCACTTTAGAGGGGAAAAAAGTTCCACGAAATTTTACTAGGGGTCTTTTGAAACCAAAAGTTCGTGCAATGTATGAAAAACGGATTTTTGAAATTTCTGGCGCCAAATTCGGTTGTGAACACGAATCTGTTTTCTCTGTGTAGTTGTGGCTTCTTGATGGAGGACTAATTCAACCATAATAAGGTTTAAGATGACAATAAAATGGTTATATTAACCATTATATGTTTAAAATTTTCTATAAAAATAGTTTTGTTGGAGGTTACCATATTTAAACATGTTTTTTCTCTGCGTGTACTTAAACAAAAATGTATGAGGGCTTTATTCGGCCATGTCGAGTCGAAATATACTCCTCAACATGGTGCGATATGAACAGAGAGCAATATAAACATTATTCTCTGGATAAAATGGCCCTCAATCTCCGGTAACACGAGGGTGCTAAAAATCCCCGGAGGTAAAACAAAACAAAAACTCAATATCGGTACATGGAATGTACGAAGCCTTTATGAAACGGGAAAACTAGCTAATACAATAAAAGAAATTAACAATCTTAAAATCGATATTCTTAGTATAAGTGAAACGTGGTGGCCAGACAGCGGTGAATTTGTTTCTCAGAATGCAAAAATGTACTACTCGGGAAACCTTAATAAAAATCACAGAAACGGAGTGGGAATTATAGTAAAAAATGATATAGCAAAATGTGTCACTGGATTTATCCCAAAATCTGACAGAGTCTTACTCATAAAGTTAGAAGCCAAACCAATAAATATAAATATTATTCAAATATATGCACCC
Source organism: Pollenia angustigena (assembly GCA_930367215.1). Classification (NCBI taxonomy): domain Eukaryota; kingdom Metazoa; phylum Arthropoda; class Insecta; order Diptera; family Polleniidae; genus Pollenia; species Pollenia angustigena. Next base: position 225,121,629 of record OV884059.1, read on the forward strand.
ACTGCGGATAAAAGTGATCAAGAAATGGAAGTTTTCTATGAAGAAATTAAAGATGTGATGAAAGCTACGAAACCTCAAGAGATAACTATCATTCAAGGTGATTTTAATGCAAAAGTTGGAGTAGACAAAGTACCTGGTATAACAGGGCAATACGGATTAGGAGAAAGAAATGAAAGAGGCGACAGACTCATCCAATTTTGTCAAGAACACAAAATGAAAATAGCAGACACGCTCTTTTGCCTTCCGGCAAGACGACTGTATACCTGGAAATCCCCTCAGGATAGAATAGGGAATAACGTAAGAAATCAAATTGATTTCATTTTTATAAACAAACGTTTCTGCTCTTTTATTACAAAAACTTGTTGCGGCAGTTGGTTGCACAGAATATTTGTTTTTGTATTGTATGCAGCAGCTGTAGCGGGTGCCACAAATTGTAGGGAGAAAGGTTGTTTGGTGCGTCTGATGTTGGGTTGCTTTCTGTTTCTGTTGTTGTTGTTTGCCGGCTGCAGTTTTGACTATGGCTGATGTAAGGTTCTGAAATGGGGGTGGTTTTTCCTTTTGTTTGGTTGTTTTTCTGTTTTGTTATTTGTGTTTGTTTTTTTTTGGTCTTCGGAATTGAGCAAGGGTTTTTAAAGATTGTTTAGTTAATTAATTTATTGTTTTTTTTATTAATGCGTTTTGGTTTGCTTGAAATGTGGTTCTTTGCCTAGTAAAATTTGTGAATAAATGTGATTCTTAGTTGGAATAAAAAGGTGCTGAAGGAAAATTCATGGTATTGCCAACATGAAGGGCGTTATTGTGAATGGAAATCAAGGTGGCGATAATGTTAGCACTAAAGTAGTCTGGGATCACTTGATTGATAAAATCTATGACAATTGGAAAAATTAAATGGAGATTAGGTAAAAAAAATAGAAACCAATTGGAAATTAGAATCCAAAAATGGTGAACAATTGTAGGTATTCAAAAAGGTTTGAGATACAGAAGGTAGATACTAAGCCAACATCGCCATTTGTGTGCAAACAAGCGATTAAAACGGGTGCAATTAGTGGCAAAAGTTTAAACAAAAGTTTTAAGTTAAATTTATATATAACGTTTTTTTTTGTGTATTAGAACTGATTATAAGGTTTTTAAGTGTTTAATAATATTGAGAACAAGTAAGTAGGAAACGAATGTTTTCTTGGTGTATTTGGGTTAGAAACCAATTCTTATAAGAATTTTTTTTAATAGAAACAGGAAGCGGTTACAAAGAAGAAATTCGTTGTGGGAGGCCTAACAGTTTGTTTTAAGAGGCCATTCCCACGATAACTATTCCCGGGTGTTTTGGAGGAAGTTGGGATAAACACTTAGCCAACAAACCCGATCAGATATAAGTATCTGGAAAACAGGTAACCTGTGTTGTAAATTAGAAGCATCGAGTTTTTTTGATAAAAAGAATAAAAAAGAGCCATTTTGTAAAAAGACAGCCATATTACTGTGGCTTGATTGAATATTGTTAATAGAGGCCCGGTTAATTCGCTTGGGGTTATTTGGCACAAATATAATAAAAAAGGAAAGAAAAATCAACAAACAAATTTTAAATAAGTAAAACAATAGTGTTAGGATAGGATAAGTTTAGTTATTTATTTTTTTTTATTAATCGTTTTTATGTAGGTTTTAGATGTTATTAAAAGTTAATTGTATTTATGTTGTTGTGTAAGGTTATATTGTTAGGCCTAAATTTTTAATTAGTATTGCCTTAAAAGAAATTAGCGAAACAAAAGAAGAAATAATTTTTATAAAGCCTTCAGCAAGGGGATTTGTGAAGGGTTAGTTGTGAAGTTTATTTTTGTGTCCATTGATTTCATGGTCATATAGACCGCCTAAGAGAGCTCCTTTAGGTAGGGTTTAGTAATCTAGAAGTATAAAAAAATATGAAAATTTAATTGAAATATAACGTCACAGATTTCCGAAATTAATTGAAGCGGTATAAAAATTAGGTTATTGTATAAAGGCATTGGTTTTGTTTTTATTCAGTGTTTATGGTAAATTTAGGCACAACATTATAGCCACATAAATATATGTATATTTTAATGATGGTAATGTTAAGATTTTATTATAGTTTCGAGTTAAACAGATTTCATTAGTCGTTTTTTTTTTGTTTTATAGAGAATTTTTCTTATTCCCTTTTTGTTTAAATAAAAAATATGTAAATTCGTATTAAGAATTTTAAACAGAAATATGTTTGTGCTCTAAGTTTTTTTTTGATTTGGATTTGGTAATTGTGAGGTAAGTGTATGTGAGTGAGTGTGTGTTTTAGGGGACACAATTATATATGTACTGGAAGTAAAAAAAAATGTGTCCAAGGTTGGGAGGGCAATTAAAGGACGGAAATCACCTCGTTCTTCCTCATGAGTGTTTTCAGTGACTAGTTGCGTTCAATAATAGTTTTTTTTTGTGTAGTTTACCTTTTGTAAGTTTTATGGTTCATGTCCGCTTGCTATGGTTGGGTTGGAACCTACCTTGATAGATGTGCGTGCTGAGCTGGTTGGCTTCATGGCCATAGCAATGTTGGGTTGTTAATGCAAACACCCAGAAGGATGTGTAACAATAATGGCGCCCAAGCAAATACAAATGAATCACAATATATATACGTTACATCTAAGTATATGAGGGTAAATTAACAGCCATAGGTCAGTATTAGGAGGTGAAGTCAGTACTTGCAAAGGCACAGTTAACTTATGAACAGTGTTTATGAGCCGCAACCTAATGGAAAAGTATTAGCTTTGGTGAACTAGGTCTAGCTGTATTGAATACACTTCTATATTATTGATTTGAAATGGTACGGATGATAGTTTTAGTATTGTAGCGTGGGAGTTTGTATATTGAAAAACGTCCTATTGGATACTAAAAATATCGAAATTTTTTTTTGTAGTTTCAGTTTAAATTATATTTTATATGAAATAAAAGTTGAATAACAGCCGCTTTGATAAGAAATATCATGGGTCTGTGGTGTTATGAAAACGTTAATTTATACAGTTTTTTTTACATTTCTGAAATAAGCCTGTGATAGCCGCTCTTTATATTATTAGAGGTCTGCTGTATTATAGGTAGTAAAATTTTCAGGACAGCCTAGTAATTTTTAAAACCTAAGCCTATTGCGGCAATGTAATAACCGATTTGAACAATGTTTCAAGATTGTGGTTTAATGTGCAATAGTAGTCTTTAGTAAGTTTAGAATTACTAGGTAGAATGTAAATTTCTTTTTGTGCAATATTAGTCGTAGGGAAACACGAATTGAGTTCGTAACTTAATTTTTTTTTAAACAACACTCAATACACGATACGCTCACTAAAATGTTATCAAATCCAAAAAAAAAATTATATGAAATCTTTTGTTTTTTTTTTTGTAGTCACTTTGATTAAAAATCAAATTGGTTATTAGAAATTTTCTTTTGTTATATTCATATTGTGTTATTATTCGTTGGAGAAGATTTAGAAATAACAGAAGTGTGAAGAATAATAGGGATTAGCTTGGAAAATAAATTTTTTTTTGTATTATTTTTTTTTATTGTTTTGTTTAGTTACACTGTAGGAAATTATAATTTATTTTTATTTTTTTTTATATATTTTTTTTATAATATTTTTTTTTAGATATATAAAAAATATTTTTTTTTTAAATTACTTTTTTTTTATTATTATAAAGTGTATGGCCGAAAGTAATAGGGTCGAAGGGAATGTAAAAATAGGAAAATATCAACATAGAAAAAGAAATAGGGAACCGCTGTTTGATGCTAATAGAACCATTCCTCATCGGCAACCAAAAGAACGTAAAGAGCAGAACCAACTTGTAGAAATGAATGCCAATACTAATAACAGAATTACACCTCAATTTATGGACTTATCTGAAACAATTAACGCTAGGACTCAAAGTTTAGGGGAAATTCCGCGTCAAGGTGGTGCCATGCAACCTGTCTCAGGATTCGATGGGGACATAACACCCGATGTTAGGGAAATAGTAGTGGATGAGGCCATGGTGGTGCAAAGGTCCTTAGAAGAAAAAGTCAGAAAAATGGTTCAGGACGAAATGTCTGAAATTAGGAAAAATATGGCCGATTTGGCCAATTCGATGGCGAATCTGAGTAGGATGTATCAGGGCAACACACCGGAAAATAACGGGACCAGTAGTGCGAGTGGTCCGATAAATGAGAATCGTTTAATAAGTACGCAAAATCCAGTAGATCAGTTTTCTAATGATAGTGTTCCTACGGGCAGTAGTAATAATAATAATAATAATTCTCAAGACGTAAGGGACAGAATACCACAATCGATTGTTAACGGTTTCGAGCAGAGTAGAATTCGGATTGATAAGTTAGGTGTGGAATTTAATGGAATGGCAACTCAGACTAGCGTGGAGGATTTTATATTCCGTTTGGAACACCTCCAGAGGCAATATCGATTACCATGGTCTGAGATCATTCGCGATTTTCACCTTCTACTTAATGGCTCAGCAAGGGAGTGGTACTGGCTGCTAGTTAAAACGCAGGGATGCATGGATTGGCCTGGCCTCCGGCATGCGTTGTTAAGCCAATTTCAGTCCACTCGGTCCAACTTTGAGATCATGAGAGATCTCGTAGAGAGAAAGCAACAACCGAATGAGTCTATTGATAGTTATTTTCATATTATGAATCAAATTCGTTCAAGGTTAGTTCAACCCATTCCTGAATATGACATAATAAAAATTATTAAGAGAAATGTAAGGGAAAGCTTGGGGAGAATTGTGTACCCAATACCCGTATCGTCTGTGGAACAGCTTAGAGTCGAGTGCCATGAGGCAGAAAGAAATTTTCCGAGAAAAGAGAATAGAAATTTACCACCACTCCGCCAACAACGCTTTGTAAATGAGATATATGAAGAAGAAGAGCAGGCGCAGACTGGGCTGGACGTAGCAGCCATTGACAGGACAATAGTATGTTGGAACTGTCAGCAGGATGGCCATGTGTTTAAAGAATGTCCGTCCAGACAAAGAAACCTGTTCTGTTATAAATGTGGCAGGCCAGACACAATCACGCCTAGGTGCCCAAATTGTAGTTATGCTCAGGGAAACTCGCGGAGGAGCGTGGGTGTAATGGGGGTGCCACGTTCGTCGGAACTTGCCCCAGGACAGGCTCAAAAGTAGTTACACAATTTTCAAAAATCCGTCATGCCAAGTCCTTAAGCGAACGAGAAGAAAATTATGCAAAAGTGAGAGAGAAAATATTTGGAAATTCAGGTGAATTAAGCGTAACAGAGAGGGATTTGGAAAATGAAACCTATAATTGTCAGGGTAGGGATAAACGGCCAATAGATATAAAAAAATACGAATATATCCGCAAACTCAGAAATGATTTTATTAATAGAAAGCGTAAGCGACGACTTATCGTTGAAGCCATTAGCCGAAGTAGTAGTGAAATAGATAAGAGACCATATGCAGAAGTAATAATTCAAGGAAAAAAGTTTTTTGGACTGCTAGATTCAGGAGCGTCGGTCAGCCTGTTGGGAAAGGACTGTCGCGAAATTGTTATAGATCTGGGGGCAGAAATAGTTAACATTTTTGGCAAGGTAAGCACAGCTAGTGGTAAACAACACAGAGTTTTAGGAAAATGCAGATTAGAAGTTGAGTACAATGGCGATAGGCAGGAGATAGTGTTTTACTTGTGTCCTGATTTAGAGCAGAAAATGTACTTAGGTATAGATTTTTGGCGGGCGTTTAAAATAGCTCCACAAATAGTACCAGTTTCTGAAATAAGCACAGAATTAATTGAAAGAATAAAAAACGAAGATTTACCGCATAAACTAAACAAACACATATTAACGCAGCAACAACAAAGACAGCTGGATGAAACAATAAAAAAATTCCCCTCATTTGAGCAAAATGGGTTGGGATGTACAAATCTTGAAAAACACGAAATAAAGTTAGTAGAGGGTACAAATCCGATAAAGGATAAGCATTACCCAATTTCCCCTGCAGTTCAGGCCATAGTATATGCGGAAATTGATAATATGTTAAAATTAAAAGTAATCGAAGAAAGTAATAGCCCCTGGTCGAATAGGACTACCATAGTAAGAAAACCGGGTAAAAACAGGTTTTGTTTAGATGCGCGTAAACTTAATGCGGTGACTGTAAAGGATGCATATCCCCTACAAAATATAGATGGCATTTTAAGCCGCATAGATCAAACGCATTATATAAGCAGCGTCGACCTGAAGTATGCGTTTTGGCAAATTGAGCTAGAGGAGGAGGCAAAGCCTTATACAGCCTTCACAGTTCCAGGTCGACCGCTGTACCAATTTCGTGTAATGCCGTTTGGTCTATGCAACGCGGCTCAGCGTTTTTGTCGTCTAATGGATAGGGTGATACCGGCGAGACTAAAGCAAAACGTTTTTATCTATTTGGATGATCTCCTCATTATATCCGAACAGTTTTCAACCCATTTGAAGATTTTAGGAGAAGTAGCGGAATGTTTAAGACAGGCAAATTTGACAATTGGTTTAAAAAAATCGTTATTTTGTTTTAAAGAACTAAGGTACTTGGGATTTATAATAGGCGGTGGTATGCTAAAAACAGACCCGGAAAAAGTTAAGGCCATGCAAAAGATTTCATTACCAAAAACGCCAAGAGAGGTTAGAAGTTTCTTGGGAACTGCTGGATGGTATAGGCGCTTTATTAAAGATTTTGCCAGTATTTCAGCACCTATAACGGACACATTGAAGAAAGGGAAAAAGTTTAATATGACACCTCAGGCGATAGAAGCGTTCGAAACATTAAAAGTTTCACTCACGACTGCGCCAGTTTTGCGTCACCCTGACTTTAGTAGGCCTTTCTTTATACAATGTGATGCCTCAGAGTATGGAGTGGGGGCAGTGCTCTTCCAAAAGTTTGGTCAGGAGGAAAATCCCATCGCTTTCTACTCGCAAAAATTAAACAACTGTCAGAAAAACTATTCTGTAACAGAAAAGGAATGCCTAGCTGCAGTGCTGGCTGTTAAACGTCTTAGGCCTTATGTCGAAATGATGAAGTTCACTGTTATAACCGATCACGCTAGCCTGAAATGGCTAATGTCCCTTAAGGACCTAAGTGGGCGTTTAGCAAGGTGGTCACTTCAACTGCAGGCATACGATTTCGACATAGAACATCGGCGAGGTAAGGAAAATGTTGTCGCCGATATGCTGTCGCGAATGCCAGTTGAAGAATTAGTGGTCGATGACGAGCTTTTTGATTTCGAAACCACTGCTTTTGAAAACGAAGAGTACTTGCAAATAATGAAAACTATTGAGGAAAATAAAAACAAATTACCTGACCTACGTGTAGAAAACAGAAAAATTTATAAAAGAACCAAATGCGAAAACTTGGACTGTGTAGATCCAAATGTATGGAAGTTGTGGATTCCCCAAGAAATAACTCACATTTTAATTGAAAAGGCTCACAATGACGTCACCGCAGCCCATGGAGGAGTAAAAAAGACTCTGGAACGTCTTAAGAGGTTGTATTATTGGCCACGAATGGTACTTCAAGTACAACAATATGTCCGACAATGTCAGGTCTGTAAAGAAACCAAATCAGTTAACCAACATACCATGCCGACAATAGGGTGTAGGGTGCAAACGGACCGACCTTTTCAGAAAATATATGTAGATTTTTTAGGGAAATATCCGCGATCTAAGAATGGAAATGCGTACATTTTTATTGTGGTGGATCATTTTACCAAATTTGTTTTTTTAAAGGCAATGAGGGAGGCTACCTCAAAGAATGTTATCCAATTTCTTGTGCAGGAAGTATTTCAGAAATTTGGGGTTCCTGAAGTCCTTCACAGTGACAATGGACAGCAATTTGTTTCAAAACAATTTAAGGAAATGATAGGGACATACAAAATTACTCATTTGAAAACCGCATTTTATTCCCCACAATCAAATGCAGCAGAGAGGGTTAACCAATCTGTATTGGCTGCCATAAGGGCTTACCTGGAAAATGACCATAGGGACTGGGATTTATATCTTCCTGAGATAGAGTGTGCACTAAGGACTTCCGTTCATTCGGCCACAGGGTTTTCACCTTTTTTCGCTCTTTTCGGGTACCATGTATTCTTAAATGGAGCCGATTATAAATTAGCGCGAAAATTAAAGTCAATGTCTGATCATGAGATAGACAATTTGGAAAACTGTGATAGAATGACGACCCTACGGGAGAAAATAAAACAAAACCTAAACGATGCATACCTTAAAAGCGCGGAAAGATATAATAGAAGAGCAAGAACGGTTAATTTTAGTCCAGGACAAGAAGTCTTCAGAAGAAATTTTGCACTGTCAGACTTTAAGAATAATATAAATTCAAAATTTTGTCGGAAATACATTAAATGTCGTATAACAAAGCCAATAGGTAACAATATGTATGAAACGGAATCATTGCAAGGCAAGCCTATGGGCATATTTCATGCAAAAGACATTAAAATGTGATAATAAGTGCAATATATTTCTTCTGTGATAATTTGTTTGGTAGTGCAATATAGGGTTAGAGTTTAGTCATAAGGTAGCGAGTGCAATATTGGAACTAAGTTTCTGTGTTTGTGTTCGTCCCGTTTACCTTTTTTATGTATGTATACACATTGTGTTCTCTTATTATACAATATATGTATAAATGTTGTTTAATTATAAATGCAATAATACAAGTAGTATACACGATGTTAAAAAAAGTTTTTTTTTTTGATAAAGTATCAATCTAACCCGCAATAGTTTGCAGAAATAAACCTAAATCCAAATACATAAGTAAAACAGAGGACGAAATATTTTTTTTTCTGAAAATAAACCTTTTATTGAGACATTGAAATGGTAAGGCTAACAAAGAATGAGTGACAAAATAAGCAAGATTAAAGGGAAATTGAATCTGCTTTGGAAGGAATATTTAGTTGGAAGTATAATTTTTCTTTACCTTTGGGAGGAAACGCTGCAGATACTGTCACCTGAGGAAAGTAGGGGGTAAATAAGGAACATTTAAAAGTACTGACGAAACTTACCTCGTATTGCCCGGCTGAAGACTCTTCTTCAGGGTGTGGGAGTTCCCCACGTGTGCATTTTTTGTTTGCTTAGTATAAGTTCGCAGTGCATATCTGCACGCACACCAGTCCTACTGGCGTAAACTTGGTAGCCCCGGTGTTTTGTTGCGGCAGTTGGTTGCACAGAATATTTGTTTTTGTATTGTATGCAGCAGCTGTAGCGGGTGCCACAAATTGTAGGGAGAAAGGTTGTTTGGTGCGTCTGATGTTGGGTTGCTTTCTGTTTCTGTTGTTGTTGTTTGCCGGCTGCAGTTTTGACTATGGCTGATGTAAGGTTCTGAAATGGGGGTGGTTTTTCCTTTTGTTTGGTTGTTTTTCTGTTTTGTTATTTGTGTTTGTTTTTTTTTGGTCTTCGGAATTGAGCAAGGGTTTTTAAAGATTGTTTAGTTAATTAATTTATTGTTTTTTTTATTAATGCGTTTTGGTTTGCTTGAAATGTGGTTCTTTGCCTAGTAAAATTTGTGAATAAATGTGATTCTTAGTTGGAATAAAAAGGTGCTGAAGGAAAATTCATGGTATTGCCAACATGAAGGGCGTTATTGTGAATGGAAATCAAGGTGGCGATAATGTTAGCACTAAAGTAGTCTGGGATCACTTGATTGATAAAATCTATGACAATTGGAAAAATTAAATGGAGATTAGGTAAAAAAAATAGAAACCAATTGGAAATTAGAATCCAAAAATGGTGAACAATTGTAGGTATTCAAAAAGGTTTGAGATACAGAAGGTAGATACTAAGCCAAAATCGCCATTTGTGTGCAAACAAGCGATTAAAACGGGTGCAATTAGTGGCAAAAGTTTAAACAAAAGTTTTAAGTTAAATTTATATATAACGTTTTTTTTGTGTATTAGAACTGATTATAAGGTTTTTAAGTGTTTAATAATATTGAGAACAAGTAAGTAGGAAACGAATGTTTTCTTGGTGTATTTGGGTTAGAAACCAATTCTTATAAGAATTTTTTTTAATAGAAACAGGAAGCGGTTACAAAGAAGAAATTCGTTGTGGGAGGCCTAACAGTTTGTTTTAAGAGGCCATTCCCACGATAACTATTCCCGGGTGTTTTGGAGGAAGTTGGGATAAACACTTAGCCAACAAACCCGATCAGATATAAGTATCTGGAAAACAGGTAACCTGTGTTGTAAATTAGAAGCATCGAGTTTTTTTGATAAAAAGAATAAAAAAGAGCCATTTTGTAAAAAGACAGCCATATTACTGTGGCTTGATTGAATATTGTTAATAGAGGCCCGGTTAATTCGCTTGGGGTTATTTGGCACAAATATAATAAAAAAGGAAAGAAAAATCAACAAACAAATTTTAAATAAGTAAAACAATAGTGTTAGGATAGGATAAGTTTAGTTATTTATTTTTTTTTATTAATCGTTTTTATGTAGGTTTTAGATGTTATTAAAAGTTAATTGTATTTATGTTGTTGTGTAAGGTTATATTGTTAGGCCTAAATTTTTAATTAGTATTGCCTTAAAAGAAATTAGCGAAACAAAAGAAGAAATAATTTTTATAAAGCCTTCAGCAAGGGGATTTGTGAAGGGTTAGTTGTGAAGTTTATTTTTGTGTCCATTGATTTCATGGTCATATAGACCGCCTAAGAGAGCTCCTTTAGGTAGGGTTTAGTAATCTAGAAGTATAAAAAAATATGAAAATTTAATTGAAATATAACGTCACAGATTTCCGAAATTAATTGAAGCGGTATAAAAATTAGGTTATTGTATAAAGGCATTGGTTTTGTTTTTATTCAGTGTTTATGGTAAATTTAGGCACAACATTATAGCCACATAAATATATGTATATTTTAATGATGGTAATGTTAAGATTTTATTATAGTTTCGAGTTAAACAGATTTCATTAGTCGTTTTTTTTTTGTTTTATAGAGAATTTTTCTTATTCCCTTTTTGTTTAAATAAAAAATATGTAAATTCGTATTAAGAATTTTAAACAGAAATATGTTTGTGCTCTAAGTTTTTTTTTGATTTGGATTTGGTAATTGTGAGGTAAGTGTATGTGAGTGAGTGTGTGTTTTAGGGGACACAATTATATATGTACTGGAAGTAAAAAAAAATGTGTCCAAGGTTGGGAGGGCAATTAAAGGACGGAAATCACCTCGTTCTTCCTCATGAGTGTTTTCAGTGACTAGTTGCGTTCAATAATAGTTTTTTTTTGTGTAGTTTACCTTTTGTAAGTTTTATGGTTCATGTCCGCTTGCTATGGTTGGGTTGGAACCTACCTTGATAGATGTGCGTGCTGAGCTGGTTGGCTTCATGGCCATAGCAATGTTGGGTTGTTAATGCAAACACCCAGAAGGATGTGTAACAAACTTCAACATATCCAGGAGCAGATGTACCTTCGGATCACAATCTTCTAATGGCAAATTTGTGCACAAAACTTACCATAATTACAAAGAAAAAAACATATAGAAAACTTGATACAACGAAACTTAACGAACCATCTACTCGAACAAGTGTAAAAGAATGTATTAATAGAGAGTTAAATAATGTTAACAGAGAAGATGTTGAAAATATATGGAATTCTGTTAAAAATACTCTAAAATCAATAGCAGACAATTCTCTTGGAAACAACAAAAGACCGGAAAGAAAAGAATGGATGACAAACGAAATTTTGAAACTAATGGAAGAACGTCGAAAATATAAAAATTCAAATTATGAGATGTACTATGAATTAAATAGAGAGGTTCAAACGGCGATACGCATTCCAAAAACTCACACCTTAATAGTCAATGTCGGGAGATAGAAAGACTACAAGAATTACATGACGATTTTAATCTTCATAAAAAACTAAAAGAAGCCGCAGGGATATACCGCAAATCAACTCCAAAATTGTTATACAACAATAACAACGAAGCTGTTTTAGATATTAAAGAAAAAAAAATATTTGGAATGAATATATTAAAGAATTATTTACTGATGGCAATCGATCAAGTTTTGAAACGCAGACACCACAATCACATACAGGAGTTGCGATCACACAAACAGAAGTTGAGGTAGCAATAGCATCCCTGAGAGACAAAAAAGCCTGTGGCCCTGATGAGATTCCTTCTGAAATACTGAAATTGATAGACAGTAGGGTATTCATTTAATCGGGCTTTTGCTTTAATCGGTTAATCGCTCGATTAATTAACCGAGGTTTTGGTTTAATCGGTTAATAATCGGTTAATATTGCTATTGATCGGTTAGCCGATTAATAAAGTTCTGTTATAAATTAAGTAATTTCTATAAATAAAAATGCAAAAATTATTTATTATTTGGAGTTTATTAGTGAAAAAAAAAAAACAATAACATAACAAACAAAACAATTCTTGGACTAAAATGAGCAAACAAAGAAAATTCAATACTAATTAATACATATGGGCATTCCCACAGAATGCTCTACCAGGATGAAAGAATAGAATGTTGGTAAGCATCGTCTTTCATTGTTTATTATTATAAAAAAAGTATGTTTTTATAAAAGAATGGTTTTTATAGCATATCTCAACTGTTTTACTTGAGGAAATTGGGCTGGAAACTGGAAAACTTTATATTTTTTAAAGCTACATCTAAAGACATTTTTACATACTTATTTTACATGAAAAAAAAATGTTATGTTTGGACTTTTTCTTCACAATCTCTCCATTACAATCAATTGTAAATTGAGTATTAGGGTTTTGTTAAGGAAATTTTAAGATATTTTTGGGAAAATTCATGGTGATAATAATAAAAAAACATATGGAAAAATCGTAAGTTCGCGACCCCGTACGTTCGAAAAATAATTTGGTTTAAATGTTTAGCATTTAAGCGATTACTTTCTTTAGATTTGTTAAATCTTGATTTGGAGAAAAATTCTTATATTTATCGAAGATGTTAGAGAAATCCAAAGCAATCCATAATACAGAATATCTAATTTCTCAGTCTTTTTCCTGGATTTCTCTAAACATATAAAATCTTCCATTATGCCATTATGGTACTGTTTTAATTTTTTAAAATTTTGATCACTTCTAATTGTTTCGGTTACTATCGAGAGTTTCTTCTGTTGTCAGGCCATCATCTGGCATAGCTCAGCACCGCACATTCTGCAAAAAAGTTTATTTCCGAGTCCCTTAGTTTCTGTTTTTGTACTGTATCTTAAGAATGTATTGCTAGAAGAAAATATATTGTATGAAAAAATATTTTCTGAACACATACCTTTTGAATATGAGACGAAACAAATAATAACAAACAAATTTTTTATAATACTATAAAAAATTCAAAATTTTGTTATATCGGTTAATCGGTTAATCGACTGAAATTAACAGGTTTAATCGTTAATCGAAAAAACGCAATTTTAAATTAACCGATCAGTTAATCGGGTAGTAATTAATCGGTTAACCGGTTAACGGTTAACCGAATGAATACCCAAATAGACAGCGATAACATCCATCTTCTTAGAAAACTGTTTAATTTTATTTACGATACTGGCCAGTTTCCACAAGATTGGCTTAAATCAATCTTTGTAACCATCCCCAAGAAAAGTCACGCAAAACATTGTAATGATTATAGACTCATTAGCCTAATGAGTCACGCTCTCAAAATATTTCTCCGAATAATTCACTCCAGAATTTATGAAAAAGCCGAGAAACATATGGGTGAGTCTCAGTTTGGTTTTAAAGAAGGCATGGGCACCCGTGAAGCACTTTTCTCTATACAGATGTTAGTTCAGAAATGCAGAAATGTACAGAAGGATGTTTTCTTATGCTTCATTGATTACGAAAAGGCTTTTGACACTGTGCAACATGATAAACTGATCGAAATTCTAATGTCCATTGGTATAGATAACAAGGAAATCCAATGTATTAGAAGCCTGTATTGGAATCAAACAGCACAAGTTAATGTCAATGGAGAGATGACTGAGAGTACTGCAATCTCTAAAGGAGTCAGACAAGGATGTATACTGTAACCACTACTATTTAATATCTACTCCGAAAGAACATTCCAAGAATCAATTCACAAGGTTCGAAAAGGCATATATATATACGGTATATTTCTCAACAATATTAGATATGCTGATGACACCACCATACTGGCCGATAGTATGTCTGGACTCCAACATCTACTAGACAAACTAACGGAATATAGTGAAACATATGGCCTAAAGATTAATATACGGAAAACGAAATATATGATTGTCAGTAAAAAAATGCCCACAACACAGCTTCTTTGAAGATAAAAAACTCCTACGTTGACAGAGTACATAGTTTTAAATATCTCGGGGTTACAATCAATGACCAGTGGGATAGTTCAAAGGAAATCAGATGCCGTATTGAAATGGCAAGAGATGCATTTTTTAAATATAAAAAAGTTTTTATCAGCCATGATATTAATCTTGAAACCAAAATACGATTCGTTAAGACCTATATATGGTCTGTTCTTCTATATGCAATGGAGGTATGAACCATAAATGCAGTACACGTAAAGAAGTTTGAAGCCTTTGAAATATGGATCTATCGAAGAATTCTTAGAATACCATGGACCCACTTTGTATCGAACCGAGCAGTTCTCAGTCAAATGCACCGAAGTAGAGAGCTAATAGTCACCATAAAGAAGCGAAAAACAGCATACCTGGGCCACATTATGAGGAACCCAAAATACAAATTATTACAAATTATCACGCAAACACATGTTGAAGGACGGCCTTGTAGAGGAAGAAAAGAAATAACTTGGCTTAGTAACATACAAGCGTGGACTGGTATCCGTGATGCAGGCAACCTGTTTAGCGAGGCGAGAAATCGAGAAACTTTTTCAGAGATAGTAAAGAACTTATGATATGCATCATTTAAAATAATGTAAAATTTAATTGAAATGGTCGCTTACATTCGGAAAACGAATTGGCAAATAAAGAAGAAGAAGTATATAATTCTATTTTGTGCCACGCCCACTTTTCTGTTCCCGCCCACATTGTGTTGGATGTTGTGTATTGATACCCATAAATGATTGTTTCTAATTTGGAAACGTTGGCTCTTGTCCTTCTCCAGATAAACAAAAATCTATAATGTCTGCCTCGAGAGGTGCCACGCCCGCTTCATATTTTTAGACAGGTTCTGTATTGGGAACTTAGCTATATACATGTACCACATTCGGACAATTTAGCTCTTACCGTTCCTTAGATATAATTAAATCTATTTTGTGGAACGTCCACTTCTCCACTGCCGCCCGCATATTGTCGAATGTTGTCTATTAATAACCAAGATTCTTGTACCTTATTTGGAAACATTGGCTCTTGCCACTCCTTAGATAATAATAAAAATATAAAAAACAATCGTGGTTTTTTGTTCATATCTCAGCTCTTTGTTTACCGATCTAACTAATTTTCAATAGCAAAGTTTAATGGAGTGTATCTGACATAAATAAATATATCAACAAAGTCCCCAACATATCTAAGGTCTTCGAAAAACCCATTTCAACAGTCAGCCCATCAGACGCACATTTTTAACTCAACTTCGCTACTCACAAGGACCCTGAGATCTGAGATCAATATTGTAAAAACTACAAACGGAATGACAAAATGCTATGTATATATGGGCATTTCCAGCGAAAAGTTTACTTTTTGTATCGTAACGCAAGCGAGTAATTTAAATTGCTTTTAAAAAAAATTGCTGAACAACATGGGCCTTACTACGCACAAGCTTTTTTGCGTGCTGGCGTTACGTTACAAAAAGTAAACTTTTCGCTGGATATGCCTAAATACCCTTCTACCTTCGGCGAAAGGTATAAATATGGCTTATTTTTGATTTTAAAAAAGAAACCTAATGGATTGAAAGAACACCAGTACACATTAAAAAAAGGAATCAATTTTGGTTGAGAGTAACCAAAACGGCAACGCTGCTCATGCGAGTGTCCGAACATCCTGAATGCTCCCGATTTTGTTTTATACTCATCTAAGTCAGCCTTAAAATGGGAATTGCAAACATCGTTAAAGTGGTGGTTCCGTCGATACAGATTATTAGTTTGAGAGTGTATGACGGACATTTTTGTTTCCAAAGTATGATAATGTTAAAAATCGATCAGCCATACATGTCTTTTTTTCCTTGTCCCCAAAAAATTAAAAAGAAAAATTCCCAAAAATCCCCAAATTAAAAAAACAAACCCTTAAAAAGTTAATATTTTTTTTTTGTTTTTTTCTGACCGAATTTTAATAAGAAATCCCCAAATAAAAATTTTTAGCTAATAAATTTATTTTATTTTGTTTGTAGAGACTGGTTTCGGGATTTTTTTTAAATCCTTTTACGATTCCAGTAAGGAATTACAAGCTGAACAATATTCTGTTTTTGAAGATGAATGAGCCAATATATAAGAGTTTGGAATATGTTCAATCGGTTTAAGCCATCCTCAAAGTCAACAATAAAAATACTTATATCCGAAATTTATTTAATACTTCGATGCATTCTAAGTACTAGGGATGCCAAACGGGAAATCCCGAAATCCCGGGATTTTTCGGGATGAACAAGTCCCGAATCACGGGATTTTTAATATATCAACTTTTGTGTACAAAAATGTTCGTTTTTATTGAATTTTTATACCCTATACAAAAAATATTATTAAAAGTTAGTGTGTTTTGTATTGTTACGGCTTTTTGGTTCTTTTTTTAAAGCACTCACTCACCTTTTACACACTTAACAAAAATGGTAATCTTAATTAAGACCCTTTACACCGTATAAGTTGTTGATAAAAGTAAGATAAGTTTTGAAACTTCTTTATATAGTTTTTATACGAAACAAAGAAAAACAAGCGTAAAAAATAAAAGAAGGGCAAATATGTATATTAAAAATGTGTAAAATACCCAATAAAATCTTGGAATTTTTTTAATCCCCTAAAAAATCCACAATCTCCAAACCAATTTCTTTGTCCGTTTCGCTCACATGAAATCCCCAAGTCTGGCAGCCCTGGCTATACCTAAACAAGAGCGGAACAAGAGACTTGCAACAATTTTGGAGCAGTTGTTCCACTTTAACATATATGTTAGAACGGTACCATTAACATTTCCCAAATAATGCCAATATTTTAATATATTTTTGTCATACAAGTGTAAAAATTTGTGAATTTCTTAAATTTAATATTTGCGATTGGTATTAAAGAAAAAAAATCAATTAAATTAAATTTATAATTTGTGACTAAAATAGTGAGATAAAAAATTAATATAAAAAAAGTGACTTTAATCAGAATGCTAGTGGTAACACAGCGTTTACATTTGCCAGTACTGGCAAGACAGTAAGCATATACATATTAGTTGGTAAAACAATGCAAAAACAAAATAGCTGTAAAAGTGTTTATGTATTAGTGAAAAAGTTTGAATGAATTGCTACTGTCCTGCCAGTACTGGCAAATGTAAACGACTGTAATGCGTTAATGATATTTGATTATAATTTTTAATAAAAAATTTAATTTAAATTGAAAATTAAAAAAAAGTATTTTTTTATAAAGGTTAGTATTAACCAATTTTTACGTTATGAATAACTAGTTAGTGCTAAAGCCTAGAATACACTATCTCACAAGTCTTACGTATTCCATAATACTTTGTGAGATAGAAATCTAATGCGTTTTGTTGCGACTGTCAAAAAATCTAATGTAACATGACAGTTTGTGTTCAGACCATCACACAAAGTATAAACACTCACACATGAAATAAAATGCAACCCTGATCCAATGAAAAGTATTATTGTTCGGAAATTTTTCAAAAAAACGATGAAGTCGTATGGGATGTCAAACTCTTTTCTTAATACTTGTCATTTTCGTGACACATTGCATTCATACTATCACACTTTGTCATATTACTTGAGTTTCTGACATGTATTAATACAAAGTATAAAAGTGTAATCTAGCCTTAACTAGTGCTGGGATACTATCGATATTTTCTACTATATATATTTATCGATAGTTCAGATTTCACTATCGATATGACTATCGACTGAATGTTTGTACTTGTGCAGGAAAACTTTAGTTATTATTTTATAAGACTACAGTCCGTTGTTTTTATCACTTTATTGAATGTATGAGACGTATGTATATACGCATGTTATTTTAGATGGCTGTTTTTTAAAAATTGATAAGTACCTTTCTGAAGGAACCGAAGTAACAGGGACTATAAGATATTCCATTACAACTTTAAAAAATGTTCTAAATTCTAAACCCAAAGAGGTAATCAATCCAGCGGACTTGTCCTCTAATGGTCGTTCATTTGTTTGTCCTATGCTTGCAATTGCTTTTGGATTTTAATTTTTTTTACAACATTACACAAATATTTGACATTTCAGTCCTCATATAAACATGTACAAATTTCGACTTAAAGGCCTTTAATTAGCAGTAAAAAGAACTGCATAGTCTCAATTTACACTAGGGAAATTTTTTTTTTTTTTTTTTTTTTTTTATTTATTCAAACTTTATTCATATATACAACAAAATAATGAATTGCCTCAGCGTCACTTGGACATTATTGAGGCGAGCTGGCAAAATATTTACAGTCTTTAATTTTTTAACAATTAAATTAAATAAGTTAGTTTTAATAAAGAAAAAAGAAAAATTACAAAAATATAAAACTTTAATATAAAATTATTTAACTTTGCATTAATTATATGAGAAGTGTTTCTAAATTACGAAGCAAGTAGTTTTTCACTCTATTCTTAAATACAGAAATTCTTTCAATATTCCTTATATCTTGAGGGAGATTATTAAACTCAAAAGAACCCATATATTCAACGCGTTGCTTTGTAGATTCCAACCGACATCTCGCTATTCTAAGATTCATGTTATTTCTGGTGTTAAATCTTGTTTGGTTTCGTTGAAAAGAAATTGTGTGGTGACCAATGTTATGGATTGATTTAAAAACATACAGAAGTAACTGCAACTTATAAAGTCCGTTTACGGGTAAAATTGTTGTGGTAATATTCTTGTACAGGAACATTGTAGAAAACGTTAACGGCAAATTGTAAACCGCCTTTAAAGCTTTATTTTGAGTCCTTTGCAACGATTTTAGTTCATTACTCTTCCTACTTGCATATACCATGGGCAGATAATTTAGGTGACTATGTATTAAAGATTGATAAAGTATTAGTTTCGTTTGCTTATCAAACCTATTTTTAAACTTGTAAATCAATCCCAGAGCACAAACTATTTTACTTTTAAGATTTTGAATATGCAGATTCCATGATAGATTATTTTGAAAATAAACTCCAAGATATCTTATTGAATCGCTTTCAAAAATTTCTTTTCCACCAACAAAAATGCTAAAGTGTATATTGTTTATTAAATACGGACGAAATCTTAGTAGCCTTGTTTTTTCAGTATTTAACATAAGTTTATTTAGTCTTATGAACTCTCCAATTAAAGCTGCATCTTTCTCCATGTAGGCTTTCACAACTGCTTCATACTTATAAGGGTAAAAAAGACATATATCATCCGCATACATATACAGTTTACCAAATAACCCAATGTTCTGCATGTCATTTAGATAGACACTGAATAGCAATGGTCCTAAAACGCTTCCCTGAGGTACTCCATACTCAACCTGACCTATTTTACTTTTGCTATCGTCTACTGCAACATATTGCTTACGGTTTGTTAAGTAATTATTTAATAGTCTTACTGCATCTGCACTAACTCCATAATATTTTAACTTCTCGACTAAGATATTACGATCTACCAAATCAAAAGCCTTTGAAAGATCATAAAAAATTCCGGCAACACCACTAGATCCACTATCTAAACCTTGGCATATATTGTTAACCACATTCACTACAGCTTCCTCTGTACCACATCCCTTCTTAAAACAATATTGAACAATACTTAACAAATTATTGTTTTCCAAATAACATGACAACTGTTTATGTAGAATTCTTTCAAAAATCTTATCAATTATTGGCAGTAGGGCTATAGGCCTAAATTTATTAACTTCAGTAGCATTTTTCTCCTTAGGTATTGGAATGATTTTGGCAATTTTTAATTTGTCTGGATACATACATAGATGTATTAATTATACAGTTAAAAATTCTGAAGAGGAAAGGAGATATAATATCTTTACACTCTAATAATAATCTTGGAGATATGTTATCATATCCACAGGTTTTAGTTAAATCCAAATCTGAAATAATCTGCTCGATTTTTAAAACGGTAGTATGTGTGAATTTAAACGTTGTTTGACAATAAGTGAGCGTTCTAAGACCGTTAATATTATCACCAGGTGAGTATTCAATTTGTTGTTTTAATTTTCTTGGTATACCAAGAAAATATTGATTAAATAAATCACATTTCTTTTGATTATCCTCTACAACTTCTCCGTTGCAGTCTTTTATTACAAAGTTATTTATAGTCTTTCTTCCCAGATTCTCATTTAAAAATTTCCAGCACTTTTTTGGTTCATGTTGAATTCTTTCCAAATTATTAAAGTAAAAATCATTCATTGACTCTTTACAGGCTTTCCTGATTACATTACTTATTCTCTTTAGTCTGCTGTCAAATTCCTTACTTTTCCGTTTTTTTCTTAACTTTAAAAGTTTATTTTTATATATTATAAGGGATTGTAGGTTTTTATTTATCCATGGAGTCAATTCATGCTTTAATATTTTCTTGTCAATCTTTTCTACAGTAGAATTGCGCATAGCATTAGCAATAAATAATATTAATTGCGAAACGTCTTCTGTAGGGTTGCCAGATTTCTTGCCGGACATTTTTTGAATTCTCTTTTAATCTTACCTGAAGCGTTTACATATGAAACATAAGAAGTCAGACAGAAATTAATACTTGTATGTAAATTACGAAAAGTAAGAAAGGGAAATGAAAAAATGTCCAGTACAGATAGTCATGTACTACACACTCTACCTTTTCGACCCCTCGCCTTCAAACTTCGTCTGTCCGGCAAAAAATGTCCCTAGTGTAAATTGGGACTTAGCAATCCATACCACTTGCCATTCTTGTTGTTTGTATTCATTGCTGTAATTTAGCTGTAATTCAGCATGTAAAAATTTGCGGCAAAAAACGATGTGTGTATAGCTGCTGTTAGATGTTTTCTTAGCTGTATTTTAAATAATAAAAATATCGATATTTATATTTTTCCTATCGATATTTTCGATATTTTAAGACTATTGATAATATCGATAGTCTATCGACAGTTTCCCAGCACCAGCCTTAACCAATATTTACGTTATGACTAACTAGTTACCATTAACCACTATTTTGGTTATCATTGACTAATAAAAAGCAGCAGAGTAAGCAGTACAGATAAATGTTCCGTAGTCGAGTGAAATTCATTAGTTAGAAAGAGAGGCAAAATCACATGTACACAAGAGTTTCGGTTAGTTTTTTCATATTGCTCTTACGGCCATTTTCACCAAGTTCGGTTAAAACTAACTTTCAATTAAAGTTCCGGTTACCAATATGTTTTGACACCTATAACCGATAGTTAATTATAACCGAACTTGGTGAAAATGGCCGTTAATAAACTAATAGAAATTTTAAACCAATATATTGGTCAAAACTACCGGTCATATAACTAGTAAAATTACCGGTAGTCTTCATGTAGGGTTTTCTTCACATAGCTACTGTCAAAATAGGCTTTTCCAATTGCAAAGCGTTGCCTCCGCGCTTTTTCGGTATGCTACGTAGTAATTGTATGGTCATGCAAATTTTTGACAGCTAGTTAACGCTTTCCGTTCTTGTTTAGGTATAGAAGTGTGATGTATGTTTTAATCGTCCCTAAATTATAATTCACTTAACAAAAAAATTCAAAGTAAACACGTTTATTTCATTATAACGCTTAACTCTTTAATCAATCGAATAGAGCGCATTTTTTCTACAGCTAATTTAATAATCACTGTGTCAACCGACAACTTTTCTTCTCCCATTTTTTTTTTGTATTTATTTAGTTTTTTATCTTATTATCCATCTACAATTGTTTATTTCATCTATTGTATTTGTTTTCACATTGTTGACTCATAATGATAAAAAAAAGAAAAATTTAATTAAACAAAAAACAAATGAAAAACTAGAAAAACAAATAAAAGTTGTTGTGCACCAATTGCATATACACACTTATTTATATTTTAATTAAAATTTTATTGTTATAAGAATCTACAAATAATTAAATTTCCAGCTGTAAAAACAGGTAAATAAAATGGAAAAGGATACCGGATACGAGCGAAAGGATGGCAAGGCAAATACTGTTTACACTTCATTAGAGGGAAGGATGTAAAAAATAAAAATAATTGTTGGTTTTTTTCTATTAGTGATTTTAATTGTAATAATAGTTATGTATATACTAATGGCTGATAAAAAGCCGAGATAAAAAACAAACATGCAATATTTTTTCTAACAAGTTTAAATTGGATCTTTATAGAATTATTTATGAGGCTTAAAGTAGGCAACAAAAGTTGTGAATTATGTTAGAGGAATGTAGCCTATATAATATTTAGTAATTTATAAGTTTGTCATTCCGTTTGTAATTTCTACAATATTATTAGTAGACTATATAAAGTATATGACTATTCTGGGACCTTATGACGAGCGAAGTTGGTTCAAAGGTGTCCGTCTGTCCGTCAGAAGACCCCAGATTCGATGAAGACTAGCTTGTTATCCCAAAACAGTGGGCGTGGCACAAAGAAGATTTATTTTTATTTAAAGAACTATATTTATAAAACATTTTGTTCTTATCGCACCATGGTGAAAGGTTTATAAGATTGGGCATAGCCGAATATAGCACTCATACTTGTGTTTTACTAAGCTGTTTCACTACAACGCAATTTTCCTTTGCCCTGCTAAACGGACAGCAATTTCGGCAGCAGTCACCAATTCACTGACACTTCGAGATTCGACAAGACAAGAGTTACGACGCGACGTTTCTTCGTTTTAAACGAAGATTCCTCGAAGTCTTTGCGAGGTCTTCCGGCAGGAGTCACAGCCACACTTGATGTCAAAGGTTGTGGCGCAAAAGAACTCGTAGTAAACTGTATGTTTGCTTCATTCAACCAAGTCTTATTTTTAATAAAAACGCTCATTCGACTTTCCTGAAGCTGGATATTTTCAACTTTATTTATTTTTGGTAATATCACCAAAGTGAAATTTTGAAGAAAGAAAGTCATATACACGCGAGTTGTTTTCATTCTTCGCGTGTTTCAACCACTCCTCAAAAAAGGTTACCCTTAAAAAAGAGTAAACGTGTTCTATAAAAAAGAAACAAACACATGTTGTACTGAAGTGTGCTAAACAATATGTGTATTTTTACGATGAAAAAAGTTATTTCTGCATTATATCTAAAAACTAGCCCGGATAGAGGCGAATGTCCGTATATTCTGAACGTTCAAAGTTTTATTTTTATTAAAAAACACGATAAAATGTATAGGATATAAAAAAAATACTAAAAATTCAAATTAATGGATTCTGATTAAAAAAAAAACACATTAAAAATAGTACTTACCCTCAGTATTAATATCCATCACTAAAACTTTCACAATATTACAATATGTCACTAAATTCGGAATTCGGGGGTGTTGTTTACGTTTTGCAAAAAAGATTTCCTAAAAATGATAACATAAATTTTGTCACCTAGCATGTTCTACGCGGCACACTGTGCAACGGGCTAAAGGCCAACGTCACTATTGCATGGCACATTAATTTAGCCAAAAATTGGTATTTGTAAAATTTAATAAATAAATAAAATACAGGGTTCGTTCTAGATGATTTGCAGAAAAACTTATGATTTGTTTAATAATTCAATCAAATCGATATCGATGAAAACTCCCATACAATATAAATGAAAATTTCGTTTGATATCGAATGCTGTAATTTCCCCCTGGCTCTTTAAAACAGTGGTCGAAAACAAGCTGGACATTATTTCGCGTTCAACTCAGACACCCAGGAACGATATCTATTTTTTTGTTGTTTGTGTAGACTTTAACACAAACACGTTCTTTACTATTTTCAAGAAAGAGCCGAACATTATATAGTGTTCTGTTCTTCGTTAAAAAAAAACAAGTTAGAGTGCTATATTCGGCTGTGCCGAATCTTTGATACCCTCCACCGACACTTCGAATGTTTTAGGAGTAATATCTGTATGATGTCTATTTATTATTATAATCTTTGTAAAAACAGACATGTGTATTAAAATTTGTTGCGGTTTAGATCTATATAAAATTATTGATCGACAATCAGAATCAATTTTAAAAAGTTTGAGTAGAATATCAGTTTAAGATGAACTTAAATGATTTTCAAGAGAACAAATTATATAAAAGCCATGGTAGGCTATGAACCAATCATCCCAAATTCTGCAGAACGATTTCAGGTTTTAAGAAACATAAATTTCAATAGAGCGGTGCAATTAGTTTTAGCGTTTGCAGTGAATTTCAGAATGCTGCTAAGGAAAATTATGGACCGTTTATCACAAAATTGCATTTTCTGGCCATATGAAGCTAAACTGGAAGAAAGTTTACCGCGTATTTAATTATTTTACCAGAGTGGGCTTTATATGAGGCCTATGGTAAGTTATGCACCGATCTTCACCAAATTTCACAGTGTCATTTCTAGTTCTATAAAACTGTGATGTATAAAATTTTGTTATGATAGCGTTATTTTTTACGTTTTTAGGCGTACTAAGCTGTTTTCCGGGAGTAAGGTTTACATGGGGCCTAGGGTAAATTATGAACTGATCTTCACGAAATTTCACAGTCTTATTTCTAGTCCTGTAACACTTATATGTTCCAAATTTTGTTATGATAGCATTATGTTTTACGTATTTAGGTTTACTAAGCTGTTTTCCGGGAGTAAGGTTTATATGGGGCCTATGGTAAATGATGGACCGTTCTTTACAAACTTTTAAAGTCTTATTTCTCGTTCAATAAAACTGTGATGTACCAAATTTTGTTATGATAGCGTTATTTTTTACGTTTTTAGGCGTACTAAGCTGTTTTCCGGGAGTAAGGTTTATATGGGGCCTATGGCAAATTATGGACCGATCTTCACGAAATTTCACAGTCTTATTTTTAGTTCTAAAAAATGTTGATGTACCAAATTTTGTTATGATAGCATTATTTTTTACGGATTTAGGCGTACTAAACTGTTTTCTGGAAGTAGGTTTTATATGGGGCCTATGGTTAATTATGGACCGATCTTCACGAAACTTAATAGTTTCATATCTAGTTCTATTTAACTGTGACGTGCCAAAATTTGTTATGATAGCATTGTTAGTTAGGGTTTTAGGCTTACTATACTGTTTTCCGGGAGTAGGGCTTAAATGGGGCCTAGGGTAAATCATGGACGGATCTTCAAGAAATTTTACGGCGTGATTTCCAGTCAAATAAAACAAATTTTTGCAAAATCTTATATCATTCTGTGCATTTTTCCAGCATTTATGTTAGTTTTTGTAACAAAATTATCAATTTTTTTTAGGTGGTGGTTCCACATTTTGATTCATAGCTCAGATCCTATTGAACCGATTTTGCTGGATTTCAATCCCAAACTGCGGACAACAGACGGACAGACTGACAGACAGACGGACAGACAGACGGACATGGCTAAATCGACTTAAAATTACTCAAGGACCCAGAATATATATACTTTATAGGGTCTGAGATGAATAATAAAAAAGTTTCACACGGAATGACAAACTTAATATACCCTCTTCACAACTAATTGTGGTGGAGGGTATAAAAACAGAACAATTGTAGTAATACTGTAGACAAAGATTATATTTTTATGTTCGCTTATGTTTCTTTTTTTTTACATTAATTAATTTTAACGACCGCAGCACGAACAGCTTGTGTGTGTTTTGTGTATATGTTTCGTTTGTGTAAAATAATTTTTCTGGCTTTTTTTTTCGAATGTGTATTTTGTTACTGTACAAATGTTTAGTTTTTTTTTACCAGCCAAAAGGGCGCTACGCACAACAGAAACGAACGAACATTAATGAGCTGAACCAAACACAATGAAGTTTATGGTTCAAAAAAAAAACCGAAAGGAATAAATGGTTCTAATCTTTTTGTTGAGTTGGATAAGAACAGTATTATTTTTGTGTTCTAATGATGAGAAACAGGGAAACGTTATTTTTTTAATGATTTTCTACACAAACACTATTAGCGTTTGTGTTTTCCAGATATCTGCCGAACCAAACACTTAGTTGCGATATTAAGTGTTTATTTTCAAACACTGCTTAAAACATGTTGAAGAACTTATAACTTAAAATTTAACCGTTAGTGATAATAACAAGTGCTTATTATCACTAACGGTCCTATGCAAAAATAAAGTTAAAACTTATATTAGTTAACCGATACACTAAGCCTAGACCCATATTTTTAGGATTATTGAATCGGTTAACTAACGTGAACTTTAACTTTTTTTTGCATAAGACATAAATCTTTATTTCATTCTTCCTTGACATTAAAGCAACACAACACATTTGCAAGTGAACGTTAATTCTTTATTTGCAAATCTGCTTAATGCTGGGTACCCACTATGCAACACTAGCTAGTGAATTAAATTCATTTACATTCACTCCAGGTTGCATCAACATCAAAACGCTTTTGCTGGGTACACACTATGCAACACATTTACGCAATCTAGTAAATTAAATTCATTTTCTTTCATTCCAGAATGCATCAACATCAAAACGCTTTGATATTTTGAGGTTGCATTGAAACAGATTGCATGTAGATTGAACTGTGTGTACCCAGCATAACTGTTTTAAATCTGAAAAGTCAAAAAAGCACATGTCGTCAACATGACATGAATCATTTGAACGCCAATTCATGTTCAAAGAAGAAAAAGGAAGAATCTTGTCAATAAGACATGAGCCGTATGAACTCAGACTAAGGCTGCAAAACACATACACACCAGAGAAAGGCTTTGTGCAATTGCAAAAAAATCGCAGTAAATGAACATCAACAAATACACTCGCTTGCGGTCATACAATCAAAGTTGCGCAACCGCAAACATTAGCTGCTGGTTTGCAGTCATTCAAATAATGCACATCGTGCTTTGTTATTTATACCATCGTTAACTTCGTTTTTTAATAAAGATGTTTGTGTGTTCGGTGCGACAATGATTGTTTTGACAAAGAAAAAAAAATACAAACAAAAAAGCCAGAAATCAAGCAATAATTACTCATGTAGGCATTCAGCAGTTACTATGTAGTACAAGAAAAAAAAATTGAAATGAAACTAAACGCACATATGTAGGTACAAACAATTTCCATAGAAACAGAAGACTTTTTTTTATCGTTTCTTAAAAAGTACAGTGTATGTACAATGTATTCTTGTTATTGTTGTTTTTATTGTTGCTAATTTTTACAAAGCGTCTCATCGAGTGGTTTATTGTTGTTAATGTTAACAATGCGTCTCATCGAGTGGACAATGACTACTTGAATGCAAAAGTATTAGAATGTGTGCCTTTTGACTAAACAAAATCATGCAAAAATCAAATGTGTACGAAACGCTGTAAAACTTACCAACGTTGAATTTTGTTTTGCAATCAAAGAGTGAATGTAAATTTGAGCGTATGAATAAATCAAGAAAAACAGTGATTTTGCAGTTCTCTGATATGTAATAATGTCACCGCTTTTACCGCGCTACACAGGATGAACACACAATTTGAAGAGTTTATGTTTATTCCTTTTGATATCATAAGTAAAAAGTTAGCATAATAACCCAATATAGGTATAATATAAACATAAACTTACAGGGAATTGTTTAAAAAACGAATGAAAAAATTATGAAATATAATCATAAGCAATGAAAAAAAAAATGCAAAATTACATCACACGCCATAACGTCCTTCTTTACTTTAAGGTACCAATTTTTCATTATTTGTGATTAATACTTTTATTTGTTAACAAAATGTCTAGAATAAAACTTGCATAATTTGCTTGAATTTTGTTACCATTAGAGGGTTTTTCCCATACATATATACTTAACTAAATCTATATGGGACTCGAGCATTTAGTTGTTTTAGCCAACTTAATTATAAGACAATATTAAAATTTTCTGAAGCTTAAGGCTTATTAAGCTGATTTTTAAGAATTGGGTTTTAATAGGGCCTTTGGTAAATTATAGATACACATTAGACTGGTTGCATTTTTTTTTAAATTAAATTGTTTGCGCTGCTTAAAATATGAGGTTTGGTGTAAGAAATCATGATCTAATTTTTCAGGTCAATCCGACGGTGCCTAGCCGTGCCGGATGGGGCCCAAAGTTCCCCATATTAAAAAAAAACATCTATTCTATCAGATCTTTATAGTTATACTAGTTGAAAAGCCGAAAATCAAAAATATGGCTTCGTTACGATCTTCCGCAGAGAAATTACCTCAAGTGTGCCAAATTTCAGCTTCCTATGTCATCAGATGGCTTCAGAAAGTTGCGGAAAGTATAGGACATACATGCAAACATCCTGACATACTAAGAAATTATATATTGTATAGATAGATTAAAGTATTTGCTGTTTAATATTTTGGTATGATACGATGAAAGATTTTTAACCTAATTCAGGGTCGCTGAATCCAGTGGTGCTAGCCGTTTTTTTAGGTTAGCTTTGGTTTTCGAGATATAACGTTATTTCGAAAATTAAGAATGTTGCACAACATATGTTCGCGCCATTCAAAAACGCTTCAGCTTATTGAAAATCTAAAAAACCCGAAATTCCGCAATAAAATTTACTTTAAGAAAGGTAAAACGTTTTTCTTATATGCGCAGTCGTTTTAGAAACATAATTTTTTTTCTGGAAAAAAAAATAATTTGTTTATTCAAATTTCGGAAATCAGATGGCTTCAGAAAGTTGCGGAAAGAATAGGACATACATGCAAACATCCTGACATACTAAGAAATTATATATTGTATAGATAGATTAACATATGTTCGCGCAACTCAAAAATGCTTTAGCTTATTGAAAAACTAAAAAAACCGAAATTCCGCAATAAAATTTACTCCAAGAAAGTTAAAACATTTTTCTTTATGTTGGCTTTGGTTTTTCGAGATATACCGTTATTTCGAAAATTAAGGACGTTGCACAACATATGTTCGCGTTACTCAAAAACGCGTTAGTTTATTGAGAAACTAAAAAAAAACCGAAATTCCGCAATAAAATTTACTTTAAGAAAGTTGAAACTTTTTTCTTTATGTTGGCTTTGGTTTTCGAGATATACCGTTATTTCGAAAATTAAGGAGGTTGCACAACATATGTTCGCGTAACTCAAAAACGCTTTAGTTAAATGAAAAACTAAAAAAAAACCGAAATTCCGCAATAAAATTTACTTGAAGAAAGGTAAAACGTTTTTCTTATATGCGCAGTCGGTTTAGAAACATAATTTTTTTTTCTGGAAAAAAAAATAATTTTGTTATTTAAATTTCGGAATTTTTGTTTTTTGTTGAAAAATGCAGCTATAATTCTAATTTTATAAATAGACATATAAAAAACAACATTGCAAACAAAACAAGCTATAAATGATTAAAATCTGTTAACAACTTTTGATTTTATGTATTCACAAAAGACGAAAAATTTTAATTAATTTAAGAATTTTACTTAACCGCCACATCTTTTGTGAATACATAAAATCAAAAGTTGTTAACAGATTTTAATCATTTATAGCTTGTTTTGTTTGCAATGTTGTTTTTTATATGTCTGCATAAAATTAGAAGTATAGCTGCATTTTTTATGAATTTTTAAAAACAAAAATTCCGAAATTTGAATAAAAAAATTATTTTTTTTTCCAGAAAAAAAATTATGTTTCTAAAACGACTGCGCATATAAGAAAAACGTTTTACCTTTCTTAAAGTAAATTTTATTGCGGAATTTCGGGTTTTTTAGATTTTCAATAAGCTGAAGCGTTTTTGAATGGCGCGAACATATGTTGTGCAACATTCTTAATTTTCGAAATAACGTTATATCTCGAAAACCAAAGCTAACCTAAAAAAACGGCTAGCACCACTGGATTCAGCGACCCTGAATTTTCGGCTTTTCAACTAGTATAACTATAAAGATCTGATAGAAAAGATGTTTTTTTTTATAATATGGGGAACTTTAGGCCCACCCGGCACGGCTAGGCCGTGTGCCTCATATTTTAAGCAGCGCAAACAATTAAATTAAAAAAAAACAAGTAAGAGTGCTATATTCGGCTGCGCCGAATCTTTTATACCCTTCACCATTGTGCGTGCAGAATACAGAGCAACTAGACAAAAACTAAATAAAACTGGTAAATATTTTTTTTTTAAATAAGAGACAACCGGTTTTGAACTTCGCTTTTCATAAGGGCCCAGAATATATACTTTATAGGGTGTAGGACCAATATTGTATTTACCTTTTTACCTTCGGTGAAGGGTATAAAAAGATTAATTTTCGGGAATTCAGGGGTCTAATCCCTGCATTCGATACTATCGTACCGAATAAACTATTGAATTTTTTTTGCATACGATAGACACTGGCGTATCGAATGAAAACTCGATAAATGTAATGTCGAGTTACTCGATGTCGAATGCTATTATTTCAAATTCAATACATTTCATTCGATATCGAGTTTCAAGATACCAAAATAAATAATTTCGATGAATTTTGCTCGATATCGTATGCGGTGATTAGACCCCAGTATTTCGGTTGTAACTCATACAAATTTCCGATATTTTGGTATATAAGTCATATACATAGGACATATGGCAGCCCTAAAATTTAGGTTTTTATAAAAATTTTGATGTTTTTTAGCCCATTTTTGGAGTATTTTGCTCATAAATTACCCATTGTCTAACCGATTTGAAAGTTTTATATACCGACGTGTTAAGGAAGAATTTTACCATTTACTTAAGTTATATTTATATATAAACATTTATATAAACTTGTAAATATATATTTTAACAAAGTTATGTAATTATAAAAAGAGTAATTTTTGTGGATTCAGTATTTCGGTTATAACTCTGCCATTTTTTAACCGATTTGGCAGATTTATATACCGACGTGTTGAAGAAAAAATTTACCATTTACTTTAGCTATAAAGCTTGGACTCGGGGAGATCTATGGTTCCCGAAAGTGGGTATTTAAAAAAAAAAAAATTTAATTTTGGTCATAACTTTTTTGTATCTGAACCGATTTTCCCGAGTTTTTTATAAAATATGTTCTACTAAAAATTTCCGATATTTTGATATATAAGTCATATCCATAGGACATATGGCAGCCCTTAAATTTAGGTTTTTATAAAATTTTAAATTTTTTGTACGGGAGGTACCACACCCACTTCTCCAATCCCGCCCACATTTTGTAGGATGGTGTGTATTGGCAACCTAAATGTGTGTACCTAATTTGGAAACTTTGGCTCTTGGCGTTCTTAAGATATACAGAAATAAAAAAAATACAACAACAACAAGAGATTTTTGGAAAAATTTAGAGGTAGTCGTGGTTTTTTGGTCATATCTCCGTCATTTTTGGACCGATCTGGCTGAATTTCAATAGCAAACTTAAACGGAGTATATGTGACATAAATATACATCAACCTAGTCCACATCATTTCTGGGGTTTTTAGAAAACCCATTTCAACATACACACGAACAGACGGACAACCGGATTTGAACTTCGCTTTTCATAAGGACCCAGAATATATATACTTTTTAGGGTGTAGGATCACTATTGTGGAACATACAAACGGAATGACAAAGTTATATATACCCTCTTACCTTCGGTGAAGGGTATAAAAATTGCGACCAGTCTATTTACAATACTTAAAACTTTATTATAATAAAATTTAAAAAGCGAAAACTGGTAAATATTTTTTTTAATCGTTTTTAGAACATAAAAAAAATTAAAATATTAAAAAAAAAATGTATCTTTTTAAAAAACCAAGATTCGAACCAGGGAACTCTCAGTTTCTAACTTAACACACCCCCTAGACAACTGAACCATGAAGGAACGTTAATTGAATATCATAAAAATGAAATATGGCACGTTTACTGTTTACAAAATTCAACACAGTTGAGTTGTAATTACTTTTGATGTTTTTGTTCACCGCAATAGCAAAGTTGTAAGCCATAATAAAACAATTACAAATCAACTTATTTGAGTTGTGAACGGAAATAGGGAAATATATTCACCATAATAGTTTGTGCCATGTATGTGTGTTTGTTTGTTTTCTTTCATCTTTTTTTGCGAGTTTTTAAGTAGCAAAAAAACACAAAAATTCCTAGTTTCTATTTGTTAAAATTATTTCGTTAAATAGATGAAATAATAAAGAAGGGTGATAACGAAAATCATATTGGGCATTATGCTAGTATATGTAAACAATTAACAGGGGGAGGGGGGGGGGTAGAGGGACATCACATGGTTAAATCAAGTTCTCTCCTCATAAGGACCAAGAATTACAAACGGAATGACAAACTTATATATACCCTTTTCCACCTGCGGTGCAGGGTATAATTACTATGGAAAATCTTCCATTCTATATATATGCGCTATGACTTCTTCTTTTTTTTATGCATAACATTTTCCATCTTAACTCCACATCGTTGTAGTACTTTAAGGCATCGTAACACCTTAATTTCTTAAAAATCTTATGTTTCTCTGGATTTTCGCAAGGCCTTGGCAGACCAAACTGCTGTCTACAATTTCTTCTTTAGAACAGCCGCTGTCTATCTTAATGTATTTTTCCATTGGACCAAGTTCGGCTTTTCTTGATGTCGTTGGATTATCTTCCACTACATCGTTTTCAATGGTTATATTTTGACACTTAAGCAAATGGTAAAGATATATTTACATATATAACTAGCAAACCCGGCGACCTCCGTTTCGCCACTAGATGGCTTCGTTTTATGTAACATTTCGCTTGGTGATTAAAAGATGAAGAAAAATTTTTTTTGTTTTATATTTGAAAAGGAAAAATTTTATCTTATTTCACAACAGTAATGAATTCATTTCGATTACAAAAATGAAGTGTTATTTAGTTGAACTTCTCTAAGTAAATGGCGTTAAAATTGAATGCCATGTCGGTTGGAATCATTGGGATCCGAGGTATCAAAACATTTTCTCCCTTGTACTTTCCTTTAAGCATTGTTGCTTCGATGACGTTATTCATCAGTTTTTTTTACCGTAAGTCGGGTGCTATTACAAAGACGTGGTTGGTTTATATTTCAAAACATTATGATTACCGATCCAACTTTTATTTTGAATTTATGAGGAGATAATCCGGGTAATCCCAGGGAGTTCGATTGGATAGTTGACGACATCGTTCTGAGAAGTTATGGAATCTACCGATTTGTACGTCTCCAATTTGTCAGCGATTTCACTTTGAATCTTAAAATTCAGTTCGTCGACATCAACGTAGCTAATATAGCACGTTCGCTCAACAAATCATGATTTCTGTAATTTTGTGTAATGTTTGAAAACACCTTTCGGATGAGTTCGGACTTTGATTCGGTGAACCGGCAGAAATTGAAATAT
Organism: Pollenia angustigena; assembly: GCA_930367215.1. Classification (NCBI taxonomy): domain Eukaryota; kingdom Metazoa; phylum Arthropoda; class Insecta; order Diptera; family Polleniidae; genus Pollenia; species Pollenia angustigena. The sequence continues at coordinate 225,155,113 of OV884059.1, forward strand.
CCACCGGGATTTTGTCGTTTCCTATGTCCAGCAATAGTTTGGAAAAAACGTCTCGAGTTTGATTGTTTTGCAGCTCGACCCGCATTTTCAGAGTCAATTTGAGCTTCCTAACGAGTTTCCACAAAGCAGACGACTTCAAACATGTATTTAATTCATCGGCGGGCGTTGATCGTGGTATCACTGGAAGTGTTTGCCAAAAATCACCTGCCAACAAATCATCGTACCTCCAAATCGGCTTTGATTGTTTCGTAGTAGGCGTAAAAGTAGGCGTGGTAAATTTTTTTCGATGAAAACTTAAAATGGAATAATACGAACATTTGAAAGAAAAATTATTCAAATCGAAGGAGCCGTTTTCTGATTTAAAGTAAATCGAAAAAAGTGGGCGTAAAAGTGGGCGGGGAACAATTTTCTTTCCGTATAAACCTAAGTCGGACCATGGCGATCACTTTAAAGAAGAAATCGTCCAAATCGGTCAAGCCATCCTCAAGTTATGTGCTTAATAGAAAAAGTGGGCGTAAAAGTAGTCGTGGTAAATTTTTCTTTCGATGGAAACTTAAAATGCATGGATACAAACATTTGAAAGAAAAATTAGGCAAATCGATGGAGCCGTTTTCTGATTTTAGGTAAATCGAAAAAGTGGGCGTAAAAGTGGGCGGGGAACAATTTTCTTTCCGTATAAACCTAAGTTGGACCATGGCGATCACTTTAAAGAAAAAATCGTCCAAATCGGTCAAGCCGTCCTCAAGTTATGTGCTTAATAGAAAAAGTGGGCGGGGAACAATTTTATATGCTATAAGCCTCACGGAGCCCGAGACCTTTCCAACGAATGCAAAACCGTGGAAATCGGTTCGTGCGTTCTGGAGTTATAGCGTCAGGAAGGAAAACCCGACTTATTTTTATATAATATATTTAAAAAAAGATATAATACAATAACAATAATAACATTGGGTGCCCCGGTAGGCTAGTTGGTAGTAAGCTAGTCTATCAGTGCGGGGGTTGCGGGTTCGATTCCCGCCAGAGCCTCTGGTCTGTTTCACTACAACGAGCTGAAGGTCTACGTTTCTATTGCTCGATTAATTAAGTTAGAATATAATTTGTAATTGTATTTGTAACTCTTATTAAATAAATAAAAAAATATAACAACATTTTCTACTTTCAAGATATGATTCAAGGCGAATTCATACAAGGTGGTCTTATTTTGAAAACACTGTAAAATACTTTAACGTTGTGTCAAAATTATACAACACTATTGTAAACAAAAAAGCTGTGTGTCAAAAATATATGCTGTCATTTTTAATTTTAGATCGTGTTTTGTGGAGTGCAATAATTTAAAAATATTTGCTTAGAAAACCTTATTTGCAAGAAGTTTTGCTTTTTTTAATTTAAAACAAAGCAGATGAAGCAGACCGATTGCTCATGGAATCTTTTTTTGATAAGGTTTCATTGTTTTAACGAGCAAAAGTTTTAAACCTACAGTTTAAAGAACTTAAAAGAAAAAGAGTTATTTTTATACCCACATCACAATGGTGGAATTGGTATTATCCCAGCCAGAATTTTAAATTGTGTAAGAGTCGACTGGGAATCTCATGAAGAGCGTTTTTCGTCGTCGTCGTAAAAGATTCCTCGCACGGGAGAAACTGTTGCACAGACTGATTCCTCAAGGAGCATCAAGCGTATTTTTGATGTCAAATCTTTTCATGTTCATACAATTAATAAAAAACAAACCTTTAGATCGGTAATTCAACGCTACCCGGTTAAAAAATCTAAGTTGAAAGATCCTAAAGTCGGTTTGTTTTATGGAAATTGTTTTGACAATAGAATTTGCATGTTTAAAAAAATGCTCTTTTTTAGGAAGCTCAGTAATTATTAGGACTTGCATGGTTACCATTCCTAGATTACTCTTCAGATAATAGTCAGAATATTATTTTTGGAGTTGTTTATAAAATACAATCGCCTACCAAACAGCCTATGCTAGCTGGGATTCGTTTGTGCCGATGTTTGTAGCACCTTCAAATATTGTTTCTAGACAATTCTTAAGTATACTCTCAGAATCTTTTTCTGAGCCGATATAACGATGTTCGTCAAGCTGGAAGTACTGCAGTTCCTTCTTTTTAGGTTTTGCGTGCATGTGTGTGCTTCATTTTTAATTTATAATTTATGAAAAAAAATCTTGAAATTTAATTTAAATTTAAATAGAAATGTCAAAAAAAAGTGACGGCATATCATTTTGACATATAGTTAGTTATCAGCTGTTGCTTACGTAGCAAACCAAGGTCACCTTGTATCAATTCGCCTTGATATGATTTATGTATATTAATCAATTCTTTATTTTTAATCTTTTTGTTTATTTCTAAATTTCACCCGAAATTGAAAAATCCCCTTTCTTGAAACTTTTTTAGTGTTTGATATAAAAATAAAATAGCTGATACAGTTAAGAAGGTGAGTTGCAAAGCTCGTTTGTTGCAAAATTAAAAATACGAGATGGCAGTTCTTTTGGCGCTTTATTAGACGAAATATTCCGATTGCATCAATGCATGTCCGTGCTGAATCATGGAAGAGGACATGCATTGATACAATTAGTATATTGTAACGAACGAGTTTTGCAACTCAGCTACTCAATTGTTTGTTAAGATTTGTTAAATAAAAATAAATTAAGCTTTGATATTGTTACAAGTAAGACTTAAGAGTGTTTATAATTCTTATTCGCTTTAGGGTTTTATTTGTTTAATATTTTTGGCTTTTCTAAAATCGTTGGAAAACGTTTCCTGATGATCTGGCCTAAGCAACCAGTGAAATGCGCATAGAAGCTAGCTTTCCCTCAACAATCAATTTCAGTGTTGTTATCAAATATGAAAAATTGGGAATTTAGCACGTCATACGGATATCGTATTAATAATAAACTTTGTATTACCGAAAATAACTTTGAAAAAATAAATTACGTTGAGATTAATTACAACCAGGTCTATGGCAACAATATTTTTTAACTTTCCCACATTCTGTATAAAAATACTAAAAGCGTATGAGTATAAATCAAATTCTAAGCTTTTATTTAATTAATTTTTAATCAAAAAAATTGTTCGATTAATCGACATTAATAAATCGATTTATTCGTTTTTCGAAAATCGTCGTTTTAAAATTATTCGAACAAGAGTTTGATTTTGTTTGATCGATTAATCGAGTTATTCTTAATCGGTTGACAACTCTAGTTCTATTCCATGAATTAATAAATTAAATTAGATCTTACATGACTATTTTCCATTTTTCAGACGCAAATCACAAATAAATTTCATTTTGTTTGTTTACCAAACAGCAGAGTCCTAAGCTGATCTAATTTGACGCCGCAAGTGATAATCAATTAGGTTTGTTATTGATCGGTTAACCGACTAAAAAATAAAAATTCATAAATTGTTTATTATTTGGAGTTTATTAGTAGAAAACAAAGCAAAAAAAAAAAAAAAAAACATAACACTTCTTGAACTAAAAAGAGCAAACAAAAAATAATTCAGAAATAGTTTTACAATTTTTTTTATACCCTCCACCACAATTAGTTGTGAAGAGGGTATATTCAGTTTGTCATTCCGTGTGAAACTTTTTTACTATTCATCTCAGACCCTATAAAGTATATATATTCTGGGTCCTTGAGTAATTTTAAGTCGATTTAGCCATGTCCGTCTGTCTGTCCGTCTGATGAAAACACGCTCACTTTCGAAAAACTCAAAAGAAATCAACAAACTTGGCGTCAAATTGCTTGTAGTTATCCTAAGCAGTTTGGGATTGAAATTCAGCAAAATCGGTTCAATAGGATCTGAGCTATGAATCAAAATGTGGAACCACCACCTAATTTTGTTACAAAAACTAACATAAATGGTGGAAAAATGCACAGAATGATATAAGATTTCGCAACAATTCGTTTTATTCAACGGGAAATCACGCTGTGAAATTTCGTGAAGATCCGTCAATAATTTACCCTAGGCCCCATATAAGCCCTACTCCCGGAAAACAGTATATTAAGCCTAAAACCCTAACTAACAATGCTATCATTACAAATTTTGGCAAGTCACAGTTACATAGGACTAGAAATTAAACTGTTAAGTTTCGTGAAGATCGGTCCATAATTTACCATAGGCCCCATATAAAACCTACTTCCGGAAAACAGTTCAGTACGCCTAAAAACGTAAAAAATAATGCTATCATAACAAAATTTGGTACATCAAAGTTTTATTGGACAAGAAATAAAATTGTGTTATTTCGTGAAGATCGGTCCATAACTTACCCTGCGCCCCATATAAACCTTACTCCCGGAAAACAGTTTAGTACGCCTAAATCCGTAAAAAATAATGCTATCATAACAAAATTTGGTACATCAAAGTTTTATAGGACAAGAAATAAAACTGTGTAATTTCGTGAAGATCGGTCCATAATTTACCCTGGGCCCCATATAAACCCTACTCCCGGAAAACAGTTTAGTACGCCTAAAACCGTAAAAAATAATGCAATCGTAACAAATTTTGGCTCGTCACAGTTTTATAGGACTATAAATGATACTGTGAAATTTCGTGAAGATCGGTATATAATTTAACCTAGGCCCCATAGAAACCCTACTCCCGGAAAACAGTTTAGTACACCTAAAACCCTAATTAATAATGCTATCATAACAGAAATTGGTACGTCACAGTTTTAAAGGACTAGAAATAACGCTGTGAAATTTCGTGATGATCGGTCCATAATTTACCCTAGGCCCCATATAAACCCTACTACCGGAAAACAGCTTAGTCGCCTAAAACCATAATTAATAACAAATCGTCACAGTTTAAGATAATAATAACATCATACAGATATTACTCCTTAAACATTCGAACTGTCGGTGAAGGGTATCAAAGATTCGGCACAGCCGAATATAGCACTCTAACTTGTTTAATATATATTTTGTTTTAATTAAAAAATAAACTGCGAGATCATTTTATTATATAGTTTCAGGAGATCTTATAAAATAATCTTTTATAAAAATAATTTGGTTCAAATGTTTAGGATTTAGGCGATTATTTATTTTTAGTTTTGATAAGATTTGACTTGGATAAAATTGGAGAAATCTTAAGCATATCTTATTTCTCAGTTCTTTTACTGGATTGTTCTTCACATATAAAATATTTTGTTTAATTAATTTAAATTTTTTTAGAGTTTTATCACTTCTAATTGTTTTGGTTAATTCTGCTAAAAGATTATTTATGCTACTATCGAGAGTTTCTTCTGTTGTAAGGTCATCATCAGACTCATCCGTACAAAGCTCAGCACACAACATTCTACAAAAAAGTTTGTTACTGAATTCCATAGTTTCTGTTTTTGTACTGTGATTAAGCTGTTATAAGTTCTTTGGCATCGGTTTTAAAGGGGTTTTCTTGAAGGTTCTGTGTTTCCAGTTAATTTCTTTGCCGCACGATATAGATCTCGCGCCCGACAAGTTTCGGAAGCAGCTTCGGCTCCTTTAGCGATACTGTTCATCCAAACGGTTGAGGGGATTGTGCAACCGGTGTTGCAATGGTTTTGGTCGAGCGCGTTCCGCTAGAGCTGATTGCAGCCTTAGCTGGCTTTCTCTTCAATACCAGTCTCCAAGTTGCATCGCTTATCAACTCTTTACGAGAGTTTTTCTTATATTCTAGGTGGATTCCTCCGCCCGGGTAACTATCTTGTCGAGATGCGGGGGCTTAAGTGCACTCTACGGTTCTGGTCTCTGGGGAAGATGTATGTAGTAGTATGTTTAGAGCGGTTCCAAATATGATTTTCCATACAAAAGTTGGGTGCATGGTGTAAGTGTTGCCATGTTTTTATTATATTGGCCATTTTAGTGCTTTTTTTTGAAAAATAAAAAAAACGCTTAAATCATTTATAATAGGAATTTAAAAACCGGGAAACCAAAATACCAACAAAATGGGTATTTTGACGGGATTTTAGCGTCGACTTGAATATTAATTTAGGATTTTTAGTTGTTATATATATATATATATAACGTAACGACTTTATTTGGGGTATACTCAGCCTTGTCCAGGTCCGTTACAAGAAAATATGACACGTGTTGAGTTTTATTTATTTCTTTGTAAATTCGGTAACTTTATTAATATTATTAAAAAATTATAATTTACAAGTTATGAAAATAATTAAGTTGCGTTGCGTTCTGCTTATGTAGCCTCCACACTCCTTCCGTGTTATGTCCTCTCTTGACTCGTTGCTGTTGACACTAGGTTGCTTATGCTGGTATAAATTCCAGTGTTTGAAGCTTTGTTGTACCGCCTGTTACGGGGAACTTTTGGGGAGAACACTTATGGGGTTGTCACTACGGGATTCTTCGGGTTGTACTAAGGTCTCACTTTCGTGAAATGCTCTACTGGTTATTTTGTTTGGAGTTAGCAAGACACGCGGGGAAATTTGTCTACTGGGTATTTTGTTTGTTTACTGAATTTCACTCTGTGTTAGAAAACCACGCGGTGAAATTGTCTACTGGGTTGTTTTACTAGATTTTCACTCCGTGTTAGAAAACCACTCGGTGAAATTGTCTACTGGGTTGTTTTACTCGAATTTCACTCCGTGTTAGAAAACCACTCGGCGAAATTGTCTACTGGGTTGTTTTACTAGAATCTCACTCCGTGTTAGAAAACCACTCGGCGAAATTGTCTACTGGGTTGTTTTACTAGAATTTCACTCCGTGTTAGAAAACCACTCGGCGAAATTGTCTACTGGGTTGTTTTACTAGAATTTCACTCCGTGTTAGAAAACCACTCGGCGAAATTGTCTACTGGGTTGTTTTACTAGAATTTCACTCCGTGTTAGAGAACCACTCGGTGAAATTGTCTACTGGGTTGTGTTACTAGAATTTCACTCCGTGTTAGAGAACCACTCGGTGAAATTGTCTACTGGGTTGTTTTACTAGAATTTCACTCCGTGTTAGAGAACCACTCGGTGAAATTGTCTACTGGGTTGTGTTACTAGAATTTCACTCCGTGTTAGAGAACCACTCGGTGAAATTGTCTACTGGGTTGTATTACTAGAATTTCACTCCGTGTTAGAAAACCACTCGGCGAAATTGTCTACTGGGTTGTATTACTAGAATTTCACTCCGTGTTAGAAAACCACTCGGTGAAATTGTCTACTGGGTTATATTACTAGAATTTCACTCCGTGTTAGAAAACCACTCGGCGAAATTGTCTACTGGGTTGTATTACTAGAATTTCACTCCGTGTTAGAGAACCACTCGGCGAAATTGTCTACTGGGTTGTATTACTAGAATTTCACTCCGTTTTAGAAAACCACTCGGCGAAATTGTCTACTGGGTTGTTTTACTAGAATTTCACTCCGTGCTAGAAAACCACTCGGCGAAATTGTCTACTGGGTTGTTTTACTAGAATTTCACTCCGTGTTAGAAAACCACTCGGCGAAATTGTCTACTGGGTTGTTTTACTAGAATTTCACTCCGTGTTAGAAAACCACTCGGTGAAATTGTCTACTGGGTTGTATTACTAGAATTTCACTCCGTGTTAGAAAACCACTCGGTGAAATTGTCTACTGGGTTATATTACTAGAATTTCACTCCGTGTTAGAAAACCACTCGGCGAAATTGTCTACTGGGTTGTATTACTAGAATTTCACTCCGTGTTAGAAAACCACTCGGCGAAATTGTCTACTGGGTTGTTTTACTAGAATTTCACTCCGTGTTAGAAAACCACTCGGCGAAATTGTCTACTGGGTTGTTTTACTAGAATTTCACTCCGTGTTAGAAAACCACTCGGCGAAATTGTCTACTGGGTTGTATTACTAGAATTCCACTCCGTGTTAGAAAACCACTCGACGAAATTGTCTCATTAGATCCTGTAGCTGGACCATATACGCTTTGAATGACTCACCCGGCTGCTGTTTCCGGGCACGTATCGTGTCTTCTAATTTATTAAGGTAGCCTGATGGTAGGAAAAATGCCAGGAAGTCGTGTCTGAAATCGTTCCACGAGGTCCATCGTTTATTGTTGTTGCGGTACCATGATAGGGCGAAGTCCCTTAGTAACTCTGGCATGGTACGGGGAAGTAAATTCAGTCGTATTTCATATACATCTGCCAGTTCCTCCACCCGTTCGATCCATGCTATGGGGTCCTTGCTGCCGTCAAACTTAAAGGACCACTTTCTAACTTGTTCAATAGCCTGCAGGTATTCTACTCGCTCATCCTGTCGTTGCTCGTTGTAAGGTGCCGGTGCTGGTTGTTCATGTGGCTGGTCCCTGTACATGCTGCCTGCGGCTTCGGTATTGTATACCTGAATGCGGGGGACTGTGAACGCGACTCCCGTGCCGCTACTGTCGGTTATGGTTTCTGGTTTAGCTGGCGATGCTGCTTTCCCATGTTTCTGCTCCAATTCCTCGAGCCGTAGCAGTTCATTAGGCTGGTGATCGCCGCCTTTAATGAAATCAGAAAACCGTCTCCGTATTTCCTCCACTGTGCCACTCGATTCCAGTTCGAATTCCTCGGCATAGGCTACCAGCTCTTCTTTTTTCAAACTGTACACCCAGTTGATTTTGACCATCTTGCTTCTTTGTGTTACTTCCTTGTTGAAGTCCCTGCTCGGGCGCCACTTGTATATATATATATATATATATAATAGGCAAATGGTTTGAAGGTTATCTATTTTGATTACGCTGCATCGGCTTTCTAGCTACTTTTTCCATACAAAAGTGAGAAGAATAGTAGCAGAATTGCCAAGTTTTTATTATTGCATTTTAGCGCTTTTTTTCAGTACTATTATTATGGAAAAATAAAAAAACGCTACAAATTTTTAAAAATACTGTTTAGATGCAAATACGAATATGAGTGTAAAAGGGAAATGACGTGTAAAGAAAGTTGTTTAGGAGGTGTGATATTTTTGTTAATTGTATAATTTCTTCGTGTACGTGTCAGTCTTGAAGATTTTAAAAATTTTGTGAGGGATGATAATTTTACTTGTGCATAAGAATTTGTGGGAAAAATTTTTTTTTATTTATTTAGTAGCAGGTGTTAAATTTCTTCGTGAACGTGTCTTGAAGATTTTAAAATTTTGTGAGGGATGATAATTTTACTTGTGCGTTTTCGTATTAACGATAAAACTGATCGTTGAATAATTATTTTTAGTTTTTCAGTTATTGTGTGTGTGTTTAGAATAGTTAATGACTTTGTTGCATAGGTTTTCTAGTGACTTTTTGCTTTGAATGCCTCGGTAGGCTTGTGGGATCAACCACTTTTTTTATATCAACAGCCACCAGCTGCACATTAGCTATGTTTACATAAATAATCAGAATTATATTACAAAAAGTAGAAAGTAACTTCTTGGTTTTACTTATAGATCCTTAATAATTTTCGTTATCGTACTCTACTCCTCCTTATATATAACAGCAACAAAAACATTAGCAACTTAGAATATACATGAATAGAGCTGACGCAGCTGTAACAAGTCTAACAAACAGAAAACAAATCAAAAAAAAAAAAAATGTTTTGTTTTCTGAAATTCTTTAATTATACTAAAATAAGCCCCGCCCCTTATTTATAAATTTGTTAACTAATGAAATATGACGGGACTGTACCAAAAATATGATTAATTGTGAAATTAAAACTGTTGATTGAGCATGCTTAATCATGTTTATAATTATTAAATATCACAAATACATTAATAAGACTAACCTAACAATATCAAAACCAAACATGATTGAACTTGAATATTATTTTTGTCAAGCTAATAGGGCCTAAATTTCTTCAATGTAAATAAAATTCAATTTTTATTTCAATATTTTGTTTAAAAGTAAAATTTTTATCTATAATAAAGAGATATAAATATTAAATGAAATAGAAAAAATTTTGTTCTTGTACGTGTCTTGAAGATTTTAAATTTTGTGAGGGATGATAATTTTACTTGTGCGTATTAATATTGATGATTTACAAGTTGTTTATTTTAGTGGAAGGTGTGAAATTTCTTCGTGTACGTGTCTTGAAGATCTTAAAATTTTGTGAGGGATGATAATTTTACTTGTGCGTTTTCGTATTAAAGATAAAACTGATCGTAGAATAAGTATTTTTTTTTAGTTTTTTTTTTCAGTTATTGTGTATGTGTTTAGAATAGTTAATGACTTTGTTGCATAGGTTTTCTAGTGACTTTTTGCATTGAATGCCTCGGTAGGCTTGTGGGATCAACCACTTTTTTTATATCAACAGCAACCGACATCACTTTTAATTACATTTAACAAATAGAAGGAGTTGTAATTTTTGGGTTTTGTTAATCTTAAATAGAATTATATATATATATTTTTTTTTTGCGCAGATTTAATTATCACAAGAGACTCTGGTCTGTTTCACTACAACGGACTAAAGGTCAAAGTAACTATTAATCGGTTAATTAAGTTAGCATATAATTTTTGTTGATAACACTTAATAAGCATTTTCTAAAAACATTTGCAGATAGTTTCACTATTACTCAATGTTTATAACCTTTTATTTATTTTTTTTCTAGTTTGATACTCTATAATATAAGTTTAATGAAGAATTTTTCTATAATTTGATGCTCTACAATGACAGTATAGTTAAGAATTTAGTTCAATCCATGGATACACTGCATACAGTTAATAATTATACATTATACATACAAATACAATAAAATTTCCATTTTATTAACCATAGTACATGGTTTATTAATTGTTTTGATAATATTTAGTAAAAGTTTATATATAGTATAAACTTGAAGTCGACTATACCAATAGAATATTAAATGTTACTGAAAAAAGGAAATCATATTACAAAATCAATTAAGATGATCTAAAAAAGAGTATTACATAAGAGTTTTGAATATTTAATAAGGAAATATCTATTATATCTGCTTATAATTATCAGTTAGGAATTTAAAGATAACAAATTTGTTTTATAATTAGTACAGCTTTACATGTTTTTTTTTCTAGTTTATTAACCATACATTATCATACCATACCATTATAATCCATAGAATATAAAACAATTTAAAATAGTTAAATCCGCAAAAGAAAATCACAAACTTTATTTATTTATTTATGTAAAACCTTACTCCATTAATCATTTATTTATACTTTATATATACTAATACCATGAAATGAATAGTTCAATAACCATATTATATGGTTTATTTAATGTTTTGTATACCGTTTTGTAATTCCTATAATTTGTTTTCCTATTATTTCTCTTATATATTTAATATTTATACACTTCCATACATCCTTAAATATACATTCTATTTTAAGCATTTCTACTATACATATATAAAAATTTTTTTTCTTATACTAACATTCTATATTTAATCTTAGTATTATAATCTTACTCTTGATTTTAATCTTAGTCTTAGTGTTAATCTTAGTAGTAGTCTTTTGATCTTGGTTTTATAGTTTCGGATTTCAATCTTGTTTTTTTTTTGTTTATAGACTTGCAACATTACTCTTGTATTACTCTTGCGTGCTGCTTTGTTTACGTTTTCTTAGACTGAATACATATATGGAAAATTAAAATTTCTTTACTTACATATAAAATATCTATCTACTGTTATACGAATGCGTTGAACTTAGTGTTTTCAATTGAAATATTAAACTTCGATTTTAAACAGACATATGCATCTTTTATTTTATATAGGAAATTAATACTCGGTACTAGCGACAACCTCGAAGCTTGCACCGACCCCAGTTTTCATAACGTGCAAGAATCGAGTTTCTACTATACTTCATTCTCATCAAACTAATCACACAAGGCGATTTTAAGAAAATCCATACTAATCCTTTCCATTTTATCAAATCTATCCATTATATTATTATTTTAATTTTAACAATTCTTATAAATTCAATTCAGTTCTCACATAATTTAATTCATTCTATATACAACCTTAACCAGTAACTCATATTTATATATACAGTTTTTTCAAACCACTTTTAAAAACATATTTTGATTTTTACTTGTCTACTATATTAAAAAATAATCTATTAACTTAAATGAAAATTTAGGCTTATATTAAGTAATTTGATTATACGCTGAGATACGCTGATGGTTTTTCTACCTTAAATTTATATATTGGATAGAAAGTTACATCTGAATGTAGTGTTTCGAAAAGAATGTCTCTATATTACTTTAAATCAGGTTTCTTATAATACAGAGTTTTTAAATGAAATATTAACAATCCTAATGTTAATTTCATTTAAATCATATATACATACATATAAATATTAATTTGTTAGAATCAAACCAATGTCATATATTTTTTTTTTTTTCATTATTTTTATTATTCGTTAAAAACTTTATATTCTTATATGTAGGAGATACATATGATTTAGGATTTCTCCTTCATTTTAAACTTGTTTGATTTGAAAATTTTCATATTAGGTATTTCAACCTTTTCATTATTATTATACTCATCATAATCATCATAATTGAGATTAGTTATATTCTTTTCTCATTAAAACCAACAATTCTATTATCATAATCATCAAAATTGAGTTTAAATATATTTTGTTTTTATTTTTTCGTTGAAACCCACAAATCATAATCATTATTATCAAAATCAGGTTTATATATGTTTTTTTTTTTTTTTTTTTAGTCAAGATACTTTAACATCATCATAACCAGAAATATTATTTTTACAAATGTTGATATTGTGATTTTAATTAAACTGGTTATAATCACCTAAGGTTGAAATGATAGAGATGTTATCCGTTTAATTCTGTTGACTAATTCACATTTATTAAGACATATAGATAATAACAGAATTGATAGAGGATTCATAATTGAATAACTTTGAATAAGAATTGAGCTTATAGTTGGATGTAAGTACGATTTAAACAATAATAACCGACATCGAATAAGTGATTCATCATTTTATTTAATTGAAAACATACCACTTTACATCAAGATACCTTATTTTTAATCTGGTAGCATAAAGCAGTTACCTATTTTTGATCTGGTAACGTATAAACAGAGAGAATTAATATCAGATTTAAATAACAAACCAAATATAAGATACATTATATAATCCAACAACAACAACAACAATATATTCAACATGAATTGATTCGAAATAAAATACACACAATTCTTAAATACATTCAATTAGTTTGTCTTATGATTATACTTTAGCTGAGAGAGATTAATACCATATACATATTTACACGTTATGCACTTACAACATAAAATTCAAAGTTTATTAACCATAATATATGGTTTTATATAATGTTTTAACAGCAATCATTAAAAATTTATATATAATATAAACTTATAGTTGACTGTACCATCAGAATATTGACTGATAATATCACAATAGAATCATATTACACAAACAATATATAGAATATTATAAAGAGAAAGGTATAAACTCATATGTCTATAGGTAACAGTTAAGAATTTTACAATATATTGGTTTAAGATATGTTATTTCTAATTAAGAGTTTAGTTTGATGGTTCTTGGAAGTTTATTTTCAATATAAATACATACATACATATTTGCTGATTTATTCCTATTTGATAATTTTTGATTTGATTGTTTTTTTTTTCTTTTTACCTACAACACATTAATGAAATGGATATACATTAATGATGATGTTTTTTAACACTTTTAAATATTTGTTAAATATAGCTACATCAACTTCTTAATACATCGAATCAACTTACTGAGAATTAATTTTTAAATTAATATTTTGATATCCGTATACCCAGCTGATAGGCTGGTTGTGTATAGGTTTACATGATAATCACAAATTTCTTTAAAATAATAAAATTTCATTGAATTAACTCTCAAATTGCAACCATACCCATAAAGTATAGATAGTACATCCCATATAAATTTATACTTTTACATTAAATTATTTAGTTTCACTATGTTCTCATCATGATTAATATAGAAAATCATATTTTCATATACCCACACCACAAAAGTGAAGAGTATATTAGATACACGTTAATACTAATCCTAGTTACCTTTTGATATACTAAATCAACTTATTTACTTAGAATTACTTTTTAAAACAATTTAAACATGAACCAATTCGATTGGTTGGTGGGCTGTTCATATAAAACTAAAAATAAAATTTGATTTTTAGGTTTACATGCACAGCTAGCTGTCTATTGTGTGGTTTATAGAACACAAACGCAAAACTCATCAGTTCAACTTTCATTTAAAACAAAATTTGTTTCAGTTGAACTGATGAGTTTTGCGTTTTAAAGAAAATATTGAAATAAAAATTGAATTTTATTTACATTGAAGAAATTTAGGCCCTATTAGCTTGACAAAAATAATATTCAAGTTCAATCATGTTTGGTTTTGATATTGTTAGGTTAGTCTTATTAATGTATTTGTGATATTTAATAATTATAAACATGATTAAGCATGCTCAATCAACAGTTTTAATTTCACAATTAATCATATTTTTGGTACAGTCCCGTCATATTTCATTAGTTAACAAATTTATAAATAAGGGGCGGGGCTTATTTTAGTATAATTAAAGAATTTCAGAAAACAAAACATTTTTTTTTTGGATTTGTTTTCTGTTTGTTAGACTTGTTACAGCTGCGTCAGCTCTATTCATGTATATTCTAAGTTGCTAATGTTTTTGTTGCTGTTATATATAAGGAGGAGTAGAGTACGATAACGAAAATTATTAAGGATCTATAAGTAAAACCAAGAAGTTACTTTCTACTTTTTGTAATATAATTCTGATTATTTATGTAAACATAGCTAATGTGCAGCTGGTGGCTGTTGATATAAAAAAAGTGGTTGATCCCACAAGCCTACCGAGGCATTCAAAGCAAAAAGTCACTAGAAAACCTATGCAACAAAGTCATTAACTATTCTAAACACACACACAATAACTGAAAAACTAAAAATAATTATTCAACGATCAGTTTTATCGTTAATACGAAAACGCACAAGTAAAATTATCATCCCTCACAAAATTTTAAAATCTTCAAGACACGTTCACGAAGAAATTTAACACCTGCTACTAAATAAATAAAAAAAAATTTTTCCCACATATTCTTATGCACAAGTAAAATTATCATCCCTCACAAAATTTTTAAAATCTTCAAGACTGACACGTACACGAAGAAATTATACAATTAACAAAAATATCACACCTCCTAAACAACTTTCTTTACACGTCATTTCCCTTTTACACTCATATTCGTATTTGCATCTAAACAGTATTTTTAAAAATTTGTAGCGTTTTTTTATTTTTCCATAATAATAGTACTGAAAAAAAGCGCTAAAATGCAATAATAAAAACTTGGCAATTCTGCTACTTTTCTTCTCACTTTTGTATGGAAAAAGTAGCTAGAAAGCCGATGCAGCGTAATCAAAATAGATAACCTTCAAACCATTTGCCTATTATATATATATATATAACAACTAAAAATCCTAAATTAATATTCAAGTCGACGCTAAAATCCCGTCAAAATACCCATTTTGTTGGTATTTTGGTTTCCCGGTTTTTAAATTCCTATTATAAATATTTTAAGCGTTTTTTTTATTTTTCAAAAAAAAGCACTAAAATGGCCAATATAATAAAAACATGGCAACACTTACACCATGCACCCAACTTTTGTATGGAAAATCATATTTGGAACCGCTCTAAACATACTACTGTATGTGATGAATACGTCCTCGCGGGAGGTCGAGAACACTGAAGGGGTGTGCAACTAAAGGTTACTCATCTTGTCAAGATAATGAGGCGGGAGTGGAATGCACACTTCCGGTCCATTATCAGTACATATAGCACGGCGTGTCAGCCCGCGGGTTCGCCCCTTGCAAGGTGGGGGCTTTACCAGTGGCTGGGGCGCGAAATATGCACTTTTAAGGTCAAAGTGGTTGGTAGCAGTGCCAAGGTCCTTGGTGGCTAGTTAGTGCGTAAAGAAACTAGTCGTTAACAGCTCCCCTCAGCGTCAGGGCAAAGCGCTGTTGTACGTTAGTTGCCTAGTCCACGCACGCCGTCACTGCGTGGTTCGTTCCGTCTTTTTACGTGCAAACTCGTGGGACCAAAAATGAATAGCCCTTTTTTAAAACAAAAAACAAATAACACTAAAATAACAAACAGTAAGGACACGACGGACGGGACTGACCAGGATCAGTCGGACGTCACGGTCTGTAAGGTGGGGAGTACCCTCTCGACTGTTCATGAGAACATAATTGAACAGGAGAGACAGGTACTGACCGACCCATACGTGGATAGTCTTCTTGGACTATCGAGTGACTCTTGTGGTGAAACTGGAGCTACTCAAGGGTTGGAGGGGCTGACTCTGCTCTCTAAAACGGAGCTCGATATTGATATATCAGCTCAAAGTCAGGCTACAGAGCCTGTCACTCTTATCTGTGAGGCCAGGGGACATGAGAGGGGACACTCGGGAGAAGACTGTCCACAACTTGTTCGGCAGGACGCCGTGGAGGATGGGCCAAGCGCCCCTCCACGAGATATTAAGAACTCCAGCCGAACGAAGGAGGAGAAGGCGCAGAACGGAACAAGGAGTTCTCTGGCGTATCTGGATAAGATGTCGAAGAGAGATCCTTCAACGTTCTCCGCGAGGGATAGGCACCTTCTGAGAAGGCACCGACAAAACGTCGCCAAATTCGAAAGAATTTTCGGCCCTGTCAGTACCGTGCTTGGTTGGCCCTATCCTTGGAGAAAGCAGGTGGATGAAGTCGCCGACCCAGACACTACTCAAAAGAGTACAGGGCCGTTGGCATCGTCAACCTGCAGTGGAGAGATGGAGAAAGGAGGGGTTGCCCCGATGACCAAAGCGCTCATGTCTTCGGAACGAGCTGCGGAGGATAAGGGGGCGATACCCAAGAAGGAAAGCAAAGTGGCTAAGGCAGCGGACACGGGGAAGAAGGCTGGTAATCCTCCGTCCGATTCCACTAGTGGCTCTCGTAGAGAAGCCAATAGGGGAAAAGGTGCGGGCAGGAACAAGCCTTCTAAACTAGTCGTGCCGAAGTCATCGAGCTCAGTGAAGAGGGTTGGTACATCTTCGGCTGAAGCTCCTAATGGCTCTAATAAGGAGACCTTAAGAGGATCAGATCTGGGGATGATCAGCCTACTTCATCGAATAAAAGATTGAAGAAGTCGATGAGCCTGGAAAGTCATCCGCAAGTGGCTGTCATCGATCGGAATGATCCGGATGGGAGGATCAGTGCCGAGCTATGGCAGTTAGTGGAGGCTAGGCTTATCGACGAGCTGGCAGCATTTAAGGGCAAAGAGGAGGACGTATCCTTCAATGGTGCGGACTGGGTTAAGGGAGTGAAGGTTGTCAATTGTGGTAACAAGAATTCTTTGGAATTCTTAGGGACTACAATTGACAAATGCAGCGACATTAACCCGGGAGCAAGGTTTGAAGTCATACAAGCCTCCGATTTGCCAATTAGGTCCATAGTGACAGTGTGGATTCCACCACCCGTACGTCCGGTGGAAACTATACTGGCAGTACTGAGCAACCAGAATAAAAGGCTCCTTACCGACCAATGGAGGCTGGTGACCTCACTGGTGTGTAAGGAGAATACCGGCAGGGACTTCCGCTTCGCGGTGGATCGGAAGTCCATGGAATTCTTGGATTAGGTGGTGGGGGGGGGGGGGGGGTTTAGGTAACCAAAGAGGTTGTTAGTGGTGCAAATAAACCTGCACCGTTGTGAAGCAGCCTCAGCCGAACTAGCAACCTTCCTCACCAGCACCCGGACGGACGTAGCCCTAATCCAAGAACCTTGGATTAATAAAAATAAGGTTTGCGGTTTAGGGGTTGCGGGATACACTCTGTTTGTCCCGTCCACTGAGGACAAGGTAAGAACGTGAATATTAGCGAGGAATGAATTGAATTTTCTCATCTCTCATTCTTTCAGGTGCGGTGACTTGACCGTAGTAAATGGAGAAGCCAAAGGTAAGCGCACTCTTACACTGGCTTCGCTGTATATGCCGTACGAGGCGTTGGACCCACCTGGCACGGAGATGCGGGAACTGACGGCATATGCAAGAAGGAGGGGTGCAATCCTAGTATTGGGCTGCGATGCCAATGCTCATCATAGCCAATGGGGGAGAGCAGACATAAACAAAAGGGGTGAGTTAATGTTTGATTTTATAACTACTAACAATCTTATTATCTGTAATAAGGGCAACACGCCAACGTTCGGAAATAAAGATAAGCAGGCAGTGATAGATCTGACATTAGTGAACCGTGACGGGCAACTTGTTGTTGATTGGAGGGTGGCAACGGACTGTACATTTTCAGACCATAGTCGTATTACCTTCACATTGAATTTTGACCCACCTGAGGTTGCTCCATTTAGGAACCCGAGGGGACAAAATGGGACTCCTTTAAGGAAAGAGTCCGAATTGGGTTGGCGCAAAGGGCCTTAGGCGACTTGCTGCCAATTGATCTGGAGGGTGTTGTGAACAAGTTTACTCAGCTTCTAAGGGAAAGCTATGAGCAGTCCTGCCCGGTTACATTTCCGGGTAGGCGTAAACAGCCCAAATGGTGGACCAGGGAACTTCACGTTCAAAGGTCTACGGTTAGGAAACTGTTTAACAGGGCCAAGCTTACCAGAGCACCAGAGGATTGGAACAATCACAGGGTGCAGTTTAACAGGTATAAGGCGGATCTGAAGAGGGCAAAGCGACTATCATGGAGGCAGTTTTGTGCATCCATTGATAATGTCAACGAGTTGTCAAGATTCCGACGGATTTTATCCAAGGACCCTAAGGCCCTTGGTTACGTCCAAAGGAATGACGGCTCATGGACTGAGTCTAGCTCTGAGACCCTAACCTTACTTATGGAGACGCACTTTCCCGTGTGCAGGGATACCGGAGGTACGGACGACGGTCAATGGGACGTGATGTCCATGACATCGGATTATACTTCCGCCTTCGTCGAGGAAATGGTCACAAGGGAGAAGCTAGCGTGGCCGGTCAATACTTTCGACCAATATAAATCACCGGGTCCGGATGGCATTTTTCCGGCCATGCTCTGCAACATTCCGGACGATGCATCATTTCTGCTGGTGAGCATATTCAAGAAGTGCCTCAGTAGGAGGTACCTGTCTAGGGGGTGGAGAAAGGTTAGGGTGATTTTTATACCCGAGGCTGGTAAAGCAGGCCACTCGAAACCGGGGGATTTTAGACCTATTAGTTTGTCTTCATTTTTGTTGAAGACTCTTGAGAGGTTAATAGATTTCTATCTCAGGAGTAATATTGAGACCCGCCTTATTAGCAACGCTCAACATGCTTACCTGAAGGGTAAATCTGTTGAGAGCGCGTTACATGAGGTGGTGGGTTGTATTGAGCACGGTCTGAGGCAAAAGGAATATACTCTCGCCGCGTTTCTAGGTATAGAGGGAGCCTTCAATAACATAAGGAAATAGGCGAAGAGGGATTCTTTGTTGGAGTTGGGAGTTAAGGACTTTCTGGTGGAGTGGATAATCTGCATGCTTGGCAGTAGGATTATAAGCTCGAGCCTGGGGGATCATGTGATAAGGAGGAGGGTTACCAGGGGGACACCACAAGGGGGGGTTCTATCACCTCTATTGTGGTTGCTTGCGGTTAACGGGATTCTTGGGTCATTTGATTCCATGGGCAGGAAAGTTGTTGCCTATGCGGACGACATAGTTTTGCTGGTCAGGGGAAAATTTCTGTCCACGATCGGGGAAATTATGCAGGTGATGCTAGGCGAACTCTCGGCATGGGCAAAGGATAGGGGACTGGGTGTTAACCCTGCGAAGACTGAGCTGGTGCTATTTACCAGAAGGTATAGGATAGAGGGATTTAGGGGGCCAGTGCTAGATGGCGTCGAGTTGCCTCTATCGGACGGAGCAAAGTACTTGGGTAACTTTTTGGACTGCAAACTGTCTTGGAAGAGCAATACTCAGGAGAGGATGAGAAGGGGACTAAGTGCATACTACACATGCAGGAACTCCATTGGTAATGACTGGGGTCTTAGGCCTGATATGGTAAACTGGATTTACACATCGGTTTACACATAGGCCCAACCTATACTTAACTATGGATGCACTGTTTGGTGGGGTGCGTTGGGAGTGGATAGCTATAGGAAGATGCTCAGCAAGGTTCAAAAAAGTGCATCTCTTGGCATCACAGGCGCAAGGAGAAGCATTCCGCAGGCAGTGCTGGACATCCTACTATATCTATCCCCTATTGAGCATTATGTGAGGAGTGTGGCAGCTAGGAACTTACTTAGACTTTACGAGACTTCTTAAGTTAGACCTAGGCGGGATGATCACACGAGAATTTTGTACGAGATGGGTCTGCTTGATCAGGGTATTTCTCTCGAGGGAATTTCGGATCATAAGACTATGACCCTGGACTTCGGTGCAACACCACCAGTGGAGTTCCCGGATAGTGAAATTTGGAGTGGATCCAACGGACTGTTTGAGGGGTGGGCAGTATTTACGGATGGATCCAAGATGGAAACCGGCACTGGTGCCGGTGTATATATTGCGGACACCGAGGTGAGAAGGTCGTTCAGACTCCCCGACGAGTGCAGTGTCTTCCAGGCTGAGATCCTAGCGATCTGGAGGGCGACGGAGGTAATACTGGAACACATCGTGGGTGGTTCTGTGGTGACAATCTACGTCGATAGTCAGGCGGCGCTGAGGGCATTGACAAATTATACGGTGCGATCGTGCCTGGTCACTCGGTGTAGGAATGCTCTTGGTGAACTCATGGAGGCATTCAATGTAAGGCTGTGTTGGGTACCTGGACACTGCATGGTTGATGGAAATGAGGTGGCTGACGAACTCGCGAGATAGGGGTCGAATCTGGACTTAGCGGTAAGGGACACGAGGGTTAAGCCCCCCCTATGTTACTACTATGGGTTGATACGGGAGAAATTCCGTGATAACGTTAGCCGATCCTGGAGGGACAGAACGGATTGCAGGGTGTCCAGGGCACTATGGCCAAGATTGGACGCGGGGGCAACCAGGGTTCTACTGGGATTGGATAGGGGTAGTCTTAGAACGCTTATAGGGTTCTTGACGGGTCATTGTCCTGTTAGGGCTTTTGCGGGCAGATGGGACAACGCCATACCGGACTTATGCAGATTGTGCGATGATTCAGAGGAGCTGGAGACGATCAAGCATGTACTGTGCCATTGTCCCAGGATGCAGGGCCTCAGACAGAAATGGGTAGGAGATAGGTTTCACGACGAGCTGGGGTGCATCGCTGGATGTAGTCCGGTGGATCTACTAGGGTTCGTCAGGGAAATAATGCGGTTGTTTCTGTTGGGGGGACTGTAGAGGGGTCAATAGTTTTACGCGGGATTTTCTACGACTTACTAACTTTCTATCTATCTTCATTCTATCCATTTCATACTTATTTTCTTTACTGTCTTCTCTTTTTTCTCTTATTGAAGGGATTCACAATGGACCATATTGGTCTCCAAGTGGAGGTGTGCCCTTGGGCGCATAACCCTTCTTAACCTAACCTAACCTAACCTAGGTGGATGTCTGCAGCTTGAGTAAAGATTTCGAGCCCTAATAGCAAAAATGATGTAACCAACAACATTTTACATTTTTGTTTTTTGATGAAAATCGATAATTTATGATCATTTGCATCTTCTCTAAAAATCTCATATCTCTGGGAAGTACGGTTACGAAATACGAGCAAAAGCAATTTCAAACGAAACCCTAGACTTGAAGCAAAAATATTTAAAAAAAACCTTCTCCTGTAAAATTTTATTTTTGTTAGTTACATAATTTTTGGTATTAGGGCTCGATTTGATTGATTTCTTTCCAGCTTAGTTCTGAATTATTTACACTGAGTTGCAGAGATATGACTGTTGGCTCTTAAAGTTTTTCAACATCATATCTTCTTTGCGAAACTTGGTTATTTTGTTTCGATAGCAGCAATTTTCAAGCGAATTGTGGCGAGCACCAGATGATGATTACTCACGATGTCGGCTCCTCTTTTGTCAGGCACAACTAAAAGCGAACCTCGCCACTTTCTACTTATAGTGATGTGATCAATTTGGTTCTCAGTTTTGCCGTCAGCTGATACCCAAGTCATTTTATGCACTCTTATGGGAAAACAGTGTGCAACCAATAACTAGTTTGTTGTGTATGTTTCCAAAAGCAATTCACCATTCTCTGTCAGTCGCCCTAACCCATGTTTTCCCATTGTGCTCTCTACGCTAGTATTGTCTGCTCCAATTTTTAGCACTATTATTTGTTTTTTAATCAACGTGTCTCGTTTATTTATTAATGTGCACGCCTTTTTTTAAAACGATTTTTTTGTTTTTTAACTTTAAATTTTTGACTTTATCTTCACCGAAGGTAAAATGGTATACAATAAGTTAGTCATTCCGTTTCTAATTTCTTCAAATATGGTTCCTTATAAGAAGCATAATTAATTTAACGATATCTGTCTGACCGTGTGTCTGATGAAATGGGTTTTCGGGAGACCCCATATATGATGGACTTGGTTGTTATATACTTTTCAGTGTTGCTTATTTAGCATTTTTCATGCTAGATCAAGCGTTTTTTAAAGACATTTGGCATGAAAAAAATTGACTTAGCATGTAGCATTTTTTCTAGCATTTTTTAAAAATTCCTAGCATTTTTTAATTCTTGTGATATTTTTAATATCTCCTTTTTTTAATGTGTAATACAACTATATTGAGTTAAATCTAAAAACTAAAAAAATAATCAAAAAAGGAGACAATTAAAAAAAATTAGTAAAAACCTATTCACAAAAGTTCTGCCAAGATTGGAGCAAGCACCCAAAGTAAAAAGATGACTTAGAAAAAACCCTTTTGCAATTACTGCAAATGCAATATTGTCTTAAATTAGTGGCCTGGAGCAACACGCAGAGATAAGAAAGCACAAAAGTGTTACGGGTATAACGTAAAACAATCCTATCCCTTTCTAAAGAATTTGTTACAATGTTCAGCTGGGGCGACATTAAGTTTATGTGCTGTGTATGGTTCGATTGCATCTGTCGTGTATCTGACAAACCTTTATAAAAGGCAACTTGACAGCTCGTCGTTGAACCTGAAGGACAATATGCAGCATATTTTAAAAAATTTATTGGCCCTTGCTTTAATGAAGTTCTTTGTTATATACATTTTTTTTGTATTTTTTAGCATTTGTTTTATCAAAATCCAGCATTTTTTTCAATAAGTTTTGGCAACACTGATATTTATACATATAGTTTGGAATAGTTTGCTACTAAAATACAGCCTGATCGGTCCTCAAATGGCTGAGATATGAGTAAAAAACCACAGCTGCCTCTTATTGTGTTCATAAATTCCTTCCCTACAAGAAATGCATAACCAAAACTAAAAAAAAACAAAAATTTTACTAACACACTTGCAACAGCTTTAAATTATATGTATGTTAGAGTGAAACAACTAACATTTTATAAATAAAGCCAGTTTTTAATATATTTTTGCCAAACGCTTGTAAAAATGTGTGAATTGTGAATCAATTAATTTAATTCTATAATTTGTATAATTTAAATATTATTGTACAGCTAAAAAAAATTGCTAGAATGCTAGTGGTAAGGTACTGATGGCGGCTTCAAAGGACGTGGTGGTAGATTCTCTGGAAACAACAGAGGTCATGTACAAAAAGGGAGTTTTGAAAGGAGTGGTCGTCTAACAGGTAGCGCCCATGTGGGTGATGGATTTGACTTGGATCATCGTTTACGATTTTCCGGTGGTAATAAAGGAACAAATAATGTTATTAAAAATCCCGATAACTTTAAAAGTACGTTTACCTCCATTTTCAGACCCATGCAAGAAGTGGAACGTCATAAAGCAGCCGCAGAAATAACGATACTTTTCTGAAGTTTAATTTGCTATGTATTTGATTATTATTTTTTCAATAAAAATTTAATTAAAAATGCAAAAATAAAAAAAATTATTGTGTATTTAATAAAGGTTAGTACTAACCAATATTAACGTTATGAATAACTACCCTACAAGAAATGAATGAGCGAGTAGTCACATCTTTAATTTTGGTGTTAAGAAAATGATAGAAAGAAATCACCGAATGTGACCGAAAACTTTATTTCTTTATATCATTTTCTTAACACCAAAATGAAAAATGTGACTACTCGCTCATTCATTTCTTGTAGTTCATTTCTAACTAGTTAGCGTTAACCACTATTTAGGTTATCATTGACTAATAAAAACCAGCAGAGTAAGCAGTACAGATATACTTACTTATATTCCGTAGACGAGAGGAATTAATTAGTTGGAGAGAGAGGCAAAATCACATGTACACAAGAGTTTCGGTTAGTTTTTTCACTTTGCTCTTAATAAACTAATAGAAACTTTAACCAATATATCGGTCATTACTACCGGTCATATAACTAGTAAAAGGACCGGTAGTCTTCCTGTAGGGTTGTTATTGTTTTGTATGTACTTATGTGTATCTGGAAAACGGCAATAGCCAAAGTTTCCAAATTAGGTACAAAGATTTTGGTTATCAATACACAGCATCCGACAAAATGTGGGAGGGATTGGTGAATTAGACGTGGCATTTCCCATAGAAATTTATGAGGGATAAAGTTTAGTTTCTTCAATAAAACGCGGTAACTGCACGTTTATTTTTTTGTTTTTCATTATTTATTTATTGTTTGTGTGATAACTGGTTACCTGGTGGAATCGCTGGTTCTGGTGGCTCAATGCGTGGTTGGTTGTGGTAGGTCGTGTTCCTTTATCGCACTTCACTGCGGGACAAAAATCCTTAACCTGTGGCTCTTCACACTTGCAAAAGAAACAAACACTTGTGACTCTTTGATTTGGTAAATGTGTTTATTTTCCCACAATCTTAATTAATAATCACTTTTATTTTTATCTTTAATTAAAAGTTTACAATTTTTTAACTTCACTGGCGTCTGGCTGATCGAGGTATACAAAAGCAATTGAACAAATCATGTTCATTGTGACGTTAATAAACAGTTGGGCTACGTACGACAGGGGGTGTTGCCAGATGCCACCACCCGTGGTCAGGTTGCACACGATGGAAACACTGGGAAACATCAACGCCCGGTTTACACCAGCCAGACGCCAACATACACCCCGCCTTGCAACGATGGTGCAAATAATTGTTAATGAAAAATGATAAATTATAATAAAGAAAGAACAATATATTTCATTATTTAATACATATAAACCAAAAAAAAAGAAAATAACAATTCAATTACCAAAGGGAAACTTAAATAGAAATAACAAATGTGGCTAATACTTACAACTAGTGTCTTTGTAATTCAATAAATGTACATAGTACATATTTCGTATAAGGGGAAAAAAAAAACATATTACAAAATATATATATATAAAAAAAACGGTTAGGAGTAAAAAAATAAATGAGATCCATAGTTTTAAAAATGCGTAGCCCGTAAGATCAATAAAGTGATTTCAAATATAGATGGAGCCACAGCGGAATCAGTATCGCCAGAAACCACTAGTCGGAGTTGTCCGCATCCACCTCCCCAAAGTAGGCGAACCCGAAGACCGTGTCTTGGACCAAAAGACCGCCAGGCTTACCCGTCGCTGGACCTACAAGGACGCGCCCAATGACATCTGCCCCTAACACCACAAAGTACGGGAGACTCTTGTACCAACGTCGATCGGCCGATCCAGCATCTGCCTCGTCACGAACGTACCGGTACACGTCGACGGCGGGGCTGTAGCTATGCGGTTTGTCGTCTACGGTCAACTCGACCGTGAAACGCCGTTGTTCCCGCGCAGGTATTACGGTCAGTTCCGTCCGCCCTCTTGAAACCACGCACTGTAACTCTTCCGCCTCACGCAATGTGATAGAGGATCGCGAGGCCCAAGGGTCGATTAATGCCCGTGTAATTATGGGTTTCTGGCCTGGCTTCGCAACCACTCGAATAAGGGCCGTCATCGGAATCCAAATTCGTCCTTCTGCCATTGGGTGTAGCCAACTGTGGTGGGCTTTTTTGCAGTGACGGCAGCGGTCTACGCTCCGGCACTGACTGCTGGAGTGCGACTGGGCCAAGCAATTATAACACAGCGCATGTTGGGCAACGATCCGGAGCTTCCTTTCTAGTGGCACGGTGATAAATTTTGTGCACTGCCGTATGGCGTGGTACTTCCGGTCCAGCGGGCATTTATAATGTTCATTAAACAATACTCCGGCCATAACAATCTGTAACACAATAAAAAATATGAAGATTAAGGGTGAAAGTGATTTTAGGGGCTAAAGTTAAGTAACAGGCTTATTGGCGTTCGCTAGGTAAAAGTACCAATTTGTGGATCGGCCGAGTAATTACGCCATTTTGCGTTTTTAGGTCGCCTACTCGCACCTTGCCATCATTGCCCCGATAAATTTTAACGATACGCCCTAAACGCCACACCGTGGGACCCCCTGGCTCGCCTTTTAGAACCACAAGGTCGCCTTCTTTAAGGTCTAACTGTGGGTGCTGCCATTTACTCCGCTTATTTAACTCTTTGAGGTACTCCTGCTTCCATCGGCGGCAGAATTCCTGTTGTATGGCCTTTAGTTTACGCCACCGATTCACCAGACTCAGGGGTGAAGCCAGCTCTTCCGGTTCGGCAGGGGTAAGCATGGACGTCCCTATCAAAAAATGGGCTGGTGTAAGAGCAGATACGTCTTCAATGCTTTCGGACGTTGGGCCAAGAGGGCGGGAATTGAGACACGCCTCTATTTTTGCCAGAATGGTAGAGAACTCCTCAAACGTAAATTTTAACTGGCCAGTGGACTTTTTTAAGTGCATTTTCATGCTTCTTACCCCTGCCTCCCATAATCCTCCCATATGAGGTGCTGCAGCAGGGATAAAGTGCCACGCCAGCCGCTGGTGACCATAATTTTCAACAGCCGTGTCACGAAGCTCTTTTACGTGCTTGGCGAAGTCGGCGTCGATTTCTCGAGCGGCGCCAACGAAATTTCTGCCGTTGTCAGAATACATGCAGCTTGGGCAACCACGACGGGCGACGAAGCGAGCCAAGGCTGCTAGAAAGGCCGGGGTAGACAGATCGCTAACCGCTTCAAGGTGAATCGCATTCGTCGCGAAACAAACAAAGAGACACACGTAGCCCTTTGAGATTCTACAATATCTGCCAGTGAAGCTTTTAATCTCGAACGGGCCAGCAAAATCAACGCCAGTATTCGTAAAAGGGCGACTGAGGGTAGTTCTTTCTTCCGGCAAAGCAGCCATTATCTGATTTTGCAGCTTTTTTCGATAGAGAACACAGGCTTTGCAATTACGCACAACTGTTTTTATCAGATTCTTCGCTCGAATGATCCAGCACTCCTGCCTGACTACATTCAAAATTAGCCGAGGGCCTCCGTGAAGGACTAAAGTGTGAACGAATTCAACATACAGGCGCGCCAATCTACTGCCATACGCCAATATAATAGGGTGCCTTTCATTGTAGGACAGACAGGTACTAGAGCTAAGACGGCTATTAGATCGAATAATATTGTCTTTATCAACAAAAGGGGTAAGTGTCAACAGGGGGCTGCGTGATTCGATTTTCTTATTCGCTTTAAGACAGCGGAACTCCCCTGAGAAGTGAATTTGTTGAGAAAGGAAAAATAGACGACTTCTTACGAACTTTAACTCACTAGCCGAGATCTTCAGTGAACCATAATCGACGTTTTCGCGCCTTTGCTTACTGGTAATGGCAATAAAACGAAACATATAAGCGATTACGTGATACGCTCGTGATAAACTAGAAAAGCGATCTAGTATATCTTCTTGATCAGTCGATCTAGCAACAAAAACTTGAGCTCCTTTCGACTCTTCTGCCGTCTCGAACTCCGCGGCGCCTGCAGGCCACGAAGATTGCTCCAAGGTAAGCCACTCAGGTCCATGCCACCAGAGCCTATTTTCTATCAAATCCGCAGGGATCAGCCCCCGGGTTGCTAGATCGGCAGGATTATCGCCTGACGCTACGTGACACCAATTTTTATTCCCCACTTTTTCTAATATTGTAGCCACCCTATTTGCCACGAACGTTTTCCAGCTACAAGGGGGTTTTCTCAACCACGCTAAGACAATTGTGGAATCGGACCACAAATAAAGGGGGGATTTGTTCACGTTAAAAGTAGGTACCACACTGTCGACTAAATTTGCCAAAAGAACTGCTCCACATAACTCCAAACGAGGCAAAGATGGCTTTCTTATTGGAGCCACTTTTGTTTTACATGTGAGCAAACTTGACAAAACTTTATTTCCTAGCTGTACCCTTATATATATTGTAGCTGCATATGCCAACTCAGACGAGTCACAGAACCCGTGAAATTGTATAGTACAGCCAGGCGAATATTGAACCCAACGTGGAAGTTTTATTTTTTCAATATCCGCATAATTCGCAACAAAAATCTGCCATTTCTGCAGAGCCACTGGTTTGATAGCCTCGTCCCACTCGATCTTATCAAGCCACATTTGCTGCATTATAATTTTCGCCATAACTACCACCGGAGCTAACCAACCTGCTGGATCGTACAGCCGAGCAATGGTAGAAAGAACCTCTCTTTTTGTGTATGAGTTTTTAAGTGCTATCTCTTCATATGCAAAGAAAAACACATCTTCTGCCGCATTCCAGCGAATCCCTAACGTTTTCGTTGTGCTTTTTTCGTCGAGCGACAAAAATGACGAACTTAACAAGTGCTCTGGGGGCAAGTTTTTTAAAATCTGTTCAGAATTGGAGGTCCATTTTCTAAGCTCAAATCCCCCCATCTCCAAAATAGCAATTAACTCATTTCGCGCCACCAACGCATCATCAACTGAATGAGCACCAACTAGGGCATCGTCTACATACATATTTTCTCGCAAGATTCTAGCACCTAACGGAAACCGTCTCTCTTCATCATTAGCCAACTGTAGAATGGTTCTAAGGGCCAAGTATGGGGCACAATTTACCCCAAAAGTCACCGTTTTCAATTGGTAATCAGTAAGTTCTGCACTATCACTACTACGGAAAACAATTTTCTGGAAGGGCCTATGTGTGGGATTTACAAAAATCTGCCGGTACATTTTTGAAATGTCCGCATTAAATACAAACTGAAAAAATCGCCATCTCAAAATTAGATTAACTATTTCAGCTTGCAAAATAGGGCCAGTGTACAACAAATCATTTAAACTTCTGCCATTTGCCGAAGGACTTGAGGCATTAAAAACTACCCTCAATTTCGTAGTTGTACTTTCTGGCTTAAAAACGCCATGATGGGGTAAATAATAACCCGGGTCACTTCTAGCATTTTCTGCTTTTTCCATGTGCCCTAGAGCTATATATTCTTTAAGGACCTCATCGTACTGGGCCTTACGCTCAGCATTGCGCATTAACGATTTTTCGTTTCTCAAATATTGACAAACAGCTATATGCCTATTGGGACCAAGCGAAAGCAAACTATTTTTAAAGGGCAGACTAACCGTGTATCTCCCTTCTGAGTT
The DNA here is from genome assembly GCA_930367215.1 of Pollenia angustigena. Lineage (NCBI taxonomy): Eukaryota > Metazoa > Arthropoda > Insecta > Diptera > Polleniidae > Pollenia > Pollenia angustigena. The sequence goes on from OV884059.1 coordinate 225,184,547, forward strand.
TCTAGTGGTAGTAGAACTATAAATCGCCTCACACTTTTTATCCTCTTCTGATAAAACACGCCTATGAGAAACTTCTTCTAACTCCCAAAACTTCGACAATTGGTCATCAATGGCTACTTTTGTCATATGAGACACACTAACAATTCGAGGGGAAACTCTAGTAGGCGTTGGACCTGTAACTATCCAACCAAAAATGGTTTCTTGAGCCACTAATGACTCAAAAACACCATGCCTAACTCCGCCACGAAGAATGGAGGGGTACAGATCACCTCCTAACAATAAATCTATCTCACTGCTTTCATAAAACTTCGGATCAGCATAAAATAATTCGGGTAGCTCAATCTCTTTTTGGGGCAAAAAGGAATGCGTTGGAATGCTGCCAGTTACACGAGGGACAACTAGGGCCTGTATATTAAGAGACATGGTCTGATCGAAAAGAGAAACAATCGTAAAAACTGCCATTTTCGAAGATGTGCTAATTATATCTCCGCCTAAACCTGACACTTCCGCAGAAACTGGCTTAGTTGGCAACTTCAATAATCTTTGTATTTTTTCCGAAATAAAACTCTCGTCAGAACATGGATCTATCAGCGCTCGTACCTTGTAACTTGTACCAAAACTAATAATGTTAACCCAGGCTGTGGCTAACATAACCTTTTTTGCAACAGAGGTATGATGTGATTGAACTACACTAGAAGGGCCGGCAACATTAGTGGACTGTATTTGAACTTGATTGTTTTGAATTTGACCTTGCGAATTAGTGTTTGACTGGCTTTGATTATTATTTCTATTTCTTACTACTTCTTTATGTATTAATGTATGGTGTTTCTTTTTACACTTCGAACAACTATTGGGACTAGTGCAATCCCCATACATATGCCCCATAGTAAGACAATTGAAACAAAAATGAAATTTTTTCAAAGTTGCAACACGGTCCTTGTGGTCCATGCTCAAAAATTTATTACAAACACTAATCCTATGATTTTCCTTACACAATTTGCATGTGATAGAGTCAACTTTTGTGTGATGCGCCTTAAATTGCTTAGCTTTTGTAGAAATATTGTTGTTATGTGAGGGGCCTGATTGGGAACCACTGGCGGCTACATTGTTCGCTACTATAATGTCAGAAACACTTTCAAGGGCATGGAACCTATCGGTTAAAAAATTATTTAATTCCTCCCATTTGGGAACCTCTGTTTTATTTTTTACCGATTGCTCCCACAGATGTAAAGTGTTTTCTGAGAGCCGAGCCGAACATTGAAACACAAAAATTGGGTCCCATGAGGCGATATCTACATTGTATAATTTTAGCACCGAAATACAATTATTAATCTCCCTTTGGAGCCTTTTTATTTCCGCAGCCGCTTCTCGTTGACATGGAGCCAAATTAAACAAAGTCTTAAGCTGACTATTTATTAAAACTCTTTTATTCTCATATTGAGATTTTAAATTTCCCCACGCAATTTCAAAATTTTCTGCTGTCAATGAAATATTTCTATTTATATCCCGTGCCTCACTATCTGTTTTTTGAAATAAATAAAACAATTTTTCTACTGGGCTAAGCCTCGAATTATTTATGTAGATTGCCGTAAACATGTCCCTGAAGGTGGGCCACGATACGTAATCTCCATGAAAAACGCCAGTATCACAAGGGGGTACAGGTATAGAACATAGGTTGGGAGCCACTGCTCCCTTGCCTTTTTGTTTCTCCTCATCTACTTCCTGCTTTGCATTAGCCAAAATATTTATGCACCTCACATACACTTTTCTCACTTGAGGAAATTTTGTCTTAACCGCCACTAATTCTTTTTTGTCCTCTATAGTGTCCCCGGAACACTCGTCAAAAATTTTCTTAAACTTCTCCCAACTTTTGTTTAATTCGCCTTTTTCAAATTGAAAAGCCTCACTGGTATATGAAGAAAAGTCTTCCTTTTTCAACATAACCTCAACATTCACAATTTCATCTGCTGCCCGAATAAATTTTTCAAAGGTAGACATTTTGTTTTAAAAAGGCGCACTACCGAACAACAAAAAAAATTAGAGAGACAGTTTTTTAAAACCACAAAAAAAAATTTTTCCAATGAGACAAAAAAAAAAGTTTGCACTTCTCTAATATTGCTAGAAATTGTTCACCCAAGTTAGCTAATTTTAAATAGCACCACGATTTTACAACGAAAAATTCCTTATGTGAGACGAGAAACACACAAAAACAAAATTTTTATTAAAAAATCCGAAAGTAGGCCGTAAGCAAAGGGTCAAGTGTAAAAAAATTCAAATCACGCTTCTTAAAAAAGGTTACAATAATAAACGGGATCTATGTAATATTTTTCAATGCCAAATAAAACAACAAAACACTTGAATAGCGGTCCCTTTTTTTTCTCAATTTTTAAAATCGCGTGTTAACCTTTTCAAGGTGATCTTCAATTTACTTTGCCGAACCACAAATTAGCACGAGTCTCAATATGTACCACTTTTAAAATATCACAAAATTAAATTTTACGCACCTTTTTTATCTCCAAATTCCCGGTAGAAGGACCAAAATGTTTGTGTGATAACTGGTTACCTGGTGGAATCGCTGGTTCTGGTGGCTCAATGCGTGGTTGGTTGTGGTAGGTCGTGTTCCTTTATCGCACTTCACTGCGGGACAAAAATCCTTAACCTGTGGCTCTTCACACTTGCAAAAGAAACAAACACTTGTGACTCTTTGATTTGGTAAATGTGTTTATTTTCCCACAATCTTAATTATTAATCACTTTTATTTTTATCTTTAATTAAAAGTTTACAATTTTTTAACTTCACTGGCGTCTGGCTGATCGAGGTATACAAAAGCAATTGAACAAATCATGTTCATTGTGACGTTAATAAACAGTTGGGCTACGTACGACAGGGGGTGTTGCCAGATGCCACCACCCGTGGTCAGGTTGCACACGATGGAAACACTGGGAAACATCAACGCCCGGTTTACACCAGCCAGACGCCAACATATATTTATAATAATAACTAATTAAATCTTTATCCTAATACTTTATTTTAAGTCCTGCCAGTGCCAGACAAAAATTTTCTTCACCACAGTTACTGTTCACATTTAAAGTTGTTTATCGCTCATCTAAATAGTTTAGTGCCGCTATCATTTAAAATATTTCGAGCCAGTGGGTTTGAAAGTAATTTGAGCCTTTTCATGTATTTTACTGCATATTTCATAATCATAGTTTTAAGTAATTGCACATTGAGATTCTTGTGAATATTTGAGTTTTTACCATACCAAGGGGCAGCTTTGTTTATTCGAAGAAGTTTATTTTGTCGAATTTAAATTTTTTCGATATTAGAGGCTGAGGCAGTGCCCCGTAACTGAAAACCATAGCACCAGATTGGCTTAAAGATGGAGTTGTAAAATAGAAGTTTGCAATCGAGACTAAAGACAGAGTTTCTACCAAAAAGCCAATGAAAATTTTGATGACTTTTAGTTTCATTTCAGTTAATTTTTCCTCTATACGGGTTTTCCACGTTAAACGGCGATCTAAATGTATACCGAGATCAGGGTTTAAAAAACTGCAGTCGAAACTTTCGTACAAAAAACGAAAATTTGTGTACAACTTTTCCCTTTTTGAGTTGGCTTGAGAGCGACTGTTTACATTTAATGAATCGAAAGTAAAAGCAACAGTTTTTTTTGGCCAATGTCAATTGGAGAAGTGGAAGAAATGGCCGTTTTTCTACTTCGACTCCAGTTTTTTAAACGCTTACCCAAAATATGTGGGTAATGCGAATTTTGAGGTATTAATTGATTATTGATTTTGACAGGGAGACGTTGGGGGGGGGGGGGCATGATTCCCGACGCAAGGTGAATGTTATATGTACACATTTTTACTCATTGACCTTTATCCTCCATTGTTTTTACCACAGTTCTAGTTGCAATATATGATCCTGTAAGCATCGAAATGCTTCTTGACTGTTTTCGTGCTCGCTTAGAAAAGCTGTATCATCAGCAAATGCTGAAGTTTGGGTGAAGGTGTTTGTTAGCATATCCGAGGTATATATCAGAGAACGGATTTGTGCGATTGCAAAAAAATCGCAGTAAATGCACACCATCAAATACACTCGCTTGCGGTAATACAATCAAACTTGCGCAACCGCAAACTTTCGCTGCTGGTTTGCAGTCATTCAAATAATGCACATCGTGCTTTGTTATTTATACCATCGTTTAGCTTCGTTTGTCAATTAAGATGCTTGTGTGTTTTGTCCGACAATGATTGTTTTGGCAAAAAAGCCAGAAATCAAGCAATTACCCAACAAACACGAAGTCAAACCTTTGATATGAAATGACTTTATCATTTGACATCAAACACAATTCTCAAACGTTTTTCAATTGTTTGATTAACCATTTAAATTCAAATTGATAATTGTTTGAAAATAAACATTTTATATCAAATATTTTTTCAATTTGATGTCAAATGTTAAATCAAATCAGAAATAAACTTGGCAATACTAAAGCGAAAAATATATGTTATCATTAAAAATGGCGATTAAAGTTACATTTTTTACTTTGTGGTTACATGTGTTTTACTATTAAAAATAAATTTTAATATAAAGTGAACAGCTTATTTCTTGTGAAAAATAAAAATTATTTGTGAGTAATTCCAATAATTAAGAATACAAAAAAAAAGAGGAAAATAAAACGGGAAAGTGAAGAAAGTTTGTTGAACGATTGCGGTGCTACAATCCTCCAAATAAAAGGGAGCCAAGTAGTTTGTCTTTCCATGAATTAGAGGACGGAAAGAACATTATTTCATCTTTTAGCTGTGGTGCCGCATGTTTATCTCACAGTTTATTTAAATAAATAATAAATTTAATTTAAAAAAAATAAAATATTTTTATTTATATTCCACATTGTATTATAATCCACATTTGAAAAACATTTGAGAATTACGTTTGGAAGCAAGTTGAAAATAAAGGCATTTTTCAATTTGAAAATAATTTCCCCTTTTTGTTGAGAACGCTTTGATTTTCAAATAATTTTCAAATCATTATCAAATGTTTGATTTGAAATCATTTTCAATTTGAAATAAAACCTCCGTATTTGTTGGGTATTACTTAAGCCTAGATTACACTATCTCACAAGTCTTACGTATTCCATAAAACTTTGTGAGATAGAAATCTAATGAGTTTTGTTGCGACTGTCAAAAAATCTAATGCAGCATGAGAGTTTGTGTTAACACTATCACACAAAGAATAAACACTCACCCATGAAAAAAATCCAACCCTGATCCAATGAAAAGTATTGTTGTTTAAACAATTTTTCAAAAAACGATGAAGTCGTATGCGATGTCAAACTTTTTTCATAATACTTGTCATTTTCGTGAGACATTGCGTTCACACTATCACACTTTGTCATATTACTTGAGATTTTGAAATGTATTAATACAAAGTATAATAGTGTAATCTAGCCTTTATGTAGGCATTCAGCAGTTACTATGTAGTCAAGGCGAATTCATCCCAGGTAATCTCGGTACTACAACAAGTACAACTCGTACAAAAACCACAAGCAATTTGTTTTTGTAAAATCATTGTACAATGTCAAAAACAGAAATAAAACAAAACAGAAACAAAGATAATAAAAGAGAATAAACAAAATTTTGACATCCAACAGCGATTTTAGCTAATATCAGCAGGGCTTTTAATACCACCTGTAATAAATTCGCCTTGTATGTAGTACAAAAAAAAATTGAAATGAAACTAAACGCACATACTTATGTAGGTACAGACAATTTCCATAGAAACAAATTTGTAGAAATCAAAAAAATTTTCAAACAAGCGTTTGTTTTAAAATAATTCGGCAATAATTTTTTCTGTGTAGGACTCTGATGTTTGGTAAACAAACAAAATAAAATTTATTTGTGATTTGCGTCGGAAAAATTTAAAATAGTCAGGTAAGATCTAATTTAATTTATTAATTTATGGATTAAAACTAACAAATATTTTTATTTAAGGTAACAATTTATTTTTTTATATTTGTTTTTAATCAGCTGACTTAAATTCAAAATTGCACACTTAATTATGAGGGGTTATTCACAACAGTCGTATTTTTTATGTTATTTTTTTAAATTATTTGTTGTTTTTGTTTGGCTGCAGGTCCACGTAAATAAATTAAATAAAAAATAAAAATTCTTGATAGGTATTTTTGTTTTTTATATTTGTATTATTTTTCCAATATTTCGGTTAGCATCGCTAACCATCTTCATATTATTAATATTAAACAAAAAACAAAACATAATATAACAAAGATAATTACATGTAAACAATTAAAAAATATAATAACACAAAAACTTCACAATAACACTTGTGCCACTACTTATTAGATTTTCTTAACTTAATCTAGTTTATCGATCGTCTGTTTTTGTTTATTAATTGTCTGTATATGTGTGCGCAATTTTCTGTGCCTTGTCGGTAATTGAGACGAAGCTGTGGATTAACATCAACAATATGCAGCATCTCCAATGTAAATCTTCTTGAATAATTTCTCTCTTCCTGTAATATTTTTACTCCTTCAAAATGTGGTTTGTGATTTTTCAACGTACAGTGGGCTGCTAGTGCAGTTTTTTGTTCAATAGGTTTGTCAATAGCTTTATGGTCAGATTTGTGCGAAGATATTCTTGTCTTAAGTTTTGTTTTTGTCGTCCCAACGTATACTTTATTGCATATATTGAGCCCGTCACCACTACAGGGAATTTTGTATACCACATTTGACTTTTCCTCCTTTTTAATTTAGTTTTGCTAAATAACTGATTCACAGTGTTGTCCGTTCTAAATGCTAGTTCAAATTTTTCTTCGTCATAAATATCTGAGTTTTTCCATGTCTCCGAGAGTCCAGAAACATATGATATGCTTTTATACCTTTTTGGTTCTCTTACCACCTGTTGACTATTGTTTTTTGCACGTTTTATAAGATTTTTATTTTAGGCGGCATGAAATAACTCCCCACGAAATAACTCCCAAAAAAAAAAATGAAATTATTCCCCAAAAAAATATACAGGAAACAACAACAACGTTTTTTGGGGACTTATTTCATTTTTTTAGGGACTTATTTCATTATTTATTTTAGGGAGTTATTCACATGAAATTTAAAATGAAATAAGTCCTCAAAAAATTTTTGGGGACTTATTTCATTTTCGAAATTAGTTAAAACTTGTAAAAAATTAAAATACGTCCTGAAATGAAATAAATCCCCAAAAAGTATTCAAAACATCCAATCAATTCAAAATAGGGGGGGGGGGGGGTGCTTTTTTACCATGGGAGATAAGGCCATGATGGCTTTATTGCTATAATGTCATATTTAAAATTTTGCGAAATGAGAGATATAGCCATATTTTTTTTCGCAAATGAGAGATAAAGCCATATTTTTCAGAATATTGTTATGCATGGTGTAAACATTCTGTAAAAGGGAAAATCCTTAGTTATCATTGAAAAACATTTTTTTATTCTTGTGACGCACGCAGAAAAACTTTATTCAGCGAAGCCACCTGCCGTATCCTACTGGAGGAAAAACCCCCAAAGCGCGGCCGCAGGCCGCCACGCAGAAAAACTTTAGTATGCGAAGCCAGATTTCAATACTTGACTTTAGTGTTTCCGGAAGTGAAAACTATTAATCAATGTAAAATGCAAAAGTTCTTCAAAACTGAAATGAGAGATAAAGCAATTTTCTAATATCGCTAATGCGAGCTAAGGCCATGATGGCTTTATCTCCCATTCAAATGAACAAAAAAAAAAAAATAAAAGACTTTATCTCCCTTTTGAATGAGAGATAAAGCCATCATGGCCTTATCTCCCATGGTTTTAAAGCACCCCACCCATGCGTAACCATATTCTGGAAAAATATGGCTTTGCCTCTCATTTGGGAAAAAAATATTTCTTATTTCCAATGAAATAACTCCCCAATTTTTGGGAATTTATTTCATTTTGATTTGGGGAGTTACTTCATTCCTTTGGGGACTTATTTCATTTCTGAATTGGGGACTTATTTCATTTTATTTTTGGGGAGTTATTTCGTGGGGAGTTATTTCATGCCGCCGATTTTTAATTGTCCTTATTGGGAAGTCATTCATGGTTAAAATATTCGTTATTTTAGTTAAATTGTGTTTATGGAATTCCGTGTCACTTATTTTTAGAACTCGTCGTATGAAATTTGATGCTGTATTTATAATAATTTTTCTAGGGTGCTTAGAATTAAAATTTATCAATCGTCCCGAGGCTGTTGGTTTTTGATACCAATTAACTTTTATATTGTTCCCTTTTCTAATAGCAATTGCATCTAAGTATGGTAGTTGGTTGTCATTTTCTTCCTCCATGGTAAACTGTATTTGTCCATCAAATGAATTCAGTTTTTCGATGGTGTCATTTATTCTGTCCTTTTTTACTATTGCGAATAAATCATCCACATCTTTCATAATTATCCTCGGGTTTTCGTCCATTTTATCCAGTGATATGTCAAGAAGTTGTTCCATAATTATATCAGCTATGACTGGTGTGGCTGGAGAGCCCATCGGCATTCCCTTTCTTTGTTAATAGATTTTGTCATCATACACTAAATATCTTCTCTCCTTGATACAAAATCTCAACATGTCCAAAAACAAATCCTTAGGTATATTTGTATGTGTCTCTAAAAATTTCCATTTTTCTTCAATTGTCCTTAGCGCTAAATTAATTGGAATGCTTGGAAATAATGAAACCAAGTCAAATGAAATAAGAACTTCGTCATCGGCGAATTTAAGAAATATGACTTTATGAGACCTTGTGAATCCCCCAAATGTGTATCATTGAGTAAGAAACTCCTTTCTATGTCTACAGTATTTTTTTTTTACAGCGGTGGGCGCTGGTTTGCCTGGATTACGAAGTTTTTCGGGTTTTTACATTTACTCATCGTGTTTTTTTTTACCAGAGCTGCTAAAAAATGCAAAAATTGCCCTACTAAGGTATTCCATAAAATCCCCAAAACATACCATACACATGTTCTATAATACTACTTTTTAACTTAAAAAAAGAAGGTTTAAAATAGAGAATATAAATAAAAAACTATTTTTTAGCAGTCAAAACAAAAAGAAACAACAATATTTACATTGAAATCAGAATGTGAAAAAATTTACCGTATAACACATACACGTTTTTGTGTGATGTTGTTTTAGCTCATTTACTACTGCCCACAAACTAAAAATCTTGAATTCATTGTTTCATGCATAAACACCCTGCAAATAATAGGACCAGTCCAAGCACGCGTGTAAAGAGTAGTCCACAAGGGACCAGGACTAGTCCAAAAGTAAGCCAAACGTATGGAAAAAACCTGGTATATTAAAGATTACGATGTCCTAGGAGAGGACCATATAACCCATCTTTGGACCACTAAGGAGTAGTTTTAAAACTACTCCATGGTATACTCAAGAGGATTAGTTTTGAAGTCGTTTAAAAACGAAAGCATGTCGTTAAAAAACGAAGACATGTCGTCTCACTACAAACACTTTTTAACAATGACCTGGTCCATGCTTGCATTACATCGGACCAGTCCATGGAGTAGTCCATTTTATAAAAATAAAATTGTATTCAGTGCTTATGCATGTTTTTTTTCAGCATTTTGTTATTTTGGCAAATTTTGCAATTTCGTAGTGGTACACTGGCAATATATTTATTGTGTTGTGATCAAGCTGTGCTTATGTATGTTTTTTTCAGCTTGTTTTAAAAACTTTTCAGCAATCATGTGGGATGATGAATTATATAATAATCAAGTTTTTTTATTGAATTCCTTTTTTTTTTTTTTTTGCATATTTACATATAAATAGTACACATTTTGAAGTTTTTGCTCACGGTCTTTTCGATTTCTGGTGACAATATGCATTTATATATTTTACTGTTAAGGAAAACTTGATGAATTATATAATAATAATATTTTTACTGAACGTTTTTTTTTTTCTGTTTTGCAAATTTACATACAGTTTGAAAAACTTTTCAAAAATTTCTCTAAGTGTAAATCAACTAATTTACTCTCTTTTATTCAATGTTCTCTATCTGCCCTTCGCTGGCTTAAACTATGCACGATACACTTATTTATCTATAAAAAAATATCAGTGTTTTTTGTTGTTGTTAACTGTTGCTTAAAACAGTTATGTATGTCTTTCTTTATGTTTCATTGTATAAAGTTGCAATACATAAAAGTGACTTATTTTTAGTTGTCAGAAATTTATATTGGCAGTATATCCCTTCTGCTATGTGCTTAATAGTCCTTATTCGAATTGTGACACTTTTGATACAATAAATCTTTGTTGGTACTATGTGTCAAAATAAACGTCAGCGACGAAAGTGACATGACAACAGCCACACACAAGTGGGGAAGATGTAATTGGGTCAACTATGTACATATCTCTATAGCAGTGATAACCACTCCATAGAATCGCGAGCCAGTCAATAATCGTATTTTTCACACAGACACGGTCGGCAATTCACATGTATATTACAACTTAAGTTGGCAAAATGGTCCTAGACGCAAATGTCGTCTACGATGTCCTCAGGACAATTTAGAATTTGTCGCTTATATAACATTGATGACGAAAACTTAAGTAACAAAACGTGTATTTTGTCGTGTTTAAAATCGTATTTGCCTTAAATAATACTTTAATGAGGACAACATAAGCGACCATTGCATGCATGTTGTCGTGTTTCAAACCACATTGACGACAAAATGCATGCAATTGTCGGTCATCTTGTCTTCAATAAGACTTGATTGAGGACAACATAAGCGACCACTGCATGCATGTTGTCGTGTTTAAAACCACATTGACGACAAAATGCATGCAATTGTCGGTCATCTTTTCTTCAATAAGACTTGATTGAGGACAACATAAGCGACTACTTCATGCATTTTGTCGTGTTTAAAACCACATTGGCGACAAAATGCATGCAATTGTCGGTCATCTTGTCTTCAATAAGACTTGATTGAGGACAACATAAGCGACTACTTCATGCATTTTGTCGTGTTTAAAACCACATTGACGACAAAATGCATGCAATTGTCGGTCATCTTGTCTTCAATAAGATTTGGAGGACAACATAAGCGAAAAATAAAAGATGAAAGACAATACCTAAAATTTGCTTCAACTTTTTCTTAAAAATAACGGGACAATAACGACAAAAGAAAGAAATCACAAACAAAAAAACATGTAAAATTATTTAGTTGAATTTTTAAAGTGCGTGGTAAAGGTTTAGTTTTGCTCTGTTATTTTTTAACAATTGTGATTTGCTGTTTTGTTTATTTTGTTAATTAATTGGGTAAGTATAACTAAAATGTCAACAAGAGGGTATTAACTCAAAATTTTTATTTTTTTACTTTTTAGAAAAAATCGACACGTAATATTCATGCCCATTTGGCCATGTCTTGAAGACATCCTTGACGACGCGTGTACGACCATATAAAATCCTTGAGGACGCGTAGACGACCGTCCAGGCAAATCGTCGACGACTTTTTCAAACAAATGTCCGCCAAATCGTTCACGACTAATGAGCTATATTGTCGCCCATTTGTAGGTATACCTACAAATGTCAATATTCTGGGAAATTTATTTATTCAACTTGGGGGAGATTTAATCACAACGAAACAAGCTGAAATTCCACAAAAACTAATAACCTAATAAAACAAACAAACAAACCGCAAATATGCTTAATCATGGATTTATGTAGAAATAATAATGAATTTGTGTAGAATTCTACAAAGCTTTATAAAATTTACAAATTTACTTATTACTTTGTATTTATATTAAATTGTAGGTATAAATTGTTTAAAATGGATTGAAAAAATTTACATTAACACCCTGTTCGTCGATTTCGAACTTTAACGTTCGCATTGAATAGTATAATTAAAACAAAAACAAAATTCGAAAATTTGTTTTTGTTTTAAATGTTATTTTCTATGCGAACGTTAACGTTCGAAATCGACGAACAGGCTGTAAATATTTTAGATTACACGAATATTTGTACGTATGTATTGGATTATCCACTTTTTTTTTCAAAAGTAAAGTTTAAAAAAATGATATTTTAATTAGGCTAAAATTCTTCAAACTTAATTTTCATTAAATTTTACAACATGAAAATTAATTAAAATTTATTGATAATTTTTCATTCTTGACTGCCGCTGGGCTCGAACTCTGGCTTTTACGGACAGGTTACACTTACATGTTTGATTGCAACCACTTAATCTCATCAGAGGGTTTTGCCGTTTAAATGATGAAACAGAACTGAGTCTTCAACTTCTGGCAAACATTTTAAAGTCCATAATTAAAACGTCGGCAGTAACTTCAAATTCTCTCTCATTTCTTTTGTTTTCTTTTGTTCTTATTTTTCTTTGTTTACAAAATGTATGAAATTGAATGAAAGTATGGTAGCATTGTTAAAAGAATAAGTGTCTATATGTGAGAGCATTAGAAAAAACGTCCTCAAAATAAAATTGATTTTATTTCTGTATGAAAAACATCGTTCAGCCCCAGTTCTGTTTCATCATTAACACTCGCAGCCATCGACGACTGCTGGCAGTCAATGGTCAAGCATCAATCTTTAAAACAAATTGTATTTAACCTTTCGTAGATCGAAATTTGCTTTTGAATGATTATCTATATTAATTGATTTTACACACGCAGAGAAAAAATATGGTTGGGCATGTTTACGGCAACAACACTATGTTTATTGTAACAATATATTGTTGTCGTACACAAATAATTGTTATTTTTATTTAATATCAACAATATTATAATTACTGTAAACATATCAATGTTTATCGCAATTATAAATTTGAGTATTGTTGACCGAAAAATAATTATTTTTCTAACAACTAAATTATGATAACTTTCAAAACATATTATATTACTTTCAAAAGATTTTGTTATTCGTGCTTAACTCCCAGTTTTTATTCTTGATAAAAACACTTGAAATTTATTGTTGATGGGATAAGCTATTCCTATGCGCATTTCACTGGTTGCTTAGGCCAGATCATCAGGAAACTTCATCCATAAAGATTTTAGAAAAACTAAAGATATTAAACCAAATAAAACTGTTAAGGCTAGATTACACTATTATACTTTGTATTAATACATGTCAAAAACTCAAGTAATATGACAAAGTGTGATAGTGTGAATGCAATGTGTCACTAAAATGACAAGTATTATGAAAAAAGTTTGACATCCCATACGACTTCATCGTTTTTTGAAAAATTTCTAAACAATAATACTTTTCATTGGATCAGGGTTGCATTTTATTTCATGTGTGAGTGTTTATACTTTGTGTGATGGTCTGAACACAAACTGTCATGTTACATTAGATTTTTTGACAGTCGCAACAAAACGCATTAGATTTCTATCTCACAAAGTATTATGGAATACGTAAGACTTGTGAGATAGTGTAATCTAGGCTTTAGACGCATAAGAGTTATAAGCAACAGTTCTAATTGTAACAATATCAAAGTTTAAACAAAAAACACCAACAGTGAACAGTGAGTTTATCTCATCTTACATTGACAACATGCTTTTGTAAGTTGTTGTTGTTTTCATTTTGTTTTTCATAACCTACTTACAACTACAATTAATGTTGGGAGAATTTTAAATAATTCTATTAGGAAATGTAAGATGAGATAATATCACTGTTTATTGTTGGTGTTTTTTGTTCAAACTTTAATATTGTTACAAACAGGGTTGCCGTTGGAAATTTACGAAAAGGGTAACAAAAAGGCGATTTTCCAGAAAAAGGGGTAAAAAAGGGTATTTCAATAAAAAAAGGGTCAAGTTTTTTATAAGCAGTATTTCCCATTTAAATGAACATAGTAAGACCAAGTTTTTTATAAGCAAACAAAAAAATAATATTTCAGGTAGGACGAGCTCAAAAAACTTAATTTTTTTATGGAATGCTCTGTCCTGTTCTTAACACCTGACAAAAAGTTTATTCTTTATCATTATAGCTAAATTTTTAATGTAATTTACCGATTTAGCGATATCAAATAAATTTTAGTGTTTGTTTTAATTTTTGCAATCGTTCGCGAATTGTAATCATTTCCTCGATTAAAGCGATTTTTTCCTGTAAGTGTCAAATTTCTTAAAGATTTTACGATTTTTAATAAATACTAGACTTTGCTATCATACCGCTGTTACCAAATATTTGGAAATTTCCGCTAATTTAGCCATTTTTACCTCTTGTTTTCATTCCTGTTAGGGCACTCTCAACACTATCGATTCAAAAGGGGGCGAATTATTAAGAGCAAAACACCAAATTGAATTTTTTTAATAAAATGTCAAATTTTTGTTTTTAAAAGAAACCATCGTAAAAAATAACAAATATGTATATGAGTTATGTTTGCTTTTAGGGAAATTGTACTTTACTATCAAAATCAAGGAGAAGAAAGCATGGAATTGTAAGTTTATACTTTGAGTCTGTTCCATATCAAGCAATGCTTATTTCGAAAACATTTGTTTAGCACTTCTGTTCCGCAGTGTTGACAAAAAACAAAATGTGAGAGCTATTTCCAAAAAAGGGTCAAAAGGTGTCACAAAATAGGTGATAATGATACAAAAGTATAATTTACAAAAAGGGTCATAAAAGGTATCAACACCGTCGAAAAAGGGTCAAATCGATACTTTAGTATCACAACGGTAACGCTGGTTAGAAGTAGAACTGTTGCTTATAACTCTATACGTCTAACAGTTTTATTTGGTTTAATATCTTTAGTTTTTCTAAAATCTTTATGGATGAAGTTTCCTGATGATCTGGCCTAAGCAACCAGTGAAATGCGCATAGGAATAGCTTATCCCATCAACAATAAATTTCAAGTGTTTTTATCAAGAATAAAAACTGGGAATTAAGCACGAATAACAAAATCTTTTGAAATTGAATTTTGTATTCCCAAAGAAATTACTTTTTGATAATATTATATTACTCACAACCATATCACGATATTTAATAGCCAAAGCAGCAGCGTTACCGTTGGTGCCACTAAAGTGGCAATTTGCCACTTTTTCGGCTGCTTGGATACTATTTGGCCACTTTTACAAAATGCACCCAAATGTGGTACTTTTCGTGATTCTTGCCACTTTTGTGATACTTTTTACGTTAGGAAAATATACTTTTTTTCTTTCTGTTTTATTATAACTCCCAGCTTTAAAAAATTAGCGTCCTTGGTGGGTTCAAGTCTTTCCCAACCACCAAAAAATCCTTTAGAAAAGAAACTTTTATATGATTTTTTTTTTCTTGTCATGCGTGGTTAGCTGAAAATCGGTTGAATAAACTTTCTTTTAACCTGTTTTATTTTTATATGAATAAGAGGGTAAAGATATATCGCATATAAGTATATGTTTATCGGTCGTGAAGCAAAAAACGAACTGTTGTGTACCGAAAACTTTTCTAAAATTTGTGTAATTGACACTAAAAGTAAAATCTAAGTTTTTACCAAAAATTTTGTAAAGAATTAATACAAGAATTGATATAAAAAACAAAAACCTCAATATATTGAAGTACTTAGACCCATTATTTATAGTGTCTAATGAAGATATAAACTATTTCGAATTAGTTTCAGAGTTTAAAGATATTATAACTGACCTAGATATATATATACATGAATTTAAACTTCAAGAGAGTAAAGTTAATGACACGAATTATGAACACATATTTAAAATTTCGAATGCTGAAGATTTTTGGCGTGAAATTGGAACATTGAAAAATAGATCTGATGAGTATACCTGGAGCCAAATTACGGCATTCGATATTAATCGAAATTCCCATTTAAATTGTATTGCAATTTCGATCGGTAATTTGGCCCCTGTATATATATTCAAACTTGTACAAATTGATCTCTCATATTTTTACATTGTTACATAGTAGTGCTTCTGCAGAGCGTGTTTTTACTAAGTTAGCTTTAATCAAAAATAAAGTAACAAATAGGTTAAAAGTAAATACTTGCGAATCCAAGCTTTTATCTTTAAATTTGTTAGATACTAGCCTTATGCTTGCCAGACATACTTTTTTCAGCAGTACACGTACTTTTTTTTCATCAATGTACTCCTTTCTGCATAACCAGTGTTACCTCGGATATTTTAAAAAAGTACCAAAAAAAGGGGATATCTACAAAAAAAAGTGGCACCAAAAAGAGGATTTTTAAAAAAAAATGGGCCAATATAAATATTTTGTAAATATTTCTCTCGAGAAGTAATTTTTATAAAATATTTACTTTGATGTTTTGGTAATTCAAAAATGTTAATCTTGTTTTCTGCCGAACATGTTTTTTGGATTATGACATTGTTGCAGCAAATAGAAGATATTTATGTAATGTGTTTTATATATGTAACAATTTCAGTTAAAAGGGACCTATGGATGAAAAAATCGATTTTTACTTTTTTGGTGATTCTTAAAATAAACAATACGCTCTTTCTAATGCAGCAAACCGCTTTCTAACTTCACTACTTTTGTCATAATTAAGCTTAATTAATTATACCTTTGATAAGAAAAGAAAAAGAAAAGAACCCGATGTAACAACATTTGTTGTAACTGATCTAATTTACATGAATCTTTTTTTTGAAAATTCAAAATCCAATATGGCGGATTTTTTTTTTTGTAAAGTCGATTTCAAAATCCGGATAATTATACAGTTTTGGTTTTATTTGGGGCCATTTTTCATTCCTTGATATTGGGGTCATTTTTTATTCCACTTAAAATGCAAAAACACCCTAACGAAAAAATGAAAAATAACCCAAAAAAAAAACAAAAAAATTGCGCCAAAATTGCGTGTCGTTGTGTCTCATGTAAAATTGTGGGGCCGTTTTTTATTTTACTTTTGGGGCCATATTTTCTGGGGTCATTTATCGCACCGTCCTTTGGAAACTTCATGTACTATTTCTCTTAATAATTTTAACTGAAAGAATACGGGAATTTGAAAATAAAAAAATGTATGTTTTTCTTTTTATGGTGTTGTTTTTTTTTTCTATACAAAACAAGTAAAACAGGGGCCAAATCGCGACATTCGATATCGATCGAAATTGCAATACAATTTACATGGGAATTTCGATCGATATCGAATGTCGCGATTTGCCCCCAGGTCTCTATAGTTTCAATATTGAACAAAGTTATTTTAACATTTTTCATTTAAAATAAAACAATGTTAATTTTAAATAGAGTCCATACACTCAAACATACATATGTACCTTCAAACATACTTAAGTATGATTGCATGTTAATTTGACAAGATAAGCTTTTGATTTTAATATAAAACAGGTTTTTATGGATTCAATATTGAACAATGTTATTTTAACAGTGAATAATATTAAATAAATGTGATTTAAGGTTCTTTGAATAATATGAAATAATTAGTATTGTGGTAATTTTGTTGAACTATTTATGGTTTTTAATTCAACTAATATGAAATAATGATAAATTTAAATAAAAGACATACTTTTGCTGAAATTTACTATGGTTCTCAATCAACATTTCGCCATGTCAATTTAACATTGTTTTTTTTTCTGTGTGAACCTTCATCACTGCAGAAAATTTTGTTCGAAAAGTCATCATTGCAAACCTCTTGCTATAGCACCCAATCAGCATATCTAAGGCGCGCCGCGGCGTTATAAAAGGTCAACGGGATTTAATTGTTGCATGAGATGGAGTTATATGGATGGAAGTGAAAATCCAAATACAAAATATGCCAAAATTAGGCGTAACATAGGCCCAATTCCTGAGAGCCGTGCGGCGAATTTGTTTTATTAGCCGCACTTTCACTAAGTGCCGGTTCACACACGTCAAGTTTGACTAGTCATGTCTTGAGTTTTTAGGAGAGAGGGGAAAAGAAATGGCATCCTCTTTTCCCGTTTCTCCTAAAAGATCAAGACTTGAAGAATCAAACTTGACGTGTGTGAACCAGCACCAATAGAAGCGATATTTCCAGCAGGACACACATTACGAAGATTCACAGGCCTGACCACATCTGTTAAGTTTCCAGTCTCATTATATTTCTTTATAATATAGCTAATTCCTTGCACAGTACGTAGCTTATGACGATAACAATCACCCCGCAATACTCGAAAAGTAGCCACAATTTGAAGCACCACACCTTTCACTCAAGCAGATTATTGACTTCTCCAGCATGCTGGCTAAAACAAGTGATGTTGAATCGTGCTCGAAAGACTATCAGTCGTATTCATAATAAAGATCTGGCATGCAGTTAGCACAAAGTTTATTCATAATACACTTACCAAACTCTGGCTAACGATTTGCTTAACTCTTGTTAAAGAGCTGCCAAACGTTTGCCCTGTTTTTGAATTTGCTTTCTATTTTTAATTAATTTGATTTGAAACTGCTTAAAATGTTTATATGTGGAGAGGGGGAAAAAAAATAATGACAAAACCAGCAATGATTAAGCAAAACGTGTTGCATTTTTGAGCAATATAAAGCGGCTTCATTACAATTCAGAGTTGATTACTTAAAAGTTAACAGATGGACAAAAGTTTGTTATGATTTTATTCTGCTAAGCTTAGTCGATATTGTAGTTAGCAGCTCGTTGTATGTAGTGTACAAACTGTAGCTAACTTTTTGTTGTGAATACTGCTGTATATTTTTATTAATTTTTTTTATTAATTTCTTAAATTCTGTACGGATGAGTTGAGGCTATCAGCGCAGAAGTAGTGTAACCCACAATTTTATTTGGTTACGGTTCTGGTTTAAGATATGTTCTTTGTACTGTTTTTTACGGTGCAATAGTGGAGGAAGCCAACTGTTTGTATCCAAAACAGATGGCGCTAGAAACATAGTTTTTGCACGGGCCGTTACAACTAAGTACTAAAGTGCAAGAGTAGTGTTAACTCCTCATTATCTCATAATAAGCAGTCTGGGTAACACCACTTCTGCGCAGATAGCATCAGCTATTGTGGCAAGTCCGCACCATACACTGTAAGAATTTTCTTCACAATACCAATGAATTTTGACATTAATCCAATGAAAAGTTGCATGAAAAAGGAACCTATGCAGCGCTTCGTTGGATCAATGAAACTTGTTTCATTAAAATGTATTTAATGAAACTTTAGATCTATGAATATTATTCATTGGATGAATACTTTCAATTAAGTAAAAAATTTTTTTTCTGTCTCTGGCGGGAATCGATTGCGCAACCTCGGTACTACTGACTAGGTACTGACTAGGTAGTTCCTTTGGGAACATATGTAGACATTGGAACCAGAGAATCGCTAGTGCATTTTTGTTAGAATACGAAATCATAACAATCTTTTTTATTATTTCTTCAACTTTTATAGGAATTGTTCTTCTTAGTTGTCACCTATTGATAAAATCTTTTTCGTATTAAAGTCAAATATGGTGGCAGATGTAACCTAAAAAGTCGACAAAACTGGTGACTTGGACCCACTTACATCCAGGTTTCCTTTAGGGTCTTCAATTTGCAAAATAATCTCACTTTTTTTTACTAACACGCTCTCACACATTTAAAATTGACCAGGAGGTTTTTTCATTTTCACCTTTCATTTGTTTGGAAATTTTACTTTCAATTTCACAGCTGATTTCAAGTTTGTCTTTATAAAGTTTGTCTTTATAAACTGTTTTCTTGATGACATCTTGAAATTAAATTGCTTACAAATTGAATGCAGCCTACATCACAGCTTTCAATTTATGTAAATTTTGACAAGCAGTATATGTAAAAGACTATCAAGAAAAACTTGATCCTGTGGCTGCAGGGTAAAACAAGAAAAAATATGTTTTTGCAATTACGAATTTTCGTAAAATTTATTCATATCAAACTCATAAAAGATCTGAGAATTTCACTGAAACTGTTTTGTGGCTCGATGCTGACGATTATGAAACAGATATATTTGAAAATTATATTGTTTTGCTATTAAACGTTATCTTTATTTTGTTTTTTCATTAATTGTTATTAAATTTTAAGCAATTGTTTACTCCTAGTTTAATTTCACTTTTTATATTTAAAGTTTTTTGCCCCGATTCTTCCCTTTTTTAATGTTTTATTTGCAAGCAAGACAACCCTTTTTATAGTTTTTTGTTCAAATTCTCATTTTTTTTCTCTTGGCGCTCTTCCCCCTTTTTCATCGTAATTTTTAACCCGTTTTTACAATACACTTTACGCTTTTCTTTATATATAAAATGGCAGCACTGTAAAACTGTAATCGCATTTGGTAAAGATAGAAAGAAACTTGGCTGATAAAGGAAAAAACCAATATCGTACCAACGAACTTTTAAAATCGTACTTTTTCTGCCGCAAAAGTACTAAATCTTTTTTTAAATAAATTTTTCATACACTTTATTAGAATTTATCGTCTTTTTTTGTGGAAAATTTGGCGAATATTTCTCAAAATGCAATCTTGAATTTTAAACGAAAATAAAATGTTTAAGCGTTCTAAAAGTATGTGCACACGAACTTCTTCGGATTGCTTTTCCAAATTTATTGTGTTAACAATTTTCAATATGTAGTGCAGAAACACGAAAGGAGCAGAAATTCCGAATATAATCAAATTTTATTTAGCGCTTGTTAAATCTCAAAATTCAAATATTATGAGTTCATTCCAAAATAATCTTAAATTGAGAGGACTTCGTCTCTTCTACTATGTAGAACTTTTGCAGAAGTGGTTTCCTATATCTTTTTAAAACTTGTCAATATAATCAGAAAATGCACGATAATATGCTGCCGCTGATACTTAGTTTATAATGTGGCATAAGCAATCGTTCAATGAACAATTGCAAAAATCTATTCACAATAGCGGAGTTCAGTGTTTGGTGCAAATGGTCTTACAAAAGAGCAAATGCAAAATATCATAGCTGTTTTGTTAAGCCCAACAACATAAAATAGAGTTCACTTAGATTTCATAAAAAAGATACGACATTTCGCATTTTCGCAAGACTATTTGCACCAAACACTAAACTCCGCTTAGACCGCTTTCAGACTCGGCAAGTTAGTTGCGTAAGTTATTTACCGAGTACAACGAAGTCTGTACAACATTTTTTTCTCTTACCTCGACAAACTAAGACTTGGGCAAGAGACTTACGCAAGTAACTTACCGAGTGTGAACGAGGACTTATTTTCATTGGAGAGTAAATACGAGCTGCCATTTTATATCAATTATAAATATGTATGTAGGTTTGACAAATTTGGAAATAGTCCCAAATGAGCTACTGGGGTACCAGCGTACTTTTTAGTTTTGAGTTGTACCAAAAAATATACAATTGTATCAACTTTATTACCCCTGGAAACAATTATGTGCATAAACCATTAAACCATTAAATTATTTATTATTACAGCATATAATTAGGCCCTACAAATAAGAGAATATCTCGAATGGATGAAATTTAAAAATTAGCTTTTTGTCAGCGTTGCCGCTGTGGCCTTAAGATGGCAATTTGACTCTTTTTAAGAGCCTTGCCCTTTTTTATCCTCCTGTTTTAATGTTACCTTTTGTATCATTGAAATCAATTCATGCTAGTTTTTTAACCTTTTTGAAATTATGTCACGAAATTGTATTAAATATAAATGATAAAGATACAAGAGATTTTAAAGACTTAAACATTTTTAAGGCTTGGTTTTTATGGATTAATATATGGATTATTTAAAAATTGTTTCTGAATTCAAAGACATAATTGTCGAATCACATGCTTTTGTCAATGAATAAAAGTAATAAGAAAGTAATAAATATAATTTACAATACGTATAAAGCCATATTTTTTTAATTACTAACGCATACAAGTTTTGGTTTGATGTAGAAATTTGGAGATTTAATGTAGAAATTTGGAGATTTAACGAAAATATTTATTTAAATGTATGTATGTACATTTTTTGTATTTTTATTTACTTTGCTACATAGTTGTGCCTTAGCTTTACGAGTTTTTTCCGATGTAAGCACTTTTTAAAAATTAACTCTTTAAAAGACTGAATGCAACTTGCGAGACAATGCATTTTTCTCCTGATTTGCTTTATTTTTTTTTAACTTAAACTGACAAAAATCTGATTTGGTTTGTTTCTAAAAAAATTTCCCTTATTTTTCTTTCAAAACCTTTTCCTGTGATTTCCATTTTCAACGGCAACGCTGCTATAAATTACTCTCTTATTTATATGACGGTAGATCAAAAAGTCCATAATATTTCTTATTTTTCTTGTCACAAATTTGTTCCTTTTGCTATTACAAAATATTTGTAACTTATTTTATATCGAATCATTCTCGTAAAAAAAAGCTTAAGCGTCAAAAATAAAATTTTACAGAAGAAAGTTTTTTGTTTAATTTCATAAAAATTTTGTGTGATGGTTGGCGCTTAGGCTAAAATTATTTTTGCTATTAAATCGTTACGGTATTTTATGTGACCATGACATTTTAGTAGATGATGCAAGTGTTGCCAATAAAGTCGTTTATTAAAAAAACGAAAATTGAAAATTATGTCGCTTAAGTTTTTTGCGGTAATGCCTCGATATATTAAAATTTTTTTTTTAATAAAACAAAAATCGATGGAAACTAAAATTAATCACAGATTTTTTCTTTTATTTACTTTTTCTATAGAAACTCTTGTTGAGACTTTATGTTTATTTTATAACTTTCATTCACCTAATTTTGTGTGGGCGCGTCTTACTTCTTAAATACGATAAAAAAAAACGTAATTTCCCCGGAGTTAAGAAACACATACATGTAGAGAAAGCATATTTGTCCATAACTTCACGTCTTACTAATAGTAATCCGATAATTTTTAAACATATCCAGCCATAACCGCAGAAATAGCTCAAGCGAAATAATTTTCAATTTTCGTTTTTTTCAAATAAATTAATTAATTGGCGAAACTTGCATCATCTTCTAAAATTTTAGCTTAAGCGCCATTTCTAGTAGGTTTTGTGGTTTTTTATAATAAGAAAAACCTTCTCCTGTAAAATTTTGTTTTTGTCTCTAAAGCTTTTTTTGCGGTTATAGCTCGATATTAATATTATCATTGTAATGTAACGGGTAATTATATTATGATAATGGCAATATAAAGGATATGGGTAAAATAGGAGTCGTAGGGATTAAAAGTAAAGTCTTGTATATAAGTAACTAGTTGCTCCTTTGGTAAGATCGAACTTCGGACTAGTGGAGGATGTTCGGTGTACTTGGTGAAAATTAATCAATAATTTACCATAGGCCGATAATAAAGCCGATTCTTAGAAATGTATTTTTGTTGCACGCCTAAGCCTGTGAGGCTACAGATTTTATATAAATTCCAGTATTAAAATATTATTACTTTAGAGGGTAAAATTCCGGCACAGCCGAATAAAGAGCTTGGTTGAATCTATATAGATAAATGGCATCGCAGAAAAAGAGAAAACCATACAAAAAAATTTTATGTCTTAGGGTTCTTTCTAAAATAATGAATTCGAAACCTTATAGACTTTTTGATTAGCCCTCGTATACCAGGCGATTTATCATCTCCATGAAATGGCATAAAATTAAATGTTTATTCTATGGCTCATAAAGCATTTTTACATTCTATTAACAATAATTATAATTGGCACTATAACGACACTAAAAAATTAAACAAAAACACGCAGCAACAGTTGAAACTACATAAATACCAAATTGACGGACATGAAGACATAAAACGTCCAAGAAAAACGAGAGATAAATTTAATTTCAAAGGTCAAATGCTTGCTTTGGGTAAAAAATAATTTATTACTTTTTTATACCAATTCCTTGTTATTCGACTTTAATATCTCGAGGAATTTAAACGATTTCTTTATCACATAACGTACATAATTACACATTTTGAGCTCAATTGTTATAGGAACATGATAATGCTAAAATTTTTAATGCTGCACTCCTTATTGTCTCAATTGAACTGAAATCTTATTATAATTTTTAATGAGCATAGGAATTTTTAATTAAATTGGCAGTAAATTTGTTGAGTTTGGCTGCTTCATTTGTATATTTATTTAAATATTTTAAATAGTTAACATAAATAAGTGGGTAAGTGTTGATTCACATATTAGCATGTCTGAACGTGCACAAGAGTTTCACAAACATAAGCCTCTGTATGTAGTATGTGTATTCTTCTCTACTCTTATTTTAAAAAAATTTGTATAAATAAATCTGTTAAAACTGGTAGTATTCAGAATATATTTATTACTGTTTACGTCTTATAAGGTGACATTGCATGCTCTCATACCCACAAATTGCTTTAGGATAAATCAACAGGCACCGAACTCAGCCATCCAAGGTCGCACTCATGCTTACATTAAGTACGTATGTATTTGTTTGCAAATCTTTGGCATAAAATATATCATAAGAATTTCCATGTGTGAGTTTATATGTACGTATGTATATTTGTATATCAAAAGAACATGTTACGAGATAAACTTAATTTCACAGCATATTAGCCAAATTATCATACCATGTACTATTTATTTAGTCATTCAGCTTTTTTCTTTACATTTTTAAGGTTATTTACACATATAATACAACAATATTGTTAAGGGCTTGAATGGTTTTTAATATGAAGTTTAGACTGATGAAAGAACCTGAAAAATATTTACAGGTAGGCGTATAAGTAACGTTATGATTTATTTAGTGAACAAAGTTGTTCTTTCTGATTTTATATTTATTACGTTGGCATTTATTACAATTTAGATAATAGTTTGGAAATATGTTCACATTATGTTTTGAAGCTAATATCTTTTAAGAGTAGTCGCTGTAGTACAACGTTACGAATAGCGCTGCAAGCTGTCAAAAGTCAAACAGCAGTTTCAAAGTAGTGCCAACAGAATACGTAGTTGTAGTAGTCGTTGCAGTTGAAGTTAAGGCACAAAATTCGAAATTTTAAACTCTATTGCGCTACAGAGCATTCATCAGCTTCACATACACAGAAAAAATTAAAATTTTTCTCTAATCACCAATTTTATACCAAATTCATAGAATCAAGCAACCCATTTGTTGATTTTGCACCTATTACCAAAATGATTATATTGATTACTTAAAATTGTAAAAATTTTATATATTAAATATTTTTTTTTTAATAAATGATATTTTAAATTTTAATTAAAAAAATTATCAAAAATCTTGGCCGTTTCAAATAATGTGTTGATTGATTTTGATAATTTCCAACAACAATTTCACAAGTTTAAATTATTTTATTTTAAACGAAATAATTTTTTGTTATTTGATTATTATTTTAATTAAAAATTTATTTCAAAACAACTAAAATGTAAATTAAATCAAAATTATATTTTTAATTTTCGTTCAACAAAAAAAATAATTGATTCAATTATTACATTAATTAAGTTTAAGTACTTTTTAAATAATTTTTTTAATTGTTAAAAAACTACTAATAATTTTTTCTGTGCTGTAAGTTGTGCGTACACGAAAATCGTACACAGAAAAAATTATTAGTAATTTTTTATCAATTAAAAAAATTATTTAAAAAGTATTTAAACTTAATTAATGTAATAATTGAATCAATTATTTTGTTTTGTTGAACGAATATTAAAAATATAATTTTGATTTAATTAACATTTTAGTTGTTTTGAAATTAATTTTGAATTAAAATAATAATCAAATATCAAAAAATTATTTCATTTAAAATAAAATAATTTTAACTTGTGTAATTGTTGTTGGAAATGTCAAAATCAATCAACACATTGTTTGATACGGCAAAGTTTTTTTGATCATTTTTTTAATTAAAATTAAAAATATCATTTATTGAAAAAAAAATCTTCAAAATATAAAATTTTTACAATTTTTAGTAATCAATATAATCATTTTGGTAATAGGTGCAAAATAAACAAATGGATTGCTTGATTCTATGAATTTGGTATAAAATTGGTGATTAGAGAAAATTTTTAATTTTTTCTGTGTATGCATATTTATAAGAATTTAATGCGTTTAAGAAAAAAAAAAAAGATTTGGTGTTTATCCTTTAAATCAAGCGAGGCGACATTACGGCGAATTTAACCATTTAAATACAAATCTACGCAAATTTCTACACAGATTTTGGCAATACTGCCGAATGCCTGTGAAAATCTTTGATTTGCTCTTGGAAAAAGTTAATCAGATCTGTCTTGCCATAATTCACTTTTGCCGTGTTTATTTTTTGCCGCTCAGAAAACAACATAAAATTAGAACAAGTTTTATTCTTGAGCGGCGGCATTTAGCCGCTCACATGCCGCTCATTGCGTGGCCACATCAGAAGTATTTCATATGTTTTTATTTTTTACCGCTGACAGGACTGTCGCTCGCAGCTCATTGCTTGGCCAAGACCTTAAGCTTGTGGATGGTTTTTGGCTTATTGGCACACAACTTACCGTAGGAATGCAATTTCACCGTATGAACGTAGTAGCGTACGACGAAGATACGTTGTCAAATTAAAACGTATAACTTTTTATACAAAGGCACGCAATAGCTTGCGTATATGTTAAAGCGTATCAACGTCGTACGTCGCAATAGATTAAATTCTATTTCATAGGCCGGTTACGACCGTATTGTTCTAGAAAATAAAAAATTTTTTTTTTTTTTTTTTTCTCATTATTTATTTATTGAATCTTCATATATTAAATATGAACTAACAATAATTAATCAAATCTTAACCTAATACGTTATTTTTTGTCCTGCCAGTGCCAGACAAAAATTTTCTTCATCGCCGGTTCTGTTCACTTTTATAGTGTTTATCGCTCATCTAATTGGATAAGTGCTGCAGTGTCTCTTCTTCTTAAGCGAGTGTGGCCGCTATCATTTAAAATATTTCGTGCTAGTGGGTTCGGGTGCGATTCGAGCCTTTTTAAGTATTTTACTGCATATTTCGTAATCATAGTTTTAACTAATGGAACATTAAGATCCTTGTGAATATTTGAGTTTTTAACATACCAAGGGGCAGCTGTGATTATTCGAAGTAGTTTATTTTGGCGCCTTTGAATTTTTTCGATATTTTCGTGTTTTCAAATTGAATATTTGATAACAAAATAAAATGATAAAAAACCAATAATATGAATAAATTTGGAAATTTTGAATATTATTATCAAAAGAAAAAAAAAAGAAAAATGTGGGGATCCCCAAGGTAGTCATAAAGATGTTAAGTCATGTGTCTTAAAATAATTATAAGAAAGATATATGGCTACACAACAGTATTTTATTTAAACCATAATAAGATCATCTTGTTGAAACCGCAATTCTGGATTGTTCACTAGCTTTGGTCCAAAAAAAACTTATAACCATTTCCTCGCTCTGAATGCCATTCACATTAAATTCAACTTTTTCGTCGTTTTTGGGAAAATATATATCCATCTAAGTATAGTGAAATGAAAATGGGCCTTATCGCTCATTATTTGATCTTTGCATCTGATTAATCGAATAAAACTGGAAAACTTTGGGTTTTTGCTCTGTGTTGTGTCTTTCCGTTATAACTTGTCCAAAATTTTCAAAGTTAACTCAGAAAAAAATATATGGATTTATAATATCATAACGTTACTTATGCGACATCATGTACAAGAACAAAAGTGGCTTGACTTATTCCAAACTACTTTTTAATTTATTTAATAATTTAATTGGCTGGGTGTTCGTTTTTTTTTAAATCTGTCCATTGCGAAATAAAATATTCAATAAGGCCGGGTTTTTGGGATGTGGATTAAGTTAAATCTTAGTTTAACGTTGTCTGAAACTCGAATTTTTCCGGCAAATGTGATTTTTTTATTATTTCGCTAAAGACCAATATTTTAAGCAAAACTAAGCTATTCCGTCAATATATTGTATACAACCTTGGTAATGGCGGCACAAATCTGTTTTCAGATTAACCAAACCTAGATTAACTTAGATCTAAAAACGCAGCCTAAGAACTGAATTAAAACTGAATTTTTGAACTTTTTTTTTTTTTTTTTTTTTTTTTTTTTATTTATTTATTTATTTAAAATATTTTGATTACAAAAAAAAATTTTCATGATAGTCCCGCGAAGCTATGAGCTTGTCTGCAGGAGATAATGCATAATAATAATTTTTATAATCTATGTATATTAAAAATAAAAAATTTTTAATTTTTTTATGCTTAAGCTAATTATTTGATATATAATAATAACTTCATTGCAAATTTATTAAATGGTTTTTGATGAGTTTATTTCTTTTAAGTTCATTTTTGATATTTATTATATTAGTTGGTATTTTATTGAATACTGTTGGCAATATCACTGGGAGGGTACTTCTTCCATACTCATTAATGTATCTATCGACCTTGTAACGTCCGTGTGCACGTCTTCTAGTATTTTGGGCATGATCGATTGGCTTAAGAAATCTTGTGTCGTTGTAGAATTCTTTTGTTAATGTGGTGTAATATATGTTTTTCACGTTTAAGAGATGTAGGGATTTAGCACCGTTGAATGTTTTATTGTTTGTGTGGTGCATTGCGGGTTGTGAAGCTATGGAATTTAACATGTTGATGTTTGTTATTTGCTGAACTACGTTATTATTTGCCTGGTGTTTTTTTTTCCACAATATTTTTAATATTTTGTCTTGAGTTTTTTGTAAGGTGCTGCTGTACTTAACATTTCCCCACGCTGCAATACCGTGTCTGATGTATGATTCAGCTAGTGCGTAGTAGGCTTGTAAAAGTACACTATACGTAGCGCAGTTGCTCAAGTGATAAAGCATGTACGATGCTTTTCGAAGCTTTATTTGTAGTTGTTCTATGTGTTTCTTCCATTTATAATTTTCATCAACGTATACTCCAAGATATTTATAAACTGGTACTTTTTCTATAATAGTTGAACATGTATCCATTAGATTTGTGCTGCTGATGTTTAATTTATGTATACATTCTGTAGTATGGTATTTTAGTTCAACTGTTGAATTTGTAAAATGAGGCGGCTTAATGTGCATTATTTTTGTTTTACTAGCGTTTATGATAAGTCCGTTGTCGTGGCTCCATTTTGTTGCAATATCTAATTGCTTTTGCATTAAATCTTTTGCTTTTGATAAATTTGTGTCTGCAACTACTATGGCGGTGTCGTCTGCATAAGCGAAGGTTTTGCCTTCTTTAATAACTTTCAGCATGTCATTCGCATAAATAATATATATTAACGGTCCCAGCTTAGATCCTTGTGGAACTCCGTACTCGTATGTTATTTTGTTACTTGTTCTGTTATTAATTTTTACGCGATACGCTCTACATTCTAAGTAACTTGTGAACCATTTAAGTATGCTACCTCTTATGCCGTTTTTTTCAAGTTTTTCTATTATTTTGGTGTGTGACAACGTGTCAAACGCTTTGCTGAAGTCGATGTACAGCACTAGTACATGCATTTTTTTACTCAAACATCCGTTTATATATGTTGAGAAATTCCCCAAGAGCTTATTAATATTTTTACCCTTTTGGAAGCCATACTGGTATTCGTGAATAATTTTATATTTTTGCAGAAAATTTCTTATCCTTTTCACTACTACTTCTTCTAATATTTTATCCACTACCGATAATATAGCTATTGGCCTGTAGTTATTGAAGTCCGTTTTATTACCGCTTTTATATACCGGTCTTATTAAGGAGGTTTTTAGCAATTCTGGTACAACACCATTTTCCAAGCTAGAGTAAATTAGTTTAGTGATTATTGGTGTTAGAGCATTTGCGTTCATTTTGAGGTCTTTTGGACGTATACCATCTATCCCTGCTCCTTTGTTTATGTTTAGTGTGTTAATGATACTATATATTTCATCTTCACTTGGGTAATCCATATAAATTGTGTTTTGGGTTGAGATTTGTGTAATGTTTAGTGTTTTAATATTGCATGAGTGTATTATTTTTTTTACATTTTTACTTAAATTTGTTGCAAAATTGTTCAATACATTATCTATATTATCTGTTTTAAAATTTTTTATTACGACACTGTCAATGTTTGTCCTAGTTTTTCCAATTATCTCATTTAAGAGCTGCCATGTCGCGCGGATATCGTTTCTGTTTTCAATAAATTTTTTTTTAAAATAGTTGTTTTTATAATATATTATTATTTTGTTCACAGTATTTCTAAACTTTTTGTATTCTTCTTCGTATCTTTTATTTCTATGATTATTACGCCATTTTTTAAAAAGTTTATCCCTAATATCACAATATTTAACTATTTCATCGTTTATCCATGGGTTAATTGATCTCTTTACACTTGTTTTGTTAATTGTTAGTGAGTTTTTGTATATTTCATTCAAGGTTTCATGTAATTTATTGTAGAGATTATTTGTATTAGATGTTTGATTCATAATTGCACTCCAATTCGTTTCTTGTATTTTTTTATTTATTTTGAAATTATTAAACTTTGGCCCCTGTCTAGATATGTTTTCCTTTACCTGACTGTTTTTTTCTTTGTTAACACAACAAAAGAGCGAATAGTGATCCGATATTGTTGTCATCACTATTGATGTTTGTGCTTGTGTTGCTGTTGTTTCATTAAGGGCATAATAAACCACACAAAATGTTTGGCAAACACACACATGGTTTCCGTTTGGGGTTTGCGAATAAACAACACAAATATACTCCGTACAAACAGAAATTTTCATTTTTGTTTTGTTTTTAATGAATGCATATGCCAATAGTGCTGCGGCAACTTTGTTACTTTTTGCTTAAAACGGAGAAAAAATTAAAAAATAAAGGCAAAAAATTTAATGTAAAAAGTGATTTAAACAACGAGCTGTTTTGTGGCAAGCAATACTACTAAAAAAATATAATTGAATGTTAAAAATTAATTGAATTGAATATATTTAAAATTAGACGCCACAAAAAGTTTGACAAATATCCAACATGTCTGCCAAATATTAAATATTTTTAATATTTCCGCAAACATTGCTTCAAATGTTTGTCCAAACAGCAAACACCCCAATTAACAACACAAAATGTTTGTACAAACGTAAAATTTTGACATGTTTGCCAAACCATTTGTGAGGTTTATTATGCCCTTTAGTTTTTAAAAAGAGATGGTCAATGCATGTTCTTGTGTTTCTCTTTATATCTTCGCGTGTACATTCGTTTACCATACATTTTAAACCATTACATGTTGTCATATTAAGATATGTTGTTGTTGTGCTGTTTTCTTTTAAGATATCAATATTTATATCTCCCACTAATATTATCTCTTGTTTTTTTTTTAATTTTATTTATTATCGTATCTAGTTCACTCATAAACAAGGAAACTCTTTCATGTGGGGGACGATAGATGGAAAGAAGAGATGTAATTTTGTTATTGATATTAACGTCTATTTGAATCGTTTCAAATGATATTGTGTTTAAGGAGATTTTACTAAATGTGAGGCTTTCTGCTATATATACTGCAATTCCTCCACCTTTGCCTTCTCTGTTAAAGAATACAGAGTTGAAGCCTTGTATACTGTAAAAGGGGGTTTCACTGTCCAATATATTTGTTTCAACTAAGACGATGAATTTTATTCTGCTTATTATATTATTAATTGCCACTAGGAAGGATGAGAAATTTAATCTGAGGGAGCGTATGTTCATATATATTAATGATATGGGATAACTTAAGGATTCTTTATTTATCTCATTGAAATTACTAAATGTTTGTTTTTGGTTTTTATTCATTTTTTGTTTGTTTTTGATTTTTTTTTTTTTTTTTTTTTTTTTTTTTGTATATATCTATGCAGAATATTAATTAGTTTATTAACTCAATATCAGAAGTGTTATTGATAGTAAATAGTGGGGCATTTTCGTTTTTACGGGCAAATATATTTCCATTTCGGACCCAAAGAAATTTCCATTTTGCTTCCTTGGCCTTGGTTTTTGCTAGCCATAAAAGGCGTCGGTTACTAAATGTAAGTTGGTCGTTTATGTATATAAAGTTGTTATTGTCCCCACTATCATCATTATTGTTTACAATTTTTGATTCTACTCTATGTTTATTTATTTTGCCCATTAATTCATTCTTTTTACCAAACGAGGTGAATTCCACTATTATTTTTTCTTTTTGTTTTTTTAAGCGATATGCTTTATTAATGTCTCTTTCATTTATTTCTACATTAAGGGATGTGCCAATTGTTTTGATGACTTCGACAGCAGAGAGCTCTGTATTTGTTATATTTTTTATTTCAATGTTTTGATTTATCATTTTCTGCTCCAGTTTGTTTATGCGTGCATCCAATATGTCTATTTGTTGATCCCTTTTCTTGTCTTTCTCATTGAGTTCTTTTACTTGAGAACTAGAACTGCACTAGAACAAAACTAGAACTAATCTAGAACTGAACTAGAACTGAACTGGATCTGAACTAGAACTGAACTAGAACTGAACTAGAACTGAACTAGAACTGAACTAGAACTGAACTAGAACTGAACTAGAACTGAACTTACACTGAACTTAAACTAGAACTGAACTAGAACTGAACTAGAACTGAACTAGAACTGAACTAGAACTAAATTAGAACTGAACTAGAATCGAACTAGAACTGAACTAGAACTCAACTAGAACTAAACTAGAACATAACTTGAACTGAACTAGAACTGAACTAGAACTGAACTAGAACTGAACTAGAACTGAACTAGAACTGAACTAGAACTGAACTAGAACTGAACTAGAACTGAACTAGAACTGAACTAGAACTTAACTAGAACTGAACTTGAACTGAACTAGAACTGAACTAGAACTGAACTAGAACTAAACTAGAACTGAACTAGAACTGAACTAGAACTGAACTAGAACTAAATTAGAACTAAACTAAAACTTAACTAGAACTAAACTAGAACTGAACTAGAACTAGAACTGAGCTAGAACTGAACTAGAACTGAACTGGGACTGAACTAGAACAGTACTGAAATTCCGTAACTTTTTATAGACAAAAAATTGTCGTTAAGTAGTCAAAATTCGTTAGCTAACGAAAGTTGTCGTTAAGAGCTATTCTGTAATGAAATTTTAACAATTTTTATCGGCAAAAAATGTCGGTAGCTAACGACACAAAAAAAGTTCTTGTTTAATAATAACGACAATAAATGTACTGTTAACAGATTAAAAATATAGAGTAAAGTAGCCAATTTTTAACACGAAAAAGGTAAGACAGTATAGTCGATCAAGTCCGACTCTACATTGCAGTATTTGGGCGATCATGTTTCCGCCAAAAAGAGTATGTTGTGAGGTTATTATTCACATAATACATTTTTGTGCCAAATATTATCTTAGTATCTACCATTATTAGTGTATTCCTATGGGAGCTGTGGTCAAATATGGACCGATTCTAAAAAAATTTGTTCTAATGATTACTGTAGGTTGCGACAAAATATTTCTGGATCTTATTCAACTCAAATGTCTATAAAACAAGATGGCTATTAATAGGCACAAAACCCTATTCCGGAAAGAAGTTTTCATGTGGGCTATAAAAATTAAATAACTGCTTCTCACCATTATAAAAATGCTTCGACCTTGTGACAATAAACGCATATGTGCCAAATTTTATAAAATTATTTTTAAAACTGCGACCTGTAATTTGCACACAAGGTTATCTTGGACAGACAACCAGCCATCCTGATAGAAGGACGGGCTTAATTAAATGGATTCTGACATTGATTCTGACATTGATTCTGAGTCAATCGGTATACTAAAAGGCAGGCCCAGAACCTTTATTTAAATGTGTTACACACATTCGTACAAACACATAATATACTTTTCACATACAGTAGTGCTGGTATGGAAAGTAAGAGCAGAATGTTGTGCTAGAGTGGCTCAGTCATCTGGAAATTTTTCCCTATGTATAAAAGAATTTAAAACCAACATATTTGTTTAGAAATATAATCAATATTTACACGTTTTCATTCATGTTTTGTTAAAATAAATGCAATAAAGCAAATTTATTTTGTATTTTTTTATTAATTTTAAAAAATTTTTACTTTGACGTTCTTATATTTTTACCGATATTTGTCGTCAATATTTCTAAACAAAAATTTTTGTTTATTTAAAATACAGAATAACAAATTCGTTAAAGTAACCGAGATTTCTCGTTAATTAACGATATCGGTAGTTAAATTCAAAAAGTTACAGAATTGAGGTACTGAACTAGAACTAAACGTTAACAACAACCAACAAGTAAACACATACTTCACAAGAATAAAGGCTCAGTTAGGCGAACGTTGCTGTACCCGTAATGTAACGCACCGTACTGAAAGCACGTTGGTGCACTTATAGAACGTTTAAAAACGTGTCATATGTTTTCCCATACATAAACAAAAAGCAATAGTATACATAAAACAAAACAAACTGTGAAGAGAATCAAAAATTTTCAAATGGTGACCGTTGTGCAGAAAAGGTACCACGTGATTTAAATGGTATTAAAACAGTATTTTGTGTATGTAAAAAATGTTAATAATTTAATATTTATATTATATATTTACAATAAATAAATTTGTATTTTAGCATACATTTTTAGCATACATATATTGTAAATATGCATACACCAAACAAGGTTTTGATACCATTTAAAGTCTTTTATATGTTTCCCTTTTTCATTGTATGTGTATATGCATTTGTTTATTTTAAACATCTAAACATATGTATGTATATTTGTATATTTGGAAATATGTTGTATTGTTAGTTGTTTTGTCGCAATTCCATAGATATACTAAAAAAAGTACCAAAAAAAAAGAGCAAAATTACCCGCAATCAATGTAACATACAAGCCGCCCATCACTGTCTTACCAATGTCACGTAACAACGGCATGAAACTCTATTTTATACAGATTGGTACGTTGCAACTACGGTACATTGCATTTCGGTAAGCTTTTGTAGTGGTTTGCATATAACAAAAAGCGAACAGCTGATTGATACAGTACAGATACAGCACAGCAACGTTCGCCTAACTGAGCCTAAAGTAACTCAAACAACGTTAATACCAACAACAATACAACAAACACTAGCATTACCAACAACAATCTACAAGTAAACACAAACAACACAAGAACCCAAAATATGAACAACACAACTAACATCAGCACCAACCAGCTAAGCAACACAAATACCACAAGTACTCGTCATTTGAACACCGGCAACATTGCAAAAGATCTAAAAGTTCTAACTGTGAAAAGTTTATTTTATTCTACTCTGGCAAATGAATTCTTCAACAACAAAGATTATTTGCATGAAATAGATCATGCATACAACACAAGACGTCGGGCGCAAAAACGATATAAGATTGAGAGATTCCATAATGATTATGGAAGGAATACCCTCAGAGTTACTCTACCTTCAATACTCAATAAACTACCAACAAACATATTAAATACTAAAAACAAACACATAAGAAAAAAACTCATCAAAAACTTTTTTATAAGTTCGCAATGAACACATAGAATAATTTGTTAGTCCTTTATACAACTACATACTTATATTTAATATTTATTTTAATATATAGTTTATTCAACTAGTTTCATTTTTTTCCTGCTGACAAGCCACTGGCTTAGCGGGGTTAGAATTAAAAACGTTGTAAAATTATATAACATTATCAATAAATGAATTTTGAATTTTGAAAAAAAAAAAACTAGAACTGAACTTGAACTGAACCTGAACTGAACTAGAACTGAACTAGAACTGAACTAAAACTGAACTAGAACTGAACTAGAACTGAACTAGAACTGAACTAGAACTGAACTAGAACTGAACTAGAACTGAACTAGAACTGAACTAGAACCGAACTAGAACTTAACTAGAACTGAACTTGAACTCGGACTAAAATTTCTTTGAATTAAAAGAAATACACACCTGTTTACAGTCTACACTTTAAAGCATTTATTAAAAAGAAAAACATTTAAGAGGCAAAACCAGTCAAGCACTCAATTTTAGTCAATAACATAAATTTTCACTTTAGTGTTGTATAAAAATCTTTTTTTTTTTTTTTTGCTCAGAATAAGTTTAAACACAAATGTTGCAAAAACCGAAACAACAATATGAGACTTAAGGAATAAAAAATAAAAAAAAATATTGGTTGACTTTCTTGTACAGTAATCCCTTAAGCTTATTTAACAACAGTAAAAATAAAATAATATTTTTCCTTGTGTTCTTAAACGTAAGTTTAAGTTTGCCAGAAACTTTACGGATTTCTCAAACTTAATCTACTACGAAGTCTATTCAAGAATGACTGGGGTATATTTTTTACATTAAAAGCTCAGGTTAGTTGTGGTTAGGCGCAAAATAGAAAGGACACTTTAAAGAGCAATAAAATATATTTAGCTAGACCTGTGCGTTACATTGATCAAATTCTTTAGGTTTTCTCCAATCTTTGGGTAAGTTTCGCTTTTACAAATTCTTCGTTTTCATTATTGTTTTAAGTTCTCTGTAGGGTTGCTATTCTGGAATAATTGCTCCGAATAATATTTTATGAATGCGCAAAAAATTTCAATATTTTTGTCATACTCTTCAGCGGCTATAAAAATATTATATGTGAACTAAAAATAATTAATCAAATCTGTTTCTAATACGTTATTTATGTTCTGTCAGCGCTGCACGAAAATGTTTCCCAGTTTTACACAAGAAGGCATTTCTTAATATATTTCATTAAAATTTTATATGAAGGTTGGCTCTTAAGCTTAAATTGTTTTTGCTATAAAACCGTAACGGTATCTTATGTAACCATGACGTTTAAGGAGATGATGCAAATGTTGCCAATTATTTTTTTTATTGAAAACAAAAAACGAAAATTTAAAGTGATGTCGCTAAAGCTATGTTTGCGGTAAGGACTCGTTATTAGTGATGCTAACTTAGTGCTTTTGGCACTATTTATGGTGCTTTTTGATGCCTCAAAACGCCAAAATTTTATCCATAGTGCCAAACTAAAAAAAAGCACTAACTTGGTGCCTTTTAAATTTTTCGTTAGTGCCTTTAGTGCTTTTTACAACTTTTATTTTTTTTCTACCATTTTTTAAAACTACGATTATATAGAGGATGATTTAGTTGAACTTTGCTATTTGGGGTATAATTTTGAGAAGGCTTGTAAAGATTTTAAATAATCAAATCATAAAAAAGTGATAAAAGAAAGTTACATTCGTTTAACCAAAAACTTTATTTACGAGGTTTGAGCTAGGCCTCCTAGAAATTTGAAAATTTTACGAAACGTTGAACTTTTTAGCGTTGACAACATGTTTAGTAATCGTTATAAAGACGATGTATTTTGGTAAACATTTTGTAGACACTGTTTCAAAAATAGAATATGTCTTGGAAAATATTAGGAATTGTTAAAAAACATGCAGTCGGAAACCGTGCAAAAAAACGCAAAGACTTTAAAAACAAATAAAGAGCCGTAGCTTGGTATATGCAAAGTGTTAAATAAATTAAAAACAGCTGACAGAAAATACTTTTATAACGAGCGTTGTGTTACCTGTAATTTTTCATGCGCTTTAGTTTTCCATGTGTTATGCACTTTTTTTTTAATTTATGCAGTCCTTAAGTTTTATAAACAATGGTCGGCCATTGCAAATTTTCGGAAATTGCAACAGGCCAGATTTTCTAGAGTTACTGTTGACCAATTTAAACTCCAAATGATTTGGATGATATTATTTTTATTGAACATAATAATAATACATTTAAAAAGGTTTATACAAATGTTAATATATTTATTATTTAATCTTAAATGCAAATGGTCCCCATCAACGCGGTCGCCTTCTTTTAAATTTTGGAGGTATATAATATTCGGAACAGCCGAATGCAGCTTGTTTTGTGTTTCATTAAATTGTAAAAATGGCTTAGTGCTCTTTTACGCTTTTTTTTTTGCTCGAAATAGTGCTTTTTTTAAATTTTAAAGTGCTTTTTGCTCTCAAAAAGTTGGCATCACTGCTCGTTATGTAGGTGTTAAGCGCTCTTCTAATCGGATGAATTCTCTTCTTCTTAAGCAAGTGTGGCCGCCATTATTTAAAATATTTCGAGCTAGTGGATTTGGATGCTATTCGAGCCTTTTTAAATATTTTACTGCATATTTCGTAATCATAGTCGTAACTAAAGGCACATTTTGAATATTTGAGTTTTTAACATACCAGGGAGCGCTGTGATTATTCAAGGAGGCGCCAAAATGCCTTTGAATTTTTTTCGATATTACAGAACGAGGTAGTGTCCGTAACTGAATACCGTAGCACCAGATTGGCTTAAGAAAAGTTTGCAATCTAGACTAAGAATTTCTTCCAATAAGTCAATTAATTTGAATTGCTTTTGAGTTAATATTGCTTATCTATCTGA
This sequence comes from Pollenia angustigena, assembly GCA_930367215.1. Classification (NCBI taxonomy): domain Eukaryota; kingdom Metazoa; phylum Arthropoda; class Insecta; order Diptera; family Polleniidae; genus Pollenia; species Pollenia angustigena. The sequence continues at coordinate 225,222,738 of OV884059.1, forward strand.
ATGTATACCGATGTATTTTACATGCGAGTGTTGCGGTATTATTCTATTATTGATTTAAATAGGTGGCATGTTTTCCGACGAATGTGTGAATGTTATATGTACGCATTTTTGCTCATTGACCTTTATCCTCCATTGTATTAATCACTTTTCCAGTTCAAGTATATGATCCTGCAAGTAACGAGAAACTTCATGGTAGTTTTCGTGTACGAAAAGCAGTATTATCCGCAAAGTTGAAGTTGTTTGATGGCATTGCCGAAGTATAAATTAAGTAAAATCGAGGGCCCAGGATGCTGGCTTGTGGGACTCCAGCGTCAATTGGCTTAGGAGAACTAAAAATTGCCTTCTTTAATAATAAATTTACGACTGACTTAGTAGCTTTCTAAGAGCTTGTGTGTGTTTGCTGGTAAGCTTAGCTTAAATTTAGGTAAAAACCTTTATGCCAGGGTTTATCAAAAGCTTCGAAACATCGATAAAGAGTGCCAAACAATATTTTTTTCTTCAAAGGCTTTTCTTATGATATTTTGCGAAGATATTTGTTATTTGTTGCATTTATTTGTCTGATCTAAAAGAATTAAAAAGCCGTATAAAAATATGTTATCCAGTTTTACAACTCCACCTGACCTTAAACACTGAATAAACTTTACAATTCCCTTTCGAGAATAACTTTCTTCATTCATCCTTTTTTTTATAGATTATAAAGGAATTGAATTACTATAGCATCATTTTTACTTTCATTTATGTATTAACAATGTCGCTTTCTGTTTTTTTATGTAAAGTTCTAAATAAAAAAGGCAGATATTTAAAAGAATTCTTTCTATAAAATTGGTTTATTGTTTTATTTATAGTTTTGTGGCCTTTTGCAAAGAAATTAATGTGGACCGTAAAACCGGTTTTAACAAATACTTCAAATTCACATTAGCCCAATTCACAATCTTGTGCAAATGGTCTTGCATCGTAGCATTTGCAAAATGGAATAGTAAATACCATAGCATACTTTTGGGATTATGGTTAAAACCATAACTATAGATCGTAGCATTTGCAAAATGGTATAGTATATTTTTACTCTACACCAACAAAATATACAGCAATGCACTTGCTACTCTTTTGCAAATATGCAACGCCTAAAACCAATAGTTTATATTTACTCGAGTTAATTGCAAAACGACAGCTAACACTCAGTGAACCAAGCCGATCTGAAAAATGTTATAGTATTTACTATAATCCCAAAAGTATACTACAGTATTCACTATACCATTTTGCAAATGCTACGATGCAAGACCATTTGCACAAGATTGTAAATTGGGCTATTAATTTTTTTCAATGACTTTTCCAACAGCATTTTATTTGGTGGCTCAAACTGTTTTGTATTTACTAGATAACGTGCCTGATCCTGATTGTCATATTGTTTTGCTTTTGACAATTTTTTTTTATCATCTAATCTGTCTATTTAAAGAGCGCAAATTTTATACAACATGTACTATATGGAATTTGATCTGTTGGTAGATAGTTAGCAAGAAATATTGTTCGGTCGCTTGAACGACAACGCAGTTGCCAATGTAATTACCAATAACTCTTCCTTCGAATCAATGGCGGTTAATGTTAAACGGTATTGCCGTAAAGAAAAAAACTATTACTATTCCTCAGCGGAAAGCAATACAGAAGTATAATCATGTTGTGGAGGGTGTCAAATTTCAGAACAATGGCCTCTTTTACAATATACCAATGCCAGAAACAAATCTCAGATATTACAACTCTACAAATGCCTTTAACAACGCTAACAATACTAATCAACAACTTTCATTATGTTTTGATTTCATACATGTTACCCAGGATGATGTTCTTAAATCCATGCTAAGTATTAAATCTGACTCTTTGGGAAATGATGAGGTTCATCCGAAATTTATTAAATTGATAGTTACATATATACTACAACATATAACACATTTGATTAACACAATAATTACAACATCTACTTTCCCATCAATGTGGAAACAAGCAAAGATTATACCTGTTCCTAAACCTGATAAAAATTACCGGCCAATTGCGATTTTACCCTATTTGTCTAAAGTATTTGAAAGGTTGATACATACGCAGATGACTCGATTTTTGTATGAAAATGCTCTGCTCTCTGAGAGACAATCTGGTTTTAGACCTAGACACAGCTGTATTTCTACTCTCATCGATGTTTCAGAGGAAATACGGTCAAAACTTGATAACAATATGATATCTTTTTTGGTTTTGCTTGACCATTCTAAGGCGTTTGATACCGTCGAACACACAATACTTTGCCAAAAACTGAAATACATGTGCCATTTTTCAAACACAGCTGTAAAGTTACTTGCTTCATATCTATGTGATAGAAGCCAATTCGTTTCTTTTGGTTCTAATAAATCAAACAGCTGCTTAATGACAAGAGGTGTTCCACAGGGCTCGATACTTGGCCCACTATTATATTCAATATACTCCAATGACTTGCCGTCTAGACTCAACTACTGTGGTATACAGATGTATGCAGATGATGTTCAGCTTTACATCAGCTGTTCCCCATCAGGTATTATTGATTGTATCAGCAAATTAAATCACGATCTTGATAACGTATTAAGATGGGCGTCAGTGAATGGCCTTTGCCTCAATGCGAAAAAATCGAAGGCAATGCTTATAGGCAAAACAAAATTTTTACCGTCTAGCTTGCCGCCAATCCAAATTGGACATTCTACTATTGAAATCGTGAAAAGTGCCAAAAACCTTGGCGTTATTTTTAACAACGATCTCACCTGGTCAAATCATATAAATGCCATATGTGGAAAAACCTATGTTATGTTAAGAAATCTTTGGATGACACAGTATTTTACGCCAATTAATATCCGCATGCTACTCGCTAAGACATATCTACTACCCACTTTAATGTATGGATGTGAATTATTTTCCAGTTGCGATTCAATAAGCAAGAATAAGCTCAAAGTGACCTACAACAACATTGCCAGATATATATATGGACGTACAAGATATAGTAGTATAACTCAGTTTTCAAACCAAATCTATAATATATCTTTTGAAAATCTATTGAAATGCCGAACACTCATATTTTTTCATAAACTTATATTTAATAGACAACCTACTTATCTCTACAAAAGAAGAACATTTTCAAGATCGAATCGGGGCAATAGAATAAACTCCATAAGATACCGTAAGCAAATATCTGAAAGACACTTTCTCGTTAATGCCATCCGCCTCTGGAATGAACTTCCTCCTAATATACAGATAGTAAGCAATGCAAAGCACTTTAGATGCGAAATATTTACCCTCTTGGGTTAACGAAAAATCACATACATAACTAAAAATTTTATTGTTATAATTATTACTTTTCTTTTATATAAAAATCTGCAATTCATAACTACTTAATTTGTTTTTATATTGTTTTTAGTTTTAAGATAAACCTTTGTAAATTTTATAATCTAATGTGCCTTTATCTCCCCAGTACTATTAAATAAGATTAAGTCTTGTTGTACTGCTTATTTTTCAAATAACATAAATAAATAAAAAAAAGATATTTTGAAGCATTTTTGAAGGATCTGTCAACTTGTTGTGTTATTTTTTCTGGCGTAATCAGAAAAGAGTCAATACCTGTAATGCGAGTCTGTAATTAATTTTAACAATAGTTGTCATTGTTAAAAAAATTAACAAGCAAATTATTAATTTTGCTATTCTGTAACATTTTAAACGGTACTTGTTATCGTTAAGCCAGCTGTTTGTGTTAAGTAAACGATAACTTTTTTAGTGTTGTTTATTTAGTAATAATATTTAGTTAAAAGAAATAATATAACTTGAAAATGGCAATTAAATAATTTGCATTTAATTTAATAGTAAAATGTTTGGCTTATCTTCTTAAAAAAACAAAAAAACTAAAAAAAAATTCTGTTTAGTTTTAATAATTTTATGTGTTTTTTTTTATTCCTCTTTGTGTTTTTCGTTATTTTGCCATTTTTTTGACATTGTTGCCACTTGACGTTAATTTTTATCTATGTTGTTAACAACAATTTACAGAATCACATAATCGTTAGTGCAAACAACAAAACAGGTTGACAATTATAACAACTGTTCTTATTGTTAAAAGTTACAGAATCCCACTACTGAACTCGCCAGAGTTCAAAATTGACATACAAAGGTTTATTATAAAGGGAATAAACCGAAACACGTTGTATAAAGTAAAACTGGAACAATTTGAATTAAAATAAAACAAGTAAGAAAGTATAGTCGGTCAAGCCCGACCATATGATACCCTACACCACAGTATTTAAAAACACATCATGCTTATGTGCCCATATAAATATAGATTTATCTATGCTTATAAGCTTCATGAAAATTTTGAAAGTTTGTAAGATGCAGAAATTGCACCCTACCTCCCCTTGTGATCCTATTTTTGAAAAACTGTATTGCTAATGAGTCCATATAGATATGGATCTATCTATGTTTTAAATTTCATTAAAATCTGTTTGAGAGGCAAAAATTGCCCCTATCTCCCCTATTTTTTAAAAAATGCATACATTTTGTGTTCATATAGATATGGTTCTATCCAAGGCGAATTCAACAAGGTAAACTCTTTAGAACATCTGTTCGTCAGCTGTATTATCCGAGTTGTCAATAAATTGTATTTTTTAATTATTTTTGTTTTTCATTTAAAAAAAATTGTGATTGTGTTAATTTGTGAAATTTTATGACAATAAAATTAATTGTGGCTTAATTCTAGTTAACCAACGCAGTTCCAAGTAAAAAAACAAAGGGGAATAGAAAATAAAAAAATAGCAAGAAAAAAAATAAAATGGCACAATTCTCGGAAACGCTTAGTTTCCAAATCATAGATCTCTTAAGTCTTCATATAAATTTGCGGTTTCCCACTACATATCTGAACGTATATAGCTAATATTGGTATAATTTAAGAGCTTTTATTTAAAAATTCTTAATCCATAAAGGAGCGGCGATGAGTTTGCGAAAATATTATAGTAAGCATATCAATTGCTATGCGAAGAACCTTTATTTTGCAAAGTCGGTGTTTGTTATACCATAGAAGAGAAAATCCTTGCCCAACCGAAGGCCGGCTATGTGGAGAAGGTTTATTAAGCGAAGCTGGGGTTTATTTGATTAAATTTTTGATTCCTAGTGCACTTCCGTGACGTTTTGATAAACATTTTTGTAAAAACTGTATTAGGAGGTAAAGAGTTAAAAAGTTTACAATAAATTTTACATTTTCAGAAAGCTTTCAAAAGACACTAATAATGGCCACATACGTTTACAAATGTAGTGGAAAATCGCAAATTCATATGAAAACTTCTGAAGTCCATTACTCTGAAACTATGCGTTTTGTAGAATTTTACCATGAAATTTGTTCTTCTTATTTTGCAATTTTCTATTCCTCTATGTCCTTTTTTGTTGGAGCTGCGTTGGAAAGCTACATTTGTTTCTAATTTTTATGCATATGCTGGGTCCTTGAGCAATTTTTAGTCTATTTAGCCATGTCCGACTGTTCAAAACACTCTCACTTTCGAAAAAAATCAAAATAAAAGAAAAATTTTGGTGTAAAATTCTTTCCACTTCTCCTAAGCATTTCTGAATTGAGCTCCAACACAATTGGTTTAGTTGGAAACGCGTCAAAAAACCCAATGTGAAACATCGTGCCTTAAAAGTTTATACACACTTTGATTAAAAAAAACTAATATAAATGCATGGCAGAATGCACCCTTAACATTAAATCTTCAAAAACACAGAATACATTAAATTTTGTTTAGATCGGTTCATAAACACACAACTTTAAATATAAAAAAATCAATAAAAAATTTTATTGTTAACATTTTATTCACACTTTTTGTAAACAACTATTTTGACAACTCTGATATGTTACACTAACAAAATGCCTGTTATTTTTGTTAGAGTTGTAATTGTTGTAGCGACGAGTTTACCTTGTTGAATTCGCCTTGGTTCTATCTATGTTTTAAATTTCATTGAAATCGGTTTGATAGTTTCTGAGAGGAAGAAATTTCCCCTTATCTTCCCTCGTGTTCCTACGATTCGGCTCATTTTCAATAGGCTTGGTCATTGTGCCAATAAGAACCTATGACCCAAATTTCATAAATTTTACTCTAAAATTGCGACCTGTACTTTGCGCACAAGGTTACATGGACAGCCAGCCAGCCAGCCAGCCTGCCAGCTAGCCGGACAGACATCGTTAGTTCGCCTCAGAAAGTTATTCTAAGACGATCGGCATACTTTAAGGTGGGTCTAACACCAATATTTTAAGGCGTTACACACATCAGCACAAATGCATAATATGCATATTAAGTGGGGAACAGAATAGTCGCTGTAGTACAACGTAACGAATAGCGCTGCAAGTTGTCAAAAGTAAAAACGGCAGTTTCAAAGTACTGTCAACAGAATACGTAGTTGTAGTAGGTGTTGCAAATGAAGCTGAAGCACAAAATTCGAAATTCTGAACTTTGTCGCGCTACGAAGCATTCGTCAGTTTCAGCTACTACTACAACTGCATTATTCTGTTCCAGGCCTTATGGTTAAACCTAAAGAGAGATTTTTAATTTTTTTATTTGTTAATTTTATTCCTTTACATGCTGTTCAACCTATAAACATTTTTATACATTTTGTTAGTGTTTACCAAATAAACGATCCCATAATGAAGCTGGTAAAAAAGTTTGGTTAATGTTTATTATTTTAATTAAGAAGTATAAAAAGAGAGAAAAAAAATAAATATAAAGTAGGGAATAAATGAGGTTTTTAATATTTGCTTACCCTTAAATGAAAAAAAAACTAAAAAAATTTATTCTAAATGGGAAAGTACCCTGCAAATAATAGGACCAGTCCAAACACGCGTGTAAAGAGTAGTCCACAAGGGACCAGGACTAGTCCAAAAGTAACCCAAACGTATGGAAAAAACCTGGTATATTTTACATTAAGATGTCCTAGGAGAGGACCATATAACCCGCCTTTGGACTACTACTCCATGGTTTACTCAAGAGGATTAGTTTTGAAGTCGTTTGAAAACGAAAGAATGTCGTTAAAAAACGAAGACATGTCTCACTACAAACACTTTTAGCCAATGACATGGTCCATGCTTGCATTACATTGGACCAGCCCATGGAGTAGTCCTTTGTATCAAAATGGAACAGGTAGTCCACTTTTATTTGCAGGGTACAAGAGCACACCTACACTTGCAGTTCTGGTTCAATATTAAGAGAACTGTAGAAATTTAGATAAAAAATTTAAGATGCACAATGAGATGACTAGATAAAACACTTAAAAGTTTGAGTTTTATTAAAGAATTTTTTTATTTTCGTATGATAGTTACGCATATAAGTTTGGTATAAAATATTAAGGAATGACGATTTCGCCGTTAATTGGATCTAAAAACATTAAAACGTTTTTTAAGCCGTTAGGAACACATTGTGCAGAATTATATTATGAACCGAAACTTTGAATGCAGAAAAAATTTAAAATATTCTGTAACATAATAATTGCTAAAATATAAAATAATATCCTATGAGAGGTCCGGATGCTTAAAATGGATTAATCACAATTTAATGAACACATTGATCGCAAATAATTTTACATGCTGATTTCCCCTTCCCACTCACTTGAGTACAATTAGTAGACCCTCCACCACAATTAGTTATGAAGAGGGTATACTAATAATGTTGTCTTTTCTGACAATAATGTTCCATATATGCTACCATTCGTGCGAGTTTTTGTTCCATTCTAAAAATATATGCAAAAATGTGAGAAGTTGTCGTTTTCCTTTCTAAATATGTTGCAACAATAAATGGCAAATTTGTTCCATTTCTTACCCGCAGTTTTAACTGAGTGTGAGATAATACACTTTTTTGCATCTGCGTAAAGTACTTTTTTATGCAAGCAAGTATTTTTTTTCTTGCGTTTGCGGACAATTTGCGTTATATTGTGATGGATATAAAAACTTTTTGGTTTTCGTTTGTTTTACTTTAATTAAATAATTATATTTTTTTTGTCGCAAAATTTTTAACAACAGCTGACTTTAATTATTGAAAATCAGTGCTGTTAAGAATTGTAAGAATGTTTAAAATTGCTACAAGCGTGGTGAATATCGCTTTTAGTACAAACTTTGCATTCAATATTTAACACGCTAAATACACATTAGTGTTGAGTGTAAAACGTAGCTATTATTTTGTTCTATTGTAATTTAGAAAAATGTATCACTTTCTAAGGCTTCGTGCAACCTAACAAATATATTACACAACTATAATGCATCATTATTTTTTAGAAAAGAAAACACCATAAGTTTGTCATTCCGTGTGAAACTTTTTTATTATTCATCTCAGACCCCATAAAGTATATACAGTGCGCTCGCGGTAACGTGAACTAATTAAAACCTAGGGAGTTCATGTTAGCGAAATTGTTCACGTTAGCGATTGTCGAATTTCATAAAAAAATGTCTGTTTTACACCCTTGAACGTGAAATTTTTTCTGGTTATTTCCATTATTAAAATATAAATGTACATATTTATGTGTTTTATTATTATTTCCATTACTATAATAATATCTTATATATAAATACGGGAACAATTTTTTTGTGGTTGATTTCTAATATATTTTTTTTCTAAATTTTTTGAATAAAAGTGTTTGAAAAGCGTTTTAATTTATCTTACAGACATACGTACAAAGTTGGGTCAATAGTCAATTTTAATCATTTTCTTAAAATGTGTACGTTTTTGTTGTATAACGCACAGGTATTCTCGAAAGTAAATGTCGAGTGGTCGAATTTCGAACACCGGGCGATCCTAGTAAAAATAAAATTATACATTAGAATTCATTACAAACCAAAATGAGATCACGAGAATATATCTATTGAATTAAAATTACATTGCAAATAAAATTACTCATAGCATTTAGGCATTAAAAAATCGTTTATCTTTTTCTGCTGATTTTTCTTTTCTAATAAGTAGTTGAAATACTGGCTTCTCCCTTAAGCGTCTAACTACACTCATGTCCCTTTGATCCACCATTGCATCTCCTGCCCATTGCAATGCATTGTTTAAAATTTCAATTCAATGAAAAAGTTATTAATACCCTTTTACCTTTGGTAAAAGGTAAAAAAAATTGTTCACGTTATAGAGCTTTTTGAGTTTGTTCACGTTACAGAGTAGTCAATGTAAAAAAAATCTTGTTCAAGTTAGGCGGTGTTCACGTTAGACGGTGTTCAAGTTACCGCGAGTGCACTGTAAGTATATTCTGGGTCCTTAAGTAATTCTAAGTCGATTTAGCCATGTCCGTCTGTCTGTCCGTCTGTTGAAACCACTCTCACTTTCGAAAAACTCAAAAGAAATAAACAAACTTGGTGTCAAATTGCTTGTATCCTAAGCAGCTTGGGATTTAAATCCAGCAAAATCGGTTTAGTGGGACCAGAGCTATGAGTCAAAATGTGGAACCACCATCAAAAAACTAACATAAATGGTGGAATAATGCACGGAATTATATAAGATTTTGCAAAAATTCGTTTCATTCGACTGGAAATCACGCTGTCTAATTTCGTGAAGATCGGTCCATAATTTATCTTAGGCCCCATATAAACCCTATTCCCGGAAAACAGTTTAGTACGCATAAAACCATAATTTATAATGCTGTCATAACAAAATTTGGTATATCACAGTTTTGAAGGACTAGAAATAAGACTATAAAATTTTGTGAAGATCTGTCCATAATTTACCCTAGGCCCCATATAAACGCTACTACCGGAAAACAGCTTAGTACGCCTTAAATCATAGTTAATAATGCTATCACAGCAAATTTTGGCTTTTATAGGACTAGAAATAACACTTTGAAATTTCGTAAGGATCCCGGAAAACAGTTTAGTATGCCTAAAACCGTACAAATTAATCCTATCAGAATAAAATGTAATACTTCACAGTTTTATATGACTAGAAATCACACTGATAAATTTCGTGATGTTCGGTCCATAATTTACTAAAGACCAGAGCTAATATAAAGCCCACTCTGGTAAAATAATTAAATGCACCGAAACCGTAGCAGATATAGATATTGCGGTAAACTTTCTTCCAACTTAGCTTCATATGGCCAGAAAAAATGTTATGCAATTTTGTGATAAACGCTCCATAATAAACTTTTGATCCATTTTAAGCAGCCTTCTGAAATTCACTGCAAACGCTAAAACTAATATCACCGCCAGGGTTGTCAGATTTTTTTTTCACCTTCATCGCCAAATAGCATACTAAAAAACGCCAAAAATCGCCAAAAATTTATTTTCTTAAATTTTTGGTAAAAAAAATTCGCCAAATAAAACTTTTATATAAAAAAGAGCATACAAGTGTTTCCATATTTGGCCTTATTCTAGTACTCTGTGTTTATATTATAGTATACAATCGAACAAGGCTTAACATTTGCGTTTCTGACTTGAAGTCGTACAAAACGTGTTCAGTAAATCGCAATCGGAAGAAGTTTGGCGACTTCAAATTGCAATAGTTTTCTCAAGGGAACTAGAATTTTTGTAAGAAACTATGGCAGATCGCAAGCAGAACGCATGAGTTTCGGAACACCTTAAGAAATCTGGCGTTTTGTGATTTTAAATTGTGCAATTGTCATAAAAATACTGATTATCCTAAAATATAGAACTTATAAGATCAGTGAATTAAATTTTGCAAAAAGATTAATTTAATCAAGTTTGCAAGAGTAGAGTTTGATGCAAAAAAATCGGTTTTATAGGAGTGATTTTCTATGTGAATGTACACAGGGCTGGGCAGTATTTGAATTTTAAATACATGACGTGCAAGTATTTTGTATTTTAAATACATATCCAGCAGGTATTTTGTATTTTAAATTCATACAATAAATATAAGTACCCTGTAGGAAGTCAAACTCATTTTTAAGTAACTTCAAACTGGTGTTTTTATAACCACATCTAGTTGATAAAGTGACTTTTTTCCTTGTTGACGACTCATTATTTTAACATGGGCATGTCATAGGCAGTAGTCAATTGGCCATCTTTGCATGACTTTTTAATTAACGACATACTACTTATTTTTCAACCAATTTGTAGTTAATTAATAGTAAGTAGGTTTATAATAAATTATTTAAATTTTAAATTAGTTTTGTCAAAAAAATATATGTATGTAAATATGAACATACATACATATGTATTATATCTACATATGTATATATATTTTTATACAGAAATAATTATTTAAGAAAATTTAGCATAAAATTGCTTTAAATGATGATGTATAGTGCTGAAATAAATAAGCTATATAATTGTTAGTACATTAACAGATTTGTTTTGCTTTAATTTTTATTTATTTTAATATGTTTCCATTTATTTTTTTCATTTGACTTCATGGCATGCTTGTTTTACTTATTTTGCCTCCATTCAATATGATTGGTTGATATCTGCATGAGATTTAAACCAATTTGTAGTCATTTCAAAAAAAATTTAATTTATTGTTAGTGTTTTTTTGTAACTGACTACATAATTTACTACAGGGTAGTTTGTATTTTGTATTTTAAATACATAAAAATATTAGAGTATTTTGTATTTTAAATACATAGTATGGCTGGGTATGTATTACATACCCAGCCAGCAAAATAATCCGACGTCGTTCAGATATCTGAGAGAAACGTCGGCAAAAAAGTCGGAATCGTATACGAATTCGGTCAGATTTCTGACCTAAAAACGTATGAAGTGGTTGACACGAATTCTGACAGACATGTCATGGGAAATTTTGGTTTTTTGTCGGCATTTCTGATAGATATCTAACAGAAATCTAATAACAAAGGCATGGGAAGTTCTGATGTGTTTTGATTTTTTTGCTTTCGAACTGATAGCTGAAAGAAATAATTTTATTGCAAAATATGTATATAATAAATAAATTTTACACGTACGTACCTTTTGTATGCTTTTTATCTTGAACTAATAAAATAAAATTAAAATTATTTCCAACTGAATGACAGTTGTTATTATTTTATAAAAATAATAAGTTTCTTTAGACAAATCTGAATGAATTCCGTCGGAATTCCATTGGACATATCTATCCTAAATTCCCCCCGATATATCCATGCGAAATCGATCAGAAATTGGCCAGACAGTAAGAATATTCAATGTCTGACAGAAATCTGAACGAAATCTCTAAGAATGAAGTCAGACATTTGCACGAAATGTCTGATTCCGACAATGTCGAAGTATTTTGCTGGCTGGGTAGTTTACAAAATATATTCTGTCAGTTTATTGATGGTTGATTGCATTTGAATCTACCAAAAACTAGAATCGCTAAAAAACGTAACTATACAAATTCTAAGAGTTGGCATCACCGCAATTCAGTTGTCAATTCTTAAGCATCAAGGCGAATTCGCCTTGTTAAGCATCTTGTTACAAGCCGAATTAATTTTTCAGGTGGTACTGTTACGACAACAAGTTTAACAATCAAAACAACAACATGGTTCATTATTATTTTTATTTGGCCAGTTTGTTTAGTAGTTATTTGTGTGTTACCATGAGCTAATAAGGCCTATATTATTTCCAATTTTAATAAAAACGCATTATTATTACTGGTTTCCCGACGTTTCGTCGATTTTTTGTCGACTTTTTCAAGGGATTGTCTAGTTTATTTAATAAAAAACATAAAATTATTACAATTATAAAAAATATGATATTAAAAACCAATTGAACTTACAACTGTAAACGTTATTAAATCATTAAATCACAAATAATTTTACGTTAACAAAACATATAACATCAAACAAAAACCATTTAAAATCCACGAACATATTATTTAAACACATCTTATTCTAGTATCACAGTTTAATTAATAGCAGTTAAATAGCTAGCACTAATGTTGTCGGTATCTTCCTTCTTGTTCATAGTTTTGTGTATATTTTGCTGAATTCGTAAGCTTTCGATCGTATATCTCTTTCTTTCAACGCCTTCCCTGTCTAATATTCTGATTCCTTCTATGTTGGCGGTATGCTTACTTTCTATGATGTGTTTTGCAAGTGCTGTGCTTTCCCTCCCCTTCAATATGTCCATTTGGTGTTCCCCCATCCTTGTCTCAAGAGTTCTTTTTGTTGTGCCTATGTATATTAATTCGCAGTTTTCGTTGTCTGTTCCGTTGCATTGGATTTCGTAAACAACATTGCTTTGTTGCTTTTTGTCAATAGGAGCTTTTATTTTAGAATAAATTGTGCTGAGTGTTGTGTTCGGCTTATAAGCAAAACATATGTTTTTTGTTTTCATAGTTGTTTTGAGGTTTTTATTGTTTGTCAGACCTGGTATATATTTTACACTGTAAAATTTTTGTTGTTGTTTATCGATGATGTTATTACATTGGTTGTTTGATTTATTTTGTATTATTGCTAGTGTATTTTCTAATAGTAAATTTACCAGATTTTTCGGGAAGCTGTTGTTTTTGAGTGTTTCTTTTATTATCTTAATGTTTTTGTTGTGAAATTGTGCATCACTGATGTTAATTACTCTAAAGATAAAGTTTTTTGCCGTATTAATGATTTGATTTTTTGGTTGCGTTGTATGAAAATTCATAATCCTGCCAGATGATGTTGCCTTTGCATACCAGTCAAAGATAATGTTGTTGTCAATCCGATGGAGTTTGGTATCAAGATATGCAAGTTGTCCATTGTTTTCCATTTCAACTGTAAATTGAATTTTCTTGTGATATTTGTTGAATGTTGATAAAATTTCATCTTTGTCGTCATTGTGTATGATCGCCAATATATCATCTACATATTTAACAATGTATTTGATATGAATGTTCTTCTTCTCCAGTTCTAATATAGCTTCGTCTAGTAAACAGTCAAGTGTAATATCTGCTATGGTAGGGGAAAGTGGGTTGCCCATGGGCATGCCAAATATTTGGTTAAACGTTTTTTTACCATATACAAAATAGTTGTTGTCTTGTAAACAAAATTGTAAAATTTTTAAGAATTTGGCGCTTGGAATCTTCGTGAAGTCCTTGATAGTATTCCATTTCGTCATAATGTTTCTTATCGCAGTGTGAACGGGTATGTTCGTAAACAGTGAAATAACATCAAATGATACCAGCATTTCTCCTTGCTGAAGTTTCATATTTTTGAGTTGCTCTTTAACTTGTAGTGAATTTTTGACATTATATTGTTCAGATATGATATTTTTCAGAATTTTACCAACAAATTTGGATAATTCATAGCACGGTACCTGAAACGAAGACACAATGGGTCTGAGTGGAATTCCTGGCTTATGGATTTTCGGTAGTCCGTATATCCTAGGTGCAGTGGCAGCTGAGCATATAAGTTGACGTTTTTGCCATAGGTTAATAAATCCGTTGTTATGAAGATCTGCTACCATATTATTGTTGATTTTTTGTAATTTAGAGGTTGGATCTGTTCTTAGAGTTTTATATGTTATTTTATCCTCTAGTAGTTTTTCCATTTTTTCTTCATAGTCCCATTTGTACATGGCGACCGTTTTATTGCCTTTGTCAGCCTGAATAATAATAATTTCCTGGTGATCATTTAAAAAAGTTTTTGTTTTCTCAAAAGCTGTGAAAATGAATTTTTCCCTTTCATTGATTTTGATCTTCCGTTTAAAAGAGGTTATTTGGTTAGCCAGTTTAGTTCTCAAGGCATCTTTTTCTCTATCTGCATAATCATCTATAGTTAGGATACAATTTTCAATATCGGCTATTACATGAATAGGTGAGAAATTTCGCTCATTTATTGGAAGTGAAAATTTCTTCCCCAGAGACAGCATCCATTTACATTCTAAAGGTATATTTACCTCAGTTTTATTTTCAAACCACTCGTTGTTAAAAACTAACCCATGTAATTTAAACTTATTTTCTTTCAGTGTATTTAGTTTTGCTGTTTGTGTCTCCTTAATATTTTTGATTATGTGTTTTGCTCTTTGTTTTTGTTCGTTTATGAATTTTGTGTAGTCTTCTTCTTCTATCATTTCTTCTATGCCAGCACTCAGCAGATAGATCTTGCGTTTGATTAATTTAATATTTAAATTGGTCTGTGATATTTCTAAATTGAGTATTTTTTTGTGAAAATTGTTTTCAATTTTACCAAGTTTTCCCTTTATAGTTGTGCAAGTGAACAATTGTGTTACCTGTGTTGTCAAGTTTTTTGTATGATTCGGTATTATTCCATAATTCCTACATGATAAAATAAATTTGAGTCTTTCTTGTTGTTGTGCTAATCGCTTAATTTCGTTGCAGTATTCCTTCATTGTTTTGCATGTTTCTGTGTTGTACTTGAAAGTTATGTGCCTAAAATAACCCTTCATGTTGATGTGGTTGTTTTGTTGTTATTTGTTTATGAATTAAATGACTAAAGAATATTTTCGGCAAGCTCTCCGATATAATTAATTATTATTTTTATTTGGCCAGTTTGTTTAGTAGTTATTTGTGTGTTACCATGAGCTAATAAGGCCTATATTATTTCCAATTTTAATAAAAACGCATTATTATTACTGGTTTCCCGACGTTTCGTCGATTTTTTGTCGACTTTTTCAAGGGATTGTCTAGTTTATTTAATAAAAAACATAAAATTATTACAATTATAAAAAATATGATATTAAAAACCAATTGAACTTACAACTGTAAACGTTATTAAATCATTAAATCACAAATAATTTTACGTTAACAAAACATATAACATCAAACAAAAACCATTTAAAATCCACGAACATATTATTTAAACACATCTTATTCTAGTATCACAGTTTAATTAATAGCAGTTAAATAGCTAGCACTAATGTTGTCGGTATCTTCCTTCTTGTTCATAGTTTTGTGTATATTTTGCTGAATTCGTAAGCTTTCGATCGTATATCTCTTTCTTTCAACGCCTTCCCTGTCTAATATTCTGATTCCTTCTATGTTGGCGGTATGCTTACTTTCTATGATGTGTTTTGCAAGTGCTGTGCTTTCCCTCCCCTTCAATATGTCCATTTGGTGTTCCCCCATCCTTGTCTCAAGAGTTCTTTTTGTTGTGCCTATGTATATTAATTCGCAGTTTTCGTTGTCTGTTCCGTTGCATTGGATTTCGTAAACAACATTGCTTTGTTGCTTTTTGTCAATAGGAGCTTTTATTTTAGAATAAATTGTGCTGAGTGTTGTGTTCGGCTTATAAGCAAAACATATGTTTTTTGTTTTCATAGTTGTTTTGAGGTTTTTATTGTTTGTCAGACCTGGTATATATTTTACACTGTAAAATTTTTGTTGTTGTTTATCGATGATGTTATTACATTGGTTGTTTGATTTATTTTGTATGGTTCTTTTTACATTGGGAGATTTAGTTGTCAACATAAGACAACCTGTGAAGTGAATACATCTTAGTTTTGATATTATCATTTTTTCTAAGTTCCGTTATTTTATATGGAAAATTTAGTTGGGAGTTTTTAAGCAAATTTATTTTTGTATGTATTACATTACATACTATGTAATTACATTTAAATTTTGCAATGGATGAAGAATTTCCATCAACATCTGTAGACGCTATGCAGATTGATGTGTGCGATGAAGATAATGATATAACTAATATAAAATATCCACTAATTTTAAGTGAGGGTAAGTATTTTAAAGTGAATTCACATAAAGTGATCAGTGAGGGTAATAGCCTTTTCACACTTGTCAACATTTAACATCAATTTGCGAAAATGTTGCAATTTTCCCATAAGAAATACATAGGGATAAAAATCAACATTTTTACAGAATGTTACTATCTCATTTTGTTCCCTTTTACATTTTTCGATTATTTTAGTGTAATCACTAGAAAAGTGGCAATAAATTCTGTTATTATTGTGGCATCACTGACAAAATGGCAGTTGCTTTGAAAGCAGCGTTACCATTTCTCAAGTTTTTCCTTTTTTGCAAGCCTTATTTTGCCAAATTTTGCTTAAATTATTAAACAAAAAAAAAAAAATTAGAAATACATTTTGGTGTTATCTCTTAAAATGTTGGTACTTTTGTAGAAAAAAAGAATTAAAAAAAAATAAAAGTTTTTTTTTCAGAAATGGTGACATTTTTTGTTAATGGTAAATGTTAGATGTTTCAAGTGTGAACGCGTATTTCACATTTTCAACATCTTCCATGCGTTCCTCCGAAATGTATGCAAGTGTACAAAGGGTATAAAAGAAGTGATGAAGATAAAATTCAGGCGTCTTGTGTTGAATGCAAAGCCGTTATCAACCTTCATTTAAAGGTAAGATATAATCAAATATAGTGCCAAGGTTATTATTAATTCCTTTAATTTACATTAAGAGAAAGCATTCTAATATTTTAAGTTAGCATGAAAGCAGCAAATTACATCAACAAATCCGTGGTGAAAGAACAAACCCGCCTTTAATTGATGAAAACAAACTGATACAAACTAAATTGAACTTTAAAACGCAGAGTGAAGGAGATTGTCAAAAAAAAAAAAAAACTAAATAGAAATATTATCAACTACATTGTACAGAATATTAAACCTTTAAGTACTGTTGATGATCCCAATTTCGTAAAAATTTTTGATGACCTTCCACAAAAGTTTAATATAATGTCAAGAAGAACGTTAGGAAGAAAAATTTAAATTTCACATAAAGAAATCATGGAAAAACTTATAAATATTTTAAGTGAAGTAGAGTACATATCAACTACTGCAGATATATGGTCAACGAAAAGTAGGAGCTATCTTGGTGTAACTGCACACTGGGTTATAATTTATGTACCCAGTTGGCAAAATGGTCCTAGACGCAAATGTCGTCTACGATGTCCTCAGGACAATTTAGAATTTGTCGCTTATATAACATTGATGTCGACAACTTAAGTAACAAAACGTGTATTTTGTCGTGTTTAAAATCGTTTTTTGCCTTGAATAATACTTTATGGAGGACAACATAAGCGACCATTGCATGCATGTTGTCGTGTTTCAAACCACATTGACGACAAAATGCATGCAATTGTCGGTCGTCTTGTCTTCAATAAGACTTGATTGACGACAACATAAGCGACTACTTCATGAATTTTGTCGTGTTTCAAACCATATTGACGACAAAATGCATGAAATTGTCGGTCATCTTGTCTTCAATAAGACTTGATTGAGGACAACATAAGCGAAAAATAAAAGATGAAAGACAATACCTAAAATTTGTTTAAACTATTTCTTAAAAATAACGTGACAATAACGACAAAAGAAAAAAATCACCAACAAAATAACATGTAAAATTATTTAGTTGAATTTTTAAAGTGCGTGGTACAGGTTATAGTTTTGCTCTGTTATTTTTTAACAATTGTGATTTGCTTTTTTGTTTAGTATTTTTAATTAATTTGGTAAGTATAACTAAAATGTCACGATATTTGCGTAGATAAATTTATAATTCTGTAAATTTCTTTAATTAAAAACAGACATAAACATTGTTTAGGAATATTTAAAAAACATATTTAGCACTTGATCAACAAGAGGGTTTTAACTCAAAATTTTTATTTTTTCACTTTAAAAAAAAAATCGACACGTAATAGTCATACCTACCCCCTGTATTAATATCGTGCTATTTTGTCTACTTTTTTGTATTGAAACGATTGGTTAAAAAGTTCTTTTTCATATACCTTTAATATTAAAGTCAAAATTGTCTTGCTTCTATTGAAAATTTTAAAATTTTGAGTTAATACCCTCTTGTTGATTAAGTGCGATATGTAACAACGAAATAAATTTTTAAAATACATACACACATATGTATGTACGTACCCAGTTGGCAAAATTGTCCTAGACGCAAATGTCGTCTACGATGTCCTCAGGACAATTTAGAATTTGTCGCTTATATAACATTGATGACGACAACTTAAGTAACAAAACGTGTATTTTGTCGTGTTTAAAATCGTATTTGCCTTAAATAATACTTTAATGAGGACAACATAAGCGACCATTGCATGCATGTTGTCGTGTTTCAAACCACATTGACGACAAAATGCATGCAATTGTCGGTCATCTTGTCTTCAATAAGACTTTATTGAGGACAACATAAGCGACCACTGCATGCATGTTGTCGTGTTTAAAACCACATTGACGACAAAATGCATGCAATTGTCGGTCATCTTGACTTCAATAAGATTTGTTTGAGGACAACATAAGCGAAAAATAAAAGATGAAAGACAATACCTAAAATTTGCTTCAACTTTTTCTTAAAAATAACGGGGCAATAACGACAAAAGAAAGAAATCACAAACAAAAAAACATGTACAATTATTTAGTTGAATTTTTAAAGTGCGTGGTAAAGGTTTAGTTTTGCTCTGTTATTTTTTAACAATTGTGATTTGCTGTTTTGTTTATTTTGTTAATTAATTTGGTAAGTATAACTAAAATGTCAACAAGAGGGTATTAACTCAAAATTTTTATTTTTTTACTTTTTAGAAAAAATCGACACGTAATATTCACACCCATTTGGCCATGTCTTGAAGACATCCTTGACGACGCGTGTACGACCATATAAAATCCTTGAGGACGCGTAGACGACCGTCCAGGCAAATCGTCGACGACTTTTTCAAACAAATGTCCGCCAAATCGTTCACGACTAATGAGCTATATTGTCGCCCATATGGTCGTCGACGACATAATAAGCGATATTGTCGCTCATATATCGTCAACGACAGCGTCGCCCATATGATCGTCAACGACATATGAGCGATAATGTCGCTCATTAGTCGTGAACGATTTTGCGGACATTTGTGTGAAAAAGTCGTTGACGATTTGCTTGGACGGTCGCCTACGCGTCGTCAAGGATTTTATATGGTCGTACACGCGTCGTCAAGGATGTCTTCAAGACATGGCCAACTAAGTACCCAGTTGGCCATGTCTTGAAGACATCCTTGACGACGCGTGTACGACCATATAAAATCCTTGAGGACGCGTAGGTGACCGTCCAAGCAAATCTTCGACGACTTTTTTACACAATTGTCCGGAAAATCGTTCACGACTAATAGGCGATATTGTTGTCCATATGGTCGTCGACGACATAATAAGCGATATTGTCGCTTATATATCGTCAACGACAGCGTCGCCCATATGATCGTACACAACAGCGTCGCCCATATGATCATAAACGACTGTGTCGCCCATATGATCGTCAACGACATATGAGCGGTAATGTCGCTCATTAGTCGTGAACGATTTTGCAGACATTTGTGTGAAAAAGTCGTTGACGATTTGCTTGGACGGTCGCCTACGCGTCCTCAAGGATTTTATATGGTCGCACACGCGTCGTCAAGGATGTCTTCAAGACATGGCCAACTGGGTACATTGTCACAGACACACAAAGAAGTTTATAGTGTACATGTGTCGACGTCGCACAAGCAGCATTTTTATTCCTATGCACGCGTACATAGGATTTGCAAATGTGCCCGTCACTGATTTATATAATTAATATTAATTTACCTTTAGTATATGTATATCTTCGGTATTCATGATAACCCAGTTGGCCATGTCTTGAAGACATCCTTGACGACGCGTGTACGACCATATAAAATCCTTGACGACGCGTAGGCGACTGTCCAAGCAAATCGTCAACGACTTTTTCACACAAATGTCCGCAAAATCGTTCACGACTAATGAGCGACATTATCGCTCATATGTCGTTGACGATCATATGGGCGACGCTGTCGTTGACGATATATGAGCGACAATATCGCTTATTATGTCGTCGACGACCATATGGGCGACAATATAGCTCATTAGTCGTGAACGATTTGGCGGACATTTGTTTGAAAAAGTCGTCGACGATTTGCCTGGACGGTCGTCTACGCGTCCTCAAGGATTTTATATGGTCGTACACGCGTCGTCAAGGATGTCTTCAAGACATGGCCAAATGGGCATGAATATTACGTGTCGATTTTTTCTAAAACGTAAAAAAATAAAAATTTTGAGTTAATACCCTCTTGTTGACATTTTAGTTATACTTACCAAATTAATTAACAAAATAAACAAAACAGCAAATCACAATTGTTAAAAAATAACAGAGCAAAACTAAACCTTTACCACGCACTTTAAAAATTCAACTAAATAATTTTACATGTTTTTTTGTTTGTGATTTCTTTCTTTTGTCGTTATTGCCCCGTTATTTTTAAGAAAAAGTTGAAGCAAATTTTAGGTATTGTCTTTCATCTTTTATTTTTCGCTTATGTTGTCCTCAAACAAATCTTATTGAAGACAAGATGACAAGATGTGGTTTTAAACACGACAAAATGCATGAAGTAGTCGCTTATGTTGTCCTCAATCAAGTCATATTGAAGACAAGATGACCGACAATTGCATGCATTTTGTCGCCAATGTGGTTTTAAACACGACAAAATGCATGAAGTAGTCGCTTATGTTGTCCTCAATCAAGTCTTATTGAAGACAAGATGACCGACAATTGCATGCATTTTGTCGTCAATGTGGTTTGAAACACGACAACATGCATGCAATGGTCGCTTATGTTGTCCTCATTAAAGTATTATTTAAGGCAAATACGATTTTAAACACGACAAAATACACGTTTTGTTACTTAAGTTTTCGTCATCAATGTTATATAAGCGACAAATTCTAAATTGTCCTGAGGACATCGTAGACGACATTTGCGTCTAGGACCATTTTGCCAACTGGGAAGTTAAACGTTATTTTCATTTCAGATCAATGCAAATTCTTTGGAATGTAACAGTTGTCTATTTTCTTTTAGTTGCTTTAAAGGAGCACATACTTTTGACAAGATTGCTGAAATGTTATTTGAAATTCAGTATTCGTTTAAATTAAAAAATGAACAAGTAATTTCAACTACTACTGACAATGGGTCTACGAAATTTGGCCTTCAAGGAATTTGGTTTTACGGATTACGTGCCCGATTTTTCTGATGATGTTGAAGGTAAAAAGCAGAGTACCGAAACGTTCGCTCAATTTTCAGTCATGAGCGAGCGTGAAAAATTTTAAATTTTACTGTTTTTTCACATTCGTGAGGAAAAAAAATATTTTGAATTTCCTCATTCATGAAAAATTAGCAAACAAAAAAATTCACATTCAAATTCCTCATAATAAAAAAACGCGATTTGCCCGACCATTAACAGCGGAAAAATGAAGTAGTAACGAGGCCTTAAAGAAGGCCTTTTTACCGATATTAAGTTTTCCAGTCGCATTCCAACTTTATTAGGACAACAAGGTTCTATCTTACATGTTCTTTAGGTGCATATAGATCCTTGTTGACCTAAGGTCGCAAATTGTTGTTGCTAATAACGCGAAGTGAGTAAATTAATAACTAAACTTGCTACACATTCCAACATAAGAAAAGTTAATTTGAATTTGTAAAATATTTCATAAAACCCATTCTTAAAGATCTTTTAGAAGAAGGCAGAGCGGAATTAGTAAAAGTTTATTGAAAATCTAGTTGTAAACCTTCTTTAAGGCCTGAAAAGTCAAAGCGCTCCCAATAGCCTGTGTGTGCTTTGTAAAATTATTTGTTGGCTGGTAAACTAAAATGTGTTTTGATTTTGTAAAAAATTTGTTGATGCCTCTAAAAGGGTCTGTTTTTTTCCTTTAAAAGACAAAAATAATTGAAAAAAATTACTACCTGTAATAACTGAAGATGAAGTCTTGTGAAAAAAATTTTGATTCTGGACCAAGCGCAACGGTGTTTAAAACACTACATTGAACTTTCAAAAACTGGTAAATTTGGCGCGAAACAACAAAATTACATTAATGCAACAATAAAACAAATTTTCTTACCCATCAACCATACTTACTGTCGCTTTGCTTGTGGCGAAACAAGACTATGTTAGTGTTTTCCAAATAACTTTACCTACGTAAGAAAACTGTTTTCAGCAATAAAAACACATCGTCGCGATTGGAACAGAAACTAAAATATTTTTACAAACATAAATTACCAACAACTTCTTGTGTCTATTTTTTTCTCAATAATTTCTGCATAAAGGTACGTCTTTTTAACGAAAGAAAAAGTGACCCTTTTTAAAGGCACCAAAGAATTGTTTACACAGAAAAAAAAAACATATCGCTAGCTTAAGGCGCCCGTACACGACATGTATTTGTCATCTGACATGTCAAATTTTCAAGTCACATGTAATTGTTCATGTCTGTCAAAATTGCTGTTTTACATAAGGTTTATAATATTCGGTCACAAACGTACATGTAATTCGCTTCTGACATTGTCTCTGTTTTTTTTCGCATTGTTATTGCAAAAACCAAAGTAGTTCTCGGTTTCAAAATAGCTTGCTGCCGCCACGAAAATATTTATTTGCGCCGTAAAATAATTTAGCCATCTTAACATTTTTTTCTTTTATTTTAAAGATACCAATTTAGAATTTTATAATGAAACGGTTTTTATGTTTTTATTTACATAAATTCTATTCAATGGTAAGATGAGCATAAATATCTTGGTATTGTAAAATATTAACTTCAGCCGGCTAATGATTCCGTCAATAGTCAACGCCGCTGCCAGTTTCTTCCCGGCATAGATTTCTGATGTCAGATGGTTTGTCAGAAGAAAATAGAGCACGCTCTAATTGAAATTTTGTCAGATGACTTTGCGTCTGACTTTTACAGAAGCAAAGTTAAAAAGGTAACACACGACATGTATGTGTTTTGCAGAGGGAAATTTGACATGTCAGATGACAAAAACATGTCGTCTATACGCTCCTTTATATGCAAAACAATTTTA
Source organism: Pollenia angustigena (assembly GCA_930367215.1). NCBI lineage: Eukaryota > Metazoa > Arthropoda > Insecta > Diptera > Polleniidae > Pollenia > Pollenia angustigena. The sequence goes on from OV884059.1 coordinate 225,246,445, forward strand.
GAAAATTTTAAATTGATTTGTTTTTTTGATTACGATTCACATTACATATTTTTAAAAAATTTTAAGACTAAAAATTATTGCAAAAGAAAAATTAATAAAAGTGCTGTAAAATTATAAAAGCCGAATCCATATACGTATGTATTACAAAATTTATAATAAGTGTGACAATCAGGTTCTCCCTTATAGGACTGTTAGAAATTTTAAAATTTTGCAGCCTACCCCATTGTACTTCCAAACGCTGAAAATTTCTAAGAATAAATGGCAACATCTGCAGGTCCTCAGATTTTTGTTTCCATCAGACTGTCATCATTATTATGTTAGTATCCTTATGAGTTACAATATCTTGGTATGTTTTTCCTTTTTAATAAATTTAAATAAAGTCGAACTGCCCTATAATGAATCTGTATGGGACCATAAAATTTCTTCATTATAATATAATAATATTTTTAATCCAAATTTTAATAATAATTTAATGAAAAATTAAATTTGATGAACTTAAGCCTGATTAAAAATATTAAAATTTGGATTAAAAAACCATAAATAGTTCGACAAAAATAACCACAATACTAATTATTCATTGTAATAATATCTATCTTTGGAGAAGTACTACTTTGTCCAACATTTATGTTAACTTAATATGGGAGCTGCTATCAACACTACGCTTTCCTTTTTCTTATTATTTTTCAGAAATTTTACCTAATTAAAATTTACTTTTTGCAACGTACATAGCGTTGTTAGAATGCGATACGGAGTTCTTTTGAAATAATTCGATACATACATGTTATGTTATATGAGTCAAATTTTTATACCCTTCACCACAGGTGGAAAAGGGTATATATAAGTTTGTCATTCCGTTTGTAATTTCTACAATATTGATCTTAGACCCTATAAAGTATATATATTCTGGGTTCTTATGAGAGAAGTTGATTTAACGATATCCGTCCGTCAATCCGTCCGTCCGTCTGTCCGTCTTACGTTTGATATGTGTTTTCCGAAGACTCCAGACATGATAGCGGCTACGTTGTTTTACATTTATGTGACATATAGTCCACCATTTCCTGCTATTGAAATTCAGCCAGATCGGTCGAACAATGGCTGAGTTATGACCAAAAAACCACGACTGCCTCTAATTTTTCCAAAAAATCCCTTGTGATTGTTGTATTTTTATTACTTTTTTCTGTATATCTGGAGAACGGCAAGAGCCAAAGCTTTAAAATTAGGTAAAACCATTTAGGTTATAAATATACACCATCCTACAAAATGTGGGCGGGATTGGAGAAGTAGGCGTGGTACTTCTCATACTAAAAGTATTAAAAATTGTATAAAAACCTGAATTTTTTGACTGTAATATGACCTATGGTTACGCCTTATATATCAGAAGATCGGAAATTTTTAATAGAAAATATTTTCTGAAAAACTCGGGAAAATCGGTTCAGATACGAAAAAGTTATGACCAAAATATTAATTTTTTTTGAAAAATACTTATTTTCAGGAACCATAGATCTTCCCGAGTCCACGTTTTATAGCCAAAATAACTGGCAAATTTCTTCTTTAGCACGTCGGTATATAAATCTGTCAAATCGGTTAAGAAATAGCAGAGTTATGACCAAAATACTGAAATCCCAAAAATTACTCTTTTTTATAATTAAGTTTGTTTTTTATACCCTTCACCGAAGGCTCTACACCCTATAAAGTATATATATTCTGGGTCCTTATGCAAAGCGAAGTTCAAATCCGGTTGTCGTCTCTTCTTCCTATCCCCTCACCCTCCCTTCGTATTTGTTTACATATACTAGCATAATGCTCAATATGATTTTCGTTATCACCCTTCTTTATTATTTCATATATTTAACGAAATAATTTTAGCAAATAGAAACTAAAAACGATTTAAAAAAATATTTACCAGTTATCGCTTTTTAAATTTCATTTATAATGAAGTTGTAAGTATTGTAAATATGTATGTATATGTAAAAATTATTTAGTTGCTCTCTATTCTGCTCGCACAATGGTGAAGGGTATATAAGATTCGGCACAGCGGAATATAGCACTCTTACTTGTTATTTGCTAAATTTGTTCATTGTAAAAAAAAATAATTTTAAGGAGATCAAAATACTTCTTAATAAGAATGAAAAATATGGCTTTTTAAAATCAATTCGTAGCTAAATTAAATGAAGTTACATTTTCTAGTTTAAACCACTATTTATTAGTAATAAAATCATTAAAAAATTATCATATATATATACATATATCCTATTTTTCCGGTAATTTAACACAAATATTTAGTTATTTAATATTTTAAATGTTTGCTTCACTTAATACTAATATACTTTCGTTGATGATACGTCTTTTTGTTTCTGAAAATTACAAATTTATAAAACGTAACTCACACAACTTAAAAAATAATAATATTTTTTTTATTTTTATTAATATTATATAATACGATAAATGACACTATATAATATTAGTTTGGAGTGCTAGCTACTATGGCCTTCGACTCCAGACAAAATAATAATAAATTTAATATTTTTTCCTTAAAAATATTCGGTTATCACATTTTTAGCTGAAATATTTAAAATTGCTTATAAATCTCATAAACATTTTACAAAGTTTTCTGCTTTGCATGTAAAATTATGAAATGTGGTGTTACATTATTCTGCATTTAAGATGACGGACGATATGTGCAGTTCTTTTAATTTTTTTTTCAATAATGTTTTCTTACAAAAAATCCAACGGACACTTTGGCTGGTTGCCCTTACCAAAAATATTTTACACAAAAAAATACACACAGTCATTTCGAGCTGTGTTCATGCAAACTGTCAAGCAACAACAACATTACTAGTGAGGATCGTTTCTAAAACTTTTTTTTTCCTCATTCTTCATGACTGAAGAAAGGCAAAATTGGGGTTTTCCTCAAAAACATGAATGAATTTGGCGAAATATTAACAATTCATTTATGACTGTGAAAAAAAGTTACATATTTTTCATTCAAGAATGGTTGAATATGAGCGATCACATTTGAATTTCTCTGAACTCTGGTAAAAAGTATAATTGTAGTACAGCAAAACATATACATATCGTTTGTTGATTATTAATTTGTCGTATGTGGATACATATTACATACTACATACGACAATTAAATAATCAACCGACGATAAATTAATTAAATATTTATACATTTTAGATACTGCTGACGCTACGATAGGGACAACAATTGCTTCTGGTATTTTATATGAAGATGTTCTGTTACCAGCAAATACATCAGATGATGAAACTACACAGCCACATTTGCCCAGACACATCAGATGTGCCAGCCACACATTAAGTCATTTGGCTACTACAGATATGAATAATCATATAAAATACTCACAAGCTAGCAGAATTCATTATTCGGTAGTTGGTAAGTGTACTTTATTATGGAATATGTCTAGAAGGCCCAAATCGGCAGAAATCATAAAAGATTGCCTTGGTCATAAATTAATATATCCTTGCCCCGCAAGATGGAACTCTCTGTATGATTCTATAGCACAACTTATGCAAAGTAAATCCAAATTAAATGAATTATTTGGCAAGTTAAGTAAGGTGAGCACTTTCGCGGCTATAGAACTGGAATATATAGAGGAATTCATTGTAGTTTTGAAACCTATTGTCACTGCTTTAGATTACCTTCAGGGTAACAACTGTTATTACGGAAAACTTTTGCCAACTTTAATGTCTGTTAGAACAAGATTAAACCGGTTGAATGGAAACAATTTAAGACATTTAAGCCCTATTATATCACTACTAAAAGAGAGCTTGGAAAAAAGATTCGATAAGTTTTTTAAACTATCACCTCCTGTTATCATCCTGTTTATAAGATGCGTTGGCTGCCAGAAAACATCAAAAAACTTAAAATTAATAAATCACAAACAATAAATTCTTGTCATAACATAATCATATTAGTGTTTTGGCTTACTTTATGCATGTTTAAAAACAAATTTTATTTATTATTCACAAATTTAAACTTTTTTATTATATTTTTGATTATTTTTTTTAATATATTTTTTTATTGACGTTTCAGTTTGAAATGACAGTAATTGTTTAAAAATTACACAAAAATTAAAAAGGATCTTCATGAAACGAGTCTCGCAAGTTTACCCATTTGCACAAATGGCAATTTTATGGTGAAATTTTGTATTTATTTGAAGCAAAGGATAAATGTCTTAAAAGATACATTCAAATTGGATATTTGGAATTGAACTGGAATACTTATAGTCAACTCAGTCTCCTAATCGAGTAATTTTTTAAAATTACCTTCAAACCCAGATTCGTTTTCGATTCTATATAAAATTAGGGTTTTAAAAAAATTCAAGTGAATATATAATTTTTTTTTTTTTTTTGATATTTTATCAAAATCCCGGGAATTTCAATAATTATATTTCCCGCTTTCCCGGGATTTTTCATGCGGGATCCCGGGAAATAAAAAATTCCTCATAGTTTAAGAAAACTGCTATTTATACTTTGAAATTTAGTTTTCTATTCTCTTAAAATAAGCATCTGTGGATGGGTTGTCGATTAGATCAATTACAAGAAGTGAGTACATACGTAAATCAATGTCTCCTCATGCAATAAATCTACTTAAAACAGAATAGGCAGTGCAACAGTTGATAATTAATAAATTTCGTGAAGTGAAAAGTATGACTTATATATCAAAATGTCGGAAATTTGTATGAGTTATAACAGAAATACTGGGGTCTAATCACCGCATACGATATCGAGCAAAATTCATCGAAATTATTTATTTTGGTATCTTGAAACTCGATATCGAATGAAATGTATTGAATTTGAAATTATAGCATTCGACATCGAGTAACTCGACATTACATTTATCGATTTTTCATTCGATACGCCAGTGTCTATCGTATGCAAAAAAATTCAATAGTTTATTCGATACGATAGTATCGAATGCAGTGATTAGAATCCTGAATTCCCGAAAATTACTCTTTTTATACCCTTCACCGAAGGTAAAAAGGTATATACAATATTGATCCTACACCCTATAAAGTACATATATTCTGGGCCCTTATGAAAAGCGAAGTTCAAAACCGGTTGTCTCTTATTTAAAAAAAAAATATTTACCAGTTTTATTTAGTTTTTGTCTAGTTGCTCTGTATTCTGCTCGCACAATGGTGAAGGGTATATAAGATTCTGCACAGCCGAATATAGCACTCTTACTTGTTTATAATTAAGATTGTTTTTTATACCCTTCACCGAAGGTCCTGCACCCTATAAAGTATATATATTCTGGGTCCTTATGCAAAGCGAAGTTCAAATACGGTTGTCGTCTCTTCTTCCTATCCCCTCACCACCCCTTCGTATTTGTTTACATATACTAGCATAATGCCCAATATGATTTTCGTTATCACCCTTCTTTATTATTTTATATATTTAACGAAATAATTTTTACAAATAGAAACTAAAAACGATTTAAAAAAAATATTTACCAGTTATCGCTTTTTAAATTTCATTTTTTAATGAAGTTGTAAGTATTGTGAATATGTATGTATATGTATATGTAAAAATTATTTAGTTGCTCTCTATTCTACTCGCACAATGGTGAAGGGTATATAAGATTCGGCATAGCGGAATATAGCACTCTTACTTGTTTTATTGTTGTTTCAATATAAATTCCCAAGCGAAAATTTTAATTTTATTTTGAAAAACTGGCAGTTGCCCGACAGATATCTGGTCGTGTTCGTACCTAACAGTTACCTTTACCTATCTGGTTAAACTATTTTGGTAATTTCAACGTTAATTTTGCCGACGTGTTTTTGCTTTAAGTTTTCTTTAAAAATATGGCAGCATTTGTATTTTTATTAATTAACTGTCAACAATTGATGGTGTAAAATACACTACTGTTCAACCAGTAGATAAGACAATATGTAAGTCTTAAAATTATGAAAAAATTCGTTACATCACAGATTTTATACACAGCTACATAGGTATTTATTTGTAAAAATTACGGGAATTAGTATGTACAGCTACTCACAATATAAGTGGGACACCTGGTTGCATACTTTATGTTAATGATTTTTGTAGGTCTGAATTAAATTTTGATAATTTCGTTCACATAATTCATATCAAATTAAGTAGATTTAATCAAAATTTTTAAATAAAACTAAGGATTTTATTTTGAAAAGTTAATAAAGAACATTAATTCAAAATAAGATGCAGGTAGTAAAGTTTAATTGTCCATGGACAAATCTTTAAAATAGCAGATACCTAAACATATAGCTCCTTTATTGCAACATAGTCATATCTACAAAAACAAATGAACTTGGCAAAATGCGATTAAAGTTTTCAAAATGTACCGATTTAAAGATATATTTTGCTATAACTTCGGTTCAGTTTGGGATAAAATACGAGAAAGCATGAAGGAACACTTTGCTTAAATAACTTACAATTTTTGATTTTTTGAGATATGACTATGTGACTATGTTGCAATGAAGGAGCGATATGTTTATTAGGTGATAAACACAAATTTTTTTCAATTTGTGTTGGTTTATATACCCTTGAAGTGCGGGGAACCCGAACTAAAAAAAAAATTGGGAACTCGTGTAAGATACTACAACATACAATTTGAAAAACACATTGTCCTAAAGATTACAGATAGACCTAATGAAATGAAAAGGTTTGTAAGAGGTTGATGCTATTTTTTGCATGAACCTTGACATACATTTGACTGATATAGACGTTGTTTATAAAAAAAAAATGCTTCTTATTGTGAATCAAAAGCCTTCTACAACGGTGCACTTTTAACTATTTATCCAACCTCGGTAAAAAAATGAACGAAATTTTTCGGAAACATGGTAATTAGTAAATAAAATAATCAATATACTTTTTGACGTCTTACTAAGCTTCTGAGTGTGTCAGAAAGTTATTTCCTAAGCCGTTAAAAAATGTTAATATATTTATTTAAAATATTTTGTCTATTTTATGAATTAACTTTTTTATCTCATATCTTGAGTACCTCAATTTGTGTTTATGAATTAAATTGTTATGTTTATCTTAATTTTTTATCTTGTATCAAGAGCATAATAATAATACGGAATTTACATATAAAACCGTAAGGTAATAATAATTCAAGTTCCTCTTTTAATCTTCATTTAATTTTGTAGTATTTAAGGATTTCTTTTATTTAATTTACTGTGTATTATTTATTTCCCGGGATCCCGGGAAATTCAAAAAAATTTCCCGCTTTCCCGGGAATCGAAAAACTCCGGGAAAAAAAACTCTAAAATCGAGTCAAAAAGTATAAAAAACTATGATTTTTTCGCTCTGCACTCCACATTGAAAAACACGCTTGATGCTATTATAAAGAACCTGATATCAATGCAACTTTTTTTAAAAAATTTTCTGATTTCAATTATTTTTAGCAGAAACTTGAAACTTTAGCTTGAGGTATTTTTATTTATTTCAATCGATATTTCGCTAACCTTTGGTTATCATCGTCAGGAAATTAAATGTATATAATATTTTCTGATTTTCTTCGCTATTAATCCAATTTTTTTTGCATACTACCTAGCATACGTTATTATTTATTTATTTTAAAAATCCCTTTTCATATAACATCGAAAACGATTCAGTTTTTAAAATTTATTTTGCTATTTTTTGATAAGGAAAATGTGCTTAAGAAAGCTTAAGCTTTTTATTCCAAATTTCTATGGAAACAATTTTTTAATGTTTTCAAATGTCTCTGCCAATATTATCAATTTATCACCATTCGTATTGCGATTTTAAAATTTATTAAAAATTCCAAGAAAAATCTTAGCCAGTACTCATAAATTTGGTCATATAAATATGAAAAAAAATATAAAATGCGTTTTAGAAATCGCCAACTTTTTTTAAAATCGCCATGTCGCCAAAGTGCAAATTGCATCGCCAATTACGTTTATAAACCGCCACGTTTGGCGAAAAATCGCCACATCCGACAGCCCTATTCACCGCTGTATTGAAATTTATGTTTTTCAATACCAGAAATCACTCTGCAGAATTTTGGGATGATTGGTATACATATAGGTTACCATGGCTCCAATATAAATCATTTAAGATCGGCCTTAACAGTTACGAATCATGATATTTTACTTAACCCTTATGTGTGTGGACAGGTACCTGTGTACCTATTGCGTTTTCAAATCGAAATTTTTTATATAAGATTTTAGTATACAATTCTACAATTTCATGAGAACTCCTAACTTTTTGTTATTATAATATTTTCATAGGTGTTGATATACAATATCAGTTGGGGGGGGGGGGGGGGGCGTGGCATATCAATTTGCTTTTTGCACCCTTAATAGGGTGAATAGGTACCTGGGTACCTGTATACGTTTTATATTACAAATTTTTTTTTTTTTGGGTGTAGGATTTTAAAAAATATATGAAAAGGGGAAAACCAGAGTAAAATTCTAATATTATATCATTAACCATCGATTTTTTGTACAATACAAGACAAAAAATTAGATTTCTCATACAATTTGCATGAAGGTACCCAGGTACCTATCCACCCTATAGAAGGTGTTTTTTTTCCACACACATAAGGGTTAAGCTATTTCAAATTGCTCAAAAATGCATAAAACTTTCTGATTGTCGGTGAATAATTTAATAAAGGTCTAAACCGCAACCAATTTTAGTGCAGGTGTCTGTTTTTATAAAGATAAATTAATAATAAATAGACATCATAAAGATATTGCTCCTTAAACATTCGAACTGTCGGTGGAGGGTATCAAAGAATATATCACCTAACTTGTTTTACTTCTAAAACACTTTTGCTTGTTACTGTCAATTTTAATCTGCTTTCCTACACACATTTGTTTTACTTGTTAACCGTATTAACAGCATTTAAATCACTCTTACCTTTTTATTTGAAATTTTTTTTCAGACTTCAACAAACAAAATTATACATACTACCCCCTGCAGTTCAAACGAATACCGAATTAATGATTGAACTATAGTCAGTGTTGGGCAAAATACATGGTTTGCGGTATTTAAAATACAAAATACTTTCAGGTTATGTATTTAAAATACAAAATACTTACTAGGGTGTTCAATTAATCGGGTTTTATTTTTGTTCGAATAAACGATTAATCGGTATTTGGCATTAACGTATAATTTAACGTATTCGATTAAACGAATACAATTTTGAAATTAATCGATTAATCGAATAATTCTAAATCCAGAAATTTTATGAATTACGAGTTTTTTTTTCGAGAATTTTAGAAAAAAATAGTAATTGAGTAAATAAACATTATTTTTAAATAAAACTTGTCAATGTAGCTCCAAAAGAGTCAATTTAACTTTCCATGTTTTGAAAGTTTTCACGGACATTTCATCTTCTGCTATGCCTCTGCAAATAATTTCCTCTAGAGAATCGATCGAAGTATCTTGTTTAAAGTATTTTTTCATTGACTACTATGTTGTAGTCATTCGTAAGTGTTAAATTTGTGAATACATTTTTGGACCCCTGTTACATTTAGCATTATAAGATTTATCCTTCATACAATATTTTTAAACAACCTCATTCTAAAAAGAGAAACGCATGAACTGGTTTGTTAAAAAATACGGGTGTGTTCTAGAAATCGAAATGAACCCAGTAAAAACTTCGCCTACAAAATAATGTGTTGAGTAATCAGAAAAACATAAGAGCACTACTTACAATTCTACTGAAAGAACCCATGAATTTTACAAGGGATGTCCCAAAATGAACGCATTAAAAAGTAAGTCATTATTTTTTTTACCTGCATACATCCAGAAAAAAGTAGTTATGGAAGTTGTTATAGATGTACCCTAGAGAGAAGCGAACTGACACCAAAGTAGTCCTGTGATAGGTCTTCGGTGGTAGGGACCCGTTCTAGTTTTAACACTTTCTATGAATAAGACCTATCACTTTTACATGGGGTTGTCATTGGAGGGGGTCAATTTACACCATTTTACCAGTCACAAATCTATTCTCAATGGACGTGTTTAGTGACAGTTACTAAAATGTAGTAATATTTCAATACGAAGTAGTATTATTTCAATAAAACAAGTCCTAGAATTAAATTCAAGAGCCAAATTTTAGAAAGTCCCAAAAAAATGTATCACACCATCGTTGAAGGCTGTACTGTAATATCCCTGCGGGAAATTTGTGTCAATTGGTCCCACAGACTGGTCCTGGGAGTTGTGAAAATAGAACAGGTGCAAAAAGAAAGAACTCATGACCAGTGAAAGGAGAACCAATCATGTAACTACTTTATGAAGAACAAAAAGGTAGAAAAAGTGATGAATTACAGTACAGTCTTCACCGGTGGTGTGATACATTTTTTTGAGGCTTTCTAAAATTTGGCTCTTGAATTTAATTCTAGGACTTGTTTTATTGAAATAATACTACATTGTATTGAAATAATACTTCATTTTAGTAACTGCCACTAAACACGTCCATTGAGAATATATTTGTGACTGGTCAAATGGTGTCAATTGACCCCCTCCAATGACAGCCCCATGTAAAAGTGATAGGTGTTATTCATAGAAAGTGTTAAAACTAGAACCGGTCTCTACCACCAAAGATCTGTCACGGGACTACTTTGGTGTCAGTTCGCTTCCCTCTAGGGATATTACTTTCTCTACCTTTTTGTTCTTCATAAACCAGTTACATGTTTGGTTCTCCTTTCACTGGACCAGTCTGTGGGACCAATTGACACAAATTTCCCGCAGGGTAGTTATAGAAGAAAGCTACAAATTATTATTATTATTCGACCAATAACTTTAAATAAATTATACATTTAACAGAAATACTATTTTTATTATTATTCGATTAATTGGTATAAATTCTTCGATTAATCATTTAAACGAAACGAAACAATAAATCGTCTAAAATTTTTCGATTAATGGAACAAGCATTTATCGACTGAAAACCCTAATACTTACATATCTGTACGTATATAAAATACAAAATACTTCCATTTATTCCCAGCGGTAACTAGAATGAGTAAAGAGGCCTAATAGAATGCCTTATTTAGCAGTCACAAGCAGTCAGAAGCCCTTCTCGCCGCATTCCATACTTGTTTATTTTTTACACAGGTTTTCATTGGGCGCAAGGCCTTCCACACTTCCTTTAAAAACAACTTCGATCCCTTCCCAAAGAAGGGAGTAAGGAAGGTTACTAAAGATAAAAAGTAAATAAAACTAAACACCTTCCTTTCTCCCTTCTCAAAGAAGGGAGTAACGAATGTGTACTGAATATTTCAGAAGGTCTTTGAAAAACAAGTGTATACCTTCAAGAAGGCATACTTCTAAAGGCAGGATATCATGCGAAGCAAATCTTTTAGAAAGGAGTAAAGAGGCCTTCAAAAAGGCCTGCCACTTGCGGTCCTTTCAATATTTACCGCTAGGATTGTACGTATTTCAAATAGAAAAAACATAATACTTCCAAGTCATGTACATGTATGTATTTAAAATACGAAATACACCATTTTTATTCCAACCAAAAACTACATAAGATAAAACTAATTAACAAAAAATTTATTCCTTTCATAAATATCAGATTTTTGAATGTAGCATCAGACAAACAGTTTCATGTTCGAGAATAAATAAAACCTGCTGAAGAAAATCTTTCTACAGTACCTGATGAGCACACACTTGTATTAAATTCTATGAATACTATTTTTATACCCTTCACCGAAGGTAGAAAGGTTATATGTATATAACTTTGTCATTCCGTTTGTAATTTCTACAATATTGATCCTACACCCTATAAAATATATATCTTCTGGGTCCTTATGAAAAGCGAAGTTCAAAACCGGTTGTCCGTCTGTTGAAATGGAAGCCCCCAGATATGATGTGGACTTGGTTGGGGTATCTTTATGTCAGGTGTTCTTATTATAATTTTGCTATTGAAATTCAGCCAGATCGGTCCACAAATGGCTGAGATATGAGCAAAAAACCACGACTACCTGTAATTTTTTTCTAAAAATCACTCGTGGTTGTTGTATTTTTATTACTTTTTGCTGTATATCTGGGGAACGGCAAAAGCCAGTTTAGGCTGCCAATACACACCATCCTACAAAATGTAGGCGGGATTGGATAAGTGGGCGTGGTACCTTCCGTACAAAAAAAATATAACATTTTAGGGCTGCTATATGTCTAATGGATATGACTAATATACCAAAATATCGGAAATTTTTAGTAGAACATATTTCATAAAAAACTCGGAAAATTCGGTTCAGATACAAAAAAGTTATGACCAACATTAATTTTTTTTTTAAATACCCACATTCGGGAACCATAGATCTCCCCGAGTCCAAGCTTTAAAACTCAAGTAAATGGTAAATTTCTTCTTCAACACGTTGCTATATAAATCTGTCAAATCGGTTAAAAAAATGGCTGAGTTATAACCGAAATACTGAATCCCCAAAAATTACTCTTTTTATATAATTAACTTTGTTAAAATATATGTATACAAGTATATATAAATGTTTATATATAAATATAACTTAAGTAAATAGTAAAATTCTTCCTTAACACGTCGGTATATAAAAATATCAAATCGGTTAGACAATGGGTAATTTATGACTAAAATACTCCAAAAATGGACTAAAAAACATCAAAATTTTTATAAAAATCTAAATTTTAGAGCTGCCATATGTCCTATGTATATGACTTATATACCAAAATATCGGAAATTTTTATGAGTTATAACCGAAATACTGGGGTCTTATCACCGCATACGATATCGAGCAAAATTTATCGAAGTAATTTATTTTGGTATCTTGAAACTCGATATCGAATGAAATGTATTGAATTTGAAATAATAGCATTCGACATCGAGTAACTCGACATTACATTTATCGAGTTTTCATTCGATACGCCAGTGTCTATCGTATACAAAAAAAAATCAATAGTTAATACGATTCGATAGTATCAAATGCGGTGATTAGACCCCTGAATTCCCAAAAATTAATCTTTTTATACCCTTCACCGAAGGTAAAAAACTTTGTCATTCTGTTTGTAATTTCTTCAATATTGATCCTACACCCTATAAAGTGTATATATTCTGGTCCTTATGAAAAGCGAAGTTCAAAACCGGTTGTCTCTTTTTTAAAAAAAATATTTACCAGTTTTATTTAGTTTTTGTCTAGTTGCTCTGTATTCTGCTCGCACAATGGTGAAGGGTATATAAGATTCGCCACAGCCGAATATAGCACTCTTACTTGTTATATTTGGAAAGCTGTCAAGAGTGATAATGTATTTGCTCTTATCACTGATGAAACTGACAAAATCCAACTCCAAATTTGATGTCCTAGATTCACCATCATCCCTATCTACGAAAACAACAAAATCATCGTCTTCTTTACTGGTGCTTCTACTTCTGATATTTCCAGGTGTCATTTTAAGTTTTTTGTAATTTTCCTCCAAAATTTAAATTGCAAGATTTTGGATTCTTTGCCTTTCTTTTTATGTATTAAAAATACAAAATACTTGCTGGACATGTATTTAAAATACAAAATATTTGCTGGACATTTATTTAAAATACAAATATTTTTTTTGTATTTGTATTTTAAATATGTAGGTCTGTTAAATAATTTTAATGATGAATGAAGAAAATTATTATGAAAAAATGGTCACAGCGACACTTTTAAAACTACTGGGTGCATACGATCTAGAATCCATTTTTATAAGCTTGGCAAACAAACAACCTTAACACTTATTTAGCGAAAAAAAATGTTGTCTACTTCAAGATAACAAAAACATTGAATGCATTCAAAACAAAAATAATGTTAGAGAGAGAGAGAGAGAGAGAGATGAAGCTTAAGCCTAAGAGAAGAAAAAAACAAAATACTTGACACGATTTAACCAGACTCTTGATAACAGAAAACAACATCAGCAAAACATGTTGCAAAATCGTCAATACAATAGTGAAATGTTATTGGCATAGATAGAATAACAACAAGAATAGAAAGAGAACGAAAAAAACCAAACTCAGCTCAACTCCAACTCTATAAATGCGTTTGTAAGGCCCAAGTCTACAGTCATTAGTTTAACCAATAAAATATATCCGGTTTCTTGTTAACCATTGGTTAAACCATCAAACCCTTTTGAATAACTACAAGTTACTCAAAATTATTTCGAGTACTTTTACACTTAAAATGCACTTAATGAGTAATTACTGAGTAAGTCTGAGTTCATACGGCTTTTGCCTTATTGACAAGATTCTTCCTTTTTCTTCTTTGAACATGAATTGGCGTTCAAATGATTCATGTCATGTTGATGGCATTTGCTTTTTTGATATTGAAAACAATAACAAAATTAAACAACGAATGAAAAAGCAAAACGTAAAGACAGTACATGCATCTGTGTACTCGTTTCTTTTCCCCTCGACCCTCTCGCCTATAAAGTAGCAATCATGTCAATAAGACAAGGGCCGTATGAACACAGACTAAACTGAAAAAGTATTCTCAAAAAAAGCTGTTGCCCAAAAAAGTACGCGAAAGGAAAATTTCTAAAAATTCAAAAAATTTAGGGAACATCTAATGGAAAATAAGTGAAGTGTTGGAAAATGTTTACACTTTTGACTATTTAACTCGTTTTCCTTTCGGTACTCGATTAAATATTTTTTATAACACGAACATTTAAGAAATTAGTTTATGAAATCTGTCATTTTTGTTTTTATACACTCCACCACCACGAGTGGTGAATGAGGGTATACTTAGCTTGTCATTCCGTGTGAAACGTTTTGATTATACATCTAAGACCCCATAAAGTATATTTTGACTCCTTGAGTAATTCAAAGTCGATTTAACCATATCCGTCTGTCCAGGCGTTTGTTGAAAGCACGCTCACTTTCGAAAAATCCAAAAGAAAAGAACAACCTTGATGTCAAATTACTTGTATCGGATGATTTTTTAAGAGCTATAGGAAAGTTAAAAAAAACACATAAAATTCAGAAAAATTCATGAAATCTTTATTTAAATCGATAGTACGGTTTAAGATTATTTCATGCAAATGTTGACCGTGACTGCGCCTCAAATGGTCCATCCGCTTAGTCCAATTTTGGCATACTCTTTCCAACATTTCGGCCGGTATCTCATGAATAAATGCTTCAATGTTGTCTTCCAATGCGTCAATTGAAGCGGGCATGTATGTATAGACATGAGCTTTAACATAGCCCCACAAAAAATAACCTAAAGGCGTTAAATCGCACGATCTAGGCGGCCAATTGACCGGTCCCGAACGTGAAATAAAATGTTCACCGAACTCGCCTCTCAATAAGTCCATTGTTAAGCGTGCTGTGTGGCATGTGGCACCGTCTTGTTGAAACCACATGTCATGCAAGACAAGCTCTTGCATTTTGGGAAAAAAAAGTTGGATATCATCTAACGGTAGCGCTCACCATTCACAGTTACGTTACGATTCGCATCATATTTGAAGAAGTAGGGTCCAATGATGCCACCAGCCCATAAACCGCACCAAACTGTGACTTTTTCTGGATGCATTGGTAGCTCTTGCAATGCTTCTGGCTGATCTCCACTCCAAAATCGACAATTCTGCTTATTAACGTACCGATTAGCCGCTTCAGTGGGTCGATTAAACCGACCATAAAATGGAAGAAGCGCGCGATGAACTTTCTTAACAGAGCACGCATTTTGATAATAAAATTCAATAATTTGCAAGCGTTGTTCGTTTGTAAGACGATTCATGGTTAAATTGTAGACCAAACTGAAGATGTTTGACAGTAAAACAAAACACGAAACGTGCGTCAGCTGTTTAAACCAGTGTTGCCAAAAAGATAATTGCTAAAAAATCACCCGATAGTTATCCTAAGCAGCTTGGGATTGAAATTCAGCAACATCGGTTCAGTAGGATCAGAGCTTAGGGTCAAAATGTGGAACTACCACCGTAAAAAATTTATAATTTTGTTACAAAAACTAGCATAAATGGTGCAATAATGCATGGAGTGATATAAGATTTTGCACAAATTCGTTTTATACGACTCGAAATTATACTGAAATTATACTGTTACAATGGGTTCAATGTAAATTTCATTTAAGTTCGGCTTTAACTGTTACGAATCGTGATATTTTGCTCAAGCTAGTTCAAATATCTAAAAAGAAAAGCATTAAAATTTATGATTGTCGGTCAATAATTGAATATATGTAAGTCTAAAGCGCAATTAATTTTAATGCTGATGTCCGTTTTAATAAACATTAATTAACGACACAGCAAAAATTGTTTAAGATTTGGAAGCAATAAACACGTATACTGCATTCCAACCGCTTTCTTCTGTGCTTCTTAAAATTACTGCTTTACTCTACTGGTGTAAGATAAGGCATACAATACTATAATTCTTAAATGCGGTGCTAAATACCAGAAGAGAATCGGTATTTATTCGTTTTTTTAAGATAACATTAGCTACTGCTTTATTGATGCAGTGAAATCATTTATTCTTTTGATAAACAATAAAAAATTTTAGCTTAATTTTACAAAAATCATACATAATTATTTGCAAAAAATATTTTAGATTTATAAAAAAAAATTTTATCGCTGAAATAACAATTTTTTCAACGTTTAATTTTTTTCACTTACTTATACGTATACACGTATATCATGCAAGTTTTCAAAGCGTGAAATAAGCATTCCTTAGATTTCTACGGTAGAAATCCTACGCAAGAAATTCCAAACAAAAATCATGTAATTTTTCATAGAAATCTCCCTTACATTACTGCTTCCGAGGAAGCATCAGTTTTTGCTGGGAATATATATGTATAACATTTGGAGCCCACTCCTAAAATATTCGACCTCCGCACTCTAGCACTCTTACCTGTTTCTTCTCTCTCCTACTAACTTTGTCTGTCCGCCAAGAAATGCCTACAGTATAAATTGGGAGTAAGCAAAGCAAAGCCACAGAATAATACGTGACTGTAACGTTTTAATGAAATTCCATTTAATTTTTTTAATAAAAAATTTAATTTAAAATTAAAATTATAAAAAAAGTTTTTTTTTAACCAATTTTTACGTTATAAATAACTAGTTAGTGCTAACCAATAATTACGTTATGACTAACTAGTTAGCATTAACCAATATTTTGGTTATCAGTGACTAATTAAATAAAAGCATCAGAGTAAGCAGTACAGATATATGTTCCACAGTCGAGTGGAATTCATTAGTTAGAAAGAGAGGAAAAATCACATGACCACAAGAGTTTCGCTTAGTTTTTTCATTTTGCTCTTAATAAACTAATAGAAACTTTAACCAATATATTGATCAACACTACCGGTCATATAACTAGTAAAATGACCGGTAGTCTTCTTTTTAGGGCTGAGTTCATACGGCTCATGTCTTATTGACAAGATTCTTCCTTCTTTTGAATTGGCGTTCAAATGATTCATGTCATGTTGACAACATGTTTTTTATTTTGTACAATAAAAACAATAACAAAATTAAACAACGAATGAAGGCAAAACGTGAAGACAGTACATGCATCTGTATACTCGTTTCTTTTCCCCTCGTCCCTCTCGCCTATAAAGTAGCAATCATGTCAATAAGACAAGAGCCGTATGAACACAGACTAAACCCTACGTTCCACATGCAAGTAATTACTTGCAAATAGTCTATACGTATTGTCAACGAAAAAGCGAGCTAACAGCCGATTGGCTGAAAGTACAAAAAATGTGTGAATGTTAGTGAAAAAGTGTGAGTGTATTGAGTTTTTCGAACTTGCACTTGCATGTGGAAACGGGGGGTAAGCAAAGCAACAATGTCAATGTTGCCAGCACATATCACTGTACAAATAATGCTCTTCCTTTCGTTGTGCAATACAAATCAAGTCTTTTGATTGTTGTTAATATATTGTGCCACCTTTAAATATCACACATTAGCGATGTAATTGTACGATACGAAATTTTTTTTACAACTTTGTTGCAAATGTTTGGGCCGGCTTAAGTTTAAGTCTACGTTATAATACATGTCAAAAACGCAAGTTATATGTAAAAGTGTGAATGCAATGTGTTATGAAAATAAAAAGTATTTCGAAAAAACTTGACATCTCATACGACTTCATCGTTTTTTCAAATTTGTCTAAACAATTGTACTTTTCATTTGATCAGGCCCAGGCAGAAAAAGACAATCACCACGACGCTGTGCCGATGTTGCAGGGGGTACCATCAACATCAATACAACGTACTGTTTACCAAATTAACAATGTTGTCACAATATTAAAATGATAACGCCAAATGTGCGTCTTCCGACTCTTCTTTTTAGTGTTGCCACAGTACTGTAAATTTAAATTTACAATGTTGGATTCACCAATTTACAACGTAGTCACAACCGTCTTCCGACTCTTTTTTTCAATATTATTACAAAAATAAATTCGCTTAGTCTGTGTTCATACGGCTCTGGTCTTATTGACATGATTGCTACTTTATAGGCGAGAGGGACGAGGGGAAAAGAAACGAGTACACAGATGCATGTACTGTCTTTACATAGCGTCTTCACCTGACAATTTTTTGTCATACCAAACGTCAAACTTCATATTAAAAAAACGCTGACAAAAATTTTCGAGTTTTTTTTATATAGACTTTGACGTTTGGTATGACAAAAAATTGTCAGGTGAAGACGCTATGTTACGTTTTGCTTTTTCATTCGTTGTTTAATTTTGTTATTGTTTTCAATACCAAAAAAGCACATGTCGTCAACATGACATGAATCATTTGAACGCCAATTCATGTTCAAAGAAGAAAAAGGAAGAATCTTGTCAATAAGACTTGAGCCGTATGAACTCAAACTAAATAAACAAGCAAAAATTTTTATATTTTCTAACCTAAAATAGTTTTTATGTTTATAAGACTAAACTTTGTATATACAGCTTTGTAGCGGTATAGAATTATTATAAACACGGTATTCGGAAATAAAGGTTTAATTCTTGTATATACAGTGTTGTAGCGGTATAGTTTTATGGTAAATACGACTTTAAAAACTAAAGTCGTATATTTGTATTTAGGATGTTGTACCGGTGTTGAATCTTATTTAAAAACGGTATTAAAAAACTAAGGTTGTAATTTTGTATATGCAGTGTTGTGATGGTACCATATTTTTGGTAGAGTCACAATTTTGTATTTACAGGGTTATGGCGTTACATAATATTTAGAAAAGTTGTAATTTCTGCCTGGGGGTTGCATTTTAGCAAAAGCATGTTTATGTGTGATAGTGTGAATACAAACTGTAATGTTAAATTAGATTTTTTGACATTCATTTTTCATGTTTGCAAGGTATTATGGAATACGTAAGACTTGTGTGAAGGTGTAAAGTATGCTTAAGCAATAGTTACATATTATTTTAGTTTACTAATTATTACTAAAGGCTCAGTTAGCCGGGAGTAACAGTAACGTTGAAAATCAGCTGATTCATTTTGTTGTATGAAAAGCAATTAGAACGATTACAGTTAGTAGTAAGATGTTACGTCTCAATCTGTAAGAAATAGATTGGTCTTACTTTTTTACGGTGAGGTTACTGTTACTATTACTCCCGGCTAACTGAGCCTTAATGACTGTTAAGTTGGGCATAAGAACCGCGTGTCTTTTGTTATTATAACTTGACAAGTACAAAATCAATTTTTTTTTTCTTAGAGTGCTTCTACTCTAGGCGTTTTTCTATAGTTATTGGTACTTCATTACAAACTATTCTTGGTAATAAAATATAATGTAAACTGAACTGATTTGCCCTGAGATGGAGTGGATAAGAAGATGAACTGTGTAGAATCCTAGACAAAACTGATTTCTTGGCAAAAAGTAAAGAAGTTCGAACGCAAACACCTCACTAACATACCAAACACAAATTTATCTGTTACTTGGCATACATTGTTCCACTTAAACCCGAACGAGAAAACAACTATAATTATTAAGCAAGAATTATTTTACGTTCGTACAGCTATTTGGGGAGAAAACAGGCAATAAAGTTTTCAACAGCAATTAGTTTTGTTGCAAACTCTGTGATTACAGCAACAAGTTTTTTACGCAACAGGAGTTTTGTTAAATTGTTTCAGTACTTATGGTTTTGTAAGGATTTAGTTAGGAAATTAATTAAACAACTCTTATTAGGCATACATAAGTTCATTGGTTATAAAGTGTTCTCGAAATGGGGCTTTACTTATTTTAAATTATAAAATATTTACATCTCTTATAGTGAACACTACTCTACATAAAATTTATATTTTCAAAAATCATTTAAAATTTGAAAAAATATTTGTACGAATATTGGGTTTTTTTGTATACTTGTTCGCAAACGGCTCTGTTAAAATTTTATAATTTTGGTCCAACGTAGGGTTTCTATAAGAGAAGAAACCGAACTGACAATCATTATTTTTATCAGGGTTTAAAAAACTGCAGTCGAAACTTAAAACTGTCGAACAAAAAACGAAAAATTCATGAACAGCTTTTCGCTTTTTGAGTTGGTTTGACAGCGACTGTTAACATTTAATGAATCCAAATTGTAAGCAACCGTTTTTTGTTGGCAAATGAGAAATACAGAAGTGGAAGAAATGGCAGTTTTTCACATTAACTGCTGTTTTTTAAACGCTGATATTTATCAACATATACATACATGTATTCGCTTGCAGTTACGATAGTAAAATTCTCTAATTTCTAATTACAAAATGCCAAAGTACGCGAATGCCAAATACTCAAAAGCCATTTTAAGCACAAAATACACTTTATCGATTTATAAAACACATTAACATTAAATAACGAATAATTTACTACTCAAAGTAAAAGCTGACTTCAACCGACGGCGAATATCGTTAAAATTATTACTGCCTAACAAACTCGATAAACTTTCGCTTTGTTTATTTTAACGATACGATTATCGTAATAAAAGTTAAGGAATCGCACTATTGGGAACTATGGATGCCAATCCCGAAATCCCAATCACGAAAAATCCCAGGATTTTTGGTATTTAGCGAATCTCGTGATTTAAATTTTTTAGTCCCGTGGTTGTCGGGATTTAGTCAATCCCGAAATTTCTAACCTAATTTTTGGTTTTACCTTTTTTTTATAAATATAAATTCATCATAACATTCTTCCTACTTTTTAAGAGTGCCCAACAATTATAAAGAAATTTTAATGTGAGAAGTGCTGAAAATAATTAAAGAAGAAAATTAATTAAAGAAACATACATATCGATGCCTTACTTTCTCAACCTCGTAACTTAAAAATAGGGTTTTGACTTTTTCATATCAAACGACTGCTATTTTTGTGTTCTAACGCTGCAACAACTTATTATTTCAATACGATTTACATAGATGTAATTAATTCTTTAATCATTCCATTTTAACTTTAGCCCAAACACTGGAGTATACAAAGATAAAACGTTTTTTTTTTTGCTCTCCTAAAAAGTTGTATTTTTTTAAGTTACGAGGTTGAGAAAGTAAGACCGATATGTCTTTTGAAATGCACAAAGCATGCCACTGGTGCACCAAATTAAAAATTTAAACTTTACTCTTTACAGGGTTAGGATTATTAAAGTGTTTTTCGAGAGTGGGCATAAAACCTACTGTAATTTATGGAGCGGAATTAAATAGTTCATTTTATACACTACATAATTCCTTCCACAAGTGGTAAGTAAAACACTTGTTGTTTTGTGTTTCAGTTCAGTTCATTTTATTTAATTTATTTGTATGCTTAAGTCTAGGTGAAAAAGTATTAAAATAATAGTAAAAATATATCACTCTCCCTTCAACTGCACAAGCGCGCGTCGCCCATAATCATCTGTCATTTTTCTTGTCAATCTATCTATTTTTAATCTATTTTTGATTAACTTAATAATTTGATTTTGTTAATGAATTTCAAATTCAACTTTAAATTATTCATTTTAATTTACTTAATAAACATTTTAATAGAATCTTTAATATAAATCAATAAATAGTTTGCTCTATTTAATTACAATATTAATTATTTTTTTAATTTAGTTTGAATCAACTGAGGTAATTGAATAAAATATAGATTTTATGGTAATTATTTTTTAATTGAATCAATTAACACATTGTTTGAAATCGTACGTTGTTTTCTATCATATTTTTTATTAAAGTAATCATTAATTAAGAAAAAAGTCACAATTTTAAATTTTTACGAATTTAAGTAATCAATATAACACCATATTTAACTTTAAAATTTTAAAAAAATTTTCATAAAACTTTTGTTTGTAAACCTCTTTTAAAGACGTTTTTTTTTTTTTTTAAGAAATACCTATAAAAATCACTTATAATTTTATTTTCAAAACCACGAATCCCGAAAAATCACGGTAACCCGGGATTTGGTTTCTTTTAAATCCAGAAAACCGGTACTGGTATCCCTACTGGAAACTCAAGGAAAAATATCGTTAAAGTTCTCGGAAAATTTGAGGCTGAAAATTTTAAAAATTTCTTTTGATTTTACCACAGTTGCTGAGTGATGGTATTCAAGCTTGTTATTCCATGTAAAACTTTTTAATATTCATCTAAGACCCCATAGAGTATATATATTTCTGTCCTTGAGTAGTTTCAGGTCAAATAAGCCATGTCCGTCTGTCTGTCCATCTGTTGAAGTCATTTAAATTTCGATCGACCCAAAAGAAAAGAACAAAATTGGTGTCAAACTCTTTCTAGTTCTGCTAAGCAGTTTGGGATTGGAATCCACACAATCGGCTTAAAAAGGAAAAGAGTTATGAGCCAAAATGTGGAACAACCTCCAAAAAAATGTGAAACAACCTCCAAAAAAACTATCATAAATTAATGAAAGAATGCACCGATTCTCATTTGCACAAATTAGTTTTGTATGACTGAAAATCATCATGATAAATTTTGTGAAGATCCCTTCATAATTTACTGAAGACCTCATATCAACCGTAACGAATTATGTCATTGCAGTTTAGTTTGGTCCGTCATAGTTTCATATGATTTAAAAACCACTCCGCCACATTTTGTGGCAGTTGTTGCCGAAAAGTAGAAAAACTGCAATTTCTTCCAATTCTTTATTTGTCATTGGCAAAAAAGAACTTTTGCTGTTACTTCTGGTTCATAAGATGTAAACAGTTGCTATCAAACCAACTCAAAAATCAAATATTTTACACAAATTTTTTTGGAATTACGACTTAATTCGTAACAAATATAGATGTTATGTTTAAATTTGCTCCAATTTAGCCTTATATGGCTTGATTTGACAGCATGTAATTTTGTTATAATAGGTCCGTCATTTGCCATAGCTCCCATATAAAGCGGTCTAATTTGTAATACTAAAAATCACACTAACGAACTTTGTTAAGAACGATCTATAGTTTACGGTAGCTCCAATTAAAAATCTCCTCCTGAAAATCACTTATATACGCCGAATAATTATCTTTAACAAATCATAAAATTTTAATTAAACTAGACAACGAATTATAATACTGTGTGTTCAGGATTTATAAAGACTGGTTTATAATTCATAGCTACCATGTAAAGCCCACTCTTGAAATATTCGAACTCTCGGTAGAAGCACAGCCGAATATACCACCCAAACTTGTTTTGAAAATACATACACTGCAATCTCCCTTAACGGACACCCTTCATAAGCTGACGTCCCCTTTTGACAGACAGTGTTACCTGGTCCAGGCAATGTTCTAAAGGAAAGCATTGATTGCTTTTAAGAGAACATTGCCATTGTACGGATACATGATAGTGGCCCCTTCGGTGTCCGGTCATGAGATTCCACCGTATAGACCGAAAGACAAAACAAAATAGCATTTCAAAGTCAATAAATTTATGTATTTATACCCACACCATCATAGTGGTGATGGTATTTTGCGTTTGGCATAGATCCACCTTTAAGTATACCAATCAACTCAGAATCACTTTGTCCGCCCGTCCAGATGGCTGGCTATCCATGTTAACCTTGTGCACAAAGAGCAGTTTGCGACTTTTGGGATAATAATATAAAATTTCGTATATGCCTATTGCAAATGTTGAAAGTCCATCAATAATATCCCATACCCCCCATACAAGCTATCATCCGGAACAAAGTATTTGTGCCCCAAATCAACTTATTATTTTATTGGAATCGGCTCATATTTGACCATAGCTGCGCTTTAAATGTCGCTCCCGAAAAAATCACAACTTCCTTATACATGTTGGATTGCCATGGCTTCTAAGACATGTCAAACAGTTGTGTTGGTAGGTCGAGGATTGACCATAGGTGCCATGTAAACCCCATCCCAAAAAACACTAAAAGGCAAAAGAGTATCATAACGATATAGATATTTAGATAATATCTGGCACAAAGAACTTGAAAATGAATAATAACCTCATAACAAAATTTTGTTTTGGCCGCGTCATGCTCGCCCATGGGCCTTGAAAGTTTGTTTGTAAATACTGCCGTGAGCAATACTTTCTTACTTGCTTTAATGTACATTTTTATTTTCAATGCCTTCAAGGGATTTGTGGGTGCTGATTGGTTTAATTTGTGTATTTTTTTCCCGTCTTCTTACACAAAATGACATTTATAAGAAAAATCTTCAAGTCAATGTTCAATTTTATCATCATTCAGTGTCGTGTCATTTTGTTTTTTTTTCTTATGAAAAAAGAAAAGTAAAAGTTGTAATTATGAATACATATGTACACATTAAAACAAATACACAACACAAAGTAAATAGTGGTGACATTAACTGAAAACAGTACGCTTTTTGAATTTCGTTCACTTTTTTAATTACGTTTGCGAATTTCCCTGCTTATACGACATATTCTTAATTCGACAACTCTTCTTCTTACATTTTTGAACATATTTGTGCTTAAAAATGGGTACACAAGTTAGGTGAAACTTAAAAATTGTTTAAACTTTAAATCGTGCGAAATTCATTTTACACACTTGCCAAAATGGATTATTCAAAGAAAACAATTTTAAAAAATCGATACCAAATTTCCGTTTTTCTGTTCAAATGTGCGTTAAATTATTCTTATTGTTTCAAGTATCGTTTTTGTCTCACAGATTGGTAAACAACAACCTGTTAGTTCATTTGTCGTCCCGATAGTTCGCCGTCTTTAATTTTTGTTTAATACCCTTTGTTCACTTGCATACATATCGGTAGAACGCATGGAAGATGTTGAAAATGTGAAACATGCATTCACACTTGAAACATCTAACATCTACTATCAAACAAAAATGTCACCATTTCTAAAAAAAAATTTTTTTAATATTTTTTTTTTTTACATTCAAGTGCCAAAATTTTTAAAGAACATACTAAAATGTATTTGGACTTAATTTTGGTTAATAATATAAAAAAAATTAAACAAAAAAAGACTTGCAAAAAAGGAAAAACTTTACAAATGGTAACGCTGCTATCAAAACAAATGACATATTACCAGAGATGCCACAATAATAATATAATTTATTGCCATTTTTCTAATGATGGCACTTAAATAATAGAAAGATGTAGAAGGAAATACAATGAAAAGGAAAGATCATGGTAAGATGCTGATTGTTGATCCGTGTATTTCTCAGGAAAAATTTCAACATATTCGCAAATTGATGGTAGATGTTTTACCTTTATTCAGAGTTTGATTCAAATATAGTTAAGCACTTTCTATGAAACCTCATTTTGTTTGACGTTTTTACATCTTGTATGGGTTTTTCATTAATTTATTGAATCTAAGAACAGATTTCGAAAAAAAACACTAAGGTACGGCACGTAAATGTACCGTACCGCATTTTGCAATGACCAGTTTGCATACACATTCTATACCAAAAATACACAATACATTCTTTTTGTGTTTGTGCATTTTTTCACAAACCAGATACGGTACACAATGATTATGATTATGAGCTGACAAACACAAATAGTGATCTTGTTTTAGCGTACATGTAGTGCTGTTTTTAGAGACGGCACGATAAATGCGAGATTAATAGGTATTAAATTTGTTAAGTTGTTACATTTCCACTTTGGTTCTATATGTTCAATGAATGTCGCTTCAAGTTGTCGGATGGAATTAACACTTATCTTCAAATGTTCTTCCCGGCAAGTGTCGAGGAATATATTTTCGATGACTTCACAGGGGAGACTTTTTTTAACATCAAATCATTCCTAAGAACCAATGAGTGGATCTTGTCATAGTTCATAACAGAGAAGGTGTTCTATGTTGTTCTCCTCTTCCTCGTCATCACAGCTGCGACGGTATTTATAGTGTTCGGCTCCCAGACGCTGTGCATTAGGGTTATAAATTTTTTTGAGTGCAAAATACCATTCCAGCACAATGTGGGGAATTTTGTTCTGATAACAAAAACCTGTTTTTTAAGCTGATTCAGTGAAAAAAGTTTCCGCACCGTAAGCGATTCCTAAAACTTCATATTATGTGTGAATTTTATTTTTGAAAATGGAAACCCATTTGGTTTTGCATTAGACTTATGAAAAGTGGTTTAATGTTGAAGATTTTATATGAATTTAAACAAAAACTTATTTAAGACAAGAGTAACTGATTTAATGATGAAAATAAATAAACAAAAACAAAACTTCAACGCTTTCGGAGCGGCTATGAGGTGGTATTTTTGATATTTGCAAAAATTATAAGACATCAAAGGTATAGACAGGTTCGCTTCTATAGCCTGGCAGTCCTGAACTCAAAGTTCGTGGCCCATCTGCCATTAGCGATATCGATAGCCAATTGCGTTTGCAGGAGAGCAGAGGCACCCCAACGCCTTCCACATACAGTGGAGACCGTAAGGAAGTGCAAAGTCTAGCAAGTTGATCTGCCTTAATGGTCTCCAGTATATCCCCGTGATCTGGGACCCGAATGATCCTGATATCAGACTGCAAGGCCATACGAGTGGCACGGCTATCAGTGTTAATATCCATGGTAGTCATTGCCACAGAAGATATTCTGAGCCAGTCTACAGGTTCCTTGATTGCAAGTATCTCCGCCTGGAAAACACTACATCCGGAAGTATGCGCGATAAATTAAGGTTGAGCTCCCTTGAGTATACACATAAGCCCACACCATCTCGTGACTAAGAGCCCTCCGTGTAGAAATTACCACTTCTTCTTCTATCCGGAACACCGTTTATCCATGAATTCCAGCTTTATATTAGCGTTCTCAAGCGACCATCGTGAATCGAAACTTTGTCAGGTGTGGTCCTCCGGTTCGAGATTGCCCTGTTCATAGCCCTGCAGTGTCCGCATCTTTTTTTTGCTCCACTCTTGGGTACATTTGTCGCGAACTCTCTGTCTACCAAATCAAAGGGTGGTAAATAAAGGAAAGTATCCAGCGCATCCATAGGAGAGGTGTGATTAGCCTCTGTAATGCACAGCTACGCCAATCTCTGCACCCTCCTCAGTCTTCCCAAGTGGGTCCCTTAATCCTAATTGACCACCATACGAGTATGCCGCATAGAAGGACCGGACTAACTATGGTCGTATAGACTCACTTAATTATCCTTGAGGTTTATCCCCACTTTCTGCCAATGGCCAATTTGCAGGAGTACAGTGCAACTGTTGCCTTCAGGATTCGATCCATAATATTTTGCCTAAAACTCAACTTTTCGTCCAGAATCATCCTCAGATACTTCGCGCTTTTCGCCAATTCTATAAACATAGGTGTCATTCAGGATAATGCGTCCGAAGTCGGACGTCACATCCTTTCGAGTGAATATGTCTTGCCCCTAACTTGAGCCCATTTGGAAAGGTGCACAGTACTGCCCTGTTGGATATCGCAGGTAGCAAACAGCATTCTCAATCCATGGCCCATGTATTAACGCCCCGTTTCTCAAAACTACAAGTTACAAATCTACAAGTAAAATACATTACAAAAAAGCAACAATTTTACAATTTTAGTTTTTGTTTCAAATGTATTTTACTTGTAGATTTGTAACTTGTAGTTTTGAGAAACAGGGTTTAGGGCTCTTAGAACCTTGGTTATAGATAATTTTCTAAGAATTTTTATCAGTGTACTTTCTCTCAAACAGACACCCTATACACGTTTAAGAATTTTTAATTCCTAAATAAAACAAGTAAGAAAGTATAGTCGGTCTAGCCCGACCATATGATACCCTACACCACAGTATTTAAAAACACATCACGCTTATGTGTTCTTGTAAATATGGTTTTATCTATGTTAATAAACTTCATGAAAATCGGTTTGAAAGTTTGCGAGAGGCAGAAATTGCCCCTATCTCCCTTCGTGATCCGATTTTTTTTAAAAATTTATACATTTTGTATCCATATAGATATGGTTCTATCTATGTCTTAAATTTCATTAAAATCGGTTTGATAGTTTCTGAGAGGAAGAAATTTCCCCCTATCTTCCCTCGTGGTCCTACGATTTGGCCCATTTTCAATAGGCTTGGTCCTTTTGCCAATAAGAATATGACCCAAATTTTATCAAATTATCTCCAAAATTGCGACCTGTACTTTGCGCACAAGGTTACATGGACAGCCAGCCATCCAGCCTGCCAGCCAGCCGGACGGACATCGTTAGTTCGACTCAGAAAGTGGTTCTGAGTAGATCGGTATACTTTAAGGTGGGTCTAGGACCACTATTTTAAGGCGTTACACTCAACAGCTCAAATGCATAATACCCTCTCCACTATTGTGGTGTGGGTATAAAAATAATTACATTTTTAGTGATAAATAAAAGAGATTACAAATCGTTGTTGGTCCGGCAGGCCGTAAATTCTTATTTCCTCATAGAAAATCGATATACATACGTATCTAAGAAAATCAATATGTTATAAAATTTGAAACCGATCATAAATTTTTATTGTTTTCGCTTTAAGGCTTTTTAGTTTACAAAATAAACCCGCTTTCATATTTTTATGTAGAAAAGTTCAAATTAACATTTAAAACAATTTTTATTTATTCTACCTGCTTAATTGCGAAAACAATTATTTATGTTTTGATTCTCTGTTAATGACAAATGTCATCTTTGGCTGTGTGTCTGCAACCTCGTGAGAACAATATACTGAAGAAATCATCTTAACAAGGTCTAACGCCTTATAAACGTAACATTGAGGCATTCAGTTTTATAATGTTGTTTGTTTTCAACAATGTTTCTGATGACAGTGGATGTGTTATTAAAATGATAAATGAGTTTAAATGAAAAAATGTCAGAAGGGTAAACAAATTCACACACGTATTTTGTATTCTCAAAGGACCTGAAGGTGTTTATGGCAGCTAAGTAAATTGCATTTTTAAATTCTTTTTAAATTGGAAAAATTAAATTATGTACTTTTAATTACTTAAATAATGAATTATCGATTTACTTGCTACATTACTATCCTCTAGTGCTTTGAAAAGTTGTTAGATGCTGTTTTATATGTATTATTTTTATTAATTAGTAAAATTTTGACCGAACAGCTTAGTTTTTCTTAAAATGTTAGGCTTTAATGAAATTAAAATAAAAAAATCACACTTCGACGGAAAAATTCGAGTTTCTGACTACTTTAAACCCAAGAACGATATCTATTTTTTTAGTGATTGTTTAGACGAACACAACCCTTTTACCGTTCGTTACCACTTTCAAGAAAGAACCGAACATTATATAAAGCTCTGTTCTTCGATAAAAAACAGAACAATTGAACTGATACTGTAGACAAACATTATATTTTAATGTTCTATAAATTTGCTTTTTTTTTACAGTGGTAACGAAATGAACAAAAAACAAGTTAGAGTGCTATATTCGGCTGTGCCGAATCTTTGATACCCTCCACCGACAGTTCGAATGTTTAAGGAGTAATATCTGTATGATGTTATTATTATCTTAAACTGTGACGTTTGTTATTAATTATGGTTTTAGGCGACTAAACTGTTTTCCGGTTGTAGGGTTTATATGGGGCCTAGGGTAAGTTATGGACCGATCATCAGGAAATTTCACAGTATCATTTCTAGTCCTTTAAAACTGTGACGTACCAATTTCTGTCATGATAGCGTTATTAATTATGGTTTTAGGTGTACTAAACTGTTTTCCGGGAGTAGGGTTTCTATGGGGCCTAGGGTAAATTATATACCGATCTTCACGAAATTTCACAGTGTTATTTTTAGTCCTAAAAAACTGTGACGTACCAAATTTGGTACGCTAGCGTTATTTTTTACGGTTTCAGGCGTACTAAACTGTTTTCCGGGAGTAGTGTTTATATGGGGCTTAGGGTAAATTATGGACGGATCTTCACGAAATTTAACGTCGTGATTTCCAGCCAAATAAAACAAATTTTTGCAAAATCTTATCGCATTCCGTGCCTTGTTCCAGCATTTATGTTAATTTTTGTAACAAAATTATCAATTTTTTTAGGTGGTGGTTCCACATTTTGATTCATAGCTCTGGTCCTACTGAACCGATTTTGCTGGATTTCAGTCTTAAACTGCTAAGGATAACTACAAGCAATTTGGCACCAAGTTTGTTTATTTCTTTTGAGTTGTTCGAAAGTTAGCGTGTTTTCAACATACGGACAGACGGACAGAGAGACGGACATGGCTAGATCGACTTAGAATTACTCAAGGACCCAGAATATATATACTTTATGGGGTCTGAGATGAATAATAAAAAAGTTTCACACGGTGGTGGAGGGTATAAAAAATAGCAACAACCGCAGCACGAACAGCTTGTGTGTGTATTAAGTATATGTTTTGTTTGTGTAAAATTAGTTTGCTGGCTTTTTGTTTTTTTTTTTTGGAACGTATATTTTGTTTTCGGAAAAAATGTTTGGTTTTATTTTACCAGCCAAAAGCGACGAACATTAATGAGGAAAACCGAACACAATGAAGTGTTTGCATCTTTTATTGAGTTGGATAAAAACAGTATTATTTTTGTGTTCGAAAAATGACAAACAGGGCAAACACTATTAGCGTTTGTAATTTCCACAAATCTACCTAACCGAACACTAAAACTTCGTACAGACGATGGTCAGATCTTACAATGTTGTAATTTTTCTGACAATGGTGCCATTGTTAGATGCATTAATTTTACACATCTTCCAAATGAGGGGCTTAAAGCACAAGGGGTTCAAGTGACTTATGTTAAATAATGAGACAAAAGCGGTTGTTTCGCTTGTGCTCCAAGCGAAGCGGTTATTTTAATGTCAATTGCTTGAATGGTTCACCATATCTAGCGTCCGGATGAGAATCCGACTTTAACCTCTTGTGCTCTGAACAACTTCTCCGAACTATACGCTTAATTCCATATGTAAACTCAATTTTAGAAAAAGGTACTTAAACCCCTTGTGCTTTAAGCCCCTCAAATGAAAATGAGTTACAATCTTCACACAGTTGCAAGAAATTTTTAGGCAATTTTTATGACAACATTGTAAGATCGGACCACCGTCTGTACGAAGCTTAAGGAACGATATATAGTGTTAATTTTCGAACACTACTTTAAACTAAGTTTAAACTTAATCTAAATCTCAAAAACCCGGCTTAAGTGTTTTTGTAAACAAAATTTTTGTTTAATATATTTTTTTTTTGGGAGAATTAAAAATATAGATAGATGAGATAAGATCTCTATTATTAAAATAGTTTTGTATTTATTTGATTTTCGAAAGTTGTTAGAATTGTTGGAAGAAGAACGTTTAAGCTGGCGAGAAATATACAGGGTTTTCGATTTAGTAATTTCAAAACCGCCGGTTTGACAAGGCTGTCAGTGGTTAAATATCTGTCACCTCAAGTGTCGTGCCATTTACGAATATGGATCGCTTAAGAAGCAAAGAATGCGTATAATACTAACTACAACAGTGATAGTTCAAACGTGGCCACTTTTCGTGCATTACAGGTAGATTATGGTCGTTATAATCGATCTGCTGTGTAAGGAATTGGCAAGATTATAAAGAAATTTTAAGAGACTGGAAGCGTTACAGACATAGTCAGGCCTGTGCATTTTCGCATTGTGCGCACTGCTGAAAATATCGCTTCTGTAAGTGAGAGTGTGGCGGAAATTGGGTCTATCGTACGGCTCATTATGGCTTTTAATTGAAGATTATGAAATATCCGATATGTGGTTTTAACCAGACGGTGCCATAAGCTACACCACGAATGATTTTAGCTTTTTTACATGGAAAGTTTCCAGATCGAGTAATTTCACGTTTAAGCGAAGTAAATTGGCCACCAAGAACATGCGATTTATCGTTGTTAAATTATTTTTGTAGGGCTATTTCAAAGACCATGTCTACGCGGATAATCCCCTAACGTTTGAGCATTTGAAAACCCACATTCACCAAGTTATCGCCGAGTTACCGCCAAAAATGTGCAAAAAAGTGGTTGAAAACTATCGCAAGCTACCGACTACCGCAAACTGCCGATTGTGCCCTTCCCACTGCTCCAGTCCTGCCAACATCTTGTCGATTGTTGTGTATAAATAATCAAGATGCTGGTTCTAATTTGAAAACTTTGGCTTGTGCCGTTCTTCAGATACAAAAAAATTTATAATGTCTTTGTATGGGAAGTGCCACGCTCACAGATACAAAAAAAAAAAACAGCAACAACAAGAGATTTACAGGTAAAATTAGAGGCAGTCGTAGTTTTTTTGCTGATACCTCAGTCCAAGGCGAATTCAACTACAGGTGGTGTCGAAACACCATCTGATTTTGACAGTTCGAACCTACTTGTTTTGATTTGCAATGCAATTCAAAAAACCCCATGTTATTTCTGTTGTTTTTTAGATTGTTGTAGCTCCGACACCACTTGTAGTTGAATTCGCCTTGTCTCAGTCATTTATATACCGATCTGTCTGAATTCTTATAGCAAACTTTAAGGGAGTTTATGTGACATAAATATATAACAACATAGGCCCTGTTATTTCTAGAGTCTCCGGAAAACCAATTCTAACATAAAAACAGACGGAAATCGTTAAATCAAATTCGCTAACTATAAGTTCCCAGAATAGATATACATTTATGTATACTTTAAAGGATCTAGGATGAATTATATAGAAATTACAAACGGCAAGCTAATTAAAAAAACGTGTCCCAAAATTAACGCAAGATTTGAATTTGTCACCATTTTTGCAATAAAGTATTTTCAACCGCTAAAAGGCGTTAATTTTGGGGCATCCTTTGTATGTGTACCCTTTCCATTCGGTTAAGGGTATTAAAACACAATGGGATTATTGCTTAGTCTGAGTTCATACGGCTCATGTCTTATTGACAAGATTCTTCTTTTTTCTTCTTTGAACATGAATTGGCGTTCAAATGATTCATGTCATGTTGACGATATGTTTTTTATTTTGTTTTATTTGATATTGGAAACAAAAACAAAATTAAACAACGAATAAGAAAGCAAAACGTAAAGACAGTACATGCGTCTGTGTACTCGTTTCTTTTCCCCTCGTCCCTCTAGGCTACTTTATCTTGTCAATAAGACATGAGCCGTATGAACACAGACTTATTTCATAACAAAATATTTGCTTATTTTTGTTTTGTATTTGCTATCAATTAAAGTATAAATTAAAACTCAGATACATTTAAGAGCTTCACATAAAAATATTATATTTAGAAGAAAATAATGTAGTAAATCGTCTAACAAAAACTTTTTTTTAATGACAAAAACAAAATAAAATCTGTAAAATGTCAACTAAAGTTTCGTTAAAAAAAAAACGAACAATTCCTTTATGACATTAAGAACTTTTCATATTTTTACACAAATTTGTTGAAAAAAATTATTTAATTTCAAAAGATTTTGTTATTTGTGCTTAATTCCCACTTTTTATTCTTGATAAAAACACTTGAAATTTATTGTTGATGGGATAAGCTATTCCTATGCATTTCACTGGTTCTTAACCTACTTACAACTACAATTAATGTTGAGAGAATTTCAACTAATTGTAGTGGGGAGTGTAAGACGAGATAAACCCACTTTTTTTATTGTTGATGTATTTTGTTCAAGCTTTGATATTGTTACAAGTAAAACTGTTGCTATAAGTCTTATACGTTTAACAGTTTTATTTGGTTTAATATCTTTAGTTTGTCTAAAATCTTTATGGATGAAGTTTCCTGATGATCTGGCCTAAGCAACCAGTGAAATGCATAGGAATAGCTTATCCCATCAACAATAAATTTCAAGTGTTTTTATCAAGAATAAAAACTGGGAATTAAGCACAAATAACAAAATCTTTTGAAATTAAAATTTTTTATTCCCAAAAATTGAAATTACTTTTTGATAAAAAATTATTTAAGTTATGATTTGTTTGAGTTGCTGTTGTTTTTGCTTTATTAAAGAAAAAAACACATGCAAATATTTTTAACCCTTTTTTTTATTCATTTGCATACATTTATTTGTTTAAAATTTCATATAAAGTTGTATTTTAGTGAAAAAAAAAACGTAGAAACAAAAAAAAGTGCTGTACTCGACTGTGCCGAATCTTATTAATTCTTTTTTTAACAGTAATTTGTTTTCTAGCTCCTAAGGTATGGGCACTATCAGGTCAAAATCCTTATTCCGGGAGTATATTTATAAGGGCTTTAGGTGAATTAATATGTCGATTTTGCTGAAACAAATCTTATGTTTACAGATTATTTAAGCTAAATGTAATCAACCCAGCTAGTTTTGTATGGACACTTTTGTATCCAATCTCTAAATGCGGGAAATTTGCAAACTAATCTGAGTGGTTTTCAATACAAACTCATTCCGGACTATATGTGATAAAAATATTTAACAACAATGATGGAGACTAGCATCATATCTGAAATCCTCTGAAAACCCATATCAACAAACACAATGACAGACGGAGATCGTTGAATCAACTTCGCTACTCATAAGGACCCAGAATGTATATATGTACTATATATGATCTTAGATCAATATTATAGATTTGTCAAACGGAATGTTAAGTTTAGATCAGTGAAGGGCAAACACATACTATCACATTTATGCTTGTGTTGACGAAATAACAACAAAGAAACAGCCAAACGTACATTGTCAGAGACCACACAATGAAGTTTATAGTGTACATCCCTGCAAACAATTTCCATCGCCGAATCATCGCGTGGAAGCTAAATGCGATCCTCTGGCGAAACGCGAAAACGGTCGCATGTGCCAACCACGCGATTCGTGTACCGCGATTCGCATGAACATCGTGATCCGCGATTCGCGTGAACATCGTGTGCCGCGGTACACGAATCGCGTGGTTGACACATGCTAACAATTTGCCGGCGATTCGCGGGCGATGATTCGGCGATGAAAATTGCTTTCAGGGATATATTAAATATTATTTACATGAATTACAATAACACACCTTTCACAAATCACTTGCTCAACTGAAATGACAATTTTGCTAATCACCCTTGAAACCAAATATTTATTTTCCCGTAACCTTAACAAAACAACAAGACAAAAAAAATTCTATCGAAAGTTATAAAAAAAACACTGATGATTGCCACTACTTGTGTGCGCTCGCATATTCATCGCCTAGTTGTAAAGCGTAGGCGACGGTTAGCGATTCGTATTCCCTGAGAAGGATCGCGTAATCATCGCCAAACAAGCAATCGCCAAAAAAATTTCAAAAATGTTTGTAGGGATGTGTAAACGGCACACAAGAAGCATTTTTATTCCTATACACGCGTACAGAGGATTTGCAAATGTGCGGGAGTCCGATCGTGATTGTCATGCCCAGGGTTGTTAGGCTTTTTTCTTCAAATATCGTCAAAAGTTTTAACAAAATTCGTCAAAATCGTCACGAACATTTAACAAAATAGTTTGTAGTTTTGTAAAAATCAATAAATTAAACAAACGTTTACCAATAATCATTTCAATTATGTTGGAAATGAGATCGTCACAACTATTTGATGAATGTTTACAAAAAGTGTGGGCATAAAAGCTTATACATATTTAAATACTAACATCTTGTATAATTCTTTTTAATTTGTTTTGCCGCTTTTCCTGCTTCCACATTATTTTTTATTTATTTAAACAAATTTGATGAAAAAAAATAATTTTGTGGTTGTCAAAAATTTCTACACTAATGTCAAAATTTATACTAGCCCCTAGGGCTAGTGAAATTTTATTCACCTCAATAGTGTAAAAATTTTACTTCCATGAGTACTTTGCTACCGTTTCACACACACCCTTAGAGACAATTTATTGCATTGAGTGGTTCAAAAATATAAATTTTTAGCAAGAAATTCTGTTTATGATAAATAAAGAGATATGGTTAAGTTTTATTACATTTATTTCAGCAAGTTGGCTGAAATATTTTTATCATTTGAAAAGAAATACTACATATGTACATTAGACTGGTCGCATCTTGTATGGGATTTTTTTTTTAATTTAATTGTTTGCGCTGCTTAAAATATTTTAAATAAATAATTTTTCAGGTCAATCCGACGATGCCTAGCCGTGCCGGGTGGGGCCCAAAGTTTCCCATTTTATAAAGAAACATCTTTTCTATCAGATCTTTATAGTTATACTAGTTGAAAAGCCGAAAATCAAAAATATGGCTTCGTTACGATCTTCCGCAGAGAAAGTACTTGAAGTGTGCCAAATTTCAGCTTCCTATGTCATCAGATTGCTTCAGAAAGTTGCGGAAAGAATAGGACATACATGCAAACATCCTGACATACTAAGAAATTATGTATTGTATAGATAGTATTTGCTGTTTAATATTTTAGTATGATACGATGCAAGTTTTTTAACCTAATTCAGGGTCGCTGAATCCAGTGGTGCTAGCCGTTTTTTTAGGTTAGCTTTGGTTTTTGAAATATACCGTTATTTCGAAAATTAAGGAGGTTGCACAACATATGTTCGCGTAACTCAAAAACGCTTCAGCTTATTGAAAATCTAAAAAAAAACCGAAATTCCGCAATAAAATTTACTTTAAGAAAGTCGAAACTTTTTCTTTATGTTGGCTTTGGTTTTCGAGATATACCGTTATTTCGAAAATTAAGGAGGTTGCACAACATATGTTCGCGTAACTTAAAAACGCTTCAGCTTATTGAAAAACTAAAAAAAAACCGAAATTCCGCAATAAAATTTACTTTAAGAAAAGTAAAACGTTTTTCTTATATGCGCATTCGTTTTAGAAACATAATTTTTTTTATTAAAATTTCGGAATTTTTGTTTTTAAAAATTCATAAAAAATTGAAGAATGCAGCTATGCTTCTAATTTGATAGAGTCATATAAAAAACGACATTGCAAACAAAACAAGCTATAAATGATTAAAATCTGTTAACAACTTTTGATTTTATGTATTCACAAAAGACGAAAAATTTTAATTAATTTAAGAATTTTATTAAACCGCCACATCTTTTGTGAATACATAAAATCAAAAGTTGTTTACAGATTTTAATCATTTATAGCTTGTTTTGTTTGCAATGTTGTTTTTCATATGACTGCATAAAATAAGAAGCTTAGCTGCATATAAGAAAAACGTTTTACCTTTCTTAAAGTAAATTTTATTGCGGAATTTCGAAATCATCAAAACGCAAAGCGGATTTAACCAATTTTTAAAAAGCGGACCAAATAGGACCGACGCAAATCGAGGGTGTCGAAGATCGATCAGTCGCTATCGCCCGCATTATAAGCGACCTGATCGACTTCGACTTTAAGTGACAGTGCCCGTCGTGTAAGAGCGCCCAGTTCAAAGCGCTAAACAAAAGAAGAGAAAACAAGGCACTAGTCACCGACAGATAAACACAACAACATCTCCAACGGAGTGAAAAAATTATAATTCAAAAAAAAAAAAAAAATACATATGTAAATAAAAAACATTAAATGAAACAAACACTTAAGCTTGAACAAACAAGAACAATTAAAACAAACAAGAACACTCAAACAAACAAACAAATCGAAACAAACAAAATTAAACCAGTGCTAACATACCTTAATAAATTTGTAACTTTAAAGTTTAAAGAATCTCTTTAGTTTTAATTAGCAAACCACCAAACAAGTAAGTATATTCAATCCCGTTGAATACAATATTAGCTGATATACGACACCGCTGTTGTACCCTACACACATTTATTACATTTCGTATAATAAATTATTTTAAATATCTACTGCGGTCACACCAAGTAGAAACAACAATTTTCCAATTTACGATTGGAAATTTGTTTTAGTGTATAAAGTCATTTCTGAAAAATTAAAGGAATATAACTATTACAAAAAAGCTTTATAAAATACATAACTGAAATTTAGTTCATAGAATAAATTCGAAAAATGAAAAATGTTGAATATCATAATTTAAATTGTTAAAAATATTTAACAGCAAAGTTAACGTAAAAATTATTCAGTAATTTTTTTAACAATAACGTTTACTGCTAAGTTCTATCTTAACGTCAGGTATTTATGTTATCTTAACAGAAAAATATTTTTCATTGTTTTTTTTTTTGAATTCGTAGTTATTAAAAAAAAAACAAACAAACAAAAATTTTGGCAAATAAAAGCCACATTAACATTTTTAAAATTCACGTTATTTACATACATTTTGCAAAAATAATATTAAAAAATTAGTTAAAAATATTACATTTTAGATGCAGCCTATGGAAATCACTAATAGTGTTATCTTTTCTACACAAAAAATAAGTGGTAGACTTTCCAATCATGCCGCTGTTAGCTAATTTTTGCGAATTTCCACTAATTTAGCAATTTTTACCGAATTTTTGCCATTCCTTATAGTTTTAGTGACTTGAAATCAATTTTATGGTTTGTTCAAAATATTAAACAATTTGCGCATTTTCGCTATTTTTGCAAAAAAAAATTTTATATATATTCCGACAATTTGTATTTTAAGCGATTAAGCGATTTCAAATAAATTTTACGATTTTTGCCAAGTTTGCAATTTTTCGCAAATTTTAGCAATGTTCGCGATACAAGCGATTTTTTTCTGTAGTTCTTTAGAGCTTTAACGATTTTTAATAAAATAAATAAAATAATTTAACTATTTTTTCCGAATTTTTGCAATTCCTTTTAGCGACTTTTTATAAATTTTATGGCTTGTTTGAAATGTTAAAAATTTTCGCTATTTTCCGATTTTTTGCAATTTTCCGATTTTTTGCAATTTTCACTAGAGAATCAAATCCTAAATTGTTAGTTTCGAAAGTTCTTTAAGTCGTTCCATACGATAAATAGTTTGCCCTCTTCGTTAAATATACTAATTAATTGAAGCACAGCCGCGAATAACGTTGTAAACGCCACATTTTGCAATAAGTGTTTTTTTGCATATAACCGTTGACCTTACTCTCTTACACAGTTTAAACATCAAATCAACCAAAACTATGCACCTTAACGCCTTCAAAAAGGCGTACAAAGTGTCAGCCAGTGGAAGAACATTACAAGTTACTAACAAAATGATGAAACCGAAATGGTTTTGCAGTGCGGAATAATGTTTTAAAATCCTTTTGCATTAAAGTTTTTATTATCATTATTTTTAATAATAAAAAAAAAATTTTTTTAAAACAAATAATGATGCCTGTCAAAAAAGGGTTTTTTTGCTCTCCTGAAAAATTATTATTTTGTAACTTAAAACGTTATTCGCGGCTGTGCTTCAATTAACAGTGATGCCACTTAATTGAAATTTTTAGCTATGTTGTTAAAACTGAGTTACTGAATTGCTGTATTGTTACCGTAAGCAATAAAATGTGCCGGTAAAATTAACGTTAACGTTAGTTGTTAAAAGTTAGAGAATTCCACTACAGTAGTGCGATTCTCTATTCAATTTTAACATAATTTAAATTGTTAAAAATATTTAACAGCAAAGTTAACGTAAATTTTATTCAGTAACTTTTTTAACAATAACGTTTACTGCTAAGTTCTATCTTAACGTCAGGTATTTAAGTTATCTTAACGGCAAAATATTTTTCATTTTTTATTTTTAAATTCGTAGTTATTAAAAAAAAGCAAACAAACAAAAAATTTGGCGAATAAAAGCCTCATTAACATTTTTAAAATTCACGTTATTTACATAAATTTTGCAAAAATAATATTAAACAATTTGGTTTTTTTTGCGAATTTAACAAAAAGCATTAAAAATATTACATTTTAGATGCAGCTTATGGAAATCACTAAAAGTGTTTTCTTTTCTGCACAAAAAATAAGTAGTAGACTTTCCAATCATGTTAGCTAATTTTTGCAAATTTCCACTAATTTAGCAATTTTTACCGAATTTTTGCTATTCCTTATAGTTTAAGTGACTTCAAATCAATAGAATGGTTTGGTTGAAGTATTAAAAAATTTCGCGAATTTTCGCTGTTTTTGGATTTTTTTTTTTTTTTTGTTATTTTCCGACATTTTGTTTTTTTAACCGATTTAATGATTTCAAATAAATTTTTTTGCTTCTCTCCAAGTTTGCAATTATTCGCGAATTATAGCCACGTTCGCGGTAGAAGCTTTTTATTCCTGTAAGTTTTCTGATTCTTTACAGCTTGAACGATTTTTAATAAATAGTAGACTTTGCCATCATTTCGCTGTTAACAAATATTTGCGAATTTCCCCTAATTTAGCAATTTTTACCGGATTTTTGCCATTCCTTATAGTTTAAGTGAATTTAAATAAATTTTATGGTTTGTTCGAAATATTAAAAAATTTCGCGAATTTTCGCTATTTTTGCAAAAAAATTTTATATATTCCGACAACTTGTTTTTTAAGCGATTTCAAATAAATTTTAAGGTTTTTTTTCCAAGTTTGCAATTTTTCGCGAATTTTATACATGTTCGCGTTATAAGCGATTTTTTCCTGTGGTTCTTTAGAGCTTTAACGATTTTTAATAAATACCCGCTGTTTGCAAATTTTTGCGAATTTCCGCTAGTTTAACAATTTTTACCGAATTTTTGCAATTCCTTATAGTTTTAGCGACTTTTAATCAATTTGATGGCTTTTTGAAATGTTAAAAATTTTCGCTATTTTTCCAAATTTTCCGATTTTTTGCAATTTTCGCTAGACTATCAAATCCTAAATGGGGTTTTGTTAGTTTCGAAAGTACTTTAAGTCGTTCCACACGAGAAGTAGTTTGCAGTGTTCGTTAAATATACTAATTAATTAACAAAGATGCCACTTGATTGATATTTTAAGCTAAGTTGTTTAAATTGAGTTACTGAATTGCTGTATTGTTACCGTAAGCAATAAACTGTACCGGTAAAATTAACGTTAACGTTAGTTGTTAAAAGTTAGAGAATTCCACTACAGGTTTGTGATGGGGA
This sequence comes from Pollenia angustigena, assembly GCA_930367215.1. NCBI lineage: Eukaryota > Metazoa > Arthropoda > Insecta > Diptera > Polleniidae > Pollenia > Pollenia angustigena. The sequence goes on from OV884059.1 coordinate 225,287,554, forward strand.
AGAATTTTTTTGTTTAATTTCCAATAATTTTTGTATTTCGAAAAATTTATTTTTACGTTTTCCCAATATAATTGTAAACATTTCTTCTAAGTGTTTTATTGATGCCAGAAAATCGTCATAACACAATTACCTTTTGTTTAAAAATCTTCAATCGTCATTTTACTGTATTTTCTCAAAAAAATCGTCAAAATGACGAAAAATCGTCACATCTAACAACCCTGGTCATGATAGACAGACGTGCGCGGAGATCGATTATCTTAAAAATTAAAATAATTTATGATTTTTCAATAATTCGCATTTTGAATGTGTCTTGATATAATATTATAGTAATTAACAAACTCAAGAGAAATGAACTCTTAAAAACCAAATAATCAATTTAATTTAATTCAATGAGTCAATTTGAATTTGACTCCTTAAAATTAAACAATGAAAATGACAATATAACAAAAAATTAAATATTTATTAAACAAAGCGAAAATAAGAGAAAGAGCGATCTCGAAATGTCCTCTGCACCAAAGCTATTAAGAAGCAATTATTGGGAAATACAAAAATTCCAAAATTATTTAAAAGAAAGTCAAAAACCTACGACATCAAAAAACAAAGACAATAATGAGAGTTCAAAATCGAATAAAAACAATAACAAAAAAAAAAAAAAAAAAAAATCCACCAATAAATATATATGATGTGGAACCTAATAAGTTAATTTAGTTCATTAAAGATGGGCTTAAAATAAACGAATTTCAAATATAAGAATTACAAAATAACAAATTAGCACTATATGAGAAGTCAACTGATGATTATCATAAAATTAAAGCGTATTTAGAAAAAAACCAAAACAAAGTTCTTTTATTACACACCTAAAGACATACAGCCGTATTCATAACAAAAAGTTAGCCACAGTTTGTACACTACGATCAACGAGCTGCTAACTAGAATGCCGATTAAGCTAAGCAGCTTGTTGGCACAGAGTTAATTCATAACGAACGTTTCTCCATCTGCCAACTTTTAATAAATCAACTCTGAATTTTTATGATGCCACATTGTATTACTCAAAAATGCAACTCGTTTGCACTAAACATCGCTGGTTTGTCATTTTTTGTATTTTTTTTTTTTTTGTTTTTTTCTCCACATATAACAATTTTAAAGGTTTTTAAATTAAAATAAAAAAAGATATAAAAATAAAATAAAACAGTGATAATTTAAATAAAACCAATCAAATTGTTTAACATTAAACAGCTTTTTTTCACAAGTTGGCAGCTCGTTAACAAGAGTTTAGCAAGTCGTTAGCCAGAGTTTGGTAAGTGTATTATAAATAAACTTTGTGCTCACTTCATGCCAAATTTTCCTTATGAATACGGCTGATTAAAACCAAATCATACTTATTAAAGGGCCTAAGTGACAATATTAAACCGAAAGAAATATTAGATGATCTAATTAAATTTCAGAGTGAAAATTTTAAATTTCTAAAAGTTAGTCCATTTGTTACAAAACGTTCAACAGAAAACAGCCAAACCAATTTATATTGTAAAAATAAACGCAGATAGTAACGTACACGATCTCAAAAAAATTAGAGGAATTCGTTCAGATGCGTACGCTGGGAAGCACTGAAAAAACCTGAGATACCACAATGCAGGAACTGCCAACGATTTTTCCACAAAGGGGAATGTGCCCTAGATGATATTCAAGAAAACGAAAAAGAAAAACTCTTTTGCGTCGTAAGTAACAAATACGGACACCCAGCATCCTATAAAGGATGTGAAAAGTATAAGGAGCTACAACAAAAAATTCGTGCAAAAAGACAAAACTTAAGTCAAAAAAGATCGTTAAGTTTCGCCAATATTGTAAAAAACAATACACCAATAGAAAATATCAATAGTTCAATAGACAAGGTTTTAGAACAACTTAATAATTCCATCCAAAATCTGGCAAATCAGTTAACTAACATCAATTAACAACTTCAAATACAAACGTCTAAGATAGACACAATTTTTTCGATGATGGAATAGAAAAAACTATTAATATTTTTCATATAAACGTCAATTCACTAATAAAATTAAGACGAAGATATGGGGGTCGATTCTGGTTCTGTGAAACTGTGAAATGAAAACTTATTTCACATTATCATAGAGTTTCTGATTCTTGTTTAGTGAAAAAATGATAAATAAAATCCAATTTTTTCATATGAAAAGAACAAGTGGAATGAAACAAATTGTTTTCACAATTTCACAATAATATGATTCTTGTTCTGTGTAAAAGTGCAAAAAAGTGTCAAAAACTTTTCATTTATGGCATATTTTTACACATTCAATTTAACGGTGAAAACTCTAAATACATTCATATAACATGCCAATTTTTAATGATATACATAACATTACTGACGTAAAACTTTCGCGAATTTATTGCGAAAAATTATTTAATTTTTTTAATATTTTTCTATAAATGTACATACATATACATATGTAATTAAAAGCAATATTATCGTTTTTAAATACTTAATATCCCTAAACAAAATTTTTGTGTTAAGAATGTCTTTATATAGCAAATTCTTGTAATCACCCCTATCGTTAATAACAAGTGGAATTTTTGTTCCCATGAAATTTTCATTCCCCTCGAAGGGAAATAAGCAATCGTTAATCTCATGTGAAAAATTTTCCACGCTATCAGTTCCAGTGAATGTAAAAAAAGAAGAAAGATTAAAAAAATTAAAAATCAATCACCCCTATCGTGAATAACAAGTGGAATTTTTGTTCCCATGAAATTTTCATTCCCCTCGAAGGGAAAAACGGAATCGTAAATATCATGTGAAAAATTTTTCACGCTATCAGTTCCAGTGAATGTAAAAAAAGAAGGAAGATTAAAAAAATTAAAAATCAATGAAATTTTTGTTCAAAAATATACAAGTATATATTTTAAAGAAAAGTTTAAATAATAAAGCAAAATATTTAGTATTGGAGGGATAGTTTGATTACAACGTTAGTTTTTTACACTTTTTTAATTTAATGTAGTAAAATATTTTCCAAAATTCTGCCACCAAGTCAATCGAAAGCTTCACAAATCCGCAGGCAATCGTCCTGTTGTTTTGCATTTTGTTGAGCAATATATCGGGTTGTGCCTTATTAACTTTATTTACGCTTAATATTCGATTAATAGGAGGAGCTACTTACATACATATTCTGTTCCCTAGCAAAAATAAAATGAGAAAATCTAAGGGAAATGTGAACAAATTACGAGGGAACAAATTTTTCGCGATAAGGGGAATTTTTCCCGTGAACATTTTTTCACGTTATTATTCTTCTTTGAATTAAATTTTTTCATGGGAGTTGTTCATGATCGCAAATATGTGAAAAGGGGAAAAATTACTAGGGAAAAATTATTCACGATAGGGGTGAATATATAGTATCCTGTAAGGATTTATATCTATAGATTGAATAAAATAACTAAATAAATAATCCTAACCTTTTTTAAATTTCTTATTTTTTAGTTGTGTATTTGCAGTTTGACACTTGATCAAAACCAAAAGTAGATATGTAATTACCATCGGCGGTGAAGAATATAAGTTTAGCGACGTCTCAAAGTAAACTTAGAGCCGCCTTCAATATTTTTGTTTTATAATTTAACAATATTTTTATAATTAATCTTTATTTGGCCTTTTATTTGTTCATGATTTTACTTTATATCAGTATTTCACTAGCAATTTGTTAGCATCGTAAGGCTAGATTCTTGTTCTTAATATTTTGAAAAAAAAAATGGTTTCAAAAACGACCAGAAAACGAATAGTGAAATCAATAACAACATTCTTGTCGCAGATGTCATGTTTATGCTTTTTTATAATTATTATGTTGCTCAATGATAGCTGTCATAAATATATTTGGGGAATGGGCGATGGCAGACGATCGCCCAAAAAATTTATTATCGAACATCTTCGTTACTTGCGCGAGTTTAAGCGAAAATTACTTGCGAAAGTTTCTGCTTAAGTACAAACTGGCATGAATAACTCATTTCCTGATCGATTTTAACAATTTCATTTCAATTAAAAGGGATTGGTACAGCTTGCTGGCAAAAGTTTTTTTTTGCAATATGCCCGTCCGAAAATATATTTTAAGATGGTGTTTTTCTAATTTTTAGTTTGTTGTGTGGTTTTTAAATGATTTATGCAAAATTAAATTTACAAAATTAATATAGAAAAAAAAAAGATTTGCTTGATTTGAAAAATAAAATTACGATACTCATTTTTTGAAAATGTTCTACAGGTAAAAAATTATACGATGATATAAAATATTTTTTAAAAACAAAGTATATTATGTACAGTGGATATAAAATGTCTTTACAATAATTTGCCTAGGTTGTTGTAAGTAATACTTAATCCCCCGTATTTATAAACGATTATTGAATTAAACAAACGTTTATTAAGGCAAATTTTCATACAAAATTTGTTTTGTAAACCTTTATAAATGTTCAAATTTTTTTATAAATACGGGCGAATATGTTTAATAAAAACATCGGACAAAAATGGCTAAAACATAGTTAGAAAACTTTCAGCAAAAATAAACACATGCGGCTCAAGCAGTTAAAAAACTCATTTGCGGCTTACCGCCGGTTTAAAAGTGCTAAGCTTGGATATCTGTATTTGACTTTTACATTTTATTAACAAAGATACAAAAGTTTCACGGCTACAATGGAATGAAACACTTTTTCATTAAAAGAACGGGAATCGCAATTTGTGTAATTGTGAAATGATAATATGAAAAGTTCCTATGAAAACGAAAATGAAAATTTTTTTTTTGATTTCACAGTTTCACAGAACCAGAATCGGCCCCATGATCTTAATACATTTTTAACTTATAACAATCCCGATATAGTTTTACTTAATAAAACTAAACTTAACAAAGTTCATATAATAAGTTTTCAAAACTATATTCTAGTAAGAAAAGATAGAAAAGATGCAAAAAGAGGCGGTGGAACCAGAATATTGATTAAAAATAGCTTAAAATATAGTAGTTATACTAATTCTATTATATAAAAATAAGTCGGGTTTTCCTTCCTGACGCTATAACTCCAGAACGCACGAACCGATTTCCACGGTTTTGCATTCGTTGGAAAGGTTTCGGGCTCCGTGAGGTTTATAGCATATAAAATTGTTCCCCGCCCACTTTTACGCCCACTTTTTCTATTAAGCACATAACTTGAGGACGGCTTGACCGATTTGGACAATTTTTTCTTTAAAGTGATCGCCATGGACCAATTTAGGTTTATACGGAAAGAAAATTGTTCCCCGCCCACTTTTTTCGATTTACCTAAAATCAGAAAACGGCATCATCGATTTGACTAATTTTTCTTTCAAATGTTCGTATCAATGCATTTTAAGTTTCCATCGAAAGAAAAATTTACCACGCCTACTTTTACGTCCACTTTTTCTATTAAGCACATAACTTGAGGACGGCTTGACCGATTTGGACGATTTTTTCTTTAAAGTGATCGCCATGGTCCAACTTAGGTTTATACGGAAAGAAAATTGTTCCCCGCCCATTTTTACGCCCACTCTTTTCGATTTACCTAAAATCAGAAAACGGCTCCATCGATTTGACTAATTTTTCTTTCAAATGTTCGTATTATTCCATTTTAAGTTTCCATCGAAAGAAAAGTTTACCACGCCTACTTTTACGCCCACTTTTTCTATTAAGCACATAACTTGAGGATGACTTGACCGATTTGGACGATTTTTTCTTTAAAGTGATCGCTATGGTCCAACTTTGGTTTATACGGAAAGAAAATTGTTCCCGCCCACTTTTTTCGATTTACCTTAAATCAGAAAACGGCTCCATCGATTTGACCAATTTTTCTTTCAAATGTTCGTATTATTCCATTTTAAGTTTTCATCGAAAGAAAAATTTACCACGCCTACTTTTACGCCTACTGCGAAACAATCAAAGCCGATTTGGATGTACGATGATTTGTTGGCAGGTGATTTTTGGCAAACACTTCCAGTGATACCTCGATCAACGCCCGCCGATGAAAACAATCAATCTCGAGACGTATTTTACAAACAATTGCTGGACATAGGAAACGACAAAATCCCGGTGGATATTTCAATTTCTGCCGGTTCGCCGAATCAAAGTCCGAACTCATCCGAAAGGTGTTTTCAAACATTACAGAAATCATGATTTGTTGAGCGAACGTGCTATATTAGCTACGTTGATGTCGACGAACTGAATTTTAAGATTCAAAGTGAAATCGCTGGCAAATTGGAGACGTAGAAATCGGTAGATTCCATTACTTCTCAGAACGATGTCGTCAACTATCCAATCGAACTCCCAGGGATTACCCGGATTACCTCCTCATAAATTCAAACTTAAAGTTGGATCGGTTATCATAATGTTACGAAATATAAACCAACCACGTAATGGCACCCGACTTACGGTAAAAAAAACTGATGAATAACGTCATCGAAGCAACAATGCTTAAAGGAAAGTACAAGGGAGAAAATGTTTTGATACCTCGGATCCCAATGATTCCAACCGACATGGCATTCAATTTTAACGCCATTTACTTAAGCTGTTATGATACTTGCTATTTTTTGTATTTTTTCTATATTGGAGAACAGTGCAAATATATTTGCATAGGAAAACTGACTAAGTGTAAAGAGTATGATTATATCATAAAAAATCTTGAAAAGTCAAACAAATATACATGTGTTATCGATAAATAATCTAACTTGAGGGTTACACGATCAAGTTTTGGCTATCAAGTTTTAATACACTCACACTTTTTTACCAATACACTCATACTTTTAAAAATTGATACGAACTTGCCTCTAAAATTCTCTTGCCAGTGAGTGTATCAATTTTCGTTCAAGAAAACATCTTATTACAAATGTTTTGAAGTTGTTTTTGTTTTTTTTTTCACAAATATTTTGCCGGCAAAAGCTGAAGTTCTTTTTTTTTTACAAATTATTGCGGGAATTTTAAAATTTTAACTAAAAACCTAAAAAAATAGTGAAATATGTTTATTAATAAAATTTATTTATAAAATTAATAAGCAAAATGATGTTCTGCGATTCATAGAGCTGTACAGAAGCCATGAAATTTTATGAATCTTTCATCATATAGGCGAAATGATTTGAAAATAAAAGCCTACGAGTCTATAGCTTCTGAAACAAAAATGCCAGTGGAAGAAGTAAAGAAAAAAATAAAGTCCCTTCGAACAGCCTACAGTGCAGAAAAATCAAAAGTGGAAAATAGCAAAACATTTTGAGTTGTTTTCTCGGCGACGACTCTTGAAAAAGTAAATTGCTTTCAATTTGCGTGCAGCCTACGTCACAGCTGCCAACTTTTGCATATTTTGACAATCAGTATATGTAAAAGACTATCAAGAAAATCTTGATCGTGTGGCTGCACTGTAAGACTGTCAAAAAAAATATAAAATTTTTTAACTTAAAATTGACATTTCCAGATTAATTGTTAGCACTGTTGCCAATTTTTTTAGTTTTTGATCGAAAGTAGCGGGTTTTAACTTTTTTTTTGCGATTTTTAGCTTTTTTGACGAGTTTTTGTGGGCAAAAAACGTGGGCAGTATTGTTTGTTTTGTTTACATTTTATTTTGGAATCACAAACAATTTTTTTTTATAAACAATAAAATTTAATGGAAATAATGTAAAATACTGGGTGGTATTATTGATTCCGTTCCGCAAGTGCGGAAAGCAATTTTTGTGCGGAAGCCAAATTTGTAATTATTCATTCCGTTTGTGTGGTATCCTTCCGTTGTTGCGGAATCATCTCTACCATTGCGGTATTGCCATATTATTGAAACCGCAATATAGATATTTTTCGCCATTTTGCTTACGTTAAAATTTTACAACGAGAAGCTAACGGAAGGAATAAAAATTTAAGAAAAAATATTTAAAAAAAAATAAAATTTAGATTTGTTATTTAAAAAAATGAATTACAGGAATAATAAAAGAGATAAATATACAAGCAAATTGCAATTAGAACACTCATAAAATTATTACAGTAACTGATTGTAGGTTATTAAATTCGTTTTCGGTACTGTTAAAATTGAATAAAAATATAGTTATTTTACGAATAAATTTATTTTTCAACATTTATGTTTGTTATTAAAAAAACAAACTACCAAAAAATAATGTTTTCCGTATTTTTTTTTGTTAATTTGTTTGATTTTTATCGGTTAAAATATATTTTTTAAAAGTAAAAACTATTCAATTTTAACGAATATGATGTTCAATAAATAAAAAACTTAGAAATTACTGAAAAAATCATTTGTTTTAAATGAAATGTAAATGATCCGTTTTTTAAATGAATTTTAATTTGTTTCAAATGAATTTTCGTTTGAATTTAACTACATAATATTTTGAGTGAAGCAATGGTTAATTTAATGAAATTAAATCGAGACGTTGCTTGTGGCTTTAGTCAAAGTGCCCCAGCAGAAATAAAAAAATTTTGGGAAGATTTGGCATTGACTCTAAATGGTTCCGGGCCGCCTTTAAAAGATGCCTGTGGTTGGAGAAAGGTAACGCTGATTTTAGAAACATTTTTCTAACGGGAGCATCAATTGTTCTTGTATTGTATTTAAGGTATGGACAGATTACAAAAGCGGTGTAAAAAAGAAACTGTCGAAGAATAGACAGCTTTTAAGTGGAACAGGTGGAGGTCCGTACGGTTCATGGTATACCAAAAGTTAACAACTTTGGCATTTTAAGCAATCCGATGCAGAAAATGGATGCAGTTTTAAATCGCTCAGAAAAAGATTTGTCGGTTGAAATAAATGTAACACATGAGACTGATTTGCCGGTTATCGAAAATATAACAAGAGGAGAACCAGTACCCAGCAAAAACTTGGTAATGACTTGCCATTACTGAACAACTTACTTTTCAATGACTACTTCATACCATCTGCATTACATAGAAGTAGTTTGGTAATGGCTGACATATAATCTGATACCTAAGTACTTGTGTATGAGTTGATTAACGAAATTTATAATTCATTCGTAATAAAATGCATCTACGGTTGAAGTTTTTTCAAATCTAATACAAATTGATTTAAAATATTTGTTCTTACAAATTTGAATATGAAAAATTATGCTGTACTGAAATTTTATAGTCATGACATGTTAGTTGTAATTTTGGTGACATCGGAGTAATAAGTTATTTAAGTCCCTATTTGTAAGCGAATGTGGTAATGACTTATTTAACTCCCTATTTGTAAGCGAATGTGGTAATGACTCATTTAACTCCCTATTTGTAAGCGAGGGTGGTAAGTAGTTGCCTCCAATAATTTAATCTCATATTTACGCTCTTAATTGAGTAAAAAACATCGTTTTTTTTATACAAAAACTACACTGCCCCGGTAGACTAGCTGGTAGTGAGCTAGTCTATCAGCACCGATGTTGCGCGATCGAATCCCGCCATAGACAGAAAAAAAAATAAAAAATAAAACAAAATAAAATAAGAAGAAATAGAAAAAAAAACATAAAGTAAAGTAAAATAAAAAAAAATACAAAAAAAAAATAATTTTAAAAAAATAATAAAAAAAAAAAAATTTTAAAGTCATGACATGTTAGTTGTAATTTTGGTGGCATCGGAGTAATAACTTATTTAAGTCCCTATTTGTAAGCGAATGTGGTAATGAGTTATTTAACTCCCTATTTGTAAGCGAGGGTGGTAAGTACTTGCCTCCAATGACATCACCGTGTTTAAATAATGAGTTAAAATGCCAATGTATAAGTAGTGAAGAGTCGTTATATTAGCTTTTTAACTCATTACTTTGCAATGTAAGTTTTTGCTGGGTAGATAAAGAAGTCAGTGCAGAGAGCAGTACTTCAGCCAATGTGAGGTTTATACCTTCAAAAATTAATAAAAAAGAACAAAAAATAGATTTGCTTAAAGAGCAAATAAAAATACAAAAAAAATTGGCTTTAGACGTCGCAGGTTCTCTAGTGTCTATAACAGACCAGAACAAGGAGAATTTTAAAGTTATTAAAGATATGAAGAGAGCCATATACTCATTAGACGATGAGAAAAAAAAACAAACAAAAATCCTTGAACAACAGCTGCAGGAACAAAAGAGACACAACGAAGCAATGGAGAAATTGCTATCGAAAAAAATGAGTCTCAAAGAACAAATTTTATTGCTTGAAATTGAAAAAATTGACAAGCAGTTACAATAAAATTTATTGAATTGAAGTTATGTGACATATTTTTTCATGAAAATGTTACATGGATATACTTACTAACGTATTTTATACAAAAAATGTGATACATTTTTAGTTTTTTATTTATACTAGTAACTTAATAAATTAAACTGAAGTACAAATTAAAAATATTGTAGTATTTGATTTCTTATTTCATTTGCTTCGCTGTTTATTTCATCTTCAATGGAAACGTTTGTTGTATCTTCTTCAGATAATGGCATACTAAATTCATCTACTATTATATTGTAATGAAGTGCACAGCAGACATTATTGATTTTCGCAGCCTTTTCTGGATTATAATGAAGCCCCCGTTCATTATTTAAGCATCTAAAAACTGATTTAGAATTCCAATAGTTATTTCTACTATAATTCTTCCCTTAGAATGAGCAGTATTAAATCTTGTTTTCCTAGGGGACGTTACTGGCCCTGAAAATGTTTTAAAATATATTTGCATAACTTGATTGCTGATAGTATTAAAATTTACCTACCCAAAATTAGGCAATTTCTTCTATTGCTATGCTTTGATTGCAGAAAATTTTTGGCGAGGTTCATTTCCCATATGTGTGAATCGTGACAACTTCCAGGGTATTGTGAAGACACATATCTTATTTTCTGCCCGTGATCGCATATCTGTCGTATTTAAAATGTAAGAAACATTTTTTACAAATGTATGTAACTACTTAAGGTTTACTTACAATCATAACGTTTGTACTGTAGTATCCTTTACGATTAAAAAAAAGATGTTTATCGCTATTAGGAGCAACAATTTTAACGTGAGTACCATCCACAGCCATTATTACATTTGGAATACCACATTTTTCGTAAAAAGCCATTTTCGCCTCTCTTTCCTCATCAGCATTCATGTTAATAGATATCCATTTGCTGCACAACTGGGTTGACTGGGCTATGTTAACATTAAAGTCCTTATCAACACTATGCTGGTAACTTCCTTCTGCAAAAAACCTCAAACAAGCAGAAAGTTTATCTTTGGCAGAAAGATTTCCATGACGACTGCTTCCTGAACTTGCATTCTCTAGCTCAGACAAAATATATTTAAACACTGCCTTATTTAACCGAAAATTCTTTTGAAAGCTGTGACAAATAAACAAATATTTATTGCCTAAAAATGTCTTGAAATTCTTATTCCAACTTACTCCCTATCATTCATGTGTAACACATCTTCAGGGGGTCTACTCTCTATTGCGATGCGATAGCTAAATGCCAACTTGGTACTCTTTATCACTTTCACAAAATTTTCTGAAAATGAAGCGATAGTGGCAATAAAAATTAAAGATGGCGCGGATTTATAGTAATGAAATGTCAAAGTGTGTTAAAAATATTTGAAATTGGAAAATTTAAATAAATTGAAGTGATGATTTACGAAAAGAAAAAAAATTTAAGATGCGAAAGGCACATGCGCAAACGTATTGAAGAGTACCAATCGTTAGATTTGCTACAATTTTCTTTCGCATCGCAATAGAGAGTAGCCCCCCAGATTTATATCTTAAAACTATTCTTTCTACCCGAAGGTCTAAGCAATCATCGTCACTGCTACTTTCAAAAAATGCTATGGTATCCATATTACACTTATATATATTATTCGCGTTTGTATATTTTACGGAAATTAATTTATTTAAAAAATTATTACTCACAAAAATTTCAACAACTGATTTAAAATGTTTTTTTACCAACAGCTGACACAATATCAACTCAGAAATATTTAAAACAGGGATGTTAAAAATTAATTGCGGAAAGCTTATACCGCAGGAATGAATAATTACAATTTGCATATCGATCGATATTTATTTCCGTCGTATTTTCCTTTCCGTGCGGAATCAATAATTCCACCCACTACGAATTACATCGGGCTATTTTCTTTAATTGAAAATTTATGATTTGAAATCCCATATGAAGGGCACCTACTTTATTTCACTGATCAAAAACAAAATAGTTTCATCTGCCCAAGCTTTTACCATTTTTTTTTTGTTTTAGTCAAAGAAAAAAATAAACATGAGAAATGTCAATCAGAAAAAAGGGTTTGTTTATCAAATTGTATTTCTTGTTCTTTCTCGCATTTGTTGTTTCATTCAGTCAATCCTAAAAAATCCAATAGAAAAAATAGCAAGTATCATAACACCTTTACCAATGTTTTCCACGTGCCATAGAATGTAATCGAGATGATATTTTGGCAGTTACTATTAAAAGCCGCAACAGAATACCACGAATGGATAGCAAAAAAGACTAAATTTATTTACCCCCGGCTTGGCTAGTATTTTTTTTTATAAATTTTTTAATAAAAAATAGAATAATAATACAAATATTTATTTTTTTTATTTTCAGTTTTTGCTTAAATTTTATTTAAAGAAATTTTCGTTTGATTAAGTTTTAATTAATTAATTAAAAAGTTATAAAAAATTGTGTAAATCGTACGAATTTTCATTAAAAAACATTTTTGCTTACGTTTTTAAAATTTTGTATTATGAAAAAAATTTTTGGTTTAATTTCGGTTTATTTTATTTTTTAACAAAAATACCTTTTTCACCGAGTTTTTTTTAATCATTTGTGCTCTCTTACCTCCACTTAAGGTGTTTTGTCAAAATGCCGCAGAATTATATTATTTGAATCAACTTTGAATTAAAATTTAATTAAATTATTTTACTTAGCTTTTGTGTATCAAAATTGTAACAGTTTTAGGTTTCTTATCAGCTTGACTATGATTATTATGACAACAACCTATTAACCAATTATTGATGTACAGATTTTTCTAAAAATGAGACATATAAAGCTGAGAAAATTTCCTTTTAAACAAGCCCTCTTTCAGCGATACAGGCCAACTATTCACCAACTGCAATAAATATTTCCAAAAAAGTATTATTTTTTTCAGATTTTCTGAGCACCAAACTTTCAAGTCAAAAACCAGAAGCTCGAGTTTGATTTTCGAACCGTGGTTTCTTTAGGAAAAGTTCCTAGAATTTTGCGTAGATTACGATTTTGCTATACGCTTGGTGGGCAAAAAAATTGACCCACCCTAATATACATACATATATAATGTTTTGGTTTTCTGTGGAATTAATAAATATAATTTTTTTTGGACTGTTGCATATGTGTATATTCTTTAAAAAAAAGTAAAAACTTTTGTCTTGAACTCATTAAATGAAATCATTCTTTTATTAAAAGAATCCCGGGAAAAGAAAAAGTCTGGGAAATTATAAACTTTGCTTAAGACTCAGGCGCGGATTCAGGGGGGGGGTGGGGTGAAATAAAGAAATTTCCCCCCCGTAAAAATATGTTTTGTTAATTTCGATAATACAAGAATTCCCAAAAATAATATTTTTTTTTAATGTACAAAATTTTTTCAATAAGTATTTTTTTATTTTTTTTATTGAATCTCTAACGATTTTCAATAAGTCTCCATATCATAATCCTAATAGTTATTTATTAGATATTTCCAATGAAACATAGTTTACCGTATTCAATTACTCATTATTCTACATTCAATTCAGCAGGTGCCATCTATATCCAATGACTAAACGTTTGGCTTGATAATGCGTACGGTTGAATTATTAAAAAGCCTTAGTATTTGCAATATTTATGTATATATGTGATATATGATTCAAAATTCTATTCGATCATTTTTGACGAAAGCAGTGATTTGTCGGGGAAAAGCCAGATTTCCTTATCTTTAAGATATTTTAACATACAACAAAACGTTTTTAGGGAAGAATTTATTGGCTTTGTTGTAAACGCATTTGAAGAGGCTTCAAAAGATATTAATGACGTCAATTGATGCGAAGACACTATCATCAATAGTTCTTAAAGCTTTAACAAATTTTGGTCCTGACCTAAAAAATTGTGTAGGATATGGAACAGATGGGTGTCCTTTGATGTCAGCAGAATATGGAGCTTTTCAAAATTTCTGGAAAAGCGACAAATGCGAAACAAACGCCTTGCTGTTCCCATAAATCGAACAACTCAATTTCTAAAAGCAATAAAGTGCCATTAATACAAAAAGTTGTATCATTTGTTAAAGAAACGACAAAATTTTTAAAATATAATCATCCCAAGCGAAAAACAGCTTAAGCAAAGTTTTTGGGAGCCAAACTCTCTTCATTATGCAGCTTTGCAACAAGTGTACATCATATAGTAGAAGCTTTGGAAAAAATATCTGAGTGGAAAGGTAGTAAGTATCTCTACCTTTATATAAAGGAACTCACTTAGTTCTTTTGAATTTATTTGCGGAATAAACATATTAAGTGTGATTCTTATTGTAACACAGCCACTTAGTATCATTTTACAAAAGCAAGATATAGATCTTAAAAAATGATCAAGCCTTATCAAAATTTTAATCATGTGCCTTAAAGAAAAAAGAAATAAAGCAGAAGAACAATTTAAAGCGATTTTTGAAAGGCCGGCTATGTGGAGAATTTTTATTAAGCGAAGCTGGGGTTTATTTGATTAAATTTTTGATTCCTAGTGCACTTCCGTGACGTTTTGATATACATTTTTGTAATAACTGTATTAGGAGGTAAAGAGTTAAAAAGTTTACAATAAATTTTACATTTTCAGAAAGATCTGTTAAAAAGCTTTTAAAAGACACTAATAATGGCCACCTACGTTTACAAATGTAGTGGAAAATCGCAAATTCATATGAAAACTTTAGAAGTCCATTACTCTGAAACTATGCGTTTTGTAGAATTTTACCATGAAATTTGTTCTTATTTTTCAATTTTCTATTCCTCTATGTCCTTTTTTGTTGGAGCTGCGTTGGTAAGCTACATTTGTTTCTAATTTGTATGCATATGCTGGGTCCTTGAGCAATTTTTAGTCTATTTAGCCATGTCCGACTGTTAAAAACACTCTCACTTTCGAAAAAACTCAAAATAAAAGATCAATATTGGTGTAAAATTCTTTCCACTTCTCCTAAGCATTTCTGAATTGAACTCCAACACAATTGGTTTAGTTGGAAACGAGTCAAAAAACCCAATGTGAGACATCGTGCCTTAAAAATTTATACACACTTTGATTTAAAAAAACTAATATAAATGCATGGCAGAATGCACCCTTAACATTAAATCTTCAAAAACACAGAATACATTAAATTTTGTTTAGATCGGTTCATAAACACACAACTTTAAATATAAAAAAAATCAATAAAAAATTGTATTGTTTACTTTTTATTCACACTTTTTGTAAACAACTATTTTGACAACTCGGATATGTTACACTAACAAAATGCCTGTTATTTTTGTTAGAGTTGTAATTGTTGTAGCGACGAGTTTACCTTGTTGAATTCGCCTTGGAAAACTCGAATATATATGATAAAGGGAAATACAAAATTAATTTTATTAAAAAGTAACCTTGAGCTTAATTATAATATTTAAAATTTTATGTATTTAACTAAATAATTTTAACAAATTTTTTATAGATAACTAAAAATTAATTTTTGTTAGTTAAATTACATAAAATAACTGAATATACATTTGCTTTTACGGAATTCGCAGTTGAATTTTTGACAGTAAAAATTAAATTAACTTTTCGTTATTTTAAATAACATTTTCAATTAATTTTACATAAAGAAGAATTTAACTAAATCAACAGAAAATTTTAACTGCAACTGAAACCCCGTATTTTTATGCACTTAGTTTTCTGAATAACTGTTAGGGTGCGTACAGAGTGGCCGCTTGTTGCCGAGCCGACTGACGCTTATTGGGAGAACCAATGCGAGAAAACTAGAACTATACAAGTTAGTACAAATAAGCGCGAACAGATCATAGTGGGCGCCGAAGAGAGCGCAAAGCTGATTGAATGCGAGAAAACAGTTCCAAAGCATATTTCAGTGCTGAAGACATTGTTTATGTTATGTTGTTATGATTTCAACGTGTTTGGAAAACATTTTTAAAAATTTTAAGAAAAAGTAAATAAAACATGCAGTCAAAAAATTAAAAAAAAAATATTAAAAAGAAAATAAAAATTAAAAAATAAAATAAAAAATAAAAAAAAACAGAGGTAAAGGAAAAACATGTAAACATGTCAATTAAGAATGGATAATCATTCAAAAAAGCAAATTTCGATTTACCAAAGGTTAAAATACCATTTTGTTTAAGGATTGATGTTAAGATCCCACCATCGGCGCAATGTACCAATTTTTGTCGTATTTAATGTGCCTGCACTTCTCTTTACAGGTCCCCAAATACTAATTATATTAAATATATCTCAAATCAAAGACTATATAATGTTTCCAAAGTTAGCAGGATTGATAACTTTATTATACATTTAATAAGAAACCACATAAAGAAGAGCTTAGTGTGCTATGAAAACAACTTAATAATGGCTCCTTATTACGAGAGTTTTGAATACATATATACAACCTTACAAAGTGGATATGTACCACCTGAGGCTTTTTTGTACCTCGATTATAAGGGATACATTCAAAATGAAATCGGCATCCCAATTTTCTATCACATCTATAGAAGAGCCAATGTTAAAGCTGTACTAAGCAAACAACTTACAATTGACAATAGCAGATTTAATACGAGCATTTATTCAGGAGATAGGAATATGATTCCAAACATAGATATTAAAAATTTTGGTGGCTCACTAAATAAATCCCACTTTTTCGTTTTATTTTCTGACTATTACTTTTACTTATTTTTTTTTTTTTTTTTTTGTGTTATATAAGTAAGGTTTTTCCAAGTTTTTCTTTACAAACTAATTATAGTAAATACGTATAAATACTTGTATTTATTTTGTATAAATTTAAATAATTAAATTTAAAAGATAATGTAAATATTGTATATAGATAAGTAATATACTTGAGAGCCCGAATATGGGACTATGTAAAATTATTTGTTATATTCCTACTGTTTGTTTATTTATAGTTTAAGCTTATACAATTTCATGAAATAAACGTTAAAAAAAAAAAAAAATCAATTTCTAAAAGCAATAAAGTGCCATTAATACAAAAAGTTGCATCATTTGTTAAAGAAACGACCAAATTTTTTTAAATATAATCATCCCAAGCGAAAAACAGTTTTAGCAAAGTTTTTGGGATCCAAACTCCCTACATTATGCGAGACAAGATGGGTGGACCGTCACGACTCAATTTTACACTTTGCAACAAGTATCCATCATATAGCTTTGGAAAAAATATCTGTGTGGAAAGCTGATATCTCTACCTTTATATTAAGGAACTCACTTAGTACTTTTGAATTTATTTGCGGAATATACATATTAAGTGTGATACCTATCGTAACACAGCCATTTATGGTGTTTTCTTTTCTACAAAAAAATGTGACATTTTATTTAAAAAAATGCAATTTGGTGTCTGTTTCTTAAAAATTTTACTCCCGAAAAGGGTGAGTTTTTTAGAATAAAGCAAGCCACCCTTTACGGGAGCAAAATTTTTAAGAAACATAAACCAAATTGCATTTTTTTTTTTTTAAATAAATGGTCACATTTTTTGTAGAAAAGAAAACACCATTATTATCATTTTACAAAAGAAAGAAAAATATCTTCAAAAAAGATCAAGCCTTATCAAAATTTTAATCATGTGCCTTGAAGAAAAAATAAATAAAGCCGAAGGAAGAACAATTTAAAGCGATTTTTGAAAAAGTTAAAGTTATTTGCGTTCAAATCGAGGTTCCTATCGAAAAGACAAGATTTGAACGAAATAATCACATTCAAAATGTTAAAGATTACTACCGAGTTGTAGGTTACATTCCTCTTATTTAATTTATAAGATCTCATAACAACTTTCCCAATAGATATCCCAAATGTATTAAACATACCTAAACTTCTACCTCAAAGAGTAATCAACTCATATACAGATACAAAACTGTTAAAACCACAACTAGCTGATGAGCTGATTATATTTGATAAAAGAGATAAACACCAACTAACATCTAAACTTGAGCCTGATCTATCAGATAACGTTGTAGATGCTTTAATAAACTGTAATGAAGATATCTACCCAAATCTTAGAAAAATATTTCAAATTTTCGTTTCAATGCTCGTCAGTAAAGCTACGAGCGGGAGGTCAGTTCCTTCCCTTCGTCGAATAAAAACATGGCTCGGATCAACAATAACAGAAGATAGACTGTACTGTCTAAATTTGCCTCACAAGGCAATCATAAATTGCTTATTTAAAAAGATTAATGTATATTAAACTGATCTTATATATTATTTAACCTTTTTGTTGAGTTTTTTTAATTGAGGTAATGACTTTTTTTGGACAAAATTTTTTCATCATACCACGCGATGGGCAATTTAGTATCGATAATGAAAATAATTTTTTAAGCCATTTTGGCGGAGTAATATATGCGCGGAACGCATATATTACTACGCTGCTGAAAATTATCACTGTTTCATATATCCGCCAAACAACTCATCTATCACAACATCTATCATTTGCCATTAAAATTTAGTTTATTAAAAAAGCGCGAAATAGAGTCGCGATTTTTTTGGCGCCCTTCTTCCTTACAAATGGTAATTTCTTGTTATATTCATGAAATTAATAAAAAATACTTAAAATTTTGTAATGAAATGTTAATTTTGTATAGTAAGGAGAAAAATTGAAATTCAAAACTTTATCGCGTTTGGTGCGGAAACTTTCTTCACGATCGCGAAAAAGTAATACATAAATTCTTAATATTTTTTCACGGTCTATACGGCTATGCGATGAAGAATTTGAAATTCTCAAAAATTGCAAAAAGTACTTACCCTAATACATATATTGTTTTTAATAAACTTTTAAAAACAAATTTTTCATTTTTTGCATCTTACAAAATTCCCCCCCCCCCCCTAAGGGTCAAGCTGGATCCGCGCCTGTTAAGACTAAACTTAAGCTTATTAGAAAACTCATAAATGATAATTTTCGTATAGCGGTGAATAAACAACAATGAGAAACTAGAAAATATTAGTCACAGCAAACAATCTGAAATGTTTAGCGAAGTTAAAAAAAACAATTCAAACACATGCAGCCATTAAAAATGGATGCCATTAAAGTATCTCTTGGTGATGAAATTGTTATTAGCAGGGAAACCAGAAATATGCTCTAAAGAACACGTTTTATGCGCATTAAATATGCAGTAAAAACTGGAAAAATATGCCCTGAAAACTGCTAAAAATATGCCCTAAAAATTAAAATTGCTCACTTGAAGACACAATATTCAACAATTTAATAAAATCTAAAAAAAGATAAAATTCATATAATAAATGTTTAAATCCATATGGGTTTTTGTCTTAAAGGGATTTTAGGTACGGTCGCTAAATTGTTAACAAATGTTAACATTTAAAAGGAATTTAAAGCTAGTTAAAGACGGGAGCTTTGAGCAAATGTGAACCAAACGAAAATAATTAATTTGAAGTAAAATATTTTTGGCACGAATTTAATTTAAATACCATCCTAATTAGATAGCTTGCGGACACAAAGTGTCTAATTTGGATGTGAAATTATAGACCGATTCTCACCATTTGCATAGACTTCGTCCATATTTGATCAAATTATCTACAAAATGGGATTTGTACTCTGCGCACAAGGCTAACATGGACAGACAACCAGCCAGGCGGATGGATGGACATCGTTAGATCACTTTTAAAAGTGATTCTGAGTCAATCGGAATTCTAAAAGATTGGTCTAGATACAAATCGCATAACATTTATCCTTAATGCCAACCTGCTTTGTCTTACAATTTTAGAGTACAAATTAAATGTAGATGCCGAAATTGAAGTAACAGATTTTCAAAAAAAAAAAAATTGTTTTAATTGCTGCAAAAGCTATTGTAGGCATCTAAAAAATTGAATATCTATCAAAATATGCATTATAAAGGCAAAATATGCGCTATGAACCTAAAAAATGCTGCAAAAAGGCTCTTTTAACTAAAATATGCTAAAAATGCCTCAAACGGTAAAATATGCAAAAATATGCACTAACAAATCGATGCCAAAATTCATAAAAAGCTATAAAACCGATAAATATATTGTTTCTGCCTTCATTAGTCGCACAAGGGAAAACATGCAATTGCATATTTCTGGCTTCCCTGTTAATAAGCCTTAGTAAATGCAATATTAATGTATGTATGTGTAATATAAATCAAAATTCTATTCGATAATTTTTGACGAAAGCACGGATTTGTCGGGGAAAATCCAGATTTCCTTATCTTTAAGATATTTCAACATACAACAAAAAATTTTAAGGGAAGAATTTATTGGCTTTGTTGTAAACGCATTTGAAGAGGCTTCAAAAGATATTGGTGACGTTGATGTGTCAATTGATGCGAAGGCACTATCATCAATAGTTCTAAGCTTTGACAAATTTTGGTCTTGACTTAAAAAATTGTGTAGGAGATGGAACAGATGGGTGTCCTCTGATGTCAGCAGAAAGTGGAGCTGTTCAAAATTTCTGGAAAGCGACAAATGCGAAACAAACGCCTTGCTGTTCCCATAAATCGAACAACTCAATTTCTAAAAGTAATAAAGTGCCATAAATCATTTGTTAAAGAAACTACAAAAAGGAAAGGTAGTAAATCTACCTTTATATTAAGGAACTCATTTAGTACTTTTAAATTTATTTGCGGAATATACATATAAAAAGTGATACCTATTGTAACACAGCCACTTAGTATCATTTTACAAAAGCAAGATATGATCTTCAAAAAGGATCAAGCCTTATCAAAATTTTCATCATGTGTCTTGAAGAAATAATGAATAAAGCCGAAGAACAATTTAAAACGATTTTTGAAAAAGTTAAAGTTATTTGCGTTCAAATCGAGGTTCCTATCGAAAAGACAAGATTTGAACGAAATAATCACATACAAAATGTTGAAGATTACTACCGAGTTGTAGGTTACACTCCTCTTATTGAATATATTTTAGAAGATCTCATAACAACTTTCCCAATAGATATTCCAAATGTATTGAAGTTACCTAAACTTCTACCTCAAAGTGCAATCAAGGTATATACAGTTACAAAACTTTTAAAACCACAACTATCTGATGAGCTGGTTATATTTGATTACAGAGATAAATACCTAGCCAGTAAAAAATGTGCTCTAAAAGGAGCAGGTTTTACGTATTAATTCATACCTCAAATCGCTTCAAACCTGCTGATATTTGTATGGGGTGTTCCCGGTTTGGAGGACTATTTTCTGCTGACAATAAGCGCTTTTTTTAATATGCAAGCAAAGCACTCCTAAAGAGCTTTTTTAAGGGCTAACTATATAAACATATCTCAGTAAAAAAAAAAATCGAGTTTTTTGAAGCACTTAAGAAAAAAAGCGCATAATCGAACGCTTCAATAAAAGATCTCTAATACGGCAGTAAATGACAAAGAATAAAATATACAAAAAAGCTGCTATTTTTGTGCTGACAACAAAGAAGGTTTTAAAGCGAAAAGAATATAATGGTTTACGAAAATGATTAAAAATGTCATTTAAACAAGTAAAAGCAAAACATTAATGAATATGTTTACATAGTATAGTATCGCTTTAAAACCTTCTTCGTTGTCAGCACTAAAATAGCAGCTATTTTGTATATTTTATTCTTTATCATTTACTGCTGTATTAGAGCTCTTTTATTGAAGCGCTCGATTATCCGCTTTTTCTCTTAAGTGCTTCAAAAAACTCGAATTTTTTTTACAGGGTACTAAGATCTAAACTTGAGCCTGCTCTATCAGCTAACTTTGTAGATGCTTTAATAAACTGTGATGAAGATATCTACCCAAATCTAAGAAAAATATTTCAAATTTTCGTTTCAATGCTCGTCAGTAAAGCTACGAGCAGGGGGTCATTTCCTACCCTTCGTCGAATAAAAACATGGACGGATCAACAATGACAGAAGATAAACTATACTGTCTAAATTTGACTCACAAGGAAATCATAAATTGCTTATTTAAAAAAATTAATGTATATTGAACTGATCTTATATTTTATTTAACCTTTTTTTTAAGTTTTTTTAATTAGGGTAATGACTTTTTTTGGACAAAATTTCTTCATCCCACCACGCGATGGGCATTATATATTGTACATTTATTGTTTATAGATGCCATATATTTTAGCCCCAATATTCATAAATGATTATAAAATTTAATAAACGTTTATTAAGGAAAATTTTCATAGAAAATTTGGTTTTCAAGCCTTTATTAAATTTAAAATATTTTTCTGAATACAGGCATAAATACAAGCAACTGTATAACAAAAATGTAAAGCTATTTTTTTGGGTTTAATGAAATAAATTTAAGTTTAAAGTGCGAGTTGATTTACATAATGGACAAATATCTTGTGCAACTTTATTAGCTCGTTCCGCGAATATATCACTACGCTGCTGAAAATTATCACTGTTTCATTTCATATATCCGCCAAACAACTCATCTATCACAACATCTATCATTTGCCATTAAAATTTAGTTTATAAAAAACCGCGAAATAGAGTCGCGATTTTTTTGCACCCTTCTTCCGTACAAATAGTAAGATCTTGTTATATTCATGAAATTATTAGAAAATACTTAAAATTTTGTAATTAAATGTTAATTTTGTTTAGTAAGGAGACAAATTGAAATTCAAAACTTTATCGCGTTTGGTGCGGAAACTTTCTTCACGATCGAGAAAAATACATAATTTCTTAATATTTTTTCACGGTCTATACGGCTATGCGATGAAGAATTTGATATTTGCAAAAATTGCAAAAAGTACTAAACCTAATACACATATTGTTTTTAATAAACTTTTAAAAACTAATTTTTTACTTTTTTGTATCATACAAAATCCCCCCCTAAGGCTCAAGCTGCATCCGCGCCTGGGAGGGACAGTGTATAAAACAATTTATAATTACTATTTGTTTATTTATAGTTAAACTTATTGTTAAACATGTAATTTGGATTAAATAAATGTTAAAAAAATAAAAAAAAATTTGCAAATGTGCCCTTTAGATATACCCTTTCCACATCTGCTGGAGGTACCAGATAAATTTGTGAGGAAATCGTAAATTTCCTGAGAAAAAATAAAAAAATCGTCTTTCACGTTTCAAAATATCGTCAAAAAAAATCGGACAACTTAAAATTTAGTTTTTTTTTAAACTTATTTTTGGTCGATTTAAAAAAAAAGCATTCAAACAAAAACATAATTACTTCATACCCAGCTAGCATTTTTAATTGTTTAAAAGATACTGGGATTATCATGATGAGCGTCTTTGATCGTCGATGATCGCTTTTTTTAATCGTAGAAGATTCCTCAAACGGAAAAACATAACACGACAGCGAAAGACGCTTCTTCAATCGTTGTGGGAATCGTGTAAGACGTGGGTAAAGATTATCTAAAGAGTGTTTCATGTCAAGAATCGTATATATCATGTAGATATTATCTTGCAACTCGTGAAATGATCGCCGTATAATTATGAAAATATGATTTATACACAGAGTCGTAAAAGGTTTATCCAACGATGGTTTGACGAAAGATAAACAAAGTGTAACATTGCGGTTTTTGTACCCAGAAAATAATCATTTAAAGATTTACTTAAAACTTGCATATTACAACCGTACCCAAACAAAAGCGGCACGCCCTTTGTTTTTTTGAATAGAGAGGCCTCAACGCTTTGCAATTGAAGGAACCGATTTTGACAGCTCGTTTAATAGTGAAGTTTGCCGCTTTTGTTAATTAATAATGGCAATTTAGCTATTTTTTGTGGGTTTTATTAAACAAGAAAGATATCACTACTGTTCGTGATAACATTGACGCTCTTGCTTATGTATTGCATATCATATCATATCATATCCGCCTTCCGCTCTTGTAAAGCTACGGCTGTTAAACATTCCAAGATCAAAAAACGAACGTATTAGAAAATTTAATTTTTTATTCAGGCTTTGGAGACTAAAAAAATCGTCACTTTTTAGAAAAAAATCATCAAATCGGCACTTTGCTAATTTCCGAACAAAAAATCGTCAAAAGGACGATAAATCGTCAAATTTGGCAGCCCTAGCAGCCCTGGCTGGAGGGTATAAAAAGGAAATACAAATCAAATACTAAATGGTTGGCTGCATTCAGTTGCATTAATTGCATTTTATACAGACAGTTTGGGAAATATTGTTTTCTTTACATCTTTCAACCAACACACAGATGCACCAAATTCATGTAAATATATTCATTTATGTTTTTTACATACACACTTACATATGTACATACACTTATATTCTAGTCATATATAAATCTTCAGCAAATGAATTACAACTTTAATTCAATTGTTTGAATGAATCTGCGTTTGAATATGCGTCTCTGTTTGTGTTGAAATTTTCAAACTTTTTGTATGAAAAATAATTTTTAATTGGTATTTTCATTCAAAAAAACTTGCAAAACTTTTCTTTTCCTGCAAAAAAAAAAAAATTTTACAATGAGAAATGTATAAACAAATTGAGAATACTTGAAAACGTAGATAAAACTCATAGTTTTTTAATGAATGGACAAATAAATAAAAGAAACTGAGATGGGATGTTTTAAAAAGTAAAATAATTCATTTAAATTTCCGCATAATTAATAGATATTAGAAATACTTTGTTATTCTGAAGCAAAGTTTTTCCAGAGTAAAAGTTTCGAAGAAATTTGGAAACTGGCAAAACCAAAAGATCTAAAATAAATAATATGCAGTAAATATTGTTAAGAATTGTAAATGTTTTAAGCAGTGTTAAAATTGCTTGCTTTAAAATAGCAACAGCACCGAAATTTTTGCTTTGTTTACATTTTTTGCTGCAAATTAAAAAACTGTATTTTTCAATGCCTTTTATTACTTTGATAGAGAGTAAGCAAAAGCAAAAGCAGAAAAAGAGAGAGTAAATAATTTTTTTAGTCTCGCTATCAGCGTTACCGTTGTGATACTAAAGTATCAATTTGACCCTTTTTCGACGGTGTTGATACCTTTTATGACCCTTTTTTTATATTATACTTTTGTATCATTATCACCTATTTTGTGACACTTTTTGACCCTTTCATGGAAATAGCTCTCACATTTTGTTTTTTGTCAACACTGCGGAACAGAAGTGCTAAACAAATGTTTTCGAAATAAGCATTGCTTGATATGGAACAGACTTAAAGTATAAACTTACAATTCCATGCTTTCTTCTCCTTGATTTTTGATAGTAAAGTACAATTTCCCTAAAAGCAAACATAACTCATATAAATATTTGTTATTTTTTACGGTGGTTGCTTTTCAAAACAAAAATTTTACATTTTATTAAAAAAATGCAATTTGGTGTTTTGCTCTCTTAAAGAGTAGCATGTTTTATTCAAAAAAATTCGCCCTTAATAATGGCAAAAGGTATTGAGCTTTTCGCCTTCTTTTGAATCGACAGTGTTGAGAGTGCCCTAACAGGAATGAAAACAAGAGGTAAAAATTGCTAAATTAGCGGAAATTCCCATGTATTTGGTAACAACGGTATGATAGAAAAGTCTTATATTTATTAAAAATTGTAAAAGCTTTAAAAAATCTGACACAGGAAAAAAATCGCTTAAATCGAGAAAATGGTTACAATTTGCGAACGATTGCAAAATTAAAAACAAACACTAACATTTTTTGACATCACTAAATCGGAAAATTACATAAAAAATATTAAAAAATTAGCTATGTATGATAAAGAATAAACATTTTGTCAGGTGTTTAAAATAGGACAGAGCATTCCATAAAAAAATTAAGTTTTTTGAGCTCTTCCTACCTGAAATATTATTTGTTTGCTTGCTTATAAAAAAACTTGATCTTATTATGTTCATTAAAATGGGAAATACTGCTAATAAAAAACTTGACCCTTTTTTTATTGAAATACCCTTGTTTTGACCCCTTTTTCTGGAAAATACCCTTTTTGTGACCCTTTTCGAAAATTTCCAACGTTAACCCTGCTCGCTATGTGTATGTTCTTTGCTTAGTCCCAATTCACACGTTGCAAGTCTGAAGGCCATGTCAGATAAAACTTTTGCTTCGCTTTGCGTTAGAGATTCGCTTTGACATCTAAGATAAAATATACATACTTATACGTAAGATGTCACATAAAGTACTTTTAACGCAGAGCGAAGCGAAAAGTTAAGCAACTCTCATCTTTTTGCGTGCTTTGACAATCTACTAGTATACATTTTTTTTTGTTTATTTTTTTTTAATACACAATGCGTGAGCAGAGACCTGCGCCGAAGCGGCTTAGCCGCCTGTTAGCCAGCCGCCGATGAAGATATTTGTAGCCACCGCCGCCGAAAATTCTTCGGCTAAAAATCGGCTGCAGCTTAGCCACCGATTACTTTATAAATAATTTTTATTCTCTTTTTTTAACACCTTGCCACATTCTTTTTTGTTTGTCTATTCTTAAAAAGTGCAACTCTTATGGTCATTTTCTCATTAGGCGATTATCTTTTTTCCCAACGAAAAACTGCACATTAAAGAAATTTGGTTTTCTCAATGTCTCATTTGCTTCGTTTTAATCGCAAAGCTAACCGGCACTCATCTGCCAATTATTTATTTTCCTTTTATTTGCCGTACAGATAAATTCAATCAGCTGACTCCCATCTTTTACATGTATTTTGAGTGGCGTTGCCAGCTGAAAACTTTGTTTTTTGTCGGTATATTGAGAAACCCAAAATCGTTAACGGACAGTTTATCGGTCCAATAAATTTATGTTGACATTAAGTAACAGACAGTTTGTCGATACATTGAGAAAATGGCCATTAGTATCTTGTTTATAAAGCACCAAAATTTCATCAGAATTTTCAAAATAACGACATATAGGAAAATGGGTGAACACTGGTGCAATTGTTGATTATTTTTTGTGATAACTATTCAGTGTATTTTTCCGCCGAAAAGTTTTAGCTCTGTAAAAATTTGACCAAATCACTTTTGTTAAACAGCCTTAAGTGTTGATTGTTTTTAAAACTCAATATGTGGGAGAATAACAAAATTACAGATTTTTTAAAGCATCAAAAGTAATGGAGGATGAAATTGAATCCAGCGGTACGGTTGCCGAGATCAGCGAGTTCAATTCAGATTTCGTGCATTACGAAAATATGCTTAACAAGAAAAGTGAATTTAAGAGTAAAACGCAAATATGTTTGTTTGCGTCACTACTGACGTATTCATGTACGCGGTCAACACACCACGACTAGCCTTCAACGTGGTCGAAATTTTGGTGTGTACTGTATCACATTTTGTCCTTTTTTAAAAGACCGTTTTCAAGCCGAACAAAGATAAATAAAAGTTCTAAAAACAGATGGTGTGTTTTATTATAACTGTTTTATATGTAAAAATGTTAAATTTTGTACCTCTGGAATAGCTAATTATTCAATTAATGTCTGATTTCCTGTGTCATTGAAAACATGTGATTCTTGTTTAAACAAAAACATATTTTTTTCTCAATGGGTAGTGAATTATAGAATGAAAAATGGCTTAAATTGTTTGTTTTAATATAAGCATATACAAATATGTTTGCACAAATGTACATACATATAATTTTAATATACATATCCCATCGGCTGACAGCCACATCGGCTAACAGCCGGAGCGATCCGCCGCCGAGCATTTTTTTGCGTCAGCCGCCGCCGCCGATGAAATCCCACGGCGCAGGTCTCTGTGCGTGAGTGTTGTCAAAGTGTTTATTGTGACATACACCTTTTGCGTTATGCTTTTCAGTCAAAGTTAGAAACGTCACGCAAAGCAATGAAGTTTTATCTGACATGGCCTTTATTGATCAGCTTGCTAATTTATAACGAGAGTGACGAGAGGAAAAGAAACGTGTCTCTCTCACTATCTCTCGCCTATAAGATAGCAAGTTGATCAATAAGACTTGCAACGTGTGAATTGGCACTTAATCAGTCAGCAACGCAACAACTTAAGTAAGTAATAAATTTTGTTCAAGTTTTTTTTTGGCTTTTCATGCGCTTAAAGTCAGCAAGTAAACTTCTTTGCTGTTGCTGGCTGGCACTTCATACATATATTTTGAATATTTTGAATTTCTTAGTATTTTTGCAGAAAGAATGTTTAAAGATCATTACCGTTAGATGTTGTTTTTGTGAAAAAACTAATTTTTGTTCTTTTATTTAGTGAGTTACGCAAAATCATATTTTTAGGTACCTATTTCTTTAATGTTTTTAGCCTACCTATGTTTTCTCAATAAATACGAAAATACATATGTATGTACATATGAAAATAAATAAAACTTCACATGTTAAGCCTAGTACCTACTCTGTTCAAATTTGTGAAAAATGTTGAGCAACATTAATTATTTCACACGAAAATTTTGACATGTATCAATGTTACCTATCATGCGAGTTTGTACAATTTGCCGATTTTATTCCTGCAAAGTATGCGACATTGTTTTGCGTATGTAAACAAACATCACATGTATTTTACTAAAAATAATTTTTTTTTAATAAAAAATTTAATAAAAAAGAAAGTAAATATGGATAAAAAACTGTTGCCGGTTGTGTTATATAAATTTTTTATTTCTTATTAAATAATCAGTTCATCCTTTTTTGCTTTTGCTTAAAATTCTACGTGAAATAAGTGCAGCTTACTTTATTTCGCAGTTTAAAAAATATGTTGCCAGAAACATTTCGGAACTTTTTCACAAAATGAACAGAGTACAACTCTATCAACATTATTTCATAGATATTCCGCACAAGTTTTTTTCATATGCGTTTTGACAGCATTTCACGTGAAAAGTTGAACAGAGTACCAGGCTTTAGATTAAAAACTCTATCACTTTTAAACATACATATGTATGTGAGCAAATTTTACACATAGCTTGGTCATTATCAAAATAAAAATATTTTTCAATTATTCGTCGATTTACACGCGGCGCCATAATTCTTAGTTCTTACCGTCAAAGATTTTTTCAAAAAAAATTTCTGCAACAGCAAGCAACAGCGATCAAGTCAAAAAAATGTTAAACAGCCAGCCAAGCAACTACATAAAAAAAAAAAACAAAAACATATTACTTACAGCAACAGCATTTTTTTTTTTAGTGGTTGCTTGACTGAATGTTTAAACTTTGTGACGACCAAAAGTCGGAGCCCTCGTTTTTGAGTCACATGCCCTAGACCACACCACCACACCAGACCAATCCGGCCAAAGATGAATCATAATTATTTGAATTTATTGTTATATTTTGTGTTACACCGTATTGCATAGCTTATATTATCCTTGAGTGAATGAATTCATATTATGTTTAACTTAATTTTCTTGCTACAGTGAATTCTATAATTTATATTATCTTCGTGCTTTAATTATTTTGTATTAAATAAGAATTAATTTATGTACTAATTTTGAAATTAACGGACCGATGGCTTCCGCCATCTGTTGGCAAGTAGGAAACGACAACATACAATTTTGAGCAACTATGATAAATAATTATTGTAGTATGTGTGTGTAAATGTACGCCGGCAAACAGTATAAAAGCGGAGTACGTACCATCAAGCAGTGAGTCAGTCGGCAGCCGGCAAACAGGTAGGATCTTGTTTAGCTGTGAGAAGTTATACTTCTATAGCTAAATAATATCTCGTTATTATCGAAGAGAGGTTATACCTCTTTCGTGAAATACAACTTGTTGTCGGTAAAGATAGCAAGACAAGAGAACAGCGGTGTAGACTAAATTCTCTTGACTTGCCGTCTGCTTCTCCCTTGGCTACGTGTTCCTCTCTGTCACAGACGGCGTGTCTGTCACATCGCTGACCTCGTGTGCGTTGTCGGTTCCGTCATTAGTTATATTTAATTTATCGACTATTGTACTAACTTACGAAACTAAGGGAAATAAATAAACTAAGCGTACGGTTTATAACGTTTTGTGAAAAGAGCGAGTCCGGTGTTTCATTTCTCTGGTCATTAAATAAATTTTTGTAACGAACCCTGGGAGCCGCGAGCTCTACCCCAGCATAAGGTGGAAAACACGTCGTTACAATGGCGCCCGAGCAGGGACGTTAGCAGCGAAGCTGTACTAATCGTCTCAGACCAGAGAAACCACACTCTCGACTCTTGTACGGGAAAGAGAAAAAGAAGTTGAAAAAAAAGAATGGAAAAAATAATTTAAATTGATAGACTGAACTCGAAGAAAAAAATGAAAATTAATTCTGTGCGGTAATATGATAAGAAAAACATACTTACGGTATATTAAAAAAAAAAAAAATATTTTTAAAACATGTAACAAAAATACGTAGAGAAAAAATCAACTAGTTAGTAAGATGAAAAAAAATAACGGGAAGAACTTGAAAAAAATACCGCGAGAACTGTTATAACCCACGTGGGACAAAAACAATTTCGAATTTCGTAACAAGAAGAAGACAAAAAATAACGGTCGAACAAACCTTCTGCGTGTACAATTAATCGACGCGTAATAAAAAAAAAAAAAAAACAACTTCTAAATCTCGTAGCGCGAAGAAGATCGAAAGTAACGGGAGTAAAAAACCATTTTCTTAAAATCGGGAAAGAATTAAACGATAATTAAAAAAAAGAAGACTGAAATAGTGAGTTCCAGGTTCCTCAACAGCC
The DNA here is from genome assembly GCA_930367215.1 of Pollenia angustigena. Lineage (NCBI taxonomy): Eukaryota > Metazoa > Arthropoda > Insecta > Diptera > Polleniidae > Pollenia > Pollenia angustigena. The sequence continues at coordinate 225,318,254 of OV884059.1, forward strand.
TGATTCGTCACAGTAAAATGTTGTGGACATCATGGGTGTACTCCCTTAAGACGGAAGAATTGCTATCCTGCCTGAAGGAGTTCCAACTGGACCGGCAATGTGTAGGAGTTAAGAAAGCGATGGGCCAAATTTGTAAGCAGTGTCACCAGCATCACCTTTAACACAACCAATGCAGTGAGTTCGTATCCGAGATTAAGTGAGTTATCTATGCCAACATATTAGTACTACGGGTAATTCTCCTATGTTCCTTACCCAGGGACGAGAAACTCGGCAAACGCAAAGATATTCTCCAATGTTCCCCACCAAGGACGAGAAACTCGTCAACTAAATGCTTTCTAAGATGAAGTCACTGCTTTAATATGATAGCCTTATAATCCCCAACCGCATGAGTGGGCCCAAGAGCTGAAAGTGATTTCCACCATAAGAAGAAGAAAATAGAGGAGGACCCCAATACAGCAACAACGCTACTACAAGCTGCGGCGACGAGACTTGTATACAACCAACACTGGATATGAGAAGATAAGAACTGGCAATAGTCCAGCCCAATCATGGCCCTAACGCCAACGGCATGGCTAGAAACAGTAAAATCTTCAGCCGGATGTTCAAGTACAAATACGTCTCCCTAACGACACGCAGCAAAATCATTTTCATCGTCATATCCTCCACATCATTACCGACATCATCGTCATCCACTACCACTTCGTCATCTGAGGCCGCCGCACCCATCGCCAACGTCCCCAGGCTTTCAATGCCAACCGTTGCCGCCACAGGCCGCCGCCGCCAAAAGTTGCCGCCGCCGCCTGACGCCGCATCCATCGCGTACATCCCCAGGCTTTCGCTGCCACCCGTTGCCGCCACAGGCCGCCGCCGCCAAAAGTTGCCGCCGCCGCCTGACGCCGCATCCATCGCGTACATCCCCAGGCTTTCGCTGCCACCCGTTGCCGACCGTTGATGCCGCAGGCCACCGCCGCCTGACGCCACACCCGTCGCCGACATCCCAGGCCTCAGCTGCCGTCCGTAGCCGTCTTCCGTTGTTGCCAAAGATCGCCGTTTTCATCCGACGGCGCCGCAACCCGCTAAGGCTGCAACCTGCCTATCCAGCAGTGGTTTGAAAAAAGACGAAAACCCTAGTGACGAGGAAGATCCTTATATAGTGCAGTAGCAGTACTCATCATTGACCATTCATCCTCATCATCACCAACATCATCATTTTCACCGCCGCAATCATTAGCGTCACCCACACCTGCAAAATCACCAATCTCATCTTCACAGATCTCATCAACATCCTTAACTCCAGCCGCATCCAGGCCAGACAGGGCTTACATCTTTGTTTTGGGGAAAACCGGAGGCAATGTGACGACCAAAAGTCGGAGCCCTCGTTTTTGAGTCACATGCCCTAGACCACACCACCACACCAGACCAATCCGGCCAAAGATGAATCATAATTATTTGAATTTATTGTTATATTTTGTGTTACACCGTATTGCATAGCTTATATTATCCTTGAGTGAATGAATTCATATTATGTTTAACTTAATTTTCTTGCTACAGTGAATTCTATAATTTATATTATCTTCGTGCTTTAATTATTTTGTATTAAATAAGAATTAATTTATGTACTAATTTTGAAATTAACGGACCGATGGCTTCCGCCATCTGTTGGCAAGTAGGAAACGACAACATACAATTTTGAGCAACTATGATAAATAATTATTGTAGTATGTGTGTGTAAATGTACGCCGGCAAACAGTATAAAAGCGGAGTACGTACCATCAAGCAGTGAGTCAGTCGGCAGCCGGCAAACAGGTAGGATCTTGTTTAGCTGTGAGAAGTTATACTTCTATAGCTAAATAATATCTCGTTATTATCGAAGAGAGGTTATACCTCTTTCGTGAAATACAACTTGTTGTCGGTAAAGATAGCAAGACAAGAGAACAGCGGTGTAGACTAAATTCTCTTGACTTGCCGTCTGCTTCTCCCTTGGCTACGTGTTCCTCTCTGTCACAGACGGCGTGTCTGTCACATCGCTGACCTCGTGTGCGTTGTCGGTTCCGTCATTAGTTATATTTAATTTATCGACTATTGTACTAACTTACGAAACTAAGGGAAATAAATAAACTAAGCGTACGGTTTATAACGTTTTGTGAAAAGAGCGAGTCCGGTGTTTCATTTCTCTGGTCATTAAATAAATTTTTGTAACGAACCCTGGGAGCCGCGAGCTCTACCCCAGCATAAGGTGGAAAACACGTCGTTACAACTTTAAGCTAAGAACATACACATAGTGACAGTAAATACATTATAAACTCTCACTTTTTCTGCTTTTGCTTTTTGCTTTTACTGTGTTCTTTTTCTTAAGTTAAGTTAAGCAATTACAAAAGCATTAAAAATAGTCAAGCATTTTTAAACACTGGTTTTAAGTTAAAATTGTATTCGAATACAAATAAACAATAGTTTTTGTATATTGTTTAGAGTTGTAGATGTTTTAAGCCAATTTACCGAGATATTGTAGCGTAGAACTTTAGCCAGAATCTCTGGCTCTGCATTTCTAGAGAGTGGTGTAACCTCCTTTGCGATGTCAGAAACAAAAAGAGTGGTGAATTGGTGTTGGTTGCCGAGATGAAACTCAAGCTATGGCCAAAAAGGCATAACACATTACAAAATCATAGACCTTACAATATCCAAAAACTAAAATCTACATCTGTTAAAGAAAGATTTATTGAAGGTATACACAACATCAGCACCCAAACCAACGAAGCTGTTGCTACTGAAGATACATGGCAAATCTACAAGATTTGTGCAAAAAAACTTTAGATTACCGACAATTAGAACAGAAACAGTGGTTATCTGTAGATTCATGGGATCTGATTGAATAGAGAAGAATTCTCAAAACAGCAATGCTAGGAGAGAACGACCCGCAAGCAAAAGACAGGAACAACGTAGAGTACAGCAGATTAAGCAAACTTATTAAGCGACAAATAAAACAAGACAAGAAAATGTTTTATGATAACATGGGTACTGAAGCTCAGACAGCGGCATAAAAAGGGGATATGAAGGAGCTATTTAAAATAACAAGAAAACTTGCTGGTGCTCTCCTGTTTTAGATGATGAAAACGGCGTTTAAGTGACAGCTAAACAAGAACAACTACAAGTTTGGAAAAAGCACTTCGAAAAGACCCTTAACATTATACATAGTGAAGAAGATAGATTTCCAAAAGGAAGGCGACTAAGTCAATATATTCGAATTGACGTTAATTCTCCGATGTAAATGAGATATGTGCGGCAATTAGAGCATGAAATGTGGGAAGGCTGCAGGTAATGACGGTCTGCCAATAGAGTGCTTCAAAGCTGAACCATACGTGATGGCAGAAATCTTGTACCCGCTCTTCAGTCAAATTTGGAGTAGTGAAAGTTTTCCATTAGAATGGAAAAAATCAATAATCGTCAAGCTTCCCAAAAAGGGTGATAAGAAAAAATGCAATAACTGGAGGTGAATTTTTTTACTCTCTGTGGTTTTTAAAATATTTACAAAAGTTGTTTTTGAAAGAATTGCAGAAACACTTAATGATAGCATACGTAATACACAGGCCCTGGAAGATCGTGCACATACCAAATCAGTACTGTGCGTATCGTGATTGAACAAGCAGCAGAATTTAATTCGACCATGTACCTTGCTTTTATAGGCAACGAGAAAGCCTTTGATGCCCTGAAAAGAGAGTACATATGGATGGCATTGGACGCAAGAGGAATCCCCCAAAAAATAATCAGCATCTTAAAAAGCGAAAATTAGTGATACTTTTTCAACAATCAGCGTTAAATCAGTGCGTTATCACCACTACTATTTATCACCGTAATGGATATCGTATTTGATGCTATAGACGTAGTGGTGTGGGTTTAAATTGGAGAATGTACCAAAGATTAGGTCATCTTGAATACGCAGATAATGTGATTCTGTTAAGCAACAAACAGACCGATATGCAAACCCTAATAACATCTCTTACAACTGAATCAATGAAAGTAGGTCTGAAGGCAAACATATCAAAGACGAAGGCAATAAGAGTTAACGCAACAAATTCCGATAAATTCACAGTTAACGCTCAAGAAATCGATGATGTTACCAGTTTTGAATATCTTGGCAGCATAATTAGCATAGATGGCGGGACGTTGCTAGATGTACAAAACAGATTAAAAAAAGCCAAGGGCAGTTTTGCAATGTTAAAGGTGCATGTAGACGACATGTTTTTTACATCTGACTTGTCAACTTTTCAAGTCACTTGTAATTGTGCATGTCTGTCAAAATGGCTGTTTTACAGAAGGTTTATAATATTCGGTCACAAACGTTCATGTAATTTACTTCTGACATTGTCTCTGTTTTTTCACCATTGTTGTCACAAAAACCAAAATAAAAATGCCGCCACGAAAATTTGTATTTACGCCGTTAAATAATTTAGCCATCTTAACATATTTTTCTTTTAATTCAAAGATACCAATTTAGGATATTATAATGAAACGGTTTTTATATATATACTTACATAAATTCTATTCAATAGTGGGATGATCATGCATATCTCAGTATTGTAAAATATTAACTTCAGCCGGCTAATGATTCCGTCAATAGTGGACGCCGCTGCCGGTTTCTTCTCGGCAAAGATTTCTGATGTCAGACGGTTTGTCAGAAGATGACTTTGCATCTGACTTTTACAGAAGCAAAGTTTAAAAGGTAACACACGACATGTATGTATGTATTTTGCAGTGGGAAATTTGATATGTCAGATGACAAAAACATGTCGTGTACGGTTGCCTTAAGCAAGGTATAGAGATCTAATACAATCACCAATTCAACGAAAATTCGTATATTAAATCTACACTGCTGTTCGGTTTCGAAACCTGGTTCCTAACCGAAGCACTCAGCAGGAAGTTGCAAACGTTCATCAATAGATGTTTACGCAATATCCTAAGAATTTGGTGGCCGCAAACTGTGTCAAACGAGGATTTACTTAATAGAACCAGACAACTACCAATTAAAAACGAAATACAGAAACGTAAATATGGTTGGCTGGGGCACACTCTCAGAAAAGGAACTGATGAAATAACACATTCTGCCTTGGAATGGAACCCACAAGGACGGCGCGATGTTGGTTGACCTAAAACGACCTGGAGGAGAATAGTTGCAGCTGAAACTAGAAAATCATTTAACCAGTTGCGATACATAGCTAGAAATAGAACGGAATGGAGAAGTTTTTAAAAAAATATTTATTTGTGATTAAACTAAGTTCGAATTATATGAATTGTAAATAAGAACATGTCATAATAATAATAATAATAATAATCAAACTTATTTTTGGGAATACAAAATTTTCAATTAAAAAATAAAGCATGCTGCCAGTTTAGTTTTTTTAAGCCGTGCACTTGTTAAGAAGAGATAAACTCACTTTTTATTGTTGTTGTTTTTGCTTAAGCTTTGATATTGTTACAAGTAAAACTGTTGCTTATAATTCTTATTCGCTTAACAGTTTTGTTTGTTTAATATCTTTAGTTTTTCTAAAATCTTTGAATGAAGTTTCCTGACGATCTGGCCTAAGCAACCAGTGAAATGCGCATAGGAATAGCTTATCCCTTCAACAAAAAATTTCAGTATTTTTATCAAGAATAAAAATTGGAAATTAAGCACGACAAACTAAATCTTGTTAACTGTTATATTTGGATATTTATAAAGATATACAGGGGTGGGCTGGAAATGGAAAACGTTAAACGGAAGAATTTTAAAAGTCGTTTTTAATAAGATTTCTGTAATAAAAGAATTTTATGACAAATGCTTTATAAATATTTCTCTATTAAACATAATTTTATAACAAAAATTAGATTAAAAGTGTAATATCAACTTCCGAATTCTTGCGTTTTACATTTTCGATTTCAAGCATACCCATGATACATTTTTTGAGTTACTGTACATTAGAGTTGTCAACCGATTAAGAATAATTCGATTAATCGATCAAACAAAACCAAACTTTTGTTCGAATAATTTCAAAACGACTTTTTTCGAATAACGAATAAAGCGATTAATTAATGTCGATTAATCAAACAATTTTTTTTTATTAAAAAAATAAATTAAATAAAAGCATAAAATTTGATTTATTCTCATACGTTTTTAGTTTTTATACAAAATGTAGGAAAGTTAAAAAATATTGTTGCCATAGCCCTGGTTGTAATTAATCTCAATTTTTAGTAAGCAAAAACCGTGATGAGTACTCATTGCATTTCAAAAATGTATTTTATGTTCTTATTAAACAAATTTGAACAAACAATTGAGTAGGTGAGTTGCAAAACTCTGTAACGAAATTAAAAATACGAGATGACAATTGATTCTGACAGTTCTTTCGGCGCATTATGAGGAGAAGTATACTCAGCCATGTCACAGAGTACAATTCCGTTCGGAATGATTCCGTTCGGAATTGAAGAAAACATATTTGTTTATTGATAGAAAGTGTATTTTGATAGTTTTTTGGCCTTTCAGATACAGAAAACTCCCATTCCGTGCATGAAAACAAAAATGGTTTCATTCCGAATTTTTTTTTCGTCATTTTCTGAAGCACCAAAATACGGAATGAATTCCGTTTCCGAACGGAATTGTACTCTATGACATGGCTGACTGTATCAATGCGTGTCATCTTCTATGATTTTAGCACGGACATGCATTGATGCAATCAGAATATTTCGTCTAATAAAGCGCCAAAAGAACTGAAAAATCATTTGCCATCTCGTATTTTTAATTTTGCAACAAACGAGTTTTGCAAGGTGAGTTGCAATTGTATCAGCTGTTTTATTTTTAAATCAAACGTTAAAACATTTTCAAGAAATGGGATTTTTCAATTTCGGGTGAAAAATTTAGAAATAAACAAAAAGCTTAAAAATTAAGAATTGATTTATATAAATCATATTTTGAAAGTAGAAAATGTTGTTATTGTTTATATATATTTTTTAAATTATATATGTATATCTTGACCATTTGCGTAAGTGCCACAATATTACGATTAAAAACGATGTAGTGGAAGATAATCCAACGACATCATGAAATGCCGAACTTGGTCCAATGGAAAAATACATTAAGAGAGACAGCGGCTGTTATATAAAAGAAATTGTAGACAGAAGTTTGGCAGAAAATGGTAGGTCTGCCAACGCCTTTCGAAAAATCCAGAGTAATATCGGATTATTAAGGAACTAAGGGTTTTACGATGCCTTTAAGTAATATAACGATATGGAATTAAAATTAAAAATTGTATGGAATGAAAGATTTTCCATAGTAATTTTTTTGTAAAAATAACTCTTTTATTCGTTATTCTCATCGATTAATCGAATAATTTTTGAGATTTATGGCCTGTTCGTCGATAGCGAATGAAGACTTCGTTCGCTTAACTTACATGTAAAACATAAACAATATTTTAAGATTTGTTTTTGTTTTAAATGTAATTTAAGCGAACGAAGTCTTCATTCGCTATCGACGAATAGGCCTTTAATCGTTTGATCGAACGAACAAAAACAATTATTTGAATTATTCGAACAAAGTTGAAAGGCGAATAATTGACAACTATACTGTACATACATACGTATGTTTAAAGGCCACTGCTTTTATCAAAATAAAACTCGGCGAAAATAATTCTGAATAGGACCTGCCAGTCCTAACCTTATCACAATTAATGGCAGACAAAATGTTATTGTAGATAGACCGTATGGGTGCTCTTGCAAGACTTTGCAAAAATATGGTAGCAAGATACAAATTGGAGCAAATATATTTTTTGTGGCAGTCATCACCCCATTACAAGGGTATTATACCGATATCTTCGAATTAATTAATCAAGTTTCAAAAGGTTGATATTTAACTCACTGATCGAAGTGATTTATATAGATTGCGATGGATGTTGTGTTTTTTCCTAGACAAACTAAAAAGATCTGTTAAAAAATTCCCATGTCATATATCGGGTCTTTTTTTCTTAGCTGCATGGAACTTTCGCTATTGATAACAACGGTTTGACAGCTTAGCATATTTTCAATGACTCTGAGACATAATTGAGGTTAAATGTCGTTAATGTAATGAATTATCTCATTATCCTTTAGCCCTTGAATTATTCTTGGGTTATAGACGTACACATTTTTTTTTTCAAATATCCCCAAAGAAAGAAGTCCAAGAGTATCAAATAGCATGATCGTGATGGCCAATTAACCATACATGACATGAGATAACAAGGCAAGTGGCACCATCCTGCTGGATCCACATATCGTCCAGGTCCATATCCTCAATTTCAGGCCGCAATAAGTTCGTTATCATCTCGCGATAGCGAAGACCATTCATGGTAAATGCTTGGCCGACCTCATTTCCAAAGAAGTGGGGTACGGTTGACCCCACCAGCCCACAAGCCGCACCAAAGAGTCACTCTTTGTTGATGCATCGCCTTTTCAACAATCACTCGTCGATTCTCATTAGCACAAATGCCGCAATTTTGCTTGTTGACGAATCAATTTTGATGGCAAAAAATCACGAAAAGCATTTTGATTTGAACGCCCAATTGTGTACCTCTCCATGGTTGAATTTGTCAAACACTGAAACAAAGAAATGTTAAATTAATTTGGGCAAACAACTTGACGTTAAGGTATGACTCACATCGTGCATTGTGGTTCAAAATTAAGCAAACCAAACTTTAAAGTTATTATAACTTTTTATGTGGTTTATTATGATTGTTACTTTTTGTATGAGTTCTACATTGTACTTAAATTTATATTTATAGACAAGCCCAGATGATGATACTCAAAAAGTGTCGAAATTTCGGCAACTATTAAAATACAAGTTATCTTCAATGCCGGACTCGAGCTTGAAATAAAAGCATTTTTATTGAACTTTTTAGGTTTAATTATGACTTACAAAGAATTTTTGCCTTAAGTTTCATTGTTATATTTATATTAGTATTCGATTCGGAACAATTTAATGATCAATTGTACATTTCCATCTCTGTTGCCATCTACCAATTTAATTTGATAGCTTGAAAATTCAAGAAAAACTTTTTTTGTTTATTTTAAAGTAATTTAATTTATAAAATATGCAAAGTATTTATATATGTTAGTATGTATGTATTTATGTGTACAAACTACAACAAATATATTTGATGGCAAAGAATACACGACACGTTTAAAGCAACCCCAATCAACCTTCTCCTCCTTCTAATTCAGCAGTCTGAGGTGTTGCTTATCCCCGTCGTATTGTAAGACGTCGATTGTTTGTTAAAAATTGTGTGAATTTCAGTGGGAATTTTGGTAATGGATTTTTTTTTATTATTTAAATCGGTTTTATACTTTGAATTTTACTGCTGTTGACAGTTTGTCAATTACAAAAGGAAAAGCGTACGTTCGCCATTGTTCTTCATTAGTGCAAATTTAAAATTTAATATTGATAGAAAAATGAACTTGTGAAGTCAGTTTAACAAAAAAAATTCTTATTTTGCGTTTGCTCTAGAATTAAAGATCATTTGAACATTTTCTTTAACATATTTTTTTACACAATCATTAAATTTATTTCATTGGTAATGCGTTGTCATTAAATCATCATGTGATGTTTTAAAATGAATCTAACTTTGTATTAAAATAATAATAAATTGCTATATACATACATACATTTATTTATTTTTCATGTCCGTTTTATAGAATTTAATTGAAATAATAATAGTATAATTACACAATTTATTTTTATGTAAATGAAATTGCTTTTCTCCTCCTCCATCCAACAAGCGTGTCCTCTTTCCGTTCTGGTTGTTTTTGAAAAATAAATCATTGTGTAAATAAAATGACACAATAATTAAACAACATAAATTAAAATTTTTAAATATTAGTTTTTGTCAGTCACAAATGTTAATGTTGCTCTGTGGTCGGCAGTTGTAGTTTTAATTGTATTTAATTGGATTTGAAATTATGTAATTAAACATTTTTAAAACGAAAATGAATAGAAATTTACTTTTATCGGCTAGGGAAATTGTATTTTACAGAATACTGTTTTGATTTGCTTTAATTTATTATACCCTTCACCTCAGGTCGACAGTTGATTTAACGATTTCTGTCTGTCTGTCCGTCAGATTTTTTTTGACTTTTTTTGAGTATTTTACGCATAACAAATACGTAGTACGCATAACGTACACGTACATCACAGTTGGTTTAACGATGTCCGTCTGTTTTTTTGGGTATCTGTTTTTATACCCACACCACAATAGTGGAGAGGGTATTATGCATTTCTGCTGATGTGTGTAACACCTTAAAATATTGGTCCTAGACCCACCTTAAAGTATACCGATAGACTCAGAATCCCTTTCTGAGTCGTTCTTACGATATCCGTCCGGCTGACAAGCTGGCTGGCTGGCTGGCTGTACATGTAACCATGTGTGCAAAGTACAGGTCGCAATTTTGGAGATAATTTGATTAAATTTGGGTCATAGGTTCTTAGTGGCACAGGGACCCAGCCTATTGAAAGTGGGCGGAATCGCAGGACCCCAGGGAAGAAAGGGTAAATTTCTTCCGCTCAGAAACTATCAAACCGATTTTAATGAAATTTAAAACATAAATAGAACCATATCTATATGGACACAAAATGTAAGCATTTTTAAAAAAATAGGACCACGAGGGGAGATAGGGGCAATTTCTGCCTCTCAAACAGATTTTAATGAAACTTAAACAATAGATGGATCCATATCTATATGGACACATTAGCTATACAGTTTTTCAAAATAGGACCACAAGAGGAGGTAGGGGGAAATTTCTGCCTCTCACAAAGTTTCAAATAAATTTTAATGAAGTTTATAAACATAAATAAATCCACATTTATATGGATACATAAGCATGATGTGTTTTTAAATACTCTGGTGTAGGGTATTATATGGTCGGACTTGACCGACTTTACCCTCTTACTTGTTTTATTATAATTTTTTTTCATAAATGTTTAAACTTTTTGCCATAACCTCAAAAATAAGATATTTTCGAAGCTAAATCGGGGTGGCTGAACACGAATATGGCACTCATTTATTTCTCTCTAGAAGCGTTTTCGAGATATTCACGATTTCAAAACTAAAAGCCTGTAACTCAATAAAATAATTTTAGACAAATGTGCTGAAAGAGGAAAAAAATATTTATTCAACAGTTTAAATTTTGTACAATTCAGATAAACAGTTCTCGAAATTTTTCCATATCCAAAACAACTCCAGAAAATACGATTATCGCAAATATCTCAAAAACCCTTCTTGAGAGAAATAAATGAGTGCCATATACGTGTTCAGTCGCCCCATTTTAGCTTAAAAAATATATAATTTTCAATGTAAATTTTTTTAGTGGCGTAGTGTACTTGTTTTCTCCCCATTGAAGTATCAAAAATGTTAACAGTGTAAACGGAGCTCAATACTTTAGACGTATGTATGTCAATAAATAGAGACAAATGTTTTGTAAACTAGAACAAAAATAGGTACGACTTTCATCCCCTAAACGTTCGAATTTCGAAAAACTACCAATTTTATAGTTCTATTTTTTAGAAAAGTTGCGAATGTGATATAGTCCTTAGTTTATACAGGTTTTACCCGTTTACTCCCCCAAAAAAGCCGAATTTTAAAAACGTGCCGGACACTTACAGCCAGGCCCACGATGTCACACGTTAACGTTCGCATAGATAATTACATTCAAAACAAAAACAATTTCTAAAATTTGTGTTTGTTTAAATGTAATTTTCTATGCGAACGTTAACGTGTGACATCGTGGGCCTAGCTGTTACTTTCATTTTTTTTAGCTTAGCAGATGTTTTTATATAATCTGGCGTCGAAGGACTACAAAATTACCAGAGAAAGGCAATGATCTGGGGAAAAATTGGTAGCTACACTGCAAGAATTATGCTTCATAAATCTAATCAATCAATTTCATTAAATTCTTTTATTAATCCAATGAAAAATTTCATTGAGGGAATAAAATTTTACAAATATAATGAAACAATTTCATTAACACCACGAAATGAGTTTCGTAATTTCGTTAACATTTTTCATTAAATTAATGAAAACTTAATATCTCTTTCAAAAGAAAATTTCAACCTCTTTTTAAGGTTAAAAGGAACTATTAATTAAAATATTTAAATGTTTTTAAGTTAATGATTATCGGAATCTTTTGTTACTTCATATTAATGTCACTAGAACAATGAAAACAAGATAAAATTCTTTAACTTCAAAATACTTATACATTACTAAAAAATGTTTTTCCTATAAATGTTATAAAACTGTTTTTAATTCAATTTTTAGCGGTAGAAATGAATATATTTGAAAAAACTGTAAATTTTAATGTTTCATAATATTAATGAAAAAAATTCATTACCCCACGTCTCCACGCGCTTTCGATTAGAACATGACATGACCATAACGCCGGCAGAGTAGCGGTATTAATTTGTTCATGTTCTTGTATGTGGGGAATACGTGTTGATGTTCATGTTCTGATTGACCACAATTTTTGTTGTTGTGCGTTTGGTTGTATACAGAAAATACATTGTATGGCCAACATCATGGCGCACATGGATGCTAAGACGAATGTTTAGGCAACGATGGCAGCACATGGACGAAAGATGAACATGAACAGTCTACACGAGTAGAATTCATGTGCGACATGATGTTCTTACCAAGTTGATGGATGGTGGAGACGGGTAGTTACGATATCGAAATACTGATTTAAGCTAACTGTAAGAAATATTTAAGTTCAAAAACAAACAACGCGATACAAAAAACAAGAGCAAAAAATTCTCACATTCTTTTTGCTTTAATTGTTAAATTAAATACAGAAAATTTACGCAGTAGTACAACCAAGAAAAATGGAAAGAAGGCAGATGAAGGTCGTCGCGGGCTGGAAAATGAAATAAGTACAATTTCCTTAAAGGTTAGCTTAAGTATATAAAAACGAAATAATATTAATAAAACTTAATGATTTGAAACAGGAATAAAAAAAAAAAAATTAAAATCACAACAACTTAAAACGCACATTGAAAAAATGCATAATATAAATTGAAAATTTCATTCAAATATAAAAACATTTATATTAAAATAATAAAAAAAATGTCTTTAAACGTTTGACATTAAAATAATGCAAAATTTTCATTGATTTTATGAAACATTTCATTTACGGGGGGCTAATATTGTAAGATTCTTCATTAATCCAATGAAGGGTTACATAAGCCCTTATGACACTACATTTTTTATTCATTAATTGATACAGAATTGATAGAAAGAAACAGTAAATGCTAGAAAGAGCAAACTATAAAAAATGTAAGCAAAGTTTTTTAGTTTTTTTTTCTCTTGTTATGGTTTTGTTTCAGGGATGGCGTTGTGAATTTTTAAAATTGTACCACCAACCTTTAAAAATTGTACCTGATTGTACTAAAAGATTTTTTTAGTTGAAATTAATTTTACTTATGTTCTAAAAAAAAACACCACAAAAGGTATTATAAATCTTAGTTTAAAAAGTATCGACAAAGTAGTACAATTGAAACAACTTAGCCATCCGTGTTCTGTTAATTTTATTAAATGCTGCCAACTTTTTGTTTATGAGAAACCTAAAACCAAAAAGCGGTTAATCGCTGAATTTGCCCATAAACCTTTTAAACACTTTTAATATTTCCAGCTTGAAATGTCAATTTTAATGGTGTTTTCTTTTCTACAAAAAATGTGACATTTAATTTAAAAAAATGCAATTTGGAGTCTGTTTCTTAAAAATTTTGCTCCCGAAAAGGGTGGGTTGTTTTATTCTACAAAACTCACCCTTTTTTGGAATCAAAATTTTTATGAAACAGACACCAAATTGCATTTTTTTAAATAAAATGTCATACTTTTTTGTAGCTTAGGATATTTAAAAAAAAAAAAAAAAAAAAAAAAAAAAAAAACACCATAAGTTGAACAATTTTACATTTTTTTTGACATAACTTTTTTTTTTTAACGATAAACCAACACTCACGGGATGCCCCCTATATATGCAGTGCATTGTGTTGATCGGGAAAATAAGGTTTGGGAAGGAGGAAAGAGGGAATAGTGTTTGTGGACATTTGACTTGAATCTTAATAAATTATAAGTACCGGGAAAGACCTCTGCGGGAAGTTTATTCCACATACGGATAGTTCGACTGAAAAACGAACTTTCTCTATAACGCGTTGTGCGAAACACAGGACAATCGACTACAAACGGATGTGATCCACTGGATGAGCGAGTATTACGAAGAAATACTCGGGCGGGTGGAATAAGTTCACTTATCTCAGTGGAACACCTCCCATGGTAATATCGATAGAAAAGTGTCACACAACCCACATTCCGACGATGCCCCAATGAGTCAATAGAGTTGGATACCCTACTGTCATTGATGAGCTTCACCGCCCTCCTTTGTACACGGTCCAGAAGGTTCAAAATAGACTTTGAAGCCCCTGCCCATATATGGGAGTTGTATTCCATCTTCGGTCGGATATAGGTGGTATAGATAGCAAGGAGATCGGAGGAAGTGAAGTAAGTCTTGCACCGTTTTAAAAAACCTAAACACTTGAATGCCTCTTTCGACACTTTAAAAACGTGTTTATTCCAGCGGACATCGCACTGTATTCTCATGCCCAGAACATCAAGAGTATCCGATTCCTTAATATCAATGCCACCCATTAATACAGATGACATAGTTGGTCCCACGGCCCGTCTGTGGGTCAACATACAACATTGGGTCTTGCGTGCATTAAATTCGACCCTATTCGCTTGACCCCACTCAGAGATTGCAGCTAGGTCCTGATTAAGAGTGTCATTCATATTTTGCCTTTTGCCCCCAATCTGAACAAGGCTTGGCCTATGATCGAAGGAATATGAATGACAAATGTTGCTGTCATCTGCAAAAGAGTAGATAGGATTTGAAGTATGACCAAGAAGGTCATTAAGATATATAAGAAATAGCGTAGGAGAAAGGACAGAACCTTGCGGTACCCCTGAATTTACCTGAAACTCGTTTGATGCAATCCCATCTGTAACAACACGTATAGTGCGATCACTGAGGAAACTCGATATAAATCGAGAGAAATCATTACCGACACCAAAAGCAATAAGCTTTGACACAAGCGCACCATGCCACACCCGATCAAACGCCTTGGAAATATCCAGAGCAACCACTTTGCATTCACCAAATCGGTGAATGCACCGACTCCAACGTTCTGAAAGAAACGCTAACAGGTCTCCTGTAGATCGGCTACCACGAAAAGCATACTGTCTGTCACTGAGAAGTGAATTTGTCTCCAGATATTTAACAAGATGGTAATTGACCATGCTCTCCATTACCTTCGAGAGCGAAGAGCAAATTGCGATTGGGCGGTAATTATCAGGGTTAGTAGCCTCACCCTTCTTGGGGATTGGCTGAACATTGGCCACCTTCCAGCAAGAGGGAAAGATTCCCGCACGGTACGAAGAGCTGAAAAGGTTGGCCAATGGACGAGCTAACGTCGAACAGCACTGTTTCAGTACCAGTGCTGATAAGCCATCCGGCCCCGGTGACTTGTGACGCATTTGACGAATTAACGCAATTAATTCCGGCGAATTCATCGTAGTTCGTCCCAGTTTCGTTTATGCAATAATAAATACGTGTTTTTAATGGTTACAGGCGTAGATGAGTTTCTGTTATGAATTGTCAATCTTAAAAGACATTATAAAGATAGAATAACGTAAAAGGCGGCTTAGACTCAATTTTCGAAATCTTTGTCTGAGTGCAATGAAGAAATTAGTTAAAAAAAAATATTTTCAGAAATCCAAGAAATATGCAAAATTATGCTATTTTTTTCAGTAAAAATTATCATAAAATTAAAATTTATATGCACTTCTAACCAATTTATGCCAAAAAAATTCGTTAACGATAAAACATGCACAAAAAAATGTATGCCCTTTTTCAGCAAAAAGTGTTATTCGGGTAAAAAATTAAATATTATAACGAGAAAAAACGTGTGCATAATTTCATCCCCTTTTAATGAGTAACGGCAAGCGATATCAAAAGCTTATTTTTTTTCTCGAAAAAATAAAACCACAAAAATGTCTAAAAATGATTTCTTCTTCAGCAAAAATTAGTAACATATGAGCAAATCCCAGAAACAGTACACCAACCAGGGCTGCCAGATAAATTTATGAGAAAGTCGTCAGTTTGCTGAGAAAAAATAAAAAAATCGTCTTTATCGTTTCGTAAAATCGTCAAAAAATCGGACAACTTAAAATTTAGTTGTTTTTAAACAATTTTTGTTCGAATTTTATAAAAAAAAAACATTCAAACAAAAACATAATTACTTCATACCCAGCTGGCATTTTCAAACGTGTAAGAGCTACTGGGAGTCTCATAAAGAGCGTCTTTGATCGTCGATGCCAGCATTTTTTAATCGTAGAAGATTTCTCACACGGGAAAAACTGTACCACGAGTGAGATTCTTCCATAGCACAGCGAAAGACGCTTATTCAATCGTTGTGGGAATCGTTGAAGAGGTGGGTAAAGATAACACTGCGTCACAAATTTCCACCAAAGTCGTGACCAAATGAATCTGACACCTAATCTTAATGTTAAATGGTCCGCTGGATCCGAATATAAAAAAAGAGCAAAATTGCAAAAAATCATCAAATTTATAATGAAGTTTGAAATTTTGTCCACTATAACTCTGCCATTTATTGACTCATCTTCACAAACGGCCCATGGTTATTTTAGAAATTTTATAGCCTTTCACGAAATAGAAAGAAAGACATAAACTTTTGAAGATAATTGCATTTCAGTCACATAATCTTATTTTTAAAACACAAATAACGGTTATTTTGGAATATCTATTTTACATAAAGATTAGGTGTCAGATTCATTTAGTCATAAAACTGTCAAGTAGTGTAATCTAGTGAGACTTTCATGTCAAGAATCGTATGAGACTCATGTAGATATTCTCTTACAACTCTTGAAATGCTTGCCATATAATTGTTGAAAATCTGATTTATACAGAGAGCCGTAAAAGGCTCATTCGATGATGGTTTTGACGAAAGATAAGCAAAGCGTAACATTGTTGCTCTTGTACTCTGAAAATAATCAAAGATTTTTTTAAGACTTGCATATTACAGCCGTACCTAAACAAAAGCGGTACAAGTTTTCTAGTTTTTGAATAGAGCGGCCTGAACACATTGCAATTGGAAACCCCGATGTTGACAGCTCGTTTAGTAGTGAAGTTTGCCGCTATTGTTAATTAAAAATTGCAATTTAGCTATTTTTTGGTCAATATAGCGTTTTTATCTCTATTTTTATTTATAATTAGTGGGTTTTATTAAACAAGAAAGCTATCACTACTATTCGTGATACAACGTTGACGCTCTCGCTTTGGTATGGCATATCAGTTCCGCCTTCCGCTCTTATTAAGATACGGCTGTTAAACATTCCAAGACGAAATTGTCAGAAAATTAGCTGTTTTTGGAGACTGCAAAAATCGTCACTTTTTAGACAAAAATCAACAAATCGGCACTTTGCTAGTTTCGGAACAAAAAATCGTCAAAATTACGATAAATCGTCAAATCTGGCAGCCCTGCCACCCACCAAAATTGTTTCAAATTAACTTTTTTTTAATGGAATATAAGACTAGATGTTTAGTTTCATTTTTATATTAAAAAATATGTATTTCAATGATCATTGATGCAATATTTTTTACCAAATTCTACCCCACTGCTGATTTCTTAATGTTATACGTGAATTTAGCATTATTTTAGGTGATGTTTGTGCTTAAAATAGCACTTACAGCAGACTTAGCAAAATATAAATTTCGTTAAAAAAATGTTGATATTCATTAGTTAAGAAATTAGTTTAATGCCCGTAATTTCAACAAACAGATATCTGGTCGAGTTCGTACCTAACAGTTTTCTTTATCTATGCGGTAAAACTAGTTTGGTAATTTCAACGTTAAATTTACCTACGTGTTTTTTCCATTAAATTTTCTTTAAACATATGGGCAAATCCTGCGTGACCAACGCTACATTCGCACGCGTTTTCTGATTGAAATATAAACATTTTTTGGTCTTTCAAAAGAGGTAGATTAAACTTATATATAGTATTTAGTGACATTAATATGTACTTACGAATGGCATATATCATAATTTCTTAGCAAGGACTTGTTGCGAAATAATTGATCACAAAGTTTTGTGACGCACGCTACAAAAAGTGGAAGTAACTTCAAAGGTTAAAGTGCGTTATCCTAATTTTTAGCAAATTTGGCATGATAAGGTATACAAAATCTAATTCCCAAAAGAAAGATGACTATAAGAGAATTCTAAGCGCACTTATTCGCAGCCAAAAAATATTGTGATTTTTTGACAAAAGACGTGAACCCTTTGTGACGCACGCTACGTAACGAACGCTACAGTTTTTCCAGTAGTAATTTATTATTATTTTATTTATTTTAACAAAACAAACTATATTTTTATGAATTGCATTTCTTTAACTAATTTCTTAACTAATGAATATCAACTTTTTTTTTTAACGAAATTTATATTTTGATAAGTTTGCTGTAAGTGCTATTTTAACCACAAAAATCAGCTAAAATAATGCTAAATTCACGTATAACATTAAGAAATCAGCAGTGGGGTAGGATTTGGTAAAAATTATTGCATTAATGATCATTGAAATACATATTTTTTAATATAAAAATGAAATTAAACATCTAGTCTTATATTCCATTAAAAAAAAGTTCATTTGAAAAATTTTTGGTTGGTGGGCTGTTTCTGGGATTTGCCCATATGGCAACATATGTGTTTTTATTAATTTTTTGAATTACCTGTCAAAAATGGATGGTGTAAAATACACTAGAGTTTAATCAGTAGATAAGACATACGTATTCAAATTATGAAAAATTCGTTACACCATAGATATCTATACACAGCTAAATATCTATTTGTAGAAATTGCGGGCATAAGAAATGCAATTCATAAAAACATAGTTTGTTTTGTTAAAATAAATAAAATATAATAATAAAATACTACTGGAAAAACTGTAGCGTGCATCCTAAAGGGTTCACGGCTTTTGTCAAAAAATCACAACATTTTTTGGCTGCGAATAAGTGCGATTAGAATTCTCTTATAGTCATCTTTATTTTAGGAATTAGATTTTGTATACCTTATGATGCCAAATTCGCTAAAAATTAGGATAACGCACTTTAACCTTTGAAGTTACTTCCACTTTTTGTAGCGTGCGTCACAAAACTTTGTGATCAATTATTTCGCAACAAGTCCTTGCTAAGAAATTATGATATATGCCATTCGTAAGTACATATTAAAGTCACTAAATACTATACATAAGTTTAATATACCTCTTTTGAAAGACCAAAAAATGTTTATATTTCAATCAGAAAACGCGTGCGAATGTAGCGTTGGTCACGCAGGATTTTAAAAAATAATTTAGCAAAAAAAAAAAAAAAAAATTGCACAAAAGACCGCAATTAGCATATGAAACCACCCTACATATAAATTTTATACTCATTATGTTCTTTTTTTAGTCATGACCAATTGTATTCACAATTCACATACATTTTCCGGCAATCTCGAAACAACTTTATTTTTTAAGTTTAAAACGAAATTTTTATTGCAGTTTATTTCAAAACGCAATATAAAATTACAATAAAGGATATGAAAGGACTAAACGATGGCAAAAAAAACCACAGAAAAATTTAAGACAGCAAATGATAACAACGTTCACTTCACTAAAGAAAACTAAAAAAAAAAATATAGTGAAAGTAATAATAAAACCACATAAAGTAAATAAAAGGAACAACACCATTTCCAGGAGAACTTTAAGGAAAACAAGTTAGAGTGCTATATTCGAATCTTTGATACCCTCCACCGACAGTTCGAATGTTTAAGGAGTAATATCTGTATGATGTTATTATTGTCTTAAACTGTTTTCCGGTAGCAGGGTTTATATGGGGCCTAGGGTAAATTATAGACCGATCATCACGAAATTTCACAGCGTCATTTCTAGTCTTAAAGAACTGTGACGTACAAAATTTTGTTACGCTAGCGTTATTTTTTAAGGTTTTAGGCGTACTAAACTGTTTTCCGGGAGTAGTGTTTATATGGGGCCTAAGGTAAATTATGGACCGATCGTCACGAAATTTCACAGTGTTATTTATAATCCTATAAAACTGTGACGTACCAAATTTTGTTACGCTAGCGTTATTTTTTAAGGTTTTAGGCGTACTAAACTGTTTTCCGGGAGTAGTGTTTATATGGGGCTTAGGGTAAATTATGGACGGATCTTCACGAAATTTTACAGCGTGATTTCCAGTCCACTAAAACTAATTTTTGCAAAATCTTATTCATTCCGGTTCTTGTTCCAGCATTTATGTTATTTTTTGTATCAAAATAATCAATTTTTTTAGGTGGTGGTTCCACATTTTGATTCATAGCTCTGGACCTACTGAACCGATTTTGCTGGATTTCAATCCCAAACTGCTTAGGATAGCTACAAGCAATTTGGCACCAAGTTTGTTCATTTCTTTTGAGTTGTTCGAAAGTGAGCGTGTTTTCAACAGACGGACAGACGGACAGACAGACGGACATGGTTAAATCGACTTAGAATTACTCAAGGACTCAGAATATATATACTTTATGGGGTCTGAGATGAATAATAAAAAAGTTTCACACGGAATGACAAACTTTATATACCCTCTTCACAACTAATTGTGGTGGAGGGTATAAAAATACATACAATTTAAAGACTAAAGGGAAGTATTAGTAAAGCAAACTTTTGAGAAACTCTGTTTAGGAGCCTAAGAACTTAAAGATTATTGTACAATTAAATGGATATATTTTGACTGTTCAGGTAGGTTTCTTGGTAGTAAGCTAGTCTATCAGTTCAACAGTTTTAGGTTCGATTCACTCCTGAGGGTTTGGTATGTTTCACTGCAACGGGCTTACGTTACTATTGATCGGTAAAGCTTTGAATGTCGGTTGTACAGATTCAAGGAAAAGTGGTGTGGACAAAGATGTTACAAAAGAGAAGAAAAATAAGAAAAATATGGATGTCCAATGACTTGTTCCCCGATCTGAAATTAAGAATATTGTAAATTCTGTGTTAAGCCAATCCTTCTTTATTAATGTAAAACATGAGGGCTCAACCAAAAAGTTACAAGAAAACTACAAACTTTTAGATGCGCCGAGTACTCAGATGTTTTTGACCTGACGCATCAATCCCCGATTTTTGGGACTTTTGGGTAAAATTAGAGGCAGTCGTGGTTTTTTGTTCACATCTCAGCCATTTGTGGACCGATCAGGCTGGATTTTAATACCAAACAATTTCGTGACATACTTAAATGGGGTATTCGAAAGCCCATTTCAACAGCCAGACGGACATGGTTAAACCAACTTCGCACTTCATAAGTACCCAGAATATATATACCTTATATGGTCTGAGATCAATATTGTAGAACCTTCAAACGGAATGACAAGCTTATATGAAGGTTATAATTATTTGTTTCGGGAAACATTGTACTAAAATCAAAGGCCTTGCCAAACTCCCAACAAAAATGAATCACATACACACTAAAACCGAAGTGAATGACTGAGTACTCTAACTGCCATGAATTTCGGTTGGGCGGATTTTGTTGAATAAAATTTTCGCTATCAAAAGCTTCAGTTGGATGACTGACTAAATGGTTGCGTTCTGGCTCGTAATCACTTCCACTTCAATTAATGCATGTGGATGGCAAAAAAAACAATACAAAAAACGGAATAAGAGCTACACACTTTTTACGGAGCACTAACAAACAAAAGGAAATGGAAGCGTAACAATTCTAGGAAAGAAATGAAATTCATTTATAATTGCGTGCTTCTAATATTACAGCGACAAACAGAATTTCCCGTTTTACAAAATATGAAATTTAAGATAATTCAAAAAGCGTATAGTATACAAAAATAATACTCAAATTTACGTAGGTAGTCTGAAAATTAAAAAAAAAAAACTGAACTGGCAAATTGGTTTTTTTTTTTTGTTGTTTTCTTACGAAGACAATAAAATGAAGCAATTTGTTTTTTCTTTTAACCCACTTACAACTACAATTCGAGTCGGAAAAAAGCCAATCAATTGTAAGGGAATGTAAGAAAAGGTATCTTCACTGTTTATTGTTGATGTATTCTTAAAGCTTTGATATTGTTACAAGTAAGATTTAGAGTGCTGATAGTTCTTATTCGCTTTAAGGTTTTATGTGTATTATATTTTTAGCTTTTCTAAAATCTTTGGAAAAGGTTTCCTGACGATCTGGCCTAAGCAACCAGTGAAATGCGCATAGAAACTAGCTTTCCCTCAACAATAAATTTCAGTGTATTTATCAAATATAAAAAAATTAGGAACTTAGGAACTTAGCACCTCATACGGAAATCTTATTAAAAAAAAAAATTTAATTCAACTTTTAACAAGAAAGCAAAAACTACCAACATAACAAATTAAAATTTTTAAATGATGGTACTTTGGTTTTGCTGAGGTTTGTTTTTTTGAATTAACGCTTGTAACCACTAGTGGTGAATGAGGCTATACAAAGTTTGTCATTCCGTGTGAAACTTTTGTAACATTCATCTAAGAGCCCGGTTGTCCGTCTGCTGAAAACATGTTCACTTTCAAACATCCTTAAAAAATGCAATATTGCTGTCAAATTATCAGTTATCCTAACCAACAAAATCGGTTCGATAGGGTAATAGTTATAGGTCCAAAGGTGGAACCATCATCCTTAAAAATTATTAACTACGTTACAAAAGCTAATGAAAATAGTGGCGTAATGCACGGATAAATATAAGATTTTGCACATATTCATTTCATATGAGAAAAAATCGTAGTACTAAAATGCATAAAAATCGGTTCACAATTTTCAATAGTCCTCTTATAAAGCCTACTCTGGGAAAACAGTTAAGTCAACCTAAAGCCGTAGCGTAAAATACTTAGGGATGAAAAGATACCTCTAAGGTATCGATACTTTTACTCGATGTGGTATCGCTCGTAAAGTATCCACGCAAAGAAAAAACATGGTTGTGGTAAACTTATTCTAAGAGCAACATATTATGATAAGAATTATGATTGTACTCACCATATTAAGATTATTATTGAATTATATTATGACTAAATATACTCGTACTATTACATCATAATATTTTTCCCATAACCATATTATTATTCTGTTAATCATACTAAGTTAAGAAGTAATCAAATTATTGTCATGTTAATCATAATAAGCTAAGAAATTAATCATATTATTGTCATGTTAATCATAATAAGCTAAGAAGTAATCATACTATCATCATGTTAATCATAATAAATTTAGAAGCAATCATATTATGATACAGCCCCTTTCATAACTGTCATAAAAATACAAAATAAATTTGAATATTTTTGAATCGATTTTTGATTTTGTGGCTTTATACAATTTTTCTTAATGTTAATCAAAAAGCGGAGTTCAATATAAGGCTTGCAAAAGAGCAAATGAAAAATCTGTGGTTTTCATGGGCAACCGCGTGTGTCCATTTTTTCTATTTTAAGATGTTGATGCCATATTGCCTAATTTTGAACGCTCTTTACATTTTTTTGAAAAAAGATGGATCAATTCCGATTTTTTAACGGAATAGTTTGATCTAGAATGGTTTTTCGGCTTTCCTGAACAATTTGTTTTAAGACATACGCGGTTGCCCATGAAAACCACAGAAATATCGCAGCACTTTCATAAAATATAACGAAATCTCTGTATGTTTTGTTGTTGGATTTTACAAAAAAACTTTGATATTTTGCATTTGCACTATAACATCACTAATACTTGAATGAACTCCGCTAATATTTTAATTTCTTTAAACTTATTTGTTTTTGGAATTTTATCTTTTAATTGTTTAACCGCTCACAAATAAAAAAAAAACGACACAATGTCTTCAAAATTATTTTACAAATGGCGCTAACATAATATGATTAGAGTAAAAATAGTTTGATTGCATCTTTAACATTATATGATAAATGGATAGAAAGTTATCATGTTATGGCTATTAAATATCATGATATGGTTGTGAGAAATATAATATGTTTAGAAAGTTATCATAATTAAGTTGTTAGAAAAATAAATATTTTTCGGTCAACAATACTCAAATTCATAATTGCGATAAGCATTGATATGTTTACAGTAACTATAATATTGTTGATATTAAATAAAAATAACAATTATTTGTGTACGACAACAATATATTGTTACATTAAACATAGTGTTGTTGCCGTAACCATGCCCAACCATATTTTTTCTCTGCGTGCCGATACCTACTTAGTATCGAAAAAAAAGTATCGATACTTACTTGTATCGGTTTGTATAATAAAAGAATAAATAGCAGCATTTAAAAACGTCCTTATTAGTGTTTTAGTACTATACAATACAATAAGAACTACGACCAATTTTTAGACCATTCTAGACCAGTTTTAGTTACCACCAAGTTCCAATTTCCTTTCGAAAAATCTTTTTTTTTATCTTAGGAAACAAAATTTTATAGAACGTTCAGGATAACAACCTTTTATTTCAGAAATCAACAATGTCACTATGAATTTATTTTAAATGTAAATATGTGTCAGTTTCAGTTAAAAGGGACCTATGGATGAAAAAAATCGATTTTTTACTTTTTTGGTGATTCTTAAAATAGATAATACGCTCTTTCTAATGCATTACTTTTCTCGTAACTAAGCTTTAAAATACACTTTTGATAAGAAAAGAAAAATAAAAGATCCCGATATAACAAAATTTTTTGTTATTGATCTAATTTTCTTGAAACTTGCCTTTCGGGGGTTTTCGGGACGGACGATTATGAATCTGTTATTAGATTTTGAAAATTCAAAATCCAATATAGCGGACTTTTTTTTGTAAAGTTAACAAGTCGATTTTGATACATCTGATCGCTTTTATGATTGTAGATTACGGATTTGTTTTAAGATTTTGAAAATTCATAATGGCGAATCCAATATGGCTGACTATTTCCTGAAACATTATGGGATTTGCTTGAAACTTGTTACTTAAAGGTTACACGGCGTGAAGCAGAGCCTTAAACTTCGACATTTTGAGTTTGGAGAGTCTGACTTTAGATTCATAACCAGCTACCCCGAAAGACCCTGAGTTACGAGTTTCAAATAAATTTAAAGTTTTTAAAAACAAATGCGCCATATTGGGTCCTTCATTTTGAATTTTTCAAAATTTTATACCATGTTCGTATCCAGCGACCCCGAAAATCCTTAAGTGAGGAGTTTCATGCGATTCCAATAACGTTACAAAAAATAGTCCGCCATATTGCATACGCCATTTTGAATTTTCAAAATCTTATTGTGACCCCAAAAACAACCAGGTAACGAGTTTCAAGCCATAAAAGCACTAAGTCGTATCAAAATCCACTTGTTTCAAATAAATCTTATAACATTACAAAAAATATTCAACCATATTGGATCCGCCATTTTGAAGTTTCAAAATCCAATACCAGATTTATAATCAGCGACCCCCAAAACCCCCTTAAAACGGCTTTCGAGCCATAAAACCGTTAAGGCGTTTCAAAATTAACTTGTTTACTTCAAAATCGTTTTTCTCCAAAACTCATTTTTTGCCCATACGTCCCTTTTAACTGAAACTGACACCTATGTTTTTTTTTGCTGATAAATATAAAATATCCACTAATTGTGAGTCACCTTAACGTCAAGTTTTTTGCGAAGCTTAAATTGACCTTTCTTTGTTTCAGTATTTAACAACTTCTATCATTGAGAGGTACACAATTGAGCAGTGCGTTAAAATTGTTAAAGCCTTTTATGAAAATGGGCGTTCAATCAAAATGCATTTCGTGCACATCGTGATTTTGTCGGTCAGTATAATCGATCAAATATTTCCACAATCGGGAGAATTGTGCCAAAATTTCAGCAAACCGGGTCTGTAGGAAATGGGAAAACAAATGTACATGCTCGCTCAGTTAGTTCTGCGGCTGGAGCGTTATCGGGCCGAACTTGAGGTTGGCCAAGCAATTACCGTGAATGGTGTTCGCTATCGCGAGATGATCACGCACTTCCTATAGCCAGAAATTGAGGAAATGGACCTAGACGATATGTGGTTTATAGGTGTTTACTGGTCAAAGGGTTCCTTGATACCGTTACTGCTGCTCCAGCTTTGAAAAATAAGCAAAAATTTAAGATTAATTTCAATACCAAAGTGAAACCATTACTTCTGACAGATACCGAGTATTTTTTTACCGATACTACTCGGTACTCGGTTGCTAAGTATCGATTATAAAAATACTTGGTACTTATATAAAAGTATCGAATATGTACTTGTATTTACTCGTGTCGTTTCATCCCTAATAATACTACTGTAATAAACTATATATAACACTGTCAAATTTCGTGAGATGAGTACATACATATTTAGAAAAAAGTCAGTTTTACAAAAAAGTACCTTTTAGAAAAAAGTACCTTTTACAAAAATGTACCTTTTACAAAAAAGTACTTTTTACAAAAAAGTACCTTTTACAAAAAAGTACCATTTACAAAAAGTACCATTTACAAAAAAGTACCTTTTACAAAAAAGTACCTTTTACAAAACATTTTATTTTACAAAGAGTAAATTTTTGCATAAAAGAAGGTTTTTACAAAGTGAAAATTTACCTCTTAATATACACGCAGAGAAAAAGTATTCTTGGGCATGGTTGCTGAAACAACACTATGTTTATTGTAACAATGTATTGTTCTCGTACACAAAAAATTGTTATTTTTATTTAATATCAACAAAATTATAGTTACTGTAAACATATCAATGTTTATCGCAATTATAAATTTGAGTATTGTTGACCGAAAAATAATTATTTTTCTTACAACTAAATTATGTTAACTTTCAAAACATATTATATTACTCACAACCATATCATGATATTTAATAGCTATGACATGATAACTTGCTAAACATTTATCCTATTATGTTAAAGATGCAATCAAACTATTTTTACTCTAATAATATTATGCTAGCGCCATTTGTAAAATAATTTTGAATCAGTTGTGTCGTTTGTTTTATATGTGAGCGGTTAAACAAGATAAATTACCATAAAAATAATAGATGTAATGAAATTAAAATAATTTAAATATTATCGGAGTTCAGTATTAGTGATGTAGTAGTGCAAAATATCGTAGTAAAATCCAACACCAAAAGACACAGAGATTTCGTTTTATTTTTAAAATATCGGAGTAAAATCCAACAACAAAGCACGCAGAGATTTCGTTTTATTTTATCAAAGTGTTCAATATTTTGCATCTACTCCATAAAAATTTTAATATATTTTGTATTGTTATGACAGTTATTAAAGGACCTGTACCATAAAATTATTGCTTCTTAATTTATTATGATTTACATGATCATAATATGATTACTTTTTAGCTTATTATGATTAACATGACAATAAAATGATTAATTTCTTAGCTTATTATGATTAACATGATAATCATATGATTGCTTCTTAATTTATTATGATTAACATGACAATAATATTGTTACGTTTTTTCTTTAATAAACGCGTTCGGTTTACTCCCTTTATAATAAACCGTTGAGTTCTTTTAATTGCAAATAAAAATAAATACACACACTTATTCAACTTTACAAACTTTATTGAAATTAATTATTTTGTTCACAATTGTTAGTTACGAACAGAACCGTTTTTCAAAACAGACTAAACTAATTTTACATGAGTCACCCCTTTTTATATTTCATAATTATTTCTAGATTTTTCCTGAACCTTCCAGTAAAAACTATTTATTATGTTCTATAACCATTTCTAGAAATTACTGGGAAATTTATATAGGATTATTTTTAAAATAAGAGTTGTGTTGAAAATTATACATGACAATTTTAAGTAACATAAAACTATAACTTACAAGATAACTTATAACTATAACTATAAATAATTCTTAGATAAATTTACTTTCGTAACACTGCCCTCCACTTAAGCCTGTTCGTCCCGAATAGAATAGATTCTCCTTTTCCATAATGGGCTAGTCGTTCTAGATGTACCACTTTCATTTTTGATCTTGGGCTCTTATATTTCTGGATTCGATACACCACGTCATTCAATTTCTTTATTTCTTTATATGGGCCATCCCAATGAGTCTGCAGCTTTGGACATAGTCCTTTCTTTTGTTGCGGATTAAAAAGTAAAACCAACTGGCCTTCTTTGAGGCCTTCCGAATTTGCCGCTCGATCATATCTGGCTTTCATCTGGTCATTTGATGAATTAACACGCCTTCGTCTTAACTCGTTTTTCTGCTCTTGGGTAGAGTCATTATTATTCGCTGGTACGGATAGTTCACCAAAGTTGTACTGTTGGACCGGATTTCTGCTTTCTCCAATTAGACCACTGTCTGCAACGCACTGTGGGCATGTAATTACGCAATCAATCACGGCTTGCTTGCAACCGATCCAATAGTAGCTTGCTTTTAACTTCTTTATGGTTTTCGTAACGCTTAGATGCCCACCACCAGTACCTTCGTGGAATTTCTTCACAACTTCACATACTTTAGAAGTCGGTACTACAATAAGGTTTTTAACCG
Organism: Pollenia angustigena; assembly: GCA_930367215.1. Classification (NCBI taxonomy): domain Eukaryota; kingdom Metazoa; phylum Arthropoda; class Insecta; order Diptera; family Polleniidae; genus Pollenia; species Pollenia angustigena. Next base: position 225,346,882 of record OV884059.1, read on the forward strand.
TTTTGCCATCAGTACTTTCCCATGTACGGTATAGGCAACCATTTATCATCCGCAGACTACTCCACTGCGCCCAATACGCTTTCATTAGTGGACCGTTCAATTTAATTTCTTCACGAGTCGGCCTTTCACCTTCTTTTTTAGCCATCATAATTTGCGCTAATAAGGGGTCACTTTTCTGCGCCGTTGACCAGTCTTCGCTGGGTTCCACATCTAATAAGCGAATCTCATTTATGCGTTTCTTGTTTTTAGACTCTATACCGTGCTTGCTTTTATGTTTACTGGGCCGTCTTGAATATGTGCTCGCTTTCCCACGTTTTTCATCGTTTCTTTGGGAGGACAATTTCTTATGATCACTAGTGACTAGCTGTCTTACAAGGGCTTCACTTCCATTCCCAACGTTAAGGGGTACTTCAAGACCATACCAATTCATAATTTGTCGTCCCATGTCTAGACTAATGCCTTGACGAATCATAAAATCTGCTCCAATTATGACCTCGTCCATAATTTCAGCCACAATAAACTCATCAAAAACTATCATATCGGCCATTCTTATTTCCACTCTTGCTTTGCCATAGACAATAACAGGCTCTCCCGTAGCTGTTCGCAAGTTTACACCACTTAGCGGCTCGACAGCTCCCTTGATCAAATCAGCTCTTATAATGGAATGTCCTGCACCAGTGTCGATAGTCAAAATGCGGATTTCACCATTTATGTAACCACAGGTCGTAATATTTCTGTTACTCGTTTTCACTACTAAATTGATCGTAAGATCTTCAGTTTCCTCTGCACTGCTAGCTCTTCTCAGCTTGAGCGGTGGCTCCCGTGATGATTGTTGACTTGCTCTTCGTTTGTTCCTTTGCGACGAAGCAGATCTCGATCGTTGTTTGGGTGCTTTGCAGTTTCGCTGAATGTGGCCAATCTTACCACAATTATAGCATCTTGCCTTGTTTTTACCTTGTTTCTCGCTCAAAGCTCGCAAAACTGCCTCCTTCATGCTTCTCATTTCCTTTAAAATATCTCTTCCTTCTTCAGCAGCAAAATCAAGTTTCCGCACCATATACGTTTGTGGCCTTGAAATTATCCTTGCGGTTTCTTGTGCTAGGGCAAATGATACCGTTTCTGCAAATGATGGCTTCTGTGATGCACATACCGCTAGTTTTACATCAGCATCCCGTATACCGTTTACAAATGAATCGATCTTAAAATGATCCAGCAATGGATGACTTTCACCTGGATAAGTAAGCTGCACCAAGCGCTCAATCTCTAATGCAAAATCCTGTAGTGTTTCGTTTGCCTTTTGTACTCTTCCCCGTAATTGCATTCTGAATATTTCCTTTCTGTGTTCACCACCATACTTGCGCTGCAATGCTACCATAATGTCATCATAATTGTTTCTGCAACTTACTGGTACACTTTCTAGAATTTCAGCTGCAGTTCCTTTTAAAGCCAGAATCAGCTCTATGGCTTTTTCTTCATTGTTCCAAGCATTTTTATTGGCAACTGTGTCAAACTGGAACTTAAACACATTCAATGGTGAGCTGCCGTCAAAACTTGGAGCTCTTATTCTATTCGAGACTTCTGGAAAAACTCGCACCACTCCCTCTTGGCACTGAAGACTATTTACTCTTTCTTCCAGATGATGAAGTTTTCCATCAAAATCCGTGACTTGTGTTTTTACTAGAGTTGTCAATTATTCGCCTTTCAGCTTTGTTCGAATAATTCAAATAATTGTTTTTGTTCTTTCGATCAAACGATTTAATCTGTAAAATTATTCGATTAATCGATGAGAATAACGATTAAAAGAATTATTTAAAAAAAAGGCATATTTTTCGGTCCATTAATTTATAACTATGGAAAATCTTTAATTTTCTTTATTTTTTCTCAAATACTCTATGACTTCTTTTTATGATGCGTACAACTTTTCATTTTAACTCGATATCGTTGTATTACTTAAAGGAATCGTAAAATCCCTAATTCTTAAATAATCTGATACATCTTTGGATTTTCGAAAGGCGTTTGCAGACCTTCTATCTTCAGCCAAACTTCTGCGTACAATTTTGTCTATAGAACAACCGCTGTCCCTCTTTATTTATTTTGCCATTGGGACAAGTTCTGCATTTATTGATGTCGTTGGATTATATTCTACTACATCGTTTTCAATGGTAATATTGTGCCACTTATACTATGTTCACACTTGGGTTCTTTAAGCATCTCGAACGTGATTAACTCTAACCACATCAAAATCGAGATAATTAACCACATACTGAAGTGACTAAAACTAAATCACTTCATTAATCACATCGAATGCTCTGAACATACTTCAAACTGAGTATAATATAGAATCGGTCATCATGAACGTACCCCTCACGTGTACAACCAACCACGATTTCTTCTTAATGTTTTTATTTTTCCTTAAATAATTCATAAATTTTCATAATTCCAACATTGATATGTTTAAAATAACCTTCTGATAACTTTATTAAATAATTTTTATCCATTTTTAATACTTTAAAGAAATATAAATCTGTTTATTGCGTTATTTTCTTAATCAACTTTCATCTTAATCATCTCAAATGTAATGTGAACGGCTCTGATTAACTTAATCAACATTTCGCTTAAACGTGTTTAAAAACCCGAGTGTGAACTTAGCATTACACAAATAGCAAAGGTATATATAACTTTAAATATATATATACATATATAATATGTATAATTCCAATATTTTCTACTTTAATGTGTGATTTATATAGATCAATTCTTTATTTTTTAGCTTATTGTTTATTTCTTAGTTTTTCGCCCGAGAGTGAAAGATCCCATTTCTTGAAAATTTTAACGTTTGATTTAAAAAGAATACAGCTGTTACAATTGTTTGTCAAAGATTTGTTTAATAAGAACATAAAATATATTTTTGAAATATATACATACTATGAATCAGTGTTCGAAAATAAACAGTACATTATTTAACGTTCGGCTCACACACCCAGGAACGATATCTATTTTTTAGTGATTGTGTAGACATACACAACCCTTAATACCGTTCGTAACTATTTTTAAGAAAGAACCGAACATTATATCGGTTCTTCGTTAAAAAACAGAACAATTGTAGTGATACTGTAGACAAACATTATAAATAATCAGTGTTGTGGTTATTTTGTTGAACTATCCATGGTTTTTAACCCAAATTTTCATAATTAGGCTCAAGTTCATCAAATTTAATTTTCATTAAATTATCTTCATGAAGAAAGGAATTTTACAAACATGAAAATTAATTAAAATTTTTAATATTTTTAATTAGGCTTAAGTTCATGAAATTTAATTTTTATTAAATTATTTTTGTGAAGAAAGGAATTTTACAACATGAAAATTGATATTGATAATCTTTCATTCTTGACGTGGCTCGGGCTCGAACCCTGGCCGGCAGGTTACCATGACATGTTTCGATCGCAACCACTCGATCTCCTCAGATGGATTTGCCGTCTTACACTCGCAGCCATCGACGACTGCTGACGTCACTAGTCAAACATCAATCCTTAAACCAAATTGTATTTTAACATTTGGTAGATCGAAATTTGCTTTCCTGAATGATTATCCATTTTAATCGATTTTACATGTTATTTCCTTTACTTCTGTTTTTTCGTACTTTCGTCAAGAATTTTTCTTGAAGTCCAAGTACATTTTTTGTTTTTTCACTTTGTCTTTCTCTTTTCTGTTGACCTTTTTCAGCACAACTTGAAGGACAAATGTACACATAGAGCTCGTGCCTTAGCTTTAACAATAATTAGTATTGTGGTTATTTTGTTGAACTATTTATGGTTTTTAATCCAAATTTTTAATATTTTTAATTAGGCTTAAGTTCATGAAATTTAATTTTTATTAAATTATTTTTGTGAAGAAAGGAATTTTACAACATGAAAATTGATATTGATAATCTTTCATTCTTGACGTGGCTCGGGCTCGAACCCTGGCCGGCAGGTTACCATGACATGTTTCGATCGCAACCACTCGATCTCCTCAGATGGATTTGCCGTCTTACACTCGCAGCCATCGACGACTGCTGACGTCACTAGTCAAACATCAATCCTTAAACCAAATTGTATTTTAACATTTGGTAGATCGAAATTTGCTTTCCTGAATGATTATCCATTTTAATCGATTTTACATGTTATTTCCTTTACTTCTGTTTTTTCGTACTTTCGTCAAGAATTTTTCTTGAAGTCCAAGTACATTTTTTGTTTTTTCACTTTGTCTTTCTCTTTTCTGTTGACCTTTTTCAGCACAACTTGAAGGACAAATGTACACATAGAGCTCGTGCCTTAGCTTTAACAATAATTAGTATTGTGGTTATTTTGTTGAACTATTTATGGTTTTTAATCCAAATTTTTAATATTTTTAATTAGGCTTAAGTTCATGAAATTTAATTTTTATTAAATTATTTTTGTGAAGAAAGGAATTTTACAACATGAAAATTGATATTGATAATCTTTCATTCTTGACGTGGCTCGGGCTCGAACCCTGGCCGGCAGGTTACCATGACATGTTTCGATCGCAACCACTCGATCTCCTCAGATGGATTTGCCGTCTTACACTCGCAGCCATCGACGACTGCTGACGTCACTAGTCAAACATCAATCCTTAAACCAAATTGTATTTTAACATTTGGTAGATCGAAATTTGCTTTCCTGAATGATTATCCATTTTAATCGATTTTACATGTTATTTCCTTTACTTCTGTTTTTTCGTACTTTCGTCAAGAATTTTTCTTGAAGTCCAAGTACATTTTTTGTTTTTTCACTTTGTCTTTCTCTTTTCTGTTGACCTTTTTCAGCACAACTTGAAGGACAAATGTACACATAGAGCTCGTGCCTTAGCTTTAACAATAATTAGTATTGTGGTTATTTTGTTGAACTATTTATGGTTTTTAATCCAAATTTTTAATATTTTTAATTAGGCTTAAGTTCATGAAATTTAATTTTTATTAAATTATTTTTGTGAAGAAAGGAATTTTACAACATGAAAATTGATATTGATAATCTTTCATTCTTGACGTGGCTCGGGCTCGAACCCTGGCCGGCAGGTTACCATGACATGTTTCGATCGCAACCACTCGATCTCCTCAGATGGATTTGCCGTCTTACACTCGCAGCCATCGACGACTGCTGACGTCACTAGTCAAACATCAATCCTTAAACCAAATTGTATTTTAACATTTGGTAGATCGAAATTTGCTTTCCTGAATGATTATCCATTTTAATCGATTTTACATGTTATTTCCTTTACTTCTGTTTTTTCGTACTTTCGTCAAGAATTTTTCTTGAAGTCCAAGTACATTTTTTGTTTTTTCACTTTGTCTTTCTCTTTTCTGTTGACCTTTTTCAGCACAACTTGAAGGACAAATGTACACATAGAGCTCGTGCCTTAGCTTTAACAATAATTAGTATTGTGGTTATTTTGTTGAACTATTTATGGTTTTTAATCCAAATTTTTAATATTTTTAATTAGGCTTAAGTTCATGAAATTTAATTTTTATTAAATTATTTTTGTGAAGAAAGGAATTTTACAACATGAAAATTGATATTGATAATCTTTCATTCTTGACGTGGCTGGGGCTCGAACCCCGGCCGGCAGGTTACCATGACATGTTTCGATCGCAACCACTCGATCTCCTCAGATGGATTTGCCTTTCTTCATGAAAATAATTTAATGAAAATTAAATTTGATGAACTTGAGCCTAATTATGAAAATTTGGGTTGAAAGACAAACATTATATTTTAATGTTCTATAATGTTTTTTTCGTGTGTGTATTTTGTTTTTGTAAAAAATGTTTGGTTTTTTTACCAGCCATAAGGGACGAACATTAATTAGCCGAACCGAACACATTGAAGTTCGTGGATTTTCAAAAAAACCCGAACGGAATTAATTGTTCACATCTTTTGTTGAGTTTGATAAAAACAGTAATATTTTTGTGTTCGAAAGATGACTAACAGGGAAAGGTTATTTTTTTAATGATTTTCTACACAAACACTATTAGCGTTTGTATTTTCCACAAATCTACCAAACCGAACATTAAGAAACGATATTTAGTGTTTATTTTCGAACACTGCTATGAATACTCAACACGGTTTTTGCTAACTTAACATTGAGATTAATTACAATTAGGGCTATAGCTACAATGTGTTTACCTTTCCTACAGTTTGTAAGAAATCGCTAAAAACGTATGGGAATAAATCAAATTCTAAGCTTTTATTTCTTATTAGTCTTTTATTATTAATTTATTTTTTAATAAAAAAAATTGTTCGATTAATCGACATAATTTAATCGATTTATTCGTTATTCGAAAATCGCCTTTTTAAAATTATTCGAACAAGAGTTTGTTTTTGTCTGATCGATTAATCGAATTATTCTTAACCGGTTGACAACTCTAGTTTTTACATCAGTGACTTGTGTTTTTACATCAGTGACTTGTGTTTTTACATCAGACAATTCTATTTCCATATCGTCTACTCTTTCGTTTATAACAGTAGAAATCTCTTGAAGCTTCTCAAGTTTTTCATTAGTAGCCTGAAGTTTCTCGTTTGTCACTTTAGAATTTTCTTGAATTTCGGCTAAGATGGTGCTTGAATTTTCTTTTACCATCCTCTCAATGTTTTTAGAATTTTCTTCCATTTTTCTAGAATTTTCTTCCATTTTTCTAGAGGTTACAGCCGAATTTTCTTTTACCATTTCCTCCATTTTTCTAGAAGTTTCTGCCGACATTTTTTCCATTTTCTCCATCATAGCAGCAAACATTGTACCAAGATCCATGTTGCTTGTTACTGCACGGGTAGCAACTTCTATTTCTTCTTTTTCTTCAAATTCATAAGTTGCGATGTCAATATTGCGTCGCTTAAATTCATCGATTAATCTTTTCTGCAACTCAGCTTTATTTCCTGCAGTAGGCAGATCCAACTTGCCCAACTCTTTCTTGAGCTGTTCAACTTTTAGCTCCTCGAATTTCATTGTTGTTTGTATAGTTTTTTTTTTTATTTTTTATCCTTTGTTTTTATTTGTTTATTTATTTTATTTTTATTATTTTTTTTTTTTTATTGCAATTTCACTTCTGACACCAATTGTTACGTTTTTCCTTTAATAAACGCGTTCGGTTTACTCCCTTTATAATAAACCGTTGAGTTCTTTTAATTGCAAATAAAAATAAATACACACACTTATTCAACTTTACAAACTTTATTGAAATTAATTATTTTGTTCACAATTGTTAGTTACGAACAGAACCGTTTTTCAAAACAGACTAAACTAATTTTACATGAGTCACCCCTTTTTATATTTCATAATTATTTCTAGATTTTTCCTGAACCTTCCAGTAAAAACTATTTATTATGTTCTATAACCATTTCTAGAAATTACTGGGAAATTTATATAGGAATTATTTTTAAAATAACAGTTGTGTTGAAAATTATACATGACAATTTTAAGTAACATAAAACTATAACTTACAAGATAACTTATAACTATAACTATAAATAATTCTTAGATAAATTAACTTTCGTAACAATATGATTCCTTCTTAGCATATTATGATTAACAGAATAATAATATGATAAACGGAAAAATATTATGATGTAATATTACGAATATATTTAGCCATAATATGATTAAACAATAACCTTAATATGATGACTACAATCATGATCTTAGAATATGTTTAACACAACCATGTTTTTTCTTTGCATGTATGCATGAAAAATAAATTTACCATTATTTTTACAAAAAATGTACTTTAAATATAGGCATTTCCATGAGATTGTCAATGTTACATCAACAATGAATGTGCTTCATGATAGATCGACTAGCGGTTTATTTTTAAATTTGTTTTGGATGTTATTATAATGTCATGTACGTGGTGCAAAAAATCATTTGTGTTGGGGTGTAAATGGGGCTGGTTACCTGTAGCTTGGGTACGTTGTCCGGAATTACAAAGTGGCCGGGAATCTCACTGAAGTAGTTTGTTGAGACAGGTCAGTTAGCGGCTGGCGCGCACACACTTTAATGATTAACAAAAACCAACCCTTATTTTTCTGGTGGCTCAATGGCACTATTACTGTGGCCCTGCTGTTTCCAAATGAAACTCACTTTCTTTCGTTTTAATAAGTTTAGGTTTCACTTTTATTTTTCTATTATTTCAATTAAATTTTTTTTTTACACTTTTAATTTTTCACAATTTTAACTTTGGGCCGGCGTCTGGCTGGTTGAAGGTTTTGAAAAAGCAATTATAAAAAGCGAATTGATTCTACAGGTGGCATTAAAGCACAACTGAGCCACATATCACATGATGGGCTGCCAGATGGCACCATTCAATCCCGTTCCACACGAAGGAACGACAGTCGCTGCCCACACGGGCAAAGAAAACAATGGTTTACACCAGCCAGACGTCAACAATTTGTCTACGTCATTCCTATTGGATCCGTCGCAAGCGTATCGTCTTAATTCAATGAGATTAATACTTAGAAAGTTCTTACTTATTTTATTGCAATCTAAATCATCTTACAAAAATTTATTGGTATCAGTCCATATTTGTCTGGAACTCCTATAAAAATACTACTCCTGAAAATAGCTTTTAATATCAAAATTGCCTTATAAATGTTGGTGTTGACATACAAATTCGTCAAAATAACATTACCGATAGGTACTTTGTCATGACAAAGAGTTGTGCTGGTGGCTCAAATGTTTTTAACGATAGGTACTAGGTCATGACAAAATGTTGTGCTGGTTGGTCAAAAGTTAACGATAGGTCAAATATCCCTAAATCAGTTAGAGGCAAATAAGTCTCATATACATAGATGAAAATATCTTAAAAACATTTGGCACAAATAACTTTTATATGATTCTTAAGTTTTTGTATACATATACATATGCATTTCCAAAACCTTTTTTTTTCATATTTTATAAATACTATAAGAGACAAATCTTTGTTTTTAAATTACGGATTATAAAGAAAAATATTTGGCATAGTGTTATTTAAAAAAAAAAAATATCACCTCGCACAGTTCGCAGATTTTCGCATATTTTTACCTTCACCCCAAAATCACTTCCGTTTTATGTCACGTACAAAATGCACTTATTTTGCTGGATATATTGGACATTAAGGTTCCGAGTATGATATTTTTTCATATATAGTATCCTCTAAATGAAAAATAATGATCAAATTATTTTCCAGTTACTACTACTATTTTTGCAAAATCTCTAACTCTCTGAATGCGTAAAAATGTCTTTCTAATTTTTACGTTATTTTCTTTTTTAAGTCCTTTATCCGTCGCTCTTCCTATCAACTGTTGTTCAAAACATTCTACAACTCATATCAAACGTTTGCTTCCATAAGAACGCCAGCTATTCCTTCGAGGAAGAGTGTTAAACAAAATAACACGAGTAAACAACGTATTCTATCGAGTACGATGTCTTTAAGATGTTTGTTTAGACAGTCAGTCGGTTCTCTCGGGTTGTGTTGGAATATTGCTGTTTAAATCTCTTTAAATGCTTGTCCGCCTGTCTATCTGTCTGTCTGTCTTAATGTTTGTTTCGCTTGTATAACGGATGAAAAGTTTATGTTGCCATCATACAATAACATTTTCTATGCTCAAAGAAAAGATGCGCCAAGATGAATTGAATAAATTCGGCGTAAACAAAAACTAAAGATGAAAGATGTCTGAAGCAGCAGCTGCTTCATAGACCTTATCAGAAATTACAAGCAAAAAAATGTTATCACATAAAACAAAAGGCCCAAAAATAATAGAATCTTAAGATTTATGTAACACTTAGCTGATAATTAATTTTGTGTCATAGGAAAAATAATAAAATTTTTATGAAATTTTTTAATTAAACATTAGTATTAGCAAATTTCGTATTAGATATTTTTTATTCCTTTAGGCTTAAATACCTTAAAGATGGAAAAACAAACTACGTTTCTTCATACTAAGACAGCTTTTGTATCTCTCTACTAGCGAATGTCAACAGCTGTTGTTTAATTATCAGCATTAAACACTTTACAACGTCACCCCCTTATTCAGTTTAACTATCCAATAAAGCCATTCACTACATGCAACGACAATAAACTGTCCACCCTTCAAAACAAGTTGCAATATCTGGCGCTTGTGGCATAAACAATCCAAAACAAGACGAGAGTAAATAATAAAATAAAAAGAAAAAAAAAGGAAAAAATAATTCTTGGAGCCACTATAAAGTGCGTTAAAGTTCAGTGGCCTTTTTTCCCGGAAGGTAAATTCTTAAAAAGTAAAAAAAAACAACTAGAACAAAAAAAAATTTTAGTTGTTTTTGTTGTCTATCGACAAATAGCAATAACAATTGCAAAATGGAAAACAGATATAAAATACGATAAATTTTCTACACGGAGAAAATAATTTGATTATGCCTACTAAATATGTTGTTATTAAAAAAAATTAATTGTAGTGATTAAAGTTTTTAATTGCAAAAGTTAATTTTAAAACAAATCTTAAAGCTCCGAAAAAGTGGGCTATGAAGATATTAATTATTGGTGCCAACAAAATTTTCCTCAGTGTAAATGAATATTCATTGCACCATTTTCATTTATACATAAACATACATACATTAACATTTGTTCTGCAAGACTGGTAAGTCAGTGACGAAGTAACGAAGAATTACAAACGTTTTACATGTAAAAAATGTCATTGATTTTACAGTATGAGAGTTCTATGGATTATGCAGGTATTTAAAAATTGATGATATCACAACTGGCAGTTCAATTGAAAATAAAATTCATATTTAAGTGGAGAAAATTCACTGTAGAGAAGAAAATGTACTCTTTTAAAAAAGGGTTTTGTAAAAAAAGAGATTTTTTTTTAATTATTTTTGTACAAAGATTTTTTTGAAAAGGACTTTTTGAAATTTATTTACATCCATTTTTAAAAAATGGTATAAGGTAGTTAAAGGGTACTTTTTTCAAAAAGGTACTTTTTCAAAGTGGTACTTTTTTCAAAATGGTAATTTTTTTTAAAATGGTAATTTTTTCAAAGTGGAACTTTTTTCAAAATGGTACTTTTTTCAAAGTGGTACTTTTTTCAAAATGGTAATTTTTTTTAAAATGGTAATTTTTTTTAAAATGGTAATTTTTTCAAAGTGGAACTTTTTTCAAAATGGTACTTTTTTTAAAATTTTAATTTTTTTTAAAATGATAAATTTTCAAAATGCAAAAAGTTACTTTTTCCAAAATGGTATTTTATTTGAAAAGGTTCTGTTAGCGCCACTACCAAAAACCCTAAGTTCAGATGATCCGTCTGGTAGCACTTAATTTTAAACATAGACTTTTTCATATTTTTCTGATTGTGAATATTTAATTTTTAACGAAACTAAAAAGATAGTACTAAAAAAGCCATATTTGGGAGCCAAATTGATCTGCCATTTTATTAATTAGTAAGTTCCAGAGCTTAAAGTTGTCAGTGGCCAGATAACATATTGAATTTAAAATTTTGTTACATTTTCTTAGTGGTTTCCAAACCAAAAAGTATGTATAAACATTAATATAATTTGTAATTATTCACTTCCTAATTAATGTTATTTATTTAGGAATTTTAATAGAAATACATTGGTTGAATAAATTAAATTTTTATGAAACTCATGTGTTTTATTCAAAGTCCCCTTGGAAGTCACTAAAAGTTACCCTAGGCTGGCGTGCCTCCAACATTTTTAAAATTCTTTTTGTTTAATAAGTTTCTGGACCACATCTGCTATAAACACTTGCCAATCTCGCAGTAAGTAAAAATGTCTTTACCACATTATGACAGTCAAGCGCTAAATGAACAGGCCAATCACGACTGTTCGTTTTGCCACAAACCCCCTGACAAAAATATGACAACCTGCGTTGATTGCCAGAAAATATTTCACAATGATTGCGTTAATGTCACCGAAGATGACATAACCTTCAAATGTACTAAATGTTCTGCTGCAAGGTCAAATTCACCTACACCTAGTGTTTCAAGTAGATGCTCAAATCGTTCTCATGCTTCACAATCTCGAAAAATAGAATTAAAACTTCAAAGGTTAGAAGAAGAACGCAAACTTAACAAAGAGTACACGCAAAGAAAAAACATGGTTGTGGTAAACATATTCTAAGAGCAACATATTATGATAAGAATTATGATTGTAGCCACCATATTAAGATTATTATTTAATCATATTATGACTAAATATACTCGTACTATTACATCATAATATTTTTCCCTTAATCATATTATTATTCTGTTAATCATACTAAGTTAAGAAGTAATCAAATTATTGTCATGTTAATCATAATAAGCTAAGAAATTAATCATATTATTGTCATGTTAATCATAATAAGCTAAGAAGTAATCATATTATCATCATGTTAATCATAATAAATTTAGAAGCAATCATATTATGATACAGCACCTTTCATAGCTGTCATAAAAACACAAAATAAATTTAAATATTTTGGAATCGATTTTTTATTTTGTGTCTTTTAACAATTTTTCTTAATAATAATCAAATAGCGGAGTTCAATATAAGGCTTGCAAAAGAGAAAATTAAAAATCTGTGGTTTTCATGGGCAACCGCGTGTGTCCATTTTTCCGATTTTGAGATGTTGATGCCATATCGCCTAATTTTAAAAGCTCTTTACATTTTTTTTAAAAAGATGGATCAATTCCGGTTTTTTAACGTAATCACAAAGTTTAAAAAATGCAATACCTAGCCCGTAGTTTGATCTCGAATGGTTTTTCTGCTTTCCTGAACAATTTGTTTTAAGACATACGCGATTGCCCATGAAAACCACAGAAATATCGTAGCACTTTTATAAAATATAACGAAATCTCTGTGTGTTTTGTTGTTGGATTTTACAAAAAAAACTATGATATTTTGCATTTGCACTATTACATCACTAATATTTGAATGAACTCCGCTAATATTTTAATTTTTTAATTTCTTTAAACTTATTTTTTTTTATGGAATTTTATCTTTTAATTGTTTAACCGCTCACAAATAAAAAAACGACACAACTTCTTCAAAATTATTTTACAAATGGCGCTAACATAATATGATTAGAGTAAAAATAGTTTGATTGCATCTTTAACATAATATGATAAATGTATAGAAAGTTATCATGTTATGGCTATTAAATATTATGATATAGTTGTGAGAAATATAATATGTTTAGAAAGTTATCATAATAAAGTTGTTAGAAGAATAATTATTTTTCGGTCAACAATACTCAAATTCATAATTGCGATAAACATTGATATGTTTACAGTAACTATAATATTGTTGATATTAAATAAAAATAACAATTATTTGTGTACGACAACAATATATTGTTACATTAAACATAGTGTTGTTGCCGTAACCATGCCCAACCATATTTTTTCTCTGCGTGTATCTAAACAAAAAATATGAACTTCTTGAGGAAGCTGAGGATCTCACTGATATTTCAGAAGATAATAATCAGTCTGTTCATGAATGGTTGGCTTCATCTGAGCCCCACCATCAATACACCGAACAATATACTGTTTCGAATGTCAAAGACACTAAAGTTTCACAAACACCCCAGTTGCCTAACAAAACTTTCAATCAAAATGCATCTTGTATGCCAAATAATAGTCAATCAGCATTTGTTTGCAGTGGCTTAAATACGATGCCACCAAACACCTTTGGATTAGTTCCACCGATAGTAACATCGACTGCCATAAATTCGTCCTCAACCATGACCGCAGTGCCAAATTGTACTACGGCCATTCCCACCTATAGTGGTTATCAACAACGAATGCAGTCTACATTACCTTCAGTGAATACTTACCCCACCAGCAGCGTATTTGCCCCTTATCATACAAATAACAACACGCAAAATTTATTTTATTCTGTTCCGCAAACAATTAATCAACCCACAGCAGCAAAAATAAATTTTTCACAACACGAACAGGCAAACGCGGCCCGTTGCCCGCCACCACACTTCGCACCGCCACAAAGAGTTCTGCAGAACCACCTTAGTTCTCGTCAATCTTTGCCAAAAGAACTGCCCACATTTTCTGGCGATCCAGAAGATTGGCCAACATTCATTTCCACATACGAGTGGTCCACCACAGCCTGCGCATTTACCGATGCCGAAAACCTTATTCGCCTTCAAAAGGCCTTAAAGGGAGATGCATTTCACAGCGTCCAGCAATTGTTGATCCATCCTTCAAATGTAAGCGGTGTCCTACAAGTACTTCGCATGCTGTATGGTCAACCTGAAAAGATAATAAATTCCATAAAAAAGAGAATTAATTCTTCCCCAAAAGTAGAAGAAAATAATCTTAAAACACTTACCTCCTTATCGATTGAAGTCCACAGTTTGATATCCACAATTACCGCCACTAATATGCTTGATGAAATAAATAATTCATCACTTCTTTTTGATATATTGCAAAAGCTGCCACCCTCATACCAAATGCAATGGGCAAATCAAAAAATTCAGCTGATGATTCAAAATAAAAAACCAAATTTGTTTGAATTCGACAAGTGGTTTTTTAACATTGGTATGACAGCTAGCAGTATAACAGTTGATCAATATACGAACAAAGGGAACAAGGAAAAGGTAATAAATAAAGCAATTGCAACGACAACAAACAAAAATGCTTTTATTCATTCTCATAGTGAGCGCAAATGCATTGTATGTAACAGCAACAATAGTTGCAGCGCAGTCGCTAACTGCCCAACATACTATCTATGGATCGTATTGAGAAATGGAACACAGTAAGAAAATACAAACTTTGTAAGTTCTGCTTGTTCAAACACAATGGTGACTGTAGGAAAAAGAAAAAGTGCGGTAAGGAAGGGTGCGAATATTTTCACCATCCGTCATTACATCGATATTCTACATCGGCAAATACAGCAAATGAAATGAAAAATCAAAATAAAAGTAAAAACACCGATTTACCAAATAAAGAAGTTAATAATACACACAGTGAAAAAATTAAAAATATTTTATTTAAAATAATTCCAATTAAAATATTTGGAAAAAATAAAACAATTAATTCATTTGCCTTTGTTGACGAGGGGTCATCTATAAGTCTGATGGATGAGTCATTGGCAAAACAATTAGAAATTGATGGTGTACCAAGCCCATTATGTTTGCGGTGGACAGGAGGTATGGAAAGAAGTGAAGAAAACTCAAGAAAACTAAAAGTATACATTTCAGGTGGTAATAAAAAACGTGTAGCTATTGATGTTTCTACTGTGAAATCTTTAAATTTGCCTATTCAATCACTGAATTACAAAGCATTATCGCAGAGCTATCGCCACTTGCAAAATCTTCCGGTGCAAAGTTACAATGATGCTGTACCGCAGATATTAATTGGATTAAATCATTTTAATCTGGGAGTTTCAAGTAAAATCCGTGAGGGATTACCGAATGAGCCTGTAGCTGTTTGTACAAAACTCGGATGGTTTGTTTACGGTACTGTTGCAGAAAGTAAAAAGGCAAGTACCAATTTAAATTTTCATATATGCGATTGCTCTGCTAGAGTAGAGAAATTAGATGAGTTGGTGCGAAGCTTTTACTCACTTGATAGTGTGGGAGTTAGTGTAAAGAACCCACTTATAGCTGAAAGTGAAACGCGAGCGTTAGATTTATTAAAAAGGTTTACAAAATATAAACCGTGTGGGCATTACGAGGTTCCTCTGTTGTGGAAGTTTGATTTAATTGAAATGCCTGATAGTTATGAGATGGCACTTAAACGATTAATCTGCCTTGAACGGAAATTGCGTCAGAACTTAGAACTTTTTACTATTTTCAAAGAAACCATTTCTAAATATTTGGCAAAGGGTTATATTCGTAAACTTGATTCTGAGGAAATTATACGTGGTGAGAAGAAAAAGTGGTACCTTCCAATTTTCGCGGTTTTTAATAAAAACAAACCAAATAAAACGAGGGTTGTTTGGGATGCGGCAGCCACATCAAATGGTATGTCCTTAAATTCTTATTTATTAAAGGGACCTGATTATTTGGCCTCGTTGCCTGCAATACTTTTTAAATTTCGGCAGAAATCTGTGGCTGTTTGTGGTGACATAGAGGAAATGTTCCACCAGGTTCATATAAGGCCGGAAGATTGTGATGCCCAACGTTTTCTTTGGCGTAACTGTGTGGAAGATAGGAGTCCCCATGTATTTGTTATGAATGTTATGATTTTTGGAGCTACATGTGCCCCTAGTATTTGCCAATACATAAAAAATTTCAACGCGAGTAAATTTGAAAATGAATTTCCGCTAGCTGCAAAAGCAATTAAGGAAAACCACTACGTTGACGATCTCCTCATATCCGTAGATGATACAGAAGAGGCTATAAAAATTATTAATGATATTGCTTATGTTCATCGGAAAGCAGGCTTTAATATAAGAAATTGGGTTTCTAACAGCAAGTTAGTGTTGAAATCTATTTCCTCAGACACTAGCTTTGGTTCTAAATGCTTAAACCTAAATAATGAAAAGCAAGTTGAAAAGGTTTTAGGTGTTTTCTGGGAACATCAGGAAGATGTCATAACATTTAAAATATCCCCTTGGTTGAGAGAAAGTGATATTTTTTCTGGGCAAAACGTACCAACAAAAAGAGAAATGTTGCGATTAGTGATGTCAATCTACGACCCTCTTGGTCTAATAGGACATATTGTGATGTATGTTAAAGTAATTATGCAAGATGTATGGCGATCAAAAATAGATTGGGATGAAAAAATTTCCCGTGAAACAACAACCAAATGGGCTAAGTGGGTTAGTAGTTTACCCGAAATAGAAGCAATAAAAATTCCTCGTTGTTATTTAAAACATTTCAAGAGCTACAACAACACTGAAGTTCAACTACACACCTTTGTGGATGCAAGTAAGGACGGATACGCAGCCGTATGTTATTTTCGATTAAGAAATGGTGATGACGTTATCTGCTCAATTATCGGAGCAAAAACTAGAGTCGCGCCTATGAAGATAATATCAGTGTCACGCCTCGAACTAATGGCCGCCCTAATAGGGTCTCGTTTTGCAAAATATGTATCAGAGAATCATAATTTAATAATTAATAAAAAATATTTTTGGACTGACTCCAAAACAGTGTTAAGTTGGTTAAATTCCGATCACCGTAGGTACAATCAATTTGTTGCCTTTCGCATAACAGAGATTTTAGAACTGTCATCGATCAAAGACTGGAGATGGATCTCAAGCAAGCAAAACGTTGCTGATGATGCTACTAAATGGTCAAAAATTCCAAAGTTTTCGAACTCCTCTAGATGGTTTGAAGGACCTGCATTTTTACGTCTTCCAGAATATGAATGGCCAAAATCAGTTCCAATATCAGAATCTACGGAAGAAGAGAGTGTGCACCATGCATTTATAATAACAAAGAGTGAACCAATATTCGACGTTTTAAGGTTTTCAAAGTGGAATCGAATCATTCGTGCTGCAGGCTATGCGCTTCGTTTTATACAAAATTGTCGTTTAATTAATAAACAAAAAGGTGAATTAACACAAGACGAACTTAAATGCGCTGAAAATATTTTATATAAGCAGGCTCAGCTTGAAAAATATTCTAATGAAATTTCTCTATTAAATTCTAATTTGGTCATACATAAATCTAGCGATATTTACAACAAAAGCCCATATTTGGAGCACTGTATATTACGAGTCCACGGCAGAATCAACAAAGCGGATATTCCACTAGAACAAAAACGTCCAATAATTCTGCCTAGAAAAAGTCAAATTACAAAACTTATTTTGCTACATTATCACAACAATTATCATCATATGAATCATGAGACTGTTGTCAACGAAGTCAGACAAAAATTTTCTATTTCAAAACTTCGTGCAACATATAAATCTGTAGTTCGTTCCTGCCAAATGTGCAAAATTAAGAAGGCAGTACCTAATAACCCACAAATGGCCGAATTGCCGCGTGCTCGTGTAGCTTCATTCGTTGCGCCATTTACATATACTGGAGTGGATTTTTTTGGTCCAATTATGGTCGTTGTTAATAGGCATAAAGAAAAACGCTATGGATGTTTGTTTACTTGTCTAACTATCAGGGCAGTCCACGTCGAGGTGGCACATTCTTTAACAACCAGCTCCTGTATCTTAGCCATTCGTAACTTTATGGCACGTCGCGGGATTCCACATGAATTCTACAGCGGTAACGGCACAAATTTTGTTGGTGCTGAACGGGAACTTCGTGAAGCTTGGTCCGATGTTGATAAAGATGAGTTGGTTAAATCTTTTACTACCACCACAACAAAATGGAATTTTAATCCTCCTGCATCACCTCACATGGGTGGAGCTTGGGAACGTCTAGTACGATCAGTTAAAACAATTTTATATCAAATTATGCCTTCAAGGTCACCAAGCGATGAGCTTTTGCAAAGTATGCTGGTAGAGATAGAGAACATTATAAATTCAAGGCCCCTAGCCTATGTTCCTGTAGATGCTGAATCTGATGAAGCATTAACTCCAAATCACTTCCTAGTGGGTTCCTCTTCAGGACTGAAGCCTTTGACAATTTGTGATGATAGTGGCATATTACTAAAACAAAGTTGGCTTATATCACAACAGTATGCCAATATTTTCTGGAAAAAATGGCTGAATCAATTTTTGCCATCTTTAACTTGTAGGTCAAAGTGGCATGACCGACCAAAACCTTTATGTCAGGGGGATTTGGTAATCATTGTGGATCCATCCCTTCCTCGAAATGTGTGGCTACGTGGTAAAGTCTTAGAAGTTAGGTTGGCAAGTGACGGTCAAGTACGTAGCGCAAAGGTGCTTACTCAGCAAGGTGTACTTGAGAGACCTACGGCTAAGCTGGCTATTTTGGAAGGTGCTCACCAACAGAAGTCTGCCAGCGAAGATGCTTCTTGCCATACTGCGGGGGGAATGTTAGCGCCACTACCAAAAACCCTAAGTTCAGATGATCCGTCTGGTAGCACTTAATTTTAAACATAGACTTTTTCATATTTTTCTGATTGTGAATATTTAATTTTTAACGAAACTAAAAAGATAGTACTAAAAAAGCCATATTTGGGAGCCAAATTGATCTGCCATTTTATTAATTAGTAAGTTCCAGAGCTTAAAGTTGTCAGTGGCCAGATAACATATTGAATTTAAAATTTTGTTACATTTTCTTAGTGGTTTCCAAACCAAAAAGTATGTATAAACATTAATATAATTTGTAATTATTCACTTCCTAATTAATGTTATTTATTTAGGAATTTTAATAGAAATACATTGGTTGAATAAATTAAATTTTTATGAAACTCATGTGTTTTATTCAAAGTCCCCTTGGAAGTCACTTAAAGTTACCCTAGGCTGGCGTGCCTCCAACAGGTTCTTTTTCAAAACGATATTTTTCTCAAAAACGTGCTTTTTTCAAAAAGGTACTTTTTTCAAAAACGTAACGTATTTTTTTAAAAATCGTAACGTTTATGGTACTTGCTTCTTAAAATGTACAATTTGTTAGGAATTTATTGTTTTTTAAAACGAAATATTTTGTTAAAACATTATCTTTAAAGTGTGTATTATGAGGCTGAACAGTGGGGCTCTTCAAAATTCTGCCATCAAAAACTTATTTGTATTCGTGATTAAATAACACATTTTACTGTTAGATCCTGTATCGCATGGAAAATGGAAAACTTCAGCACAATTCAATTGTAGTCTAATGTAACTGACAAAAAACAAAAAAAATATGAAGTAGAAAATAGAAAAAAATAATAAGCAGAAATGCAGTCTACTGCTTAAGGGAATTTCTTTATATAAAGAACAATTAATCCGTATTGAATTGTTTGTTACTATTTTCAATCCATTCACTTACTTCAATCTTTTCTAATACTGTTTTTTTTATTTGTCGTTGTTTTTGTGTTATTACGATTTAATCGTATTAATTTATAGATAAATAAAAAAAATTATTAAACTTCTCTTTTTTAATATAACGAGTATTTACTGTAATCTTAGGACTTTTTACCGAACAAAATCCTCTTCTTTAGTGTGCTAAAATTGCAGTTGCTTTAAAATTAAAAAAAACTAAAGTGAGTTTTCAGTAACAACAAAACTGTCTAATATCACTTAAAGTCTCACATAATTTCTCAATTTTGATGTTAATTTAAATTTTTTTCTAAGATTATTTTAGAACATTTTCTAAGTACCTCGCCGCGCCAAAAGCACACAAATCAAAATCATTGACAATAAGATAAAGTATCAATGTTGTCCATTAATTAAAGTCCTTCTAACCTTCTTCGCCACCTAAATCATGAACAGTTGGTACGTAAGCTTGTATTTTATTAACAAAACAAAACAAATAAAAAAAAACTAATGTATTCAATAAAACACTGGAAAAAATAAGCCATATCAAATTGAAAGAAAATATAATTTCCAACAAAGAAAAAAATATTGCTTGTTTTATTTACATAGTTTTTTTTTTAAATTGAAATATGTACTTGTCCTCAAACGGCCTCTGTACTGTACATCTTAAATGATAAATAATTTTTCTCAATGTAATTATTTTTGTCTGTTTGTTTGAATTTAGCAATGAACTGTAACACAACCATTTATTAAGTTGATTGTTATTTGCTTAATAACTCGGAACTACGCACTTCCAAAATACACAGAGCTCGTATACGAGGATAATTTATAATTATGTATAAATGTGTTATTTTATCCGTGGCAGTTTTTCCAAAAGTGTGCTTAATTTTACAACTATAATTTCAGAATAGTTAATTTTAATACATCTATATATGAGGGTCTTAAAGCACTAGGGGTTGAAGTGACTTATGTTAAATAATGAAACAAAAGCGGTTGTTTCGCTTGAGCTCGAAGCGAAGCAGATATTTTAATGTCAAGTGCTTAAATTGTTCATCATATCTAGCGTCCGGATTAGAATCCTACATTCACATCTTGTGCTCTGAACAACTTCTCCGAACTTCACCCATAATTCCATATGAAAACTCAATTTTCGAAAAAGGCACTTAAGCCCCTTATGCTTTAAGTCCCTCATACAGCGTTACCGTTGGTGCCACTAAAGTGGAAATTTGCCACTTTTTCGGCTGCTTGGATACTATTTGGCCACTTTTACAAAATGCACCCAAATGTGGTACTTTTTGTGATTCTTG
The DNA here is from genome assembly GCA_930367215.1 of Pollenia angustigena. Classification (NCBI taxonomy): domain Eukaryota; kingdom Metazoa; phylum Arthropoda; class Insecta; order Diptera; family Polleniidae; genus Pollenia; species Pollenia angustigena. Next base: position 225,368,028 of record OV884059.1, read on the forward strand.
CCACTTTTGTGATACTTTTTACGTTAGGAAAAGATACTTTTTTTCTTTCTGTTTTATTATAACTCCCAGCTGTTCAAGTCCTTGGTGGGTTCAAGTCTTTTCCAGCCGCTACAAAATGCTTTAGAAAAGACACTTTTATAAGAATTTTTTCTTGTTATGCGTGGTAAGCTGAAAATCGGTTGAATAAACTTTCTATTAACCTGTTTTATTTAATATGAATAAGGGGGTAAAGATATCTCGCATATATATATTGGTCGTGAAGCAGAAACCGAACTATTGTGTACCGAAAACTTTTCTAAAATTTGTGTAATTGACATTAAAAATCAAAAATTGTGTAGAGAATTGATAACAAGAATTGACATAAAAAACAAAAAGCTCAATATATTGAAGTATTTAGACCCATTATTTATAGTGTCTAATGAAGATATAAACTATTCCGAATTAGTTTCAGAGTTTAAAGATATTATAACTGACCCAGATGCATTTATACATCAATTTAAACTTCAAGAGAGTAAAGTAAATGACACGAATTATGAACACATAATTAAAATTTCGAATGCTGAAACTTTTTGGCGTGAAATTGGAACATGTATTCAAGTACAAGAAATATATTAATAAATGTATTTATTAAAAACACATTACATAAATATCTTCTATTCGCTGCAAAAATGTCATAATCCAAAAAACATGTTTTGGCAGAAAACAAGTTTAACGGGTTTGAATTACCAAAACATTAAAGTAAATATTTTATAAAAATTACTTCTCCAGAGAAATATTTACAAAATATTTATTTTAGTTTTTACAACAAATGAGCCATTTGTAAGTAAGTATGTATGTATGTCTATTGTAAAACGATTAATTGTTTTTTAGTGCATATAATTACTATACAATGTTTGTTGTTATGTTTTTATACCATTTAAAATTATAATAAATAGAAAAAAAGTAAAAAAATATATAATGTGGTGTACTTATTAATTAATTTTAAAGGATGTGCTAATTTTTATTTAATTTTTTTTGTGCCACTTTTTTTGTAGATATCCCCTTTTTTTGGTACTTTTTTAAAATATCCGACGGTAACACTGCCCTCATATATAAAAATGAAAAATTTAAAAAGATTTTGTTATTCGTGCTTAATTCCCAGTTTTTATTCTTGACAAAAACACTTGAAATTTATTGTTGATGGGATAAGCTATTCCTATGCATTTCACTGGTTGCTTAGGCCAGATCATCAGGAAACTTCATCCATAAAGATTTTAGAAAAACTTAAGATATTAAACCAAATAAAACTGTTAAACGTATAAGAATTATAGCAACAGTTCTACTTGTAACAATATCAAAGCTTAAACAAAACACATCAACAATAAACAACAGAGGGTTCATCTCATCTTACATTCCCCACTACAATTAGTTGAAATTCTCTCAACATTAATTGTAGTTGTAAGTAGGTTAAGAAAAACAAATAAAAACAACACAACAACTTACAAAAGATGTTGTCAATTAAGTGTTAAAATTGAAATTACTTTTTTTAAAAATGAAAAATGTTTGAAGGTTTGCTTCTTTGTTTGTTGGCTTATAGACTCCTAAACTACTGAACAAATTTTCCTGATTTGACTGAATTTTTACAGTAACATCACGTGAGCCCTAAAAATAAAATAGGCTACTTCTTTTTTCGATAGCGACGGGGGAATTGGTACCCCCAATTGGATGCCAATATTAAATATCGCATATCTTAAGGACCGCTGCACGCATTTTGTTGAACTTTTGGTAGTAGGATCTTCTAATCCCCATAACTGTGGTAAAATAGCAGCGGGTGAAATGGCGGCATGAAATAGCGCCCCACGAAATAAGTCCCCAAAGCGGAAATGAAATAACTCCCCAAAAAAATATATGAGAGGCAACAACAACGTTTTTTGGGGATTTACTTCATTTTTTTGGGGACTTATTTCATTTTCATATTGGGGAGTTATTTCATTTGAAATAAGTCCCCAAAAATCTGAAATGAAATAAGTCCCTAAAAATATTTTAGGGACTTTTTTCATTTTCAAATTTATTCCAAAATCGTCAAAAATGCAGATTATGTCCCGTTATAATACGTAAACAAAACTTGTTTTAATGAATGGTCAAGACCACTCATTTATTAAAAATAATACTTACTAGGTAGTTAGTTTGAGAAATAATTTTGCGGTAAGGAATAAAATAAAGCCATAATGGTATTATTGCCCATTTAATTTTTTTTTTTTTTTTGCTGGATGCAATGAATCCAGGTTTCCCATTCAAAAGAGAGATAAAGCCTTTTATTTTTTTTCATTCCAATGGGAGGCAAAGCCAAAATGGCCTTAGGACACATTAGTAATATTAGGAAATGGCTTTATCTCTCATTTCAGTTTTGAAAAACTTTTCCATTTTACATTGATTAATAGTTTTCTTATTTTTATAATTAAGAGCTAATGATTTTTCCTTTTACTAAAGTTAAGTATTGAAATCTGGCTTCGCATACTAAAGTTTTCCTCCGGCCGCGCTTAGGGGTTTTTTCCTCCAGTAGGACGCGGCAGGTGGCTTCGCTGAATAAAGTTTTTCTGCGTGCGTCACAAGAATAAAAAAATGGTTTTCAATGATAACTAAGGATTTTCCCTTTTACAGAATGTTTACACCATGCGTAACAATATTCTGGAAAAATATGGCTTTGCCTCTCATTTGGGGGAAAAAAATATGACTATATCTCTCACTTCGCAAAATTTTACATATGACCTTACCTCTCAATGATTGGGCAATAAGACCATTACGGCTTTATCTCCCATTCAATTGAGCAATAAAGCCATCATGGCCTTACCTCCAATGGTTAAAAAGCACCCCCCCCCCCCCCTATTTTGAATTGATTGGATGTTTTGAATACTTTTTGGGGATTTATTTTATTTCAGGAAATGGGGACTTATTTCCAATGAAATAACTTCCCAATTTTTGGGAATTTATTTCATTTTGATTTGGGGAGTTATTTCATTTCGTTGGGGTTTCATTTCATTCTTAAATTGGGGGTTTATTTCATATGAAATAAGACCCCAAAAATTGGGGAATTATTTCAAAATTTTGTTGGGGACTTATTTCGTGGGGGGCTATTTCATGCCGCCGGGCGAAATGGACGCCAATGTTTAATATCGCATATCTTAAGAACTGTTATAGTGAGAATGTTCAAACTTTGTAGAAGTCACTCTTTTGGTACACCACACTTTTGAAAATAAAAGTAAAGCGGGTAGGCGCAGGGGGGAAATACCTACCATAGGATGCATATATTAAATATCGCTCAACTGAAGAACTTTTAAAGGGAGATTCTTAAAACGTGGTAAGAGCTACTATTATGGTAAACTATAAATTTCAATATAAAAATGGGCGGTATACACAGAGGAGGAGCAGTACCCCTCATAGATAGAAATATTAATAAGAGCCGCATTTTGTTGAACTTTTGGTAGTAGGATCTTGTGAGCCCCAAAACTGAAATAATACAGCAGGGGGGAAGTGGTACCTCCCATAAAACGCCAACGTTTCATATCGCATATCTTAAGAACTGTTATAGTAAGAATGTTCAAACTTAGTAGAAGTAGGATGCATATATTAAATATCTCTCATATGAAGAACTATTAAAGGGAGAGTCTTCAAATGTGGCTAAAGCAGTGTAGCGAAGCGCACCGGGTTAAGCTAATGTATAATAAAAATGAAATTTTGTGTGTTGCTGATCGCATAACTTGAGAACGGCTTGACCGATTTGGACGATGTTTTCTTTAAAATGATCGCCATGGTTCAACTTAGGTTTGCACGGAAAGAAAATTTTGCCCCGCCCACTTTTTTCAATTTACCTAAAATCAGAAAACGGCTCCATCGATTTGACTAATTTTTCTTTCAAATGTTCGTATTAATCCATTTTAAGTTTTCATCGAAAGACAAATTTACCACGCCTACGCTTACGCCCTCTTTTTATATTTATTTAACCGATTGGGATGATTTTTTCTTTACAATAACCGCCATAGTCTAACTAAGGTTTTTACTGAAAGAAAATTTTGCCCCGCCCACTTTTTCGACCACTTTTTTCGATTTACCTAAAATCAGAAAATGGCTCCATCCATCATTAGTAATCAGCTACCGAGTGAAGCCGGGGCGGCCAGCTAATTAATAATAAAACACAAATTTTAAATATGCAGCATTTTAGAAAAATTTGCTATAAAAATTTAAATTGGTTATAAAATTGCAAAATTTGCTATAAAAAAATAAAATCTTGTTATAAAATTTCCTATAAAATAACAAAATAAAAATTAAAAATATTGTAACAAAATTTCCTATAAAAATGAGAAAGAAGTCTTTACAAAGTTTTCTATAAAATTAGCAAATTTTTCCTAAATTTCTATTAAAGTCAAAATTCATAAATGCAGTTCAAAAAAAAATTGAGATAAAATTGTGAGTTTGATTTAAAATAGTAAAATATGCAATACAAAAATTGCTGCGTATGTTCCAATAAAAATAATAAACAATTTTATAAAATTTCCTATAAAATTATGATATCTTATTATGAAAATTCATTTTAAAAATTGTCAACATTTACAAAACTTTCTATAAAAATAATAATTTTGGGGATATAAACTATAAGCAAGATAATTTTTTTTTGTAATTTTCCATAATAGGCAAATTTTGGTAAGATGACCCATTAAAACTAGAGAAGTTGCCTTTAAAACATAGCGAGAGTTGCTAAAAGTTTCTTTAAGATTTTTTAAATTTTTTTGATGAAACTAAATACAGGTAACCCTCCTACAAGACGACTTCCTACAAAACGATTTCGATCTTACACGAAAAAAAATTTGCGGAAATCTCCTCATCTACAACACGGTTTCATTCTAAAGCTTCGTACAGACGATGGTCAAATCTTACAATATTGGTAAGCAGCGTTGCTTAAATTGCATTAAAATTGGCTAAAATGTCTTACAACTGTGTGAACATTGTAAGCTCATTTGTATTTGCAGATGTGCAAAATTAATGCATCTGACAATGGACCATTGTCAGAAAAATTTTGCTGTTGGCAACGCCTGCTTACAATATTGTAAGATCTGACCATCGTCTGTACGAAGCTTAACACGATACAATGAAATTGCAACTTTATCATGATTGAGTCGTTAAAATTGTACCAAAATAGTACAAAAGTACTAATTTTTGCATCCCTGTTACGATTTAGTTAGATTTCGGTGATTCAGCAAAGTGTATGTGTGTCTACACAATTTTCGCATCCACCGAAAGTAAAATTGGAAAATACCCGAAGTATCTTACATCGAGCTTCGATTGAAACACAAATCATTAAGTATACATACAGAGTCTCAAGTGTTAACAACGTTGTTGTCAAAGTATATTTATTACAAGTACATGCAAGTGAACAGCTGTTCAGTTGTTTTATTTTCGATAGTGTCAAAATTTGCTTACATTTTAGTGCGCCATGATTTTTTGTTTTTTTTTTGTTTTCTTTATGTTTGGCTGTTTGACAGTATCAAATGGTTTTACACAAACAAAATGAATGTTGTTTTTTTATTGTTGATTTGTTGTAGACTTCCATGTACTTGGTATAAATATACTTTGGTTGTTGCGAATAAATTGATTTAATATAAAAAATATAAAATATATAAAAAATAGCAACTGGGAATTATTTCCTTTCGAAGGTTACTTTATTCTATGAGCTAAATTTCAGTTATGTATTTTATAAAGCTTTTTTGTAATAGTCCTATTCCTTCAATTATTCAAAAATGACTTTATACACTACCAGACTATTATATTGTATTTTCTTGTTACATTTTACCTTAGCTTTCTTTTCGACAGCAATTAAATTTAGCTCATATAATAAATTCGAAAAATAAAAAAAAATTTTGAATATATAAAAAATATTTAATAAAAAAAATGTATATTTTACACTGTCTCCTAGCCTCATATAACACGTTTTCCTACAACACGGCGTTTTCTAGGAACCTATCTACCGTGTTGTATAGTACATTTTTGCAAAATTTTATATGTATTAATATGATTTTCTAAATTTACTGCGAAAATTTTTAATTTTGAAAATAAATTACATAAGAACATTAAGTTAATTTCAATTGACCATCGTATATAAAAGACAACACTTTGTTATACTCTATTATATCATGTTATTAAGTAGTGGCAGAGATTTTTTTCCTAAATCTTTGCTTTTGTTTTAGTTATCATTTTGTAGCTGTGTGGATGACAAAAACACAGATAAAATTATGTATAACTTAAATTGTATCTGTGTTTTACTAATAAGCATAAAAGTTTTTGGTAATAATATTACTGTCATTTCGAAATTAGATTTCTATGTAGACACACTGACAAACTTCTAAACATATACATTTACACACATTTGCTCCCTGTAGGAAATGTCAAAAGTGAAACTGTCTGCCTGTTTTTCGAAAACGACAACAAGTGAGTGAGTGAAAAATTATATTGAAAACAACAATAAAAAACCAAAATTTGTTTTTGTTTTCAATATAATTTCTCACTCACTCACTTGCTTACGTTTTCTAAAAACAGGCGGTTAAATGACTACTGTCTTTTAAATTTACTACTAAAATTTAACCCGACACTTCGTTAGAGACTCCCTTTGATTCGGTGACATACAGTTCACAATATAATTGTTATTGGCAAAATGGGCTATAAATTTTTGTTTATTTATAATTATTAAATATTTTTTAACTCTATGAAATATAGAATATTTCAAGAACTTAAAAACAAGTAAGAAAGTATAGTCGGTCAAGCCCGACCATATGATACCCTACACCACAGTATTTAAAAACACGTCATGCTTATGTGTCCATATAAATATAGATTTATCTATGTTTATAAACTTCATGAAAATCGGTTTGAAAGTTTGTGAGAGTCAGAAATTGCACCCTACCTCCCCTTGTGGTCCTATTTTTGAAAAACTGTATAGCTAATGTGTCCATATAGTTATGGATCTATCTATCTTTTAAATTTCATTAAAATCGGTTTTAAAGGCAGAAATTGCCCCTATCTCCTCTCGTGGTCCTATTTTTTAAAAAATTCATACATTTTGTGTCCATATAGATATGGATCTATCTGTTGTTTAAGTTTCATTAAAATCTGTTTGAGAGGCAGAAATTGCCCCTATCTCCCCTCGTGGTCCTATTTTTTAAAAAATGCATACATTTTGTGTCTATATAGATATGGTTCTATCTATGTTTTAAATTTCATTGAAATCGGTTTGATAGTTTCTGATAAGAAGAAATTTCCCCCTATCTTCCCTCGTGGTCCTACAATTTTGCCCATTTTCAATAGGCTTGGTCCTTGTGCCAATAAGAACCCATGACCCAAATTTCATCAAATTATCTCCAAAATTGCGACCTGTACTTTGCGCACAAGGTTACATGGACAGCCAGCCAGCCAGCCGGACGGACATCGTTAGTTCGACTCAGAAAGTGATTCTAAGACGATCGGTATACTTTAAGGTGGGTCTAGGACCAATATTTTAAGGCGTTACACTCATCAGCACAAATGCATAATACCCTCTCCACTAGTGTGGTGTGGGTATAATAAAAACTTTTCCAAAAAATATGTGTTCATAATATTTTACACGGTCTTAGTATTGAGTTCTGAATGTGAACAACAATTATGACCCTAGATTATTGTTGTATTTGGGTCTTAGCGTTGGCTATGTTGTCCCTTTGCTCTTTTTAGCTGCGTTTATCCTTTTTCCATTCTCTTGCAAACGTTTTGAGCAGTTTCGACTTTATTTTTTCCAAGCTTCCGGCCAGCGAAGGAAGGAAATTTATTTTCGAATTTTTATTTTCTTCAAATTAACTTTAAGCTATTTCTGAAGTATGCTTAAGATCGTTGTCCTGCATAATGATATCACCCTGTCGTGGAATATGGCTTATCTTAAAACCTACGGGCCTTTAAGGATGGTAATGTAGTACTTGGCACACATTTTTCTTCGAAATTAGCGGAGTGCTCGAAGTTGGTTCCCGCGAAAACAATCTCAAGTCATTTATGAGATCATCAAAATTGTAATATTTGGAATTATTCCTCTCTTTAACGCTAACACTTTTATCCAGCCAGACCGACGGCAGTAAACATGGCTGGATAAAAGTGTTAGCGTAAAAGAGAGGAATAATTCCAAATATTACAATTTTTGTCCGATCTTAGCATGTTAAACGATTGAATCTTTAAAACTGAATTATTCTTACTTTTTTGCAAACTTCAGCCGTTTTCAGCCTTTATTTTGGCTTAAAGGTGGGTTGTCGTTCCTTATTCTAGTTACTAATCTACTAGAACTTAAGCAACTTTGTACGATTTTAGTGCTTACATCTAAATTGTACTCTACGCTCAGTATTTGCCGGACCTTAATAGCTATATTGACTACACCAGTAACAATAATTTGCTTTGATTCGAGAAAATCTTTTGGCGAAAGTTTTTTTGGGCGACTAGCTTTGTTGCTTTTGATATCCAAACTATACTTTTTTTTATTTTACATACAAATCTCACTGAAATGTTGTATTTTTTGTGATCTTGCGATGTGACACTCCTTTTTGTTAAATTTTCACAATGCTTTGTTTTAAAAGTACCGCTTTTAACTTACCGTTCTTGAAGAAAAAAGGCAAAATCTAATTGCTCAAATTTTTTTTAAAATTTAAAAAAAAATTTAATATTAATGAATTCATTTACTCACTTTAAAAGCAAATCCCACAGATAAAACTTGTAATTTTTTTTGGAATTTTTATGAAAGATTCATACAGGGATAATATTGTTCACACATATCGTTTGGATGTTAACTTAGTGTAAATATAAAAACTAACGGTACTTTTGAAAATAAGTTTACATAGTATTATTATAAAATGTAGAAAGCCATACAATAGTTTTAAAAAGTTTCCAAGTTGAAACTTTAATAGTTTTCATAATAAACATATATTTTTTTATAATTTCGTGAACAATTTTGTCCCTAACTGTATTTATATGTTAAAAGTTACCAAAGTTGCTACCAAAATTTTTTAGCTTATAGGTTCTTATTCACTCAGGATCCTGCACCTAAAGTCTTATGTTTTTAAGTTCAATATTCGGAAATTCAAAATGTTACTCATGAAGAACGCGAAAAGTGAAAGAAAGAAATTTAATTTCCCGTACCTACTTCCCCTTTTTGGTACTTTTTTCACCCCATTGAAGTTTCAAAAATTTTAATATTGTATGTAGTTCTCAATGAATGGAGAAAAATCTTTTGAAAAAAGTAACAGAAATAAGTAAGATTTTCTCCCCTTAAGAATTTGAATTTCAAAAAAAGTACCACATTTATATTTGTATGTTTTAGATAAGTTAAGTATGTCATATAATTTTAAGTTCTATGTTTATTGACTTGAAAGGTAACCGTTTACTTTCAAAATGGGCTTAATTTAAAAAAGTACCAAACATTTGTCCGCTTTTTTTGCTAGTGGGCAACGATAAGTATAAAACTTTTTTTTATGTTACCGCATTTATCAGTTTTTACTAGTTTAGCCGTCGAATTTAGAAACCCCTTCTTAGTGGATCTGCTTATCAAAAAAGCTACCTGTTTACCGAATTCTAGCTTTAGCCGTTTGGGCTGGGCGATGATGAATTAGTAAGTGAGTGATCAGGTTTATTAGTGTGTCAAAAAAAAAAAAAAAAAAATTTGATAATTAAAAAGCTTATAGGGCAAAGTATTTTTGAGATTTTTTTAAATTTCTCGGAAGATGTTTAAAGGTCGCTCAAGTCGAGTTTTTGCCAAAAAACGGGGTTGCGTGTCTTTTTTTGCGTTTTCTTTATAACTTTGGGCAAAAAAAAAAAAAAATGATTTTCTTCACTTTTAAGGAAATAATTTAAAAAAAAAATGTCCAAGCTTTATTTTTGTGTGCAGAAATGATAAGTTTTTGCAATGAATATGCTCATTTATATACCCTTTATTACTTTTAAACTTTTTATGAAAATTAAGAAAACTAACAACGCAGTTGCAAAGATCAATTCGTTTTAAATAATTTAGAAACAAAGATTTTCGAATTTGCTCTTACGGTTCCTGAGTTATTCCGGGGGCCAAATTATGGCAGTCGTGATCGAATACTTTTTCGATTCGAAAGCAATTTTATTTCAGTCAATACTGAACGAATCGTAATTATTATTTCAGTGCTGTGAAAACACAAATAAATGCTGTATGGACAGAAAGAATTAGAAATTAAATTGCTTTCGTATCGAAAAAGTATTCGATCACGACTGCCATAATTTGCCCCCAGGTTTCAGCTTTATACCCAGTTTATGATGTCTCATACCCAACAAACAAATAATGCTTTTGCTTTACATTTGAATTTTACAAGGCAACAAGGCAAGGCAGTTTTTACTGGAAAAACTTCGCTTACTTTTTCAAAACGAATAGCTTCTTTGGCTCCGTGCAATAACTCCCAGGTGCATTAAGTACCAAGAAAACAATGAAATTAGACCCAACAATTTTTCATACAAATGTGGGAGTAATTTCATTATGAAATAGCCCCCAGCCCTCTCGGTTTTATTTCATTTTTTTTAGAAGTTATTTAATTTTTTTGCCTGGGAGTTATTTCATAATGAAATAAAATCCAAATGAAATAAGTCCTCGAAAAAATAAACGTGGGAGTTATTTCATTTTATTTTGGTTTTCGGTATTATTTCATTTGCTGTGGGAGTTATTTCATTTTCAATTATTTGCAATTTCTTATAATTGTTTAACATTTTAAACGGTATTTATAACGGGATAGTTTAAACTACTCATACATTTGGAATATTTTGAAAAGGAAAAGGATGTATGTTAACAACGTGAAAAGAGGGAGAGTGAAGAATAAGATCCTTGCAACCGGCTGAAGAATAGATATATGTATGTACAAAGAAGCTTTAGTCAGCGAAGCCTGTGTTTGTTATATCATAGAGGAGATAATCCTTGTACAAACGATTGTGCAATATGTATGGGTAGTGAATCAAATACTCTCTTTTTGCCATGCAAGCACCTACAAACTTGCAATAGCTGCGTGCTTAAACTGCAGGCAGCTGTCATTACAAGAGGTCAGGATACAATAAAATGCCCCATTTGTTGCCAAAATGTCGAGGACTCAATGTTGGTTTTTTGGTAACCTGTATAATACATTTCTTTGGGAGTTCTTTCATTTTTATGGCCTTATTTCATTTTTTTTCGATGGACTGTTTTTGGAAGTTACTTCATTAATGTCTTTAGGAGATATTTCATAATGAAACTACTCCCAAAAGTTGGGGTTTGTTTCATTTTAGACATGGAAATTATTTAATTTATTTTGGGATTTATTTCTTTTTTCCAGTTTGGGACTTATTTAATTTATTTTGGGATTTATTTCATTGGGAGTTATTGCACTGGGACTTATTGCACCTGGGGCTTATTTCATAGAGCCGCTTCTTTAACTCATTATTTAGTAGCTTTCTTCTATAACTACATCTATAAAAACTTCTTTAACTATTTTTTTCTGGATGCATTTAAGTAAAAAAACAAGTAAGAGTGCTATATTCCGCTGTGCCGAATCTGATATACCCTTCACCATTGTGCGAGTAGAATACAGAACAACAAAATAATTTTTACATATACATATACATTAGACTGGTCGCAATTTTTTTTTTTTTTTTTTTTAATTTACATGTTTGCGCTGCTTAAAATATGAGGTTTGGTGTAAGAAATCATGTCCTAATTTTTCAGCTCAATCCGACGGTGCCTAGTCGTGCCAAGTGGGGCCCAAAGTTCCCCATATGATAAAAAAAACATCTATTCAATCAGATACTAGATGAAAAGCCGGTCTTAAAGACCGAAAATCTGGCTTCGTTACGATCTTCCGCAGAGAAAATACTTTAAGTATCCCAAATTTCAGCTTCCTATGTCATCAGATGGCTTCAGAAAGTTGCGGAAAGAATAGGACATACATGCAAACATCCTGACATACTAAGAAATTATATATTGTATAGATAGATTAAAGTATTTGCAGTTTAATATTTTAGTATGATACGAACGAAAGATTTTTAACTAATTTTAACTAATTCGGGGTCGCTGAATCCAGTGGTGCTAGCCGTTTTTTTAGGTTAGCTTTAGTTTTCGAGATATACCGTTATTTCGAAAATTAAGGATGTTGCACAACATATGTTCGCGCAACTCAAAAACGCTTTAGCTTATTGAAAAACTAAAAAAACCGAAATTCGGCAATAAAATTTACTTTAAGAAAGTTAAAACTTTTTTCTTCATATTGGCTTTGGTTTTCGAGATATACCGTTATTTCGAAAATTAGGGAGGTTGCACAACATATGTTCGCGTAACTCAAAAACGCTTTAGTTTATTGAAAAACAAAAAAAAACCGAAATTCCGCAATAAAATTTACTTTAAGAAAGTTAAAACTTTTTTCTTCATATTGGCTTTCGTTTTCGAGATATACCGTTATTTCGAAAATTAAGGAGGTTGCACAACATATGTTCGCGTAACTCAAAAACGCTTTAGCTTATTGAAAAACTAAAAAAAACCGAAATTCCGCAATAAAATTTACTTTAAGAAAGGTAAAACGTTTTTCTTATATGCGCAGTCGTTTTAGAAACATAATTTTTTTTTCTGGAAAAAAAAATATTTTTTTTATTAAAATTTCGGAATTTTTGTTTTTAAAAATTCATAAAAAATTGAAAAATGGAGCTATGCTTCCAATTTTATAGAGTCATATAAAAAACAATATTGCAAACAAAACAAGCTATAAATGATTAAAATCTGTTCACAACTTTTGATTTTATGTATTCACAAAAGACGAAAAATTTTAATTAATTTAAGAATTTTATTAAACCGCCATATGTGTATAATTGAAATTCTTATATTTGGCCCGTGTAGTGCCTAGGATGCCTCAAGAAGAGACGACAACCGGATTTGAACTTCGCTTTGCATAAGAACCCAGAATATATATACTTTATAGGGTGTAGGACCTTCGGTGCAGGGTATAAAAAACAAACTTAATTATAAAAAAAGGTAATTTTTGGGATTTCAGTATTTTGGTCATAACTCTGCTATTTCTTAACCGCTTTGACAGATTTATATACCGACGTGTTAAATAAGAAATTTTCCAGTTATTTTAGCTATAAAACTTGGACTCGGGAAAATCTATGGTTCCTGAAAATGGGTATTTTTCAAAAAAAAATTAATATTTTGGTCATGACTTCTTCGTATCTGAAGCGATTTTCCCGAGTTTTTCAGAAAATATTTTCTGTTAAAAATTTCCGATCTTTTGATATATAAGGCGTAACCATAGGTCATGTTACAGTCAAATAATTAAGGTTTTTATAAAATTTTTAATACTTTTTGTATGGGAGGTACCACGCCCACTTCTCCATTCCCGCCCACATTTTGTAGGATGGTGTGTATTTATTATTTAAATGTTTTTACCTAATTTTAAAGCTTTGGCCTTGCCGTTCTCCAAATATACGGAAAAAAGTAATAAAAATACCACAACCACAAGGGATTTTTGGAAAAATTAGAGGCAGTCGTGTTTTTTTGGTCATATCTCAGCCATTGTTAGACCGATCTGGCTGAGTTTCAATAGCAATAAATGGTGGACTATATGTGACATAAATGTAAAACAACGTAGCCGCTATCATATCTGGAGTCTCCGGAAAACACATATCAAACGTAAGACGGACAGACGGACGGATGGACATCGTTAAATCAACTTCTCTCCTCATAAGGACCCAGTATATATATACTTTATAGGGTCTAAGATCAATATTGTAGAAATTACAAACGGAATGACAAACCTTTCCACCTGTGGTGAAGGGTATAATAATGACTTAATTTTAAATTTGTTCATTTTGGGCGTCCCTTGTAAAATTCATTTGTTCTTTCAGTAGAATTGTAAGTAGTGCTCTTATGGTTTTCTGATTACTCTACACATTATTTTGTAGGCGAAGTTTTTACTGGGTTGTTAAATAAAAAAATCGTTTGAAAAGTATTACAATTTCATTAATGTGATATCTGAATCAATTATTTTCTAAATGGAAAAAAAAAACAAATCAAACAAATTATTTTGACTTAATTAGCACTTTAGTTATTTTTAAATAGGTTTTTATTAAAATATTATTTAAATAACAAAAAATCTTATTTGTTTTTCTCGCTTAAAATAAAATAATTGAAACTTTTAGAATTGTTATCAAAGTTTTTCTTGGGATTCAAAAATTAACTAACAAGGTTTCGTTTAAATGTCTGCTTAGGCCAGATCGTCAGGAAACTTCATCCAAAGATTTTAGAAAAACTAAAGATATTATACAAATAAAACTGTTAGGGCATAAGAATTATTAGCAATATCATAGCTCAAGCAAAAAAAAAAAAAAAAACAAAAAAACAACAATAAACAGTGAGTTTATCTTTTCTTACAGTCCCGACTACAATTAATTGATTTATTGTCAACTCTAACAGCCAGGCCCACGATGTCACACGTTAACGTTTGCATCGAAAATTACATTTAAAACAAAAACAATTTCTAAAATTTTCTTTGCGAACGTTAACGTGTGATATCGTGGGCCTGGCTGTTACAGTGGGTAACGAAAAAATAAAAATAAATTGATTTATTTTATTTTGCCAGTTTAGTTTTATTTTCACTGCCACATGCATATTAGTTATCAAAATTATTCTTGGGATTCAAAAATCAATTGACAAGGTTTTGTTTAAATTTGCTAAATTCCTATTTGATTCTATTGATAAACTGAAATTTATAATTGTTGTTGATAATTTACAAGACCTGAACTAATCATTTAATTAAATCAATAAGCACATTGTTTGAAATGGCAAAGTTTTTTTTAACATTTTTTTAATTAAAATTAAAAATATCATTTATTAAAAAAAAATCTCAACTTTCAATTTATACAATTTATAGAAATCAGTATAATCATTTTGATAATTGGTACAAAATCAACAAATTACTTGCTTGATTCTATGAATTTCGTGATTAAAAACAATATTTAATTTTTTCTGTGTATGTATTCTGCTTCTGGGACGATACTTCTGCCAAAAACTTTCGATCTTTTGATATTTTCAACGTATCCATAGGACATATTGTAACCCTGAATATTAATTTTTTTTGAAAATGTTGATCTATTTTGGCTAATTTTTTTGGTTGATATTTTTGCTTATTTCTTAGCGATTTAAAAAATCATTTAGCTAATTTTAAATAGCAAAATTCTCGAAAGCATTATTAGGGGCTTCGCCACTTTGATTTCAACAGACGGACATTAAGAAATGAACTTCTATTCTCATAACGACGCTGTAGTTACAGTTAACACAATATGCAACATTGTCAGCTGTCAAAACAACTGGTAGGCTTTAAAAGAAAAATGGAAGAATTTAACATTTTTAATAGTTTTTTGCTTCTCCTGTAAAATTTTCAATATGTGAGACAAGACCTTTTGCGTTTAAGGTAATGATATACCCTTTTGCCTTCGGTAAAGGGTACAAAAAGAACTTTAACATAAAGTTTTCATAGAGAAACCGAACTTTCACTGTAAACTGTTGCATCAAAGATACATTTTTTTGGACAGCTGTAAAGCTAGAATTTTTTTTCTCTTTTTTTCTTACAGGCAGACAAAATTGTAGACGCTATGATTAATGTGTCACCAAAAAGTCCCCAAAATAAAGGACAAAAAATGGCGACTTGGAGACACTTAATCCCAGGTTTCCTTTAGGGTTTGTTCTCTCTCTACACACACACACACACACACCCAAACTGACGTAAAGTTTCTCGTTTAAAGCGAACTTCTCGAGTTTGTTTGAGCTTGTTTGTAACATTCATGCGTTTTTGTATTTTTTCTTTTTTTTAAATAGCAGCATAAATTCTTGTCATGTTACATGAAAAATATATAATACTTGCTCTTTATTATTGCTGGTGGTTTTCTTTACGCCAAAACAAATATGTACAATGTAAAGAAGGTGAAGAAGATAAAAATACAAACACCAAACAACTTTTAAATACCAGACTTCTTAATGAAGACAGTTCATGGAAAATGTAGATTCCTTTTAAATCCTGTAAATCTCTGGCTTTTAGTTTTATTAAACCTGCTTAAGTCGCAGATTTGAAAGTACAAAAAGCAACTTTTAACTTTACTGCAGCCAACGTCAAACTGTATAGTAAGAGATGGACATTTTAATGACGATGTACTGAGAAGATAAAATTGAACGTTAAATAAGTGCAACTAATTGACAACGACTACAAAGTATAACAAAGTAGATTAAAAGAAAATGAAGCTGGGGAAAATGTGCCAAAGAGAGTTAGAAAGTTCTTAATCTAATTAAGAAATTTAGAACAATAAACGAATTAACAAAGACAATTTAAAGTTTTAAACAATGTATCAATTACAAGGATTTTTTGGGTTGCTGATGAAGCAGAGTTGTCACGATTTGTGAACGTGCAAAGCTATTGTCAAATACAATTCAACTGGCTGAAAACAGCCAAATAGAAATAAATGAAGCATTTTTTTTTAAATACTTTAACCACCCTTAAAAGAACATATAAAATGTCTGTCCACTTTACTGTGACGCCATAGTACGTTTGTAATCAAAGTCATGATTTACGTAAAATTAATGATTTACATACAAAGCTTTGTGTAATTTATGTAAGCTCTCTCTTTATAAAACTTTCATTGTATGCAGTTCGCAACAATATCACAAATATTTATACTTGCTGATCGAAAATTTTGTCTCTACCGCAAAGAAAGAGACTACACATGTGTGGAAAACCAGACACGAGGGTAACTTACGTAAGTAAGTTCTGAAATATTTCTTTATTAAAAAATATTTTAAATCAAAAAAGATTTTTCAGTACTAAATTTGTATTGCTTACAAAGTCAGAAGTTTCTTTAGTGTACCTCTACAATTTTTTTGTTTATCGTGTAAAATCAGGTAGAATTCGGCTTTCTGAATTAATATTAATATCGCAATTCAGCGGATACACAAATATATTGAATACAAATTTTGATACCTTAATTAAGCAACAATAAATTGATACGTTTTGTGAAAGTTAAATACAGGGTGGCCGAAGGTCGGCTATGCAGAAAAGCTTTAGTTATCAAAGCCGGTATTTGTTACAGCATAGTGGGGAACACTTCATTTATTTTTTGGGTGTTTTTAAACATATCGGTTTGGGTGATTTTGCTGGCAGCCACTTTAAGAACTTAAAAAATCTATTAATTACAAAATTTTTTCCAAATATAAAAATATTCTTTTGAAAGTAAGGCTACGTTCACAA
This sequence comes from Pollenia angustigena, assembly GCA_930367215.1. NCBI lineage: Eukaryota > Metazoa > Arthropoda > Insecta > Diptera > Polleniidae > Pollenia > Pollenia angustigena. The sequence continues at coordinate 225,385,328 of OV884059.1, forward strand.
TCAAAAAAACAATTTCGTTTTTTCTTCTATCTTTTTTCTTCCCAAAGAATTTCATATATTTTCCTTTCATTTTTAGAATAAAAATGTAACTAAAATTTTTTTGAAAATGTAACTAAAGTTGAGTCAACTAGAACTTCAGCAACAATTTGTATGAAATTGTTTCTGACGTTTAAAATAATTTTACTTAGTTTTGACTGAAAATTTTATCATAATGTTGTAAAAATAATAATTAACGCATAAAATTGTTGTGGCTAAAATTTGCAAACGGTTTCTTAATGCTAAACGTGTGTGTTTGCAAAAGAAATTGTTGCTCTATTATGAACACCAAGTGAAAATGTATTTTTGATTGTGAACGAAGCTTAAAGCTTTTAAAGCTCTGCCAGATAAATTTTTTTAAAACTATGTTTTTTAGGATTATCACTAAAGTTTTTTATATTATTAAATACTAGCCTAGCACAGTGCTTAAAATAAAATAAGTAATTTTTTATTAATACAGATCTCGTGCATTATTTCCGAAGCTATTTGTTTTATGTTTGCAACTATTACAATTACCATTCACCAGCTACGGAAAAATCCTTATGGTACTTGTATTGAAGGGGCAACTTCAATACAATAAGGCCCACTATATATTGTGCATAGGTGTTTCCGTTCTCTAGATAAACAGAATTCACATTTCCGCTATGCCGACTTCTCAGATTTCGGACATTTTGACCTATGTTGCTAATTGTTTACTAAGCTATTGGTACCAAATTAGGAACATTTAGATGTTACCGTTTAGGGCCCACTATTGGCAGTATACCCATTTATTCTTCAAATATTTATATATCATAATTTCCTTGTATAATTAAATGGCTCTTGTCCAGAAATACGAATTTTATTATTAACTTCATACAGGAGGCGTCACGCCCACATTCAGTGATGTGCCCATTTTAGCCTTTAATATCTGACAATAAAGTTACTCCTACAAAAAGTCGGTATTCTAGCTGGCATTTGATGCCTTTAGCTGTTACAGTTTCGCATATATATGAATTGTAGTATTAAATTCATATGGGAGGTGCCACTCCCACTATCACTAATGCATCCATTTCTCATCCAAATAATCACATAGATGTCAAAGTTGCTCTGGCGAAATTTACTTCAACTGCTTTCGTTTTCAAGATATACGAATTTTAGTACTTAATTCATGTAGGAGTTGCCATGCCTACTATTGCAAGTCCGCCCAATTTTTTTAATATTAATTTTTTAATTGGGCTTGGCCTCTCCCTCACTTGCAATTTCAAAACAATATGAAATTTTTTATTTATTGAATTGATATAGAATTGATAGAAAGAAACAGTAAATGGTGAAAAGAGCAAACTACGCGCAGATAAAAAATGTGGTTGGGCATGGGGTCGGCAACTACAATTTGTTTATTGTAACAATATATTGTTGTCCTAAACAAATAATTGTTGTTTTTATTTAATACCAGCAATGTTATAGTCGCTGTAAACATATCAATGCTTATCACAATTATAAATTTGAGTATTGTTGACTAAAAAATAATTATTTTTCTAAAAACTAAATAATAATAACTTTCAAAACATATTATATTACTCACAATCATGATATTTAAAAGCAATAACATGATAACTTTCTATACATTTATCGAAATATGTTAAAGATTCAATCAAAATATTTTTACTCTAATATTTTGTTAGCGCAATTTGTAAAATAATTTTCCATTAGTTGTGTCGTTTGTTTTACATATGTATGCCTATCGAAATATTTGTAAGTTAGTGGTTCAACAATAAAAAAAAAAAAATTTAAATTAAAAAAACAATTTAAAATATTGTTACGTTACTGCCTTTCAATAACTTTTTGGTTTATTTCCTTTATAATAAACCTCTTGAGTTCTTTATTGCACTCTAAATCAGAGTCCGCCAAACACATACATTCACATTTCGTGTTTCTCTTGATTTTTTATTTTTGGGCGTAATTGTTTTTGTTTGTCCAGTGTTATCTAGTAAAAATACAAATTATTTTCTTATGTTCTCATTATAAGTGTGAGAGCATTCGCACATGTGCGGTGTTTTGCAGACCTCTGCTCTAAATAAAACTAAGTAATCACAACACTTTAAACACTGTTTATAATTTACACAACTTTATTTACAGTCTAATTCATAAACGCATCATTGCAGCTTTATAAGTCATTAATAAGCAAAAGTCGAAAAAAGAGTAAATTTGAACTATTTATAGTAGCAATTACCCTACTTTAACCGTTTAATAAAGTGATATTTCAATGATTGTTAAAATAAAATTTTATAATTGCACGAAAAATTAAACGTTTTTGTCTTCTTATTTATTTTAATAAAAAAGTTTAATGCGCATAAAAATTTTTTTCTAGAAAAACAATAACTAATGTTTGAATTAATTTTAAATATAAGCTGCTTGATGGATTTTTTTGTAAAAAATAACGTGGGTCGCGAGATACTTATGTATTGTTCTCTGTTCTTAAAGTCGTTATAGCTTTATGCATAAAATATAAAAAGCTATTAAGACTTATTTCAAATAATGTAAACCTCTTTTTTACCATTCATTACACTTATATTTTACAATGTCTTTCAAATAAATATAGATGGTATTTGTTAAAGCAAGCACAAAGTAGAAGCCACATAGTATATCGTCTGTTGGTTACTGGTTTGCCGCACGGAACAAAAATGTTTTTTTCTACATGCTTTGAATATTTTAACTTATGCATCGAAAATTTGATTCATAGCACAAAAAGTGAAAAATGAAGCAATGCTAGAGCTGGATATCTCTAAATATTTTCGAGACATCAAAAAAAGGTATTAAATTTTAAAAAAAGGGTGTCATTATTATTATATAGAATTGATTTACAACTAAATTTTTGTAAAATTGTGCCTGCCGGAAATTTAAAAACTAATTTAAGCAATAACCAAAAAAGCGATAATAACAAATTGAAGTTAAAAAAACAATTCGTAGATTTAGGATGATGCAGCCGATCTTCATGGGTTCTCTCAAGCAACAGTGTGTAGAATTTCAGCCAGAGTGGCTCGTGCCTTAGCTCGCTGGGGCAATAGAAAAATTAAAATGCCTTCATCTCTTATAGAGGAAGCAATCCTAATGAAAGAATTTAAGACACTTAAAAATTCACGTTACTGGTATGAACATACATTATAAGAAAAAACCAGGTGGGAATTTTGTCCAATATTATAATTATAAACAGAAAGGGTAACTATACCCTGAATGTTCAGGTAAATGAAAACATTTGAACTTAAAATATTTTGGTAGTTATATGTGGCTAAAAATGTTTTGTTAAAACCTAGGAGGTTTTATTTTCAAAACATCTGGTTAAAATTGTTTAAATTATTCATTAAACATAAAGCTGTATAATCTCTTTTCGAACATACAGAGTTAAAGCAGTAAAAATTTGATATTGAAATATGATTTACATATTTCGCTTCTATTTCAATAGTACATGTATTTTATTAACAAAAAAACATAAAATTAATTCAAATATAAAGTTTTAAAAAACAAAAATTAATTTTAAATTGAAAACAAAACAGAAATTCACTTAAAATTCGTTCGTTGTATGATATTTTTATTTACTCGTATCGTTTCATCCCTAGTTGCATGCATCACACAGAAAAAAATAAAAATTGAATTCAATTAAAAATTTGTGATATTAATTAAAAAAATTAATTAAATTTGCAGCAGTAAACAAAATAATAGTATCAATTAAACGAGTTAATAGTATTAATTAAACGTTTAATTTACTTGATTAAACGTTTAATTCACTTCATTAAATTTTTAATTAAAACTGATTTTATTTTTGATTAATGCTTTAATTGGTGAAAAATTTTGGAGAATTTTTTCTGTGCACTATTACAAAAATTACAATTAAAATAACATGATGTTGCCAACATAATAATACAAAAGTAATATAAACGTTTAATTGTTAATCCACTCCTATTAAACGTTTATAAATTAGATTTTTTATTAATGGTTTATAAAACAAAAAGTGTTTGATAACTATTGTATTCATTAAAGCTGAAACAAGAAATTTTTATGAATTAGACCGTTAGTATTTAGTCACTTTAACAACCGTAATTTATAGCTTTTTTCACAACCAACTATTATTTTCTCAGCGTTATACGTTATTGACAAAGTCTGAACTTAAAATGATTCCATTATGTTAGCCGCCGCAAGTATTTATACTCTAGCCCAGACGTGTAGATGATACAAGTAACGTCTAGATGGCTCTAGAAAGTTCGCCGCATAACGGCTACTTACTCATCTATAGTAACTATCTATATGGCTAAATTAATTTAGTTATTAGGCATCATAAACTAAGGCATACTTTTAGGCATTTTGTATTAAATTGAAATAACTTAATAACGAACATTCGAGTATTTACAGTGGGGTTGAAGTACAATTATGCACAACAATTTTAACATTACATTTGTACATTGATTTTTACACTAGAAGTATGCCTTACTTACACAATAACAATTTTAACTAATAAAATAACTAACAAATACTTAATAACTAATTAATAGAAGATAACTAATAAATTAATCTAATTCTAAACCAATAATTACAACTAATTCTTAACTAAAGCTACTTTCGTAACAATATATTAAAAAATTAAAGAAATTGTATTAACTTCAAAATTTTTTATTTTTCGAATTTATTCTATGAGCTAAATTTCAGTTATGTATTTTATACAGCTTTTTTGTACTAGTAACCATCGAAAGGAAATAATTCATTTTATAAAGTATCACTATCCAGTGTGACACCAAGAATGCTGACGAAGGCCGTAGCGGCCCAGAAAATGCATTACATTCTGCTGGTGTCTAATATTTGTAAATTTTTCTGTACATACAATATACTTCATTGCTATCCAAAGGATACAAAAAATCAAAATTAAAAAACACGTGGCTGTTTTTTGCAAAACACAGCTAAATAATTTTAGTAATATAAATATGTATCTCTATCTGTATATAGAACTGAATATTAAAAGTTATTTATTCACAACGTTTTTTTTTTATTAAATAAATATTTTTGTAAAAATTTTGTTCAATATATTACTAAATTTCGCGTACTTGTTAACATTTATCTATTCTACTAATTTCAAAGAATTCAGCGAAATGTTTGTTTTATGATTTCCGTTAAAAACAAAAAAAAAACATGTTTTAACTTTTCATTTTATTTATTTCCGCTATAAATAATTTTTTTTTTATATTTTGCTTATTTGAAGTGAAAAGTTTATTGAACTTTCTCGCTGTAAAATGTCAACAATAATGGAGAGATTCTATATTTGTTTTGCAATTTTTTTATTCTAAAAAAGAATTTGCTATAAAAAAGAAGAGGGAATACATAGAAAACAAAATGTAAACTTAAATATTGTTTTATTTGTTTTAGTTTTTTTTTTTTGAAATTTTTACTGGATTTTTTTTACTTTTGTTTGCTGAAGACAAACAAATACATTACTGACACGTTACTGACATGTGCGTAATAGGGAGGTAACTATTTTAAAAAGTATTCTAAACTGTTTTACAAGTGTAATAGCAAAAAAGCAAAGTTTTTATTTGAATAAACAACATTTTTAATTAACAATCAAAATTTGTTAAATAATTTTTTGAATCCCAAGAAAAACGTTGATAACTAATATGCACGTGGCAGTGTAAATAAAACTGAACTGGCAAAATAAAATAATAATTAACTACACTAAAAGAAAAACAGTTCAAATTACATGGATTAGTATTTACAAACCACTGGTTTGAAAATAAAACGAAATACGATATCCCGATGGAATATAAGTGGATATTATTACTTGGCAGAAAGTTCGCATTACCAATAGATAAACATAACTTCTCCCCATTACATATAATAGCTGATGTAGAGCAATGTATACAGGCCATGGATGGGAATTTTGATAAAGAAAAGGACGTCGCTAGAACAAAATTAGCAAACCATGTATCCGCTTTTAAAAGAAGCATTAAAAATACTAAAAAGGATAAGTTTATCCTGACAATTTTTGAGAAAACTAAGAAACTTTTAAGAAAATATAACGACATAATTATTATACAGGCGGACAAAGAAAATAAGACGGTAGCTATGTATAAAAATGAGTATGAGGGGAAAATGCAAGCACTTATAGGAGACAAAAACACCTACAGAATTTCAAGAGCAGATCCAACTGACAAACTGCAGAAACAAAACAATACCATTATTTCTGATCTCTACAAAAATAATATTATTAATACAGGTGCAAAACGTAAACTTCTTTGTTCTGCGGCTACTGCACCTTGAATATACGGCTTACCAAAAATACATAAGGAAGGGACACCCTTACGACCTATTGTGTCGTCAGTTCAAGTACCATGTTACCAATTATCAAAATACGTTGGTAATATTCTTAAAGTCATAATTTCTGACAAATATAATGTTACAAATTCGCTACGGGTAAAGGAGCAACTGAGCGGCGTGAAAATTAACAATAATGAAACTATGATATCGTTTGACGTGATTTCACTATTCACGAACATCCCAATTCAGACGGCAATAAACACAATTATGAAAAAATGGAGTATTATTAAAAATCATACTAAGATGTCCAGCTCACAATTTTTAAGAATACTCAAATTTTGTCTAAATTATTTTATGTTTGGTGAAAATATTTATACTCAAATCTTTGGTATGCCAATGGGGAACCCACTATCACCCACTATAGCGGATATCATACTTGACAACCTACTTGACGATGCAATTACTGAACTAGAAAATAAAAATATTTACATTAAATATATCGCCAAATATGTAGACGACTTTCTTTCCATGTGAGCTAGACTTGTGAAAGTTGGTGTAGAGACTCATGTTGCTAAATTAAGCATTTAACTTTTAAGTCACCCTTGCTTAAAAAACCACACAAAGGGAATCATTTTTACACAATACACAAAAAAATTGTTGAGGTACACTAAAGAAACTTTTTGACTTTGTTAGCAATATAGATTTAGTACTAAAAACACATTTTTTATAAAAAAATATTTTTAATAAAGAAATATTTCAGAAATTAGGTAAGTTAGTTTCTATGTAATCTGCACTAGAGACAAAATTTTCGATCGGCAATTATGAACATTTTTGATATTGTTGCGAACTGCATGCAATGTATGTTTTGTAAAGTAAGAGCTTATTTAAAATACACAAAGCTTTGTATGGTTTGTTGTTGATCATCAACGAAATAAAAGCATCATTAATTTTACGTAAATCATGACTTTGATTACAAACGTACTATAGCGTCACAATTAATTAGACATACATTGTATATGTGTGAAAAACCACACACGATAGTAACTTACGTAAGTTTTAATGGCTTTAAGAAATAATTATAACGTGGGAGTATACAAAGTGGACTGAGGGCCAAATATGTTCCGATAAGCCAATTTATTGTACTGCTTCATATTAATGTTTTAGAACTTTGCTTCTATATGGCATTCGCCCTTTAAACGTCGATCTTGATGCTTACCGAGAATTTAGACGTACAGATGTTGAGGTATTATTTGCTTATGGATTTTAATAGGGGGCATAACTCTCTAAATGTTACTTGTACTAATTTTGGTTTGTTGACCTTTATTTTCCATTGCTCTAGTTATTTTTTCAATTGAAAAATATGCTCCTGCAGCTATCGAGATGCTTCGTAGCTGTTTTCGTGAAGGCTTAGAAAAGCTGTATCACCATCAAAGGTTGACGCTTGGGTGTAGTTGTCGAGGCATGTCTGAAGCATATGTCAGATACAGTAAAGGTCCTGGGTTGCTTCCCAGCATTAATCAGTTAAGCAATACTCTAAAAATTTCCTTCTTTAATAGCTTGTTTATTATAAAAATCGATGAAATTGTTAAGGGATCAAAATTAACATGCGTCCATATAATAAAGTCTAAAGGATAACGAATGCAAGAAAACTATAATTGCTGGCAAACGCAGACGACATTGTCGTTCTGGCAGATTTAGCCGAATATCTACAGGATAACCTAAATGTTTTTGTTTCGGAAATGTTCCGAAGTGGACAGAGAATAAACATTTAGAAAACTGAGACAAAGGTTATAAGTATGGTGCAAATTTAATATTTTTAATAGCTGGGGGCATAAACAGGTAAGCCAGATAAAGATAGAATTGCTGCAATATCCGCAAAAAATAAAATTTATCACGCGCTAACCAAGAATTGCATAGGAAAATGCGAAGTATTCATGAAAACCAAATAATTGGTGTACGATTCAATGTCTACCCCTACCCTAACCTTCGGCTGTGAATACTAGGCACATTCTTTATCAAAGTAAAGCCAAACAATGGCTACAGAAATGAAATACAGAGTTAGAGTAGCAGGAAAACCAGGGGATAAAATCTTTAATGATATGTTAGGCTGGGTTAAGTTAAGTTAAGTTAAGTTAAGTTAAGTTAAGTTAAGTTAAGTTAAGTTAAGTTAAGTTAAGTTAAGTTAAGTTAAGTTAAGTTAAGTTAAGTTAAATTAATTTAAGTTAAGTTAAGTTAAGTTAAGTTAAGTTAAGTTAAGTTAAGTTAAGTTAAGTTAAGTTAAGTTAAGTTAAGTTAAGTTAAGTTAAGTTAAGTTAAGTTAAGTTAAGTTAAGTTAAGTTAAGTTAAGTTAAGTTAAGTTAAGTTAAGTTAAGTTAAGTTAAGTTAAGTTAAGTTAAGTTAAGTTAAGTTAAGTTAAGTTAAGTTAAGTTAAGTTAAGTTAAGTTAAGTTAAGTTAAGTTAAGTTAAGTTAAGTTAAGTTAAGTTAAGTTAAGTTAAGTTAAGTTAAGTTAAGTTAAGTTAAGTTAAGTTAAGTTAAGTTAAGTTAAGTTAAGTTAAGTTAAGTTAAGTTAAGTTAAGTACTAGTTCCGTTTTGTTTGGGTTCACTCCCAGTCCGCACTCAGCGGCCCAGTTGCTGAGCGACCCCAACGCACCGGACATAATGTCACTCATCACATCCAGAAACGCACCAGATACTAGTAACACCACGTCATCTGCATAAGCCACCGTCTTGATGCCCCTGTTATCCAGACCAGTAAGAATCGTGTTAACAACGATGAGCCAGATCAGAGGAGAGATCACCCCACCTTGGGCTGTACCCCTACTAACCTTCTTTGACCTCACGCTGTTACCAAGACATGATGTAACGATCCTTGACCTCAACATGCTCACTAACCATCTAATGATGTACTCCTGGACATCCAGATCAGTTAGAGCCCGTTCGATCGCGGTGATCGTGACGTTGTTAAAAGCGCCCTCAATATCCAGGAAGGCGGCCATTATAAATTGTTTATATTCCAGTGATCGTTCTATGGCCCCTACTACTTCGTGTAGCGCCGTCTCCGTAGACCGACAGGCATGTTGACTACATGAGAGTCGTGATGTACCCTCCAGTCCATGCCTTATATGTGAGTCACGAAGTCTCTCCAGAGTTTTGAGCAGAAAAGATGATAGACTGATTGGACGAAAGTCCCCCGCAGTCTCATGACTACTCCTTCCGATTTTGGGTATAAAAACCACCTTTACCCTCCTCCAATTAGCCGGAACATAATTGAGGGATAGGCAGAGTCTATACATTAACCTCAACCAGGGAGTGACATACCTCCATGCGCTCTGCAGCATCCTAGGAAAAATACCATCAGGTCCTGGGGATTTATATGGGGCAAAACTACCGATCGCCCATTGGATTCTTTCCTCCGAAATGATATTTTCATCAATCTCGGAGAACGAATCATCGTATACTGGTTCCCCATCAGTAGCGTCCAAGCAACCAGGGAAATGAGTATTGAGTAGAATGTCAAGTGTTTCCTCCGATGATTCCGACCAGGTATCATCCGTTCCCTTGACATAAGTTGGGTTCGAGTGGCCCTTGGCCAAAACTCTGCTAAGTCTGGCAGATTCTTTGGTATTATCTATTGATTCGCAGAAGTTCCTCCATGATCTTCTTTTTGCGACTGATATTGCCTTTTTATATGCCCTCTGTTTTTCGCGGTATTCCTGCCACGAATTACTGTCATAGCCCGTGTTGAAAGCCCTACGGGCTTCTCTTCTTAGAGCCGAGATTTCAGAGTTCCACCAGGGAGGGAAGCTCTTTCCGGCCCTTGTAATGGGGCAGGAGATTTCAAACGCCCTAGTCAGGGCGCCACTGAAGGTCGCCTCCACCCCCTCGAGTGCAGAGATTGAATCCCGAATCACCGGCATTCTTCTGAGTCCACGTTCAAGAATTCCGTTAAACTTAGCCCAGTCCGTTCGTCTCGGATTTTTAAAGCTTAGCTTTCCGGTATTACCTATGTGTCCAATGTCGAAGAGTATCCAGTTGTGGTCCGATAAGGATTTACTGCTCGATACCCCCCCCCCCCCTATCAACTGATAAATTAGACCTGTCGTTCATAAGCGCCAAATCTAGAACCTCCTCCCAACCATTGAAATTACCCAAACTAGGAAATCTAAATGTTGGCTTAGAGCCAGAGTTGCAAATGGTAATCTTATTAGTATTTATCAAATCTAATAGACACTCACCTCTATTGTTGATTTCGCTGCTGCCCCAGATGGTGTGCCTGGCGTTGGCATCACATCCAAGAATGAAGTCCTCTTTGGCGCCTGAAGAGGATAGGAGCGCCCGTACCTCGTCTGGAGGGGCGTCTTTGTCATGTGCCATATAGCATGAGGCAATAAAAAAGCTTCTTTTGTCCGCCATCTCGACCCTTGCGACCGAAAGGTCTGCTGAGCTAAGCTGTGAACAGAAGACGATATTAATGTGTTTTTTCGCAACAAGACATGCTCTTGGCCTACCCTTGTCTTTTGCATACAGTATATTATATGTTTTGACCGGAAACCCTTTCACCACTCCGTTTACCGTCCAGGGTTCCTGAACCAGCGCTATGTCGAGGTCCTTCTCGGCTAGGAGAACCCCGAGGTTGTCGGAAGCACATCTCGAGTGCTGCAGATTAATCTGCACGACTCTCATTACCATCGGGTGGCTTCTCATCCGTCTCGGAGAGCTGCATATCGGTGAGCAGGTTGTGGGCGACCTCGACCTCATCCTTTTCACCACTCGCCGAGCTTGTTGGGCGGAACACCTTTACCTTAGCGTCCCGCACACCAAAGAAAAGCTTCAGGCCTGCCTTCTCGAGCTCCGTTGAGCCTTCCTCCGTGATGGCAAGCGTAAGGCACGCACTGTTATCCCCGTGATCTTCGGCCCGAATAATAGTCCACTCTTCCATCGGGATACTGGGGTTCTGTCTCTTCAGACATCCCAGTATTTTCTGCCCGTCAGAACCTACCTTCGGTAACCAAATCTTTGCCCGTGGTCTCATTGGAATTTCCTCGGCGGAGATTAGCTTAAGACTTAAGCCATCCCATGCATCGCTTATCTTAGCGATACACTTGCCTAAGAAGTCCTTTGAGAAGACGTCCAGACATTTGATTACCCTGTAGCCCCGGCGCAGGACTATCCACATTGGTGAGGAAGTGCTCCATGACGAGCTCAGCCAATTTGCATTCGATCGCGCCCCATTCTGTTACCACAGGGGTAAGATGACCACTCTTGTTGTTCGACAAGGCCATCAATAGGTGATCCTTTACAACCTCATTAAAGGGTCTCCTGGTAGTTGCAGAGCTCGATGGTCCCGGAGTGATCGTGTTATCTCGGATCTTTCTCCGTTTTGGCGGCTTTTCACTCTCTGCCTGAGAGCGATTCCGCTTGGACCCTTCTTGAGCAACATTAGATGAGCTGGGCATGTTGTCCTTAAACTTAAGGTACTCTTCTACCACAGCCTGATATTTAACACGATCTTCCTCATCGCGTTCGTGTGGGGTAACATTCGTAGCGTTCTTAGCAATCTTGCCGAGAATGAATTGCGCCTTATTGTATTTTTGCCTGAGGATATCACCAGGGCTTCTCCCCTTTTTTATATTTGTTTTCTCACCCGATTGTCCATCAGACTTGACGGTCGGTTGGGTGAGCTTTGATTTATTTTGTGTGGGCAGTGGCGTGCTCTGGCTGTCACCCACACTGCCGGAGAGTCCGATCAAGGTCTCTTGACTAGGAGCCAGGAGATCGTCCTCAGATGAGAGATTTCTCTCATCTTGTTTTTTTTTTTTAATTTTTCTTTGTTAATAATAGTTTTCTTCATTTTGTTCCCACGAGTAGGCACGTAAGGGGATGGACCATCCATGCAGTGACGGCGTACATGGACTAGACTACAACTTACAACCGGCCCGTGTCCTAGCACCGGAGGGGAGCTGTTAGCGACTAGTCTTCTTTAACCACTAACTAGTCATTCAGGTTCTAGGCACTGCTACCAACCACCTTAACCTTACAAGTGGGGGAGAAGGGATGGGGATCAGAGGGATATGAAGGGAAAGAGGATAGGAGAGAGGATGGATAACCATTAGTTGCGAAGGCCTTTGGGTTTACTAGTTTATGACCAGATGCAGTGTTGACTAATCACCCACTGTTTCAGGGCACAAACCACATCACGACAAGATTGTTATCCATCACCGTTACAGATACCAAAATTGATACGCCCCTCTCAGCTGCAGCAGTAATAATAGTGTCTGGCGCACAGCCGCTGCGCTTACCAATAAGACAGTGTCCAGTGGCAACAGATACCAAAAATGATACGTGCCTTTTGGTTAGCGCTAGCAGAGACATGGTGCGCCCATCATCCATGCTGGGCCATAATTGCCCGTCGATCCTGCATTCAATGTTGGCAGCCCATCTGTCATTAGCAATATCGATAGTCGATTGCAGGAGAGAAGACGTACCTCAACGCTTTTCAGATCCAGCGATACCTGTAAGGTAGTGCCAATTAAAGCAAGTCATCTGTTCCCCAGCTTATCCCTTTGGGACCCATATTATCATGTTATCAAGCTGATCAGACATCTCGTTTAGAGATCAGCGCCAATCAAGTGCTGTTATCGTTACTCAGGGAGAGGGAATCAAATGCAATCACGGTAGCAGTCGTCGACACTGGCAGATAGTCTGAGCCAGTATACAGCTTCCTTGATACGCTACAGTAGTCCGGCAATCTTTGCGATAAATTGAGGTTGAGCTCCCTTGACTGTACTCCGAACCCTACTCCTTCTCGTGACTTAGAGCCATCCGTGCGAAGTTAACACTTCGCCTTCTACATGGAACTCCGTTTGCCTAAGCTGAAAAGCTTGGTATCAGCCTTCTGTAGCAATTATCGTGAACCAAAACTGGGGAGTTGTGCTCAATACTCCGGTTCGAGAATGTCGTGTTTATAGCCCTGCATTTTCGAAACTATTTCCACACCACCGTTAAGTGCCTTTAAGAGCTGAAACCAGTAAAAATAATAAACGAATAGAATAAAGTAAACTGAGATGCCCATACTATCTCAGTTAAATTTATTCTATTCGTTCTATGTAATAAGGAAGACCTTAGAATACCGAAGCTTATGTCCCAGACAAAACCAAGCAGAGTGCCGCAAAGAGGACGAACACAAGTATGCTGGTGGGATAATATGACAGATACTCTTACGAAACATAGTACTAATCCATTATATACAAAAGCCATGGCTCAAAAACAAAGCCTTTATTATACTTTAACACTGGTTGAAAAGGTCAGAAATAATTATAAGCTTTTGTTTAATTTTGAACATTTAATTTTAAATTTCTGATAGTGCATAGAAAATATTTCTGGAAAATATTGAAGGAATAAGACTATTAAAGTATGAAAGCTTTAAAAATAGTTATTTGACTTAGAATACACATTCGAATTAAAATGCAAATACATACATTTCTTATTTTGGCTAACAAAATGAATAAGCGACAGTATGTTTTAGTTGGCTACTGACAAAAGTTGTCTTACCTTATATAAATTTGTATTTGAGTTGAATTGCCATTTGACAACGCAACTGAAGTTCGTTTGCCATACATAATCGTCACATAAAGGTGCAATTAGACGTGACATAACCATCATAATACAAAACACCTGTTAGAACCAACCTGGCAACACTGTATTTGATTATAGGTGACTTACCATAACGCCATATTCTAAAATTATTAACTAATTTATTAGTTTCGACCTTTTGTTACTCCCTAATAGTCCACCCATTTAAAATATTATAGTGTTTTATGTAAAATAACAAAATAATTCCTTCCGTTTTTTATTACATTTACTCCTTTTTGTTTGTGTTTTTAATCCTTTCACTTTTTTTCTGCAGCTCTTTCAGGGGATTACTTTTTATTTTTATTGTTCCTGTTGAACAACTAAAAGCCTGTTTGTTTGTGTAGGAAAAAGAACTATACATTTATCCATTTTATCACATCATTCACAAAATGTTTTTACTATAATGCAAATATGTATTTATTGTTGTTTCTTCTCTTTTTTTTGGATTCGGCTGCATATTTCTGTAGAAAAGGTTTTTGTTTTCGCCTTGTGTGTTGTTTAATTTTTTTTTTGCTGATTTTATTGTCTTTACATGTCAGTCATTTGCTGTATATTAAAGGAATGAAAGGAAATTGAAAAAAATCTTTACTTCACTTTCTATTTTTTGTTTTCACATTTTAGTGCTGTAATACGGATGATTTTTTGTTATTAAATAATGTTGGCTTCTTCACTGAAAGAATTTTCTTCGCAATACCAATGAATTTTGACATTAATCCAATGAAAAATTGCATTAAAAAGGAACCTATGCGGCGCTTCGTTGGATCAATGAAACCTGTTTCATTAAAAGGATTAAATGAAACATAACATTAGATCTATGAATATTATTCATTGGATTAATACTTTCAATAAAGTAAAAAACATTTTTTTTATTATTTTATTTTTTATTTTTTCTTATTTTATTTTACTTTAATTTATTTTTTTCTGTCTCTGGCGGGATTTGATCGCGCAACCTCGGTGCTGATAGACTAGCTCACTACCAGCTAGTCTACCGGGGCAGTGTAGTTTTTGGATAAAAAAAACTATGTTTTTTACTCAATTAAGATCGTAAATATGAGATTAAATTTTCCCTAATAACAATAACAACGTTGATTGAAAGTGGATTGAAAGTTTTTGTTTCATAACTATAATGACATTTTTATTGTCATAATGAAAATTTAAATTTATGAAGCCAATTATTGAAATATGTTGCTTTTATAAAAAAAATTTTTGATTTCATAAATTTAATAAAATTTAAATTTTTTGTTTAACTTGGATAAACTTAAGTTTTCATATATTTAATGAAAATTTTTAACGTAATTTCGAAATCCAATGAAGCGATTTTAACGAAAATACTTCATTATAACTATGAAATTCCATTTAAACAATAAAAATTTTCATTTACCCAAGGAAATTTTTTTTATGAAAATGATTCATTAAATATATGAAGCATTTTTCTTTCAGTGTTTTTGCTGTGTTTCCCACCATATTGAAATGAAAAGTCTAAGATTTCAAATAAATCGTGTGAGTAGACGTGTGAGTGAACTGCATGTGTTTTGTCTTATTATTTCTGTAACAATTCTCTTTAGACAATTAATTTCTATTACCGTTATATACACATAGAGAAAAAACATGTTTAAATATGGTCACCTCCAGCAAAAATATTTTAAAATACAGTTTTAAACATATCATGTTTAAATTGACCATTTTATTGTCACCGACAACCATACAGAGACCTGCGCCGTCCAGTTTTGTCGGCGGCGGCGGCTTGCAAACATATTGCCGGCGGCGGCTCAAAGCCGGCTTAAGCCGACTTAAACTTAGGCCAATTTAAAAATTATTTTTTTTTACCAACTTCCATATTTTAGTTTGAAAAATAAAATTAATTTGCATATATACTTATTTTAATGCTTGTGGACTATTATCTATTCCTAAATGAGATTTTAAATTTTTACCGCAAAACCTTTGAAAATATACGAGGACTATATCTTACTCATTAACATTTTTATTTATTAAAAAAAAACTGTTTTTATTAAAAATAAAAAGAACTTCAAAAGATTTTGTTATTCGTGCTTAATTCCCAGTTTTTATTCTTGATAAAAACACTTGATATTTATTGTTGATGGGATAAGCTATTCCTATACGCATTTCACTGGTTGCTTAGGCCAGATCATCAGGAAACTTCATCCATAAAGATTTTGGAAAAACTAAAGATATTAAACCAAATAAAACTGTTAAACGTATAAGACTTATAGCAACAGTTTTACTTGTAACAATATCAAAGCTTTAACAAAACACATCAACAATAAAAAGTGGGTTTATCTCATCTTACATTCCGCACTACAATAAGTTGAAATTCTCTCAACATTAATAGTAGTTGTAAGTAGGTTAAGAAAAACAAAATAAAAACAACAACAACAACTTAAAAAACATGTTGTCAATTAAGTGTTTTTTTAGGCCGTGCACTTGCCTGTTTATTATCAAAAAGTAATTTCAATTTTTGGGAATAAAAAAATTTTAATTTCAAAAGATTTTGTTATTCGTGCTTCCATTCCCAGTTTTTATTCTTGATAAAATAACAAAATAACAAAATCTTTTGAAATTAAAATTTTGTATTCGCAAAAATTGAAACTACTTTTTGATAATAAAAAGAATATATTAAGTTTAAATGCACTGTGTAGTTTTTGATGCTGAAACGTGAAGAGCTATTACTCCTTTATTGTGGTTAATGTACATTTTAATTAAACTTTCCCTGATGATGATATTCAAAGAATATCGGAATAAAATTAATTACAACTGACCTCGAGCTTAAGCATTTTAAATTAATATTGAATTTTAAAGCTCGAATAAAAATACAACTTCAGAAAGATAATAAAAAGAATGGAAACAATTTTTTTCTAGTTTTGGTTATGCATTTCTTGTAGGGAATATTCGATTAAATGACTGTGACCGGCGGCTGATTTAAAGCCGACTTTAGTCGATAAATTTTCGGCGGCGGCGGCGGCTGTAAAAAATAAACGGCGACGCGGCTTAGCCGGCTTAAGCATCCAAGGCGCAGGTCTCTGCAACCATATTATGATTAAATTAGTTCTCCATTAAGAAGCCGCAACCATATTATGGTTGCATTCGAACATGTTATGTTTACTGAAACTAAAATATGTTAAACACCTATAATAGCATGGTTGTTTTTCAACCATAGCCTGTTGCTCTTAAAAAAGAGGAAAATACTATCGGTAATTTAAAAACAAATTTTTTAAATTTTATACTATAACATGTTTATAGGCACCCATAGCTTCTTGATGGGGGACTAATTTAAGCATAATATGGCTGTCGGTGATAATAATAATATTGTTAAATTAAACATAATATGCTTAAAATTTTCTTTTAAAATAGTTTTGTTGCAGGTGGCCATATTTCAAACATGTTTTTTCTATGCGTGTAGAGCCATGGCTTTATCTCTTTTATACACAAGCACACATGCACTTACATGCACATATTGTTATATCGGGTGATTTTTTAAGAGCTATAGGAAAGTTTTTTTTAAAAAAACACATAAAATTCAGAAAAATGCATGAAATCTTTATTTGAATCGATAGAACGGCCCATATAATTTAATGTTTGAAGATTATTTTAAGCAAATGTTGACCGTGACTGCGCCTCAAATGGTCCATCCGCTTAGCCCAATTTTGGCATACGCTTTCCTACATTTCGGCCGGTATCTCATGAATAAATGCTTCAATGTTGTCTTCCAATGCGTCAATTGAAGCGGGCGTGTGTGTATAGACATGAGCTTTAACATAGCCCCACAAAAAATAGTCTAAAGACGTCAAATCGCACGATCTAGGCGGCAAATTGACCGGTCCCTAACGTGAAATAAAATGTTCACCGAACTCGCCTCTCAATAAGTCAGTTGTTAAGCGTGATGTGTGGCATGTGGCACCGTCTTGTTGAAACCACATGTCATGCAAGTCAAGCTCTTGCATTTTGGGCAAAAAAAGGTTGGATATCATCTCACGGTAGCGGTCACCATTCACAGTTATTTTACGATTCGCATCATCTTTGAAGAAGTACGGTCCAATGATGCCACCAGCCCATAAGCCGCACCAAACTGTGACTTTTTCTGGATGCATTGGTAGCTCTTGCAATGCTTCTGGCTGATCTTCACTCCAAAATTGACAATTCGGCTTATTAACGTACCCATTGAGCCAAAAATTAGCTTCGTCGCTGAACACAAGAAGCGCGCGATGAACTTTCTTAGCACACGCATTTTGATAATAAAATTCAATAATTTGCAAGCGTTGTTCGTTTGTTAGACGATTCATGGTTAAATTATAGACCAAACTGAAGATGTTTGACAGTGAAACAAAACACGAAATGTGCGTCAGCTGTTTAAACCAGTGTTGCCATAAAGATAATAGCTAAAAAATCACCCGATATAACAGCCTGGCCCACTATGTCGACCGCTATTGTTTCTTTGCATTTTCAACGACAAACGGCTGATTTGTTCCACACTTACAATGTTCAGCATGAAAAGTCGATCGACAATGCATACGAACGATAACGTAACAGTTTTCATACAAATTTGGGACCCACTAAGTCAATCAGTCTCTTCGAAACAAGAATCTTTCTGTCAGAAGAGTTAAACTCTCAAAGAGAATATTTCTGAATGACAGATATTTTACTGACTCCCGTGTTACCAGGAATAACGCGATCTCAAGTGTTCTGCAAATTTTGTTTTTTTTTTTCGAATCACAGGTATTGACTACACCTGATTTGTGCACAAGGTTAACAAGGACATCCAGCTAAGCATACGTACCTCGTAAGAGCAACTCATTAAATGTATCTAAGTCGTTCGATATAATAAATTGTTGTACTTGTTACACACCTCACCACAAACGCATAATACCCCTCCACCTTTAGTGGTGTGCAAATAAAAAGAAACCTCAATTATAACGTATACGTATGCACACAACACGCTTAAATATTACGTATACGTCTGATTGTAATTTCCCGCTTTGGCTCCGTTTTGCAAGAATGTATTTTGCACAAGTTGGTGTATTCTCATTTGTAGGATTTTATGTGCATTCTTTTGTGTTTGCTTTTCATATGTACATATGAATTTTTTATTTTTTTTTTTTTTTTTGTTTGTCTGTCTGACTTTAGATTTTCATTTTGTGGGCTTAAAAAATTTAGGTCAAACATACTAATTTGTTAAAAAGTTGACGGAAGAAGTGAAACAAATGCGAAAAATTAACTTGATGGCTGTAAAACATACATTTATTTACATACATAGAAAAACCAGAAAATTACAACAGACAAAAAACGTCTAATAACGGGTTATTCATTTTTCGGTTTCAAAAGTTGAGTTTAATTAAACCATTGATGGGGGTAGTGCACTCATTTTGCAGTTTCAACTCACACTTGGGGCTAAAAAATCAGAGCAAGTTATACTCCCTTTTTGGTTTAAAATGTGTTTAAACCAACAAATCTATAAATCACTAAAAACATAAACCATCTTTAAACGCATAAAATTGGGCGTTCAAACTGCCAATATAGACCATTTGAATTTGGTAAGATTTATCGTAGTGCTGCCACATGTTATTTTTTTAACAACATATAATACATGGGACACTAATTTATGGTTGTTGAGTTTAAACTACACATAAATTTAAGTTAAGTTCAACTAAACTAGCGTTTAAACCATCTGTGATTTATTAGCCATTAGTGATAGTGCAAAAATATTGCCATCATTTTGTTAATGTTGAGTGATGAATTGAAAATATACAGCCTCACTAAACATGAGTGATAGTGATGTTAAAAAATTTTGCACTCAAAAAAAAAATAGTTTTATTAAAATAAAAGCAATCATCAGCTTATTGAAACTTTTTTTCCTTCACTCACTTGAGTAAAACTCAGATTGTTGCACTAATTTTAAAATTAAAAACTTGTTTTTTCATGATTGAAGCCAATAACTATACCGTTATTGAGAAAATTTCATTATGTTTAATGTTCTTTACTTATGAATATCCTTAAAAGAAATCAAAACCATCCACATACAAAGTTACATTTGAATTTGGATTGCATGTCCAAATCTTGCACTTTTTGAATTGAGTGCAGATTTTTGCATTCAATCTGCGTTTAGTGATAGTGAAAAAATTTGCACTATCACTTAATTTTTTTAGCGGTAGTTAAAAAAATAACAATCATCACTAAAGCTGGTAAAAAAGAGTGCAAACTAATTTTTTTGCTGTTTTATTTAGTGATAGTGCACTGCTGCTTTAAATCAATATTAAGTGCACTACCCCCAACTATGGATTAAACACACATTAAGCTATGATTTCGATGAAACTTTCATTTCGTTATTATGCTGGAACTGTGCCATAACGTGCGAAATTCCATGTCATTTTAATTACCGTCTCTGGATTTGTTGCAGCAGTTCGTAATTTAAAGGCAGTTTTTGACCACTTGTTCAATTGCTCCCATGTTAGGGGATTATCCGCGTAAACGCAAAAAGGTCTAACAACGTCGAATCGCATAATATTGGTGGATGCTTGACGTCGCCAAAACGTGAAATTAAGCGTTACTTAAACTTCCCATGCAATAAAGCTAAAATCTATAGTGTTGTTTGGCTCGTAGCACTGTCTTGTTAAAATCACATATCGTCCAGTTCATAATCTTTAATTGCAGGCCAAAAAAATTAGGTAGGTCATAGCTGAAATTAATAAATTCGGATTAACCGCCATACTTTCACTTATAAAAGCAATATTTTCGGCAGTGCGCACGTTGCGATGATGCACAGGCCTGAAAACGATAAATACAGATTATCCGCCACACTTTCACTTATAAAAGTGATTTTTTTTGGCAGTGCGCACATTGCGATAATGCCAACATCTGTAAAGTTCCAGCCTTAAATTTCTTTTTAATGTTGCCAATTCTGGCACGTTTTGTTACTTCTTCGGTTTAAATAAATGACACTTCAGGAGACAAATATTAAACAGCTGACATCTTTGCCAGAACGGCGGTTGTGAGACCACTAAATGGATAACCCTGTATAAGTGACACAGATTGGTAAACAATTTTATATGTAACATAAAAGCTTGTAAAATGTTAAATTTGTAATCCTTGAAAAGCGTTAAAGCATGAATGTAGTAACACATTAGTATTTAAAATGTTAAATAAATATTTTAATTAAAAAGAGATATTAACAGAATCTTCTATATATATATATATATATATATAACATAGAATGTGTGTATGTATGTATGTATGTAACGTGTGGAATCTAAAACGGCTGGGCGGGTGACTCTGTGAAGTCTGGGGTCTAATCACCGCATACGATATCGAGCAAAATTTATCGAAATTATTTATTTTGGTATCTTGAAACTCGATATCGAATGAAATGTATTGAATTTGAAATAATAGCATTCGACATCGAGTAACTCGACATTACATTTATCGAGTTTTCATTCGATACGCCAGTGTCTATCGTTTATTCAATAGTTTATTCGATTCGATAGTATCGAATGCGGTGATTAGACCCCTGATTTTTGATTTTCGGTCTGCGGGCGGAGGTGCGTGGCAAAATCCAATTTTCATATTGCACCACCAATGACATCTATATAATTTGGACGATTTTTCTTTAAAATTATCGCCATGGTCCAACTTAGATTTATACGCAAAATTTTGCCGCGCCCACTTTTTTCGATTTACCTAAAATCAAAAAACGGCTCCATCGATTTGACTAATTTTTCTTAAATGTTCGTATTAATCCATTTAACGTTTTCATCGAAATAAAAATGTACCACGCCTACTTTTACGCCCACTTTTTCTATTGAGCGCATAACTTGAAAACGCCTTGACCGATTTGGACAATTTTTTCTTTAAAATCATCGCCATGGTCCAACTAAGGTTTTTACGGAAAGAACATTTTTCCCCGCCCACTTTTTTTGATTTACCAAAAATCAGAAAACGGCTCCATCGATTTGACTAATTTTTCTTTCAAATGTTCGTATCTTTTAACGGATTTTAAAAATCGAACGCAAACATTTTTCCTAATTTGGACAGAACAACGTCTGTCGGGTCAGCTAGTATAAAATAGAAAGCAAAAAGTTTAATATCAATTTTTTTTGATATTGAGAGTCAATTCAAAATTTTTCAATAGTCACTTTTTGCAAGAAATCGATGTACAGTGTTCATATCTACGCACTGTACAAATCTTAGAGTAATTTCTTTAGTATTTTGCAAAAAAAGATACAAGTGTATCTTTTTTTCGTCTCAACTGAAAATTTATCCCCCTTCATAGGAACCAGTTCGATTTATTTAATTTCCTTGGGTTCAACTAGTACTTAAGTTAAAAGCTTTCAGTGTTATGGGCGAATCAAAAAATGTTTTTATATAGAGACGACCAACATCCTCAACAAATTCCTATAGAAACACAGGCTGTGAAAATCTATTGTTCCCTCATGTATTTCTCGTTTCTAGTTCCGCTTGAGCGTCTTGTAACGAATACCGCTGTTCGATCATCTTAAAGTATGGCGCAAAGATGTGTATTTTATGTTTGTTAATATCCTTTTTGATCTGCGAGAACAAGAAAACATTACAAGAGTCCATCAGATTTTAAGTATTCAGAGTATATCGAGCCCTAATAGCAAAAATGATGTAACCAACAACATTTTAGATTTTTGTTTTTTGATGAAAATCGAAAATTTTTGATATGAATATCGAGCCTTATAGTAAAAATGATGTAACCAACAAAAATAAAATTTTACAGGAGAAGGTTTTATATAAATATTTTTGCTTCAAGTCTAGTGTTTCGTTTGAAATAGCTTTTGCTCTTATTTCGTAACGGTACTTCCCAGAAATATGAGATTTTTAGAGATGATGCAAATGATCAACAATTATCGGTTTTTATCAAAAAACAAAAACCTAAAATGTTGTGGGTTACATCATTTTTGCTATTAGGGCTCGATATATTGCCTTAATTTATAAAATTTACAAAATACAAAATAGTGGCTGTAAAAGAAATAAGAGTTTACCAATAAAAAACACTCACAATAATATTACAGTAACGTACGGTAGTTTATCTAAGAAGTATTCCGTTTAGTCATTTTTAAATAAATAAACATTTAAAGTTCCAAGTAAATTTATTTTTAACTGATTCTAAGGGTGCATACAGAGTGGCCGCTTGCTGCCGAGCCGACTAACGCTTATGGCGAGAACTTGTTTATGCGAGAAACAAGTTTGAGTGTGCATAGTGGATGCGAGAACTAGCGCTGATATTTTATCTATTATTTGTGTTTTATGTGTGTTAAAAAAAAACCTTTGGAAATTAGAATTTTTCGAAAATTAGAACTACCACAGGAACAAAGTGGTTCTAATTTACGAGCGTCTACTGTAATTATGATTTTATTTTTTTTTTTCTGTTGAGAAGTTTGAGTTTTAAAATTTAAATTATTCTTGAAATTTTAATTACATTTATTTTTAAATTTTGTTCATAAGTTTTTTTTAATTTTTTTATAATTGTTATAATTTTATATTTTTTTTTTGAATTCTTATTTTTTTGTTTAATTTTTATAATTAGTATTGTGGTAATTTTGTTGAACTATTTATGGTTTTTAATCCAAATTTGTTTTAATATTTTTTATCAGGCTTAAGTTCATAAAATTTAATTTTCATTAAATTATTTTTACGAAGAAAGGCATTTTACAACATGAAAATTAATTAAAATTGTTATTGAAAATCATTTATTCTTGACTGACCTGAGATTCGAACCCAGGCGGCTGGTAACCCTGACATGTTTCGATCGCTACCACTCGATCTCTTCCGAGGGATTTGCCGTCTTAAGCTAAGATCCCACTATCGGCTCAAATAGCACAATCTGTGACGATTTTTATCGTGCTATATCGGCGCACATTTAAAAACATTGCACAATTTATTCTTGGGTGGTTCCATTATCGTCGCACATTGTGAAAATTTTTTTCAGTTCATATCGGGCAAAACTCAATTGCGACAATAATCGGTACAACGCGGTCACACCATCGTGCTATTTGGGCAAATTAAATCATATGTTTTTGTTTATTTGCTTGTCGGCAGACATAATTTTACTTTACAAATTCGCAAAATTCTCCGTCTGAATATTCATAATGGAACAATTTTAAATAATATATTAATATACATCTAATAAAAAATGTATTAAATTTTGTTCAAACTTACTGCACTTGTTCTTTTTTTTTTTGTAATTGTTGTTTTGTAAACAGATGTTTACAAACCAGGGATGGCAACATCGATACAACTGCAATGTTTTGGTTGAAGCGAATTATTTTCTTTTATTTAACAATACAAATTGTACTATTTAACGTTTTAATACATAAATAATAGGTAAATAGGACCTTAATTTTAGTAGCCAGTTGGTGCAATTAAAAAATTTTGTTTTGCGCACAAGTGGCCGATAAAAATCGGTACATATTAAACAATTTGATTGCTCCACATTGTGCAAAAGGGTGTTCACATTATCGGCGCATCAAAGTTAATTTTGATTGTCCACAGTCAGCACAATTTCGGCACAGATTGTTGCATATTAAAAAATTTTGACCGTATCGGCACATTAAATACGACAAAAATTGGTACATTGCGCCGATAGTGGGATCTTAACATCAATCCTTAAACAAAATGGTATTTTAACCTTTGGTAAATCGAAATTTGCTTTTTTGAATGATTATCCATTCTTAATTGACATGTTTACATGTTTTTCCTTTACCTCTGTTTTTTTTATTTTTTATTTTATTTTTTAATTTTTATTTTCTTTTTAATATTTTTTTTTTAATTTTTTGACTGCATGTTTTATTTACTTTTTCTTAAAATTTTTAAAAATGTTTTCCAAACACGTTGAAATCATAACAACATAACATAAACAATGTCTTCAGCACTGAAATATGCTTTGGAACTGTTTTCTCGCATTCAATCAGCTTTGCGCTCTCTTCGGCGCCCACTATGATCTGTTCGCGCTTATTTGTACTAACTTGTATAGTTCTAGTTTTCTCGCATTGGTTCTCCCAATAAGCGTCAGTCGGCTCGGCAACAAGCGGCCACTCTGTACGCACCCTAACAGTTATTCAGAAAACTAAGTGCATAAAAATACGGGGTTTCAGTTGCAGTTAAAATTTTCTGTTGATTTAGTTAAATTCTTCTTTATGTAAAATTAATTGAAAATGTTATTTAAAATAACGAAAAGTTAATTTAATTTTTACTGTCAAAAATTCAACTGCGAATTCCGTAAAAGCAAATGTATATTCAGTTATTTTATGTAATTTAACTAACAAAAATTAATTTTTAGTTATCTATAAAAAATTTGTTAAAATTATTTAGTTAAATACATAAAATTTTAAATATTATAATTAAGCTCAAGGTTACTTTTTAATAAAATTAATTTTGTATTTCCCTTTATCATATATATTCGAGTTTTCCAAGGCGAATTCAACAAGGTAAACTCGTCGCTACAACAATTACAACTCTAACAAAAATAACAGGCATTTTGTTAGTGTAACATATCCGAGTTGTCAAAATAGTTGTTTACAAAAAGTGTGAATAAAAAGTAAACAATACAATTTTTTATTGATTTTTTTATATTTAAAGTTGTGTGTTTATGAACCGATCTAAACAAAATTTAATGTATTCTGTGTTTTTGAAGATTTAATGTTAAGGGTGCATTCTGCCATGCATTTATATTAGTTTTTTTAAATCAAAGTGTGTATAAATTTTTAAGGCACGATGTCTCACATTGGGTTTTTTGACTCGTTTCCAACTAAACCAATTGTGTTGGAGTTCAATTCAGAAATGCTTAGGAGAAGTGGAAAGAATTTTACACCAATATTGATCTTTTATTTTGAGTTTTTTCGAAAGTGAGAGTGTTTTTAACAGTCGGACATGGCTAAATAGACTAAAAATTGCTCAAGGACCCAGCATATGCATACAAATTAGAAACAAATGTAGCTTACCAACGCAGCTCCAACAAAAAAGGACATAGAGGAATAGAAAATTGAAAAATAAGAACAAATTTCATGGTAAAATTCTACAAAACGCATAGTTTCAGAGTAATGGACTTCTAAAGTTTTCATATGAATTTGCGATTTTCCACTACATTTGTAAACGTAGGTGGCCATTATTAGTGTCTTTTAAAAGCTTTTTAACAGATCTTTCTGAAAATGTAAAATTTATTGTAAACTTTTTAACTCTTTACCTCCTAATACAGTTATTACAAAAATGTATATCAAAACGTCACGGAAGTGCACTAGGAATCAAAAATTTAATCAAATAAACCCCAGCTTCGCTTAATAAAAATTCTCCACATAGCCGGCCTTTCAAAAATCGCTTTAAATTGTTCTTCTGCTTTATTTCTTTTTTCTTTAAGGCACATGATTAAAATTTTGATAAGGCTTGATCATTTTTTAAGATCTATATCTTGCTTTTGTAAAATGATACTAAGTGGCTGTGTTACAATAAGAATCACACTTAATATGTTTATTCCGCAAATAAATTCAAAAGAACTAAGTGAGTTCCTTTATATAAAGGTAGAGATACTTACTACCTTTCCACTCAGATATTTTTTCCAAAGCTTCTACTATATGATGTACACTTGTTGCAAAGCTGCATAATGAAGAGAGTTTGGCTCCCAAAAACTTTGCTTAAGCTGTTTTTCGCTTGGGATGATTATATTTTAAAAATTTTGTCGTTTCTTTAACAAATGATACAACTTTTTGTATTAATGGCACTTTATTGCTTTTAGAAATTGAGTTGTTCGATTTATGGGAACAGCAAGGCGTTTGTTTCGCATTTGTCGCTTTTCCATATTCCGCTGACATCAAAGGACACCCATCTGTTCCATATCCTACACAATTTTTTAGGTCAGGACCAAAATTTGTTAAAGCTTTAAGAACTATTGATGATAGTTCCTTCTCATCAATTGACACATCAACGTCATCGATATCCTTTGAAGCCTCTTCAAATGCGTTTACAATAAAGCCAATAAATTCTTCCTTAAAAAACTTTTTTTTGCATGTTGAAATATCTTAAAGATAATGAAATCTGGCTTTTCCCCGACAAATCCGTGCTTTCGTCAAAAATTATCGAATAGAATTTTGATTCATATAACACATACAAACATAAATATTGCATTAACTAAGGCTTATTAATAATACAGGCCAACACTCAATTTGCTTCTTTGAATTTATCAACTGATTTTAGTTAATTTGGCTGCGCTGAGTTCAAAACTGTAATCAGTTTGTCTCTATCAGCTCTAGTTTTCATGATATAGCTATTTTATACCCTCCAATTACCAATTGCCCAAAAAATTTTTTTTTTTGATCAAAATTTTTTATTTACTGTTATTTATTTAAGTAAATTTTTTATTTTGATAAATCTGTATGAAACAGTTTTACTTCTTTTTATTTTTTTTTAAATTCCTATGGAAAAGTTTTACTTTTTAAATACTTAAAAAATTTGGAATTTTTTTTTTTTTTTTTTTTTTTTGGCAATAACTATAACAGTAAATAAAAAATTTTGATAAAAAAAAAATTGGAAAAAAAATTTTGGGTAATTGGTAATTGGAGGTCATAAGTGGAGGGTATAAAAAAGCTATATCATGAAAACTAGAGCTGATAGAGACAAACTGATTACAGTTTTGAACTCAGCGATAAATTCAAAGAACAAAAATCTATTTTAATTTTGTCGGGCTGTGTAATTCAACCTCACGCATTAACAAGTCAATCGTTTAGTCTTTGGATATAGATGGCACCTGCTGGGATTGAATGTAGAATAACAAGTATTTGAATACGGTAAACAAGATGTTTCATTGGAAATATCTAATAAATAACTATTAGTATTAAGATTTGGATACTTATTGGAAATTTCGTTAGAGATTCAATAAAAAAAAAACAACAAAAAACTTGCTGGGATTTCCAAAAATTTTGTACATTTAAAAAAAATATTATTATTGGGAATTCTTGTATTACACTACGTGACAAAATTTCAACAAAGTCGTGACCAAATGAATTTGACAGCTAACCATTATGTAAAATTTTCCGCTGAATCCGAGTTTTTCAGATATTCCAAAATAACCGTTATTTGTATTTTTAAAAAAGATGATGTGACTGAAATGCAAATATCTTCAAAAATTTTAAACGGGGTATGTAATTCTTTCTCTCTAGTGAAAGGTTATAAAATTTCTTAAATAACCATGGATTGCTTGAGAGATTGGTAAAGAAATGACAGAGTTACAAGGGACAAAAATTCAAGCTTCATTGAAAATTTTATGATTTTGTTAAATTTTGCTCTATTCAAGTTATTTTTTTTAAACCAACGATTTCAAAATCCCAATGTTTTATTGCATGCGATATTAGATTATTTTAATATGAACATTTTGCGCCCAACAAGACATAGATTAGTACAAAAATGACAAAGCTACAGAAGATTTAGTAAATTAACCTACATAGAATCAATACTTTTAAGCAATTTTTAATATTTATTTTTACTAAAAATTTAGCTTGTTGTTGGTTAGTTCAATTGATCTTCTGTAACATTCTAATTTTTGCACCGATCCGGATCCTATTGGGCACAAAATATTCGTATTGAAATAGGTTAACATTTTATTTTTTGAATATTTGCATTTCAGTCACAGCATCTTTTTTAAAAACAGAAATAACGGTTATTTTGGAATATCTCAAAAACTGTTCTACTTTTGACAATTCTGACTTCATATTCAGATTCATAAAGATTTACATAAAGATTAGGTGTCAATGTCACGAAGTGTTATCGAAATAAACAAAGCATATTTTTATAATTTAGGGGGGGAAATAAGGAATCCGCGCCTGCGGGGTTAGTAAATACATAGTAATATTCTGTCTCTCTCTTATTAGACACACAAGCGGACAGTTGTCTGTCTGGTATTTTTTTTAAATTCTTTTGTGGAGTAAACGAAAATTACTTAATTAAATAAAATAACTGAAAATTCATTTGTTTTTACGGAACATGGGGTTGAATTTTTGACTGTAAAAATTTAATGAACTTTTCGTTAAAAATAAATGAAAAATAAGTAGACCGGCTTTTAAGTGAATTTAAATATATTTTATATTTCAATTTCAGTTAATTTTACGTACAGAATATTGTGAGTGAAGGGTTCAACAAATCCTTTTCACCACTTTACTTCACCATAGCTAAGATACATATTTGCTTGGATCCAAGTCTCATTAAGAGATTGACAGTCATTTCTTATCATTCGTATCCATGTCTTATGAAGCTTTCCAGGATTTTTAAGGCCCTGCGAATTTCAGTCTAGTGCATGTCTTGGAATTTCATCAGGTGGTCTTCTTAAGATATGACCAATCCAAGTTTATTTCCGCCTCCAAATTTCAGATTCAATTGGTTGACCATAAATATAAATTTGCTTGGAATTTTAAATGTTTATTTGTTTAAAAATGACTGAACGGAATACTTCTTAAATGAACTACAGTCCGTTACTGTAATACCCAGTAAAAACTTCGCCTGCAAAATAATGTGTTTAGTAATCAGAAAAAAACTAAAAGCACTATTTACAATTCTACTGAAAGAACCGATGAATTTTACAAGGGATGTCCCAAAATGAACGCATTCAAATGTAAGTCATTATTTTTTTTTACCTGCACACATCCAGAAAGAAGTGGTTATAGAAGTAGCTATTAATTTAAAAAAAAATAAGCGAAGTTTTTTTCTTGGTTATTATATTGTAAAACTTTTATTATGTGCTCTTAATAAGTTTAAAAAGTTATGCAAATTTATAAATACGCCTATCACATCAAATCCTGAAATGACCAATTTAAACAAAAAAGATTTTAATATTAATATATTTTAATATTTTAAAAATCCATTACTACCTACACTATACTGGTAGGAAATAATAAATTAAATTTAAAATTCCTAGTACTTAGAAGAGTTTTTTGTGAAATCCTTTCCCACTGCACAAGTAGGTAATACAAAATTAAATATGCATGTGCACTTAAAGTAAAAGAGAATGTGAATGTTACTTTTATAATTTTGAGTGCTTGACTAAATGTTTGTTTACCCTTCACCACAGGTGGAAAAGAGTTCTCTATTCCGTTTGTAATTTCTACAATATTGATCTTAGACTCTATGAAGTATATATTCTGGGTCCTTATGAGGAGAGAAGTGTATTTAACGATGCCCGCCTGCCCGTCCGTTTGCCCGTCTTACCGTCTTACGTATGATATATGTTTTCCGGAGGCTCCAGACAAGATAGCGGCTAGGTTGTTTTACACTTATGTCAAATATAGTCCATCATTTTTGCTATTGAAATTCAGTAAGATCGATCCACAAATGGCTGAGATATCACAAAAAAACCACGACTGCCTCCAATTTTTCCAAAGAAATCCCTCGTGGTTGTTGTTTGTTTGTTGTGTCCCAGTTGGCAAAATGGTCCTAGACGCAAAAGTCGTCTACGATGTCCTCAGGACAATTTAGAATTTGTCGCTTATATAACATTGATGACGAAAACTTAAGTAACAAAACGTGTATTTTGTCGTGTTTAAAATCGTATTTGCCTTAAATAATACTTTAATGAGGACAACATAAGCGACCATTGCATGCATGTTGTCGTGTTTCAAACCACATTGACGACAAAATGCATGCAATTGTCGGTCATCTTGTCTTCAATAAGACTTGATTGAGGACAACATAAGCGACCACTGCATGCATGTTGTCGTGTTCAAAACCACATTGACGACAAAATGCATGCAATTGTCGGTCATCTTGTCTTCAATAAGACTTGATTGAGGACAACATAAGCGACCACTGCATGCATGTTGTCGTGTTTAAAACCACATTGGCGACAAAATGCATGCAATTGTCGGTCATCTTGTCTTCAATAAGACTTGATTGAGGACAACATAAGCGACTACTTCATGCATTTTGTCGTGTTTAAAACCACATTGACGACAAAATGCATGCAATTGTCGGTCATCTTGTCTTCAATAAGATTAGTTTGAGGACAACATAAGCGAAAAATAAAAGATGAAAGACAATACCTTAAATTTGCTTCAACTTTTTCTTAAAAATAACGGGGCAATAACGACAAAAGAAAGAAATCACAAACAAAAAAACATGTAAAATTATTTAGTTGAATTTTTAAAGTGCGTGGTAAAGGTTTAGTTTTGCTCTGTTATTTTTTAACAATTGTGATTTGCTGTTTTGTTTATTTTGTTAATTAATTTGGTAAGTATAACTAAAATGTCAACAAGAGGGTATTAACTCAAAATTTTTATTTTTTTACTTTTTAGAAAAAATCGACACGTAATATTCATGCCCATTTGGCCATGTCTTGAAGACATCCTTGACGACGCGTGTACGACCATATAAAATCCTTGAGGACGCGTAGACGACCGTCCAGGCAAATCGTCGACGACTTTTTCAAACAAATGTCCGCCAAATCGTTCACGACTAATGAGCTATATTGTCGCCCATATGGTCGTCGACGACATAATAAGCGATATTGTCGCTCATATATCGTCAACGACAGCGTCGCCCATATGATCGTCAACGACATATGAGCGATAATGTCGCTCATTAGTCGTGAACGATTTTGCGGACATTTGTGTGAAAAAGTCGTTGACGATTTGCTTGGACGGTCGCCTACGCGTCGTCAAGGATTTTATATGGTCGTACACGCGTCGTCAAGGATGTCTTCAAGACATGGCCAACTGGGTAAATTTGCTTCAACTTTTTCTTAAAAATAACGGGGCAATAACGACAAAAGAAAGAAATCACAAACAAAAAAACATGTAAAATTATTTAGTTGAATTTTTAAAGTGCGTGGTAAAGGTTTAGTTTTGCTCTGTTATTTTTTAACAATTGTGATTTGCTGTTTTGTTTATTTTGTTAATTAATTTGGTAAGTATAACTAAAATGTCAACAAGAGGGTATTAACTCAAAATTTTTATTTTTTTACTTTTTAGAAAAAATCGACACGTAATATTCATGCCCATTTGGCCATGTCTTGAAGACATCCTTGACGACGCGTGTACGACCATATAAAATCCTTGAGGACGCGTAGACGACCGTCCAGGCAAATCGTCGACGACTTTTTCAAACAAATGTCCGCCAAATCGTTCACGACTAATGAGCTATATTGTCGCCCATATGGTCGTCGACGACATAATAAGCGATATTGTCGCTCATATATCGTCAACGACAGCGTCGCCCATATGATCGTCAACGACATATGAGCGATAATGTCGCTCATTAGTCGTGAACGATTTTGCGGACATTTGTGTGAAAAAGTCGTTGACGATTTGCTTGGACGGTCGCCTACGCGTCGTCAAGGATTTTATATGGTCGTACACGCGTCGTCAAGGATGTCTTCAAGACATGGCCAACTGGGGTTATTTTAATGTGTATAATTTTACGCATACAAACCCAAAACATTTATGTATGTACATTAGAGCGACTTACCAAAAAAAGTGCTCGATGTACCCTCCTAAAAATGAACCTTGAACTTTTTTTAAGATGACATTTTAAATATTTCGGCTCCAGCTTTGACCTCTCGTGAGCTGGACCAGTTTGAAAAAGGGTATATTTTTGCATGTTTTGTTAATTTGAGAATCTGTTTCCTTACCAACATATGCAAATTGAGCATGGTAAGAAGGGATTTTTTAAGGCGCGTCTAACTAAGGCCTGCCATACGTCCTGGTTTTCCAGGATTGTCCTGGTTTTAGACTACTTGTCCTGGTATCCTGGTCCAATATTAAATTGTCCTGGTTTTTTGTACAGGTCAAAACAACCAAATTAGTTTTTTGCTAGTTTTAGTTGTTAACAAAGGTTACGATTTCTGTAATAACACTGCTAACATAAATTGTATAAACAATTTTAATTAAATTCAACTGCTATCTGGTGTAAAGCTGGTAAAAGCTTTCAATAATATTAGATGATAGTCAATCCTCTTTCAAATTTTCTTTCAGCTAGTTGCTGTAAAAAGTTATAACAAATTGCTTTCTCTAAGGCACCCCATACACGTTTCAATTAAAATTGTTTACTGGGTCGGTTGTTGTCCAAATCAAAGCGTGTATTGATTAGTTTGACAGTTGTCCAACTCGACAACAGAAAAATCAAAAGATTTTGATTTTTTTCGAGTTGGGTACTTAGTCTGCACAATGGACTAAAGAAAGAAACCCATTAAAGACTGAAGCACTGGAGAGTATTATTCAATGTAAGTTTGATTTTATTATGACATGCTGCCTGTTTTTTAACTATATCAAAGACCGAAATGAAGTTCTAGAAAAAGTGCAATCTTCTAAAAATTATTTTAGTTTAGAACATTTTAAGCTCAACTTTTTATTATTTTTCATCGCTTTTATGTACATGAAGCACACGTAAATTTTTTTTATATATATTGTTGGATTTAAAACAATGAAGGGCACACACATACTATCACATTAATGCTTGTGTTGACGAAATAACAACAACCCAGTTGGCTATGTCGTGCAAGAATCATTGATGAATCGTGCACGACAATGTTAATTCCAGCACAACACGTAAGGGACAACTAATGCAAATCGTCGATGACATTTTTAAACAAGTGTCGCGTGCACCACACAAAGAGAGACAATGTCACTCAGCCTGTCGTTGATGACCACATGCACGACATTGTCGTCCATATAGTCGTTAATGACCACATGAAAGGCATTGTCGTTTGTATTGTCTTTGATGAATATATTGACGACAATGGATTCTACTTTGACGTCAACGACTGCGTAAAGGACAATGTCGATGAAGTTGCAGGAGTTACAGCTTACACGACAATGTCGCCTATAAGCCCAAATGAATAAATAAAAATATACAATAACACATATATGTTTTTAAAATCATACCTTAGACTTTGAGTTCTCAGACTTGACTGACTGATTTTCTTCACTTTGCTTTGGTTGTTTTTTTTTTTATTATTATCGTTATTTTACAGTTATTTTTATTTTTTATTGGGAACAACTTATTATTGTTTGTTAAGAAGACAGCTTACAAGACAATGTCGCTCATATTGTCGTGCTTAGAAGTTGATAAAGGACACCTTACAAGACACTGTCGGTCATGTTGTCGTGCATACACTTTAATACAGGACAGCTTACAAAACACTGTCGCTCATACTGTCGTGTATAGTTGTTGATAGAGGATACCTTACAAGAAAATGTCTGTCATGTTGTCGTGGTTAAGTTTTAACAAAAGACAACTTGAAAGACAATGTAGATCATGTCGTCGTTGATTAACTTCTTCAAAAGACAGTGAACTAGACAATGTCGAGTATTTTGTCGTCCACGACATTTTCCTCAAAACTGTCTTCCAGAAATCCTAAGTGATAGAAGACATGTCGTGCATAAATTGTTGACGACAATGTCGTCGACGGCAGTTTGGCCAACAGGAAAAGCAACAGCCGAACGTATATTGTCACAGACCACACAAAGAAGTTTATAGTGTACATGTGTCGACGTCACACAAGCAGCATTTTTATTCCTATGCACGCGTACATAGGATTTGGCAAATGTGCCCTTCACTGATTTAAAAATAAAAATTCTTAAATTTTCAGGAGAGCCAAAAAACCGTTTTTGTAAAAATGGTGTTAATATTTAAAAAAAAAAAATTAGTTCCCTTATGAAAAAAGTCCAATTTGAAGAAAGTTTTGCTATGCTCTTTTAAATTTTGTAAGTAGCTAGAGATTTGAAATGAGAATTAATTTATGAAAAAAAGTCATTTAGTATTTAGGGTGCGATATACTACATACATATGTATTAAAAAAAACTTTTCTGTTGGTGTGATTTTTTAACCATTTTTTCCATGTGTCCTGGTTGATAGGTTCAAACTTCTGGCAGCACTAGTCTAAAGGGCATAATAAACCTCACAAATGGCTTGGCAAATATGTCAAAATTTTACATTTGTACAAACATTTTGTGTTGTTAATTGGCGTGTTTGCTGTTTGGACAAATATTTGAAGCAATGTTTGCAGAAATATCAAAAAAATTTTAATATTTGGCAGACATGTTGGATATTTGGCAAACTTTTTGTGGCGTCTAATGCTAAATGTATTCAATTCAATTAATTTTTAATATTAAATTATATTTTTTAGTAGTATTGCTTGCCACAAAACAGCTCGTTGCTTAAATCACTTTTTACTTTAAATTTGTTGCCTTTATTTTATAATTTCTTCTCCGTTTTAACCAAAAAGCAAGAAAATTGCCGCAGCACTATTGACAACTGCATTCATTGAAAACTAAACAAAAATGAAAATGTATGTTTGTACGGAGAATATTTGTGTTGTTTATTGGCAAACCCCAAACGGAAACAATGTGTGTGTTTGCCAAGCATTTTGTGTGGTTTATTATGCCCTTAACTGTATGTACAATTTGTCCAAGGACGAAAACAAAGATAAATAAATATTTTTTGGCCCATAAAGAAAAAATATTTTTGTTGTGTTGCTTTTTCGCATATTCCAGACGATTTTTTTGATTTTTACGGTTACAAGTGGCTTTTTTCTGGGAACACAACGATATATCCCATGTTCATGTAGTGCTTGGCGAACAGTACTGTCGCAAACACTTGCTCCTAATGTTATTGCTCGTTCCTCTGCTATTTTTACTGTACTGCGCCAGGGATTAGCATTTACTCTTCCCACTTTTGTCCTCTTCTCCACGTCGGACAAAGTTTTAGGTCTGCTAGAGGGTGGAAGTTCTTTACCATTTTTCACATTTTTGTCCTTACCTTATAATTTTTTTTCACATTATTATGACATCTGCCAATAGTACTGCCAATTTCTCTCAAAGATTTGCCTTTAGATGCCAATTTTACCACTAAATTACGATTTTCTACTGTAGTCTGCCTACCCATGTTAACTATTATTTAAAAACTAAAGTTAACATGACTTTTAATTGATCAGTATAGATAGAAAAGATAATTAAACATCCGTAATATGATTGTAAGAAGAAAAAAACCAAAAACTAGTGGTCAAATTGCCTTTATGACGCAGGAACATGGAAATAATATGAGATTGTACACTTTTTTTTTGACGCGTAAAATAAGGCGTTTTCTGAGATTAATGTTAATTTGAAAATGAAGAAGAAATAAATGACAAATTTTTTTTATTAAAATAAACAAGTACTGAATACACTTCAAAAACATAAAAACAGATTTTTTGTACTCTCCCCCTTTTAACATCTACGGACTTAAAAATGTTTAACTGTTCGGTGTACACTTTCTTTTGACGCTGACTGTATAAATGCAATTTTGTAGTAACTCTTATCATAATTTCGCAGAATTAGCCGAATGTGTTGAGCTTATTTCTTCAATATCTCTAAAACTCCTTGACATACGAAGATGATTTTAATGTCATTTTAAAGAGAATACTTGGGGCTACAAACCATATATTGGAAAATAAGAAATTTTTTTTAAAAATGTAATATCTGCAAAATGTTAAATTTTAAAAACGGACTAAGTCAAAAACCTATTTTTTTATTTGGCTGATTTTTTTTTTTGTATAATACCTCAAAGTTTGAGGCTCAAACTGTTCTTTAAAAATTCTGAAACTTTGAAGGAGGTGTTTTTTTCTTTTTTAAGACATGATTTTTTTCCTTGCGCAACCCTTAAAATAATAATATTAAAATAGAATTTTAATATTGTAATTTTGAGCAATAAGTACACTGTGCAAGTTGCAAAAAACAGAACAGCCGCGCACCTGGCATTTTACCCTAATTGGGGACGCTGAATCCAGTGGTGCTAACCACTTGTTTTTAAGATATACAGTTATTTCGAAAATGTAAGAGGCTGCACAGCATATATTCGCGTAACTCAAAAACGGTTTGGTTTATTGAAATAACTAAGAAAACCGAAATTCGGCAATAAATAATAAAGTGGGGTTGGTCATACATTTGACCCATCTAGGAGCATCCTACGCGCTTCTGGGGCCATATTAAAGAATTTTTTTAAACCGCAATATTTGTATGATACAGCGCGTAGGATGCTCCTAGATGGGTCAAATGTATGACCAACCCCACTTAATTATTTATTGCCGAATTTCGGTATAAAAAAATAGATGTTTGACTTAGTCCGTTTTTAAAATTTAACATTTTGCAGATATTACATTTTAAAAAAAAAATTTCTTATTTTTCAATATATGGTTTGTAGCCCCAAGTATTCTCTTTAAAATGACTTTAAAATCATCTTCGTATGTCAAGTAGTTTTAGAGATATTGAAGAAATAAGCTCAACACATTCGGCTAATTCTTCGAAATTATGACATTTTGAATATGACATAACTTTCGAAAAACAAATTTGAAAACTCTTGTTCGTTCATATATGTTTCTTATAAGATAAGAAGGCTCTTACCAAATTTCATTAAAATCGGAAGGGGTCGTGTCCCACTCTTGGTCGATTTGACATGGAATTACCCATACATTCTACTTCTAACAATTCAGAATTTCTGGGATACAAATTTCCACAACTCTTTCCGACAAAATACATTACAACTTGATTTTCCAACAATTTGATGGATCAATTTTAAAAATTCCGGGTTAGCTTGACAAATGATATATTTTTTTGATTCTTTGAAAAAGCTTAACAATCAAGCCCGTCTGGCAACCCTTAAGCACACGCATGCATATACAAACGTGCACAACAAAACAATAGTTAAAAAAAAATTATACATGCCCCATTATAGATTGTCATACACTCAGGACATTTCATGTTTAATTTTATGTTTCTACGTCTATTAGTAACGAAACTTAATTTAAATACCAGATTTAGAACGAAAACGTACCAAAAAGCTTCCTCTTATACACACTGAGAACCATGCATGTTTATTTTTTATCTTTGTAGGTCGAATATAAACATATTCAAAAATAGCCAGATGAAAAACAAAAAGTACCAAAATTTTTCATCTTATAGGTTCTCAGTTACTCATTAACCTGCACCCATAATATTATGTTTATAAGTTCAATATTATAGAAAATTTTAAAATTATCACATAAAGCACTGAAAAGTAAAAGACAGAAATTAAGTTTCCCGTATTTCCCCTTTTGGATACTTTTTTTCTCCACATAGAGGTTTGGTTGACCAACAAAAGAAGAACGCGTTCCTAACTGTTTTGCCTGTGCCGATTTATATAGTCGAAATATTCGAAAACCGTTTTTTGAAAAATGTCGAATAATCGACCAACCTTTTTTTATTATTTGATAATTGAAAAAACAAATTTTTTTATTTTTTTTTTTTGCATTTGTGTTTGTAGCAAATTTGAACGCTTATAACTCTGAAATTATTGAACAGATTTTTATAAAATATGTATATATTGTGCACTTCTGTGAGCAAATACCTTTCTAATGGTGTATATTTTGTTCAAATCGATTGACATACAGAGAAGGAAAGTGTTCTTAACTGTTTTGACTTTGCCGATTTATATATACTAGTGTTCGCCTAATGGTCAAAATTCGACCATAAATTTGTATGTAAATATGAAGAAAACATAATTCATCTAAGTACATATGAATTTGTTTCGAGCATTTATTTTTTCCTTCAAATTGGATCGATTTGGCGAGGGACCAACCTCCGATCCATATTTTATCTTCAATATAAAAATACCAATTAAAAACAAAAAAGTATCAAAAAGTCTTCTTTATATATTGTCATCCACTCAGGACGTTGCACGTTTTATTTTATGTTTATATGTCTAATATTAACGAAAATAAATCAAAGTACCTAATGTTGAACGAAAAAGTACCAAAAAGCTCCCCTTACATGTTCTTATTCACCCACTTTAATGTATAATTTTATCTTTATAAGTCGAATATTAACGACAATTCAAAAAGTTACAGATGAAAAACAAAAAGTACCAACATTTTTTATCTTACAGGTTTTCATTCACTCAGGACCCTTCACCTATAATATTATGTTTCTTAGTTCAATATTATAGAAAATTTAAAAATTTTCAAATGAAGCACACAAAAGTAAAAAAAAAAGAAATTTAGTTTCCCGTATTTCTCCTTTTTTCTCCCCATAGAGAAAATATTATTCACTGTTAAAATAACATTGTTCAATATTGAATCCATAAAAACCTGTTTTATATTAAAATCAAAAACTTATCTTGTTAAATTAACATGCATACACACTTAAGTATGTAAATTTTTTTATTCCCGTATTCTTTTAATTAAAATTATTTGGTTAAATAGCACATCAAGTTTTCAAAGTAGAATGATGACGAAAGCCATATCGGGCCATTCTGCTGATGTTTCTGTTAACAAAGGAGATACAAAATAAGTGAATCATGTGTTACAGGGGTAAGAGTTTTGAATTATTCCTAAATAAATGCATATGTTGTCTTCACACTGTTATATCATACTCCAACCAATTTGATTCTACATCAAATTCACGTTGTTTCAACTTGAAATAACATTCATTCAACGTGATTCGGATTGTTATTTCAACATAAATGACATTTTGCTTTAACTTTACTGCAATGTTAAATTAACAGGAATTAAAGTTATTTTAAAAGAAAAAAATGTTGTTCGCAAGTTATTGTAAAATCATGTTAAATTAATATGAAACAACAGTGAAGCAAAAACACTACTGAAAAATGTAAAATCAACCTTGTTTTGAACGGATTTACATTGATTTTTCTCTGTGTGAAAGGAAGAAATCGTTCTGAACTGTTTTGCCTGGTCTGATTTATACATAAGATTTATATAGTCGAAATATTCGAGAACCGGTTTTTGAAAAATGTCGAATAATCGATCACCCTAATTTTTTATTATTTGATAATTGGTAAACAATTTTTATATATTTATTTTGCATTTGTGTTAGTAGCAATTTTGAACGCTTATTACTCTGAAATTATTGAACAGATTTTAATAAAATATATATTGTGCACTTCTTTGAGTAAATACCTCTCAAATGGTGTATATTTTGTTCAAATCGGTTGACATACTGAGGAGGAAAGTGTTCTTAACTGTTTTGCCTTAGCCGATTTATATATACATAGATGTACATAGATATTTTAAGTTTTGTGTTGTGCTGTCCATATTTTATAAATGATGTAAACTGACGAAAAGCATTATTATTTTAATAAAAACTCAATCCCTGAAGAAGTTGGAAAGAATACCAACGAAACGTCAGATTTTATTGAAAAGGAAATAAATAATCTTTTATTTACATTAAATTAATGTCCTTGAAAGCCTGCATATAGAAAACTATATAAACTATTTAGAGTAATCAAAAAAAAAAAAAGGTCGATCAACACTTATAATAATGGCATTAAGACTTTTTTTCGGTTGTGGTATTTGTATGGGAGCTGTGGTCAAATATGGACCGACTCCAATAAGATTTGATAAGATAATTTAGGTGAAATAAAATGTAAAAAACCAATTTTTCAAAAAGAAATGAAAAAATTATTAAAATCTGTTTTGATAGGTTAGGTTAGGTTAGGTTAAGAAGGGTTAGTGCCTAAGGTTAGTGCACTCGGAGACCAATGTGGTCCATTGTGAATCCCTTCAATGAAAAAGGTAAAGCAAGAGAAAAGTGAAGAAAAGAAATAAGAGATTGATAGAATTAAGAGAGTTTGAAGGTACTACGTAGAACTATTTAACTCTCTGTTTTGATACCCACACTTCAATAGGTGGAGAGGATATTATGCGATAGTACTGATAAAAATATTGGTTCTGAACCCCCTTTAGTGTACCAACCGATTAATTTCGTTTGGCTGGCTGGCATTATTATTTTTTGTTATTATTTAATTTGCGTAGTTTCTAGGTGGCAAACTCTAAACAAAGTCTTTCTTTCTAGACTGCAGCCGATTGTGTCAACTGCTGGCCATATAAGCATTAACTAATTAGTCAAAAACAAACAAACCATTGTGAAGGACATCCGGTAAGGCCTGATATATTCACTGAAAGACCATCACTTATGGAAGTAAGCAAAGCTATCAAGGCCTTAAAGCTTAACAAAGCCCCGGGAACCGACAACATAGCGCCAGAAATGTTAAAAGCAGATCCCAATGTCAGTGCGCGATTAATCCTCCCGATTATCGAAGAATTTTGGAGAACGGAGTGCCTGCATGATGAGCTTAAGGAGGGAATCATTGTGAAAGTACCAAAAAAGGGAAATTTGTCGGAATGCAGCAACTGGAGAGGAATCACTCTTCTGAGTATGGTAAATAAGGTGGTAGCGCATATCATGACAGGCCGAAGCAGTGCCATGGAACCAGATCTCCGTCCAGAACAAGCTGTCTTTAGACCGCGAAAATCCTGTGTGGACCAAGTGAATACCCTAAGAGTAATCGTTGAACAGTCTGTGGAGTGGAGATCCCCCTTATATCTAGTTTTCATAGACTTCGAAAAAGCATTTGATA
Organism: Pollenia angustigena; assembly: GCA_930367215.1. Classification (NCBI taxonomy): domain Eukaryota; kingdom Metazoa; phylum Arthropoda; class Insecta; order Diptera; family Polleniidae; genus Pollenia; species Pollenia angustigena. The sequence goes on from OV884059.1 coordinate 225,426,660, forward strand.
AGCTCGCCCATCACACCATATGGAAGGCATTAGAATGCAAAGGCACCCCACCGAAACTAGTCTCGCTTATTAGAAGTCTGTACAATGGGTCTACATGTAGAGTACTCCATGAAAACAATCTTGGCAATAAAATAAATGTAAACACCGGGGTACGGCAGGGTTGCATTATGTCACCTCTACTTTTCAACATCGTTCTTGAAGTGGTGATGAAGACCGCAACAGAAAACTCCTCTGGAATTCAATGGAGCCTACACAAGCGGCTAGATTACGCGGATGACATCTGTATCCTGGCACACACGTACAGCGACCTTGCAGCACCTTAAGATGAATGGCACCGTGCTTGAGGATATTAACAGCTTCTGCTATCTCGGCAGTATTATCAGCAACAATGCAGGATCAAGTGAGGATATAGTAAACCGTATGAACTGTGCCCGGCGGTCCTTTGGCCTCCTACGTCCTGTATGGAAGGCTTCCCATATATCAACTAGAACGAAAATCAGCTTATTCAACTCCAGTGTAAAGTCAACCCTATTGTATGGATGTGAAACTAGGAATGCTGCTGCGCGCGACATAACTTCACTTCAAGTCTTTACCAATAAATGTCTGAGGAGAATTTTGAAAATATTTTGGCCAAATGTGATATCAACCTCGACCTTTGGACATTCACAAAACGAGCTCCTCTGCGCACCGAAATACTAAGACGTAAGTGGAACTGGCTAGGTCACACACAACGTAAACCAGCAGATGACCTAACACGGGCAGCCATTAACTGGAATCCGCAGGGTACTAGAAGAAGAGGAAGACCCGCCCACACGTGGAGAAGACAGTTGGGTTCTGTGGTAGCATCTACAAGAAAATCCTGAAACGAAATAAAACTATTTGTAATAATTTGTAATGGCCGTATGCTCCAATTTGGAACGACGGGAATAAATATTTATATATATATATAATTAATCAAAATAAAGAAATTTTTTCTTAGACTTCTAAAACTGCAGCTGTACTTTTATTTTAAATTCCATGAATTGCACTTTTAAATAACTGCATTCAGTTCGTACCATTTTGTTGTCCACTTTGTTCTATTTGGCATTAAATCATTTTGTTTACATTTCTTGTTTAGTTAAGCCAAAAGGAAATCGTTTTGCTATTGTTCTCTAAAAGAAGAACTGAAACAAAATGCATGCGGTTTTTGTGGTTTTTTTTTTTTTGGTAAAAAAAAATATGAACAAAAAAAAAAAGAAAGATGTTTATTAAAAAAAAAACTTCCGAACATGGTTTAACACAGCACTTTGTAAGATAAATCAAAATATTAACTTATTTTGCTAAAAAAAAACAAAAGTTTTTTTTATAAAAATTTTCTGAAATGTCAGTAATTTAATCAACAAATTTCATACAACCACATTAATGCCAATCAACCAGTTATCTAAATTTTTCTTTCATTCACATTTATTCAAAGGTATTCTAAATCTAATATTTATATTAAATCTAATATTTGTTTAATACATCTTTTTTATTCAATATTATTATATTTATGTCATTTTTGGTTTTGCCTGAATAAGTTTACATGAATATCAGTAACTTTACAGAAAACATTTACTACCCTGTAGGAAGTCAAACACATTTATAACTAACTTCAAACTGGTTTTTTTATAACCACATCTAGTTGATTAAGTGACTTTTTTCCTTGTCGACGACTCATTATTTTAACATGGGCATGTCATAGGCCGTAGTCAATTGGCCATCTTTGCATGACTTTTTAACTGACTACTAACTACTTATTTTTCAACCTATTTGTAATTAATTAAAAGTATTGTCAGTTTATAATAAATTATTTAAATTTTAAATAATTTTTGTCAAAAAAATATATGTACATATGAACATGCATACATACATATGTATGTATATCTTTATATATTATGTTATAGAAATAATTATTTATGAAAATTTTGCATTAAACTGCCCAAAATGATGATCTATAGTAGTCCTGAAATAAATACGCCACATAATTGCTAGTACATAAACATATTTGTATTGATTCATTTTTTAAATATTTAAAAATGTTTGTATATATTTTTTTCATTTGACTTCATGGCATGCTTGTTTTACTTATTTTGATTTTATTTGTGTTTTACGTGTGCCTTTTTGGTTGATATCTGCATGAGATTTAAACCAATTTGTAGTCATTTAAAAAAAAGTTAATTTATAGTTAGTGTTTTTTGCAACTGACTATTTTATTTACTACAGGGTATACATACATGCCTACATACATATAAAAAACGATGTTAAAAGGAAATATACAATATTGAAGGAATAAACGCCATTAAGCCATTTTTTTATATTTTTTTTTTTTTTGTAATTCAAATCCTGCACGTGTATGTCAACATTATACATTTAACATCTAAAGAGCACAAGAGAAGGCTACAATAAATGTAAAAATAAAATTCTATAATAAAAAAAATTTGTAATCAAGTGAATTGCAGACGTCTTAACCTTCTATTGACACCTACTTTAATGCAGATGGATGACATTTAAACCCCCATAAATATGAAAGAAAGTCCTTTATTTGCTAAAAAGCAACTAACATACAACAAATAATTCCATTGATTTAAAAATTGAAAATTGAAACGGAAAATATCTAATAAATTATGGAGTAAATTTGTGAGATGTGAAAAAAGTAAAGTATTGGGCAATTAATGACTTTCAAAATGAAAAGTGTAACGATTTGCATAAAAGTGTAGCGTTTTATGAAAAAAGTCTAACATTTTATAACTATAGCAAAGTTTTTATCGGGTTTATTATTTCCCGGATTTATGGAATTTCTTTGAGCAAAAACAGGCATTACTAGATGAAAATCCAACTTTAAAATTGGACTTAAATCAAGAATTCTGGATTGTTTTTCATTTTTGTAAAACCCGAGATGCCCTCCTCCAAAGGTTCTATATTGATGATGGAAAGTCCAGAAGGGATGACGTGTGCTGAGGCTTGTACGAGAAACATTCTTGCAGCGGTGAGGTTAAAGTTGTCTTCCAGTATGAACCGCATGTTTAAATCACTCTTGCCATACCCCCATAAAACGTGAAACGCTTCTGCAACTTCAAGTAAGTAGAAAGTAATTCTGTGTAGCTCACAAAGCCTTGCTGCTGTTTCTATCACATTTGGCCACTTTGCTAAGGTTTTTATGAGGAAGAGCTTGGGGTCTATTGACCCCAAACCAGAAACTTAAACTCAACTTCAACACTTTAATTGCCATCTGTAACTATATTTTAATACTAAAAACTACACGACCTTCAAACAACATAACAAACACTCCAACAAACAACATGACTTCAAACAATGGCAACAATATAGTGAGTAATGTTGACAACAATTACAACACAAACTACTTACATAACGTCATCAACAACATAGCAACAACACAGCATCAACAACGTATAACAGCTCAAAAGCTTTTAGTACAACAGATAACAACAATCTGCACAACTGCAAATACTAAACGTTAAAAGCATATACTTCGCTACATTATCTATCGAATTCTACAATGATTCAAGATTCCTTACAAGAATAGATCACAACCACCAGACCCGGCTAAACGTTGAAGGAAGATACCGTGTACAGAGACATAAAAATCACTACGGAAAAAGCACCCTATCCGCAGTTCTACCAACAATACTCAACAAAATGCCTACTGAAATATTGGACACAACAATAAATATTTACAAGAGAAAAAAAATATTTAAAAACTTTTTTATAAATACCCTGCGGGAAATTTGTTTGTGTCGATTGTTCTTAATGTACCTATCCCGTGACCAGTGAACACAATATTGTAATAAAAAGGAATGAATTGTGAAAGGTGAAAACACGACTCATCACCTAACTGGTGATAATGTGTTAACAGAGTAGTTACTCCATATGAAAGGTAATTGACACAAAACTAGTCACGTGACTGGATTTTGTGCGGGTAGTGGCTGATTCTATCTGCTTCTATTACTTTATATGAAGGGGACCATTCAGTGACCTGTCACGAAGTGTCAAAAAGGCGCAAATCAACCCCCTCCTAGGACATCGCAATGTTAAAGTGACAAGTCCCCTTCATATAAAGTGTTAGTACTAGAACCGGTCCCTACCACTTTAGAACTGTCACGTAACAAGTTTGGTGTTAGTTCCTTTTCATCTAGGCTACTCAATGAACCAAAAGTTAACTTGTATTTAAAAACTTTTTAAACACATTTTTTTCATTATTTTTTTTTTTTTTGTATTATATTTTTGGTTAGTTAGCAATTATAGAGGAATATCATTTATGAATTCTATGGCAAAAATTATGATGGGCTCAATAAATGATAGAATATCAGAATGGGTGAATAGATATCACATTTTAAACGAGTACCAAGCTGGGTTTGCAACTATTGACAATTTATACAATTTATCTGCAATAGTAAATATTAAATTCACTGAGATTTTAGTGCAGCTTTTGATAGAATACCTAGAAAAATACAAGCTTCACCAAATGTGGACTGTCAACTAAAATTATAAATTTGATTGAGAAAGTATACCAAAATACAAAGGCAGCTGTAAGGACAGGTACTGAGATGTCTACTTCGCTTGAAACATATTCAGGCGTCAAACAAGGTTGCTAGCTATCGCCGCTTATGTTTGCATTATACTTAAACGATCTGCATGAGTTTCTTGGTGGTGGTTTATTTATAGACGAAATCAATATAAGAGTTTTAATGTATGCAGACGATATAGTTTTGATTGCCGAAGAAGTGAGTGTTTTACAAAAAATTATTGATAAATTAGAACAATTATGTCATATGTGAGCAATGGAAGTAAATCTAACGAAATCGGAAATAATGGTTTTCAGAAAAGCAGGTAGACTTGGTTCAAGTGAAAAGTGGACGTTTAAAAGAGAAGATGTAAGAATAGTAAATGAGTATAAATATCTTGGAATGTTGCTCACACCAACAATGTCGTTCACAAAGCACATAAATCAAAAAACAGATGCTGCAAAATCATGTCTAAATGTAACCTGGAAAAATTTTACAGTCAAAAAAGATGTCTCAATTAAAGCAAAATGGAAAATGTTTCTCACAGTATGTAGGTCAATTCATTCTTACGGGGCACAAATTTGGGGATACTCAAACTTTGATGGTTTAAATAAGTTGAGCAGATATTTTACGAAAAGAAAAAGGACACTTCTACACGCTTGCTCTGCACTTAAAATATATTTCAAAAACTATTTTCGATTATGAAAATCAAAGAATTCCCCACCTGTTATCCACAAAAGTAATAATGAAAAATATATATTGGTTCAAATATTTTAAACCCTGGCTAATACAGCACAACGTCGAACACAACAACATTGAACAGAACAAAATGCTATGGAACAATGCCAAAATACTTTTGATGGAGGAAATAAAGAACCGCGCATACCATGTACACGTCAATGAGGCACGCCAAAGTCAAGATAGAATATATCGTTGTTTGGACCTCACAAATGTAATGAGTAATGAGTAATGAGTTTTTTAACCAATTCCAAATATCATTAATTATGAAAGTCAGGGGAGGTGTTTTGTGGCTAAACGGAACATCTTACCGCGTAGGTGATGATTGTCATTGTTCCTTGTGCAACCTTAAAGAGAAGGAAACTGTACAACACTTTTTGGGACGTTGTCCAGTGTTAAAGGAAATAAGATGGCGGTACTTCTGTAATACCCCTGCGGGAAATTTTTGTCAATTGTTCCAACGGAACTGGTCCTGGGACTTGTGAAAATAGAATAGGTACAAAAAGAAAGAACTCATGAAAGGACTAGTTTTATTGAAATAATACCTAGGACAAACATTGTAGTAACTAACACTGAACACGTTCATTGAGAATAGATGTGTGACTTGTCAAGTGGTGCCTGTTAGGTGTCAATTGACCCCATCCAATGACAACCCCATGTAAATGTGATAGGTCCCATTCATATAAAGTGTTAGAACTAGAACCGGTCTCTACCGCCAAAGAACCTATCAAGGGACTACTTTGGTGTCAGTTCGCTTCTTTCTAGGAATTTGATGTTTGCTATCAAATATTTCATCAGTCTGAACGTACCTTAAGACGGTGGGTGCATTTGATGTTTAAAAACTATTCTTGGAATTTGGGTGCCTCATATTTTGGTTATTCACGTAACCATTGAGCTAAAAATTGTCCTCTTTGCTTATTATTCCCCTGCGGGAAATTAGTGTCAATTGGTCCCACAGACTGGTCCTGGGAGTTGTGAAAATAGAACAGGTACAAAAAGAAAGAACTCATGACCAGTGAAAGGAGAACCAATCATGTAACTGGTTTACGAAGAACAAAAAGGTAGAAAAAGTAATGAATTACAGTACAGTCTTCACCGGTGGTGTGATACATTTTTTTGGTGCTTTCTAAAATTTGGCTCTTGAAGTTAATTCTAGGACTTGTTTTATTGAAATAATACTACATCGTATTGAAATAATATAACATTTTAGTAACTGTCACTAAACATGTCCGTTCAGAACAGATTTGTGACTGGTCAAATGGTGTCAATTGACCCCCTCCAATGACAACACCATGTAAAAGTGATAGGTCTTATTCATAGAAAGTGTTCAAACTAGAACCGGTCTCTACCACCAAAGACCTATCACGGGACTACTTTGGTGTCAGTTCGCTTCCCTCTAGGGACATTTTTAACAGAAGAACAAATGATTAATATTCTAAATGGTGATGAAGTTGCTAGTTGGTCAAACCTTTATAACTATGTAAGAGTTGCTTTAAAATATAGGAAAATGTTGATAGAAGAATTCAATTTTTTAAAAGAGGAAAAAAAATCACTTTATCTTCCAGCTGACGGTCTTTTTTTATAAAACCACGCTGTAAAATTTCTTTGTTTATTTGTAAATAATTTGTACAATAAAGATGAACTTTTGTAGTGTTTTTAGAAAAATAACAAATAAATAAAGAAGAATACATACATACATACTTACATACATATTATATTTTTGCAATCCAGCAACGAATGCTCTATGTGGAATAGTAAATTTAGCATTGACATTTGTACCTGCAGACGAGCCCTAGCGGCTTTAAAAGGTCATTAATGTAAATGAATAATTAACTTAAATAAAATAAAAAAAAACTTGTAAAAATAAATAAACGTTAGAATGGCAAAGAATTCTAATGTGATTCTGAATGTGGTTGTTCTCGAAACTAGTAAATTCGACCCGAGTTCAATCCCGTGTTCAGCCAAGAATTAAATTATCAAAAATTTTTATTTCCTTTCATGTCCTAAATTCCTTCCTTTAATAAAAATAATTTTATGAAAATTAAATTTAATGCACTTAAGCCTAATAAAAATGTCAAAAACTTAAAATAAACTTTTATGCAAAAAGTGACTTTATATCTAAAACATAAATGTTTGTTTAAAAAATTAAACTTTAATGTATACAAAGTTATTTAGTTATCAGTCCCACAAGTTGTCTTGCTTAATGCAAGTTCTTATGCATCAACATTTGCTATTAAGTTTTAAGAAAATTATCCCTCTTCAATTGTCACGATATTAATTCAGATCCCCATGACAACTGCCATTCCTTAAATTACAGACAGCGCATACTGTTGTTTGTGTGTTTGTGTTTAGCACTCACTTTTCATTTTGTTTTTATTATCCTTTCTGTGATATCCTGGCGATCTATTTAATTCCCCTAAGCTACACATTCGCATATGAAAAGCTTTTAATGTACAGGCATACATGTCTTGACAAAGATACATATGCATTTAATATACATGCAACTTGTTTTGTTTTTGTGCTACAATTGTTAGTGTTGCTACCCGTAATATAAATGTATACTTAATAATGTAAATAGATTTCAATATCAAAGTGTAGTTTGGATGGACAGTCAGTCGACCTGATTGGTTCGTTGGTTTGTCGGTTGTATATTATTAGAATTCTAATTATTTTCATTCATATTTATTACAGTTGGCCGTCTTGCTTGGCTGTTGTTGTTGTTGTTGTTTTTTTTTTTTTTTTTGTTGTTGCATAAAGGAAATATATCTATGAATAATTTTCAAAATGTTAAATCTACAACATTGTTTGCATGACGATACAATAGTCACATTGAATTATAAATATTTGCTCTGACATACAGTACAGGAGAAGTTATTGTATGTATCCTACTACATACTACATTGTACATAATACATACGTCAATTATTTTTACACTTAGAGAAAATTTGAGGTGATTTTGAACTTTTAAGGGTTTGTTATGAAATTAATTTCAGGACAGTTTTTTTTTTTGCTTATTTGTTGTAACATTTCTTTAAATTTTTTTTCCCCAAAATCATTTAAAAAAAACTTAAGAAATTTATATAATTTTTTACAGTGTAAGAAAGTTATTTATTGAGCTTCTACTGGCTTTTATTAAATTTATTGTTAACTAAATTAGAATAGTTGTGTGAAAAGTTTTAAGCTTATTATTAGACACATAATTTATAACATAAAAACTGAAATATTAATTAAACCCTGTATTTTATCTCTATAGATTGGTGACGATTCTTTCAGTATTGATAAACCCCTTAATGCAAAAAAAAAAAACATTTATTTTATTTATTTTTTAAAGAATTTGGTAATAAATAAACGTATATGTTAAATATAATTATTTAGCTACTGGCTGACCCGACAGACGTTGTCCTGTCCAAATAAGGAAAAATGTTCGCGTTCGGTTTTTAAAATCCGTTAAAAAGATGCGAACATTTGAAAGAAAAATTAGTCAAATCGATGAAGCCGTTTTCTGATTTTAGGTAAATCGAAAAAAGTGGGCGTTATAGTGGGTGGGGCAACATTTTCTTTCCGTAAAAAACTAAGTTGGACCATGGCGATGATTTAAAAAAAAAAATCGTCCAAATCGGTCAAGCCGTTCTCAAATTATGCGCTTAATAGAAAAAGTAGGCGTGGTACATTTTTCTTTCGATGAAAACGTAAAATGGATTAATACGAACTTTTAAAAGAAAAATTAGTCAAATCGATGGATCCGTGTTTTGATTTAAGGTAAATCGAAAAAAGTGGGCGGGGCAAAATTTTCTTTCCGAAAAAACCTAAGTTGGACCATCGCAATAATTTTTATGAAAAAATCGTCCAAATCGCTCAAGCCGTTCTTAACTTATGCGCTTAATAGAAAAAGTGGGCGTAAAAGTAGGCGTGGTAAATTTTTTTTCGATGAAAACTTAAAATGGATTAATACGAACATTTGAAAGACAAATTTGTCAAATCGATGAAGCCGTTTTCTGATATTAGGTAATTCGAAAAAAGTGGGCGTAATAGTGGGCGGGTCAAAATTTTTTTAAGTATAAATCTAAGTTGGACCATGGCGATCATTTAAAAGAAAAAATCGTCCAAATTATATTGGTGTAATTGGTGGTGCACGCAGACCGAAAATCAAAAATCAGACTTCACAGTGTCACCCGCCTGAATATACATACATTCATCCTATTTTATATATATATACATAGCTAGATAGATAGCAACTAGGCCTTAAGCTAAGTATTTGCAGAATATATACTTTACAAAAAATACTTATATTAATAAAATATTTGAAAAGATGATGTTTTTGTTATAAAAGATAATTCTTTTCAAGTAAGTTACAACTTTGCTAATGGAATGTTCTGAGGGAAATGATAGCAACGAAAGTGGTTTGATATCAAAAAACATTTGGATTATTATTAGTTCAAATTTGGTAAACCTACATAAGATGTCTTCAATGTTTAATGGACTACTAGTATGTATCACAATTAGTCGGGGCAGCGCCCGTAATTATGTGGTTATGAGTAGTTTAAGTATGACCTAATCAAAGTCTAATGGTGTTTTCTTTTCTGACAATAATGTTCCATATATGCTACCATTCGTGCGGGTTTTTGTTCCATTCTAAAAATATATGCAAAAATGTGAGAAGTTGTCGTTTTCCTTTCTAAACATGTTGCAACAATAAATGGCAAATTTGTTCCATTTCTTACCCGCAGTTATAACTGAGTGTGAGATAATACCCTTTTTTGCATCTGCGTAAAGGCCTTTTTTATGCAAGCAAGTATTTTTTTTATTAAGTTTTTCTTGCACACTCGTAAAGCTGCTCTAAGTGGAGAAGCAGCTCGCGCTTTTTGTCATTATTTCTTAAGGGCAAACAGGTCGTTTTTGTTTGTCTGCTTTTGTTGCGTTTTGCGGTGCCACCCCGCATTGGTTAGTGTTTCGGCGTCGTATAACTGTACCGAGTTACAGTTTTTGCGGTATCTGCATTAACTATATGCAATCGTTTTTAACCTCAATTTGAGGTTTTGTTTGGTGGAGTACCATTTATAACTCATGTGACTGGTGGAGAACCAATATAACTCAGACGTTTTTCTGGTGGAGTTCCAAGAAAAAAACTCAGAAGATTATTGGTGGAGACCAATATACTCTGGAGCGGATTCTGGAAGCTCTCGCCTTCCTATGCGAAGGTTTAGGTCGAATGAGGACTTTGCGGTGATACCCTGGCAATATAACTATGATTAGTTCGCCAAAAAAATTTTAGTTTTAAGAAAGCCAAAAAAAAAAAAAAAGTTTTTCTTGTGTTTGCGGACAATTTGCGTTATATTGTGATTTTTAGTTCTATTGTGATGGATATGGCTATTTCCAAAAAAACGTCAACCACAAAAAATGGAAAAAACAATTTTTCTTTTCAAGATTTATTTAGAGAATTGCTTATATTTTTTTAATATATGCGTATAAATTAATTGATTCGAAAAAAATATAAATGGTAAACGAAGTACTACAACTTTTAGCACATACTTGTGTATATTAGAAAATATGCATTTGGAAAAACAGTACTCTAAACTAAGGCATATTTATGATCTGAAAAACATTTTTTATTAAGTTTCTTATATAAAGGATTATAAGTAGCAACATAAAAAACTTTTAAATCATGGTGGAAAAATTGTCCCGTTTAGAATGTCCCGTTTACAATTTCTTTAACAATTTGTTTAAAAAAATGTAATTCTTATTTTATTTTGAAATCAAAACCATTTTTAGGGCACATAAGTACGCAACATTTTAAAATTAATCCCAATAAAATATTGTGTCAGGTTTCGCAGAAATCACTGTTTAAACGGTTACCCCTTAAGACTCACTTCCGTTTTTTGTCCCGTTTACAATCACTGGTTTTTTGCAATTGTCTCGGAAACCACGACAGTAAGCGAAAAATTTTATTTGCGGAAATTAAAGAGCTAATTGAGAGTTAAAAGAATCATTAATTTAAAAAATGAAAATCAGGTTGTTTTTTACAGTTTTGTCAATATAAACGTGTGCGAATGTCCCGTTTACAATCTTGGAAGTGCCCATATAAAAACTTTTTGTTTTTCGTTTGTTTTACTTTTATTATATTTTTTTGTCGAAAAATTTTTAACAACAGCTGACATTAATTATTAAAAATCAGTGCTGTTAACGCTTATTGGAATTGTAAGAAAATTTAATGTTGAAAATTGCTACAAGCGTGGTGAATATCGCTTTTAGTACAAACTTTGCATTCAATATTTAACACGCTAAATACACATTAGTGTTGAGTGCAAAACGTAGCTATTATTTTGTTCCATTGTAATTTAGAAAAATGTATCACTTTGTAAGGGTTCGTGTAACCTAATAAATATATTACACAACTATAATGCATCATTATTTTTAAGAAAAGAAAACACCATAAGGAATATAATTATATCCCTTCGTTTGATGATTTTGATTTTTGATAACCAAGTGTAGATATTAAACTTACCCGGGTTATAGATTTATACCAATTATTCGTATCAGACCAAGTACGGGAGTTCAAGTTTCTGCCTTGTTCTTTTACAAATTTCTAAAATCCGAATAATTTCTGTTCTTTTCCATAGTTAATAGTGAAATAAGACCTAGTTTGGATGTTCGTTTCCTGGTATCAGAGTATGGCTCGGTACCCAAATAACGATAAGTCTTGAAAAATATTAGATGAGAAAGTTTCTGATATGGTGTGGACTGCAGACAGCGAATCAGTGCATATAGCGAAATTAGAAGATACACAGAAAGAAAAACACTCCGGATAAATTAATCTTTTTATACTTACTTCAATCACGAATCGTACTTAAAAATTCAAGTACGATTAACACTAAAACGTACTTAAATCAATCCTAAATGGGATTACTTAAAAAATCAATCCCGATATTTATTGAAATAAGTATAAAATGCTTAAATCAAGTACAAAAAAGATTAAACTTTTTGTTGAAAGTGCCACTCTGAGAGTTAAATTACAAAATGAGGGTTTTATCTCATAAAACTTATTAGTCTCATCTCTCAGCATTGCATTTTTTATGCGTGCTTACGTGTGTGTTTTTCAAAATTTGTTGTACAATTATTTTGTTTGTAGTAACAACAGAACAAGAAGAAAAACATATACATATATATGTATGTATTATTTTTATGTTTAACCCTCCGGCTTACGCATGCTTTGATTATCTATACACATTAAACAAAGGTCCGGCCAGACTCATGTGTACCACGAACGGTTAAAAAGTAAATTTGAAATTTGCGTCTCATTTAGTTTATATTTTTAGTTAAATATGTACATAAGATTTTTAAAGTAAAAACCATATCGGGCATGATGTTGGTGTTTTATCATTCTTTAATGTGTAAAACGGGTAAGTAAATCAATCATAATAATTTTTTTTGTCTAATCTCTTTTTTGGTTTTTTTCAAGAACAAATTGGAGATAAAATCATCTTTATAATACTTGAATCAAGCGCATTTTGAGATTAATTCAATCTTACTTTTACTTTAATCTATCTCATTTTCGGATTATATTAAGTACAAGTTCGGATTAAAACAATTTTATAATTCTTGAATCAAGCGCATTTTGAGATTGATTGAATCTTAGTTTTACTTAAATCAATCTCATTTTCGGATTACTTTAAGTACGAAATCGGGATTGAATATGGATAATTTAAGTATTTTGGGATTGAAAATCCGTACTTGAATCAATCTTTCTGTACTTGATTCAAGAAAATCCGTACTCACCGTACTATCAATACCGCTTCGGATTGATTTGAGTACGTTTAGATTGATTTTTTTTTTGAGTGTATATTTGACAGTATTCGGTTGCTTTATATATTTTAGCTGTTAAAACAGAACTGTAGTTGGGTTTCTTGTTGTAATGTGCTCGCGAAGGAGACTTAGACTTAGAACCATCCGTGTAAATGAATGTTCTGTCATGATTCTGATAAAAAGAAGAGTGTCCGTTGTGGACCTTCCGTTTTTAAAGCCGAGTTTATTATTATTAAGAAGATTGTCGGTAGATATATACCACAATATACGATTAGTGATAATTCTATCTAATATTTTTCCAATACATGAGTTTAGCGATATTGGCCTTTGAGACTTGGTCTTGGTTTGAGCAAAATTGGGTTTCAAGATCGGTATTACTAAACTTCTTTTATATTTTTGGGGAATTTGTGTTACAAGAATGTTGTTAAAGAAAGTGACGATTCTGTTCTTAACGGAATTTGGAGAATTTTTTTATCATACTGCAAGATATTCTGTCAAGTCCCGGGTACTTTCCCGTGAGTTTGTTTAAAGAGTGGAGTTAAATAGTCTTGCCTTTGTGTCTGGGTTAATATTTGCTAACTGTTGTCTGAAATTTGATTTTTTATCCTGAAATTTAACTGGAGATTTTTGATCCGATGAATTTTTCAGACCAATATTGACCCAATTCATTATCTATATCAAAATGATTGGTTAAGCTGTTTAAGGGTGGGTTATTGCTATGTATTGAATGCATATTAAATATTGTTTTATAGTCACAGAGTCTTCTTATATTACTCCAATATTTCCTTGAGGTGGTATTAGGGTTAATACCATTAGGGGTAATTCCCGCTTAGCGGTTTTGATTTATTTTTTGAAAATAGCGTTTGCTTGTTTATATCTTATCGTGTTTCGTTATGAATTTTTAAGACATACCACAGCCTATTTTTTTCAAACTTCATATGCTTAAGTCGTTGATTCCACCATGGAATTGTTGTCCGACCATTGGGAGGCTTCGATTGTGGAATAAATTTATTTGAGGATTGTATTTGCTGCTTCCCTATTAAAATTTGTATCGATTTGTTTACTAGTTTCATACGAAAGACATTTTCTATTTAAAAGGGCCCAGTCGGCTCTGTCGGTTTTAAATCGTGGTTTTGTACCCAAAATATTCACACACTGGTCCTGAAACAGTGACAGAATTATTGGAAAATTATTACTTCCCCATATAACTTCTTCTACAGCTCTTTTGGAATGGATAAACAGTTCAGGAGAACAGAACGATAGATCAATGTGAGTCAGCGAGTTAAGGGTTTATTATTTATTTTAAATTTATGAATATTTGGTCTCCCAATAAAAAATGGAGCTTCGACCGAAGCAGGTTTGTAAGGGAGAAACAAAAAAAGTTTTGCTTACCATTGCGCTTACGGAAGACATTTATTTTATATGGCGAGTTCCCACTTTGAAGCAATACGTTTTTGACATATAAAGCGCATTTTTCAGTGCATATAAAAGTTGTTGGATGTAACGATCAGCTTTACACACTGAATGTTTTGATACAGTTATTTTTTAGTATTCTCCCTTGCAAATCTGCTTCGTAGCAAGGGATTGCCGTAGCACTTGAAATGTTATATTTTTTTTTTTTTTATAAAAGTTGTTGAGAGTTCTTTCACTTACTCTACTGCATTTCTGTATTTCTTATTGCGTAGCGCATAATTGTGCGCTTATTTTTTTTAAATGATACAATTTTTTATTGGTTTAATACCTCAGATATTATATTTTACTACTTAATATTAAATGACTGGTTTGATATCGATTTCGATGTCTCCCCTTCATCACTGATTGTTTTGGTAGAACGGGAAAGTTAAAGAACTTAATTTAATTTGCCGTATTTCCCTTTTTTTTAATACTTTTGTTGCCAATTAAAATATCAAATATTTCAATATTGTAGTGGTAAATTATGGGAATTTAATACTTTTGTATATGACAATGAATGGAGTAAAATAGGTACGATTTTCAACCCTTACAAGATGGAATTTTGAAAAAGTAAAATGTTTATATTTGTATTTTTTAGAAAAGCTACGAATGTGTTATACATTTTATTTCTATATTTTAATTGGTTTAAAAACTAGATGGGGCGAAAAAAAGTTCCAAAATACAGGTTTTACCCGTTTACCCCCCAAAAGGGCCGAATTTCCAAAAAGTACCAGACACCTGTCCGATTAGTTCTTTTTAGCGAACAACGATAGGTTGTATCTCTTTTAGTTTAGTTTATTAAGATTAGCAAGTTTACACGTGTTTACCCCTTAAACATTCGAATTTCCAAAAATCCCGACTTTCCGGATCGATTGGCCGAGGGACCAACCTTCAGTCCAAATTAAAAATTTTCAGCTTCAAACGTTAAGTAAATGCGATAATGAATCATTCGGTCAGGAACGTTACAATTTTATGTATACATATATCTACGATCGGCAAGTTCAGGGCGTCGCGTTTTCTCTTTTATCTCTTTAATTACGTACGTGTAGAGAACTAAACAACATAAACAACAACATATGTAAAATGCATACAGCGCATATAATCGCAAAATTTAAATGCATAGGTTGCATATCGCCGGTATATACATATGAAGATACATATTATTTCTTCAGACTTTTACTTATGAAGCAACCCATGTAAAATAGTTTTTACTAGCAAGATTTTCTTTCACCCCATTTTTATTTCCTACATTTTGGTTAAGAAGTCGATGTCATTTATTATCGTATAATTGACCAGTAAAACCAAAAACTAGCACAATTAGGAAGCAGTTTTAATTAAATTTTGTTGTTGAATGAGTATGTAAGTGTAACTATTTAGGACTGAACGTATGATGATGATGATGACGATGTATAAAAAAAATGTATCCTGAAAATAAACAGCCAGAAAAAGAAATTGTAAAATCACACATTTAAGTTTCAATTAAAACAACTTGTAGTAGACTGTCTTATTACTTAAAGATTTCAGTTGCAGTTTTTTTAAATTAAATTTTAGTGCTTTGCCTTAGGAAATTGCAACAACCTCAAGTTAACTAAATGTAATAGTTTCTCTAGAACTTTAAAAAACCCACAGAGTTTTAATTGCTTTTACCTGTTTCCCACAAATAAGACTACAACAATTTTCGAAATAATCTTAAAAAAAATTAAAGGGTGAGAAAAACAGCTGTTTAATCGTATTAAGCGCAGAGCAGTGCGCGTGAGTGATTTAAAGCTCACCATCACGTACACACTCACAAGTAAAAAAATGGAAAATAAAGTTAAAAAGAAAAATATATTTTAATACAAATATCATCATATCGAACCATTATCTCAAATAAAAAACAAGTAAGAAAGTTTAGTCGGTCAAGACCGACCATATGATACCCTACACCAGAGTATTAAAAAACACATCATAATTATATGTCCATATAAATATGGATTTATCTATGTTTATAAACTTCATTAAAATGGGTTTGAAAGTTTGTGAGAGGCAGAAATTGCCCCCCTACCTCCCCTTGTGGTCCTATTTTTGAAAAACTGTATAGCTTATGTGTCCATATAGATATGGATCTATCTATGTCTTAAATTTCATTAAAATCGGTTTGAGAAGCAAAAATTGCCCCTATCTCCCCCCCCCCGTGGTCCTATTTTTTAAAAAATGCATTCCTTTTGAGTCCATAAAGATATGGTTCTATCTATGTTTTAAATTTCATTAAAATCGGTTTGTAGTTTCTGAGAGGAAGAAATTTCCCCCTATCTTCCCTTGTGGTCCTACAATTTGGCCCATTTTCAATTGGCTTGGTCGTTGTATAAGAACCTATGTCCCAAATTTGATCAAATTATCTCCGAAATTGCGACCTGTACTTTGCGCACAAGGTTACATGGACAGACAGCCAGCCAGCCAGCCTGCCAGCCAGCCGGACAGACATCGTTAGTTCGATTCAGAAAGAGATTCTGAGTCGATCGGTATACTTAAAGGTAGGTTTAGGACCAATATTTTAAAGCGTTACACACATCAGCACAAATGCATAATACCCTCTCCACTATTGTGGTGTGGGTATAAAAAGCTTAAGCGACACAAGAAAAAGACATATTGGTATTAGTCCCAGCTTTAAGTATACCAATGGACTCAGAATCATTTTCTGAATCGATCTAACGATGTCTGTCCTTCCATCAAGTTGTCTGCTCACTTTGTTCGCAAGGTACAGGTGGCAATTTAGAAGATAACTTTAAAGTAAATTTGGTACATACGTTTGAATTGTCATATCGACGAAGAAGCAGTATTTAAGTTAAGGCCATAGGCAATAAATCCATATGGCCATATTTCTAAATGGAGTGGGAAATAATCCATATGGCCTTTTTACGAAAACTTAAGTGCAGTAACACCATAACCGTTTTGCAACCAAAGTGGAAATAACGCCATAATAGTGTAAAAGCGTAATTGTTACATATTGCCAAAGGAATGAGTTGCTTTTGCCAACTGTTGAAAATATATGGTACTAGAGGTGGAAATGCTGGCTTTGCTGAGAAGCTATAGTTAGTGAAACCGGTGTTTATTATACAGAATGCGACGCTTCTCCGCAAGGCTGTTGTTGTCTATGATAAAACAATCACCGGTTTCGCTTACTAAGGCTTCTTAATTTGGATTTAAAAATTCTGAATTATAAAGTTCGGGATATTGAGATTCAGAATTCTTAAATTCGCGATTTAATAAGATGCGGAATGGCGAATGACGTTACGGAGTTTTGTTATCATCCTTAGACAATTATATAGAAACATTTGTTAAGTTTTTTGCTTTCAATATTTTCTTAAGAAAGGCTTTGCGAGTGAGTGAGCGAAAAACGTGCGTGATCAAAAAATTTTTATTCACGCACGATTAATTACGCAAATTGAATGTTGCAATTACGCTTACTCTCTCACACGTGATTATAATTTCGTGGCTCAAACGTAAGTGTAGCGGATACGTAAACGTTGCGGTCGACTTCAATGGTTGGTTGTTATGTGTTAAAAAGAAAACAGAAAATTTGTCAAAATTTATATAATTGCGCGTGCGTTTTGTACAAAAATATAAAAAAGAAACATCTTGCACACGTCGCACAGTGCTTTGTCCCCATATAACGAAGGGACATAAATAGAAGGAGTTGTCAGAAATTTTTGAAATTTGGTACACAAGCATAGAATAGCTTAGTTAAGAAAAATGTGAATTTTTGGACAAATCGGTCCAAGGACACGCCTACCTCCCATGTGTCCTGAAATGGAAAAATGTAATTTTAGCTTCAATAAAGCCCACAAAACTACAAAAAATGGTCATACTAATACACACACAACTAGCAACGTATGTGCAAATTTTCACTTAAATCTGAACAAGGACTCAAGGTCCTGCCATATATCCTTTTTCTTAAAAATGTTATAACACTTCCAAAAATTATCCGATCGTAATAAAATTTGGTATGAAAATTGATATTTGTTAGATATATATGTGTGCCAAATTTTGGTAGAATCGGATTATAAATGTGAAAAATACAAAAACATCATTTAATGAAAAATGAGTGAAAAACGCTTAAAATGCTCGTGCAAAAATAACAAGTAAGAAAGTATAATCGGTCAAGCCCGACCATGTGATATCCTATAGCATAGTATTTAAAAACAAAGTTCCTAGATTGTAATCTATTTGGGACCCATGGGCAATCATGGACCCACCAGAACAAAATTATGTTATGAGGTTAAGATTCGTTTCAAAGTTCTTTCTGCCGAATATTATTTAGATATCTTCATCTTCATATATGGGTTTTTTGGATGAGGGTTTATATGTAACCTATGGTTTATATTGGTATGTTACTACATATATTTTTAAGGAAGCTGGCATTAAAAGCTATTTTCGGGAGAATGATTTGTATGGGAGCTATGTTCAAAAATAGAAAGATTCCAATAAAATTTGATAAGCTGATTTTGATTGCAATAAAATTGATTAGAGATGTGCACGTTCATTTTTTGAACCACGTGCCCTCACTTTTACTCGTTTGTAAAAGTAAGTATTTATTAAATATATAAATTGATTTAACATTTTAATAGAAAATTTTTATTTTCTTTTAAATTGAAAACCCTGTATGCAATATTTTCGAACACTCCACAATAGAATTGCTCTTACTACAAACAAAGGCTGTTACCAAAAAAAAACTTCTGTCACGTAACCATCTTCAATTTAAATAAAAAATAACGGCACTAAGTCACATTTTGAAAATATTCTTTATACGATGAAAAACCAACGTCATCTGGGAATTTAGCGCCATCTTGTGTCGACAAAAAGAAACAGACACAACTGTTATACTAATTTTTTTTAATTTATCTTGTCAATTTTTCTAATTCAATAGTATATATATTTGGATTTTTTTCTTATTATGTTCCTAGTTTATTTTTTTTTTAACTAATTCAATCTATGAAAGTTTGAGCAAAAATCACGAAAATAGCATTTTTTTTAAATAAATTTTTTTTTAAGTTGTGGTAAAATTTTTTCAATTTTTTTTTTTGTAGTTATTAGAAAACAGTCTAAATATTTGAAATCAGAAAAAAACCCATAGACCATATTTTTCTTTTTTTTTAATATTCCATCAAAGTTAAGAAATTTTTAGAGCTTAACTAAATAATAAGCATTTTTCAAACCAATAAAAAATATGTATAGGAGCATAATTCCAGTAAAATTTTTTTATAGATGGTTTAGAATATAGTTAGCTGTTACAGAAAAAAATTTGAATCTCGTAATCCAAAAAATTAATTTTTTACAATTATTTTCTTGAAACAATAAAATACCAAGGGCATTTGTGATTTCAGCGCCCTCTTCTGCCGTAAAATGCAGACAAACACAAAAAATTTTTTATACATATTTTGATTTTTGTTGTTTTTTATTGAATGGTATAAGTTTGAATTAATATTTCACAGTATTTGTAGTTAATTGTCTTTTAAACTCCTGAAAACTATCAAAATTTGATCAAAAATCATGAAAATAGCCATTTAAAAAAAGTTTTTTTTTTTCAAGTTGTGGTAAAATTTTTTCAATTTTTTTTTTTGTAGTTATTAGAAAACAGTCTAAATATTCGAAATCAGAAAAAAACCCATAGACCATATTTTTCTTTTTTTTTTAATATTCCATCAAAGTTAGAAAATTTTTAGAGCTTAAGTAAATAATAAGCATTTTTCAAACCAATAAAAAAACACTTATGAGAAAATAAATCAATAAAAATTTTTTACAGTTAGTTCTAAATATAGTAAACTACTACAGAAAAAAATTTCAATCTCGTGCTTTAAAAAACAACAGTTTTACAACAGTTTTCCTAAAGCATGTAAAACTCAAGTAGTTGTTTGGCCATTTTTACTATAAATTCTCAAACTTTGGCGCCCTCTAGCGCCGCCAAAAAGAGTTAAATCTTAAAAATTCTTCAAAATTAATTTTAATTATTTTGTTATCTATCGATCTGTACATTTTTAAGCACAATATAAGACTTGTTTTTTTTTTGATTTATGTCTATGGGCCAAAGCACTGTGCGTCGGTGGAATGGTCGCTTTATTAATAAACATAAATAAACATAACATACTTTTACAGCTGTTACGTAAAAAAGGAGAAAAATTTTAAATGTTTAAGGTCATCCGCAACTCAACGTTACGTTTAAGGAAAACGGAACAGCTAATCCGCAACGTATACGTTTACGTAAGAGTGACGAGGCCTTTTCGTTCCACGCATGAACTACGAGTCTTTCATACGTGACACGTAAAATTTACGTCTCACGTGCTAACCTCTGTATTTAACCATCTTTGTGTTTGCTGTAATTTGCTCTCTAACGGGATTTTACAATATTTTGTTAAATATTTTTTATTATCTCTTAATTTTTTTTACTAGATTGTTAGATTTACGGTTTGAGGCTGTTGTTAGAGTGTTGAAAAGGAGAAGTTTGTGTATGTACTTGGGGCCATGATAGAGAATAGTGTTGATGATGATGGAATTAAATTGTAAGACTTTTAACACACTTTAACACTTAAGGCCATGTTAACTTTATCAGCATTAAAGTAAATTATGTAAAGAGAACTTAACAAAAATAATTTTTAATTGAAAAGAAACCCATACATATCACAAGTTTGTGGTTTGTGGTGGTGTGTGTAGTTGAAGCAATGAAACTGAACTTAGTGGTATTTAAAAGTCTAATGAAGTCGTTGCCACTTCCGTTAGCTGTTTTAGCTAAAATGTTTTAGAAAGGGAAGAATTCAATACTATAACGAATTTAATGAGCACTTTTTCTAGAGAAAATTCATTTAAATATTTAAGCTGTGAAGCAACAAAAACACAATTTTACAGGAGAATGTTTTTTTTATCAAAGTTATTTTCGGGAACACAAAAATATTCTATTCATTAATTTTGTGTGTTAAATTCCCAATATTCTTGCGAAAACAATAAAATGTAGCAATATTATTTTTATTATATGTCAAAATAATTTTGTATGAAGGTTCATAACGATACCTTATGTGACCATGAATATTTCATAGCCTATTTACACTTGAGCACACTTTTAGAGGAATGCGAGGAAGATGTTGAAAATGAAAAAAAGTTGTTTACATTTGTAACATCTTTCATCTTTCAACATAAAAATATTTATTTTCATGTGTAAGAGCGAATAAAAACTAAGTAATTGATATGGCTGTCCAGCTCTTCTGTATTTTTTTCTAGTGATGGTATATACTTTTTAGCAAAATTTTGGTTTTTTCTAGTGATGACACTTAAAAAATCGAAAGATGTTAAATGAAACAACATGAGATAGGAACATCTTTTAAAGATGAAGAAAGATGTTGATTGTTAGCCCCATACAATTCTTATGGGAAGATGTTATCATCTTTGCGATAAGATGAAAGATGTAAGATGTGAGCAAGTGTAAAAAGCCTATTAGGAGATGATGCATGTGTTGCCATTAAATTAATTTATTTAAACAAAAAAATGAAAACTGAAAATCTGTCGCTTAAGCTATTTTTGTGGTAAGTGCACGTTATGCCTTAAACTTGAAATTCCGAAGTTAAAGAATCCCAAACATCGCTAGCTAAGGCTTCTCTGCACAGCTCGCCTTTGGTCGGGCTCAAAAATATTCTCCACTAAAGTATTGGGTGGCGCAGAATGAGCTTTAACGTTAAAAAAAATCCTAAACGAATTAAAATGGCTGAGAAATTTTCGGCAAGTTAATTAAATTACACTGTGCTACACTCGAAAAGCACTTCTGAAATGACCTAGTGTGCGTTAAAGGTGTTGGTGAGCATGTTACGAATCCGGGCTTAAAAGTTTCAATATACCTCCAAATTCCCGAGTTATGGACCAAAGAAATTTTTTTGAGGCTGCTACTTTTAAACATTTATAACTTTTTTATTTATTAACCGATTTTTGAAATTCAAACGGTCTTGAAAAGAAAAATAATTGTTATTTTTAAATATATATACTTCTCAGTCAATATTAGCACAAATATGAATAGATTGATTCAATTATATGGAAAATTTTTAATTTTTTTTAAACTTTTAAAATTTCTACGAGACTTTTTTCCGAATTTAGTTTAAAGGCAACAAATATATTAAAGACAGTATTTTTCTGAGTAAAATGAGACGTCATTTATTAATATCGGTTGAGAAATGAGGAAGTTATAGTACTTTTTATGAGGAGCTATTTAAGATTAAAGTTATTTTATTAAATCATGCCAATCTAATCGAAACAGGTTGCCACTCTTTTGTTCGCAAAAGTACTATAACTTCCTCATATCTCAACCGATTTTAACAAATGACGTCTCATTTTACTCAGAAAAATACTGTCTTTAATATATTTGTTGCCTTTAAACTAAATTCGGAAAAAAGTCTCGTTGAAATTTAAAAAGTTTAAAAAAAATTAAAAATTTTCCATATAATTGAAAAAATCTATTCATATTTGTGCTAATATTGACTGAGAAGTATATATATTTAAAAATAACAATTATTTTGCTTTTCAAAACCGTTTGAATTTCAAAAATCGGTTAATAAATAATAAAGTTATAAAAGTTTTAAAGTAGCAGCCTCAAAAAAATTCCTTTGGTCCATAACTCGGGAATTTGGAGGTATATTGAAACTTTTAAAACCGCTTTTGTAATACACTCATCTAGACCTATAACATACACTAGGTCACTTTGAAAGTGCTTGCAAAAAAGGAAATTTTGTAGCACCGTGTTATTAATTAAATTCGAGTCGGAAAGAACCCAACCAATTGAAGGGGGATGTAAGAAAAGATAAACTCATTGTTTATTGTTTGTGTTTTGGTTAAGCTTTGATATTGTTACAAGCAGGGCTGTGGAGTCGTCAAGAAATAGTTATAACTCCGACTCCGACTCCTTTTGCTGTAATTTTTTAAGTACGACTCCAACTCCGACTCCAACTCCGACTCCGACTCCGACTCCGACTCCTACTCTAACCCATCATTATTTATGAGACTAGTTCTTATTTGACTTTAAACTCTTTTAATTTGTTTTTTTAATTCAGTACCTTTTAAATGGTTAAATATAGCAAGAAAATTATTCTGTTAAACTTTCAAATCGATATTTTAATTCTAACGTGCCGCATTGAGCTTTAACATATGAGGAGGAAAGCTCAAAAAACACATAGCGCCCGATTAAATAGACCAACTGAGCTCTACTTTTTTGATTCTACAGTGTTATGTCATTCTTGACTAATAACTCAACAGTTGAACATTTTAAGCCAACTGTAATATAGAAAAATAATGGATTTAATTTTGGAACCACCGAGTTTTGTTACGAACTTTCGAAAGATATGAGTTTTGATTCAAACCGTATGGGATCATTAAACTTTAGTATATTTTAAAAGTTATATTTATTTATTAAATATATGCAAACAGTGCTAAAAAATGTAACAATAGTTGTGTAGGGAAGAGATAAACTACACCAATTCACATCTGTTGGAATTTATAGATGTGTGAATTTCCATAAGTTCTATCTAATGCAGCTTTCGAGATAAAAAAAGTTGAAAACAATACCATGTCCAATTTGCTAAGACGTTAAGGGTACCAAGTGTACTAAGTATTGTTTACCACAGAATTTGTAGAGACAAAGAACATCATAAGTTCTTTTTTGTAAATTGTGAAGTGAGGTCTTTTGTTTTTAATATACATAAATTCAAACACTGCCGTTTTGGTCTTGTTTTATTTATTAAGTCAAATATTTAGACCAACTTTGTTAATCATTCTAAGGAAAATTTAATATATTTTTATTAAAACTTCTACAATTTTTATAACACATTTTGAAGAGAAACGTACCGTAAAAAGTTCTATTATTTCTGGGAAATAGCACACCTTTTGTTGTTGGACTTGGTGCTGTTTGTCTCAAGGTAACGAACCTTTTATGATATAATTTTTTAGGGTTATCATTGACATAAAAAAAATTTAAGGATCATTAAAATATTCGGACAAAGGCAAATTTTTAATACAGAAATAGCATCATTTGCGATTTTCAACATGTTTCAAAATGTGGCTTGCAGAGTTAAAAAAAATATGAATTTTTAAACAACTAAATTGAAATCTTTTTCTTCAGTACACCATTGCTTTTTTCCGTTCCAAGTTCAATATTATTATTGTCAAAGACCGAAATTTGAAACTGCAAGTCTTTATTATCTCTCCAATTTTTCCTAAATTGAGTAGATAAAAGAATTCTCACATCATTTTTCAGGTTTACCCCCAGATTGATGGGAATTATATTTAGAACAATGTCATGTATTTTTCCGAGCTCTTTTTCTTTTTTTTTTTCTATTATAAATCACCTTGAAGGTTAGAACTTAAAATTTAGTTTACTTAATGCTTTCACCACAGGAGCTACAGCAGATTTCAAGTCATATATCGGAACATGGCTACAAAAATATTTGTTAATATAAAATAAATAAAAAGCAACAAATTTTTAACTTCCTTAATTCGGCTCTATTTCATTAGGGATATCTTGGCGAAATTCAAACAGTGAACCAGCGAGTTTTGTTACAGAAATTTTAGGTTACATAAAAACATAGAAAAGGACATGCTTCGATACAATCTATATATTTCTCATAAATTGCTAAAAGAACTGTCAAACTAAGATGTTATCTCAATTTTTTAATTTTTCTAACTCCCCTACTCATATGAAAAGTATACTGGTCATTATCTTATTTATTTAAATATCAATTTATGTTTAAAAATCGTTTTTTTTATGTGGAATAAAAATAAAATTATATGAAAAATTATATTTAAATATGAATTGATATTTTAAAAGAATTGCTGAAATTGGTCATTAAAATTTTTTTTATTTTGAAAAATATTAGAAAAAATGTTAATGCCAAAAAGTCGGAGTCGGAGTCATTAGTGTTTGTGGGTACTTCGACTCCGACTCCGACTCCGGTACAAAAACAAAGACTCCGACTCCGACTCCACAGCCCTGGTTACAAGTAAGACTTAAGAGTGTATATAATTCTTATTCGCTTTAGGGTTTTATTTGTTTAATATTTTTGGGTTTTAATTTCAAAAGATTTTGTTATTCGTGCTTAATTCCCAGTTTTTATTCTTGATAAAAACACTTGAAATTTATTGTTGATGGGATAAGCTATTCCTATGCATATCACTGGTTGCTTAGGCCAGATCATCAGGAAACTTCATCCATAAAGATTTTAGAAAAACTAAAGATATTAAACCAAATAAAACTGTTAAACGTATACGAATTATAGCAACAGTTCTACTTTAATAATATCAAAGTTTAAACAAAACACATCACTGTTGTTTATTGTTGATGTGTTTTGTTTAAACTTTGATATTATTAAAGTAGAGCTGTTGCTATAATTCTTATACGTTTAACAGTTTTATTTGGTTTAATATCTTTAGTTTTTCTAAAATCTTTATGGATGAAGTTTCCTGATGATCTGGCCTAAGCAAAATTAAAATGTTGTATTCCCAAAAATTGAAATTACTTTTTGATAATTTTTGGGTTTTCTAAAATCTTTGGAAAAGGTTTCCTGATGAGCTGGCCTTAGCAGCCAGTGAAATGCGCATGGAAGCTAGCTTTCCCTCGACAATGAATTTCAGTGTATTTATCAAATGTGAAAAATTGGGAATTTAGCACGTCATACGGATATCGCATTAATAATAAATTCGTTTATATTTGATATTATTAAACTTTTATATAATAAAATTTAAATGGCCGAATCTTAACAAACTTCCATATGAGTAGTAGTTATGTATATCTTATAATTTAACATTGGACTTGATAAACATTCCTCTCTACTACGTTGGTCGTTTCCGATATCAATTTTTAGTGATTGGCACATCAAGTCGAAGACTATATGCCTTCGACTTTAATTTGATATTCTCTAATAATGCTGCGGCGATGTCGATTAACCATCAAAAATCTGACAGACATAATCTTATCTTTAATTAAATTTTTTTTTTGCGTTCAATTAAAACAGTTTTATTAAAATAAATAAAATTAAAAAGTTTGTTTATGGCAAAATCAAAAGAAAAAATTCTCATTGAAGGCTTTAGTTATTTCCAGGGTTTAAACAATTTCAGTCGAAAGCAAAAACTGTCAAACAAAAAGCGAAAATTTTTGTACAACTTTTCGCTTTTTGAGTTGATTGACAGCGACTGTTTATATTTAATGAATTCGAAGTAAAAGCAACAGTTCTATTTTTGCCAATGCCACATGAAGATGTGGCAGTTTTTCTACTTTGACTGCAGTTTTTCTAAACGCTGGTTATTTCTGTGTAACTCTAGTGGGTATTTAGTCAAAGTATTAAATGTATTTTGTGTATTAAAAATAAAAACAGGTATTTTGTAATCTTTTGATGGGCTTATTTAATTTAAAAAGTGTTCGCCTAATAGTCAAAATTCGACCATACATTTATATGTACATGTAAAGAAGACAAAGTACATCTTAAGCTGGGATCACACGATTGCCGCAATGCACCAATTTTCACACTTTTTAATACACCAATCGTGTGACTGCACAACCAATTGGCTCATGTACCAATCGAGGACAATATTGTGCTTACTTTTACCAATCAAATGCAACCCTGGTGCGGCAATCGCGCGCCAATAAAAATAACAAAAATGCACCAATATTTATTGCCTTGTTGTGCGGCAATCAAACAACACAATACGCGCCAATATTAGCCTTTTTCTAATAAATTTTACGTTTTTGTGTTTCCTTTAGCAAGTAATGAAGACAAATATGTATTTATTTATTATGCATTTTAATTTTTGTTATTAACAAATATGTATGTACATTAGAGCGACTCAAGTTGTATGGAAGCAAAATTCGTGCTTGATGTACCCTCCTAAAAATGAACCTTGGACTTTTTTAAGATTACATTTTAAATATTTCGGCTTCAGCTTTGACCTCTCGTGAGCTGGACCAGTTTGAAAAAGGGTCTATTTTAGCATGTTTTGTTAATTTGAGAATCTGTTTCCTTACCGACATATGCAAATTGGATATCGTAAGAGAGGTTTTTTTAAGGCGCGTTCAACTGTATATACAATTTGTCCAAGGACGATCATCCATGTCCTTATTTTTAAGGATTTTCTGTAAAAAAAAACGGTTTTTGAATTTTTTGTAATAAAAGTGCCAAATTAACATATTTTAATTAAATAGGGCAATATGGGATCAAATTTTATCTTTTGGCAAGTATATCATCTTTGTATGTAAATAATTTAGATTTTTGCAAATTAGATGCATTTTACACGGTGCTCTGGAATATATATAAAAACAATTTTGTAGTAACTCTAATATGATAGCGGATTTAGTTTCTAGATCATGTATGGATGAAAATAGGACAAAAGGAAGCGGCAATTAAATTTGTATAAAACAGGGCAATCGTGTGATTTCAGAATATTTGATTGGTGCAATTTCTTTATTGTGCGTCAATAAAGCACAATCAAAATTGTGCCATATTGGTGCATTTGCGGCAATCGTGTGATCCCAGCTTAAGTATATATGATTTTACATGTTTCGAGCATTTATTTTTTCCGTCTTAGTCGATCGATTTGGCGAGGGACCTACCCCCGGCTCATATTTTATCTTCACGTGAGTTAATTTAGTTTTGTAAGTTGAATATAAAAAAATATCAATTGAAAAACAAAGAAGTGTAAAAAAATCTGCTTTAAAGATTGTCATCCACTAAGGACACTGCATGTTTAATTTAATTTTTCTATGTCTAATATACACGAAAATTAATCAAAGTACCAGATGTTGAACGAAAAAGTACCAAAAAGCTCTCCTGAAAGGTTCTTATTCGCCCACACAGAAAAAATTAAAAATTTTCTCTAATCTCCAATTTTATACCAAATTCATAGAATCAAGCAATCCATTTGTTGATTTTGCACCTATTACCAAAATGATTATATTGATTAGTAAAAATTGTAAAAATTTTATATTTTGAAGATTTTTTTTTTTTCAATAAATGATATTTTTAATTTTAATTAAAAAAATGATCAAAAAAACTTTATCGTTTCAAACAATGTGTTGATTGATTTTGACAATTCCAACAACAATTACACAAGTTAAAATTATTTTATTTTAAATGAAATAATTTTTTGATATTTGATTATTATTTTAATTCAAATTTAATTTCAAAACAACTAAAATGTTAATTAAATCAAAATTATATTTTTAATATTCGTTCAACAAAACAAAATAATTGATTCAATTATTACATTAATTAAGTTTAAATACTTTTTAAATAATTTTTTTAATTGATAAAAAATTACTAATAATTTTTTCTGTGCAGTTTAATGTATAATTTAATCTTTATAGGTCGAATATAAGCAAAGTTAAATATTATTAGAAAATTAAAAAAAAATCGCATGCAGCACGGAAAGGTAAAAGAAAGAAATTTATATGGTGGTGTGGTTGCAGTTTTTGGAATTGGCGAGAACATTTTTTTTGCCAGTACTGGTGATAGTTTTACGAAATGGCTTAAAAACTACTACTTGGTGAAGAAACTTTAAGAAAAATCTTTTGATGTAAACGATGCTAGAGCAGATGATGAGCTTTTCTCTAAGTAAGTTTCTTGAATTAAGTTTAAACGCCTGTGTGGATCTGTTGATACACAGACGCGTCTGGACGGCCCTAAGCTAGGGAAAAACCAGCATGGGGGTCTATGTTGAAAACACAGAAACCGAGATATTCTACCGTCTTCCGGATAAAGACAAAAGCTTCCAGGCGGAAGTCCGTGCTATTACGAAATGTATGAGATGAATGGAATCGAATATGGGGCGGGAAATGCTAATATAATCACCGACTTAAATAGGCTTAAGTCCAGGAATCTGACGAGTAAAGAGCGTTTGGTGAGGAAAGCGGGACGCTGAACACTTTTACAGCCACTGTCAGGCCTTCGCCGAGTTAAGATCGAAACACTTCGGGAGCGATGTCATGTTGGACTTAGGATCCCTGAGGAACGCTGACTGGAAAACCTTAGGAATTATGTCCGGGAAACTGAGTTTATTAACGCCAGACGTTAATACCCTCCCTATGGTGGTGGTAGAACTACCCACCTAAAGCCCCATGTTTTCTAAGGAGTGCACAACAGGCCCAATAGTGATCTAGGCTTATATCGTACTGAAATGAGGTTGTATCCTTGATGCTTCATCCTCCTTTCGACCTACCCTTACCTTAATTTCTTTAAACGGTGGTTCAAGACCATGAAGCATTTCCAGAAGAAATTGAAGATGAAGAAGTCTAAGGAGAATTGAGCTGACCCACATTGCGGATTAAGTACCACAAACAAAAATTACGAAAGCATAAAAATGAAATTTACTCAAAATCTATTGTATGGAAGAAGAGGCACATGCGAAATCAAAAACTAGTTGCATTTGTTCCGCCAAATGATAATATTATTTTAGAAACTCTAGTTCAATATTTCCAAAAATATATCGACAATAAGTTTTTGACAATGCCACATGTTACCCAATTTTATATGCCGTTCAGCAGGGCAAGTCATCTTTTAAACCATCCAGCGCTGATGAAATTCGTGTTTATTTTGGACTTCATATTATGATGAAAAATGGTGCGTAATTACCAGTTGCCCGTGGAGGAAAATATTTACTTGGACGAGCAAATTAATCCATTCAAAGCAAAATGTATTTCTTTTTACTGAGCCATTGCAAAATTCAATCAAGCACAAAAAAAAACAAACGATGTTTACAACCACTTACCAATATTTAAGGAAAATACAAACACTGGTCGCTACAAAATAGCCGGTAGTTCAAAAAAATTATTTTTTATTTGCAACAACTTTAATGTTTAGCTTTTTGTAAAACGTGAAAGCAGTTGCTTTGCTAACTATCACACAAAATAGATTTGTTTTAATACTTTTGTCTCATTAAATTACACCTTTTGACTTTAAGTTTACTAAGAAGAAACATGTCCACCGAGTAACTTTGTCAAATATATTGGACAACACTTTGCGGCCAGGTGAGACAACCTACCTGTAATCTGATAATTTTGTATTTACATATGTGTAACACTCAATTCACATGAGGGCTTTTACGACGTCGTTTTATCTTGATTCCCTTTTAAAGCAACTTC
Organism: Pollenia angustigena; assembly: GCA_930367215.1. Classification (NCBI taxonomy): domain Eukaryota; kingdom Metazoa; phylum Arthropoda; class Insecta; order Diptera; family Polleniidae; genus Pollenia; species Pollenia angustigena. Next base: position 225,457,323 of record OV884059.1, read on the forward strand.
CAAAATCTCTTTGCGTTCATACGATGATTTTTGGTTGCATGTCTTTTTTTTATTTACAGTATGGCCTTGATTACCCGTCATTCGATTAACCGGCAGCTTCAATAAAATGGAAAACAAACATTTTTTTGCACTGATTTAAATTGCCTCTATTATCCGAAATTATAAACAAATTATCTTTTTTTCGTTAAATTTTGAACAATTAAAAGAAATTTAAATAAACGAAGAAAGAGAATATCTTAACGGTGTGGAAGCATGTTCTGCCAAATTTACTTTTTTCCTCATGTTTACATAATAAAACGTTATATATTTACATAAAATAAGAAACACACCAAAAAAAATAAATAATCAAGAATTCTGCCGATCCCGTCTATTATCGATAATCGAGGTCTCACTGTATCTTCAACCACACACTTCAAAGTAAGAAAAAGAATAAAACGTAAACAGAAGAAGTTAAAAGAGAAATGTAAAAAACGACATGCAAAATACAAAACGAGACATTTTGTTAACCCCTCTTTCTTTTCTACACCGCTCACCATCAAACCAAAAGAGACGTCGACAAAGCGACGTCGTAAAAGCCCTCATCTAAACTGAGTGTAAGTAGCAAATTTGAACGCTTATTATTGAACAGATTTTAATAAAATATATTTTAACAATTAGAAACTGGGAATTATTTCCTTGTGAAGGTTACTTTATATTATATTAAACATTTTTTCATTTCTCGAATTTATTCTATGAGTTAAATTTCAGGTCTGTATTTTATAAAGCTTTTTTGTAATAGTTCTATTTTTTTAATTTTTCAGAAATGACTCTATACACTATCAGACTATTATATTGTATAGAGTCATTTCTGAAAAATTAAAAGAATAGAACTTCTGTGAGTAAATACCTTTCAAATGGTGTAAATTGTTCAAATCGGTTGACATACAAAGGAGGAAAGTGTTCTTAACTGTTTTGCCTTTGCCGATATATATAGATATTTTAATATTTGAAAATTCTTTTAAATTAAATTTTTTTTCAAAATGTATTTAGTAAATATATTTACTTTTTAACTTTCATTTGAGGCGTCGAAAAATCTTGTTCCGACTACAACAGAGTCAATTCTACTCGACGTGCAGGAGAAAAAAAAAATTGTATTTCAATAGTAATCGATTGTTGTCGGCTAAGAAAATACACTTGTTGTTCCGTTAACGTCGACACAATCGACGTCGACTTCGATCTAAGGAAGTGGGTAAACAAGCAAAAAGGAAACAAAAATAAAATTGTGTCACTTTAATGTTAAGGGAAGTATTCCAAAGCACCACAAAGCATTATTTTTTCGATAGTTCTAAAACTAATATGAACTCATTTTGGAGTTTATATCCGATGACGTTTTCGAACTTTTCAGAAGGTTCTTGCTGACACGTTTTGCCATATTACTTATTTCAGATGTTACTGTGTCTGCATGCCAAATTTTAAGAAAAACGGTTGATTTGTTATAATAAAAATTACTAGCTGACCCGACAGACGTTGTCCTGTCCAAATAAGGAAAAATGTGTTCGTTCGATTTTTAAAATCCGTTAAAAAGAAACGAACATTTGAAAGAAAAATTAGTCAAATCGATGGAGCCGTTTTCTGATTTTAGGTAAATCGCAAAAAGTGGGCGGGGCAAAATTTTCTTTCCGTAAAAACCTAAGTTGGACCATGGCAATCATTTTAAAGAAAAAATCGTCCAAATCGGTCAATCGGAGAGGTTTTCTAATTTTAGGTAATTCGAAAAAAGTGGGCGGATTAAAATTTTCTTTTCGTATAAATCTATGTTGGAATATGGCGATAATTTTAAAGAAAAAATCGTCCAAATTATATAGCTGTCATTGGTGATGCAATATGAAAATTGGATTTTGCCACGCTCCGCCGCCCGCCCAAAAATCAAAAATCAGACTTCACAGTGTCACCCGCCTGAATATTCTTAAGATTCCCTGAAAATTTCATAAAAATCGGCCCAGCCGTTTTGGAGTCCATACGTTACATACATACATACATACATAGATACATACATACACACATCCTATTTTATATATATAGAGATAGGCTATAGTTCTTTCCAGATGTTACACTATTTGCCTGCCAAATTTCAAGAAAATCAGTTGATTAGTTAAAAAATATAAGGAGAGGGGGAGCTTTTACCCCACTTGCCCTTTTTTACACCCTATTCTCTATTTCTTTTCAGATGTTACAGTGTCTGTAGCCAAATTATAAGAAAACCGGTTGATTAGCTTAGAATATTGGGTAGGGGGAGGTATTACCCCTCTTGCCTTATTTCACGCCGTAAACAATAAAAATTATAGGCTATTGTTCTTTTCAAATGTTACACTATTTACCTGAAAAATTTCAAGAAAATTGATTGATAAGTGGCGAAGATATAGGGAGGGGGAGCTTTTACCCATATTAACCTATTTCACGCCCTATTTCCTTTCAGATGTAACAGTGCCTGCATGCCAAATTTAAAAAAAACTGGTTGATTATTTAAGAGGAGGGACTTTTGCCCTTTTTTGCGCTCTCTAGCGATATAAAATCTACTTAACGACCTATTCTCATACCTAACAAATACACATACAAATTTTCATAAAAATCAGTCGAGCAGTTTCGGAGGAGCTCAAAGTGGAGGGCATTTTGTTGATATTTAAACTCAATAAACTCAATAGTATTATAGTTTCTTAAGAAAATAATGTATAAAAACGTCACTAAATTTGAAATTTTTTTGAAAAATCTACAAAATTTGTGTTTGCTCGACAATAACATCCAAATTTCTCCAGTTTTCTTAAATAAATTATACATTGTTCGAAAGATCTCAGTTTCTTCTTTCCAAATCTAGTAAGAAATTGAAAATCGGATCATTATCAACAAAATTACAGGCTTATAAGTGCGCAAAGGCACAAAAACCGGTTTTTTACCCGTAAATCCGGATTTTGGAGGTGTCCGGTATATTTCACTATTGGAATCTTGTTTTAGTCGACAAGCCCTACAAGAAAAATAATATCCGGTCCCAGGTTTTTCTATTTCATTCAATTTTGTAACACTGTGTAATAATGGCTTAACTTGACTTAAGTGCTTTTTAATTTTATTACATATTCTTATTATCTTCTTCAAGATCTATGACGTAGCTAAGTTTCAAGTATAAAATGTCATTATTAATAAAACTATACGCATTTATATTTTAACTTTCCCTTAATATCTCAAAACACGAAATTTCGCCTTAAGCCATTATTATTTATTGCCACAGATATGTCTGTATATCGTTACCTAAAACGCAAAATACCCTATCTTTCATTTTAAAAATTTTACAAAAAACTTTTTAAAATGATAAATTTATTAATCGCCTTAAACTGTTTATAATTTATTTTCTTCTACTTTTCTTGTAAAATCAAAAGGCCCAACCATAATATGCATAGCCTATTTTAACCTACTGTCAAAAATTAACAAAAACTCTCTCAAATGTATTTAAAAAACAAAACAAAATCAAAAAACATTTGATTGCGTACAGAATGTGCGATCAGTTTCGCACTTTCCTTAAGGAAATGACAGTTTCATAAAACTTAATAAAAATGTTCTTTAAGTTCAATATGGTTTGCCTCATATGATTTACATGTATTCGCACATTTGCTTAAGCCAACTAAGGCACATTATGGTTGCGCCTTAACGGTTTTTTTTTTGACAGTTGACAATGTTGCATATTTTGCAAACGGTAGGTTAGGGCTTTAAGCGTTTATCATGTAATTTTTTGTAGATAGGCCCTTTTGTTTATCTGGTTAAAAAATCGCTAACATTTGTCAACCTACTGAAATGTTTTTATTAAATAAATCTATGTATGCATAAAACTTTTTTTTTATATAAAGAGTTGTATTCTATTTTCAAGAAATATAATATTTTCAGGTAAATTAATGTATAATTCATTCATTAAAATGGCACAATTACTTAAGAAAATTTAGCATTTTTTAGCATTTTCAAATTTTATTTTTAGCATTATTTTAATCCCCATTTAGCATCCAATTTTTTTAGTTGTGGTCACACTGATTCCCACTAGTGCTGGGAAACTATCGATAGACTATCGATATTATCAATAGTCTTAAAATATCGAAATTATCGATAGGAAAAATATAAATATCGATATTTTTATTATTTAAAATACAGCTATGAAGACATCTAACAGCAGCTATACACACACAGTTTTTTGCCGAAAATTTTTTCTTGCTATTATTAATTCACGCTTAATTACAGCAATGAATACAAACAAAAAGAATGGCAAGTGGTATGGATTGCTTAGCATGCTTTTAACTGCTATTTAAAGGCCTTTAAGTCGAAATTTTTAATGTTTATATAGGGACTGAAATGTCAAATATTTTTGTAAGGTTGTAGAAAACAAATGCAATTGCGAGCATAGGACAAAACAATCAACGACCATTAGAAGATAAGTCCGCTTGATTGATTACATTTTTGGGTTTAGAATTTAGAAAATTTTTTAAAGTTGCAATGGAATATCTTATAGTCCCTGTTACTTCGGTTCCTTCAGAAAGGTACTTATCAATTTTTAAAAAACTGCCATCTAAAAAAACGTGCGTATATACATACGTCTCATACATTCAATAAAGTGATAAAAACAACGGACTGTAGCCTTATAAAAAAATAACTAAAGTTTTCCTGCACAAGTACAAACATTCAGTCGAAAATAATATCGATATATCAATAGTGAAATATTAACTATCGATAAATATCGATAGTAGAAAATATCGATAGTATCCCAGCACTAGTTCCCACTACAGAATTGAAATTTTTAATACTTCAATGGGGAGAAAAAAAGTATCAATAAAAGGGAAATACGGGTAATTCAATTTCTTTTACTTTTCTATTCTACATGTGATACTTTTAGAATGTTGTACAATATTGAACTTGAGTGACTCAGAACCTATAATAAAAAAATGGGGTTACTTTTTTTTTGTTAAAACCTAGAAACCTAAACTTTGGCATAAAAATATGTCTACGAAAGAAAGGACGGGAAAGAAGTAGCGGGATAAATTCTAGTTTTATATAAATTAATAAGATTTGCGTTTCTTAACAGAATCAAGTAACAGTTTACATATTTGTTGAACTATCGGTTAAAAAAAAGAATCGAAAAGTGTAGGATAAATATTAATATATAATAAAATTTTCTTATTGTTTCTTTTTAAAGACTACTTATATCTCCTTGAAAACCTTCTCAATTTTATATTCAAGTTCAATGAACTATAAAAGTTTTCATTCAACTATCTTTTCTTTTCTGAACTCCAACTATAATCTCTTATAATAGAAAACAAAATAAACATCATAGTTAAGCAAAAGCCTTTAGAAAAATATCCTTAATACAGTCAACGTTAATGATGGTTTTGAAGTAAGTTTGCATTCAATAAAAAAAAATTACACAATATCTCTTAAAAAAAACCTAAACATCTGTTTAATAGTGTTTAAGGTTAAAACTTAATTATCTGACAACATATATTATGTTACACACTAAAACACACATACACTTAGGCAACCCATTTCCTTTTCCTTTTTTAAATCTTCTTGCTTTCAGACAACAACATGCTCTCTAAAAGAAAAAAGTGCATTTATTATTACAAGAAAAACAAAATAAAAGAAAAAAAAAAATTCTTAAAAATAGTATCATGCAACATTTAGAGTAAAGTGCAGAATTACAAACACACGCACATCTTCATTTAAGCCCCAGAGACTACGAAAGTGTCTAGCAAATTCAAAAACATTTAGGAAAAAAGTTTGAAAGCTTTTTCTTTTTAACAGATTTTATGCCCTTCACTACAGGGTTTATTTAAGTTTGGCATTCCGTTTGTAATTTTTACATTTAAAATGCACATGGCAAGCGGAGTTTATTTGACGATGTCCGTTCTTTTGCGTGTAGGTTGAAATGGGGTTTACCGAAGACTCCAAATATGGTGAAGACTGGTTTTCTTCACCCAGGGAAAAAACATGTTAAAATATGGTCACCTCCAACAAAACTATTTTTAAAGAAAAATTTAAATATATTATGTTTAATATAACCATATTATAGTCACCCACAACCATATTATAGTTAAATAAATCCTCCATCAAGAAGTCACAACCATATTATGGTTGCCTCTTATCATGCTATGGTTAAATATGACAATAATTTGTTTCAAAATTAACAATAGTATTTTTATCTTTTCCAGGAGCAACATTTTATGGTTGAAAAACAACCATGGTATTAAAAGTGTTTAACATATTTAAGTTATTATTAACCATAACATGTTCGGAGGCAACTTGATGCGGGACCATTTTAACCATAATATGGTTTGCGGTGACAATAATATGGTTAAAATAAACATAATGTGTTTAACATTTTCTTTAAAAATAGTTTTGTTGGAGGTGACCATATTTAAACATGTTTTTTCTCTGCGTGTATGTATTAAAATCACATAACAAAGCGGAACAATTCCACTTTTACAATTTTTGGATAAATGAACAAAAGAAAAGATGAATTTAGGCCAGTACGATGCTTGTTTGTACGTGAAGAAGTTGCGTTTTGATGCGCTTCAAATTAAAAAAATTTGTTAAAACAATGACAATAACCCAGTAAAAACTTCGCCTACAAAATAATGTGTTAAGTAATCAGAAAAACTTAAAAACACTACTTACAATTCTACTGAAGAACCAATGAATTTTTCAGTGGATGTCCCAAAAAGAACGCATTCAAAAGTAAGTCATTATTTTTTACCTACATACATCCAGGAAAAAGTAGTTATAGAAGTTGTGATAGATGTGGTTATAGAACAAAGCTACTAAATAATGAGTTAAAAAAGCTATTCGTCTTGAAAAAGTAAGCGAAGTTTTTGCTGGGAAGGTTTTTAGTATGCTCAATATTATTCAGTACAGAAAACACTAAACTTATAAAGTGGAATTGTTGCGTTTTGTAATTGATCTCCTTACAAATATTTATTTAGGAAAGGTTTGCTATTGAAATTCAGCTAGAACTAATTCTAAGGTCAACTAATGACTGAATGGCTTTTAGTTTCATTTGAGTTAATTTTGCCTCTAAATGGCATTTCCACGTTAATCGCCGATCCAGATGTATACAGAAATATTTTACATGCGAATGTTGAGGAATTATTTGATTATTGATTGTAATAGGGGGGCAAGATTCCCGGCGCAAAGTGAACGTTATATGTACGCATTTTTGCTCATTGACCATTGTCGTAACCATATTTCTAGTTGAAATATATGATGCTGTAAATAACGCGATGCTTCATAACGATTTTCGTCGACGCTTAGAAAAGCTGTATCGTCTGCAAATGTTGAATTTGCGTATAGTTGCTTGTTGGCATTTCCGAAGTATAAATTAAGCATAATAGGTGGCCCAGGATGCTGCCTTGTGGGACTCCAGCGGCAATGGGCTGAGGTGAACTTAAGAAATTTCCTTCTTTAATAATAAATTGACGACCGACTAAGTAGCTTTCTAGCAGCTTGTGTGTGTTTGCTGGTAAATTATGCTTCAATTTATGTAATAAGCCTTCATGCCAGACTTTATCAAAAGCTTGCGAAACATCGATGAAGAGTGCTGAGCAATATTTTTTTTCTTCACATGCTTTTCTTATGACATTTACTATTCGATGAGTCTGTTCGATTGTGCTGTGTTTTCTTCTAAATCCAAACTGATGGTTTGGAATACATCTATTTTCACTTAAAATCGGTGTTAATTTTGAAACTAATAATTTCTCAAACAGCTTTGACATATTTGATAATAAGCTAATAGGCCTACAAGACTCAACTTTTGTATGATCTTTCCCTGGCTTTGGTATCATGGTAACTAAGGAAACCTTCCATTTTTGAGGATAGTATTCAAGGCGTAAAATAGCATTAAAAATAAAAAGAATAATTTTCTTTGCTATGCGAGGTAGCTCCAAAAGCATTTTATTACTGATTTTATCAATACCAGGTGCCTTCTTAGTGTTTAAGTCACAAATAGCCTTTTCGATTTCTCTTAACTCAAATCTGAGGGGAATAGCTGCTCTAGCAGCAACAGGTGGTAACTCGACCGCAATATTGTGAAATATATTTGGTGCAAATACGTTTATCAAGTGACTAACAAACAGATTTCCTTTTTCAATATCGTTTCTTGCCCAATTACCATTCAAGTTTCTTAATGGTGGCTTAGATATAACTGGCCTTTTTAGATTTCTAGCTGCACGCCATAATGAGTAGTCAGATTGTGGAGTTGCATCAAGTTCCTTAAGATATTTTTCTAGAGAAGCCGTTTTCTGATTCTGCAGTAACTTTCTTAGCTTTTTTGTGCACTCTTTTAATAAAATCTTAAGTTGCGGGGATCTGTAAAGTTGCCACTCTCTTCGAACTCTCCTTTTTTCAGTCAAGAGCCGCTCGACATCTGAAGAATATATTTTATTATTTTTAATTTTTTTGGGGGTATCGCTGGAATGTTGAACAGCTAGTTTCAAAAAACTGTCAAAATTGCCAATAGAGCGATCTACATAATCCGGTGTACTGAGCGGAATATTTTCTGTGCAATGGGTACTGAGATATTTTTTATATTTTAACCAATTAATTTGCGTAGCTGTCGTCACTATGTAACCAGTCGGAGGTACAATTCTATTGGGGTTCATTATAGCAACAATTGTAGGTGTGTGGTCGGAAGATAATTCTAGGGAGGCTTCAACATGAATCGTTTCTATGGGGATGTTTTTAACCACGCGGAAATCGATGACATCTGGTATTTTTTGATGATAAGTGGGCCAATATGTTGGTTGTCCGCTCGCTACCACATTTAAATCCATTTTAGAAATTGTGTTAAATAAAACACGACCCTTGGTGTTATAAGTCGCGACCCCCAGAAGGTATGTTTAGCGTTATAATCGCCAGTGGCTGGAAACACGGTCCTAATGATTTAAAATATTTATAATATTGGTCCTCCGATATTGAAAATCTAGGCGGGGAGTATAACGATGAAATTACTAGGTTTCTATTTAATTCCTCAACGCAAATGTTCGTTGCTTGGAGATAATCTTCACGATGATCACACATTAGGTAGTGTTTGACTCGGGTTTTTATTAAAATGGCAGAACCTCCACAAGCTCTATCTCGTGGGTCCTTGGTATCATATAGTGTTGACGTCTGGCTGGCGTAAACAAATACTTTGTTCGCCCGTGTGGGCAGCGTTTGTCGTTCCTTCGTGTGGAACGGGATTTAATGGTGCGATGTGGCAACGCATCATTAAGTCTGTGGCTCAGATGTGCTTTAACGCCACCTGCAAAATGAATTCACTTTGATCACTGCTTTTAATAAAACCGAACCAGCCAGACGTCGGCAGATAATAAATTAAAATTATTAAGTTAAATGTAAATTGAGCCAAAGTTAAAAAAAGTGAAAGAAAGTAAATAAACTTAAGTTTTAAATTAAAGAGGAAAATCTGTGATTTTTATTAAACCCAAAAGAGCCATAGAAGTTGCATTGAGCCACAAAAAATAAGGGTGCATTTTCTAGTGTGTGAGGTGAGTAAATATGTGCGCGCCAGCCGCTAATTGACCTGTCTCAACCAACCATTAGAGTGAGGTTCCCAGCCACTTTGTAATTCCGGACAACGTACTCAAGCAACAGGTAACCAGCCCCATTTTCACCCCAACATATTGTATATAACCATTGATTTTAAACGTATTTCTTGAGGTCAAATGAGTTTCAGAAATCATCATGACATCAATTTGTTTATTTTTAAGAAAGTATTCTAATTCATTTTTATGTTGGCGGATGCCGTTTGCGTTCCAAAAACAAATTTTTAAACAGTTCATGGTTTGTTAAGTACAGCTTGCAATAACATCGATTGCGTTCTAAGCATTTCCTGGAGGGCTACTCTCTATTGCGATGCGAAAGAAAATTGCAGCAAATCTAGCCATTGGTACTCTTCAATACGTTTGCGCATGTGTCTTTCGCATCTTTTAATTTTTTTTCTTTTCGTAAATCATCACTTTATTTTATTTAAATTTTCCAATTTCAAATATTTTTACACACTTTGGCATTTCATTACTGTAAATCCGCGCCATCTTTAATTTTTTTTGCCAGTATCGCTTTATTTTTCAAAAAATTTTGCGAAAGTGATAGAGAGTACCAAGTTGGCATTTAGCTTTCGCATCGAAATTGTTTTCGCATCGCAATAGAGAGTAGACCCCCTGCATCATATTACCCATTGTGTTCGTAAAATTATTTACTGTTTGCACTAATGTTTCCATGGTTTTTTCTAAACGACTTAAATTAGAAACCGGAGTTTCATCATTACTTGGCGAGGCACCTTGCATAGGCTGATGGTTTGATTTTAGGACGTTAGCGTAAGAGGTTCTGTTATTACTAGGCTGGGGGCTTGAACTAAAGGGCTGCGCAAAATATTCTTAATGTTCTATGTTCTACTTCACACAACTATCAATTATATTATTTCACTGTAAACATACATAGCAAAACAAACATAACAACACATTACTTCCACCAAAACAAAACAAGCATAACTTGAAAAGTTTTTCTCTTCTGCTTTGTTAGTGCTTGTATTATCAAAACAAACAGAATATCAACACAAAAACAGACAATGAAATAAAGAAACGGATAATTATAGTAAAAGCATCGAGTGCACTAGAACATTAAAAAAAATAAAAAATTTGATATTTTTGAATTATTTCCTAAATGTACATATATTTTATTTTAGTCGACCTTTATTATTATATTATGTATAACTAAATTATCAAGTTTGAGGTCTTGTTTTATTTTTATATAAAACTTTAAACGTTTATTTAACCAATATTTCTGATTCTAGTTAAATAATTATTAATATTTTGTTGCTATCAATTTTCCCAAAAAATTGTGAAACACACCAGAGATCAGCAATGAATCGCTTTTTCGCTACTCATACTGACTCATGCAATTGTAAGTATAAGTGCGTAGAAATCATTTAAACTAAACTACTCTGATTCACTCATACTCACAAGAGAAATATTTATGAGTGCGACGTCGACATTATACGCATACTCATAAATGACCTCAGCTTGATTTATAATTTCAAGAAAATACTTATAACACTCACAATGATTCAAATCATTTAGCTCATCCATTTACCGTTTTAACACAACAGAGACAACACACAACTTAATAATCAGCGCTGCCAGATAAATTTGCCGAAAAATCGTCTACTTCATACATGTTACTTTAGTAAACTGTAATTGCCAAATCGTCACTTTGCTAATTTGGGGACAAATCTGGCAGCCTCGCATTTTGCTTCGCCTATACACATTGACTTGAGTAGATTCTAAATCAAACACTACAAATGGTGGTAAGTATGAGTACGATGAATAAAACGAAACTTTTGAGTGAATATGAGTTTGAATCACATTGGAATAAGTATGAGTGCGTATAAGTACAAGAATTTATGAGTCATGATTTAGCTCTACTCACTTTTTCACTACTCATTGCTGATCTCTGAAACACACCATTAGATTTTATTTTTTATATCTATGAAAATAATGAATTCTTCTTAATTTTATTTAAATATTAGACCTAAGTACCTTTATATGTATGTAAATAATAAACAATAAATTTTTGCAAATAAAAATTAATATTACATATAAACTTTTTTAAGCTTTTTCATATTCATTACAAAACGAAAATGTTTCTCACTTTGCAATTCTCTTTGGTATATGTTTACAATCAAAACATTCAAACATACTTGGAATGTTCTATTTCTGTTTTAATGTTCTACTTCATCTTTGTTCTAATTCAGCTTTATTTTAGTTCAGCATTGTTCTAGTGCAGTTTTGTTCTATTCTTCTATATTTTGATCGTAAAACAAAACAATTGTTCTTGGAAGTATGTGTTTTGTAATGAGAGAGTAATAAACACACTGCATTTGTGTTTACTTGATTTGCGACCTGCATTTGAGGGGTATTTGTTTTCGGTCTAACCGTCTGCTTGACGATATTATATACAGGGCCTCCTCTGTAATTGGCAGTGTGATTACCGCCACGGTTGCTATTTTTGTTTACGTTGGGGTCGGTTTTAGACTTATCGCAAGAAACTGTAGCGTGTAGTGAGTTAGTCTATCAACCCCGGGGTTGCGGGTCCGATTCCCGCCAGAGACTCTGGTTTCTTTCCTGCAGACAAGCGTCAAGCTTCGCGGGGATTAGCATAGGGAATTAACAAAAAAAAAAAAGACAGGGGGTAAGTAGCAGTATGCCTTGGTATGGCCAAATTCTTGGCAGTTTAAGCACTGAACAGGTCCGTTTTTTTTTGTGCGGCTCTTTTATAGTTATTCTTCTGTAGAGAATATATTTTAAATTGTAAATAGGATGTGTTTCGTTTTTTTTTTAAGTTTTACGTCGCCGGGTTCAAACTTCACTCGAAAAAGTGGTTGGGGAATCTTTTCTCTAATTTTTAATATTTACTACATGTTTTACCTTGAAGCCTTTTTCTTCTAGGAATGTTTTAACCTCTTCTGGGTCCACACATGAGTCAATACCCTTAATCACTACCTGTAGACCTTTACTGCTTTTCAGTTGGTAGGTATAAAAGTTTTTTTTAAGTGTTTCAAAGTTGTTTACTATTTGGCGAAAATCATTCTCATGATTGACTTGTATTTTTTGTCTCGTTTATACTTCCACGCTTGATAGCCGCTACGTAAAACGAATTTTCACCTATCACCGATATCAAACTCTTTATGAGCTCATTTGAATTTTGCTCCCTAAGATATATCGGGAGAGGCTTGGATGGTTTAATGACGTTTGGTGCTTCAGAGGATTCAGTCTTCAGAATTGCAACACGATTTTGAGTATTTATCTGGCCTGGCAACACTTGTCACCAAATCTAGTTGTAGTTTTTTTAATGAGTCACTATCCACTGTTTTTGTAAACACCGAGGGTGATAGGGAACGTGTTCGAGTAATTGGCTTAGCCGTTAAATAGTTTATATTGTTTTGCTTAATTTATTTCTGCATTATTTTCATTTGCATTAACTAAAAGGTAAACGTTTCTTTCATTTTGTCTTAGTGTTGTTTCACTGTTCGTACTCATGCAAAGAGTTGTTTTTGTTTTTCACCGTTTTGCTTTGCTTTTAATATTTTTATTATTTATTGTATTACAACAACACAAAAAATAAGAAATTTAAGCTAAAATGTTTTTGTTCAGAATATGTATACATTAGACTGGTCGCAATTTTTTTTTTTTTTTAAATTTACATGTTTGCGCTACTTAAAATATGAGGTTTGGTGTAACAAATCAAGTCCTAATCTTTCAGCTCAATCCGACGGTGCCTAGTCGTGCCAAGTGGGGCCCAAAGTTCCCCATATGATAAAAAAAACATCTATTCAGTCAGATACTAGATGAAAAGCCGGTCTTAAAGACCGAAAATCGAAAATCTGGCTTCGTTACGATCTTCCGCAGAGAAAATACTTTAAGTATGCCAAATTTCAGCTGCCTATGTCATCAGATGGCTTCAGAAAGTTGCGGAAAGAATAGGACATACATGCAAACATCCTTACATACTAAGAAATTATATATTGTAAAGATAGATTAAAGTATTTGCAGTTTAATATTTTAGTATGATACGAACGAAAGATTTTTAACTAATTTTAACTAATTCGGGGTCGCTGAATCCAGTGGTGCTAGCCGTTTTTTTAGGTTAGCTTTAGTTTTCGAGATATACCGTTAAGAATTTTATTAAACCGCCATATGTGTATAATTGAAATTCTTATATTTGGCCCGTGTAGTGCCTAGGATGCCTAAAGAAGGGTCAAATGTATGACTGGAGTTGGTCTTGAGGCATCCTAGGCACTACACGGGCCAAATATAAGAATTTCAATTATACACATATGGCGGTTTAATAAAATTCTTAAATGAATTAAAATTTTTCGTCTTTTGTGAATACATAAAATTAGAAGTTGTGAACAGATTTTAATCATTTATAGCTTGTTTTGTTTGCAATATTGTTTTTTATATGACTCTATAAAATTGGAAGCATAGCTCCATTTTTCAATTTTTTATGAATTTTTAAAAACAAAAATTCCGAAATTTTAATAAAAAAATTATTTTTTTTTTCCAGAAAAAAAAATTATGTTTCTAAAACGACTGCGCATATAAGAAAAACGTTTTACCTTTCTTAAAGTAAATTTTATTGCGGAATTTCGGTTTTTTTTAGTTTTTCAATAAGCTAAAGCGTTTTTGAGTTACGCGAACATATGTTGTGCAACCTCCTTAATTTTCGAAATAACGGTATATCTCGAAAACCAAAGCCAATATGAAGAAAAAAGTTTTAACTTTCTTAAAGTAAATTTTATTGCGGAATTTCGGTTTTTTTTTGTTTTTCAATAAACTAAAGCGTTTTTGAGTTACGCGAACATTTGTTGTGCAACCTCCCTAATTTTCGAAATAACGGTATATCTCGAAAACCAAAGCATATATGAAGAAAAAAGTTTTAACTTTCTTAAAGTAAATTTTATTGCCGAATTTCGGTTTTTTTTTAGTTTTTCAATAAGCTAAAGCGTTTTTGAGTTGCGCGAACATATGTTGTGCAACATCCTTAATTTTCGAAATAACGGTATATCTCGAAAACTAAAGCTAACCTAAAAAAACGGCTAGCACCACTGGATTCAGCGACCCCGAATTAGTTAAAATTAGTTAAAAATCTTTCGTTCGTATCATACTAAAATATTAAACTGCAAATACTTTAATCTATCTTTACAATATATAATTTCTTAGTATGTCAGGATGTTTGCATGTATGTCCTATTCTTTCCGCAACTTTCTGAAGCCATCTGATGACATAGGAAGCTGAAGTTTGGCATACTTAAAGTATTTTCTCTGCGGAAGATCGTAACGAAGCCAGATTTTCGATTTTCGGTCTTTAAGACCGGCTTTTCATCTAGTATCTGATTGAATAGATGTTTTTTTTTATCATATGGGGAACTTTGGGCCCCACTTGGCACGACTAGGCACCGTCGGATTGAGCTGAAAAATTAGGACTTGATTTCTTACACCAAACCTCATATTTAAAGCAGCGCAAACATTTAAATTTAAAAAAAAAAAATCCCATACAAGATGCGACCAGTCTAGTATACATACATACATATATGAACATTCATACGTATGTATATATATTTACTTTTTTATTTTATTTAATTTTATCGTTTTAATTGTTCACTATTATGTTAAATAATTTAAATAACAAAATATATTATTTATTTAAAGCGTCCATTCGCTGCTGATATATGTCAAAATCAGATATGATTAATTAATAGTTCAAATCGTATGCGGGGTTAAAAATCCACGTCTGTATCACAACAAAGCATAACATGAAATTGTTTTCTATAAATATACCCAGTAAAAAAAATTTGGGTTTTTGAAGCACTTCAGAGAAAAAGCGCATAATCGAGCGCTTCAATAAAAGAGCTTTTATAAAGCAGCAAATGATATAGAATAAAATATACAAAAAAGCTGCTATTTTAGTGCTGACAACGAAGAAGGTTGCAAAACGAAAAAAAATAAAAATATGCGAAAATAGCTGGAAAAGACCTTTAAACAAAAGTAAAAGCAAAACATTAATGAATATGTTTATATAGTAAGCCCTTAAAAAGCCCTTTAGGAGTGCTTTGTTTGCATGTTAAAATAAGCGCTTATTGTCAGCAGAAAATAGTCCTCCAAACCGGGAACACCCCATACAAAAATCAGGCATCCCATCAGCAGGTTTGAAGCGATTTGTGGTATGAATTCATACACAAAACCTGCTCCTTTTGGAGCACATTTTTTACTGGGTACATACTAAATTTTTATTAATTTTTGTTTAGTTTTATTCTATGTATACATTACTTTTTACTTTTTATTATTTTATTGTTTTATCTTATAAAGGGGCCGCCAATTTTTTATTTTTTTTAACGTTTCCCTGTTTTTTATATTTAATATCAGGGTAAAGGGTGTATAATATTCGGCAATACCGAATATATCAGGCTTACTAATTTTTTTTATTTACCAAAATCAATACCAATCATTTGATTCTCTACACTACAGTTTATTCAAATAATTTGCCGAGAGAGTAGCCTATCTGGAACCTATGGGCAATCATGGAACCGGCAACACAAAATTATGTTTTAAGATTCATATAAGTGTTTGTTCTGCAAAATCGTTTCTAGGTATCAAAATCGATATGAGATTTGTTCGTCTTAAAGGGATTTTTGAGAGGGGATATATCATAGCCAAATTGTATATCAATACTTACCTTTGCATGGAAGGTAAGTATGGCACTTAAAGCTATTTTCGGGAGAGGAATTTGCATTAACTATCGACATATTTTATTATTATGTATTAAGATTAAATCATCTTAGGACATTTTATATATTTCTGGACCAAATGTTATCTAAATTTCAACATAATAAGACAGTTTCAGGACAGTAACTCGATTCACCCATGCGTTCCGAGCAATATTTTTGTCCGGACAAATTTGTATTCACACCACAATAGTGGAGAGGGTATTATGCATTTATGCTGATGTTTGTAACGCCCTAAAATATTGGTCATAGACCCACCTTAAAGTATACCGATCGACTCAGAATCACTTTCTGAGTCGAACTAACGATGTTCGTCCGGCTGGCTGGCTGGCTGGCTGTCCATGTAACCTTCTGCGCAAAGTACAGGTCGCAATTTTAGAGAGCCTATTGACAATTGGCCAAATCGTAGGACCACGAGGTAAGATAGGGGCAATTTCTGCCCTCAAACCGATTTTAATGAAATGATGTGTTTTTTATTATTGTGGTGTAGGGTATAATATTGTCGGGCTTGACCGACTATACTTTCTTACTTGTTTTTTTTTATATTGAGTTTGACGTCTTACTTCTGAGAGAGCGGCAAGTTTTTCCCTTAAATTGGTTTAATTTTAATTTTTATTCAGATCAAAATGAACTGAGCTGTTACTTTTTTCAAACTTGTACGTAAAAGTTGAAATTATTGTTTCTTTGCTGAATAATTATATAACAAAAAAATATAATATAATTAAAAATAACAAATCACTTTTAATTTTTCGTCCATTTTCTCTAACACACTTTAGAAAAAAATTCAGAATGGTTTGGTTGTTGGTATGCTAGTTGTGCAGCCATTTTGCATAATGGTTTACATCTGTTAACCATATGGTAGCTTTGTTTTTCCGGAAACATTTTCCGCAATGGGTGAATCGTTCTGCAAAACATTGTTCGGAACGCATGGATGAATGCACCTTAAGGCTCTATTCCGGACAGAAGTTTTCATGGGAGCCATGCAAAATTATCAATTCTCACCATATTCTATAGACTTCGTCATTACGACAAACGAAATGTATGTACCAATTTCATCAAATTGTTATCAAAACTGCGACCTGTATTTTTTGTACAGACAACTAACCAGCCGGACGGATGGACATCGTTATACATACTGACTCTAAAAGTCATTCTGAGTTGATCGGTATACTAAAATGTAGTTGTAGAACCAATATTTTTATGTGTTACATACATCAGCACAAACGCATTATGCCCTTCCTACTGTTGTGGTTCGTGTAAAATTATTGCTCGATAAAAAAAAGTTTGTAATTTATTTGCTAATCCTGGTATAAAGCAATTTTCAGAATAGCTTTTAAAATTTTGACAGTCTATGTTAAACGTATCATCTTTAAAACTTCAATTCTTAAAAATTTTAATTTTTATTTCTCTATAGAATGTTGAAAGACCCCTGCGGAAAAATTTGTATCAATTGCTCGAACAGACTGATCCTGGGATTTGTAAAAAGAGAACAAGTACCAAAAGAAAGAACTCATGACCAGTGAAAGGACAACCAATCATTTTAACTGGTATATGAAGAACAAAACGGTAGACACATTTTTTTGGGGACTTTCTAAAATTTGGTTCTTAAATTTACTTCCTAGGACTTGTTTAATTGAAATAATACTACATTGTATCGAAAATATACGACATTTTAGTAACCTGCACTAAACACGTTCATTGAGAATAGATTAACACCCTCCAATGACAACCCCTTGAAAAAGTGATATGTCGGCCTTATTCATGTTAAGTGTTAGAACTAGAACCGGTCTCTACCACCAAAGACCTATCTCGGGACTACTTTGGTGTCAGTTCGCTTCCCTGTAGGGACCCTACACTAAGACTTTTGCCAATTACACACTTTAAAATAGAAATGTCATCACAATTTTTAAACGTTTTTTCAAATTTTACCAATTGAGAACAGCTGGTTGTAAAAATAACAAAGGCATAACCCAACCCACCATTAACAGCTAAAATCTAAATTTGAATTCATGTCCGTATAAAAAGTAACAAATACTTTCTTACATTTTAGCAACTTACTTCCAACAATCTGTGAATAATGTAAATTTTGTTTTTTTAAGCAGCAGGAAAAATTAAATTCATCATAATAATAGTTTTTTTTTTATTTCTGCAGTCTTCCTTTCCCCACAAAATCCTGTGAAAAAATCGCATTATTATCACATCTTTTCATTGTAGTTTTTATATAATGTGCACGAGTCTGTCTAAATGAGTTTGTTTAAAAACATAAGAGTGTGTTTGTGTGTGTGTGTGTTTGTGTGTGGGAGTGTCTGTGTTTATAGTTTATATAAAACAGAATAATTATGTTAAGTAGTTTATAAAAAATAATGTCAGTTAGATGGAAAGTTACACAGACAGACAACTAAAACTGCAGAAGGACGGACTTTTTTTTATTTTCTAAGATAATATAATATTATAATGTTTGCCTGTCGAAGTGCAATGACGATAATGATAATGATAATTGAGTAAAATGGCAAAAAGTTTTTGCAAAAGCTAACAAACATGGAAATAAAAGTTCTTGCTTTCCGGCTGACTGTTTCTACGTTTGTCTATTTAAAAGCTGGATGGTCGGCTGGTGGTGATTTTATAATATTAATGAAAACGTTTTTTTTTTTGCATTTCAGAATGAAAAAACATATAATTTAAAATATTGCGTGAAGAGCTAAAAAAAGGGATTTACATGGGGGATTTCATGTCAAGTGATCCGGATAAAAAAAAAAAAATTTTAAATTTAACAAAAAAATTAAAAAAAAACAATTTTTTTTTCAAAAGATTGATCCAATAGCTTTCGAAGCTACTTGGGACAAATTTTGCAAACACCAATAGGTAATAAGTTACATGGATGAGAACGAACACCTGTAGGGCCAAAATGTCAAACTTTGACCCCCTCTAACTCAGAACTAACTTTTTGACCGATCTTGTTCTCTAAACTACTATCCAATTGGACTAACCTTGGTGCAAATTTCATCCAAAATGGAAAACATCGATTTAGAAATTTGGTCACTTGACATGCAATCCCCCACATATATTTTACCTATGGTTTGAGTCTTTAATAACTTAGGTGGCATTTTGTAGGTTAAGCATCAGTCATTATACCCTTAACAACAGGTGGAAAGTGTATATATAAGTTTGTCATTCTGTTTGTAATTTTTGCAATATTGATCTTAGACCTTATGATTTAATGATGTCCGCCTGTCCGTGTGGATGTTGAAATGCGGTTTTCAAAGTCTTAAGAAGTGATGGGGATTGGTTATCATATATTTATGTCGTTTATACTCTTTTAAAGTTTTCTATTAAAATTCAGCCAGATCGGTTCATAAATGACTGAGATATAAGCAGAAAACCACGAGGGCTTCTCATTTGGCATAAAATGTCATAAAAATCACCTGTTTTTTTTTTTTTTTGAACGTGAGAGTTTTTTTACCTTTCGGTTCAAATTTTACTTCTTAAATTTTTTATTTTTTTCATTACGATTTCTGCTTTTTTAAACATATGGTGAAGGGCACAGCCGAATATAGCACTCTTACTTGTTTATTTTAACTTTTCTTGCAGATTGTGTTTGTTTCAATACGCCATATAATAATGGGTGATTTTTTAAGAGCTATAGGAAAGTTAAAAAAAAACACAATAAATTCAGAAAAATGCATGAAATCTTTATTTGAATTGATAGTAAGGTTCATATAATTTGACTGCGCCTCAAATGGTCCATCCGCTTAGTCCAATTTTGGCATACTCTTTCCAAAATTTCGGCCGGTATCTCATGAATAAATACTTCAATGTTGTCTTCCAATGCGTCAATTGAAGCGGGCATGTGTGTATAGACATGAGCTTTAACATGGGGGCTATGTTAAAAATAGACTAAAGGCGTTAAATCGCACGATCTAAGCGGCCTATTAACCGGTCCCTAACGTGAAATTAAATGTTCACCGAACTCGCCTCTCAATAAGTCCATTGTTAAGCGTGCTGTGTTGCATGTGGCACCGTTTTGTTGAAACCACATGTCATGCAAGTCAAGGTCTCGCATTTTGGGCAAAAAAAAGTTGGATATCATCTCACGGTAGCGCTCACCATTCACAGTTACGTTACGGTTCGCATCATCTTTGAAGAAGTACGGTCCAATGATGCCACCAGCCCATAAGCCCCACCAAACTGTGACTTTTTCTGGATGCATTGGTAGCTCTTGCAATGCTTCTGGCTGATCTTCACTCCAAAATCGACAATTCTGCTTATTAACGTACCGATTGAGCCAAAAATGAGCTTCGTCGCTGAACACAAGAAGCGCGCGATGAACTTTCTTAACAGAGCACGCATTTTGATAATAAAATTCAATAATTTGCAAACGTTTTTCGTTTGTAAGACGATTCATGGCTAAACGTGCTAAATAAACGTGCGACAGCTGTTTAAACCAGTGTTGCCAAAAAGATAAAAGCTAAAAAATCACCCGATATGTAAACATTTTGTAAATGCAATTGGAGTTTTTCTACTATCGATACCGTATATCGCCCTTTAAAGTGGCATTGCTTTTAGGAATGCGTTAAATATTCACCTTTTACAGATCTTTGCCCAATATATACTAAAATATGGTAGCTTTGCTTTGTGATCCACTCCTTAAACGCATCTCAATAAAACCTCAAAAAAGTTTTTAACTTTAAAAACTCTAACAATACACTCTCACTAAATCACTTATCCAAAAATTAAATTTAAATAAATCAATAAACATTCAGTTTACACATTTAACTTATCCTTTTAACAAAATGCATTTGCAATTTTCTATCTTTCTAGTTCATTGACTTCATCTACCAAAAAAAAAAAAAAAAAATTAAGTGAAAATTTACCAAATTTACGAGAATTTTCAACATTGCATTAGACAAATACAAAAAACTAACAATACTTCAACAGAGGGACAGACAGGCAAACATGCATCTACGAGTAAACAAATCCCTTTACAAATCATGTGGCAAATAACAACTCCTACGATTTATGTTGCTTCTTCTTCTTTTTTTTTGCCATATTTTAAAGTTAAAAGAGGATGTTTTATATAGAAAATATACAAAATAAAAATTTATATGAATGAATTTCAAGCTAAAGAACAGCAAAAGCAAGTTTCTTACGAAAGATGAGAAAAATTGTTGTGAACTACATGAAAATATTTGAGAAAAGCAGAAAGAACGAAATGAATTAAATGAATAAATTCTATATGCAGATGCAAATGCAGATGATGTTGCTTCATAAGTAGTTTAACTATTATATATTTTCTGGAAATGTTTCATGTGTTTGTTTGTGTATTTTAACACACAATACTGAAGTTTTTGTTTTAGTATCTATCAAATTTTTTTAAGTTCCCTGGCTTTTATAAAAGATTCCTATGTTTTTTTTTTTATTTGGTATTTACATGAGTAGTAGGGAAATGGGGAGGGAGAGTGTATTTTTATGTTGATAATATAATTTTTAGTATTTTTTGAAAGTTGTTTCTGTAAAAATTTTCACTTTATTTTCCTAAGAAATATACTTAATGGATTTTTTCATTTTGCAAAACAAAATATATAATGTTGAAAGGTTTCTACTTGCCGCTACTCATCGCATGGTTATTTTTTATTTTAAAAATTAATTAAATATATTAAAAATGTAGTGAAAACAAAATATGTTTTTGAACAGATGTAAAATTTTTAGAGAATAGTATGTATGCTTAAATATACCGGTAAAAGAAGCATTTAGGTACCTAGAACTAAACTAGAGCCAGAAATGAACCAGAGCTGCACTAGAACCGAACAACAACTGAGCTAGAATTTATAATAGAAATTTTGCATCAGTAAAAGCATTAATCAAAAATTCAATCAGTTTTAAATACAAATTTAATGTTTTAAATTAGACGTTTAATGAACTGAATTAAACGTTTAATCAAGTGAACTAAACGTTTAATTAATGGAATAAAACGTTTGATGAAGTGAATTAAACGTTTAATCAAGTGAATTAAACGTTTAATTGATATTATTAATTTGTTAACTGGTGCTATTTAATATTGTCAATTTAACGTTTAATACACTTGATTAAAAGTTAAATTCACTTGTTAAAATGATTAATTCACTTGATTAAATGCTTAATTCACTTGATTAAATTTTTAATTGAAACTGCTTTTTTTTTGATTAATACTTTTTTTTAATACACTTGATTAAAAGTTTAATTCACTTGATTAAATGTTAAATTCACTTGATTACATTTTTAATAAAAACTGATTTTATTTTTGATTAATACTTTTTTTAATAGACTTGATTAAAAGTTTGATTCACTTGATTAAATGTTAAATTCACTTGATTACATTTTCAATTAAAACTGATTTTATTTTTGATTAATACTTTTTTTAATAGACTTGATTAAAAGTTTAATTAACTTGATTAAATTTTTAATTAAAACTGCTTTTTTTTGATTAATAATTTTTTTAATACACTTGATTAAAAGTTTAATTCACTTGATTTAATGTTAAATTCACTTGATTACATTTTTAATTAAAACTTATTTTATTTTTGATTAATACTTTTTTTAATAGACTTGATTAAAAGTTTAATTCACTTGAATAAATGTTAAATTCACTTGATTACATTTTTAATTAAAACTGATTTTATTTTTGATTAATCCCTTTTGTAATAGACTTGATTAAAAGTTTAATACACTTGATTAAATTTTTAATTCACTTGATTAAAAGTTTAATACACTTGATTAAATGTTTAATTCACTTGGTTAAATTTTTAATTGAAACTCTTTTTTGTTTTTGATTAATAATTTTTTTAATACACTTGATTAAAAGTTCAATTCACTTGATTAAATGTTTAATTCACTGGATTACATTTTTAATTAAGACTGATTTTATTTTTGAATAATACTTTTTTAATACAATTGATTTAAAGTTTAATTCACTTGATTTAATGTTTAATTCACTTGATTACATTTTTAATTAAAACTGATTTCATTTTTGATTAATACTTTTTTAAATACACTTGATTAAAAGTTTAATTCACATGATTAAATGTTTAATTCACTTGATTAAATTTTTAATTAAAACTGATTTTATTTTTGATTAATACTTTTACTGGTGCAATATTTTTTTATGTGTAGAACTGAACTACAACTGAATTAGAGCTGAACTAGAACTGAAATAGAGCTGAACTAAAACTGAACTAGAAAAACCTAAAACTGAAGTGAAACTGAAATAATTGAATCAAAAATAAATCCAAACAAATGTTCTTAACTGCATTCGTTTTATTCTTAAACTAAGACAAATTCAAAGTCATATTGAGATTATAAGTTTTATTATTATTTTTCAAATTGTTTTAACAAATTTTTTCTTTCTTTTGTCATTAATCATTTAAATATTGAAAGCACAAAATTAACAAATTATTGCAATTATTCCAAACACTTCAATTACAAGACTGTCAGACAAACTTAAACACTGAAATTGAATGAAAACAAAGACAGAGGTAGAGAAAAATAAATTCAATAAAATTGACAATCAACTTTGAGGCACTTAATAAAAACTCAATATATCAACCTGCAGCAAATGAATTAAAGTAAAGAAATAAAACAAAAAACCAAATCTACAAAATAATCCCATAAGTTCTAAGCAAAAAAAAAAATTATAAAGAACACACACACAAATTTACGTGGATTTAGAAAGACAAAAATTTTTTTTAGCTTCACTTTTGAAAAATAAAATGACAGAATGACAAGACAGACATTTGCATGAAATGTTCGTTGGCTTGAAAGTAACAGAGTAACTCTTATCTTATTTTTTTATAGCAACAAAGTAAATTGACTGAGTTTTTGTTGGAGTTTTTATTTTTGGTTATTTTGATGCCAGCAGGGTTTTGATGGCACAAAATCTGCACTAAAAAACAAATGCATGCAAATCATGTCTCATCTGCAATAAGGATTTAGATCTCTACAAATGTGCTACATTCATACTCTCTTACACACACACATTATCACAAGCATTTAGTTTCATATTTCTTTTTATCCTTAAATTTCTTGCTATGATTGATGGTTTGGACAAATGAATAAGTGAATGAATGAATGAATGAGCATGTTAATGGATGAATGAGTGCGTTTGAATGTAAGCTAAACAAAGAATTGATACAAATGATGTAAAATAGAATTTTTGTTACGTTTTATAGTTTAAACAATAGAATGATAATGATTAAGACTATTTGCTGATATAAAAGAGCTGCTAATAATTTTTTTGTTTGGAATTTACACAGTTTTATTAGATTGTGAAGATACGATTGATTTTGAGTTCGTAGTTTGTAAAAGGTTAATGAACTGCTGAAAATTAGCTCCAACTCTAAAGGCAACGAGATGAACTGAATTCAAAAGATTTATTCAAAAGCTTTTGAATTGTGTTAATTAAATTTTATTTCTAGAAATGATAGTCCCTGTAATAGTTTGTTCTCGTAGCTGAAATAAAAAGATTGTGTTATCACAACGAACCTGCCCACACAAAGGAATTATTTTGAAAACATTTGGTATACGTCTCTACAAATGGAATGTTTTACCTTTTTATCGTTATCTTAAACGCAAAATGCCCTTACTAACCAAAAATTAAAACTCTATTTTTTTATTGATTCTGATTAACCGCATCAACGCAAATATATTATATATATTCGTTCCTTTTACTCCTGCAAGGAGCATAGGGCCGACGCAAATGTCCACAGCAAATTTTGGAATCTTTATACCAAAGGTAGCGATGATAAAAACTAACCAACAGTTTGCATAATAAGCAACACTGTTAATTGTTAAATAAAAAACCACATATCGGGTGATTTTTTAGCTATATATAATATATATATATTCGTTCCTTTTACTCCTGCAAGGAGCATAGGGCCGACGCAAATGTCCACAGCAAATTTTGGAATCTTTATACCAAAGGTAGCGATGATAAAAACTAACCAACAGTTTGCATAATAAGCAACACTGTTAATTGTTAAATAAAAAACCACATATCGGGTGATTTTTTAGCTATTATCTTTTTGGCAACACAGCTGACGCACGTTTCGTGTTTTGTTTCACTGTTAAACATCGTCAGTTTGGTCTATAATGTAACCATGAATCGTCTTACAAACGAACGACGCTTGCAAATTATTGAATTTTATTATCAAAATGCGTGCTCTGTTAAGAAAGTTCATAGCGCGCTTCTTGTGTTCAGCGACGAAGCTCATTTTTGGCTCAATGGGTACGTTAATAAGCAGAATTGTCGATTTTGGAGTGAAGATCAGCCAGAAGCATTGCAAGAGCTACCAAAGCATCCAGAAAAAGTCACAGTTTGGTGCGGTTTATGGGCTGGTGGCATCATTGGACCGTACTTCTTCAAAGATGATGCGAATCGTAACGTAGCTGTGAATAGTGAGCGCTACCGTGAGATGATATCCAACTTTTTTTTGACTTGCATGACATGTGGTTTCAACAAGACGGTGCCACACAGTACGCTTACCAATGGACTTATTGAGAGGCGAGTTCGGTGAACATTTTATTTGACGTTCGGGACCGGTCAATTGGCCGCCTAGATCGTACGATTTAACGCATTTAGACTATTTTTTGTGGGGCTATGTTAAAGCTCATGTCTATAAACACATGCCCGCTTCAATTGACGCATTGGAAGACAACATTGAAGCATTTATTTATGAGATACCGGCCGAAATGTTCGAAAGAGTATGCCAAAATTGGACGAAGCGGATGGACCATTTGAGGTGCAGTCACGGTTAACATTTGCATGAATTAATCTTCAAACATTTAATTATATGGACCGTACTATCGATTCAAATAAAGACTTCATGAATTTTTCTGAATTTTATGTGTTTTTTTTTTAAAAACTTTCCTATAGCTCTTAAAAAATCACCCGATATAATTTAAGTCCATTTATTAATTTATAAATTTATCATTCAAGACAGTTTTTTACTTAACCTAAAAAAATGTTCAAAATTTTTAGATATGCCTTGTGCGTTTTCGGTAACGATATGTATGTAAGTACGTGTGTTTGGAAAAACTTATTCTTACAATATTTATTTTCTTTATACTCTTTCTTTCTCCAATAATTTTTACGGAAAATACATATACTAAATTTATTCCTACATTTATTATTATTTTTTTTTTTTTAATAAGACATTTGATATTTGTGCAGATTCTATTGGAAAATTCTGAAAAAGGTCTTTGACAAGATAAATTTATTTGAATTTAAAATTCAAGAAATTAAGGTTTATTTATGTAATTAAATTAATTTTTAAATGAAACGACTTTAAGGTAAACTAATGTCTTAAAAAAATTAGTTTCTTAGATGCTATTACAAACAGGGTGAAACACAAATCTATTTCTTATCCTTATGAGTAGCGGAGTTAATTTTACGGTGTCCGTCTGTCCGTGTGTATGTTAAAACCAATGTTATACTTATATTTAAATCATATATACTCTATAAATAGGCTATCATAAGCAGAAAACCACGACTGCCTCTAATCCTGCCCATAAAATATATCTTTAATTAACTTTCTTTATTCAACTTCATCTTAAATAAGCGGTTTAAATACAAATAGTTCTATTTTTATACCTACACAACAAAGTGGAGAGGGTATTATGGGTTTATGCTAGGGTTTCTAATTTCCCGGACTTTTTCTATTCCCGGGAAACGAGACAAAAACAATCTTATTCCCGGGAATCCCGGGATTCTTTGAATAAAACAATGATTTCATTAAATGAGTTCACGACAAAAGTTGTTACTTTTTTAAAAGAATATACACTAGACTGGTCGCATCTTGCATGGGATTTTTTTTTTTTTTTAAATTAAATGTTTGCGCTGCTTTAAATATGAGGTTTGGTGTCAGAAATCAAGTCCTAATTTTTCAGCTCAATCCGACGGTGCCTAGTCGTGCCAAGTGGGGACCAAAGTTCCCCATTTTATAAAAAAAAACATCTTTTCTATCAGATCTTTATAGTAATACTAGTTGAAAAGCCGAAAATCAAAAATATGACTACGCTACGATCTTCGGCAGAGAAAGTACTTCAAGTGTGCCAAATTTCAGCTTCCTATGTCATCAGATGGCTTCAGAAAGTTGCGGAAAGAATAGGACATACATGCAAACATCCTGAAATTATATATTGTATAGATAGATTGAAGTATTTGCAGTTTAATATTTTAGTTGATACGAACGAAAGATTTTTAACTAATTTTAACTAATTCGGGGTCGCTGAATCCAGTGGTGCTAGCCGTTTTTTTAGGTTAGCTTTAGTTTTCGAGATATACCGTTATTTCGAAAATTAAGGATGTTGCACAACATATGTTCGCGCAACTCAAAAACGCTTTAGCTTATTGAAAAACTAATAAAAACCGAAATTCGGCAATAAAATTTACTTTAAGAAAGTTAAAACTTTTTTCTTCATATTGGCTTTGGTTTTCGAGATATACCGTTATTTCGAAAATTAGGGAGGTTGCACAACATATATTTGCGTAACTCAAAAACGCTTTAGTTTATTGAAAAACAAAAAAAAAACGAAATTCCGCAATAAAATTTACTTTAAGAAAGCTAAAACAATTTCATATATGCGCAGTCGTTTTAGAAACATAATTTTTCTTTCTGGAAAAAAAAATAATTTTTTTATTAAAATTTCGGAATTTTTGTTTTTAAAAATTCATAAAAAATTGAAAAATGGAGCTATGCTTCTAATTTTATAGAGTCATATAAAAAGCAATATTGCAAACAAAACAAGCTATAAATGATTAAAATCTGTTCACAACTTTTGTGTTTTATGTATTCAAGATGAGACAGATAAGCAGTACCTACTCCAAGTTGTTGAGCACTATCGTCATTTATATCCGTCCCACAACAAATCTTCTCTTTTAAATTTTTCAACTTAATAAAATCAATCAGATAAATTTACACTTTTTTTTGAAATTTCGAAATTTCGAAATTTTCATTAAAAAAATTATTGTAGAAGCATAGCATTTTCTGCATTTTCCAATTTTAAATGAATATGTATGAGAGCCCCCCTAAAAAGTAAAGGTAAAGGGCAAGTATGTCTAGAGAAAATGTTTAGGACAAAAAACTAATTGAGGTCGGTCATACATTCTATTCCCCTAGGTCTGACTCCTTGGCAGTTATGGAGCTTTTTCTTCAATATATTTCTAGTCTGTAGTTAAATTTTTGAATGGGAGCCCCTTAATGAATGGAGATAGCAGGTAGGTATTTTAGAATTAAATGATGGAGATGAAACATAAAGTGGAGTTGGTCATACATTTGACCCTTCTTGAGGCATCCTAGGCACTACACGGGCCAAATATAAGAATTTCAATTATACAAATATGGCGGTTTAATAAAATTCTTAAATTAATTAAAATTTTTCGTCTTTTGTGAATACATAAAATCAAAAGTTGTGAACAGATTTTAATCATTTATAGCTTGTTTTGTTTGCAATATTGTTTTTTATATGACTCTATAAAATTAGAAACATAGCTCCATTTTTCAATTTTTTATGAATTTTTAAAAACAAAAATTCCGAAATTTTAATAAAAAAATTATTTTTTTTTCGGAAAAAAAAATTATGTTTCTAAAACGACTGCGCAAATAAGAAAAACGTTTTACCTTTCTTAAAGTTTTTTATTGCGGAATTTCGTTTTTTTTTTTAGTTTTTTTCAATAAGCTTAAGCGTTTTTGAGTTACGCGAACATATGTTGTGCAACCTCCTTAATTTTCGAAATAACGGTATATCTCGAAAACCAAAGCCAATATGAAGAAAAAAGTTTTAACTTTCTTAAAGTAAATTTTATTGCCGAATTTCGGTTTTTATTAGTTTTTCAATAAGCTAAAGCGTTTTTGAGTTGCGCGAACATATGTTGTGCAACATCCTTAATTTTCGAAATAACGGTATATCTCGAAAACTAAAGCTAACCTAAAAAAACGGCTAGCACCACTGGATTCAGCGACCCCGAATTAGTTAAAATTAGTTAAAAATCTTTCGTTCGTATCATACTAAAATATTAAACTGCAAATACTTTAATCTATCTATACAATATATAATTTCTTAGTATGTCAGGATGTTTGCATGTATGTCCTATTCTTTCCGCAACTTTCTGAAGCCATCTGATGAAATAGGAAGCTGAAATTTGGCACACTTGAAGTACTTTCTCTGCCGAAGATCGTATCGTAGTCATATATCTTTTCAAATAGTATTACTATAAAGATCTGATAGAAAAGATGTTTTTTTTTTATAAAATGGGGAACTTTAGGCCCCACTTGGCACGACTAGGCACCGTCGGATTAAGCTGAAAAATTAGGACTTGATTTCTTACACCAAACCACATATTTTACGCAGCGCAAACATGTAAATTTAAAAAAAAAAAATTGCGACCAGTCTAATATACACATATGATGAATTTCACGTAAAAATCGAGATGCATTGAACCCGACCCCCTCAGATATCGATGAAATTTTGTTCATAGCTAAATTTGTTCAA
The DNA here is from genome assembly GCA_930367215.1 of Pollenia angustigena. Classification (NCBI taxonomy): domain Eukaryota; kingdom Metazoa; phylum Arthropoda; class Insecta; order Diptera; family Polleniidae; genus Pollenia; species Pollenia angustigena. Next base: position 225,487,182 of record OV884059.1, read on the forward strand.
TACAAACAAACTCTCATTTTTAGAAATGACTGTTTTGCGATTTTTTGGGCGTGACACAGTGGGAACGTTTTCGAAAAAACGCGAAAATGGTCGAAAAGAGCTCCATTTAAACTACAATAACTCAGAATCGGCTAAACCGATTTCCATGATCTTGGTATCATTAAAAAGATATTTTAACAGGCTTTATGACACGTTTAAAAAAAAAAAAAAAGAAATACACTGTAAAAAAATTTATAACAAAAAAAAAATTTTAACTGACGAAAAAACCAAAAAGATCAATGGTTTTTTTACAGTGTATTGATTTTTTAGAAAGGTTTATCCTTCATCTATACCATATCAAAAAATAAAAATGGGTTCTTTTTTAGTTTTTTTTATATAATTTTTTAAGTAGTGTCACTTCTAGTAATTGCCCTTATATTTTATAACGAAAAAAAATTTTAGGTAACGAAAAACCAAAAAAGATTAAGGATTTTTTACAGTGTATTACTTTTTTAGAAAGGTATTTCCATCGCCTATAACATATCCAAGAAGTAAAATGGGTTCTTTTTTATTTTTTTTTAAGTAGTGTCACTTCTAGTAATACGTACCGAAAGTTTTCGAAATAATTCGAATAACAGCGAAAATATCTGGTCACATTCACAAAATAGTTCAACAATTCTAACATTTTTTAAATGTTTACAAATAAAAAACCATCAACAATTGTTTATATTATTTGCCATGTTTTTATTAATTTGTGTTTTATTTTATTTGAATTTTATACCATCATGGGTATTGTAATCCGATATTATGGCGAAGCTTTTATGAGTTAATTTATCGTTATCTGAAAATAAATCTGCATATGATGGAATCGGAGGAACATTGAAGAGAGGTGCTCGAAATTATAGTATTGCAAATAAAAATGAAATCCAGACAACGAGGCAACTCTATCACTGGGCTCCAGAAACATATAAGACCACCATACAAGTTGCTTACGCAGATGCTGACGAATACAACAACGTTAAAGAAAAGCTATTTTCAAGATATAAAGAAGCTAAAACTATAACAGGAACTCAAGGCTTTCATTCATTTATTCCGATAAATGAAACTTTTGTACATGTGCGCAGATATTCTGACTGTGCCAAATTTGAGCAGCGCAAAATTTCTTACAAATAATTAACTTAAAAAAAATTTAAATAAAATAAAACACAAATTAATAAAAACATGGCAAATAATATAAACAATTGTTGATGGTTTTTTATTTGAAAACATTTAAAAAATGTTAGAATTGTTGAACTATTTTGTGAATGTGACCTGATATTTTCGCTGTTATTCGAATTATTTCGAAAACTTTCGGTACGTATTACTAGAAGTGACACTACTTAAAAAATTATTTAAAAAAAAATAAAAAAGAACCCATTTTACTTTTTGGATATGTTATAGGTGATGGAAATACCTTTCTAAAAAAGTAATACACTGTAAAAAATCCTTGATCTTTTTTGGTTTTTCGTTACCTAAAATTTTTTTTTGTTATAAAATATAAGGGCAATTACTAGAAGTGACACTACTTAAAAAATTATATAAAAAAAACTAAAAAAGAACCCATTTTTATTTTTTGATATGGTATAGATGAAGGATAAACCTTTCTAAAAAATTAATACACTGTAAAAAAACCCTTGATCTTTTTGGTTTTTTCGTCAGTTAAATTTTTTTTTTTTGTTATAAATTTTTTTTACAGTGTATTTCTTTTTTTTTTTTAACGTGTCATAAAGCCTGTTAAAATATCTCTTTAATGATACCAAGATCATGGAAATCGGTTTAGCCGATTTTGAGTTATTGTAGTTTAAATGGAGCTCTTTTCGACCATTATCGCGTTTTTTCGAAAACGTTCCCACTGTGTCACGCCCAAAAAATCGCAAAACAGTCATTTCTAAAAATGAGAGTTTGTTTGTATTGATCAAATTTAGCTATGAACAAAATTTCATCGATATCTGAGTTGGTCGGGTTCAAAATTTCAATTTTATCTCGATTTTTAAATGAAATTCATCATATACAACACTCCAAAAAAATTAGCTTTATTAATTCCACAAAAAACCAAAACAAAACCAAATAAATGTTTACATTCATATGTATATTAGGGGTGGATTAGTGTAATATGGAATTCCTTAGCAGCAGGATTTCGATACGCTAGAACCCCCAATTTTGTGAAGTTTCTAAATAAACGCATGAGCCAAAAAATTAAGGGGGTAGGATGGAGGTAAATGGCTTCTCATCGGGGTCAAAGACAGGGGAAAACGATACAAAAGCCAAAAAAAGCTTCACTGTCCCTGAGTCGCTCCTAGAGGGGTTAAATGTAAGACTGACTCCCACTAATATTCCCCCCCCCCCCCCACTACATTTTTATAAACAAACTAACCCCCTATTTGTGCTCCTTAAGGAGGCTCCCATACTAAATAATCAGCCTTATTCCGGTTGTCGTTGTCGTAATCGATCAAGTCGTTTTTTGTAGGAGATTAAAGAAGACTGGTTGTGTGTTACTTTAATCTCTTACAAAAAACGACTTGAGCAATTACGACAACGACAACTGGAATAAGGATGATTGTTTTTTATAAAATTACCCGCCACCGCCCTAACTAACCCCAGAGTGGCCCTACAGGAGTCAAATATATGACGGACCTCAAATATTTTTGCTACCCGAGCATTTTTTCAGAACATACCTGGTCTCCATCTTTAATCATTAGGGTGGTCCCTATACAAAAATTTCAAAAATGGCGGAGTTGCGCAACATATGTTCGCAATACGTTGGTTTTTTAGAAATTGTAATTAATTTATCATCTGGTGTTGGTGATGGTGTATCGTGTACATTTTCTACTTCAAGAAGCTTTTAAGACATTTCATCAGCAATTAAAAAGACCGTTGATTTAGAAAAATAGTTCGATTTGTAGGTAGTTTTTAGTAATTTTAGTAAAGAATAGATATTATAACTCTACAAATGCCTTTAACAACGCTAACAATACTAATCAACAACTTTCATTATGTTTTGATTTCATACATGTTACCCAGGATGATGTTCTTAAATCCATGCTAAGTATTAAATCTGACTCTTTGGGAAATGATGAGGTTCATCCGAAATTTATTAAATTGGTAGTTACATATATACTACAACATTTGTTAACACAATAATTACAACATCTACTTTCCCATCAATGTAGAAACAAGCAAAGATTATACCTGTTCCCAAACCTGACAAAAATTACCGGCCTATTTCGATTTTGCCCTATTTGTCAAAAGTATTTGAAAGGTTGATACATACGCAGATGACTCGATTTTTTTATGAAAATTCTCTGCTCTCTGAGAGACAATCTGGTTTTAGACCTAGACACAGCTGTATTTCTACTCTCATCGATGTTTCAGAGGAAATTCGGTCAAAAATTGATAACAACATGATATCTTTTTTGGTTTTGCTTGACCATTCTCAGGCGTTTGATACCGTCGAACACACAATACTTTGCCAAAAACTGAAAAACATGTGCCATTTTTCAAACACAGCTGTAAAATTACTTGCTTCATATCTATGTGATAGAAGCCAATTCGTTTCTTTTGGTTCTAATAAATCAAACAGCTGCAAGAGGTGTTCCACAGGGCTCGATACTTGGCCCACTATTATGTTCAATATACTCCAATGACTTGCCGTCCAGACTCAACTACTGTGGTATACAGATGTATGCAGATGACGTTCAGCTTTACATCAGCTGTTCCCCATCAGGTATTATTGATTGTATCAGAAAATTAAATTACGATCTCGTTAACGTATCAAGATGGGCGACAGTGAATGGCCTTTTGCCTTTGCGTCTAGATTGCCGCCAATCCAAATTGGACATTCTACTATTGAAATCGTGAAAAGTGCCAAAACCCTTGGTGTTATTTTTAACAACGGTAGCCTAGATGCTAATGAGCTAGGTTATCAACGCCGGGGTTGCGGGTTCGATTCCCGCCAAAAACTCTGGTTTCATTCCTGCAGACAAGCGCAGAGCTTCGTAGGGTTTAACTTAGGGAATTAAAAAAAAATATAAGAATTTTATAAAAAAAAAAAATAATATATATATATATATATATATATATATATATATCACCTGGTCAAATCATGTAAATGCCATATGGAAAAACTTATGTTATGTTAAGAAATCTTTGGATGACACAGTATTTTACGCCAATTAATATCCGCATGCTACTCGCTAAGACATATCTACTACCCACTTTAATGTATGGATGTGAATTATTTTCCAGTTGCGATTCAATAAGCAAGAATAAGCTCAAAGTGACCTACAACAACATTGCCAGATATATATATGGACGTACAAGATATAGTAGTATAACTCAGTTTTCAAACCAAATCTATAATATATCTTTTGAAAATCTATTGAAATGCCGAACACTCATATTTTTTCATAAACTTATATTTAATAGACAACCTACTTATCTCTACAAAAGAAGAACATTTTCAAGATCGAATCGGGGCAATAGAATAAACTCCATAAGATACCGTAAGCAAATATCTGAAAGACACTTTCTCGTTAATGCCATCCGTCTCTGGAATGAACTTCCTCCTAATATACAGATAATAAGCAATGCAAAGCACTTTAGATGCGAAATATTTACCCTCTTGGGTTAACGAAAATCACATACATAACTAAAAAAATTTTTATTGTTATAATTATTACTTTTCTTTTGTATAAAAATCTGTAACTCATAACTAATTAATTTGTTTTTAAATTGTTTTTAGTTTTAAGATAAACCTTTGTAAATGTTATAATCTAATGTGCCTTTATCTCCCCAGTACTATTAAAAAAGATTAACAGCCAATTCCACGATGTCACACGTTAACGTTCGCATAGAAAATTACATTTAAAACAAAAACAATTTCTAAAATTTGTTTTTGTTTTAAATGTTATTTTCTATGCGAACGTTAACGTGTGACATCGTGGGACTGGCTGTAAGTCTTGTTGTACTGCTTTTTTTTCAAATAAATAAATAAATAAATAAAATTAAATAAAATAAATATATTTTTAATGCTCGTTTTTGATTTTAACAATGCAACATATTAATATTTCAAAATATTTAATTTAAAATTCCCGAAAATTCCCGGAAAAAGTTTCCCGAGATTAATTTAAAAAAAGTGTCCCGTGATTCCCGGGAATTCTCTCCGGCGTAGAAACTCTAGTTTATGCTGATATGTGTAATACATAAAATATTAGTTCAAGACTAGGGATGGGTAAATTAAACGTACCATTTAACTACTGTGTTCCAAAAAAAAAAAACTTTTTGAGTTTTCTGAAACTTCTGAAACAGATTTTCAGAACCCCAATAAATTATTTTTAAGCAAAGCAAAAGCAAAAGTTTGATTTTTAATTGTTTGTTGGGTATGAGTTATAATATCATAAACTGGGTCTGTGTTCATACGGCTCTTGTCTTATTGACATGATTGCTACTTTATAGGCGAGAGGGATGAGGGGAAAAGAAACGAGTACACAGATGCATGTACTGTCTTTACGTTTTGCTTTTTCATTCGTTGTTTATGGCCTGTTCGTCGATAACGCATGAAGACTTCGTTCGCTTAACTTACATGTAAAACAAAAACAATATTTTATAATTTGTTTTTGTTTTAAATGTTATTTTCTATGCGAACGTTAACGTGTGACATCGTGGGACTGGCTGTAAGTCTTGTTGTACTGCTTTTTTTCAAATAAATAAATAAATAAAATTAAATAAAATAAATATATTTTTAATGCTCGTTTTTGATTTTAACGATGCAACATATTAAAATTTCAAAATATTTAATTTGAAATTCCCGAAAATTCCCGAAAAAAAGTGTCCCGTAATTCCCGGGAATTCTCTCCAGCGTAGAAACTCTAGTTTATGCTGGTATGTGTAATACATAAAATATTAGTTCAAGACTAGGGATGGGTAAATTAAACGTACCATTTAACTACTGTGTTCCAAAAAAAAAAAACTTTTTGAGTTTTCTGAAACTTCTGAAACAGATTTTCAGAACCCCAATAAATTATTTTTAAGCAAAGCAAAAGCAAAAGTTTGATTTTTAATTGTTTGTTGGGTATGAGTTATAATATCATAAACTGGGTCTGTGTTCATACGGCTCTTGTCTTATTGACATGATTGCTACTTTATAGGCGAGAGGGATGAGGGGAAAATAAACGAGTACACAGATGCATGTACTGTCTTTACGTTTTGCTTTTTCATTCGTTGTTTAATTTTGTTACTGTTTTCAATATCAAAAAAGCACATGTCGTCAACATGACATGAATCATTTGAACGCCAATTCATGTTCAAAGAAGAAAAAGGAAGAATCTTGTCAATAAGACATGAGCCGTATGAACTCAGACTGGGAACAAAGCTTAAAACCGTTATAACTCAGGAACGGTAAGAGCATATTCAAAAATATTTGTTTCTAAATTTTAATTTAGAAAAATGTCCGTGCTTTAGTTTTGTGTGCATTCACTATAAGTTTTTGCAATGAATTTGCACATTTAGGTACCATGCGAAAATTCATTGCAAAAACTTATAGTGAATGCACACAAAACTAAAGCACGGACAATTTTCTTTTGAATTATTCCCTCAAAAGTGAAGCAAATCGTATTTTTTGACATAGTTATGAAGAAATCTCGAAAAAGGACATACAAACCCGATTTTTGGCAAAAATTCGACTTGAGCGACCTCTAAACCTCTTCCTAAAAATCTGAAAAAAATCTCTAAAATATTTTACCCTATAAGCTTTTAAGTTTTGATTGAGCACTTATGAAAATCAAAAAAACTAGTGTGCACTAGAAGTGTCAAAAATTTTTAAGTGTATAAAGTTTGTTGTCTATTTTTTAAAGAAAAGTTGAGGCGGAAATGGATTGAAAATTTGAATAGTGAATACAAGGCGAAAAAGTAACTTATTTTAGTTGTTTTTTAATGTCATACAAATTTTATTCCAGATAATAAACTAATCGAAATACATATAATAATAAATATTTTCAAAAAAGGTATAAAAACCAAAAATCGGTTTAGTGACGTCAAAAACGGGCAAATTTTATGGAATTTTAAAGAATTTTCTTCAAAAAAATCGAAAAAATTGGGATTTGTTAAGGAATAAAAATATTAAAAATATCCCCCGGTACACTTCGGAAGCTCAACGATTTGATTTTAATGGATTTTCAGGAAAAGTTTTTTTTTTTTTGATTAATAGGATAAAGTAGTGAGTGAGGGTATACAAAGTTTGTCATTTCGTGTGAAACTTTTTTGTTTAACATCTAAGACCGCATAAAGAATATATATAATCTAGCTCATAAAGTAATTTTAAGACGATTTAGCCATGTCCATCTGTCCGTGCATTCTTCTGTCTGTCCTTTGAAAACACGCTGACATAAAGTATATATATCGGGTGATTTTTAAGCTATTATTTTCATTTTGGCAACACTGATTTAACACCTGACGCACGTTTCGTGTTTTGTTTGACTATCAAACATCTTCAGCTTGGTCTGTAATTTAACCATGAATTGTCTTACAAACGAACAACGCTTGCAAATTATTGAATTTTATTATCAAAATGCGTGCTCTGTTAACAAAGTTCATCGCGCGCTTCTTGTGTTCAGCGACGAAGCTAATTTTTGGCTCAATCGGTACGTTAATAAGCAGAATTGTCGATTTTGGAGTAAAGATCAGCCAGAAGCATTGCAAGAGCTACCAATGCATCCAGTAAAAGTCACAGTTTGGTGGGGTTTATGGCCTGGTGGCATCATTGGACCGTACTTCTTCAAAGATGATGCGAATCGTAACGTAACTGTGAATGGTGAGCGCTACCGTGAGATGATATCCAACTTTGTTTTGCCCAAAATACAAGACCTTGACTTGCATGACATGTGGTTTCAAAAAGACGGTGGCACATGCCACACAGCACGCTTAACAATGGACTTATGTAGAGGCGAGTTCGGTGAACATTTTATTTCACGTTCGGGACCGGTCAATTGGTTGCCTAGATCGTGCGATTTAACGCCTTTAGACTATTGTTTTGTTGGGCTATGTTAAAGCTCATGTCTATACACACATGCCCGCTTCAATTGACGCATTGGTAGACAACATTGAAGCATTTATTCATGAGATACCGGGCGAAATGTTGGAAAGTGTATGCCAAAATTGGACTAAGCGGATGGACCATTTGAGGCGCAGCCACGGTCAACATTTGCATGAAATAATCTTCAAACAATAAATTATATGGACCGTTCTATCGATTCAAATAAAGATTTTATGCATTTTACTGAATTTTATGTGTTTTTTTTTTAACTTTCCTATAGCTCTTAAAAAATCACCTATTTTATTCTGGCTCCTTGCGCAGATCTAAGACTATTAAGTCATGTTTGTTAGTCCGTCAATCTGTCCGTCAGTTGAAAAAACGCTGAAATAAACTTTATATATTCTGGCTCCTTACGTAATTCTTAGACGATTAAGCTATGGCCGCCTGTCCATCCATCCGTCCATCCGTCTGTCTGGCACTTGAAAACATGCTGACTTTCGAAAAACTCAAGAGAAATTAACAAAATTGGTGTCAAATTGCTTGTAGTTGTCCTAACCAGTTTGGGAATGAAATCCAGCAAAATCGGTTCAGTACGATCTGATCTATCAAACAAAACGGGGAACCACCGCCCTTAAAAATGCATAATATTGATTCAAAAACTAACATGATTTTTTTTTTTTTTTATTATTGAATCTTTCTTATCGAAATTTACAATATGTATTAAAATCTTAATTCTACTTGTTGTTTATTAGTTGTTACCAATGTAACCACTAACTGCTGTATTCAAATTTTAAAAATGTTAGGCTCAAAGTATCGGTTCTTTTTAGCCTTTTGTGACCTTCGAACTGAAGCAGACCCCGAGCGAGGTAGTTAGGGTGGGCCATTAGTTTGTCGATGTAGCTAATTGAATATTTTTTAATTTCTTCCTGGATAGTGGGGCCGTTGAGATCTCTGTGGATAATATCATTACGTATATACCATGGGGCGCAGACAATTTGTCGTAATATTCTAGACTGTCATCTTTGAAGCTTTTGTATGTTAGATGCGCGTGCAGTACCCCATAATTGGATGCCATATGTATTTATATTGGTTTTATAATGGACTTGTATAAGAGAATTTTGTTGTCTAAAGACAAGTTTGAGTTTCGACCGAGAAGCCAACGTAGTTGAGCTGCTTTAAGTTTAATAGCCGTTATTTTCGCTTCAATATGACGAGACCAGGTCAAGCGTCTATCTATATGAATTCCCAAGTACTTTACGTGGTTTTCTACTGGAACAGTGATGTTATTTATTTTTACAGCTGGGCACGTTTGTCTTCTGAGCGTGAAAGTTAAGTGAGACATTAAGCCGGGTTAACCTTTATTCTCCATTTTTCTAGCCAGGCCTCTAGTTCATTGATGTGGGACTGCAAATTTTGCGATGCGACTTTTGGGTCAAGGTTAACGCTAATAAATGCTGTGTCGTCTGCAAATGTAGAGGTATGCGTGCTCAGGTTTGTTGGCATATCCTAACATAAATGGTGGAATAATGCACTGAATGATATGCGCGAACTCATTTTATACAACTGAAAATCACACTGCCAAATTTCGAGAAGATCGGTCCATAAAAAGCCAACTCATGGAAAACAGTTTATTACGACTAAAACCTCAATACATAATGCTATCATAATTAAATTTAATACTTCACAGCTTTGTCGGACTACAAATCACACTGCCGAATTTCGTATAAATCCAACTCTGAGAAATTAATTAAATACGCCTAAAACCTTACGGAAAATGTGTTCTAACTTAGCTTTATACGGCCCGGAAAAATGTCATGCAATTTTGTGATGCACGGTCCATTATTTACCTTAGATCACATATTAAGCAGCCTTCTAAAATTCACTGTAAACGCTTAAGCTTACTTCACTGCTATATTGGAACTTATTCGAATATATGTTTTTTTATACCAGAAATCACTCTAAATAATTCTTACATGATTGATTGTGTTCAATATGAATTCCTCACCTGATAATAATTTAAGGTCGGTTTGTTTAATTTCTAAAAAGAAAAGCTGAAAAACTGTCAGTCGAGGGTTTCAAAGATTGCACTCTTTCTTGTTTTGATTGAGTTTAACTTAATGCTATTCACAAGCTGCAAGGACTATGTTCTTAAAAGTTGGTCAAAATCGAGCAACGCCAAAGGTCAAATGACAATGTCAATGGTATTTTTTTTTTCGAAAATTTTGAATTTTTCATGAAGTTGATAACCGGGTATATTCATATTTTAATGAAAGTTGATTAAACTATATTCCGTAATTGGTTACACTACGTGACAAAATTTCAACAAAGTCGTGACCAAATGAATCTCGCAGCTAATCTTTATGTAAAATTCAGTCATAGCATCTTTTTTAAATACACAAATAACGGTTATTTTGGAATATCTCGAAAACTGTTCTACTTTTGACAATTCTGACTTCATATTCGGATTCAGCGGACAATTTTATTAACATTTCAAAAGGAAAATAAATCGAAATTATCCTTTTGGGGCACTTGGGGGCAAAACAGACCCAATACAATTTAATGTTAAAAACGTAGTTTCATTCAAATATCTGCACAATTAAACTACACATTTTTAATTATAAATAGAAAAAACTACAGATTCACTGCAGTATGTACTTGGAGTGGATACGTAACCTAAATGCCTAATTTATACGTAGAGGACCACAAAAAATACATACTTGTTTTTCAAGAAGCCCGCGAAGCAATCAAGAGTGGAAGTCCCCTCATAGGATTTTTATACTTCAAAGAAAATCTCTACAAAGTCTGCTGGCGTATGAGCAATTAATTTTATTTTATTGAAAAATTCTTAATACGTCAGATACGTTTGTCTATCTTTAATACATAAATAGCAAAGTATAGTATATTTAAATTTTTATTAGTTTATTTTAACTTTGTTGCAATTGTGGTTTATTAAAAATCTATGTATTTTTTTTCTCAAAAAGTTTCAAGTTATTTTTAAGCATTGCTTGTGAATTTGAAATACAATACTGGAAAGAAAGTTTTAATTTCAGCTTCGCAATAAATTTTTTTTATTTTTATGATGAGTTTCATCAAAGAATAAATATCCAAAATTTATGAAACTTAAATTCAATTTCTGTCATTTCGTTTATCATGTGATTTAAATAGAAATTCATGATAAGATTTAGTTTTCCAATTTTGCTCAAGAATTCCTCGAAGGATGTATCATGCATACTAAACTGTTGAAGGAACAAAAAGTAATTAAACAAAAAAGTTAATTTAAATATTTTGCTATTCAGCAAAAGTTCTTGTTGGTATTTCCTAAAAAATTTTAGAGAATTTCAGCAAAATGAGATGGAATAACTTGTAATTTATGTGTTAGAAATATTATTTTTTTGGGTATAAATTTTTTTGTTATCCAAAATATATTTAATTTCACCACAATGAACTTTGTTTTGCACTTGTAGTTTCCTTTTATTTTTAAGTCTGGCAGGCAGTAAAATTTATTTGTTTTGTTTGTAATTTCACTTGCTTTTCTCCATTGTTGTATTTGCAACTCTTTTTATTTAATAATACAGAATCCCACTAATTTTTTTTCCATTAGGCAGGTGTAAAATCTCACATAAGAGTCCCGTGTCCTCCGTGACCCCGGGATATGTCGGATACCTACCGACTAAAAAAAACACCTCCTGCGTCATTCGGCACCCTGCGGAACTGTCGCAGGGCCCGAAAGCCATATTTAGGCTGCCTCCATTGTCTGAGTTTTCCTTAGTCTCTCCTCTATAACTAATTTTTGATGGATGTTTTTAACCATCGAGCATATTACATCCCAGTGTTCCTCTTTGTTGAGGATTATACTTATAATGATTTGAACGTGCAGCTGTGTTTCAATATCTTCTTCCTCTTTCTGCCGACCATGTCTAAAGCGTGGACAGTAGAACATGACGTGTTCTGGATCTTCTTCCTGATTCGAACATGTAGGACAGTATGGACTACTGTCCAGGCCAAATCTGTGCAGGTAGCTTCGATACCCTCCATGACCAGAAAGGAATTGCGTCAAGTAGTAGTTTACCTCTCCATGTCTTCTGTTTAACCAATTATGTTTTTCCGGAATAAGTTTGAAATTCCATCTCCTCTTGCGGCTGGCTTTCTACCTTCTCTGCCATTGTCTTATAGATTTTTCTCTCTCAAGTTTACGTACGCTGTTGCCAGGATGTGTTGAGGTTCTCCTTATATCGTCTATTCGTTTAGCTTCATCTGCCAAAATATCCATGAGAATCCATCCCGATATGACCTGGGCCGCTTCATCAGAAATGGTTCGATAGGAGCAGCATATTCGTAGGGCAGATAGTCTGTATACCGAGTTCAGATTCTTCGCTATGCTTTTAACTTTCAAAGCTCATGTCCATATTGAGGACACTCACTATTGATTGCATTCTTTTTTGAAGTGCTTTTAAATGATTGATTTCTTATTGCTTTCTGTTTTCTTAAGAAAGGGTTTCCAATGATTTTGCCTTTCCTTTCTAAAAGATCTCCTAAATATCCAAACATATCTTTTTTAATGTCTCATATAAGTCCCCTTCACAAGATTTTGGTGGTGTTTCTATAAGCGCTGAACAGGATAAACATACAGCTGCGGACAAAAGCCGGGTGGGCCTAATCTCATGGTGTTCTTAACCACTGGGAGACAAACAATGCGTTTTCCAGCTGCACCCATGTGTAAGCGGCTGCAATACAAAAAGGTAGCAATATGAACTTAAAAATTGGTAGAATTATGCAATCGTACATTATTTAGGAACTGGTGCTTAATAACATCCGCCGCGGTTTTAAAGCAAGCAACATCTATTGTATAAAATACATACAACAGCACCTAGTACCAGGCCGAATTTCTTTTCAAGAGGTCGCACATTTTCACTTCAAGCTAACTTTTAAACAACTCCCTTCCCGTGAAGTGAGTATAACCCACAACCGCTTCGTAATTTCCAAGGGGCTGCAACCAAAAGTCAGACGTAAGCCATGTGTCCGGGGCTACTGACTGCCGTGGTACCAGATAGAATCTTTGGTCAGCCGCAATCTCAAGATATCCGCCAATAATGAATACTGCACCTGACTTCCCCAGAGGATGTAACGCCAGAAGCTGGAATATCCTTTAACAACCCCGTTATGAAAATGAACTCCTCGGGAGTTTTTCCCTTTAACCTTTATATAATTGAGTTTTAATAAAAAACAGGGAGAAGGAAAAAACTCTCGGGTAGTTTTTAATTATGACTGGATTGTTAATGTTTCCCTATATGCTCCAAGAAGTGGGGGCGCAATAAAGACCAACAGGATCACTAATAATTATCAAAAAAAAAAAAGTATTTTCAATTAACAATAACAACGAAGCCTCCAGCCTTCAACGCTTTTGAAGAAAAGTTAATGTAGCACATCGTTTTACATAACTAATTCTATTTGCGTTAATCCCTAAATTACCGCTGAAACTAAGAGCCTCAACAAAAACTTTATATGCATGTCCGTCGGGCGCCAACCGCATCACTTCGCGCCATGACATATTTAGTTCACAACTCAATATAATAAGCATGTAGTGTCACTAATAAGTAGATGGCAACCTTTTTAAATATTTTCCATGCCTTTATATTCTAATATTCTAATTTCCCTTTTTAAGATTTCCATTCCATATTTTGAGCGCATCACTGATTAACGTGTTTAAGATTGCATTTAATTTTTTCGGTAGTTAAATGTATTAGAGAAAAAAAAATTAGAAGTAAAATAAAGAATAGATTTTAAGTATTATTAAAAACTAAAGTGCGGTGTGTATTAATTTGGTATTAAACACAACAAAGCATCATATGCAGAAAACTTACGTTGACTGTCTCCCAATGAATGATTATTTTATTAAGATTTCTATGTTCCTTTCCGTGAATCCCCTTCTGATACTTTCAATCCCCTTTTTAAAGGCGTTAATTTCATCGATCTGTTCTCAACCCGAGGCTCTTTTAAGTCTGTTTTAAGTCAGCTAAAAGTTGGAGTTTTTACTGTTAGTCGCAGGTTAGTCTGAGTTCATACGGTTCATGTCTTATTGACATGATTCTTACTTTTTCTTCTTTGATCTTTCATTGAGGTTCAAACAGTTCATGTCATGTTGACGATATGTTTTTTTGTATAGTCTTTAAATACGAGTAAGAAAGAAAAAAAACCTTCGTCTCTCTCGCCTATAAAGTAGCAATCATGTCATTAAGACATGAGCCGTATGAACACAGACTTAGCAGAAAAGAATCCATTAGAAAGATATTCCAAAAAGTTCCTCGTGGAAAATTTTGAAAAATAATGCAGCTATTTTGACTTAAATGCATTTTGTTTAAATGAACTTTTGACTTCACTGTACAAAATTAATAATTTTTGTCTTTATTCTTAAAAATCCCATGCAAATTCCTTTTTAAGTGCACTTTCTTAACCTACACATTTAAGATAAATGCACAATAGTTTTGGCATTTTAAAACCATTTTCATACGATAAATTTCAAGTTAGCTGCACTTTGACTTCACTGCCCAAAATACATATTTTCTGTAATTATTCTTCAAAATCCTTGTTTACGTGCATTTTGTATACCTGCATATTTATCATATTTTGGGGCCGCTTTTAAATATTTTCATATAAAACATCAAAGTTAGCTGCACACTAGTGCTGGGATACTATCGATAGTTCAGATTTCACTATCGATATATCGATTTTACTATCGACTGAATGTTTGTACTTAAATAGGGAAACTGTAACTAGTTTTTTATCAGGCTACATTTCGTTGTTTTTATCACTTTATTGAACTTATGAGATGTATGTATGTATGTATGTACTGGATCACATCGTGGGTGGATCTGAGGTGACAATTTACGTCGATAGTCAGGCGGCGCTTCGGGCATTGAGGGGCCATACGGTGCGATCATGCCTGGTTGCGCGGTGTAGGAGCGCTCTTAGGGAACTCATGGGGTCATTCAACGTGAGGCTGTGTTGGGTACCAGGACACTGCATGGTTGATTGGAATGAGGTGGCGGACGAACTCGAGAGAGGGGGTTCGGGTCTCGACTTAGTGGTGGGGGACAGGGGGTAAAACCCCCCTATGCTAGTACTATGGGGTGATACGGAAGAAATTCCGTGATGACGTTAACCGATCCTGGAGGGGCAGAATGGATTGAAGGGTGTCTAGGGCACTATGGCCCAATTTGGACGCGGTGGCAACCAGGGTTCTACTGGGATTGGATAGGGGTAGTCTCAGAACACTTATAGGGTTCTTGACGAGTCATTGTACTGTCAGGGCTTTTGCGGGCAGATGGGACAACGCCATACCGGACTTCTGCAGGCTATGGATGTAATCCGGCCAATATACTGGGTTTTGTCAGGGAAATAACGCGGCTGTTTCTGTTGAGGGGACTGTAAGGGGGGTATTGGTCCTACTTTCTAATTTTCTGTCTATATCTTACTTCCTTTTCTCTATTTTTCACTTCCTCTTATCTCCATCTCTTACTTCATATTTTCATTGAAGGGAATCACAATGGATCGTATTCGGTCTCCGAGTGGAGGTGTGCCTGTGGGCACACAACCCTTCTTAACCTAACCTAACCTACGCAAGTTTTTTTAGATGACAGTTTTAAAAAATTGTAATGCTGATAAGCACCTTTCTGAAGGAACCAAAGTAACAGGGATTATTTGATATTTTATTGCAAATTTAGATGATGTTCTAAATTGGACTTTTTCTCTAATGGGCGTTCATTGTTTTATTCTATGCTCGCAATTTTATTTGATTTTTTTTTTTTTACATTAAAAAAATATCTTACAATTCAGTTCCTATGTAAACATATACAAATTTCGGCATAAAGGGGTTAAGTTAGCAGTAAAAAAGCACAGCTAAGCAATTCATACCACCTGTACTCATTGCTGTAATTCTGTGCGAATTAATAATAGCAAGTAAAAACTAGCGGCAAAAAAACTGTGTGTGTGTATAGCTGGTGTAACATGTCTTCATGGCTGTATTTTCAATAACAATCATATCGATATTGATATTTTTCATATCGATATTTTCGATAGTTTAAGACTATCGATAGTGCTATCGATAGTTTCCCAGCACTACTGCACACATGTAATATCCAATCAAGCTGTTTATAAAAACAAAAATCGCAAACAAGCCAAGTTGGCATCATTATAATTCATCTTGTTTGTTTGCATGTACATACATACATCCCAGTAAAAGCTTCGCCTACAAAATAATGTGTTGAGTAATCAGAAAAACATAAGAGCACCGCTTACAATTCTACTGAAAGAACTAATGAATTTTACAAGGGATGTTCCAAAATGAACGCATTTAAAAGTTGGTCATTATTTTTTTACTTAAATAGATCCAGAAAAAAGTAGTTATAGAAGTGGTTATACATGTAGTTATAGAAGAAAGCTTATAAATAATGAGTTAAAGAAGCTATTCGTTTTGAAAAAGTAAGCGAAGTTTATACTGGGATACATATGGTTTGTGGTTACAGCAGCATTACCACGAGTATATGAAAGGAATAGCAACTCTTAGTGCTGGTTCACACTCTTCAAGTTGTTGCCGTCAAGTCTTGAGCTTCAAGGCAAGACTGCCAGACTTGGGGATCTATCATCAAAGTTGGGGATTGCATGCGAGCAAAAAGGACGAAGAAATTCATTTGGCGTTTGGGAATTTTACACATTTTTTTTATATTTTCCCTTCTTTTATTTCAATTGGTCCCACAGACTGGTACTGGGAGTTGTGAAAATAGAACAGGTACAAAAAGAAAGAACTCATGAACAGTGAATGGAGAACCAATCATGTAACTGGTTTATGGAGAACAAAAAGGTAGAAAAAGTAATGAATTACAGTACAGTACACCGGTGAGTGTGATTTATTTTTTTGGAACTTTCTAAAATTTTGCTCTTGAGTTTAATTTTAGGATTTGTTTTATTGAAATAATACTACATCGTATTGAAATAATACTACATTTTAGTAACTGTCACTAAACACGTCCATTGAGCATAGATTTGGGACTGGTCAAATGTTGTCAATTGACCCCCTCCAATGACAACCCCATGTTAAAGTGATAGGTCTTATTCATAGAAAGTGTTAAAACTAGAACCGGTCTCTAACACCAAAGACCTATCACAGGACTACTTTGGTGTCAGTTCGCTTCCCTATATGAAGCAATACAACCACAGTTTACATTTTGGACATCACTGCTCTAATTTTACCCATTAACGTGTTGTTGTTTTTTATTTCGTTGTTTTGTATATCTGGAGAGCGCGAAGGGCCAAAGCTTTCGAATTAGGAATAAGCATCTAGGTTATCAATACACAACCTCTCTAAAAAAAAGGCGGGATTGTAGAAGTGGGAGTGGCACTTCCCATATAAAGACATTATAAATTTTTGTATATCTGGGAAACGAAAAGACCTGAAGATTCCAAATTAGGTACAAGGATTTCAACACAAAACTTCCCTTACAAAATGGGCGGGATTGGAGAAGTGGGAACAAAGACATCAAAAATATCTGTATATCTAGAGAACGGTAAGAGCCAAGCCTTTAAAATAAAGTACAATCATCTTGGTTAGCAATTTACAACATCCGAAAAAATGTGGGCGGGATTGGCGAGGTGGGCGTGGCACAATAAAGATTTATTTATATCTAAAGAACAGTTTTTATATAAATTTCTGTTGTTAACGCACCATAGTGCAGGGTATATAAGATTTGGCATAGTCGAATATACCCCTCTCACTTGTTATTTTGAATATAAACGAATGTCATACTTTGTGTGTGTGTCTGTTAGTTTTGTTTTTTACTGCACACATATTACATACAATTTATTACACACATTTGCGTTTATGATTATTACAACAAATTGGAAATTGTACCATAAAATATGCTTATGTAAGGGATTTTATTTTTTTTTAATAAATTTATTGTCAACGTTAAATGTCGATACTGGTATTGATGTTCCCACAAATGGCAGGCTGTTGCTTGATGAAAAGTAAAACACACTTGAAAATTTATGGCCTATTGATTTTTATTCAATTCACTTGTTATCGAGAGCATAAAATTATTACTTGATGGAAATTGAAACAAACAGAAACCCAAAAAAAAGGAGAAATGTATGAACGCATTGTTCGTTATTCACCTAAATGGCACAAGCAGAAAGCCTATTCGAATTGTTGACTTTAAATGAATGTCTAAGGAAACAAGTTAGAGTGCTATATTCGGCTGTGCCGAATCTTTGATACTCTCCACCGACAGTTCGAATGTTTGAAGGAGTAATATCTGTATGATGTTATTATACCCTCCACCACAATTAGTTGTGAATAGGGTATATTAAGTTTGTCATTCCGTGTGAAACTTTTTTATTATTCATCTCAGACCCCATAAAGTATATATATTCTGGGTCCTTGAGTAATTCTAAGTCGATTTAGCCATGTCCGACTGTCTGTCCGTCTGTCCGTTTGTTGAAAACACGATCACTTTCGAACAACTCAAAAGAAATGAACAAACTTGGTGCCAAATTGCTTGTAGTTATCCTAAGCAGTTTGGGATTGAAATCCAGCAAAATCGGTTCAGTAGGACCAGAGCTATGAATCAAAATGTGGAACCACCACCAAAAAAATTGATTATTTTGTTACAAAAACTAACATAAATGCTGGAACAAGGCACGGAATGAGATAAGATTTTGCAAAAATTAGTTTTATTTGACTGGAAATCACGCTGTTAAATTTCGTGAAGATCCGTCCATAATTTACCCTAAGCACCATATAAACACTACTCCCACAAAACAGTTTAGTACGCCTAAAACCGTAAAAAATAACGCTAGCGTAACAAAATTTGGTACGTCACAGTTTTTTTAGGACTAGAAACAACACTGTGAAATTTCGTGACGATCGGTCTATAATTTACCTTAGGCCCCATATAAACCATACTACCGGAAAACAGTTTAGGACGCCTAAAACCGTAAAAAATAATGCAATCATAACAAATTTTGGCTCGTCACAGTTTTATAGGACTAGAAATGACGCTGTGAAATTTCGTGATGATCGGTCCATAATTTACCCTAGGCCCCATATAAACCCTGCTATAGTATACCGGAAAACAGTTTAGTCGCCTAAAACCATAATTAATAACAAACGTCACAGTTTAAGATAATAATAACATCATACAGATGTTACTCCTTAAACATTCGAACTGTCCGTGGAGGGTATCAAAGATTCGGCACAGCCGAATATAGCACTCTAACTTGTTTTTATCTTAAACTGTGACGATTTGTTATTAATTATGGTTTAAGGCGACTAAACTGTTTTCCGGGAGTATTGTTTATATGGCGCTTAGGGAAAATTATGGAGGGACCATCACGAAATTTAACAGCGTGATTTCCAGTCAAATAAAACAAATTTTTGCAAAACCTTATCTCATTTCGTGCCGTGTTCCAGCATTTATGTTATTTTTTGTAACAAAATTATCAATTTTTTTTAGGTGGTGGTTCCACATTTTTATTCATAGCTCTGGTCCTACTGAACCGATTTTGCTGGATTTCAATCCCAAACTGCTTAGGATAGCTACAAGTAATTTGGCACAAAGTTTGTTAATTTCTTTTGAGTTGTTCGAAAGTGAGCGTGTTTTCAACAGACGGAGAGACGGGCAGACAGACGGACATGGCTAAATCGACTTAGAATTACTCAAGGACCCAGAATATATGTACTTTATGTGGTCTGAGATGAATAATAAAAAAGTTTCACACGGAATGACAAACTTAATATACCTTCTTCACAACTAATTGTGGTGGAGGGTATAAAAATATCATTCAATTATTGCTACAAAAAAAAACATAATTTGTTACAGTTATATGTACTACAGCGCTATTGAGCGGATGGGTATTGTGCGTTTGTTAAAGTTGAATTTTTTTATACAACGAGTTACTTTAAATCCCTTTTTGTAGGAGATGGAGAATTTATCAAACAAACTGTCTTAACATTTTGATATGTATATAAAACTAATTACACTGGTCGGCAAAAAAGTCGGCAGCACGAATTTTTTTTATGTGATTGTAATTGACTTTAGCTAACAGATTGATTATATTACGTGAGATTTTCTTATTTAAATAACCCAATAAAAAATTTCATCATTTCCCCCAAATACAACCCCCAAAGCGTGGGGTCTTATTGCATATGCAATAAAGCCCCAATTTTGAAAATGAAATTAGCCCCCAAACATAAATGAAATAATTCCCTAATTTTTGGGGGCTTATTTCAATAAAACACCAATTGCTAAAATAAAATAAGAGCCAAATATATGTAGTAAAATTAATTATACAGTTTTGCTTTGAGGTATCACGCACAAGCAATGCCAACTAAGGCTTTTCTGCGTAGCCGGCCTTCGGCCGGGTGCAATGACTTTTTCCTCCATGGTATAACAAACACCGGCTTCGCTAACTAAAGCTTCTCTGCATAGCGCCAGGATTTTTTCCTCTATAGTATAAAAATTCAGACTCGACCCGGCTACGCAGAGAAGCTTTAGTTAGCGAAGCCGGTGTTTAGTATACCATATAGAAGAAGTCATTGTGCCCGGCCGAAGGCCGGTTATGTAGGGTAGCTTTATTTATAGAAGCCGGTGTTCTGTATACCAAAGTGGATAAATCCTTGCGCCCAAAAACGTTTTCATTATAAATTTGAAAATGAAATAATCCCCCAAAAAATATATTGGGGCATTATTTCATAATGATTTTTTGGGGGATAATTTCATATGAAAAAAATACCCCAATTAAAAAAATGAAATAACACCAAACAAAAAGAAATAACCCCCCAAAAATCGTTTTTGTTGTTCTCTGTACAAACTTTTGGGGGGTTATTTCATTATTTTTTAGGGGGGTTATATTTTGGGGGGTTATTTCATGCCGCCATGCGCTACGCAATAAGACATACAGTGATGCAGTAAAGTAAGTGAGGGAACTCTTGACAAGTTTCATAAAATATTTAATATTTTTAAAGTGCGATGGCATTCGTTTACCACGAAGCAGGTTTGTAATGGAGAACATTTAAAATAACTGTAAAAAAACATTCAGTCTGTGAAGCTGATGGAGTACTTTTCGCTGAAAGTCCACTACTATAGTTGCACAACTTTTGTGGACTATAAGCGTATTTGGACTATAACTGATTTTTTTTTTTTTTTTTTTGTATGCCATTTTATGGATAACAAGTAAAACTTTGTATAATCCACATTTTGGACTATATAGAAACTATTTTCGTCAATAAAACCACTCTTTTTAAACAAAAACATAACCAAGTATTGATTTAATTGTACAAGTGCAACAAAATTCGGGTCATCGCCGCAAGCCCCAACACTTGCAACGCGAAACTAGTACAGCAAATCTGCCAAAGGGTCTTGACAAGTTAGCTCGGGTAACCGGAATATGGGCCCCCAAATTTTTGGAATTTTTTGAAAAGGCGCTTGGTATAAGTCAAAAAGAATATACTAAATGTACTTCTGAGCTTAAAAAAAAATTTCAGATGTTAGTAGTAGAATCGTACAGCAATTCTTTTCTTAGAATTTATTCACCCTTTAACTCTCATTTTAAGGGGTCATTTTTGTCCTTTTTCCCAACTCTTACGCAAAAGTATACTAAAAAGCACTTTTAAGGGTTTTGGCATCAAATTTCACTAGGGGTCTTCCAAGACCAAAAGTTCGTGCAATGTATCTAAAACGAATTCTCGAAATTTTGGGCATTAACATTTTTGAATTTTTAAAAAGGCGTTTGGTGCAAGTCAAATATACTAAATCAATATACTAAATGTACTTCTGACCCGAGATCAGCAATGAATCGTTTTTTCGCTACTCATACTGACTCATGCAATTGTAAGTATAAGTGCGTAGAAATCATTTAAACTAAACTACTCTGATTCACTCATACTCACAAGAGAAATATTTATGAGTGCGACGTCGACATTATACGCATACTCATAAATGACCTCAGCTTGATTTATAATTTCAAGAAAATACTTACAATACTCACAATGATTCAAATCATTATCTCTTCCATTTACCGTTTTAACACAACAGAGAAAATACACAACTTAATAATCAGCGCTGCCAGATAAATTTGCCGAAAAATCGTCTACTTCATACATGTTACTTTACAGTGCAGCCACACGATCAAGATTTTCTTGATAGTCTTTTACATATACTGATTGTCAAAATATGCAAAAGTTGACAGCTGTGACGTAGGCTGCACGCAAGTTGAAAGCAATTTACTTTTTCAAGATGTCGTCGCCGAGAAAACAACTCAAAATGTTTTGCTATTTTCCACTTTTGATTTTTCTGCACTGTAGGCTGTTCGAAGGAACTTTATTTTTTTCTTTACTTCTTCCACTGGCATTTTTGTTTCAGAAGCTATAGACTCGTAGGCTTTTATTTTCAAATCATTTCGCCCATATGATGAAAGATTCATAAAATTTCATGGCTTCTGTACAGCTCTATGAATCGCAGAACATCATTTTGCTTATTAATTTTATAAATAAATTTTATTAATAAACATATTTCACTATTTTTTTAGGTTTTTAGTTAAAATTTTAAAATTCCCGCAACAATTTGTAAAAAAAAAGAACTTCAGCTTTTGCCGGCAAAATATTTGTGAAAAAAAACAACTTCAAAAGATTTGTAATAAGATGTTTTCTTGAACGAAAATTGATACACTCACTGGCAAGAGAATTTTAGAGGCAAGTTCGTATCAATTTTTAAAAGTATGAGTGTATTGGTAAAAAAGTGCGAGTGTATTAAAACTTGATAGCCAAAACTTGATCGTGTAACCAGTGTTACCACCAGCAAGATTCAAAATTACACTTGAGATGAAGCAAAATTACCCTATTTAAATGAAATTACACCTGATATAAAGTTTAAGTTTTATTTAATAAAACGACATTTACAAAGAAGCAAAAACACAACAAACTCATTAAAACAAGTTCAATATTAGTCAAACTGAGAATTTTATTTAAATTAACAAAAATTACATTAAAGACTAAAAAAAATTTATAAAACATAAAATAAAACTGCTAAAATGATGAGTTTAACTTCCACATTTGGTTGATATATCTTGGTAAGGTTTAAAATGTCCCTTGTCATTGCTTTATAATGGATGTTTTTTAGCCCCATAGAGCTTACGAAAGGTTAGCTGTCAAATGAACGGTCATACTATTTTCACTTTTTGATCAGGCACATCATCATGAATAGATTCAGGCTTCGCAACTTAAAGGTAACTTCATGATTTAAATGTCGCAACTTTTTTCACAAATGAAGGCGATGTGTTGATTTAGAGAAAAAAACTGTCAATTAGACTTCAAGGCCGTGCGATGAGACACTTTTTGATTGTTTTCCGTAGGGATGTGAAGTCAGTGGTTAATGCTGATAAACCAGCAACAATCGGTGTCTTGGAGGTCAACATTGTTAATTTTATTCGAAAAAGAGAAACAAAATTGGACGTCTGCAATGCGTTTCGTCAAGGACAGACGCGGTGTCTATTTGTTTTAAATCAGTTTCAAATCGTAATGCCGTGTATCAATCTGCGATTAAAATTAATTTTTTTTTGTGTTGTCTACCATTTTAAGTTTCATGGTCTTAAAAAATACCCTTTAAACCTTATTTGGTAAACAAAATACCTGCAGAGTTTTATACAACTGTCCCTTTCGTAATTCAGTTTTACAACTGTAAAGGGCGTTAAATATTCTTTGAACTAAAGCATTAAAAAGTAGCAAGATAGAAATAAAATTAATTATATGTTGCAATATTGGAAACATATCCTCCCCCAGGCAAGTTTTTAGTTTGAATAACTTTTTTCAATAAACTTCAGGTTCTAAGTCACTATGATAGGCATCTTTATCAAAATCTAAGGGTCCATCTTGCGACATTCATCACCACACATTTGAAAATATATGTATGTTTAATGATTGAAGTCGTTTCTTAAAAAGAAACCGAGACTTTGATTCAGAAGGCTGTGCATTTCTTAGCAACAATATTTAAAAGAAATAAATGTCATCACTGAAATCGAATCTTGATTTTATTTTGGCATCTGTAGTAAAAATTTCAAATTGCACCTGAATTACACCTAAGACAAATTACCCACGCTCTACCCACGACCGTAAAAATTATACCAAATTCGGGTAATTACCCACAAAGTGGCAACACTGCGTGTAACCCTCAAGTTAGTAAACTGTAATTGCCAAATCGTCACTTTGCTATTTCGGGGACAACTCTGGCAGCCTCGCATTTTGCTTCGCCTATACAATTTGAGTTGAGTAGATTCTAAATCAAACACTTCAAATGTTGTTAAGTATGAGTACGATGAATAAAATGAAACTTTTGAGTGAATATGAGTTTGAATCACATTGGAATAAGTATGAGTGCGTA
This sequence comes from Pollenia angustigena, assembly GCA_930367215.1. Lineage (NCBI taxonomy): Eukaryota > Metazoa > Arthropoda > Insecta > Diptera > Polleniidae > Pollenia > Pollenia angustigena. The sequence goes on from OV884059.1 coordinate 225,511,656, forward strand.
TAAGTGCAAGAATTTATGAGTCATGATTTAGCTCTACTCACTTTTTCACTACTCATTGCTGATCTCTGCTTCTGACCTAAAAGACTATATCAGGTGTCTTCAGTAAAAATGTATGGCAATTCTTTTCATAGAATATATTAACCCTCTAACACTTATTTTAAGGGGTCATTTTTGTCCTTTTTTTAACTTCTACACTAAAACGGCCCGTTAGAGGGTTGAAATGTTATATTTTCTGCATCAAATTTCACTAGGGGTCTTCAAAGACCAAAAAATCGTGCATTGTACTTAAAATGGGTTTTCGAAATTCCGGGCCTTGAATTTTTTTAATTTTTCGAAAATCCATTTTACATATAATGCACGATTTTTTGGTCTTAGAAGACCCTTTGGCAAATTTGCTCTACTAGCAGACAACTTTCATTTCACGTTGCAAGTGTTGAGGCTGTTTTTTTTTTGTTGCACAGTGTAATTTACCATAGGGCCCATATAAACCCTTCTTCCGGAAAACAGTTTAGTACGCCTACAACCGTACAAAATAATGCTATCACAACAAAATTAATACTTCACCGTTTTATATGACTAGAAATCACACTAATAAATTTCGTGATGATCGGTCCATAATTTACTATAGGGCTCATATAAAGCCCACTCTTGTAAAATAATTAAATACACCTAAAACCATAGCAGATATAGGATATTGCGGTAAACTTTCTTCCAACTTTGCTTCATAAACTAATTTCTCCGCTGTATTGAAATTTATGATTTTTAATACCAGAAATCACTCTGCAGAGTTTTGGATTGATTGCTTCATAACTTACCATGGCACCAATAAAAATTTCCCCCTTGAAAATCATTTAAGTTCCGCTAAAACGTTTACGAAACATGATATTTTACTCAAGCTAGTAAAAATTGCTAAAACAAAGTCATAAAACTTGCTGATTGTTGATTAATAATTTAGTTAAGGTTTGAGCCGCAACCAATTTTAATGCAGATGTCTGTTTTTATAATGATTATAATAATAAATAGACATCTAAAATATTCGAACTGTTGGTGGAGGGTATCAAAGATTCGGTACAGCCGAATACAGCACTCTAACTTGTTTTAAATAAAATCGTAGATTCGTTTTTACGTTTACGGCAGCTATCGTGTGCCTTTGTATAAAATACTATTCGTGTTAATTTGATAACGCATCTACGTAGTACGCTACTGCGTTCATACGGTACAATTGTGTTAATACGATAACACTTTTATGGGCATTTTCTCATTAGGCGATTATCTTTTTTCCCAACGAAAAACTGCACATTAAAGAAATTTGGTTTTCTCAATTTCTCATTTGCTTCGATTTTATCGCAAAGCTAACCGGCACTCATCCGCCAATTATTTATTTTCCTTTTATTTGCCGTACAGATAAATTCAATCAGCTGACTCCCAACTTTTATATGTATGTAATGGGTGATTTTTTTAAGAGCTATAGGAAAGTTAAAAAAAAACACACAAAATTCAGAAAAATGCATGAAATCTTTATTTGAATCGATAGTACGGTCCATATAACTTAATGTTTGAAGATTATTTCATGCAAATGTTGACCGTGACTGCGCCTCAAATGGTCCATCCGCTTAGTCCAATTTTGGCATACTCTTTCCAACATTTCGGCCGGTATCTCATGAATAAATGCTTCAATGCTGTTTTCCAATGCGTCAATTGAAGCGGGCATGTGTGTATAGACATGAGCTTTAACATAGCCCCACACAAAAGAGGCTAAAGGCGTTGAATCGCACGATCTAGGCGGTCAGTTGACCGGTCCCGAACGTGAAATAAAATGTTCACCGAACTCGCATCTCAATAAGTCCATTGTTAAGCGTGCTGTGTGGCATATGGCAATGTCTTGTTGAAACCACATGTCATGCAAGTCCAGCTCTTGCATTTTGGTCAAAAAAAAGTTGGATATCATCTCACGGTAGCGCTCACCATTCACAGTTACGTTACGATTATCAACGAATCGATAATTGATGGTCATCATTAACACTGGCCGATACAGCTGCGATATTTTCTTTACTTCGCACTCTACGTAAGCGTGTTGGTGGTTTAATGTCCAACAATGTAAATTTTGTGCGAAATTGAGTCATAATAGCCCGAATAGCCGCTTCAGTGGGTCGATGAACTTTCTTAACAGAGCACGTATTTTGATAATAAAATACAATAATTTGCAAGTGTTGTTCGTTTGTAAGACGATTCATGGTTAAATTATAGACCAAACTGAAGATGTTTGACAGTGAAACAAAACACGAAACGTGTCAGCTGTTTAAACCAGTGTTGCCAAAAAGATAATAGCTAAAAAATCACCCGATATTTTGAGTGGTGAAAACAATGTTTTTTGTCGGTATATTGAGAAACCCAAAATCGTTAACGGACAGTTTATCGGTCCAATAAATTTATGTTGACATTAAGTAACAGACAGTTTGTCGACACATTGAGAAAATGGCCATTAGTTTGTTAGCTTTTTAGGCTTAGCGTCAAGCGGCTGAGCGATGAGCTTAAAAAAATTAAAACATATGAAATACTATTCAAGTGGCCACGAAATGAGCGGCATGCGAGCGAAATTTTTGAGCGGCTAAGCGGCGTCGCTCAGGAATAAAACTTGTTCTAATTTTTAGTTGTTTTCTGAGCGTCAAAAAATAAACATGGCAAAAGTTAATATGGAGCTTATGATTTCATCCGTACAAAGTCGACCGAATTATGGCAAGACAGATTATTAAATTTTAAAAATAAAAATATGGCCGAGAAATTATTTTTTTGTTTTGTCAATTTGGTGTTAGCTTTTAGCAACAGCAAATCAAAGCATTTCACAGACATACGGCAGTATTGTATTGGGTAGATTTGTATATAAATGGTTTAATTCCCCTTGCTTGATAAATATGGACACATTAGCATGATGTGTTTATTAGTACTGTGTTGTAAGGTGCCATATGGTCGGGCTTGACCGACTATACTTTATTACTTGTTTATAATTTGTTTTTGTTTTAAATGTAAGTTAAGCGAATGAAGTCTTCGCTCGAAATCGACGAACAGGCTGTAATTTTTTTTTTTTTTTCTTAAAAAACGCATTACATTTTTATGAATACGATTTTCGCGTAATAACATTGAACAAGCCACTCTTTACAATGGCATTTTAACAACTAACCGCTCAGAAGTGACGCTCAGTAATAAGCCACTTGCCGCTTTGACGCTCGTCGATCAGCCGCTTGACGCTTAGCCGCTCATTGCGTGGCCTCGGCCTTAGTGTATTCCAAAGTAAAACCAACTTCCATTTCAATTTCAGCTGTCAAATTTTGTTTTATTGATTTTTCTCAGTTACATTTAAAATGTCTGTGGAAATATTAAAGTTTAAATACTCATATGAGTAACTCTTTTAGTTTTAATATTAAAATTTATTTAATAACTATGTTATTTATTTTATTTAATTTTTTTTTTTTTGGTTTTTGCTTAATTTAAATCTAAACATATTTAAAGATTTCATAAAACTTTGTCATGTCGTGTCTTTAATTTGATTAAATCGTAGTTAAAAATGCGATTTAGTTAATAATTTTTAGTGAAGTAAAAGTGTTTATTAAAATACTAATATAGATATATGTATGTATATGTGTAGAAACAGTTACAGTTTGTAAAATGTATACGTTTTTTGATATACTATGAACCTATTAATGCATTTTATATGTTTGCATATATTTGCATATATAAGATTTATTATTTATGTGGTTAATAGTAAAGTTTTGTAATATAATAGTAAATATGGTGTGTGTTTTTTTGTTGTTGTATATATTTTAAGAGTTAGTTTTTTTTTAAACTAAAGCAGAAATTTTGGTCATAAACTAGTGTTTAATTTGCTTATTAAAAGTTTTTATTTTGCTTAAAATTAAAAAAACTCTTTAAATGTTAATTGATTTAAAAAATACCCTAAACTTTAATTTAATTAAAATTTATGTAACATTTAGACATTTAATTTAATGAAAAAATATAAATAACACTCACACGTATACATATATGTATAAACATAATAAATTAAAAAAAAAAAAAAATTCTTAAACTTATTTAACATTTAAAACTATTTACTAAAGAAAATTTTGATTTCTTCTTAAAGTTTTCTTAATTTATAAAAAAGTTGAGTGAAGGAAATAAATACAAAAAGTTGATTTATAATTTTTTTAAATGATAAACAAGTTAGACTTTTATTTGTCTCGGCGTCAAATGTGTGCTTGCTGATCTTAATTTATATATATGTACAGTAGAATCCCGATAATTCGTAATCGCAAGGTAGCGGCCATTTCTTACGAATTATAGGGGTTTTCGATTTAGCGGGGTTTCGATTTAACGGGGTTAAAATAAAATAAATACGAATTGCCGGGGTTTTTTCAATTTATTTAGTAAAACGATAACAAAAAACATAAAAAACAATTGTTAAAAATAAAATAAATAAAAATTTTTCATGTAACAAACTGATCTTAAGAAAGTAAATGCACACACAAGCAAAAACCCACTCAAAAAAATAGCGGTAAACAAAATATCATTCTCTCCATGTTTTGTTGTTTTTATTACGAATTATAAGTGGTAGTTAGTCTGAGTTCACACGGCTCATGTCTTATTGACAAGATTCTTCCTTTTTCTTCTTTGAACATGAATTGGCGCTCAAATGGTTCATGTCATGTTGACGACATATGCTTTTTTGATATTGAAAACAAAAACAAAATTAAACAACGAATGAAAAAGCAAAACGTAAAGACAGTACATGCATCTGTGTACTCGTTTCTGTTCCCCTCATCCCTCTCGCCTATAAACTAGCAATCATGTCAGTAAGACATGAGCCGTATGAACACAGACTTAGCAAACAATTACGATTTATAAGAGGTGAAGAAGATTTTATTTGAAAAAAAAAAAAAAATTATGAATTAGCGAGGGCACCAAAATGTATGGAAATTTTACGAATTAACGAGATTTTTTCAAGGGACCGACAGTTTATTACGAATTATCGGGAATTACGATTTATCGGGGAACGAATTATCGGGATTTGACTGTATATAAAAATTAATGTATGTATGTATGTATGTATGTTTATTTGTTGTTTGTTTGTACCTCATATCCCTTTTAAACCGCTGAACCGATTTTAATGAAATTTTTACCGAAAATAACTGATTCAGGGGTGTGCTGGAAATCGCAAACGCAAAACGCAAGAATTTTAAAAGTCGTTTTTTAGTAAGATTTCTGTAATAAAAGAATTTTATGACAAATATTATACAAACATTTTTCTATTAAACAGAATTTTATAACAAAAATTATAAAAATTTGATTAAAAGTGTATTATAAACAGCCTCCAAACTCTAGCGTTTTGTGTTTGCGATTTCCAGCACACCCCCCATGGTCTGGAAGGACTAGAGGCTATATATTTTTTGAAACTCTAAGTGGGCATGGCACCTCCCATACAAAACAATATAAATTTCTGTATAACTACACAGAAAAAATTTTGCACCAGTAAAAGCATTAATCAAAAATAAAATCAGTTTTAATTAAAAATTTAATCAAGTGAAAAAAGGTTTAATCAAGTGAATTAAAAATTTAATCAAGTGAATTAAACGATTAATTGATGTTATAAATTTGTTAACTAGTGCATATTACTATCGTTTAATACACTTGGTTAAATGTTTAGTTCGCTTGATTAAAAGTTTAATTCAATTGATTAAACGTTTAATTCACTTGATTAAATTTTTAATTAAAACGGATTTTATTTTTAAAAAATGCTTTTGCTAGTGCAAAATTTTTTTCTGTGTAGAGAACGGCTTAAACTAAAGTTGCCAAATTTGGTCCGAAAATCTTGGTCTGACAAAATCTGGGCGCGATTGGATAAGCGGGCGTGGCACAAAATAAATTAGTTTTTACATAAAGAACGGTAGGAGAAAAGTTTTCTCAATTTGGTGCGCACAGCTGAACAATCAGAGCTGTCTCTTAGAAGACATGTTCGTCGACGGCCTCATCTTAATTTCAATTGCTCGCTTAAACGTGAGTCGTACGGAAGGGCTCAGGATAGATAGCAAGGTGAGGAATAGCTGCCAGGACGCGGGGAAAATGCGCATGCTACTTTGTTTCGGTGGGTACTAGATTAGGATGGTGATGTCGGTCATGACGGGTCACTGGGTGCAAGGTACCCATACGAGGAGGATGGGTCTGACTACTGCAGAAGTTGTCATAATAAGAAGGAAAAGGAAACAGTGTTTCACTTTCTAGCCATTCAAAGAATTGCCATGTTCGGACGCTCTGTAAGACTGAGGTCGCTCTCTATGTTTTACAGGAAGAAGAGGTGGTTCGAAGCTGCAGTTATTGCTAGGGAATAATCTGGTGGATACTGTGACTCAGGTCACTGGCTCAGCGTATCACAAAGGGACCGCTATAAGGACCCTAGTGAGCCTTCCTCGTATCGGCTGTCCATTTAACCTTACCTAGACTTCACATAGATGGGTTACCAATACACAATCTCTATAACAAATATTAGCGAGATTCGAGAAGTTGGCGTGGTACACCCCATACAAAGGCATTATAGACTTCTGTATATTTGGCAGAACGGCAATAGGCATAGTTTCCAAGTCATGTTGGTTAGCAATACACATTATTCGACAAAATGTGGACGAGTTTGGAGCAATGGGCGTGGCATACAATAGATTAATTTATAGTTAAAGAAAGGTAAGAAAAAAATTGTCCAAATATGGTACACAAAAAAAGCGAGCGGAAGTGGATAAGTGAGCGTGGTAACCGCTAAAGCTTACAACTTTGGTACGAAAAGTTTGGTTTTCAATACGCAACAACTTTTAAAAAGTTACAGGGATACAATTCCGTATATCTTAAGAACGGCAAGCGTAAAATTTTGCAAATAAGTACAAATAGAAAAGTGGGCGTGGTGCAAATTAGAATTATATATATCTAGAGAACAGCAATAGCAACAATTTACAAATTTTGTACAAATAGCGTCGTTATAAATTCGTAATAAAGACCATATAGATTTCTGTATAACTGGAAAACGGTGGAAAATTTCCTTTTTTTATTTTAACGAGGGAAGCGAAGCGCTCTGGGTTTAGCTAGTTTTTTTACAATATATTTCATGTAATTTTGCAATCCCAAGAAAAACTTTGATAACTAATATCCTTTGGCAGTGTAATTAAAACTGAACTGGCAAAATAAAATAAAGTAATTATTTAAATCTTTGGAAAATGTTTCCTGATGATCTGGCCTAAGCAACCAGTGAAATGCGCATTGAAGCTAGCTTTCCCTCAACAATAAAATACAGTATATTAATCAAATATGATTAATCAAATATGAATTTAGCAAGTCATACAAAAATCTTAGTAATTTCTTTTTATTTTTGATTTTTCTTTACCCACTAACAACTACATTTAGATTTGAGAAAAAATCAACCAATAATAGTCGGGACTGTAAGAAAAGACGGTTTATTGTTGTTGTTTTTGTTTAAGCTTTGATATTGTTACAAGTGATTATTAACCTTGTTAATAAATTTTTTGAATCCCAAGAAAAACTTTGATAAAAAAAAACTTCAGGATTTCTTCCAAAATATCAACGGCTTGATTTTATTTTGAACAACATTTTAAATTTTTAAATATTGAAAATTTGACAATTTTCATTACTCTCTTAAAAAATAAATTTTAGATAGCTTTTAATGAGTCTGAGTTCATACGGCTCATGTCTTATTGACAAGATTCTTTCTTTTTCTTCTTTGAACATGAATTGGTGTTCGAACGATTCATGTCATGTTGACGACATGTTTTTTATTTTGTTTAATTTGATATTGAAAACAAAAACAAAATTAAAAACGAATAAGAAAGCAAAACGAAGAGACAGTACACGCATCTGTGTACTCGTTTCTTTTCCCCTTGTCCCTCTCGCCTATAAAGTACAATATTGTCAATAAGACATAAGCCGTATAAATACAAGGCTGATCGAAAGATACGTCTAAATGCACTTCGTCCAGACCAGCCCAGATGCCAATTTTAAACGCTAATGGATATTTCGAACTAAAATTTTTTCTTATATAAATTTTTTTTTGTAATTTTTAACAATTTCAAGTTATTTCGGGCTTATAAAAAACACCTTTTAATTGTGTCACTGCAAGAGGGCTTCCGGTGTAACCGGACTCATAAAAATTTCTGAATGCCTTTTGAATGGCAGGGAGAGTGATTTACGCCTTTTAACAGCCAACAGCCAGCTCCTGTTCCACACGTAAGAGGCAGCTGGCAGCAGGCGTCGAAACTTTTAGAAAGCGCCTTGCTATAAAAACGCTACATAAAGAACCTCACCCAGCCCGTCTGGAGCCCATTACAGGATCGGATGCAGAAGCCCTAACCTATTAGCTACTTATCTAAATCCAACCTATTTATTACCGAAACCTCAATAGGTTTTCAAGAAAAAAATAACTGAAGATCTCAAATATTCTATAAAAATAAGATTGTTTTTGCATAAGCAACTTTTTAAGAAAAAAAAGAAGCATAAATATGAGAAAATTGCTGCTAAAATGCTCATAAAGTACATTTAAAACAAAACTAGGAAATGTTTAAAAAATTCTTGAAAAAAACAGCAGCCGTTTTCTGTATTTCGCTCAGCTAAATCTCGATCGTTAAGATGCCTTAAAAAATAAAAAATTTAAAAATTTTAGCGATGACAATAAAAGCTAAAATTGCGGCGAATTAAATTTTTATGGCACTGCCAAATTTAGCAATGCACGTTACAGAATTGCATTCGTAGCCAAAAATCGCTATATCCACTTTATAGATTTTTAGCGACAGAGATTTAGCTTTAGCGAATTACAGAATACGGATGCAGGGCCCCATTTCCTAAGCTGCAAAGTACAAATCTAAAAGTAAAATAGATATGAAACAACAACAAAATTTTAAAAGAAGTAAGAAAGTATAGTCGGTCAAGCCCGACCATATGATACCCTACACCAGAGTATTAAAAAACACATCATAATTATATGTCCATATAAATATGGATTAATCTTTGTTTATAAACTTCATTAAAAGTTTGAAAGTTTGTGAGAGGCAGATATTGTCCCCTACCTCCCCTTGTGGTCCTATTTTTTAAAAACTGTATAGCTTATGTGTCCATATAGATATGGATCTATCTATGTCTTAAATTTCATTAAAATCGGTTTGAGAGGCAGAAATTGCCCCTCTCTCCCCTCGTGGTCCTGTTTTTTAAAAAATGCATCTATTTTGTGTCGATAAAGATACGGTTCTAATTATATTTTAAATTTCATTAAAATCGGTTTAAAATTTCTTCCTCTCAGAAATTTCCCCCTATCGTCCCTCGTGGTCCTACGATTTGGCCCATTTTAGGATTGGTCCTTGTGCCAATAAGAACCTATGTCGCAAATTTTACCAAATTATCTCCAAAATTGCGACCTGTACTTTGCGCACAAGGTTACATGGACAGACAGCCAGCCAGCCTGCCAGCCAGCCAGACGGACATCGTTAGTTCCACTCAGAAAGTGATTCTGAGTCGATCGGTATACTTTAAGGTGGGTCTAGGACCAATATTTTAAGGCGTTACACACATCAGCACAAATGCATAATGTCCTCTTCACTATTGTGGTGTGGGTATAATTATTGCTTATTAGAACGTTTATATTTGCTTGGGCTGGGTTCACACTATGAAAATTTTCTTTCGAAATGTCTAAGTTTATTGGTGAGAGACAAGCAAAAAATATTATTATCTTGTCCCCTCTCACCAATAAACTCAGACTTTTTGAATCAAAACTTGTATAGTGTGAACCCAGACTAGTAGATTTGTAGCTTCTATTTTTGAGAAATGGGGCCAGGACTCGAATTCACGCCATTTTCTTGTTATTTCTTAATATATATTATTTTCTCCCTTTGTAACCATTAACTACTGAGTGCATTTATTAATTCCTTTCGCTATTAAGTGTATTTTTTTTTTATCAAATTCTATAAAATCATATATATTATTTCTAAAGCACTTTTTTTAGTCGGTTGCAAATATCTCCCATACCACCGCATCAAATTTAATGAATGATATCTCATTTTAAAGCTTATTTCTAACACTAATGACGAAAAATAATTAGAAATTGAAAAATTAATATTTTCATTAATAAAAATTACGGTGCGCAATATTCGCACGGGTCATCTAGTATTTTTTAATTCGTTTGCCTGTTTACGTTGTTTTGTTTGGTTTTCTAAAAATTTGTTCAAATTTTATTATTCACTGTTTTGAAACTTTCTGTGCAATTTGCATTTTGTCATGCGTTTTTATCAAAATGATTGTTTTATTTTTTAATTGATGATATTTTATTGATTTTAATGATGGTTAATCTGAGTTATTGTAATAAATAGTGTAATTATTTTATTATAAAAAATATTATTGCGATATGTTTGAATTGTTTATAATATAACTATTAATGGTGCCCTTCGGTTAAATATTTGGTTTATTCTCATAAATTTTACTTACGGTATCCGATATTATTTGTATTTTTGATATTTTTTATATGTTTGGTTTTAATATGTTTCAGTCGTTTACATTTGTAGAAATTGTTTTGAAACTTGTCATTTGCTAATCTTAAATGTTTATGTATGTTTGCATTTTGGTATATTGTTTTAATTTTCTTCAATAATGTTTTTTGACAAAAAATTAATTTTATATGAATTTGACTTTTTACACATACAAAACATTAATATTTACTCAAAACTTGAATTTTACTTTTAATATGAATTTGAACTTAAAAAACTGTTCTCAACGCCACTGTCGCCACACAAAAAACAAAATAAAAATACATAAAGTCATATTTTTTGCACAAAAAGTCATACTTTTTATCAGAGTTTGAACAAACTGTACGCTAAAATAGTCTATGTTTTAAAACACAAACTCTATTACTTCTTAATATATATGTATGTATATATATTAGGGTGGTTCACTAATGCTTGAGAAAAAATAAAAGTTCTGGAATTATATTCTAAAATCAAATAAAAATTGCAAAAAAATAAAAAAATGTGACATCTTGAGCACGCGCCTGAACTCCTAAGAATTAAGTCTTTTTGAAATAAGCATTTTATTTTAAATTATAATATTTAATTTACATTGTAAATTTTACAATCAATTAATCTTCTTCTATATAATAAAAATGAAATGTTGTCGGTTGCTGATCGCATAACTTGAGAACGGCTTGACCGATTTGGACGATTTTTTCTTCAAAATAATCGCCATGGTCCATCTTAGGTTTTTACGAATAGAAAATTTTGCCTCGCCTACTTTAACGCCCACTTTTTTCGATTAACCTAAAATCAGAAAACGATTTGACTAATTATTTTTCAAATGTTCGTATTAATCCATTTTAAGTTTTCATCGAAAGAAAAATTGGCCACGCCTACTTTTACGCCCACTTTTTCTATTTATTTCACCGATTTGGACGATTTTTTCTTTAAAACGATCGCCATGGTCCAACTTAGGTTTTTACGGAAAGAAAATATTGTCCCGCCCACTTTTTTCGATTTACCTAAAATCAGAAAACAGCTCCATCGATCATTATTAATCAGCTACCGAGCGAAGCCGGTCGGGCTTGACCATATAAATATGGATTTATCTATGTTTATAAACTTCATTAAAATTGGTTTGAAAGTTTGTGAGAGGCAGAAATTGCCTCCTACCTCCCCTTGTGGTCCTATTTTTGAATAACTCTATAGCTTATGTGTCCATATAGATATGGATCTATCTTTGTTTTAAATTTCATTAAAATCGGTTTGAGAGGCAGAAATTGCCTCTATCTCCCCTCGTCGTCCTATTTTTTAAAAAATGCATACCTTTTGTTCTATATATATTTTAAATTTCATTAAAATCGGTGAATTTTTACACAAAAATGTCACATTTTATGCAAAAAAAAAAAGATGAGTGATAATTTTACACAAAAAAGTTAGTTTTTACGCAAAATCTCACTTTTGCACAATAAACCCTCTGTGTCGCAAGAAGTCACTTATTTTACAAAAAGTATATTATTGCATAAAAAGCCACTTTTTACACTTAAAGTCACTTTTATAGAATTACTTTGCACGCAAAAAGTCAACTTTTTAACTGAAAAGTCCCAGTTTTAAGATAAAAAGAAGCATGCTTTATGTAGAAAAGACTTTTTTTGCATACATTTTCAGATTTTTTTCGATATTTTACGACCCATAAAGTCACAGTTATTCAAAAAAAAGCCATATCTTTTATTTAGCAATTTACACATTTTACATATGAAGACACACTGAGGGTGTGTGTGAAACGGTAGCAAAGTTCTTTGGTGAACCAAAATTTTGCAAAAATGTCGAATGTCAAAATATATAATAGCCCCCAGGGCAACTGAAATTTTATTCACCTCAACAGTGTCAAAATTTTACTTCCATGGCTACTTTAATTTACTTAAGAAGTCACACTATTAAACATATTTTAAAAAATTTAGTAAAAGTGGATTCACCAATGTCGTCCAAACAAATTTTTTTACTGAGAGTTTTCTGCAGCGCAATTCATTCATACCCGAAAATTTGTCCCAAAAATCAATGTGGCCAAAGTTGACCAGGTGATAGCAGTTTCTTCAGAGATTGATTCTATTTTTAAATAATAGTGGTATTGACACCGAGCTTGTTACTTTGTTAGTCGTTCATCGTTACTGTTTTACACGCATTTTGTTTTTGTATATTTAACGCGCTACCGGATTATCATTTAAAAAATTAACGACACGGCACCCCTGATAAAATCGTTGTTGGTTGGTTACTCACAATCAGCTGTTGCAGTTTCTAAATAAATATAATAAAAAAGTCATTTGTGATACATTTCTCAAATTTGGCAATTTTCGTGTAGATTGAGAGAAAGTATGTTGATTAAATGATTTTTTCAGCTGTTTTACTACGAAAGTTACCAGACTAACAAAGTTTTAAAAAGGTGGTCGTTCACAGTTGGTAACTTTAACAAATTAACAAACAACCGATTAACAAATTAACAAGTTCGGTGTGAATATGACTAATATTTTGTCCGTATATCATCGGTGAATCGAACTTAACTATAACTGAAATATTTGTATCGCTATTTGGCTTTTCTGAATTAATCATTTGGGTTGTTAAATAAAAAAATATATTGAAAAAAAATTAAATAAATGTTTTTGTTGTTGTTAGTATAAACAAACAACCATATATCCTGATAACCAACCGTCCGTGAGCAACTCAAATGTTTTCCAAAAGGGTGGCAACGAATTCTCTTTGACTTTTTTCAAAACATATGTAACTTGTGAAACCTTTAAATTTCCATGTTGCATTTAAAATAATAAAATTTGAAAATCTAAACTTATTTATTACTTTGTTGTTTATCTAAATGAATATGGCTAATTTATTATTTTTGTAATAAAAATGTATTTAATTCCGTTTTGCATGCATGATCATTGATTAGAACAGAAACCATATTCTCTCATTAAAACGAGACATGTTTTTGACATTAAATTCTTATGTATTATTATTATTATTTTAATTTATGTATAGTAATTTTGGTCTGTGCTTTTTTTTAAATATGAAGACTTTTTTATTTTGATTTTGTTGTTGATAATTTAAGCAGTTTTTTTTTTACTGATTTTCCTAAATAACAAATAAATCACTGCAAGAAGAAGAACTTCTACGTTTGGTCACATTGATGGCTTTTTTGAAGCGCAAAACTGAAGAGAGGAAAACTTTGGTTCGACTGGTCAACTTGGACACTGTTTTGCTATGGCAATCATTTAGAATTGAGTCCTCTTGTTGAGTTTCTCGGTAAGTTTGTGAGTCATGGGCTTTTGAGCTGCCTACACCAGAACTACTTTCGTAGGATTTTCTAGATTTTGGAGAGGAATTAACACTGGCAAAAGGCGTTCTGCCACTGGAGGTTTTCATGTTATTGGTTAGAAGCTCAAATTTACTTAAAGGCCTGTTTGGGTTGAAAGCGTACTCTTGAGCAGTGCTAGACATTCGTTGGGCCTCCTCTTCATCCTCTAACTCACTTTCACCCATTTTTAAAATACTCTCTAAATTTAACGTACGTTTTGTGGTTTTTCTTACTGGTCCCTTTGAAATATTTGATGAGGCACACGATTTGCCTGCATTCGATGAGGATAAACTTGTGCTGGCTGTTCGTTCACTTCCCGTTCCAATCCCCTCATCTCCTGGTAGCATAATGTTGTTGGATTGATTCTCATCATGGCCCATTTCGGTTTCATTATCACCATCCACATCATCGTCATAGTCTCCGTCCTCTCCATCTGCCTGACACATGGACATTTGACGCACCATGCGTCGGGGTGGTGCATAGAGGCGTCTGTGTTTCTGTATCGTACTTTGCAGATTCAAACGTTGCCTGTCTTTTTCGCTTAGGTTGCGTAGACGTTGGGGATTTAATTTGACTTGTGCCACAATTCCGACTAAAAGTTCATCTACATTATGATCCAGACCGGAAGATGTTTCTATGAACTTGCAGGCAATTTCTTTGGCCAATCTTCGGGCCACTGAAATAGGGAAGAAGAAAAAATTAAAAAAATTTGTAATTATTATAAATATGTACATTAGTAAAAAATTTAATGAAAAATTTGCTTTTCATGCACGATTTCTTCATACTCATGGTATAAAAGGTACAAGATAGATTAATTAGGGAGAGCTGTCATTATTAACCCATGTAATATCAAATTAATTTATTTGATTTTTGACGCTTGCTTTTATTGTTTTCTTTATTTTCTTTTGTTTGACGTTATATGGGTTTTGAAATTTTCTAATGACTGCACCTTGTACTTATTCTACCATGTTCATACTCACTTTGTCTATTCACCTCACGATGTCTTTCCAAATCCGTTTTATTACCCACAAGTATTGCTCCTCTGGTCAGCAGCATTTCATTTTCCTTTAAATATTGCAAAATTTTCTCGGCCTGCTTAAAAGAGGAACGATCCACCACTGAGTAGACGACTACAAACAAATCAATATTGTATGTGGAACAAAATGCTTCGGCCTGTAAAAAATAGAAGAGGAAAGGAAAAAGTGGTTAGAAATTTAATGCACATGTAAAAACCAGAAACATGGGAAAACTGAGGAGGAGAATTCACAGACACGAGTTGAATGTAAAAACAATAATTGGGTTATTGAAATGTTTTGTTTCAAGTCATGCTGTCATAATATCTTTATAACGATAGTTAAAAAATTGTAAAAAGTCCTTAAACTATAAGACGTTTTATGCTGTGGTTATTGTTTTGTAAAAACAACATAGTAGATATCTGAGCAAAACGACCAAAACTATCAAGTGCAGCCGGTGATAATGTGTACAAGCCGCCTCCATTGTTTTCTAATTGACCAATTCACAACTTCTGTCGTATGTCTTATCGTTTAAAAAAATACGATTTTTATAACCACACCACAATAGTGGAAAGTGTTTTATGAATTTTTGCTGATGTTTGTAACACCTTAAAATATTGGTCTTAGACCCACCTTTAAGTATACCAATCTAGCGTTGTCCATCCGAGATTTCACAGTTTTATAGGACTAGAAACAAGTTTGTAAAATTTCGTGAAGATCGGTCCATAATTTACCCTAGGCCCCATATAACTCCTTCTACCGGAAAACAGTTTGGTACGCTTAAAATCATAATTTATTATGCTATAATAACAAAATTTGGTACATCACATTTTTATAGGCCTAGAAACAAGTTTGTAAAATTTCGTGAAGATCGGTCCATACTTTACCCTAGGCCCCATATAACTCCTTCTACCGGAAAACAGTTTGGTACGCTTAAAATCATAATTTATTATGCTATAATAACAAAATTTGGTACATCACATTTTTATAGGCCTAGAAACAAGTTTGTAAAATTTCATGAAGATCGGTCCATAACTTACCCTAAGCCCCATATAAACCATACAACCGGAAAACAGTTTAGTGTGCCTAAAACCGTAAAAAATAATGCTATCAGAACAAAATTAATACCTCACAGTTTTATATGACTAGAAATCACACTAATAAATTACGTGATTATCGGTCCATAATTTACTATAGTGCTCATATAAAGCCCACTCTGGTAAAATAGTTATATACGCCTTAAACCATAGCAGATATATATATTGCGGTAAACTTTCTTTCAACTTTGCTATATAAACTAATTTCTCCGCTGTATTGAATTGTATGTCTTTTAATACCAGAAATCACTCTGCAGAATTTTGGGATGATTGGATCATAGCTTACCATGGCTTCAATATAAATTGCCCTCCTGAAAATCATTTATGTTCGGCTTAAACTGTTACGAATCATGATTTTTTACTCAAGCTACTAAAAATTGCTAAAAAAAAAAGTCATAAAACTTATTGATTGTCAGTAAATTATTTAATATATGGGGGATTTCATGTCAAGTGACCCAATTTTTAAATCGATGTCTTTCGATTTGGGTGAAATTAGCAAAAAAAAAAACAAAAATATTTTTTTAAAAAGATTGATTATATAGCTATCTAAGCTACTTGGGACAAATTTGTCTAAAACCAATAGGTAACAAGTTACATGGATGAGAAAGAACACCTGTATGGACAAAATGTCAAAATTTGACCGCCTTTATCTCAGAAACTTGTTGAAAATTTGTGTCTAAACTACTATTTAATAGGACTAAGCTTGGTGCTAATTTCTTCCAAATCGGAAGACATCGATTTATAAATTGGGTCACTTGACATGAAATCCCCCATATGTCTAAACCTCAACCAATTTTAATGCAGATGTGTGTTTTTTTTTTAAGATAAATTAACAATAAATAGACATCATATAGGCATTACTCTTAAAACATTCGAACTGTCAGTGAAGGGTATCAAAGATTCGGCACAGCCGAATATAGCACTCCAACTTGTTTTAATAACAAATTTAATAAAAAAGAAAGTTAATATGGATAAAAAAAAACTGTTACCGGTTGTATTATTTTAATTTTGTATTTCTTATTAAATAATCATCTCATATTTTTTTGCATTTGCTTAAAATTCCACGTGAAACAAGTGCAGCTTACATTACTTCGCAGTTGTAAAAAAATGTTGCCAGAGACATTTCGGAACTTTTTCACAAAACGAACAGAGTACAACTCTATCAACATTATTTCATATATATTCCGCACAAGTTTTTTTCATATGCGTTTTGACAGCATTTCACATGAAATGTTGAACAGAGTACCAGGCTTTACATAAATATAAGAACTGACGGATATATTTCGACATGCTTATGTGTGTGCGTAAATGTTTTTTGTTTGTGTGTTGTTAAAATCACTTTATGCATTTAATTGTTTTGGTGGCTGCTATTGTCTTTCCATTAGACAATAAATGGTAAAATATAAAATTATTAAAGTTGCTAATGGCCTTCACTTCAACAGTCCTTCCACACAAGTATTCAAGTGCACTATTTTAGAGTATATAGTATATTAGACACTAATGAACAGTGTTTACCAGAAATGAGCATTTTCTGTTTTATTTTTAAATACGTAAATTCTCCGAATAAATTGCTATTGTTTAAAATTTTAATTTTAGTTTTGAGTTCGTTAAAGTAGCTAACAAAAACGTTTTCCTTTAAAAAGGAGGAAAAATAGTAAAAAATTATGTGTAGTAATTTTTACTGAACGTTTTTTGATACAACTGACTTATATTATTTGTATTATGTATGTATGTATGTCTTTTTAAAATGAAACATACGCCATATTCAAAGTAATAAAATTAAAAATAAACAAGCTACAAAGTAAATTCGGTAAGGCCCGACCACATAATACCCTAAATCGTAGTATTTGAAAACAAATTTTTGAGAGTGTAACCTATTTGGGATCTATGGGCAACAGTGTTGCCAAAAGTTTGTGACCAAAAATGGCTAAATTTACGGAAAACAAGTTAGAGTGCTATATTCGGCTGTGCCGAATCTTTGATACCCTCCACCGACACTTCGAATGTTTTAGGAGCAATATCTGAATGATGTCTATTTATTATTATAATCTTTATAAAAACAGACATCTGCATTAATTATTGATCGAAATTCTGCAGAACGATTTCTGGTATTAAAAAACATAAAATCCCATACAGCGATGCAATTAGTTTAAGCGTTTGCAGTAAATTTCAGAAGGCTGCTAAAATTTAATCTAAGGAAAATTGCATAACATTTTTTCTGGCCATATGAAGCTAAACTGGAAGAAAGTTTACCGCGTATTTAATTATTTTACCAGAGTGGGCTTTATATGAGGCCTATGGTAAGTTATGCACCGATCTTCACCAAATTTCACAGTGTCATTCTCTAGTTCTATAAAACTATGATGTATCAAATTTTGTTATGATAACGTTATTTTTTACGTTTTTAGGCGTACTAAGCTGTTTTCCGGGAGTAAGGTTTATATGGGGCCTAGGGTAAATTATGAACTGATCTTCACGAAATTTCACAGTCTTATTTCTAGTCCTGTAAAACCTATATGTTCCAAATTTTATTATGATAGCATTATTTTTTACGTATTTAGGTTTACTAAGCTGTTTTCCTGGAGTAAGGTTTATATGGGGCCTATGGTAAATGATGGACCGTTCTTCACAAAATTTTAAAGTCTTATTTCTCGTTCAATAAAACTGTTATATACCAAATTTTGCTATGATAGCATTCTTTTTTACGTTTTTAGGCGTACTAAGCTGTTTTCCGGGAGTAAGGTTTATATGGGGCCTATGGTAAATTATGGACCGATCTTCACGAAATTTCACAGTCTTATTTTTAGTTCTAAAGAGTTTTAATGTACCAAATTTTGTTATGATAGCATTATTTTTTACGTATTTAGGTTTACTAAGCTGTTTTCCGGGAGTAAGGTTTATATGGGGCCTATGGTAAATGATGGACCGTTCTTCACAAAATTTTAAAGTCTTATTTCTCGTTCAATACAACTGTGACGTGCCAAAATTTGTTATGATAGCATTGTTAGTTAGGGTTGTAGGCTTACTTTACTGTTTTCCGGGAGTAGGGCTTATATTGGGCCTAGGGTAAATCATGGACGGCTCTTCAAGAAATTTTACAGCGTGATTTCCAGTTAAATAAAACGAACTGTTGCGAAATCTTATATCATTCTGTGCATTTTTCCACCATTTATGTTAGTTCTTGTAACAAAATTATCAATTTTTTTTTAGGTGGTGGTTCCACATTTTGATTCATAGCTCAGATCCTATTCAACCGATTTTGCTGGATTTCAATCCCAAACTGCTTAGGATAACTACAAGCAATTTGACACCAAGTTTGCTTATTTCTTTTGATTTTTTCGAAAGTGAGCGTGTTTTCAACAGACGGACAGACAGACGGACATGGCTAAATAAACTTAAAATTACTCAAGTACCCAGAATATATATACTTTATAGGGTCTGAGATGAATAATAAAAAAGTTTCACACGGAATGACAAACTTAATATACCCTCTTCACAACTAATTGTGGTGGAGGGTATAAAAATGGGCTAAAAAATGGCAAAAAGCTTTTTTAAATAAAAACACTTTAAAATTTAATAACAAAACAAAAAAAAAATTATTTTAAAGTTGTTTACGATGAAATTGTGAGTTTAGATAAATTTGTTAAAGAAAAATAGACGTAAATTAATATTAAAATAAATTAATATTAAAAAATTAAATCATCGAAAACTTCGATATCGTTATTGTTCATCTCATAGGATCACTCATTAGTTTCAAATAATCATAAGTTTTAAATAATTTGAAGGTAAATCATAATCACGACAACATTTACCCAACCTTTTGAGTCCAGATCTACAATAAAAAAACAAGTAAGAAAGTATAGTCGGTTAACCCGACTTTATGATACCCTACACCACATAAGAACATTTGTACCAAATTTTATCAAATAATCTCTAAATTGCGACCTGTACTTTGCGCACAAGGTTTACATGGACAGCCAGCCAGCCGGACAAACATCGTTAATTCGACACAGAAAGTGATTCTGAGGCAATCGGTATACTTAAAGGTGGGCTAAAGACCAATATTTTAAGGTGTTAAAGACATCAGCACAAACGCATAGTACCCTCTCCACTATTGTGGTGGTGGTAAAAATATTGTATTGTTATGGTAAAAATATTTACCTAATTGATAAAATCGAATTAACGGTGGCTTAATGTAACCAATTTCTCATATTACTTTTAACGATGTTTACTTGGCTAAACACCCTCTCTACTTCAGCATTAGACCATTGAAGTGAGAGCAACTTTATAGTCAATTCTGAAATTTCTAAAACAATTTTGTTACCGCCTGCATCCCTTTATTGAAATACTTGAAACCAGAAAGAAACAGCGATGTTTGTGTTGATCGATTTTATAAATTTAATAGTTGATTACTGTTCCTTTATTTTGAAAGATGTTTCAGCGTCATAGTTTATAGCGATTTTCAACATTTGTAAAAGTTGTGATTTAAATTAAAGGCGTTTTAATTGTTCAAAATGTTTATTTTACTTTTATAAATTTTTATAATAAATCAAAAATTATTCTCTTAAAAGAAAAAGGGCAAACAAATTTTTATGGCTAAACAAGTTGAAAAAAGGTTAAAAAATGGCTAATGGCTAAACTCATTTTTTTAATGGCTAAACAGGGTGAAAAATGGCTAAATCTAGCCACTAAATGGCTAAATTGGCAACACTGATGGGCAATCAAGACAAGATAAAGTTTTGAGGTTAAGCTACATGTAAGAGTTCTCTGTGGCGAATATTATTAAGATATCTTCATCCATTTGAAATATGTTTTCCTTTAGACGATTTTAGGAAGGCGGTTCATATGGGGCACATGGTTAATTTTGGACCTACCAGCACATCATTTGTAATGACATAGAGGCAATGTTTTTGTCAATACCAACATTTATAAAGAATTTATGGCATTAAAAGCGATAGTTTTTTAATGGGAGCTACATTGAAAAGAAAAAGTTACCCGAACTTAAAACAAGCCAAAGCGGTGTCAATATTACGGTATTTACGGTAAATCAAGTACAGAATGATTGATTCAAGTGTAGATTTTTTAAGTGCCCCATACTTAAAATAATCCGAAAATGGGAATGACTTAAGTAAAAGTGAGATTAATGTGTGGTTTATATAACTTACATTTCAACAAAAACAAATTTGGAAAAGACACAAACACGTGTATGTAAAGTATGGTTAAATATTAAGGGCCGACGTTGAATGTAAACCACACCTAAACGTCAAGTTTTTTTCTACATTTCATTTGACATTTCTCAATTTCAGACTAACTCAATTTGAACCATGGAAACATACACAATCGAGCAACGCGTTTAAGTTATTTAGGCTTATTATGAAAATGGGCGTTAATCAAAATGCATGTCGTTCACTTTGTAATTTTTTCGGTCAATTTAATCGTCCAAATGTGCGTACAATCGGAAAAATCGTGGAAAAATTTGAGCAAACCGGGTCTGTTGGAGATCTGAAACCACCAGTGTATGCTCGTACAGCTCGTACTGCAGAAAATATTACTGTTGTTCACCGACCACCTCAACTCGTCTTCGTGCCCAATAATTGCACCTCTCACGCTCGTCGTTGATGAACATAATGCACAAAGACTTGCATTTACATGCTTAAAAGGTGCAATTGACTTAAGAACTAAAGCCATTTCACCATTCCAAACGTCGTCAATGGTCAGAATGGTGGAAAGAAATGGCAACAGTGGATGATCAATTTTCGAAAAAAATCATCATCAGTGATGAGGCACCTTTTCACCTCAGTGGATTAGTCAATAAGCAGAATTGCCGCATTTGGGTGAATGATAATCGAAGAGTGATTGTCGAAAAACCAATGCAGCCACAAAGAGTGACTGTTTGGTGCGGTTTATGGGCCGGCGGCATCATCGGGCCATATTTTTTCCAAAATGTGTCCGGCCAGGCAGTGACTGTGAATGGTGTTCCATATCGTGAGATGATAACGAACTTTTTATGGCCCGAAGTGCAAGATATGGATGTGGACGATATGTGGTTTTAACAGGACAGTGCCACTTGCCACACAGCTCACGAAACAATGGCTCTTTTGCGCGACAAATTCAATGGCCGCCAAGACCATAAGATTTGATACCGTTGGACTTCTTTCTTTGGGGTTATTTGAAAGAAAATGTGTACGTCGATAAGCCAGCAACAATTCAAGAGCTAAAGCATTGAACCTCAATTATGCCTCAGCGTCATCGAAAATGTGTACCATCGGATGGAGGTGTGCCGCCGATATTTTGTTCCATACAAAATTGAACCATACCAATATTATCATAATAAAAAGGAACGACAATAACTTCCTTAATAATTTGTGTTTTATTCAAAATAAACATCGGCCTTTAAATTTTAACCAGCAGTATGCTGAATGTTTGTTTACATTTAGATCTCTAAAAGTATAAAGTTAACGGACCTGCGAAATGCGCTTTATTGTTTTATTTGTTTCATTTTGTAATCCCACCTTTGTTCTCAGAAGAACTCACAATTTTTAGCAACCAAGAACCATGCCCAATATGGTTTTCGTAATCATTCTACTTTGATGTATTTAACTATATAACTTTAGCAAATAGAATTCGGGAATTTTTACATCTTATTTTACGTTTATTGTTGTTGTTCCTTCAACAGACTTTTACAAACACACGCGTATGCACTCATAGAACGCAATGGCTTTCGAAAGTTATCCCTCTTTGGATTGTATTAAGTACTTTTTGGCGTTTCTCGTACTTAAATTTTTAAGTACGAGCCTTTTTAAAACTAAATGGAAAAAACTTGACTATTGTGCGAGTTTTTTCTTTCTGTGTATGGTCAAATATATACAAATTTCAATACAATTTGGTGTGTGTATAAAATAAGTTTGGACCAAATTAAATTTAAATACAAACATAAAAAGATGGTTAATGGTCACAAAGGTACCCAATCGGACGGACGGACATCGTTCGATCGATTCAAAAAGTTATTCTAACTTGATAGGTTTGCTTAAAGGTTGACCTAGGACCAATATTTAAAGGTGTTACACACATCAGTACAAACCCATAAAACTCTATTTACTATTGTGGTGTGGCCTAAAAACCATGAAGTTTTCTGTTACACTGTACACTAGCAAACTAATAACATGTTTGTTTTTTTTTTTAAATCTTTTTCCCCTCCGGAAAATGTTTATTGGAAAAATGCCACAAACATATGAAAAACTACGCAAACATCCATCCGCAGCAAAAAAAAAGCAGCAGTATTAATGGACGTTTTCGAAACAAAGTGTCATCTGCACTTAACATTGTAGTATGACAACAAAAAATCTTGACAACACATTTTTTTATATATTGTTTTTTTTTTCTTTTTTAAGGTTTAGCACACAAAGTCATTCAAGTGTGAACTTGACCTACACTTTTGCGCTACAACATTTTTAATGTTTTAAATCCTGAATATTAACTCAGTGAAGGACCTTTAGTTATGTATGTAGATGAACGTGAGAGGAAAACTAACTTTTAATTTATACTCACAGACATTTCGCAGGCTGGATGGTCAATAATTTCCAAATCTGTTTCTATGCCATCGACGAGAACCGATACGGTTTTTTGTCCATAGTCATCATCTGGAATGGGATAAAATGGCAAAATATGTTAACAAAAGTTATGAAAATGTAGAGAAATTCATTGGAAATGCGGAATGTATAAATTAAAAATTGTTTTAGGGTTTATTACATTTTAAATTTATTAAAGTATCGGCTTTCGTTAGCTGTAATGTGTTCTTATCTTGTTCGGCAATTATACGCCAAGAGCGATTTAAGCCAATTTCGTATAACCAGTTTTAAAGTGAAGCGTAATCCACTCAAAGAGTGCTACATCTGTAGAAGCAATCAGAAGTCGGATAGGGCAATTCCTGGACTACAAGACGGGTAGGGCAGAATTTCCCAATACAATTTTATAAGTCTTTTTAACAGGTAATTGTTTAACCCTCCACTACAAGCGGGATATGAGGGAAACCTTGGTTTCCTATTCTATGAAAACAATCAGATATATTCATTAAGATCCCCTAAATTATGTTCATATATTTATTCTGGATCACTGAGTAAATCTTTGTCAATTTAGCCCTATTCCTCCGCTGACCGAGACTGCATAGAAACCCACCCTCACTTTTGAACGACTTAACAGAAAACGATTTTTGATATTAAAATTGTTTCTATGGATTAAAATCTAGATTAAGCGGTTTAGTAGACAAAACTCTTATGGACACAAATGAGGAAAAACTACTCTCCTTAAAAAATTTACCGACTTCAAAACGATCGTTTTTAATTAGGTGTGATGAATTTCGAGCGATTTTAAAATTAATTTTTAAACTAAAGTTTTGATTTTTGTTTCAAAATACAGTTCAACTAATATCAATGTGAATTCGTTACAGGTAGTCTCGGTACTACAAACAGTATAACTCTTACAAAACCACAAGCAATTTGTTTTTGTAAAATCATTGTACAATGTCAAAAAACGAAAACAATACCAAGATAATAAACAAAATTTTTACATCCAACAATTATAAAGCTTCAAACTAAGTTATCAGCAGAGCTTTTTTAAGATCACCTCTACTGAATTCGATTTGACTAAGATTTATTTGGGATATTCACAAGGTGTGCTATCATGTTAAATTGTCATAATGTTCTAACATTTTACAATGGTTTAAAAATATTGTTGTTGCTTTGCAAACAAGTAGTGTCTTAAATAAATAAAACTTTGCTATGTTTACTATGCTATCGTAATTAATCAGAAGAGACCAGCGCTGAGCGGCTGAGCCGTGCCGTTTTTGTTAGTTTTTGTAGCCGCCGCCGTTGATGGTATTGTTTTATCCGGCTAGCATCCGTATTTAACCTGCGGCTAGCTATTTTTGCTACAAATCACTTGCGGTGTCAAATTAGATCGGCTTAGCACTCTGCTGTTTGGTAAACAAACAAAATAAAATTTTTTTGTGATTTTCGTCTGAAAAATGGAAAATAGTCAGGTAAGATCTAATTTAATTTATTTATTCATGGATCAGAACTTTTTTTTATTTTAGGTAAATATTTATATATTTTATATTTGTTTTAAATCAACTGATTTAAATTCAAAAAAGGCACAATCAATTATGAGGGGTTGTTCACAATAGTCGTGTTTTTTCATGTTATCAATACAGGAAAAAGATTTACCTTCTAAATCAGGGATTACCAAGCCCTGAACGCACGCACACAAAGATATTATGTGCTTATGTGTTCCGTTTTTTGGGGGGGGGCTGCTTTAATACCATGGTAGATAAGGCCATGATGGCTTTATCTCTCATTGAATAGGGAGATAAAGCCTTTTTTGTTTTTTTTTTTTCATTTGAATGGCAGATAAAGCCATCATGGCCTCAGCTCACATTAGAAATATTAGAAAATGGATTTATCTCTTATTTCAGTTCCGGAGACACTAAAGTTAAGTATTAAAATCTGGCTTCGCATTCAAAAGTTTTTCTGCGCGACGGCTTGCGGCCGTGCTTAGGAGTTTTGTCCTCCAGTAGGACGCGGCAGGTGGCTTCGCTGAATAAAGTTTTCCTGCGTGCGTCACAAGAATAAAAAAAATGTTTTTCGATGATAACTAAGGATTTTCCCTTTTACAGAATGTTTACACCAGGCATAACATTATCCTGAAAAATATGGCTGTATCTCTCATTTGCGAATAAAAATATGGCTATATCTCTCATTTTGCAAAATTTTAAATGTAACCTTACCTCTCAATGATTGGGCAATAAGGCTATTATGGCTTTATCTGCCATTCAATTGAGTAATAATGCCATCATGGCCTTATCTACCATGGTTTTAAATCACCCCCACCCCCCCCCCCCCCCCCCCCCATCCTTTTTATTTTCAACAAATAATTTTGACATTCACTCGAACTTTTTACAAAATCAAAATACTAAGCAATGCGAATTCATATAGGTGACAGACTGCATCATGAGATAAGATAGAGTTATGCTTAGAAATTTTTTTGTTTATAAAATATACACAGTTGCTTAAAAAGATAAATCTTTTTTTATTGCAAATCTATTGTGGCTCCATTTTTTCCTTACGCATTTCTAATTCCTTGTGTTGAACTAATTCTTTCACAAAATCCAAACAAAGCTTGACATTCAGTATTCAAATTAATAAACAATAAACAGATGTCTCGAAAATATCACCTGTATGAATTCGCCTTGATACATAGTATTTTTTTTTTTTTTTAAGAGGTAACGAGCATAAAGGCCATGTCAGATAAAACTTCATCGCTTCGCGTGACATTTCTAACTTGGACAGAAAAGCGTAACGCAATAAACACTTTGAAAACACACACGAATTGTTTCTTAAAAATAAATAAATAAAAAATAATTATACTTGCAGACGGTCAAAGCGCGCAAAAAGATGATAGTTGCCTAACATTTCTGTTCGCTCTGCGTTAAAAGTACTTTATGTGACATGTTTCGCATAACTATGAATATTTCTTCTTGGATGTCAAAACGAATCTCTAACGCAACGCAAAGCAGAAGTTGTATCTGACATGGTTTCACTCCATCTCATGATGCGGTCACCTGTATGAATACGGCTTGCATTTACATTTAACCCTCTGTAACATATAGTATACTACAGGCAACATACTGGTCATCTCTCAATAATTTCCATAGTAATAGTTATTGTGACCTGTAGTATACAGTCTGTTCTTTACCTTAAGTACAAAAAAGCATAAGCTGGTTGTTTCTTATTGTTATAAATATTGCGATCCTATTATAATTTTAAAAATTTTAAAAATTGAAAATGTATAACACATTTTCAATATGTAAATAATTAATAAAAAATTTTAATTTAAAAGATTCTGTTATTCGTGCTTAATTCCCAATTTTTATTCTTGATAAAAACACTGAAATTTATTGTTGATAAGATAAGCTATTCCTATGCGCATTTCACTGGTTGCTTTAAATTAAACACATTACAAATAAAATCCACCCCTTGTAGAGAAGGGTATAAAAAAACAACAAAAAAAAAAAAAAAACACACATTACCAACACTGTGTTACCATAGCCACTGTATGACCATAGAAACCAAAATTTAATTGGTTTGTATGGTATGTTTATGTCGTTTTGGTAATACAGTGTTGGTATGGTAATGTCACGTCTAATTGGACCTTTAAAGGAAACAATTTGAGGCAGTCGTGGTTTTTTACTCATATCTCAGCCATTTGTGGACCGATCTTGCTGAATTTCAATAGCAAACAATTCCGGACCATACGTGACATAAATATATAATAACCTGGCATATATGGGGTCTTCGGAAACCTATTTAAACGGACAGACGGACATCGTTAAGTCAACTTCGCTCCTCATAAGGACCCAGAATATACATATATACTTTATAGGATCTAACATATCAATATTATAAAAAAAAGTTAAAAAAGTCTTGTTTTGCTACAATTTATGCGTAAACCTATACACATAGAAGCAAATGTGACAGCAGGTAAAATTTTTGGGTAAGAAGATGTGTTTTATTGATGTATTAATGAAACTTTATTGTTTCGCACTATTTTTATTGCTTACTTTTTTATGCTACAATTATATGACCGAGTCTAAAGAGTAAACCTTACTACTTTATGGTATTTATTTAACGTAACTTTGACCTGTTATAATGACTTTATACATTTTTGCAGGCAAACTCAGGTGCGCATTTGGTATTTTGTAAAAAGTTATGATATACCATTAGCTAGAATTAAAATGTATGCACAGATGTTTGAAGTATGAGTAACCCAACACCGTGAATACCCTTTCTATTTTACTTACCACTATGAATACCCTAACGTTTTACTAAAATAACTTTTTCACGTTATAATTCTCATGTAATTCATTTTATTTTTGAATAAATAGACCAGGGAAATCCATTTCTATGTACAATTGTGTATACCTGTAAACTTCAAATTAGAATTTCATTTAATAGTCTTGTAGACAGCGATAACGGACGTGCAAGCGGATGAGTTTATTAAAAAAAAGATAAATGCTGCCATATAAAAAATATTTTATGATAAAAAATGCATTTAATTATTTTCAATGTCTCTTATGTTTTAAAACATTTGAACTTAAGAGATTGTATACTTTGAAAAGGCATTATGATCATTTCCATAATGATATTAAACAATATGAAGTAAAAGAAAGGAAAAACCAATATAAGATTAAAAAAAAGGTTTATTTGGATAGCTTGAAAAGTTGGGTATCACAAGAAGAAGAGCATGAAGATAGGATAGAAGAGTTAAAAATAGAAATATCAAATTTACTAACTTTGGAAATAGTAAAACAGGGAAGACCATTTTCCGATGGGGCATTTATAAAAAAGCTTTTCAATGCAGTTTTGGAAAAACTGAAAATCGATTGCAGCGTAATAAAAACGCTTCCCATGAGCCGAAATAGTGTCGCCAAGCGCACATCAATTTTAGCTGCACATATACAATCTGTGATTAGGGAAAAGTTAAAAAATTGTGAATATTATCAAAAAGTAATTTCAATTTTTGGGAATACAAAATTTTAATTTCAAAAGATTTTGTTATTCGTGCTTAATTCCCAGTTTTTATTATTGATAAAAACACTTGAAATTTATTGTTGATGGGATAAGCTATTCCTATGCATTTCACTGGTTGCTTAGGCCAGATCATCAGGAAACTTCATCCATAAAGGTTTTAGACAAACTAAAGATATTAAACCAAATAAAACTGTTAAACGTATAAGAATTATAGCAACAGTTCTACTTGTAACAATATCAAAGTTTAAACAAAACACATCAACAATAAACAACAGTGGGTTCATCTCATCTTACATTTCCCCACTACAATTAGTTGAAATTCTCTCAACATTAATTGTAGTTGTAAGTAGGTTAAGAAAAACAAAATGAAAAAAACAACAACTTACAAAAGATGTTGTCAATTAAGTGTTTTTTAGGCCGTGCAATGCCTGTTTATTATCAAAAAGTAATTTCAATTTTTGGGAATACAAAATTTTAATAATAAAAACTGGGAATTAAGCACGAATAACAAAATCTTTTGAAATTAAAATTGTGAATATTTTTCTTTTTGCCTCGACGAAAGCACCGACATTAATGATCATTGCCAATTGGTCATTTGTGTTCGATGCATAGATAGTGAGTACAATGTTTTTGAAACTATGTACTCACTTGAAACGTTTTACGGTAATGTAATAGGTAAGGTATTATACGACGTAGTCTTTGAAAACCTGATATCTGTTACACAAGCTTCAAAATTAGCAGGAGTTTGCACGGATGGTGCAAACGTTATGGCCGGGAAGTATGAAGGTTTCGTAGGACAGCTTAAGCAAAATGGAATTGATGTACATGCTTTCCATTGCATAATTCATCAGTCCATGCTTGCCTCAAAATGTATAAGTGATCATGCCGCTATTAAGACTGCAGAGCGGATAATCAATAGAATACGGGGGGGTCATCATTCGTTAACGCACAGAAAATTTGTAAGTTTTCTTAAAAACGTAAACGCCAATCACCACGACTTAAAAATGTTTACGGAAGTTCGTTGGCTTAGTCGGGGTGATTGTCTAAACAGGTTATTCGATCTTAGAAAAGAGGTGTTGCGTTTTTGGGAAACTGAAAATTTAGACGAATGTGAATTAATATTTTAAATGAGCTAAATTTGGAACTACAAGGAAAGGGAAACAATTTAAGTGACATATATACGATTGTTTTAAATTTTAAAACCAAATTATTTTTATTAACAAATGAAATAAATAATGAAGATTTTTCCAACTTTCCTAAAACTTTGCTTATTTATGACAAGGAGAAATATTTGAAAAAATCTGAGTATTTTGGCAATTTTTGAAAACCTTTTTTACAACTTTCAAGATCATTTTCAAGATTTTGAGGATATAAAACCACTACTTAACATATTCCAAAATCCCTTTAAGTGCGACATTGCGAGTTATGAATTCAGCATCCAGTCGGAACTAATGATACTTAGGAGCGAAATTAATCCTCCAGACAGGGAAAATATTATTGAGTTCTGGAAAAATTTAGACGGGGCGCTATATCCTATATTAAAAAAATATTCCTTCAAATGTTTGTCGCTTTTCTCCTCAACATATCTTTGCGAACAAATATTTTCCGATTTGAAATACATTTGCTCAAAACAACGCAATAAATTAACATCCGCAAACCTAAAAAATGTTTTGTTGTTACGAAACTGCAATATAAATTTAGACGATATTATTGGTAAATAAAAGTATTTATTATAGGCTAGTAAAATCTTCTCTTTTTATAATGGTGGTAAATACTTACAGAATATTTTTAAACTTAATATTTGCATTAGTATGAGCAAATGAATTTTCATTGTTAGAATTCGCAAAGGTATGTTGAGCAAAAAACGAAAAATATTGGAAAGAATTGTATTAGGTTGTAAAAAGACTTCAAATATTGTGAACTGCGCAATTTTTCCAAAAAATAAGCAAAGTTTCTGAGGTTCCAAATTAAATTTATTTAAATAATAACTGATTGTGTCTGTCCATAACTCAACATTTTTCGATAATTGTATTATTATTTATTGCTTTTAAGTCTTCATAGCAATAAATGTAAGTTAACTTTAAATGGTCTGATGAAAAATGAATGGAAAGCATGAACTATATTTCCTCGCATAATGCTGGCCCTGGTGTTTGCATCGCCCTTTCGTGAAAATGTTTTGTAAGTTTTAATACCTTACCTGATTCCCAACAATTTAATCGAACATAGATGGCCCTTAGAAAATGTCTTTAATAAGGCCTCGCAATAGGCCTCGCAACCGCATATTTCGCCCGCTGGGCATGTAAGAGATAAGAGTAATCTCACCAACACAATCGTAATTGACATCACTGTTTTAAATTCTGCTTTTTCCCATAAACTTTTTAGGGAAAAGAAAACTTAATAAATTTAAGCTCTCTTGTTTACAAATTTTTTTCTGTGCTGCTTGATATATAAAAACATTTAAAGTTTTTTTTTCTTTTGAGGCTTAATAAAATTGTCACTTTTTAGAAAAATAAATCAGCAAATCGACACTTTGCAAATTTCGGAACAATAAGTCTTCAAAACGACGACAAATCGTCAAATATGGTAGCCCTGCAGCCGTATTCTTTAATTCGCTTAGCTTAAGCTAATTCTCGATCCTATGTTCTATGTTAATAAATTCTCGATCGCTAAAATGCCTTATACTACATTTACACCTACGCAAAATCTAGTACTTACGAGACTTCGAGCCAAATCGAGTTGTTTTTGACTAGATTTCCCATACAAAACAAAATCTACTAAATGATGCAACTATGGTTTTTTCAATATAGCACTAAAAAATACTTCCCTGCACAAGAAAAAATTACATTAAAAAACTATTAAAAAGTTTTATAGAAATTGTAAAAATATAAAATAGACGAATAATATTGATAAAATAAAACTTTTAGTCAGTTGTTTTGTTATAAAAACAAAATATCGCTAATGTCAAAAAAGTATAATGTAAACGCACTAGATTTCGAATAAGATTTTAAATCAAATCTACAAGATTTCGGCCTAATGTAAATGTAGTATTAGACAATACAAAATTAAAATCAAATTTAATGGCATTGCAAATCTAGTAATTCACGTTACAGAATTACATTCGTAGCCAAAAATCGCTAAATCAACTTTATAGTTTTTTAGCGATAGAGATTAAGCTTTAGCGAATTACAGAATACGGCTGCTGATTTTACCGCTTGTTTTAGATTTTTTCCTTATTTTCCATCAACATTTTAAATTGTTGTTTTCAAAATCTTTTTCCAGTACCCAGTAAAAACTTCGCCTACAAAATAATGTGTTGAGTAATCAGAAAAACGTAAGAGCACTACTTACAATTCTACTGAAAGAACCAATGAATTTTACAAGGGATGTCCCAAAATGAACGCATTAAAAAGTAAGTCATTATTTTGTTTACCTGCATACATCCAGAAAAAAGTAGTTATAGAAGTTGTTATAGATGTAGTTATAGAAGAAAGCTACAAAATAATGAGTTAAAGAAGCTATTCATTTTGAAAAAGTAGGCGAAGTTTTTACTGGGTACATACCTGAATATTTATTTTCGGTTTACACAGTACTTTAATTTAATACCAGCAATAATTTTGTGTTGTTATTGCTATAAAAAAATTTTAAAACCCCGAAAATTCAGATAAAATCGGTGGCAGAATGCAACGAAGAGTATTCAAGATTCCGCACAGCCGACATGCTACAATAAACTTTCGCCCTAGGGGTATGTAGCGTACATCTTGGGAATATTTCACCTCTCGGTGTTATATTCTCGAAGAAAAAAGCTGCACGTAATCACGGCTAACAAAAATCCTTATATTTAGACTGCTTCGAGAATCACGTGGTGGCTGTGGTTGAACCTACAATCTTAAAAAAGTCCTGAAGAGCTTAAGCTTCAAACAATTGTGGGGAAGTTAGGACTGTCAGTAAATCTCCTTAGGTGATGTTCTTAATCAACAAAAGCTGCTGTATTTCAGCAATGCAGGTAAAATAGCTTTAGCTTCAAAGTAAGGAGCAATTGTAATGGGTTTTGCAGAAATTCATACCCTTAAATTACCACCTGTGTATGTTGTGTTGAGTGACAGGGTGAGTTTCAAAACATCAAAACGCATGCCAGAAACATAAACTTGGCACATCTGACAATATAAAATGGCCTTAAAATATCTGATAATGACAACGTAGGCTGTTCTCATGGTTGCCAGATGTCTATCAATATTGTCGTCAGCTGGCGGTATAACAATGGACGTCAACACAATATACTGACAATATTGTTAGATCTGACAACCATCTGTATGGAACTTAACGTTCCTGTGGCGTGAGATTTTCACATCACAAGCTAAAATATTATAAAAACAAACTAGAACAGTCAAATAAGCTGTCACAAAAATAGAAATAAAATGTTTTTTTTTGGTAAAGAATTATTTTTTATATATTTTAAAAACAGATACTTTTTTTAGTTTATTTTATTGAAAAGGTCATATTTTTAAATAATTTTTCATTATTAAAAACAAAATCATTCTTTTTTTTTAACAAATTTAAACTTCACATTTTAAGAAATAATTTAAACAATTATCGTTTCCTTTTAAACTATTAAAGTTCACCATTTGCGTCATGTCATCAGCGTAACAACTCTTTGCTTTCATTAAAAAAAAAAATATTCAAATTGATTGACATGAAGTTAAAACAAGACTCTTGTATTAACATACAAATAAGTAAATTAAATCTATTTTATCGCTTATAGCTCAAGATGAACTCAACGCCAGTTTATGACAGCAGAATCCACTGTAGATTTTTTAATAAAATTCAACATTAATTTGGCAAAATGTTTTTTTCATGCTGTAAAAATAAAAGTTTATTTATATATTTTTTCTCCTGCTACTTTCTTCGGTAGTCGACCGTGGGAGAAGTAAATTCAAGGCACTTTTTACTTTTATATTGGGCCTACAATAAAGTTGTCGTAAATATTAAGAGCACTTGTTTTATCAATAATAAAAACTGCCAGATGATTGAATTAAATTAAGTTTTTTTTTTTAAATATTATTAAATATTTAATTATTTATATAACAAAAGGAGCAACGCAAATTGTTGGTATTTTTAATCTGTTTTTTTCTTAAGGATAAATCTGATGAATTTTTGCAAGAACTTTAGCAGGCAAATCAATTAAATTGGTAAAGCGAGGGCTTTGATTTAAGTAATTGGTTTAAACATGTGCTTAATTCTTAGGTTTATTCGAATATTGAATTATTCGGAACAATAATAACAAATATTAATATCTATATTATATATTTTTAACACTTAGATTTCTCAATCTGAACAGTCTTGAGGTCCTAAGAAACATTTTTGGATTCTCTTCTAAATCATTTCTAGGCCCAGTTGTTATTCCAATTATTAGTCGCACAATATTTGTTTCCAGCAAATAGCATTACAAAAAACTGTCCACTTCTTAGTTAGTTGATGGAAAGCTAAGGGTCCAATTTGCAAATGTGCATACTAAAATTGGTTAAATATCGAATTATCTGTTTACACTGTGCTAGTCGAAAAAAACTGGCAAGCAGGCACCTGTCGTTTTAACGTAATTCGGGAACGCTAAATCCAGGGATGTTAGATGTGACGATTTTACGTCATTTTGATGATTTTTTTCGATGAATTTACCAAAATGACGATTGACGATTTTTAATGTAGAGTCACTTAGGTTTTGACGATTTAATCCCGTCAATAAATTTAGTTTAAACTTTAATCCGGCATCAATTTTATAACACTTCAATCTGGCAAGTAAAGTTTTTTCTTACCCAACGTTTCCACATGCAATTATTTACTTGCAAGTAGTGTATACGCATTATCAACGAAAAATCGAGGAAACAGCCGATTGGATGAATGTACAAAATTGTGTGAATGTTAGTGAAAAAGTGTCAATTTGAGTTTTTCGAACTTGCACTTGTATGTGGAAACTGGTGGGTTAGTTTATATACATACGTATGTAGAGGCGAATATATATTTATACTAGCGGACCCGACGAACTTTGCCTCGTCCCAATTTTAAGCCTTCAGACAAATTTTAGAGTAATAATACGACACAAATATTTCAATGTGATGTATTTGAATGGAATCAGTAGAGAGCGATTTGATGAACACTGTTTTTCGATTTGTTTTCCGGCGCAAAAAAAAAACGAAGACGGTTTCCCAACACGCGAACATGCAACGTACAGCTGACCGTGCGAAAAACAGGGAAATTGGAGATTAATCCCATAGAATTCTAGTGATTGGCCTTGCGATTTATTAATTGTCATTGCAAAAGCCAATCGAACAGGGAACTGAATCCGCTTGAATTGGAATGGAAGTTCAGTCGGAATAATGGGAATTCGTCTCCTTTGAATTTGCCCTTGATGATTGTCGCCTGAATCACATTGTTCATTAGCTTTTTGACCCAAAAAGAATTTTTTTTCATTGTTTTTAAACCCTCCACCAAAATTACCCAGTAAAAACTTCGCCTACTTTTTCAAAATGAATAGCTTCTTTAACTCATTATTTTGTAGCTTTCTTCTATAACTACATCCATAACAACTTCTATAACTACTTTTTTCTGGATGTATGCAGGTAAAAAAATAATGACTTACCTTTTAATGAGTTCATTTTGGGACATCCCTTGTAAAATTCATTGGTTCTTTCAGTAGAATTGTAAGTAGTGCTCTTACGTTTTTCTGATTACTCAACACATTATTTTGTAGGCAAAGTTTTTACTGGGTAGTAATGAAGAGGGTATATTAAGTTTGTCATTCCGTGTGAAACTTTTTTATTATTCATCTCAGAAACCATAAAGTATATATATTCTGGGTCCTTGAGTAATTCTAAGTCGATTTAGCCATGTCCGTCTGTCTGTCCGTCTATCCGTCTGTTAAAAACACGCTCACTTTCGAACAACTTAAAAAAAATGAACAAACTTGGTGGCAAATTGCTTGTAGTTATCCTAAGCAGTTTGGGATTGAAATCCAGCAAAATCGGTTCGGTAGGACCAGAGCTATGAATCAAAATGTGGAACCACCACCTAAAAAATTGATAATTTTGTTACAAAAAATAACATAAATGCTGGAACAATGCACGGAATGAGATAAGATTTTGCTTAAATTTGTTTTATTTGACTGGAAATAATGCTGTTAAATTTCGTGAAGATCCGTCCTAAATTATGGATATAAACACCATATAAACACTACTCCCGGAAAACAGTTTAGTACGCCTAAAACCGTAAAAAATAATGCTATCGTAACAAAATTTGGTACGTCACAGTTTTATAGGATTATAAATGATACTGTGAAATTTCGTGAAGGTCGGTATATAATTTACCCTAGGCCCCATAGAAACCCTACTCCCGGAAAACAGTTTAGTACACGTAAAACCATAATTAATAATGCTATCATAACAGAAATTGGTACGTCACAGTTTTAAAGGACTAGAAATGACGCTGTGAAATTTTGTGATGATCGGTCCATAATTTACCCTAGGCCCCATACAAACCCTACTACCGGAAAGTTAAGTCGCCTAAAACCATAATTAATAACAAATCGTCACAGTTTAAGATAATAATAATAAATAGACATCATACAGATATTACTCCTTAAACATTCTAACTGTCGGTGTAGGGTATCAAAGATTCGGCACAGCCGAATATAGCACTCTAACTTGTTTTTATTAATTTTTTATGTTCTAAAAAACGATTTTAAGATTATAAAACGAATTTCAAACATCAACTTTGGCAAAAGAGGTAACGGGCTTAGGTACATATATAAATTTTTAGTTTTTTTTATATTCTTCGGCATGACGAAATAAAAAGTTGGCGTGGCTCAATTAATATTTATTTATACCTGTCTAAAGAACGTTATTTATGTATAAAACTTTTTGTTCTTATCTCATCATGGTGAAGGGTATGTAAGATTCGCCATAGCCGAATATAGCGCTCTTACTTGTTTTTTTTTTTTTTTTTTTGATTATGCAAGCTGAAATACCATATTTTAAGAATAGATAAAAAGCTTTGCCCAAGTATTCTCACAGATATTTTGAAAATCAACATTTCTTTAAAAAACTTATTTTTTGGTCAATTAAAAAAAAAAATTTAATATTTCCGCAATATTTGTCTTTACAAAAATGTATTTATAAATTAGTCAAATTGCTAGTACTGACAAATCGCACTTAAAATATATTGATTTTCACTTTTAAACAAATATTTGCAAATTATCAAATATTATCCAACTTTGACTGCGTCTAACAAAAAAAGTAAACACCATAGATCCATAATTTTTACAGTTATTCGTTTTGAATTTTATCTTCTTTTATATGGTATCAAATACTTATATGAACATCTAACTTAATTTTTTGAATTAATCCTTTGTTTTTGGTACTGTTCACCCCTCTGTGCGTCTGTCTGAAATCAAGCTAACTTTCAAACGACTCAAAATAAAACAACTTTATTGGTGTGAAAAACGGTTCAATTGGAAAATAATTATGAACCGAAATTTGGAACAATAGCCTTAACAAATTTATATTTCTGTTAAAAAAAACTAACGCGTAAATTGCACTACTGTATTAAAATTAAATTTAGGGTTTCTAATGCCACGAATCAATCTACTGATGATCACTTCCAGAAAATCACATTAAACTGATATGAATCATGATAGTTTATTTAAACTAAGTTTTATTTTCGTCAAAGTCATATACCATTTCTACTTGCTTTTTTAAATATCCCAGTAAAAACTTCGCCTACTTTTTCAAAATGAATAGCTTCTTTAACTCATTATTTTGTAGCTTTCATCTATAACTACATCTATAACAACTTCTATAACTACTTTTTCTGGATGTTTGCAGGTAAAAAAAAATAATGACTTACTTTTTAATGCGTTCATTTTGGGACATCCCTTGTAAAATTCATTGGTTCTTTCAGTAGAATTGTAAGTAGTGCTCTTATGTTTTTTTGATTACTCAACACATTATTTTGTAGGCGAAGTTTTTACTGGGATTCTTCTCATTTATATCTAACTGTTATAAAAAACAGTTTTCTATAAAGAAAATCCCTACTAATATTTAGTTTTATTATAAAAAAACATTTAATTTCTTTTCTTTTTACAAACGCTGGGAAATAAAGCCTCTTTATCGGCGGACATGTCATATCTCCTAAATTAAAAGTCTGATCCACAAAAAAAATTATGGATGCATTATAGGCAAGAACGTAGGCTATAAACTCCGTATAAAATTATGTATGTAAAACAACTTAACCGATAAAATTGATTTCTGACAGCATATTTTTTCATAATAAAACGACTGATGTCAGATGTTTTATCAGAAGAAAATAGAGCACGCATAAAATGAAATTTTGTCTCAGTGTTCGGCTCACACACCCAGAAACGATATCTATATTTTAAGTGTTTGTGTAGACGAACACAGCCCTTAATACCGTAAGTACCTTTTTTCAAGAAATAGTCGTGTTCTATTAGTGTTCTGTTCTTCGCAAAAAAAAAACAGAACAATTGTAGTGGTTCTGTAGACAAACATTATATTTTAATGTTCTATAATGTTACTTTTTTTGTTACAGTGTCTTCATCATTGTGCAAACATTGCACTGAACAGTGTTCGAAAATAAACAGTACATTATTGAACGTTCGGCTCACACACCCAGCAACGATATCTATTTTTTAATGACTGTGTAGACATACACAACCCTTAATACCGTTCGTAACTATTTTCAAGAAAGAACCGAACATTATACATTATATAATGTTCGGTTCTTCGTTAAAAAACAGAACAATTGTAGTGATACTGTAGGCAAACATTATCAGGTATGTGATGAAAATCGATCGATTTCAAAACGAACGTTTTTAAAAGGTGTGATGAATTTCTAAGGATTTTAAAATCTATTTCTGAATTATAATCTTACATTTTCGTTCAGAATACACTTCAGTTATCGTATATAATATAAAATTTGAAAGAACAAAGACTGAAAATAAAAGGAATATGCATTTAAAATCCATTTTAAAAGATACTGAAAACGCTATTTTCGGTTTCAAATCGTATCGTTTTTAAAATCGATTTCCATCACATACCTGTATATTTTAATGTTCTATAATTTTTTTTTCGTGTGTGTATTTTGTTTTTGTAAAAAATGTTTGGTTTTTTTACCAGCCAAAAGGAACGAACATTAATGAGCCGAACCGAACACATTGAAGTTTCTGGATTTTCAAAAAAAAAAAAAAAAAACCGAACGGAATTAAATGTTCACATCTTTTGTTGAGTTTGATAAAAACAGTAATATTTTTGTGTTCGAAAGATGACTAGCAGGGAAACGTTATTTTTTTTAAAGATTTTCTACACAAACACTATTAGCGTTTATGTGTTCCACAAATCTACCGAACCGAACATTAAGAAACGATATTTAGTGTTTATTTTCGAACACACACGAACAAAAAATTCCAGCAATGACCACAGCACGAATAGCTTGTGTGTGTATTGTGTATGCCTTTTGTTTGTATAAAATTTCTTTGCTGCCTTTTTGCTTTTTTTTCGTATGTGTATTTTGTTTTTGTAAAAAATTTTTGTTTTTTTTTACCAGCCAAAAGGACGCTAAGCACAACTGAAAAAAAAGAACACTAATGAGCTGAACCAAACAATATGAAGTTTGTGTTTTTTTTTAAATTAAATATGCTCATCTTTTTCTTGAGCTTGATAAGAACAGTGTTATATTTGTGTTCGAAGATGACAAACAGCGAAACGTAATTTTGCGTTTGTGTTTTCCACAAATCTACCGAACCCATACTAAGGAGCGATTTTAATGTTTATTTTCGAACAATGTTTTGGCTGACTTCTACAGATGCTATAAAGGTAAACATATGATATGGATTATTTTGCAGTGAGACATTTGACAAGTCAGATGTAAATAATATGACGTGTACGGGTACCTTTAACTTAATATCTGCTAGAGATGACTTGTAAACATTTGCTGTTTTTGTTTACTGCTGTAACGCAGGGTTGTTAACTGTGATACATAAATGGCAACTTTCAAATGATTAGAGTGGATTAGTTAACCGTAAAAGGGGCATTTGTTTATTTTTGGCTTAATCTTTGTTTTTGTAACAACATTTTGAACACAAAAAATTGCCAACATTGAAAAATAACGACATCGAACTTATTAAATATGTTTTAAAATGTTTTGTCTATGTGTATCAGTGTTGCCATTAGGATACGAAAGATACATTTTTCGTATCTTTTGATGGTTTCAGGTAACATGTATAATCCTGACATTTTTCGTATCTTTTGAATCTGTACGCAAAATGTACTAACACTTTTTAAGACTGACCATCGTATCCGACTCAATACTTTAATAATGGTAAAAGAAAACATTAAGGAGGTTTCAACATACGATCCACCTAAATCGATGATTACAAGTAGTCGATTATAACTAGTAGTGCGAAGATGTTCTGAGGAAAAGTGAATTTGTTTTGATAACATTTAAAGATATACATATGTATGTAAATTTTTTTCAAAATGTATCTTTTTGGGAAAAAGTGTATCTTTTTGGAAACTTAAATGTATCTTCCCCGAAATTTCACTGGCAACACTAATGTCTATTGATCTTTCCTTTACAATTTTTTTGTAAAATATTATTGTTCGCAATTTCTGGCAACACTCGTTGAGATT
Organism: Pollenia angustigena; assembly: GCA_930367215.1. Taxonomy (NCBI): domain Eukaryota; kingdom Metazoa; phylum Arthropoda; class Insecta; order Diptera; family Polleniidae; genus Pollenia; species Pollenia angustigena. The sequence goes on from OV884059.1 coordinate 225,551,924, forward strand.
TAAACTCTGTTTTGATTTTGATGATTTTTATTTGCTTTTGTTTTTTAGCCGACTGAGCAACGTGTATATGTGAATTACTGGGTGAATTATGAAAGTACTTTGTAAATTGGTTTAAAAGGAAATGCGTTTCTTAATGGGATTACAAGCCGTACGTTATTTAACACTTAAGCTTACTGAAGTAGATATCTATCTACTATACATAACTTTGTCACTAGTTATATCACTACGACCTTTCAACAGAATTATGAAACAAAATTTGCTGGTTTGCTAAAAGCATAATTATTTTTGATTGAAACAAAGTTAAACAGAATTATTACGGAGACCATAAGTGGATTAATTATTCATAAAAACGTTGAAATACAATTAAAATAAATGAGTTTAATCATTTGCTTTCAACATGACTTACGAGTATGTGAATATGGCACATTTTTAAAAACCCTAATTGATATATACATTAGGGAAGCTCCGTTTGAGAATGCTAATAAAAAGTGAATTAGTCTTTTGCATGATTGTCCTAACCAATAATATAAATGATTGCTAACCATTAAAATTTATCATATAATAATTACGTATGTTTCCTTGAAACATGTCCATAATCATGGGCGCCGTAATGTAATTGTGGTTGTGATTTACAGTCTCAGAATCACACACACGCAGAAAATATTTCATTAACTTGAGTATACGAATAAAATAGTGTTGTTTTTATAAACGTTTAATTTTAAACTAAAATTCAAATGGTTTTAGGTATAAAAATAAAACAGGTTTATAAAAGGTTTTTTAAAGAAATTAACATAGAAAATCTGGACTAGAAAATATTATAATATTGTAATATTATGGTTTGGCCATTAAGGCTTTTATTATTACAAAATATTTCAAATAAAAAAAAAAAAAATTATATATGAAAACATTTTGAAATTTTAATGAATTCAACAGTGTCTTTTTTTATCTATTTATTTATTTAATTTAAGTCTATGGACAAATTCCTTACAGACTATCATATATATTATTTCTAATGCACTATTTTTTGTCGGTTGCAAATATCTCCCATACCACCGCATCAAATTTAATGAGTGATATCTCATTTTAAAGCTTATTTCTAACACTAATGACGAAAAATAATTAGAAATTGAAAAATTTATATTTTCATTGATAAAAATTATATTTAAAAATGTATTGAAGTTACTAAAATTTCTATTAATTATTTTCATTTTATGTTACACAGAAAAAATTATTTTTCCAATTCAAACAAAAAATTTGTAGAACCAAACAATTTTTTGTCTAAAATCGGTCCTACAAACAAATTCGCAAATTCAAACAATTTATTTGCATTTTGTTTATTGAAAAAAAACGCCGATTTTTTCAAACAAATAATTTTACAGAATCAAACAAAAAGTTTACTGAAATTCATATAAATTTCAAACAAATAATTTTGCTGAATCAAACAAAAAAATTTGGCACAAGCAATGCCGCGCACACAAGCAGGCACTGTTGGCGAAGATGAAGCAGAGCAGAGCGGCCGGCTGGCTTTGAGACACATTTTTTTGTTTGAATAATTTTTGAACGAAGTCATATTTATACTCATAGTGTTTTTCTTCATCACTCACTGTTGCTTTATCATTTCCTTTGCTAATGAAGAAGAAATGTAACCCAAAACGGCGGCAGACCGACTCGATATGTTTTCCGCCATCATTCTATTTTTGTATTTGATGTATTTAAACAAATTATTTGAAAAAATTTAATACGTGATTTTGTTTTTTTTTACCAACGTTGAAACCAACCAAAAATTTATTTTGTTTCTTATAATGTGTTTTTTCTGTAGTTTCAAAAAAATGAAACGTTTTTTTTACCTGCTATTGTTTTTGTTGTTTTTTTACTACAAACCTCGTCACGCTATTTTATCATTTTTCTTATTGCTGTACTTTTTTAAAGCGTCCAAAAATAGACTGCATGTGTTTTTTGTTGTAGTTCTTATATTTTACATAAAGAAGTGTTGCTTACAATCAATAAAAAAATGCAAAAAGACGACAACATTAAATAGCGTTAAATATTTCATACAAAATTATGAAAACTTCAAACGCTTATTAAATTTTTGAAGAGTTGTCCACATTTTTGTTGGTTAAATAAAAATCAAACAAAAATATTGATTGAATCAGTAAAAAAATTTGTAGAAATCAAAAACATTTTCAAACAAGCGTTTGTTTGAAAATAATTCGGCAATAATTTTTTCTGTGTACAAAAATGACAACTAACGGTGCGAAATATTCGCACGGGTCATCTAGTCTTAATGTATTAATGTATTGACATAATAATTTATTTATTTAAGTAAAGAAAGAAAGATTAAAAAAAACATTATTGATTTAAATATAATATGATATTGCCTTTTATGATATTAATGTTCAGAGAATAGTCGATAAAGTTATACATTTCATTGAAACAGATGCATAATTTTCTCTTGAGATAGAGATTTTAAAATTTTGATCACACACAGAAATTTGAAATTGCAAACACGTTTGATTTTGTTGTCAGTACTAATTTTTATAAATTTTCTGCAGAAAAAGTGATTCTGTAATTTTGATCTGCTGGAAAACCGTAACTATTCAATTGCAATTTAATTGCGACCAATGTAGACAGAAACAAACTATTTATTCGTTTTAACCCTAGCTCTGGCACCAATTTTTTTCTACGAATTCTGGCACTATTTACATTTGTAAATATGTTTACTGTCAAGTGCTTTTCGTTTGTTTCTATGCATAATGTTTTGATTTACCGTTATATTTTCGTGCTACTGTACTGTGTATAATATAATTGCTTAGTTAATAACAGCTCTTGGTTGTGAAATATTGCAAATTTTTTAAGTGTTCGGTTAAAATGGAAAGTAATAATAATAAATTCAAAATTTTGAGTTCAGCTTCTGTGGCTAGGTAAGAATATTGTACATATTTACGCTATGAAATTGTTAAAGACTGAGTTTATTGTTTAAGGCTTTCTTTGGATAAGCAAATGAGATATTTTGAAAATCTCATTGAGAACATTGAGTCCGAAGAAGAAGAAACAATAGCAGATTTACTCCCTAGTTCTCTTAATGATGAATCTGATATTACAATATCTTATCCCACAGAGAATGCTGATGACTCTGATATTGAAGTCTCAGCATATCCAGTAGAACTAGGGCATGCAGGTGAGAATGCTGATGACTCTGATATTGAAGTCTCAGAATATCCAGTAGAAGTAGGGCATGCAGGTGACTCAGACAATGACTTTTGCATTGACAATAACGATGAGGTAGAAGTTTCTGTAAGTGAAGAGGGACATGACCTAGCGGAAGCTTGCCCTTGTGAGGATGGAAATTTTTTTCTTGCAAAGGATGGAACAAAGTGGAACAAAACTGCTCCACAGCTGCAGCGAATACGACAACAAAATATTTTTCGCGAAAGCCGTTTTGTCGGTCCACATCCAACAACTAAGAACTTGTCTATCAGTGAAACCTTTTTTGCTCTAATGCACCCAACAATATTGTCAATTATTTGTCGTAACACCAACAGAAAAGGCAAGGCTGTATATGAAAATTTAGAAAAGTCCAGAGCGGCGAACCAAAATACAAGGTAGGTAAATATCGTTTTGCTTTGAAATATTTTTAAAAAGATGCGGTAAAATGATTCGTAGAAAATATGTATGGGAGGATATTACTGAGGAAGAGCTTAGTGCATACTTTGGAATACTTATTACAATGGGGTTTCATCATTCCAACAGCGAAAGGCTAGAAGTGCTTTGGCAAAGTAAAGCATTCCCACTGTATCGAGCAACCCTATCTTCAAAGAGATTTTTGAATATTTCAAGACTTATTCTGTTTGATCAGCAAATTACGAGAAATGAAAGATCTCTAACAGATAAAGCAGCACCAATTTCTGAAATTTTTCAAATGCTGAATTCAAATTTGCAACAAAGCTACAGGCCAGGCGAAAATTTGACAGTGGATGAACAGCTTTTTCCTTTCAGGGGCCGCACAAAATTTACCCAATACGTTCCTTCTAAACCGGCAAAATACGGTATTAAGTTGTGGTGGGTATGTGATGCAAAATCGTACTACCCACTTACTGGGCAAATATACACTGGCAAATCAGGAAGTAATAGAGAGCAAAATCAAGGAGAGAGGGTTGTTAAAGACTTGGTTAAACAATATAAAAACACTGGGAGAAATGTTACCTGTGACAATTTTTTTACAAGCCTTTCGTTAGCTAATGCACTTACAGAATGGAACTTGTCTATGGTTGGAACATTGAAAAAAAATAAACCCTATTTGCCCTCCGATTTTAAACCATCTTCGCAACGAGCTGAATATTCAACTATCTTCGGATATGGCGCAAACAGGACACTTTGTTCATATGTTCCCAAAAAGAACAAGGCCGTCAGTTTGTTGTCCACAATGCCGTGTGATGACACATTTTCTGAGATAAAGAAAAAACCAAATATTATATTGTTTTACAACAAAACAAAAGGAGGGGTTGATGTAATGGACCACATATTAACGGAATATTCAACAAAACGGAAAACAAATCGCTGGCCCCTTGCACTTTTTTATAACATGCTGGATATATCAGCTCTAGCAGCTTATATATTATATTCAGAAAATAATCCATCAAAGTTTAAGTCCAAGAGAGGTGATTGACTTTTTATTAAAATTTACAACACAGAGTATTATTAATTTTTTTCTAATTAAAATAGGTGGTCGTCGTCTGTTTCTTCAAGAATTAGGAGAGCAGTTATGTAAGCCAATAATTTTAAAAAGGGCACAAATTCCGCGAGTCCTATCATTCTTTCCAACAAAGAATGCAATCGAATGCATAATGGGTGTTCCTATCGAATCACTAATTAAGGACAGAACTGAATATTTCGTTCCAGATGAAGACGACCGTGGACATTCGAAAGTGAAGGGCGCTTGCTACATATGCTATCGAGAGAACAATAAAAGAAAACGATCGACCCGAAAAGCATGCGGCCTTTGCAAGAAAGCTGTTTGCATTGAGCATAGTAAAGTCCAAACAAAATGCAACCAATGCCTAAAAGAATAATTAACTTTTTTTTGGTTTACTGTTCGTCTTTTTCTGTAGAAATAACATAAAAAAAAATTGAATTACATACAAATAAAATAGTAATTTTAACATATTTACAAATGTAAATAGTGCCAAATAATAAAGAAATTTCTATAAAATGGCTAAAAATGGGTCTAAAATTAACTTTTTTTAATTTTTCTACGAAACGTAAGAAATTAGTCACTGAGTCCAAAAAAATTCAAGATCGGATCAAAAATATAAAAGTTATTGCGTTTTTAAAATCCATATATTTACATATGTAAATAGTGCCAGAGCTAGGGTTAAAGCATTTTATGACTTTTGGCATTGATTTGTTAGTGCATATTTTTGCATTATTTACCCTTTGCAGCATTTTTGTGCATATTTTAGACAAAAGAGCATTATCATAGCATTTGTTTAAGTTAATAGTGCATATTTCACATGTTTGACGCATATTTTGGTAAGTGTTACTAATTTTCGGCTACCAGGTAGCTTTTCAGTTTATACCCACATACCCGACAGTTCGAATGTTTTAGGAGTAATATCTATATGATGTCTATTTATTATTAATTTATCTTTATAAAAACAGACATCTGCATTAAAATTCGTTGCGGTTTATACCTATAATAAATTATTGACCGGCATTAGAAAGTTTAATGCATTTTTTAAGCAATTTTAAATAGCTTGAGTAAAATATCATGATTCTTAACCGTTTAAGCTAAACTTAAATGATTTCCAGGAGAGCAATTTATATTGGAGTTATGGTAGGCTATGAACAAATCATTCCAAAGTTGTGCAGAGTGATTTCTGGCATTAAAACACATAAATTTCAAGACAGCAGAGCAATTCGTTTTAGCGTTTGCAGTGAATTTCAGAGTGCTGCTTTAAATGAATCTAAGGGTTATTATGGACTGTATATCACAAATTGCAAAACATTTTTTCTGCTCATATGAAGCTAAGCTGGAAGAAAGTTTACCGCAATATCTTTATCTGCTACGGTTCTAGACGTATTTAATTATTTTACCAGAGTGTGCTTTATATGGGGCCTAGGGTAAATTATGGAACGATCTTTACGAAATTTCACAGTGTCATTTCTAGTCCTACAAAACTGGGAAGTACCAATTTCTATTATTATAGCATTGTTAATTAGGGCCTACTAAACTGTTTTCCGGGAGTAGGGTTTATTTGGGGCCTAGGGTAAATTATGCACCTATTTTCACGAAACTTTACAGTTTAATTTCTAGTCCTGTTAAACTGTGACGTGCCAAATTTTGGTATGATAGCATTATTTTTTACGGTTTAGGTGAACTGTTTTCCGAAAGTAGGGTTTATATGGGGCCTACGGTAAATTATGGACCGATCTTCACGAAATTTTACAGTGTTATTTCTAGTCCTATTAAACTGTGACGTGCCAAAATTTGTTATATTAGCATTGTTAATTAGGGTTTTAGGTGTTCTATACTGTTTTCCGGGAGTAGAGCTTATATGGGGATTAGGGTAAATTATGGACGGATCTTCACGAAATTTTATGGCGATTTTTAGTCGAATAAAACGAATTTTTGCAAAATTTTATATCATTCTGTGCATTTTTCCACCATTTTTGTTAGTTTTTGTAAAAAAATTATCAATTTTTTTTAGGTGATAGTTCCACAGTTTGATTCACAGCGCTGATCTTACTGAACCGATTTTACTGAATTTCAATCCCAAACTTCTTAGGATAGCTACAAGCAGTTTGACACCAAGTTTGTTTATTTCTTTTGAGTTTTTCGAAAGACGGACATCTGATTGTGGTGGAGGGTATAAAAAAGTGACATCTTGAGCTTGCGCCGGATCCTACAGACCCAACTTGCTGAAATTTGCACACAGTTCCACCGATCATGGACACATTTGGTCGAATTACTGGTTTGTGCAACTACGTAATTAGTATGCAGGGGCCTAATTCTGGCAGTCGTCATCGAGTACTTTCTCGTTTCGAAAGCAATTTGCTATCTAATTCTTTTAGTCGATACTGAACGAATCGAAATTATTTCTTTAGTATTGTGAAACCCAAATTATTGCTTTACAACACTGGAAAAATAGTTCCGATTCGTTCAGTATTGACTGAAATAATTAGATATTAAATTGATTTCAAATGGAGAAAGTACTCGATCACGACTGCTAGAATCACGCCCCAGGTATTTAAATCAAAAATTCCAAAAAAAAAAAAATTTGAGAATTTTAAACAAACCAAGCAAGTAAATGAAGATTTTAACTACGGCAGAAATAGACCTCGTTTGATTTTATAGTGTCGTCAATACAACACAACTTAAAAGATAATACCGTTCATGCTGTAGTTCACGAAGATTTCCTTTAAATTGTCTTCCAAAAAAATCTAATGGCGATTTATTTTCTGAGAAAAATGTTGCATTAATATTACATTTTCTACATTTTTGCGTTCGTTTGTACAAAAATTACAACTGTGGGAAAAATTTTAAAGTTCTTTTGTGAATATGTTGATGAAAAACATGCAAAACATGTTGCATATTTTACCCTTACTTTTATATAAGGTGTTCATACTGCCCTGTTCTACAACTTTGGTACTTACTACTTTGTTTGTACAACAAATGCTTTTTTTGTTTGTCATAATTCATACCGCTCATAATTTTGTAAAAGATTTGTTTTAAAACAAAATATAAAAATATTTACACATTAAAACCAAAAAAGTCTATTTATATTATAATCGTTTTAATTTTTAAAAGCCATCAGTGACGTTAATATTTGTTTCCAACCCGTAATAGCGTGCAGAAACCGCTTGAATAGCTTTAAAAATCGCTCATTAAGTACATTAATGATGAAAGTGTATTAGTTGTAAATAAAAGCGGCTAATTGTGTTCTATTGAAATTACACAACATGTTACACTTCCAGTGATTATAGGTAACATTAGAAAATGTTACATGTACATGCTGTAACATATTATTTTCAGAAAAGAAATCGCCATTTGCTATACCGGACATGTCGTACGTGCATCATTGACGACGATGCACGTTATTGCGTCTTCATATAACGAGTGGCTAAAAATAGAAGGAGTTATTGCAAAGCGCTGAAACTCTGTACATGTGTTTAAATCGATAATAGATAAAAAAAAAAAAAAATTTAAATTTTGGTATATAACCACACAAGAATTTGTGTCCTTCCCATATAGTCTTTAAGTAAAAAAATACTAAAAGAGTACTTAGCTTATTGAGTTTTTAAACATGCATTACTGATAATCAACAATAGATTAAACCCCTTATTCATAAACAATATTCCATGCTTATAACAGGTTTGTAAGACGAATTTTATATAAAAATTTTTTTAATTATCCTCTAATAAAACTGATGGGGGTTAATGGAAAAGTGACGCGAATACAAATGAGTTAACATATTGTACACACAGCCAATCCTTTTCAAATGACAACCTCACCCTCTGTCCAGAAAGGACTTGTTGACCCCTGTTTTTGACAAACGAGGCCCTGTCGACCGATCTTAGGCGGTATAACCTTAATAACCGCACAGAGGAAATTCTGTTGCCAACCTGGAGTGTCAGCGAACCCTGAATGGCCAAAGTGCGTCTCAGGAAGTAGGAGATCGCGAATACTGGATCCTCTTAGATAGCAGCCCTATCACCAAACTAGGGAACGAAGGCTAGCAACCTACGTTTCTGAACTTAAATTGCTAACGAATCGCTAAGGCGCCCTATGCTCCAGTGGGAGTTAAAGGAACATATATATATATATATATATATATATATATATAGAAACTGGGAACTATTTCCTTCCGAAGGTAACTTTATATTATATTCAACATTTTCATTTTTTCGAATTTATTCTACGAGCTAAATTTCAGTTATGTATTTTATAAAGCTTTTTTGTAATAGTTCTTTTCCTACAATTTTTCAGAAATGACTTTATACACTACCAATATAATAGTCTGGTAGTGTATAAAGTCATTTCTGAAAAATTGTAGGAAAAGAACTATTACAAAAAAGCTTTATAAAATACATAACTGAAATTTAGCTCATAGAATAAATTCGAAAAAATGAAAAATGTTGAATATAATATATATATATAATAAAACTGAAATATTTTTTTATTAATAAGGGGGTAAAAGTTTGTAAATTTGCTTTATAACTGTACAAGGATTCTTGTCCATCCCAATAATCTTTAAATTTTAAATGCTCAAAGAGCGATTAGCTTACTGAATTTTCGTACACGTGCCACTCATAATGGATGAAACAATAAAATTCTCTTCCAATTTTGTGCATTAAAATTTCTTCAGCTTGCGAATTTTTTCAGCATATAGACTCACCATTTGTTTTCCAAAAATATATTCCGCAAATCATTTCAAAGTATTAAACACAAATCGAAAGCTGCTGACTGACACATGTGTAATTCACGGAATCATTTTGCATTTTATTTTGAACTCAATTTATTATAGCCGTCATTAGCACAAGCCAAAAAAAAAACAACATTAAAATTCAAGTAATATGTGGTTCTTAAAACTGCGTTACCAGGAAAGTTGTGCTGTAGTCGCTGTTGTGTTGTTTAAGCCTTAAAAATACATGCACATTTTTCACACTTCAACGGAAAATATTTAAGTTTTTTAAACGTTTAACTTCAAAGAGCTTTAACTGTTGGTATCTAAAAACTGATCTGCATTCGTTTTACTTAGGATGTTTTCTTAAGAAATAGTAATTTGGTGTTAATCCTACACACAGAAAAAATCAATGTAAAATCCTCGAAAATAAGGTTGATTTTAAAATTTTCGGTAGTGATTTTGCTTCATTGTTACTTGATGTTAATTTAACATTATTTTACAATAACTTGCGAACAACATTATTTTCTTTTACATTAACAATAAAAGTCATGTTAATTTAACATTCCCGTTAAGTGAAAGCAAAATGACATTCATATTGAAATAACACTCCGAATCACATTGAATGAAAGTTATTTTAAGATGAAACAACTTGAATTTCATGTAAAATCGAATTAGTTTGAGTTTGAAATAACAATGAGAAGAAACAAAATATGCGTTAATTTTAGAAACATTCTAAACACGTACCCGCGGAACCACAGAGAGAGAGAGAGAGAGAGAGAGAATTTAATTATTTATGTTCATTTAACACATGTTTAATTTTTTGTTTTCCCCTTTGTTCACAGAAGCATTCACAATTAAATGACGCCAGCAGAATGGCCCGATATCGTCGGCTTAGAGTGTAAACCTGCTAAATCCACTTTTAAAGTAAATTGAGATTTTAATGCCGTATGGTAGAGAAAGATATACCTCGTCGACCTGCATTTAATTTTTCTTCAATTTGAGTCCTGAAGTGTGTCAAATCAACAATATTTTTGGTTTTCCTCTCAAGCAGCAAATAGGAAAAATAAAAAGTTTTTTGTCTCTCCTGTAAAATTTGTTAAAAGGGAGTTAGCAGGTTTACACTCTAAGCCGACGATATGGTTTTCGTCATCTTTCTACTTTGAAAATTTGATATACTTTTTAACTTAATAATTTTAACAAGAAGAATAAGGGAATTTGTTTTATTTTTATAAATAATTTTCAATATGAAAATAAAAAAATTTATGTTTTTCTTTTTATAGTGTTGTAATTGTTTCTATACAAACAATTATAACAGGATTTTATGGATTCAATATTGAATAGGGATGCCAATCGGGACTGGTTTTCGCAAATCCCGGGATTCGGCATTTCAAAAAATCTAATCCCGGGATTTTTCGGGATATCGGGAGTCGGGATTTTTGAAAATTAGAAGATAAATGCTTTTTATAGATATTTATTAAAAAAAAAAACGTCATTAAAAACGGTTTACAAGCAAAAGTTTTATATTAATTTGTTATTTTAAAGTTAAAGATAATGTTATATTTATTACTAACATTTAAAAATATTGAAAATTGTGATTTTTTCTAAATTAATAATTGATATAATTAAAAATATGATAAAAAAAACAACGTACGATTTCTAAAAATGTGTTTATTGATTCAACTAAAAAATAATTTACCATAAAATCTATATTTTATTCAATTACCTCAGTTGATTCAAACCAAGGTATATTTACACAAGGTAGACTCATTTGGGAGTGTATACATGCTGCTCTATAAAAGGAACGGAGTTGTCAAAATTGTCTTCATATAAAAAAAAACAATTTAACGCACACATGTACAAATTTTTTCTCATATACACGAAATTTGACGTTAAGCTTCCAACTAGGGGTAATCAGCTGACAAACATATGGGCCAACGAGTTTACCTTGTGTAAATATACCTTGATTCAAACTAAATAAAAAAAAATGTAATATTGTAATTGAATAGAGCAATTGATTTATTTGTAAGATTCTATTCAAATTTTTTCTTTTCTGAGTAAAATTCTGCATTAATTCTGCCTTTTACATTTTTGTATGTTCTTTTCTGAAAAACATGTTTTATTTTAAAAGTGTTAAGCGTTCTTTTCTGATGATGTTCCCTTTAAAATTAAAAAAAATGCTACATGTTCAACACTCATTTTAAAAAAAGGGCATGAGTGCAGCACTAGATCAAGGCGAATTTAGAACAAGGTGGTGTAGGGTTGCCAGTCAGGCTGGATTCGACTGGATTGTCTAGCTTTTTTAGAACTGGCTCATTTTCAAGCTAAAATTAAATTTGTTTAGCTAAACGATGAAGAATTTATATTTTGTTATCAACCCTTCAACCCGGGTTCAGCCAAGAAAAATTATCAATAAATTTTAATAAAAATTCCAAGTTGTAAAATTCCTTCCCTCAGTGAAAATAATTTAATGAAAATTAAATTTGATGAACTCAAGCCTAATTAAAGAATATCAAAAAATTAAAAATTAACAGTTCAACTAAAAATTGTTCTTAGAAATGGCTATGGCACAAGCTCTAATGTTTACATTTGTACTTTAATTTGTACAAATAAAATGTCGACGAAAGTGAACAAAAAAACATAATAAACAAATGTATTCAGGTTTTCAAGGCAAAGTCTTGACAGAAAGAATACGAAAAAACAGAGGAAAAAGGAGGCAACATGTAATTTGAAAAAAAATTTAGGTGATAATAACAGCAAATTTCGAACCACCAGTACTACTGGTTAAAGATTGATGTTTGACTGTTGGCTAACGGGCACCGCAGTGGTGCAGTGGGTAGAACACAAAGATCTTCTGACGATAGAAAGTGGTGTTTCTTGAAACATGTAAAGCTCAACCCGGGTTCAAATCCCAGCTCAGCCAAGAAAAATTATCAATAAATTTTAATAAAAATTCCAAGTTGTAAAATTCCTTCCCTCAGTGAAAATAATTTAATGAAAATTAAATTTGATGAACTCAAGCCTAATTAAAGAATATCAAAAAATTAAAAATTAACAGTTCAACTAAAAATCAAAAATGGTTCTGTTATAATCTACCTTTATGAAAAATATATTAGATTGTACATTAGAACAATGAATTAAATGAAAATACTAGTTTCTTCGTACTTTATATGTAGTAATATTCACGTCAGTTAAAACTGATATATAGTAAACAAGAATTCTAGTAAGTTTTTTATTCTTAAGTGGGGAAGAGAATAGTAGCTGTAGTACAACATTATGAATAGCGCTGCAAGTTGTCAAAAATTAAAATAGGGCAGTTTCAAAGTGGTGTCATTAGAATACGTATTTTAGTAGTCGTAGCAGTTGAAGTTGAAGCGCAAAATTCGAAATTCGGCAGCTTCAGCTACTTCTACATTTACTTTATTCTGTTCCAGGCCTTAATGGCCAGCTTATTTTTGGGTCGTCCAGCTTATTTTTGGGTCGTGCAGCTTTTTCTTTCCTAATGTCCAGATTTTTTCGGATTTGTGTCTGGCAACCCTAAGGTGGTGGCAAGTTTCGAACCGTAAACACTAACAATGTAATACAAAAAACATCTGTTGATTCTGTTGGCTTTGGATTGTTGTAGTCTTGCCACCACTTGTAATTGAATTTACCTTGAGCTAATTTTAGTTTATTGTTTAATGCCGAAATTTGTGTTCTTTTGTAAACGAAAAATATGAAGCACTTCTTAAAAATTAGGGGATCATTTAAAAATGTTGCCAAATCACATGGCAACACTTTTTTTTAGAAAAGAAAACGCCATAAGTAAATTAGAATCAATAACTCAAACCTGAATTCGCAATTATTTATTAAAATCAATTTATTTAGTTAACCATAAAAATCTTATTTTAACAAAAAAACATTTTTATACCCATCACAAAGTGGTAGGAATTGTGTAGTGTTTAAAATACACTTCTTAATTTTGTAAAATCGCTCCATAACTTGCCGTAGTTCCTATGCCTACTCTCGTACAACACTTTTATAATTCTAACTCTGTGAAGAGTAAAGTTTTAATGTCGAATTTGGTGCACCAGTGGATTAGTTTTGTGCATTTCAAAAGTCATTTTTTTCCTTAATTAATTTTCTTCTATAATTATTTTCTTCACTTCTCGTTAAAATTTCTTTATAATTGTTGGACACGCTTAAAACAAACAACGTTTAACTTAAAAGGTTTCGTTATAATGTGCTAAATTCCCATTTCATACTATTGACAAACTGAAGTTTATTGTTGAGGGGATAAGCTATTCCTATGCGCATTTCACTGGTTGCTTAGGCCAGATCGTCAGGAAACTTCATCCAAAGATTTTAGAAAAACTAAAGATATTAAACAAATAAAACTGTATAGCGAATAAGAATTATAAGCCCCAGTTTTTCTTGTAATAATATCAAAGCTTAAACAAAAACAACAACAATAAACAGGCCTAAGCAACCAGTAAAATGCGCATAGAAATAGCTTATCCCCTCAACAATAAACTTCAGTTTGTCAAAAGTATGAAATGGGAGTTTAGCACATTATAACGAAACCTTGATAATTAATTTTTGAATCCCAAGAAAAACTTTGAAAGTTTAACTTTTTTGTTTCATTTTCAATGACAATATTAACAGAAATAATCAAGTAAATATTAAAGATCAGTATTTTGTTCCCTATGCTCTCAAGAGGGAATGTCATGATGAATTTCTTTTTATAAAAAAATTTAAAGCAAGAAAATTTTGTTAACAATTTTGGGATTAACTAAATCCCGAAAATCCCGGGATTACAAAATTTAAATCCCGGAATTCGGGATTTCGGGACTGGCATCCCTAATATTGAACAATGTTATTTTAACATTTGTCATTTAAAATTACTATGAAACAATGATAATTTTAAACAAAATCCATACTTTTGCAGAAATTTTATATGATTTTGAATCAATTTAGCATTGATACTAACGTATGTATGTTATACGTGAAGTTTTTTTTTTAATTGTTGCTACGCAAGCTTGTAGCGGTTGATGTTTTTCTTGCCCTATAAAATAAATTATATTATTATTTAAGGTTAGTTTGAATAATAAATAACAACATGTAAAAAAAAAACAAATGGAACATAAAAATAGCGTTTTAGGAGAAGTTTCTTTAGTACGTAAAATTCACGTGGCGTTAGGTTTTAACGTATTCAAAATATCGTTATGTTTCTAGGGTTAAGGGTTAAGATATTTGCTGTGACCATTTTTTGCCGAAGCAACACCACTATGCGATGTCTGCTTTAAATGACTGCTTTAAAAACAAAATGTTTAACCTTATTTTTTTTTTATTATTAAATTTCAGTGTATTAAACAAGAATGAAAATTGTTTGTATTCCCCAAAAATAACTTTGATAATATACAAAACTTTAAGCAGCAAACTTTATTATATTCTTCCTACATACATACAAACATTTCATATATATTATCTCCTTAATGTTAAAATCAATTAAACTAAAAGCATTTCTGAAATTCTAAAGAAAACTTATTACAGACATTATCAGATAGTCCCAGTCCCAAAAAAAACCATAAACATTGTCTGCTTATTGCTGACAAGTGTTTGCAAACTTTTTCAAGGACTTTTAAGTCAGCAAAATATTATTAATAATTTTTTTCATGTAGAAAATACAATTTGAAGTTACTAAGAAATAACTCCCAAATGGAATATTGAAAAATCTCTCAAAGTAGTTTCCTTAGAAAATTAGCAAAAAAAAAAATAAAACTCAAAAATATTTTTATTTTCTGGGGAATAAATAAAATTCACAAATAATTTTTATTTTCTAGGGAATAAAAAACAGAAATTATGAAATAACTTTTACTTCTGGGGAATAGATAAAACTCAGAAAATAACTTTGATGTTCTAAGCGAAAAATAAAATTTAAGAAATAGTAAGTAAAAAGTAATTTTTAAAATAAAACTTATAACCAGAGCTGTGGAGTCGTCAAGAAAAAGTTCTAACTCCGACTTCGACTCCATCCGCTGAAATTTTTTTGGTACGACTCCAACTCCGACTCCCACTCTTACCTTGATTCTCAGTGTATATGGATATGAGTCAAGTCCTAATTTGTCTTTAAACTCTTTTTTTTAATAAAGTTCCTTTTAAGAGGTCAAATATATCAAGAAGATGATTCTGTTAAAATTAAAAATCGGTGTTTTAATTGAGCTTTAATATATTTAATTACCAGGGAAACCACAAATATGCAATTGCATGTTTTTCCTTGTGCGACCAATGAAGGCTGAAATAATATATCTATCCGTTTTAGAGATTTTTATGAATTTTGGCATCGATTTGTTAGTGCATATTTTGGCATATTTATCGTTTGGAGCATATTTTTGCATATTTTAGTTGAAAGAACTTTTTTGCATCGATTTGTTAGTGCATATTTTGGCATATTTTATCGTTTGGAGCATATTTATGCATAATTTAGTTAAAAGAACTTATTTGCAGCACTTTTTAAGTTTTTAGCGCATATTTTTCCTTTTTGAGGCATATTTTGATACATATTCTATTTGTTTTTAGATGCGCCGTGTAAGCTTTTGCAGCAAATAAACAGTACACCGATCGACTGAGAATCACTTTTAAAGTGATTTTACGATGCCCATCCATCCGTCTGGCTGGTTGCCTGTCCATGTTTACCTTTTGCTCAAAGTACAAGTTGCAATTTTGTACATAGTTTGATCAAATTTTGTAAACACATTTTAATTGTACAAAGGACGAAATCTATGTAAATGGTGAGAATCGGTCTTTAATTAAATATATTCCCCATAAAAACTTTTTTCCAAATTAGACGCTTTGTCTAATTATGTTGGCATTTAGAGTTGATTCGACCAAAAAATATGTTACTGCAGATTTTATTTTTTTCGAATTAGTCTGTAAATACTATGGTGTTTAGGCTTAACCGATTATAATTTTAGCGTAGTTTTTTTTTTAATGCAAATGTCGAATATTTTGTTTTAAATTTTTGATATTTTGGGGCATATTTTTGACAATTTTAAGGGCATGTTTTCGAATTTTTGCTGCATATTTAATGTGCATAAAACGATTTTGTAAGAACATATTTCTGGTTTCCCTGTTAATTACATTTTAGTAGGTGAGATGCAAAACTGGTTCGTTACACTTAATTCGACTTTTGGGAAAATGCAAAAAACATATACACAGAAAGAAAAACACTCGGTATAAATCAAGTTTTTTATGATTTCTTTAAGTACGAGTCGTACTCAAAAATTCAAGTACGAATAACACTAAAACGTATTCAAAACAATCCTAAATGGGATTACTTTCGAAAATGAATCCCGGAATTTCTTGAAATAAGTATAAAATTCTTAAATCTATTAAAAAAAAGATTAAACTTTTAGTTGTGTTTAGCCCTCCGGCTTACGCATGTTTTGATTTTCTATACACATTGAAAAAAAGGTCCGGCCAGACTCATGTGTACCACGAAGGGCTAAAAAGTAAATTTGAATTCTTGCTTCTCAATTAGTTTATATTTTTGGTCAGATATGTAGACAAGATTTCTATAGTAAAAACCATATCGGGCATGATGTTGGTGTTTTATCATTCTGTAAAGTGTTATACGGGTAAGAAAATCAATCATAATAACCTTCTGTTTCTTATTTCTTTTTTGGTTTTTTTCAAGCACGAATTCGGGAAACAATCAACTTTATAATACTTGAACCAAGCGCATTTTGAGATTGATTCGCTCTCAGTTTTACTTAAATCAATCTCATTTTCGGATTAGCTTAAGTACGAATTCGGTTTAAATCAATTTTATTATTCTTGAATCAAGCGCATTTTGAGATTGAATCAGTCCACAGCACGCGTTTTCGCCTCTACGCATTGCATGATTTTTATACATTCCATGCGTTCTATAATGCAAGTTACATGCAACGCTTTTTATGCGGCATCACCACAAGTAAAAATTAAATTTTATTTGTCAAAATCAGCTGATTTGTTCGAACGCTGCTTGTGACGCTTACAAAAGTAGAAAGTAAACCAACTTTTCGCATTCAATGCTTCAATTCCTCCCACGCTTTAGTGCATGTAATTTGCTACATATAACTATATGACAGCGAAAATGCGTGTAACGCGTGGTGTGGACCTCCAGCTTCAGTTTTACTTAAATCAATCTCATTTTCGGATTATTTCAAGTACGAATTCGGGATTGAATATGGATAATTCAACTATCTTGCGATTGCAAATCCGTATTCGAATCAATCTTTCTGTACTTGACTCAAGAAAACCCGTACTCTCCGTACTATTAATACCTCTTCGGATTGATTTGAGTACGTATGGATTGATTTTTCTTTTGAGTGTAGTGCCCGATTAAATGAATGAAATTAGTTGAACTATTTTGATTCTGAAGTGTTATGCTGCCATTCTTGATGAATAAATCAACAGTTGAAAAACTTAAACCAACTGAAATATGGAAAAAAAAATAGATTTAATTTAGGAAAGAACTTGTTGTCTGCTACGAACTTTCGAAAGAAACGAGTTTTGCTACAATCCATTTGGGATCGAACTAGTTTTGCAATACACTATAGCCCACAAGGAAAATTAATCATTGAGCTTTAGTTGATTTTGAAAGTTATATTAATTTATTAAAATTATGCAAACAGTGCTAAAAATTTAACAATAGTTCTGTACACCCCGAGAAAAAACATGTTTTAATAGGTTCACCTCAAACAACAGTATTTTTAAAGAAAATTTTGAACATAATTTTGAACACAACCATATTATGGTTAAAACAGTACTCAATCAAGACGCCACAACTATATTATAGTTGCCTCCAAACAGGTTATGATTAATAATAACTAAAATATGTTCAACACATATAATAGCATGGTTAGGTTTCAAGCATATCATGTTGCTCTGGGAAAAGAGAAAAATACTATTGTTATTTTTAAAACAAAGAATGGTTATATTTAACAATTACATGGTAAGAGGCAACTATAATATGGTTGTGGCTTCTTGATGGAGTACTAATTTAACCATAACATGGTTGTCGGTGACAATAATATTGTTAAATTAAACAAAATATGTTTAAAATTTTCTTTAAACATAGCTTTGTTGGAGGTGACCATATTTAAACACGTTTTTTCTCTGCGTGTAGGGGAGGGATAAAGTACACCAATTCACATTTTTATCAAAATACTTTTTTATACTATTGGCATCAGAATTTTTCCCCCATGGGTGGGTGCATTCCCATAAGTCCTGTCTAAAGTAGTTTTCGAGATAGAAAAGTTGAAAGCAACAGCAAGTCAAACTTGCTTAGACGTAAAGGGTATCAAGTTTTTTTAGTGTGGTTTACCACTCAATTTTTAGACAATTTTAATTTAAACATGCAGATGCGCTTTCAGGTGTTACTTGAATTATTTGTAGGTATAACACATTTCGAAGAGAAAAGTAGGGGAACAAAATTGTTGTAAGCCTTGTACTATTTTTGGTAAATAGCAGACCTTTTGTTGTTGGACTTGGTGCTGTTTGTCTCAAGGAATTGAAAGTTCAAATCATGAGAGGTAAAGAACATCAAGTCCAATTAAATAACTTAACTTATAACGTAATTTTATTAAGGATATCATCGACATAAAAAAATATATTAGTCATATAAAATATTCGAACAACGAATACAGAAATAAAAGCATTTGAGATTTTCAACCTGTTTTTGTGGTCTGCTGTAAAGTTTTCAAAATGTGGCTTGGTCTAGTTTATCTCCCACCTGCAGAGTTAAAAAAATATAAATTTTCCCCACCAGCAGAGTTAAAAAAATATGAATTTTTAAAATAATTAATTTATGTAAATGTTTTTTTCAGTGTACTTGGCATAGTTTTTTCGTCCCACAATCGATAATTCGACTCTATTTCATTAACAATAGCTTGGCGCACTTCACACAGAAAAGTTAAAACAGTGAACCAGCGAGTTTTGTTACAGAAAATGCAAAGAGGTAGTTTTGCAAATGTCTAGTGAGTGGATCGAACCAGTTTTGCTACCAACTGCACACATATTAAGTAAGAGTGCTATATTCGGCTATGTCCTTCACCATGATGAGATAAGAACAAAAAGTTATATGCATAAATAACGTTCTTTAGATAGGTATAAATAAATATTAATTGAGCCACGCCAACTTTTCATTTCGTCATGCCGAAGAATATAAAAAAACAAAAAATTTATATATGTACCTAAGACCGTTTCCTCTTTGGCCAAAGTTGATGTTTGAAATTCGTTTTATAATCTTTAAATCGTTTTTTAGAACATAAAAAAATTAAATAAAAAAAATGAAAAAAAAAATTATTTTTGGGATTCGAACTGACTGATTCGACTGATGATATTAGTCCCAGGAGAGAACTTAATAACTCGGGTCCAAATGCTTTTACTGAAGAAGCGTCAAATTAAAATATATTGAGACTATGAGTTTGTTTCTTTATTTGAGCGGCATTTCTTATACATGCATTAATGTGTATGTGGATGCGTAAGATTAAACACATTACACTTGTATAAAAAAACAACAAAAAAACCACATAACCATCACTGTATTACCATAGCCACTGTATGACCGTAGAAACCAAAATTGAATTGGTTTGTATGGTATGTTTATGTCGTTTTGGTAATACAGTGTTGAAATGGTAATATCACATCTAATTGGACCTTTATAGGAAACAATTTGAGGCAGTCGTGGTTTTTCACTCATATCTCAGCTATTTGTGGACCGCTCTTGCTGAATTTCAATAGCAAACAATTCCGGACCATATGTGACATAAATGTATAATAACCTGGCCCCAATCATATATGGGGTCTTCGGAAAATCCATTTCAACGGACAGACGGACATCGTTAAATCAACTTCGCTCCTCATAAGGACCCAGAATATATTTTCTTTATAGGGTCTAACATCAATATTATAGAAATTACAAACGGAATGACAAACTTATATATATCCTTTTCACCAGGTGTGGTGAAGGGTATAAAAACAAAAAAATGGAAAAGTTATCTCAATTTTTTAATTTTCGAAACTCACCTTCTCATATTTAAACTAGAGTGCTCCTTCCTTATTTTCTGACTTCAAAATTTTTAAAGCAGAATCTCTTAAAAAATTTTTATTTTAAAAAATATTCAAAAAGTTTTTATGCCGAAAAATTTTGGAGTCGGAGTCGTGAGTTTTTGTGGGTACTACGACTCCAAATCCGGTATAAAAACATCAACTCCGACTCTTCAACTTCTTCTTTATAGTTATAAAGTGCTTTTTGGCCCTTTTCAATCCGTAAAAGTACAACTTGAGAGTATACTAATGGCAAATTTTCTGTATTTAGAAGAAAAATCGATTCCACTATATTTAAAACTCTACGATAATTTGAAATATATTAAGCCTCACCATATAGTACCCTACACCACGGTATTTACAGGAATATTTTAAAAAGTTTTCCCCTTTTGCGGGACCCACCAAACCAAAATTGTTTTATGAGGTTTTGAATGACTTAACAGTTCTTTGTGCCGAATATTAACTAAAGGGTGGTCCAAACATAATGCACGATGTTAATTGTGATTCACACCTTAACGTCAAGTTTTTTGCCCAACTTTATTTGACACTTCTTTTTTTCAGTGTTTGACAAATTCAACCATGCAGAGCTACACAATTGAGCGGTGCGTTGAGGTTGCTGAAGCCTTTTACGAAAATGGGCGTTTAACTCAAAATGCATCTCGTAATTTTTTGGTCCGGATAATCGAGCAAATGTGTCTAAAATCGGAAGAATTGTGAGAAAATTTTTGTAGAAAATGTGAAAACACCTGTGTATGTTCGTCCAGTTCGTTCGGCGGAAAACTTTGCTGCGGTTCGCGACAATGTGCTAGAGGAGGCTTTAACCTTGACTTGTCGTCGTGCCTATCAATTGAACATCTCACGAACATTACTGATGCGAACCTTGAATAAAGTTTTGTGACAGAAGTGAATGTGTCTTTACAAAGAAAATCATTCTAAGCGACGAGGCAAACTTTAACCTCAGTGGATTCTTTAACAAGCCGAACAACCGATGCATCCACAAATATTAACTATTTGGTGTGGTTTATAGTCTGGCGGTGTCATCAAGCCGTACTTCTTCAAAAATGTAGTCGGCCTGCAGTAACCGTGAATGGTGTTCGCTATCGCAAGACGATTATGGACTTCTGGTGGCAGGAAATTGAGAATATGATCCTGGACGATATGTGATGCCAACAGGATGGTGCCTCTAGCCACACAGCCAACGAAATAATGGCTCTTTTGCGCGAGAATTTCAATGGCCGTGTTATCTCAAGTCGTGGCGATGGTGATTGGCCGCCACGATCAAGTGATTTGACACCGTTGAACTTCTTTCTTTAGGGATATTTAAAAGAAAAAGTGTACGTCAATAAGCCAAGAGCAATTCAAGAGCTAAGGGGCGAGATGATTCGGTACATTAACGAGATTGTAACTCAATTATGTCTCAGAGTCATTGAAATATGGAACATCGGATAGAGGTATGCCACCGAAGCCGTGGCTAGCATTTGGCCGATATTTTGTTTCACACATATTTGTCAGAAGGATCTACCTTCTTTTGTCAAAAGGATCTACCTTCTGTAATAATTACAAATATTAAGATAATTCTCTGAAAACTTTTGGTTTTATTTAAAATTAACATCGTGCGTTTTGGTTGGACCACGCTTAAGACATCTACATGAGATTTTTGCGTGTTAAAGTGATATGAGGGACAGGATTTATATGGAACGTATGGTAGATTCCAGGCCTAAAAGAACACAATTTATTTTTAAAGGAAAAAAGTCGTTTTTTAAAAAGTTGTTTTCACAAAATCAATACAAAGTTTTATAAAACACTTAACTTTAAGCTTTTTTCAGGAGTGTTATTTGTATTGGAGCTACGGTGGCTTGAAAAGGTTATTAAGATTGCGATCAAATATTGTACGGCCTAATTGAATCTATATACCGGCATAATAAGAGGGGTTATGAGTACAAAGACAAATCCGGAAAGAATCTTGTGTTTTGTGAAATTGTGAACCGATTCCCTCCGGTTTAATTAAGATTCTTCCATGTGGCAATAAGAGTATATTTACGAAATTTCAAAAAACTATCACCGAAATTACGGCCTGTAATTTGCACATAAAGATAACATGGACAGCCAGCCGGACGGACATCGGTAGATCGATTCAGAAAAAGATCCCGAGTCGATCAATATGCACTGTTTCACACACATTATTAGCACAAATGCATTATACCATCTCCACATATGATTGCATGGATATTTTTTTTAATTTCCTAAGCTAATCCCGCGAAGCGCAATGCTTGTCTGCAGGAAAGAAACCAAAGTCTCTGGTGAGAATCGAACCCGCAACCCCGGTACTGATAGACTAGCTCGCTGCCAACTAGCCTACGGGGCACTCTCCACGATAACTACAGTGTTTTTCCAGTTAAATATTAAAAATTCCATTAATACCATAAATACTATAGAAAATGTTGTTTGGTACAATTATGCGGAAAACAAGTAAGTACAAATTCAAAACTTCCTTTGCCATCATCGGTCTGCGTTTGTCATTTTAAAATATTCTGTCTTTTTATATGATTGAAATAAATGTTAGCCTTCAAGCGTAAATGTCAGTAGATTTGTATATGTCTGCGTATATTTGCATGCGGTATGTGTTGTGTTGGCAAGTGTTAATTAAATTTAGTACATTATCAAACAGCATGCACTCAATCATATGCAGAACTGGGAGGTCTTAATAATCATTTGTCTTTTTGCACTAAATTGCTAGAGGTGTAAATTTTGTTGCAAATATATCCTAGTAAACTGTAAGGAAATTGTAATTTAACATTTTCAATTACATGTTATGTGTAGTTATACATTTTTAAGCAATTCGAAATGAAACATTTTCGATTAATTGTATCTTAAATTTAAAAACTTTCGCCATTAATTGTATGTAAATTGTTTATAATTAAATATTTTATACAATAATTTAAAGAATATTTTTAATTATCAAAGTAATTTTTCGTGGTAATACAAATATTTAATATACAAGATTTTGTTTGACGTACTTAATTCCTAATTTTTATTCTTGATAATAGGAATAGCTTATCCCTTCAACAATGAATTTCAGTGTTTTTATCAAGAATAAAAATTGGGAATTAAGCACGACAAATAAAATCTTGTAAATTGAAATTTTGTATTCCCACGAAAATTACTTTGATAATAAACTGGCAAGTGACGGTTCAAAAACAAATGCCAACATGCTTTATTTTTTGCGAGAACAATAAAGAAAGTTGTTTTTGTTCTCATTTTATTTTTCTTAACCTACTTACAATTACAATTAATGTTGGAAGAATTCCAATCAATTGTAGTGGGAAATGTGAGAAAAGTGAGCTGTTTGTTGTTGTTGTTTTTGTTTAAGCTTTGATATTGTTACAAGTAAAACTGTGGCTTGTTATTCTTATTCACTTAACAGTTTTATTTGTTTAATATCTTTAGTTTTTCTTAAATCTTTGGATGACATTTCCTGACGATCTGACTTTAGCAACCAGTGAAATGCGCATAGGAATAGCTTATCCCATGAACAATAAATTCAGTGTTTTTATCAAGAATAAAAATTGTGAATTAAGCACGACAAACAAAATCTTGTTAATTAATATTTTAAATTTTTATTACATTAATTGTTTATTCAAATTTAAATATTTGTAATTGGGCTAAGTGCCTGTTATTTGAGTTAGAAATCCGGTTATTGTTGTTGTTATTGATTAAGATTTGATATTGTTACAAGTAAAGTTAGAGTGTTTACTTATATAATTCTTATTCGCTTAACTGTTTTATTTGCATAAGATCTTTACAGCTTGTTTTTAGAAAAGGTAAACAAGTGAGTGAGTGAGAAATTATATTGAAAACAAAAACAAATTTTCGTTTTTTATTGTTGTTTTCAATATAATTTCTCACTCACTCACTGTTTACGTTTTCTAAAAACAGGCAGTTAGTTTTTCTAAAATCTTTAAAAAAAGCAACCAGTGAATTTTATCAACAGTACGAAGTACAAAAACACAGTACAAAAACACAAAATACTGAAGCTTTTTCAAAAAGATTTGGAGATAGTGATTGGAAATTTGCAAAGATGTTTAACGGAAGAGGAAATTAGACAATTTCTTAAGTTTGAAGAGAGAGTTGAGCCTTCTTTAAATGAAAAGGTAAGAAGTATTCATAGAAAAAAATATGATAGACTGAGAGAATTAAAGAATGAAGAATTAGGAATTAGAGTTAATAATAAATTTTTTGTAAATAAAACTCGGGAGGATATTCCAAGGGATGTTAAGTGGATGCTATCATTAGGACCAAAATATGTTTTACCAGTTACGAGGGAAAATTTCCCTAAGCTAAAAATGATAACAGAAGGAGAGGATTTAGTTCAAACCATAGAGGGGAAGGAGGATCAAGAAATAGCTAGAAATAAATTAACAACTATTTTGGACAATCATTTAAGCAAAATGAGATTAGATAACAGGGATAAGTTTATATTAGATAAATTTAATAAGACGAAGAGTTTTTTAAAGAGCAATAATAATATATTAGTATTAAAGGCAGATAAGGGTAACACAACCGTGGCTATGTATAAAGCAGATTATGACATAAGAATTGATAACATCATTGAAGATGATACAAAATATAAGGTAATCAATAGGGATCCTACGAATAAATTGAAAAAAACTAATAATGAAATTATAGAAGAACTTTTTAGGCAAAAAATTATTTCCGTATCCGAAAGATATAAACTAAAAACGAATATTGCTACTTCTCCAAAACTTTATGGTTTACCAAAAATCCACAAGGTTGGTTTTCCTTTGAGACCAACATGCTCTTTTATTAACTCACCTTCTTATGAACTGTGTGGATATTTAACGAATATTTTAAAAAGAATAACTGAACATTCTATATATAATGTTAAAGATTCATTGCAATTTGAAGAGAAGTTAAGTAATCATTGTATACAAACAAATGAAAAGTTAATTTCATTAGATGTGGTATCTCTATTTCCTAGTGTACCAGTCACTTTAGCACTTGAAATAATAGAGCAAAAATGGAACATAATAGAGCAATATACGAAAATTGACAAGGGGTTGTTTTTAAGAATTTTAAAGTTTTGTATAGAGGATAACAGATACTTTAGTTGTAATGGGAAAGTATATACACAACTGAAGGGACTTCCAATGGGATCTCCTGCTTCCCCAATTGTAGGAGATATTGTAATGGAAAGATTACTTGATACATCCATTGCAAAATTAAATATTAAACCCAAAATAATGATAAAATATGTTGATGATATATTTTGCATTATTAATGAATGTGGGGTAGATAACTTGTTAGACACATTTAATGGGTTTAATAGTAATATTAAATTCACTTTGGAAATGGAAAGTAACTCAAAATTACCTTTTTTGGATACTTTAGTAATAAGAAAGGGAAATAAATTGTTAACAATTTTCCAAATAGTTTAAGTTATGGATTAATAAATCAATATAATGATAGGAGTAATGGGAATACAAGAATTAGCAGTACAATAGAACGAATGATATATAAATCATTATCATACATATCCAATGTTTCGGAAAGAATAAAAGAATCGGGAATCTTTGACACTGACAAATATAAGGTAGCATACAAAGCTTATAACACATTGAACCAGTGTTCGAAAATAAACACTAAATATCGTTCTTTAGTGTTCGGTTCGGAAGATTTGTGGAAAACACAAACGCTAATAGTGTTTGTGTAGAAAATCATTAAAAAAATAACGTTTCCCTGTTAGTCATCTTTCGAACACTAAAATAATACTGTTTTCATCATACTCAACAAATGATGAGAACATTAAATTCCGTTCGGTTTTTTTTGAAAATCCACAAACTTCAATGTGTTCGGTTCGGTTCATTAATGTTCGTTCGTTTTACATGTGCTTAACGTTGCCAGATGAACAAACAGATAAATCTTGTTTATTGTTGTTTTTTTAAGATTTAAAATAAAATACATTTTGTGATAGAATATTAAAAAGAAAAACAAAATATTAAATGGAAAACTCTATATATACATATATATAAATTATATATTATATATATACATATACAATTTTCTTGCTTTTTTTCATCATATTTTAGTATGAAAATATCAGTTTCAATGTTACATGCAGTCTACAACTGACATGAAATGCTTAACATTAACACTAATATGATGTAAATGTTAAGTTTAGACTCCTCATGTTAGAGTTTTTCTCATGTTATAACACGGTTGTTAATGCAAATGTTAAAACAACGCTTTAATAACATCATGTTATAACAGCAAATCATGTCAGTTGTAGACGGGCAGTAAAATTATACTAATAGTACTGAAGAAAGTACAATTGTACTGACTTAAGCATCTCTGTTCTAGCTTATTTTGTTTATTTATTATTATTATGCAATTGAAAAGCCTATTTTGGCTGTCCCTCTTTTTGTATTTAGTTTTGTATGTCAAATTCATATAGCAAGTACTTAAAAAAGGCCAGCTAGATTCCTATTGCTGCTACCTTGTGTAAATGTACCTGTGAGTTTTTATTCGTTTGGCTTTCGTGCGCTATAATTGTTATTTTAATTTCGTAATGCAGCGTCCAAAAAATATATTGTTGCAAAGTGTGTATTCGATAAGCGATCAGAATGAAATTATATGCAATTTTAATAATTGCGAAAATAAAGTGTTAAATTCCCACAGCGGTAATTTGGAAAGACATCTAAAGCTGATGCATCCAGACGAATATAAAAATTATATTTACCAAAAGAAATTAAAGTATAACACTATTCAATTAAGAGGAAATGGTGTGACAAATTGCATCAATAAAAAAAATAACGAGCTTGCCATTGTAGAGTTGTTTACTAAAAACGGGCGCCCACTCCATATGACCGAAGATAGAGCATTTAAAATATTAGTAAAACCCGTGTTTGATGCAGTGGGGATTACAGTAAATGAACACAATATAAATGAAAGAATATTAGCGTTTGCTCAACAAATAAAAATTGGAATTATCAACGACCTTAAAGGCAAACTTTTGTCACTCAAAATAGATGCTACCACTAGACATGATTTGAGCGTCCTGGGCATTAATGTCCAGTACATAGAAAATGGACAAATCGAAATTAAAACACTCGCCGTAAAAGAACTAAAATGTAGTCACACTAGTGACTACTTAAAATCCATAATTTTACAAGTGTTAGCAGAATATTCGATTGATATCAGTCAGATTTTAACTATAACAACTGATAATGGAGCAAATATGCTGAAAGCTGCCAAAGATTTAAACCTTGGTAAGTATGTAAATTTTATAGAATCATACGTTATATAAACTAAAAAATAACAAACTTAGATTTACAGAATATAATTGAGGAAGATAACATTGAACATAATGATACAGAAAATCCATGTGAAAGTGATATAATGGAAGAAACAATGAGGTCAATTCGTTCTAATTTTGAGTTAAATAGTATAACAGGAGTTCGTTGTGGGGCACATAATCTTCAGCTAAGAGTTTACGATGTAATTAAAACTCCAGAAGTGAAAACAGCTTTGGAGAAATGTAGATATGTTGTAAGGAAACTAAGAAACCAAAATTATATAAACATTTTAAGAAATGGTCGATATAAAAAACCGATATTAGATTGCGTAACGAGATGGAACTCTACGTTTATTATGATCGAACGCTTAGTAGAAATGAGAAGTGTTATTCAGTCGCTAAGTTCCGAAAGTTCCTGTCTATATTTAAGTTCCGATCCAACGTTATACAATTTTGGTCATCACAAAATAATACATTGTCTCGTGTCGCTTACATAATTTTGGCGATCCCATGTACACAAGTAAGCGTCGAAAGGCTTTTTTTAGCTCTGAAATATATATTATCTGATCAGCGCAATAGATTAACAGCCTTTAACGTAGAACATATCCTGTTGGTTAAAGTTAATGGTGTTTTTGATTACGACAATTAATATACATATAAATGTATATATGAGTAGGTGAGTTTCAAAACTCGTTCGTTACAAAATAAAAAGTTTGAAATGAAAAATGATTCTCACAGTTCTTTTGGTGCTTTCTGAGAAGAAAGCACCAGCCTTTACCAGCCTTTAACGTAGAACATATCCTGTTGGTTAAAGTTAATGGTGTTTTTGATTACGACAATTAATATACATATAAATGTATATATGAGTAGGTGAGTTTCAAAACTCGTTCGTTACAAAATAAAAAGTTTGAAATGAAAAATGATTCTCACAGTTCTTTTGGTGCTTTCTGAGAAGAAATATGCGGATTGTATTAATGCATGTCCTTGGAAAAACATGGATGAGGACATGGATTGACACAATAAGTATACTTCTTCTCAAAAATCGCCACAAGAACAGTTAGAGTAAATTTTCATTTCGTATTTTCAATTTTGTAACGAACGAGTTTTGCAACTCACCTACTCATATGTAAATTTTTGTCTATATATCCTTTTTTACCTTTTTTACTTTTTGCTAAACTTCTCTAATTTTTAATAAAGGCACTCAATGAATTTATAATAATTTTGTTTCACTTTAAACTGCTTAATATGTATTTATAAAAATTTTTATTTGCTTTTTGTAACGCAACTAATTATGTTGTAGTTGTTTCTTTGGCCAGATTGATGAATTTATGAATGTTATTTTTGTTGTCATATTGTTGACATTACTTAAGCTATGATATATTTAAAGTTTAAAGTATTATGTATTTAAATATAAAAATTATGTTTTATATTTGTATGCTGAGTACATCTAAAACTTTTTAATGTGATTAAATTTATTATTTCATATTACAACCCCTTAAAAAAGTCGACAAACAATCGACGAAACGTCGGGAACAAAATATTGTAATTATAAATTGAATTTTATTTACATTGAAGAAATTAAGGCCATATTAGCTCGTCAAAAATTACATTCATAACTAATTATAATTAGTTAGTTATTAAATTAAAAATAATTAAAAGTACAGTTCCATATTTTATTTTATCTTTTTGTCCCGCGAGATATTCAAATATCTTGTTTTTTTAAAGCTTTTTATAATAATAATTAGTATTGTGGTTATTTTGTTGAACTATTTATGGATTTTAATCCAAATTTTTAATATTTTTAATTAGGCTAAAGTTCATCAAATTTAATTTTCATTAAATTATTTTTATGAAGAAAGGAATTTTACAACATGAAAATTAATTAAAATTTACTGATAATTTTTCATTCTTGACTCAATCTGGGCAAGAACCCAGGCGTTTTTACGGACAGGTTACCCTGACATGTTTCGATTGCAACCACTCAATCTCCTCAGAGGGCTTGCCGTTTAACACTCGCAGCCATCGACGACTGCTGACGTCATTAGTCAAACATCAATCCTTAAACCAAATTGTATTTAACCTTTGGTAGATCGAAATTTGCTTTGAATGATTATCTATTTTAATTTATTTTACATGTTATTCCTTTACTTCTGTTTTTTCGTACTTTTGTCAAGAATTTTTCTTGAAGTTCAAAGTACATATTTTGTTTTGTTTTTTCATTTTTTTGTCTTTCTTTTTCTTGCTGCCCTTTTCAGCACAACTTGAAGGACAAATGCAAACATAGAGCTCGTGCCTTAGCTTAAACAATAATTAGTATTGTGGTTATTTTGTTGAACTATTTAAATAAAAAAAATAAAATATTTTTATTTATATTCCACATTATAATCCAAATTTGAAAAACATTTGAGAATTATGTTTGAAAGCAAGTTGAAAATAAAGGCATTTTTCAATTTGAAAATAATTGCCCCTTTTTTTGAGAACGCTATGATTTTCAAATTATTTTCAAATCATTATCAAACGTTTGTCGTTTGAGAAAACGTTTGATTTCAAATCATTTTCAATTTGAAATCAAACCTCCGTGTTTGTTGGGTTCTTACAATTCTACTGAAAGAAAAACCAATGCATTTTACAAGGGATGTCAAAAAATTAACATACATCCAGAAAAAAGTAATTATAGATGTAGCTGGAGAAGAAGTTATCGAAGAAAGCTTCTTTAAAATGAGTGCAGAAAGCTAGTCATTTTTAAAAAGTAATCGAGATTTTTACTGGGATATTACAAATTTCAATTTCATTAAATAAAATTTACTGCCTGTTTAACGATATCGAACGTCATCGTTCGCATAGAAAATTACATTTAAAACAAAAACAAACTTCGAGCAATGTTCGAACTTTGTTTTTGTTTTAAATGTAATTTTCTATGCGAACGATGACGTTCGAAATCCATGAACAGGCTGTTAGTTTAGCAATTGTAACACATCACATATTATTCAAAAGTAGTTCAGACCTTCCAGCTCTGAACTAAGTACAGTTGATTCAAACTAATGAAACCTTAATAAATAAACCCACATTTAATTAATTAATTTGCTCGTACAACATCATGATTAAGGGTTTTAAACGAAATTAAAAATCAATATTTTATATTTCCTTTCAGTTTTAAATGTCAATAATAAATTATAATAAAAAAAAAATTCTAAAAGAACAGCCAGTCTTAGCTTTAACCGCACTCCTATAGTTATTGCAGGGAGAGTATTTGCAAAAGTTTAAAAGTCATTTATTATTCAAAAACCTATTATCCTTTGTGGTAAAAATTTTACATAAATACTACAACTTTTTTGATTATTGTTTTTTTTATTTATTTAACTTTCCTTTTTTTGCTTTAAAATAAAGGGAAATAACTGTGATATGTATCCATTTAATACACACATTTATTTAGTAATTCCCTTAAGACTGTCAGGTAGTAAGTCAGTCGTTCACTCTTTCCCTTACTTTTGTAATTCAAATTAATGCGTAACATTTTAAGGCTTACAAATCCACCTGACGTAATTGTTTAAATTTACCACAGCAACAATAATATTTATTTCATACCGCCACAAATTAATCTTTTAAAAAACTTTTCGTAAATTTAAGAAGTAAAATTTAAATTGTAACCAAACGATAAAGTATAATTTTACAAAATCTTTTTGTTTTAATAGGGGTGATGAAAATTATACAGTTTTTTTATTTTTTTAATTACAATATTTGATTACATATTTGGGAGATTCACAAAGTAGTCGTAAAGTTGTAAAATCATAATGTCTAAATATAACTACAAGAAATATATGTGACTGCTGTGGGCAACCGCTTATAATTTCGATTTTTACTTTATTGTAGCATTAAAATTTTATTTTGCTTGAAACACAACTATATTTTTTTTTAAACAACTGTAAAATATAATTTAAGGACATTATGACGATATAACTTTATAGCACACCTTGTAAATTCCCCAATTATATTTAAAACAAAATCATACTGAATGCTTAAAATTATAACTAGTAGCTTTATATCCGTATTTAAAATAACATTCGATTTATTTGAAATCCCGCTTAAAATGTTAAATGTTAGGATATTCTGTCCATATAAATATTTTCATAAATTGTGCTTTTAGAACTAAATGATGAAACAGAACTGAGTCTTCAACTTCAGGCAAAAATTTCAAAGCCCGTAATTAAAACGTCGGCAGTAACTTCAAATTCTCTCTCATTTCTTTAATTTTCTTTTGTTCTTATTTTCTTTGTTTACAAAATGTATTTATGTGCAGTGTTACCGTCGGATATTTTAAAAAAGTACCAAAAAAAGGGGATATCTGCAAAAAAAGTGGCACCATTCTTTGAGGTTTCATTAATCAGAAGGTCTCTCGAGAAGTAATTTTTATAAAAAATTTACTTTAATGTTTTGTCGACAAGAACATTTTTTTCGTATATTTGTATTGAAAACAAAAACAAAAAAATGTTCTAAGCTATAATCGGATAATAACAAGAAATCTTATGAGAAAAAAACGTATATATCACGTTTTCAAATACTTTCTATTTAATCAGTTCCGCACTTTAATACAAATAAATGCTGTTGAATTTAAGTGCTAGTGTTTTAATTAATTTCGTCTATTATTGCTTCAAATTTTTGTAATCAGGCTTATAAAGCAAAACAATTAAACTGGATTTTGTTATTAATTTTGATACAAAACATCTTCCGAAGTTACAATAATTGGTGTATATGATAAATGTGACGTGATGGGAGCATTCCGAAAAATATAAGCATCAGTTGGAATGGTTAAACAAACTTTTTCAATGTCTTCCTGTGTTATTTATTAATGGTCAGTTTCATACAAATTTTTTTACAATTAATTGCTCTTAAAACGACTTCTATACTTCCGTAAAATGTCTTCACTTTGAAACCAATCTTCAAAGCTAGTATCTAACAAATTTAAAGATAAAAGCATGGATTCGCAAGTATTTACTTTTAACCCATTTGTTACTTTATTTTTGATTAAAGCTAACTTAGTAAAAACCCGCTCAGCACAAGCACTATTGTGTGACAATGTAAAAATATGAGGGATCAATTTGCACAAGTTTGAATATATACTCATCAAATCAATTTTTCAATGTTCGAATTTCACGCCAAAATTCTTCAGCATTCGAAATTTTAAATATGTGTTCATAATTTGTGTCATTCACTTTACTCTCTTGAAGTTTAAATTCATTTATAAATGCATCTGGGTCAGTTATAATATCTTTAAACTCTGAAACTAATTCGAAATAGTTTACATATTCATTAGACACTATAAATAATGGGTCTAAGTACTTCAATATATTGAGCTTTTTGTTTTTTATATCAATTCTTGTTATCAATTCTTTACAAAATTTTTGGTAAAAACTTAGATTTTACTTTTAATGTCAATTACACAAATTTTAGAAAAGTTTTCAGTACAGTTCGGTTTCTGCTTCACGACCAATATACATATACATATGTGCGAGTTATCTTTACCCCCTTATTCATAATAAATAAAACAGGTTAATAGAAAGTTTATTCAATCGATTTTCAGCTAACCACGCATGACAAGAAACAAAATTCATATAAAAGTTTCTATTCTAAAGGATTTTTTGGCAGTTGGGAAAGACTTGAACCCACCAAGGACGCTAATTTCTTAGCATATTTTAAAGCTGGGAGTTATAATAAAACAGAAAGAAAAAAAGTATCTTTTCCTAACGTAAAAAGTATCACAAAAGTGGCAAGAATCACAAAAAGTACCACATTTTGGTGCATTTTGTAAAAGTGGCCAAATAGTATCCAAGCAGCCGAAAAGTGGCAAATTGCCACTTTAGTGGCACCAACGGTAACGCTGTGTATGTGAGAGCATTAGAAAAAATGTCCTCAAAATAAATGATGAAACAGAACTGAGTCTTCAACTTCAGGCAAAAATTTTAAAGCCCATAATTAAAACGTCGGCAGTAACTTTAAATTCTCTCTCATTTCTTTCATTTTCTTTTGTTCTTATTTTTCTTTGTTTACAAAATGTATGAAATTGAATGCAAGTATGGTAGCATTGTTAAGAGAATAATTGTATTTATGTGAGAGCATTAGAAAAACGTCCTCAAAATAAAATTGATTTTATTTTTCGACCGCATTCTCTGGCATAATTTTATGTCAAACTGTATGAAAAACATCGTTCAGCCCCAGTTCTGTTTCATCATTAAAATTGATTTTATTTCTCGACCGCATTCTCTGGCATAATTTTATGTCAAACTGTATGAAAAACATCGTTCAGACCCAGTTCTGTTTCATCATTAAAGTTATCAAGCCTGTCACAGAAATAAATTCCGATCGAAAGTGGAAGTGATTTCGTATTTTGCTTCGATCGGAATTTATATCTGTGACAGGCCTGCATAATATAAAATAATACTCTACACCACACTTTTTACTGACAAATTTCTAAAGGTACAGCTAATTTGGGACCCATTGGCAATTATGGACTTGCAAAAGAATACCCTGTAATTTTTTCGTGACAATTTACCCCAAAAGTGGCAGTACTATACACAGTAGACTGGTAATAAAACTATCCACATTGATCCTACACTCGGAAGACTGGTTCTAAAACTGTGGAAAATTTTACTGTCACTTTGTGCTGGCACTTAGCTGTCTTTTTGTGTCGCAGATGGTGGATAGTAAAAAATGTATGTCATTGAGCATTTCGTTCATTTTATGAGAGAGAGAGAGAGAGAGAGAGAGAAAAAAAGAACTTATGACCAGTGTGGCCATATCCAAAAATATGTTACAGCTAAGTCGGCTTTCAAATAATGCTAAAAAATGCCAAAAAAATAATGCTTAAATTAAAATTGTATTATTGTTTTGTTATTTTACTTAATATACCTTTATACATGATTTATTTTACATAATTCTTCCCTTTAATTTTCATGTTGTAAAATTCCTTTCTTCATAAAAATAATTAAATGAAAATTAAATTTGATGAACTTAAGCCTGATTAAAAATATTAAAAAATTTGGATTAAAAACCATAAAAAGTTCAACAAAATAACCACAATACTGATTATTGTATTTCTTCAATATTATAAATAAAATAATTGCTTACGTTCAAAATGTTTTGGTAAATTTATGTGGGATATTACTTACGGAAAAGAGGGCGAACAAGAGTAAACGTGCTTTACACATCTCTATAGTTTTATATAATTTTAAAATTTTCTTACAATAAGTTATCAATTAGAAATTCGTAAAGAAGACATTAGTTAATTATGTAAATTTTCGTATTATTCGAATGTATATTCTAAATCAAATTGCAATTTTTAAAAGCTTTTCTACTTTTATAGTCTGGTTCCTTCAATATTTCCCAGCAATTTTGACCTCGTTTACGATAAAATTGACAGACTCACAAAAAGTTTCCATAGAAGATGCCAATACTCCCAGTATATTCACATAAATGATCTGATCTCATATTAATTTTACACAAATAACCCTAGTTTAAGTTTTTTATCATATACCCCCACGTTTCAAATAGGTTTTTGTTAAACTTTTTCCCTTCCTTTAACATAACAAGAACTATAAGGCCCGTTTTCACAACTTACCGATAGCTAAAGGTAGGATTTTTTCGGCCGCTTAAAAAGTGCTCCATTATTACAAATTTACTTTAACCTACCGGGTAGGATGAACCTTAATCTACTTTATCGCTGAC
Organism: Pollenia angustigena; assembly: GCA_930367215.1. Lineage (NCBI taxonomy): Eukaryota > Metazoa > Arthropoda > Insecta > Diptera > Polleniidae > Pollenia > Pollenia angustigena. The sequence goes on from OV884059.1 coordinate 225,587,426, forward strand.
TTTATGTTAAAGTAAAGTTTTAATGATGGAACTTTTTTTATTAGGCCGGTTAAAGTCTACTTTTAGCTATCGGTAAGTTGTGAAAACGGGCCTAAATGTATACATGTAAATAATACTACTTGAAATTTATTATTAAGAAGAAAAGGAACATTGTACCTAAACTCTTAACATTAAATAAGTCAAATGTAAAAAATGATAATATTATAGAAATAAACATGAATTGAATTGAATTAAAAATATTGAAAATTTGGATTAAAAACCATAAATAGTTCAACAAAATTACCACAATACTAATTATTTATATAACAGTTGTAATAAAAAATGTAATTCTATAAATTAAATACGTCATCAAATGAATACTATTCTTCAGCTACTTAACGTCATTCTATTTAGAATTTTCGTTTTTACGAGATTTATACCACTTAAAACCTATTTTAACTTCCGCGTTGCTAAAAAAGAAAAGAATTTAATTCACTGAATGGATTTTCATTTAATACATTTTTATATCCATATACATTTATCCAGAAATCAAGTGTTGAGTTCTTATTTAACAATTCATATTTAATTTTGTTTCTGCCGCTGATGTTCCAAAGTTGTAATTTCATCTACAGTGAAATCAATTATTTCTTCTTTAAAATGTTAGCTTAGTCTGGGATCACACTATGAAAGCTTTCTTTCAGAAAGTTTGAGTTTTTTGGTGGCAGGGGAAAATAACATATTTTTCTTCTCTCTTCTCTCTCACCCATAAACTCAGACTTTCTGAAAGAAAACTTTCATGGTGTGAACCCAGACTTAATTTGCATTTATAAGTATTTTCTGCACAAAAAAAGTAAGTATTTGTTGAATTATAATAATTGTTTGGAACCGTTGTCTAAGTTGACTTTTTAAAAGAGCTATACAATCCCAGCATGTAATTCGTTTTTGGTTTTTTATTTTAAAATGTATGGTATCTCTTTTCGTTGCCACAAATTTTTCAAAATCGTAATTGAGGGAAAAAATCAGCTTAACATGAATATAATGGACCGAGCTGTTCAAATTTTAAAACCATTTGATATGAAAGATATTTTAAAAGTTTGTACAGTTTCTATAGCAAAAGAGTAGGGATTTGTATAAGCATTCAACAAAAAAGTGTGGTAGATTTTCAAAAAAAGATTGCTTGAATACTCTTAAATTAAATAATGCTAAAAAATGCTAAATATGTAGTTGAAAAATGCTAACTGCTAAATAAAAAAATTTGCAGCTAAATCAGACAAAAAAATGCTAAATCTAGCTGCAAAAATGCCAAAATGGCCACGCTGCTTATGACAACACAATCAGAAAATCAGATTTATGGTTGGTATAAGGAAACAGACAGTTAAGGGTAAGGCAAGAAGAGCCGGCTTATGAACTGTCTTTTTGTGGCATTTTAGTGACAATTTACCCCCTCGTAGGACGTCCCCTTGCTAAAGTGGCCAGTCATATGGCTGGCATTCGGACTGGTTGTGTCATAAAGGGGCTAGTATTCAGTGATGTTAGATGTTTTTTTCGAATTATCGTCAAAATTTGAAAAAAAATCGTCCTAATCGTCAATAGTTCTGAAAAAACCCGTAAACAAATCGTCATATAAAAAATCGTCTTTTTATCAACACGGATTAATTACTCTTTTAAAACATAATAAAATAATTAAGTATAATATTAAACAAAACCAAAAAATATAGAATTTTTAATACTTAAGACGATTTGGTGGGGCTTTGATATTGCTCTCCGGAGATTTTCGTCAAACACTTCCTGTCATCCCCAAATCTTCTGCTGCGTATGAACTTAACGGGTACCTGTAATCGCCGTCTTTGTGGAGGCATGTCCAGAAGTTGCATTTGACCACAAACATGAGAGTCGCGTTGCAGAACGACCCATCGGCTGCTAAATTCTAGGGACAACTGCTGGAGCTTGGAAACGTCCAAATTCCTGTTGATGTTTCAAATGGATTGATATCGTTCCCTGAAAATGTTTCTGAATTCACATCGCCCGTACACGATTGGATTCGTGTACGGGCAATACTAGCAGCGAAGAATGAGGACGTCGATAGCTTAAACTTAATTATTCAAAGTTAAATCGCAGGACAACTGCATACGTACAAATCTGTTGACTGCGTGACCGACGAAAATGAACCGACCAGCTACCCGACGGAATTTTTGAACTCGCTGGATGTACCAGGAACTCCACCGCATAATTAACAGCTGAAGGTGGTATCGATCATAATCATGTTGCGGCATCTCAATCCTCCAAAAATGTGCAACGGTACGCGGTTGTCCGTCAAAAAGCTAATGAACAATGTGATTCAGGCGACAATCATCAAGGGCAAAGTCAAAAGAGAGGAAGTCCTTATCCGACGAATTCCCATTATTCCAACTGACCTTCCATTCCAATTCAAGCGGATCTAGTTCCCCGTTCGATTGGCATTTGCAATGACAATCAATAAATCGCAAAGCCAATCACTAGAAGTCTGTGGGTTTAATCTCGAATTTCCCTGTTTTCCGCACGGTCAGCTGTACGTTGCATATTCGCGTGTGGGGAAACCGTCTTCGTTATTTGTTTTTGCGCCGGAAAACAAATCGAAAAACATTGTTCATCAAATCGCTCTCTACTGATTCCATTCAAATAAAACACATTGAAAATTTAAATATTTGTGTCGTATTATTACTCTAAAGTTTGTCTGAAGGCTTAAAATTGGGAATAGGCGAAGTTCGTCGGGTCCGCTATTATAAATATATATTCGCCTCTACACACATATACAAACTAAGAAAAAACTTTACTTGCCAGATTGAAGTGTTATAAAATTGATGCCAGACTAAAGTTTAAAATAAATTGATTGACGGTTTAAATCGTCAAAACCTAAGTGACTCTACATTAAAAATCGTCAATCGTCATTTTGGTAAATTCATCGAAAAAAATCGTCAAAATGACGTAAAATCGTCATATCTAACATCCCTGCTAGTATTATAAACAGCTTGTAGACAGCCACATGAACTGCAAGGTAATGATTGTCTGTAGGTTAACATTTAAAGAAAAGTTCTTTGTTCCGAATAATAATTAAGAGATCTACACAGAAAAAAAAATTAGTATTAAATTTAAGTTATTTCAACTAACTTTAAGTACGTACGGCATAAAACATAAAATTAAAAATTTTGCATTGCATTCTATATAAGTACTAGATGTCTGCGTCGAAAAAATTTTTGTTGTACATAAGAAGCTAATTTTTTTTCGAGAACATACTCTTTTTCTTTTTATACACACAAACAATGAAAAGAACCGAGTTGGTTTTTTTTCAAATACTCTTAAGCAGAAGTCACAGTCAGATGTGTTCTTAAAAAAATTTAATTTTTGGTAAGTGCTCATGCCTTGCCACAACAAGAGTACTACTTGAATACAAATAGGTTTGTGCAGACCTCTAATGCGTACATACGCGTTTGTTTGTAAAAGTTTGTTGTAGAAACAACAATACTATACAAAGAGGTACAAACGTAGAATCAACAACAACAACATTAAAAAAAGAAGAACGTGCATTATTTTCAAAGTTTAAAGTAAAATAAAAAGCAAAAATTCCCAAGTTCTATTTGTTAAGTCGATTTAGTTGAATACATAAAAGTATCAAAGTAGAATGATTACGAAAACCATATCGGACATGCTGCTGGTGTCTTTTAACAGTGAGTAATTCCGTTAACAAAGGGGGGAAACAACAAAGGTGAAACAAACCTGTGTAACGGGTAAGAAAATAATAATATTCATTCTTTCTCTCTCTCTCTCCCTCTCTCTCTCTCTCTCTCAAGTTTTCTGGGTAATGCCCAGCGGGAAAAATAAGGAATTGATTACATAAATAACTAAAAAAAATAATGTATTATTTTCGAAAGAATAATAATGCATTCATGGGAATCGAGAAGGTAATTTTATTGACACAATAATTATGATTTGATTACCACGTATATTCTCACATTTGCAGAACAAGGAATGTATTGTTTCTGTTCGTAAAAATTTATCGTGCTTTTTCTTCTCTTCGTGACAATTATATTTTTTTTTTAGAATTATTTAAGTCATTCCCAGTATACATTAAAATAATTTATTACAATCCTAGGACATGGTCTGTGTTCTTAACACTTAATGAATTCCGGAATCAAATATTATACAAGATATGTATTACTTTCTCGATTCCTATTAATTCCATTTTCCCGCTGGGTGTTAAGTTTAAAAAAAAAAAATTCACTCTCAGATTATTACAAGTACGAATTCGGGATTAATCCAACTGAGAAATTCTTTATTTGTTATCTCACTTTTACTTATGTTAGTATGTACTTGAATAATCCGACCTTGAATTAGTGCTGGGATACTATCGATATTTTCTACTATCGATATTTATCGATAGTTCAGATTTCACTATCGATATATCGATATTACTATCGACTGAATGTTTGTACTTGTGCAGGAAAACTTTAATTATTTTTTTATAAGGCTACAGTCCGTTGTTTTCATCACTTTATTGACTGTATGAGACGTAAGTATGTATATTCGCCAGAGAAAGTCAATGGGTATTAAAAAAATTAAAGTACTCTAGCACATATCGACAATTTTCAATACGTGCGCGTACTCGTATCTGTTTATTCTCATACTTGTGTATATCCATGCGCATTTGATTTCATTCATGTATGTTATCATACTTATTGTGTTGCACATATCCAGATAGACCCATAGTTATAGCATTGACTTCAAGCATTTTTTTTTTTTTTTTTTTTTTTTGTTAAATTTGTTCATAAATGTTTCCAGAATTTTTTTTCGAAATTGCTGAATCACAAATTAATACGTTTTTTCAAAATCGTTTGAGTACAATCCAACAAAATTTTATTGAAAATCGATTGTTGACTTTAAAAAAATTTCTGTAATATAAATAACTAAATGACTGCAAATTAAAATACGTCGTGTTATTTTAATCGTTCTTAATAAAAACAGAAAAAGTTACCGTAATCCAAAAAAAAAAATCGAATATTCATATTCGCAGTTAAGAAATGAGATATCACAGGTAAATACATTCATACATATTATGAGTTGTTGCATTTTTAAGACGTTAAAAAATGGTTTAAAATTTAATTGCTGAAGTCACTCAGCCAACGAAAATTTTAGCCTTAAAGAAGACTTCGACATCATGCTATGGTGGAAAAACAACTCCACAAGGTATCCACGGTTGTCTTAATAAGAATCAAGAATTTTATGAAATTTCCTGCCTGCAGCGCAGCATTAGATTAAGATTTCCCTTTAGCTGGAAACATAAAAAAAGAAACAGAAAAGATCGCAAAGTAGTTGATAGCCTCCTTTTTTAATTATTTTTATTAAAAACCTCTTTCGTAAAATAGATTATAATTTGTTATAGCTTTAGAAGCATTATTTTAATTTGATAGCAAATATTTATGTTTTAATATAACTTTAACATAAATTAATAAAAATCTAATTTAATCAGTGCTATATTGGATTTGGTAGTTTTGGAAGATACTTAAAATATAATTACATACATACATATGTATTCTGCATCAAACATTTTTGGGTCGTGGCAACACTGCTTCCTTTAAAATAACCATACAAATTGTTGAAGTTTTTGTCGATACTCATCGATACATGCCTATACTCATACCAATTCAAAGGATTATCCACAAGCAGGCCTGTTTGTTCATACTCATACCGATCGATATACAAACTTATTCATGTTCATACTTATTGGTAGTCATACCTGCCTGTACTCGTGCTCGGTGGCGTATGAATAGGTTATAAGTATTAAAAATATAACTTTTATTATTTTAGATGGCAGTTTCTGAAGGAACCGAAGTAACAGGGACTATAAGATATTCCATTGTAAAATTGTCTAAATTCTAAACCCAAAAAGGTAATCAATCTAGCGGACTTATCCTCTAATGGTCGTTAATTGTTTTATCCTATGCTCGCAATTGCATTTGCTTTTACATTTTTTTTTACAACATTACAAAAATATTTGACATTTCAGTGCATATGTAAACATATACAAATTTCGACAAAAAGGCCTTTAACTAGCAGTAAAAATCACAGCTAAGCAATCCATACCACCTGTCATTTGTTTGTATTCATTGCTGTAATTCAGCGCGAATTAATAATAGCAAGTAAAAATTTGCGGCAAAAAAACTGTGTATGTATAGCTGCTGTTAGATGTCTTCATATTTGTATTTTAAATAATAAAAATATCGATATTTATATTTTTCCTATCGATATTTTCGATATTTTAAGACTATCGATATTTTCGATATTTTAAGACTATCGATGTTATCGATAGTTACCCAGAACTAATTTGAATCATGCATCCTGCACTTGACTTAACCTGGCGTTTACATTTGCCAGTACTGGCAAGACAGTAGCAATACATGCAAACATTTTCACTAATAAAGTGTGGTTAAATTGTAAGGGCCGATGTTAAATGTGAACCACACCTAAACGCCAAGTTTTTTTCCGAATTTTATTTGACATTTCTCTATTTCAGACTTACTCAATTTGAACCATGGAGAGATACACAATCCAACAACGTGTTAAAGTTATCCAGACTTATTATGAATATGGGCGTTCAAATCAAAATGCATATCGTGCACTTCGTGATTCAGTGATAAGGCACATTTTCACCTCAGTGGATTCGTCAATAAGCAAAATTGCCGCATTTGGGCGAATGAGAATCCAAGATTGATTGTCGAAAAACCAATGCACCCACAAAGAGTGACTGTTTGGTGCGGTTTATGGGCTGGCGGCATCATCGGGCCGTATTTTTTCCAAAATGAGGCCGGTCAGGCAGTTACTGTGAATGGTGTTCGCTATCGTGAGATGATAACGAACTTTTTATGGCCCGAATTGGAAGATATGGATGTGGACGATATGTGGTTTCAGCAGGACGGTGCCACTTGCCACACAGCTAACGAAACAATGGCTCTTTTGCGCAACAAATTCAATGGCCGTGTTATCTCACGTAATGGCGATGTCAATTTTCCGCCAAGATCATGTGATTTGACACCGTTGGACTTTTTTCTTTGGGGTTATTTGAAAGAAAAGGTGTACGTCGATAAGCCAGCAACAATTCAAGAGCTAAAGGATGAGATAATTCGGCACATTAACGGCATAGAACCTCCATTATGCCTCAGGGTCATCGAAAATTTGGACCATCGGATGGAGGTGTGCCGCCGTGGTCGCGGCGCCCATTTGGCCGATATTTTGTTCCATAAATAATTGAGTAATACCAGTATATCATAATAAAATAAAATTACAATAATTTCCTAAATAGTTTGTGTTTTATTCAAAATCAACATCGGCCCTTGAAATTTAACCACCCTTTACATGCACACTTTTCCAACTGTCTAGCAAATTTTGCAGACAGTAAAATTGGACAGTGATTTGACATTTGCTAACTGTAATCTAAAGTGTTTTTAGCAAAAGGGGGAAAAAATCAAAATGTAAAAAAAATTAAACATATTTGGCTTAGATTTTTTATATTTTAGTTAAGTTTTATATTTGTTCACACAATATAGTTATTTTAAGCTTTTTTTAAATTTGCTTAGTTTATACAAAATACGTTTAGTTGGACTTGCGCTGCAACATTCACGTTTGACATATTTCAAAAAGTGAACTGTCTTAACTACTGTCTGGACGCCTACGTCACGAAGACAGTGAGTAGTGTTTTTGGCAACTAATATGTATTTTCTTACTGTCTTGCCAGTACTGTCAAATGTAAACGCTGTGTAAGGAAATACGTTCTTACCGTACTACTGACACCGCTTCGGCTTGATTTATGTACGGATGCCTTGATTTTCTTTTCAGTGTATATCTATATGGGTTTTTTTTTTGTCGTTTAAAGGTGGTGGTTAACATAGGACCTATTGTCAATTCTGGACCTACCAGTTCAAAATCTTATGATGTGACATAAAAACTTTTATAGAATCTCTCGTTGCCAAATTTTATATCCATAACAACATTTAGAGGGAAGTTATTGAATTGAAAGCTTTTTTTGGAAGAGGTAATGTATGGAGCGATTCATATAAAAGTTTTATAAGCTGGTTTACGTTGCAACAGAACATTTTTGGATACAAATTTAACCTAAATACCAACATAATAGGATGTTTTCCGGCAAGATGTTTTTATGAAGCTATGTCAACATGCATCGTGTTTGTAACAATTAGATCATATGTACCAAATTTTAATAAAACTATCTAGTTTTGGCCACTTCTTTGAGCATTGCTGACCGTATGTTAGTAAGAACACAAACAATGTTGGTCTACAAGAAGTAAATTGTTGCTAGTTTAGCATAAGCTATTGACACAGAAAACCCAGCTGCGAACTTTGCATTCCACATCACATCTCTTCAATGAACTTTGTCACACTTTGTGTTCAATGAATTCTAACTTACAAAGTATTTATTTTCTTAAATATGCTGATAGTTTTATTCGTTATGTACATACCTAAATATGCAGACATGCTAACAATGTGTGGGAAGTAGTGTGCAAGACGCCTGCTACTTTCCCACGAAGTAAGCGACAATGTGTATAGTATGCATACAATGTGTGCGAAGTAGTGTGCAAGACGCCTTCAACTTGGCCACGAAGTAAGCGAGATTGTGCATAGACTGTCTACTGCCTGCTTACAATGTATGCCACGAAGTACTGAGTTTATTTTATTGAATGAACACTTCACTTTCCCGCTTACTTTGTGCGCAAGTGGTAAGCGTTCACGCCATAAATGTGGCAATGCCTTCGAAAAAGTGCACTAGGTGAGATGGTGTGCATTACGATCTTTCTCGTGTCTATCACATCATCGCTTCTGTAATTAAAAAATCTGGAAATAATCGAGAGTTATCAAATCACATGACCTTGGAGTCCAGTTAACTGATCCATTTCTCTAAATCGATGGTTGCGGCCACATTCTGGGAAGTCGCACCTGGTGAGGCCACATATCGCATTTTGTGCATGTTGCTGGATTGAATAGAGTCTGTTTGATCTGTGCTGGATTAGACTTACTCCATATGTGGCAAATTTGTTTATTAGCAAACCCGTTAAGGGTAAAAAGATACAAGAGCACAATTTGGTGATAAAACACTAGATTGATGTGTTTCGAATTAAATATAAAAAAATTTTTATGGGCTCTTCAAGCGTGGAGCTATTAATTCATATATTATGTAGTTTTCTACAGTTAAACTTATCTTGTGTTTAAATATTTATATAAAAAACATTATAATACTTATTATTATTCGCCAGCTCATACATAGTCAACTAAGTCCTATCGCAAAAAATCAAAAATTTTTAGTTGCTTTAGCAAAAATGTTCATTCATACCTTCTTTATATGTCATATATCTCAAACTGAACCGAAGTTATAATAGCAAAATATATTTTATTAATTCTGTATATTGCATTTTGCCAAGTTTGATTTTTTTGAGATATTACTATGTTGCAATAAAGGAGCGATATATACTTGAGCAACCAACATTCAACTGTCCATACGAAAAGCAAGGGATGTCTAAATATGTATGTATATTACGGCTACTGGACCACATGTTATCTGTTTTCCAAATTTATAAAAAAAAATACCAATTTTATATTTATTTTATTCTGAACCATATGCTACCTACCTCTACACCAAATTTTTCGAAAAGCGAAAAAGTACCAAAGTTAAAAGAGTGCCATCTGTTCCTCATTTAAGACCCCCAAAAATTACACTGTAGATTTATATACACAGAAAAAATTTCCACCAATATTTTTTTCCTTTAATTCAATAATGCTGTTTCAAACTATTTTTTTAATTGTTCCAATTAATTTCCCTTAATCTATATATATATATATATATATATAAAATTGTGTTAGTAATTGATGTTCTCTAAAATGCAAGGAAATGCACGTCAATACTAAGGTTTTTATGTATCAACGGTCTTCAAATGTGTATTGGTTCATGAGTTATAGCATAGTGAACACTGCATTCATACTTAAACCTGTATTTATATTCCCATACAAATATCAACAAAATGCCCTACATTTTGAACTCCTCCGAAACGGCTTGACCGATTTTTATGAAATTTTGTATGTGTATTTGTTAGGTATGAGAATAGGTCGTAGAGTATATTTTATATCGCTAGAGGGCGTAAAATATTGCAGTTGGGGTAAAATTTGGCATGCAGACAATGTCACATCTGAAAGAGAATAGGGAATAGGATGTGAAATATGGTAAGAGGGCTAAAAGGTCCCCCTCCCTATATCTTCGTAACTAAACAACCGTTTTTTTTTGAAATTTCGCAGGCAAATAGTGTAACAGTTGGAAAGAACTATAGCCTATAGTTTTTATTATTTAGGGAGTGAAATAGAGCAAGAGGGGTAAAAGCTATCCCTCCCTCTATCTTCTTAACTAATCAACCGGTTTTCTTAAAATTTGGCATACATTCACTGTAACATCGGAAAGAGGACAGACCATTAAATAGGGCAAGAGGGGTAAAAGCTCCGCCCCCTTATATATTCTTAGCTAATCAATTAATTTTCTTGAAATTGGGCAGGCAATTAGTGTACCATCTGGAAAGAACTATAGCCTATACTTTGTTCTTAAAATTTGGCTAGCAGGCACTGTTACATCTGAAATAAATAAGTTATGTGGCAAAACAACGTTTGCTGGGCCAGCTAGTTGAAAATTAAAATTATAATGTTTGTGTGTATATTTGCAAATATGAAAACATACACACAAACTTTAAAATATTTAAAATTTTCAAACAATTTTTTAACTGCTTCAATTATCTGTGTTGATTGAAAAAAATATTTTAATTTGTGTTTACGTTTTATTTCGCCTCTTTGGTGGTGGTCACATTTCAATTAAACCTATTGATAGAAACTGAACAGCAAGAAAAGCTCAAATTTTTGTTAATTGATATGATCAAGATTTGGCGGAAAGTCAGTACAGAATTTAATTAATAGTAAAAATTTCTAACAAAAACGTTAATTGAAGTTGGTTTTTAATTTTTTCTGTGTAGGCTATAATCTGTATGTTTACCAAATTTACCGAAAAGAGAAAAAGTACCAATTATATCCCGTTTTTACCCCTTAAAAAGTACCAAATTTTTGTCTCAAAAAGTACCTAATATGTATTTTTATCTAAACCATATACAATCTGTATACCAAATATGTCAAAAAGAGCAAAAGTACCAACGTACGAACTTTTCCCCGGTTTTTACTTCTTCAAAGGTAACATGTAGTTTTATCTGGTCCATATGCTATTAGTCTACCAAATTTCATCCAAATTTATTTCGCGTGATTAAGCCACAAACTAACAGACATCTAGATATACAAACTTTTATATTTATAATGTTAATACGATAATTTGCCATTAATCGGGCCAGCTGGATGAAGAAAATTATATATTCTTTAAACTTATGCATCACTGCCATCTTGCAAGGACAATTCAAAATTCGATGCCTTGCTAGAATTTAGTTCGCTTATTTTAAAAATAAATAAAAAAAAAACTGGTACCTCAGCCCTCGATAAGCTCCACTCAATTATCTTAGTCTAATAAAGCAATTGGATAACTACAAAATTATTAATGAAGCAGTTGAACGCGCCACTTTAAAAACTTTTTAAAGTCATCAGTGGTACTTTACCCCAAAATTGGTTACCATAGCATTTTTTGATAAACATATCGACAGGGAAACTTTGAGTTGAATGCAAAAAAATTAACATACGCCAAGTAGCGAGAACGAAGTAGTAAATTTCAACAGAAGGCAACCTTAAACATAAATAAAATAAATTTTTTTTTAAGCTTGCAATATTTCAATTAATTTCTTAAAAACAGATCCAGAAAATTGGGAAGCCAACAAGTCATTTCAAGATGCAGAGAACAAAGTTAAACGATTACAGCTGGTTAATGATGTGGAAGAACGGGTTTGGCTAACACTGACTTCAATGTCACAACTTCTGAAACTGATTTTCAGAATATATTGCTGGTCATATACTACGTCGAAAGATCCCCAATAAATGATTTAAAACAAAGCAAAAGAAAACGTTTGATTTTAATTTATTTGTTGGGTATGAGTAGGTTCGGTTAGGTTCCATAGGCAGCCGTGATCAAGCACAGCTCACGTGGGTCCATTTATTAGCTCCCGTTGTGTTACCATGTCACACCGTCTCCCATGGGTCCTATGTTATCTGGCTGCTAGTGTTCCCACGCAGCCATCCGGTCGATTCAGTAAAGGAGTGGATCCTGTTTACATCAACATCAGAGAGACAAGTTATGTCCCCAAGGGCTCTTCGACCAAACATTTTGTGTCTTAGATCTCCGAATGCCGGGCAATTACAGAGAAGATGTTCCGTTGACTCTTCCTCCTCCTCCTCATCGCGGCAACTTCTACATAAGTCATTTTAAGGGAGCCCCAGCCTCTGGGCGTGCCTCCCAATGGGCCAGTGGCCAGTTATAACCGCAATCAGGTTCCTAAGATGATGTCTGGACAGCTGTAATGCCCGCCGTGTCCTTTTTTCATCTATGATGGGCCAGATTTTCCTGGTTTCCCCACAGGTAGTTTCAACGTGCCACCTCTGACTGGCGATAATATGAAACTCGTGCGCCATGACTTGCTTACTCCTTGGGAGTGAAACACCTACATTATATGTTGAACCGTCTCGGTTCAAGGTGGTGCCTGCATACGCCAACGAATCCGCCATGCAGTTCCCCGGTATGTCCCTGTGTCTGGGGACCCAATTAAGGGTGACCAGTGAATGTCCCGCTATCTCCTCCAGAGACATCTGGCATTCTCGGACAATTCTCGATGTGATGAACACATTCTCCAGCGATCTTATGGTCGCCTTGCTATCGGTAATAATGTGAATATCCCTTCCAAATATATCACCGTACCGGATGCGTCTCGCGGCTGTGTGGATGGCCATTATCTCGGCCTGGATGACACTGCAGTGGTCCGGCAGCCTTATAGGAATGCTCCAGTTTAGCTGCTCAAAGTATATGCCGGAACCGACACCATACAGTGTTTTAGATCCGTCCGTGAAAATTTGAATCGCGTTCGCGGGAATTTGTAGGTCATCATAGTGAACCACGTTATCCAAAATGCTTAGCGTGAAGCCAGGATCAAAGATTGGTGTGATATATCCAACTTCCATGTGCCAATTAATTTCGTTCAGAATATTAGCATGTCCGATATTGTAATCCCTCCATGCACCGGTGGTCCTTAGTCTTACCGCCGCGTTCGCAGCTAGCCTTTTTGCCAAAATGTCTGGTGGTAACCAGTTTAAAATCGTAAACAGCGCCTTAGAGGGGGTTGTTCTAATGGCACCTGTTACCGCTATTGCCACCATTCTCATTGTACGTTCAAACCTAGTTTGATGACTCTTTACCTCGGGTTAATTCCCCAGTTTAGGCCAATAGCCCTTTTGCAGCAATGAGTAATAATGTTATAAACTGGGTACAAAGCTGAAAACGGGTAAAACTCAGGAACGGTAAGAGCAAATTCAAAAATATGTGTTTCTAAATTATTTAGAATAAATTGATCTTTCAAGCTGCATTGTTGGTTTGTTTCATTTTCATAGAAATATTAAAACTTATAAAGCGTTTTTTACAAAATTTATGGAAAAATTACGAAAAATTTTTATTTAGGGTGCATTAATAAGCAGCAAATGCATTGAAAAAACTTATAGTCGTTGAACACCAAAATAAAGCTTGGATATTTTTCTTTGATATTATTTCCTTAAAAGTGAAGAATATCGTAGTTTTTGACACAGTTATAAAGAAAACTTAAAAAAAGGCAAGCACACCCGATTTTTGCCAAAAAATCGACTTGAGCGACCTCTAAACCTCTTCCGAAAAATCTCAAAAATACTTATAACCCTATAAGCTCTTAAATTATAACTGAGCACCCATGAAAACCCACTAATTTATATATTCAAAACTTATAATAATCAAACAAACGTCTTGTTGTTGTCAAACTGCTTGTGTCGTTTATTTGGCCCTTTAGTCTCAAATTTTTTTTTTGTGAATGAATTCAAGCTTTGAAAAATCAGAAATAACCCCAAAAACTTTTAAATGGTATTTTTGTTATTTATTACCATAATGATTTGTTTTACTATGAAATTTTTTTGAAACTAGAAATTTTCTAGAAAACATTAGCACGAAAAAACATTCTTAAATTTGTAATTATATTGGAAAAAATATGAAAATATCCATCCCTGCAGGAAATGTCACAAGTGAATCTATACTGATTCACTATTGACACAGCCACCAGTACTAGTGATTTAATTTACCCCAGGCAATGTTATTTACAAAAGACATTTAACATGTGTGTGTCATTGGAAATCTACTACTGACTAGGAAGTTCCTTAGGGAACAAATGTAGATATTAGAACCAGAGAATCGCTAGAACATTTCAGTAAAATTAGTCTACACTTTTTGTAAGAATTCGAAATCATAACAATCTTTTTTTTATAATTTCTTTAACTTTTATAGGAATTGTACTTCTCAGTTGTTATTGATAAAATCTTTTTCGTATTAAAGCCAAATATAGTGGCATATGTAATGTAGTGTAGACACTTCGTTGACAATGTCACCAATATATTCGACAAAACTGGTGACTTGGAGACACTTGCACACAGGTTTCCTTCAGGGTATAACATTTATGTAAAATGTTTTACACACAATTTTTACGTAATTCAAAGTTTATTAAAATAAATTATTTTTATACTCTTGAGTATATCAAATGTCATAAATGATATAAAATAACAAATTTAAAATTTTTTTCTCTAAGTTTTTTAATGGCTTTTCAACATAAACACAGAAATTCACTAAAAGTCCTTTTCTGTTTTTTTTTTTTTTTTTTTTTTTTTTTTTTGTTTGCCGGATGTTTTTACAGAATTCAATAATTTGTTTTTTATATTTGTAACTTTTCATTTTCGTTTTTCTTTTCTTTGTACAATAAAAGAAGCAGAAAGAAATTACTTACCCAAACTCAAATCGTAGGCGCAAATATAATCGGATGTTGTAAACTGATACGTTAATGTTGTTTTCCCAACACCGGATGCTCCCAACATGGCAATTTTGTAAACGGGTATTTGGGCTTTGCCACCAATAATGCCGCCACCGTTGCCGCTCACACCCCCTGCATTTATTTTATCACTTTCGAATAAAATATCACCAGATGTACGCGAAGCATTACTGTAAAACATTTGGCAAAAGGAGGGAAAAATATTTTATTAGAATTTTTTTTTCTGTTTTATTGGCGAAAAACTTAAGCTTAACTGAAATAATGACAATTACATATAAGCCGTCTGCTAAAATAGGATTTAGCTTAATGTTTCCAAGGGAAATGATTTTTATTTAATATATTTAATTTCATTTTTGCAAATTTGCTGCCAAAAAAACACAACAGATCGGTTATTTAATATTTTTTTTGGTGAAACTAACGTTGCATGAGTTTTAATTATTTGTTTTATGATTATGCCTTAAATTTTGAGTTGCAAAGTTTTAAAGCACAGAATTTATTAATCAAAACTTGTGAGTTCAGTTTTATGAATTTGTAAATATTTAGGAGACTTTTGTCACTACAGCACTGTTAGACAAACACTTTCATGCTCTAGCTAGTTAAGCTTCTGAGCAGTTTACTTTTAAAACGTATCTTAAGAAAGTACTTTTGATTAATTGAAGTTCTTCCGCAACTAAATTTTGTACCGATTAAAGCATTAATGCAAAAAGTACACGCAGAAATAAAATACATTTGACTACCCAGTAAAAAAAATTTGGGTTTTTTAAAGCACTACAGAGAAAAAGCGCATACTCAAGCGCTTCAATAAGAGAGCTCTTATAAAGCAGTAAATGATAACGAATAAAACATACAAAAAAGCTGCTATTTTAGTGCTGACAACGAAGGGGGGTTTTAAGCGAAAAAAAATATATATTATGGTTTACGAAAATGATTTAAAAGGCATTTAATCAAGTAAAAGCAAAACATTAATGAATATGTTAATATAGTTAGCCCTTAAAAAAGCACTTTAGGAGCGCTTTGTTTGCATGTTAACGGAAGCGCTTATTGTCAGCAGAAAATAGTCCTCCAAACCGGGAACACCCCATACAAAAATCAGGCATCCTATCAGCAGGTTTGAAGCGATTTGAGGTATGAATTCATACAAAAAACCTGCTCCTTTTGGAGCACGTCTTTTACTGGGTATGGTCAAGGGTAAATGTAAATTTGTTTAAAGAAAAATTTCATTTATATTGTTGCTACTAATGCTAAGAACACAACTGGGACGAAAGACGAATATTTAGCCGCGAATATTCTTTGCCAAAGTTAAAACATATTTGTTTATATGAAAATACCAGTGTTCGAAAATAAACCAAACATTAGTTAGCGTTTGGTTCACAAATCCAGAAACGAACGATATCTATTTTTTAAGTGTTTGTGTATTAGTACAAAACACTTAAAACCGTTCATATGGCTTTTCAAGAAAGCAACAAATATTATGTAGTGTTCTGTATTTCGTTGTAAAACAGAATAATTTTGCTTTTTTACCTTGATGAAGGAATGAGCAACCAAACAATTTTTATAACGCTTCTTATGCCCGTAATTTCAACAAACAGATATCTGGTCGTGTTCGTACCTTACAGTAATCTTTACCTATGCGGTAAAACTAGTTTGGTAATTTCACCGTTAAATTTACCTACGTGTTTTTTCCTTTAAATTGTCTTTAAAAATATGGCAAAATTTGTCTTTTTATTAATTTTTTCAATTAACTGTCAACAATGGATGGTGTAAAATACACTACAGTTTAATCAGTAGATAAGACATACGTATTAAAATTATTAAAAATTCGTTACACCATAGATATCTATACACAGCTAGATATCTATTTGTAGAAATTAAGGGCATTACTAGTATTTTCGTCATTGCTTGGCAATTTGCACGACTATAGCAAGACTAGCATTTTTGTTTATGCTGTTTTTGCAAACAATTTTCGTTGTTGTTTTTTTTTTCTTTTTTTCGTTAAAAACACATATCACCCTTCCTCTAAAGAGAGTCAGCTCGAAAATTTTCAATTTTTTCAAGAAACCGATGTACAGTGGTCATATCTAACCACTGTAAAAACCTCAGATAAATTTCTCTAGTATTTTGCCAAAAAAAAAAAAAAAAAAAAAAAAAATACAATTGTATACCCCTTTGTACTATAGGGTGATTTTTTAAGAGCTATAGGAAAGTTTTCAAACACATAAAATTCAGAAAAATGCATGAAATCTTTATTTGAACCGATTGTACGGTCCATATAATTTAATGTTTGAAGATTATTTCATGCAAATTTTGACCGTGACGGCGCCTCAAATGCTCCATCCACTTAGTCCAATTTTCGCATACTCTTTCCAACATTTCGGCCGGTATCTCATGAATAAATGCATCAATGTTGTCTTCCAATGCGTCAATTGAAGCGGGCATGTGTGTATAGACATGAGCTTTAACATAGCCTCGCAAAAAATAGTCTAAAGGCGTTAAATCGCACGATCTAGGCGGCCAATTGACCGGTCCCGAACGTGAAATAAAATGTTCACCGAACTCGCTCCTCAATTAGTCCATTGTTAAGCGTGCTGTGTGGCATGTGGCACCGTCTTGTTGAAACCACATGTCATGCAAGTCCAGCTCTTGCATTTTGGGCAAAAAAAGTTGGATATCATCTCACGGTAGCGCTTACCATTCACAGTTACGTTACGATTCGCATCATCTTTGAAGAAGTACGGTCCAATGATGCCACCAGCCCATAAACCGCACCAAACTATGACTTTCTGGATGCATTGGCAGCTCTTGCAATGCTTCTGGCTGATCTTCACTCCAAAATCGACAATTCTGCTTATTAACGTACCAATTGAGCCAAAAATTAGCTTCGTCGCTGAACACAACAAGCGCGCGATGAATTTTCTTAACAGAGCACGCATTTTGATAATAAAATTCAATAATTTGCAAGCGTTGTTCGTTTGTAAGACGATTCATGGGTTAATTATAGACCAAACTGAAGATGTTTGACAGTGAAACTAAACACGAAACGTGCGTCAGCTTTTTAAACCAGTGTTGCCAAAAAGATAATAGCTAAAAAATCACCCGATATAAGACTACATATAAAAAGAAAACCGTTTTTTGTCTGTACCGAAAATTTATAAATTTTGAATTTACCCACTTTAGAGTTACCAGTGCGATATGTATTTTGTTTTTGTAAGAAAAATTTTGTTGTCTTTACGAGCCAAAAGGGCGATAAGCTAAACTGAAAGTGCGAACATTAATGTGCTGAGCCGAACAAAACGAAGTTTTTAATTTTTAGTATTGTGGTAATTTTGTTGAACTATTTATGGTTTTTAATCCAAATTTTCAATATTTTTAATCAGGCTTAAGTTCTTCAAATTTAATTTTCATTAAATTATTTTTATGAAGAAAGGAATTTTACAACATGAAAATTAATTAAAATTGTTATTGATAATCATTCATTCTTGACTGACCTGAGATTCGAGCCCAGACGGCTGGGTACCCTGACATGTTTCGATCGCTACCTCTCGATCTCCTCAGAGGGATTTTCCGTCTTACACTCGCAGCCATCGACGACTGCTGACGACAATAGTCAAACATCAATCCTTAAGCCAAATTGTATTTTAACCTTTGGTAGATCGAAATTAGCTTTTTCTATTTTAATTGATTTTACATGTTTTTTCCTTACTTCTGTTTTTCCGTACTTTTTGTCAAGAATTCTTCTTGAAGTCCAAAGTACATTTTTGTTTTTTTCATGTTTGTCTTTCTTTTTCTTGTTGACCTTTTTCAGCACAGCTTGAAGGACAAATGTACACATTTTTAATTTTTTACGAACAACAGAACGTAATGAAATGTTCTCATCTTTTTGTTGAGAAGGTTAAGTAGAGTATTCTTATTGTGTACAAAGATCACAAACAGATAAACTTTTTACACTAACATTTTTAGCGTTTGTGTTTTTCATATTTCACCGTGCAAAACACTAAAGTGCAGTATATTATGTTTTTTTTCGAACTCTGGAAAATACAAATAATGATGGCGTCGGAGGCTACAATACATTTGTTACGTTTTATTACGCTGGCGAACGACGAACAAATCAGTACGAGGTAACCATGTTTGGCTTAAGTTTTCAAGAATTTTAGTAAATAAAGTAACCATTCACTTTAATGACACTACGTGACAAAATATCGACAAAGTCGTGACCAAATGATCTGACAGCTATTCTGTATGTAAAATTTTCATTAAATTTTCAATGAAGTTTGAACTTTTGTCCCCTGTAACTCTGTCATTTCTTGACCAATCGTTCCTAGCAATCCATGGTTATTTTAGAAATTAGAAATACATACTCCGTTTAAAAATTTTGAAGATATCGACCCCTTTGCGCGAAATTTCACAGGAGAGCCATTTTTCTATTTTCTCTGCTATCACTTGCAATATAAAAATGAAAATATACATTCAATTTTTGGAGCAACGAAGTGGAATTCACCTACAATATTTTGTCAGGCGACGTCTCTTTGAATGTAGAACAAGATTGCATCAAAAACTCAATTTCAAAAAAATTGGCATATACGATAATTTCGCGCGGTTATTTTGGAATATCTCAAAACTGTTCTACTTTTGACAATTCTGTCGAATTCAGCGGACAATTTTACGTAAAGATTAGCTGACACCTAATTCATTTGGTCAAATAACTGTCACGTAGTGTAATTGTTTTATTTAATAGCAAAGAAATAATTTTAAGTTGTGTTTTCGTTAATATTTTATTTTTTAAATATTATTTTTAATATAGTCACACTAATTCTCTCTCTCTCTCTCTCTCTCTAAGCGCAAACAGCCAACATCTTTCTCATTTAAAACAGCTGTTGGTTTTTCGTCATTAGGTGTGTTCCACAAGATCTCGGGCAGGTTCGGACTAATGAGAGTAAAATGAAAATTACTCTCTAAATTTGCCGAAACTACACAAAATTGCTGGAACGCAAAAAACCATTTTTGCACTTCTTGAAATACTAATGCTGCTTACTTTTCAAATTAAGATCTATTTAAGTGATTTTAGACGTTTAAAAGTCATAACATAATAAAACCAAAACATTTGCATTATTGTAATTTTTTATATTTTGTTTTTTTTTTTTTTTATTAAAGATAAAGGAAAATATGTATGCAAATACGTTTTTAAAACTTTAATTTTTTCATAAAAACATAACATTTTGCTTTTTAATATGTTTTTTAATAAAAACTAAACATTTTCTTTTGCTTGTAAATTTCCTGAATTATTTATCAGTTTCATATGTAAACAAAAACAGCTGATTGTGTTTTCTTGTCAGAACTTACCCAAAGAAAAAGTTCGGGCAAATTTGTACAGGAAATGAAAAAATTTCTCTCTCAATTACTCTCTTAATTGCACAAAAATTGTTATGTGGAACGCTTTTGGGTGACTTTGTGCAAGTTCGGACTGTTTCGTTATGCATGTGGAACAGGGCTATTATTGTGCTTTATTTATACGACGAATTTACACAGCTAATTTGTATCGAAAAACTCGTCACCTTAACAGAATTTCGTCGTTCGTCCCAGTTGTGTTCTTAACAGGAAGAGGTACTTGTGACGTGATGTGACGCGGGAGTCACTAGTGCTTGTGATTACTATAAATATTTATCATGGTAACAGAGTGAACGTTATTGTATTAACAAATACTCGAGCGTAATCTAGCGGAATAACAATTTTGAAATCAGTCCCGATTTCTTACTCACTCACAAATGCTTTCGTAAGAAACCATTGAATTCATAAAAATTATTTCTAGACAATTCTCGAAATTTGAAATTATTTTCGTTAAAAATATTAAAACAATTTTATTGAATTTTAGCTTCGAGTTTCTTAAAAAACAGTACTTTTTTAATCAAATATTTCGTGATCGGGCGCCTTTGGAAATTATTCGTGAGTGAGCGTGCATGACTGTAAAAATTTTGTTGGTAAGCTTGCTATATCGTGTGAGTTTAGCGTACGTCAACGTTAGTCATATTAGGATTGAATCAGTTCAAGATATGACCAGCCAAACCATATTATGGTTACTTACAATTATTTTGTGATTGTTTTAATCACTCAAATTTTTAGCATGAATAATTGTTTAAGTAAACAAATTATATAAAGGCAAAACTATGACCCTATAAATATGAGCGAAAATTAGCTAAATGACGAAAAAATATTTTACTCACCTATTATGTCTATCTTTGCCACTGTTTGAGGTGCCAGTGGATGTTACTGAATTTATTGACCTAGACCTGCGGCTTCTATAGATTCAAGAAAAATATAAAAATTTAAAAGAAATAAATACTTGTTCAACCAAACACCTTTTAAAGCCTTTTATCTATGTATGTGTCTGTATAACTTTCTTTACACCTACTCACACACACACACACACATACATAAAACAATTTGACTTAAAAATAATTTTTTTTATTATTTCAACAAACCTTAAAGAATCTCCTAAATTACATACACCATGCGAAGTGATACTAAAACTACGCAATCGATAGTATTCCAAGTCCAAGTCAGCACAATGTATGGCCTGGCGACGGGTATCGGCTAAACGGGGCTGCAATAAAAGAAATCAGCAAAACAAGGAAAATACAGACATTAAGAAAAAAAATAGAGAAAACTAACACACAAACAAAATACAAAAAGAAAAACCTTGAAAAGACAAATACAAACAATAAGAAAAAAATATAAAATATTTGTATTTCTTCTTTGAACAGGTGCATATGCCAGAATATGGAACACACTCATGTATTTAAGAGCTAGTGTAAACACATATGCTCGGTGTTAAAAGGGGTTAATGTACTTTTAGGAGACTTTTATTATCTCTCTCCCTTAAGTAAATTTAAACTAAACTATAGATTGACAGATACAAATATTGCACTCTAACTAAAACACTTGTAAGGACACAAAGTGCGCAAACTTAAGACAGTCGGGGCAATTAATACTAAGCCCACATGACTTACACAATGTTTACACTGAATAAAGTAAAAATCATATAAAATGTTAATAATTTTTAGACAAAAAAAATCCTCCTACATTTGTTTAAAATACGAATTCGAATTAAAGCTTGTAAATATCTTGTAGCTACCAGCCCCTTTTTTCAAACAATATTGTTTCCATTGTGTAAGAATTGAACTAAATCTGATAATATGTGTTATTTCTGTGAGTGAGTTCTTTGAGGATGAAAAGCGGCAGCTGGCAAAAGTTTATTGGAAACAATAGATGCTTCAAAAAAGTTGTTCATGGAAACCTTGTTGCAATTCAGCAAAGGTTAAATATTTAAATGCTTCAGGCATACATGTATATCTACTATTTGCCATACTTTAAGTCAAAAAAAAAAAAAAACAAAACCAAACTGAATAGTGAATAGTGAACATCGCAATAGAATTCCATGAAATAATGATTTTTTTTTTTAGCATACAATGGGCCGTAAAAACTGATTTCAATTAAAAAATTTGTGATATTAATAATAAATTAATTTAATTTGCACCAGTAAACAAATTAAAAGCATAAACTAAATATTTTTTTTATTTAAGCAATTTTTTGTGCAGTAAAGGTTGGTTAAGTTTTAAAGGCCGATGTTTGAATAAAATAAAAATAATTTAGGAATTTACTGTCATTTCTTTTTATTATGATAATATTGGTATGGTTCAAGCATATATGGAACAAAATATCGCCCAAATGGCCGCCGCGACCTCGGCGGCACACCTCTATACGATCGTCCAAATTTTCGATGACGCTGAGGTATAATTGAGGTTCTATGCCGTTAATCGAACAATATTTTCTGCAGTACGAGCGTGCACTGGTGTTTTTACATCTCCTACAGATCCGGTTCGCTCAAATTTTTGCACGATTTTTCCGACTGTACGCACATTTGGACGATTAAATTGACCGAACAAATCACGAAGTGCAAGGTATGAATTTTGATTTGAACGCCCATTTTCATAGTAAGCCTGAATAACTTTAACGCGTTGCTCGATTGTGTATTAAAGACCTGCACGAGTGTATCAGTAAGTATTGTTGAAACAGATACACCAGATATATATCTGTTACTACTGATATAAATGAGAGAATAAGTGTAACTGATATTAAATGGTTTTGCTTTTGCCCACTCACCATATGTATCTTAAAAACAAAAACAGATTGAGTTGTCATAACATTTTTTTTTTTTTTTTGCTTACAAATATCTGTTGTTACCATTAGTATTTCTACAATATCTGTGGTAATCTGTTGTATTTTTAAATATTGTTGGCGAGTTGATGAAAATAAGAGAGTTTGTAAAAATTTGTATAAGATCTCAACCAGGGGTGCCAGTTGGTTTTAGTAAAAAATCGACATATTTTCAAAAACAATTTGAAAATCAAATTATGAAAAAACGGCAAATTAAAACTACTGTTTTAAACACAATAAAACATATTTTTAATGACAAAAACAACAAAGCAAAACCATTAACCATTACATAAAGGCAGAATTAGTCTTTACTTTCCGTTCTGTTACGAATAAGCTGATTCTTTTTTGTTATTAAAAAACCTATGAAATTGATTAGTTTTTCTGTTCTGTTTCGGTTCAGTTGTTTAAATCAAAAAATTGTTAAGAATTTGTAAGTGACAGCAAAAAAAATAATAAAAAAATACATATTTTTATTGAAATAAACTGTTTTTTGATTTTAAGAATTCATAAGATTTAATTTCTTCAATTTCATGTGCATTAAAGTTATTGAAATAAAAAACGAACGGTGCAAAACTAATAAATTTGTCATAAATGGCTGATAAGTTACTACAGAAAAAGTAACTACCACAATTTCGTAACAGAACGGCACGGAACAGAACAGAAACAGAAAGTAAAGACTAACTGAGCCTTAATGCTTAAAAAAAAATAAATAACAATAAATGTTTTATAAATAAATTTTATTTAATTAAAAAAATACGGGGTATCTGATAGCAGATTTATATTTTCAAACTTAAATAAAAAATTTAATAATTGACACAAAGTTTTATTAAAAGCATTGAACGGTAGAATGGAAATGCGGGTTTTATTTTTTAAAGAGTATGTCATCCACATGTCTTTTGTCGACTTGAACACACTGTTCAAAACGGAGCCTTGTTTTTCGAGAATTTAAAAAAAAATGACCCAATTTTCTCATGCGTGGATAAGGCACGCCAAACATTTACCCTGGGGCAATCTAAATGTATTTGATGTTTCAATCGAGGGTTGGAGGTTCTTGTTGACGTGGCTATTTAAGTAAAAATGAACTTTGAACAAAATTGTCGACGAGCAATTATGTAAGAATCATTACCCTTAAAAATTGTCTCCTCAGCGAACGCGCGATGCTCACTCGACTACTGTGACTGACAAATCCTCCCAATCGATAATTCCAACGGCTCCAACCTCCCTCCGCAACGTTTATTACTTTTTGAAATAAACGCATTTAAAAATATAATTTTGCCACCAGACACCCTTTATATGAATAGATTTTACTTGAGGGTAAATTGCAGGGACCGTTAATAAGAGTGATCCATATAATTTTAGCTTGAAAACTCTCCGTATTAAAGTCAGCGGAGACCTATACTGTCTTATACCAATAGGTTCGTCTCTTTAAGAACCTATGGTGATCTAGAATAAACGATCTTAACTCCACAGTTAAAAATCATTTTTCAACGAAAAAATAAAGGTATGTAGGTATGGATGAACTCTTAAAAAGAGAGTTTTATTTCGCAGTCATAAAATTGTCGGCCTAAAATTCTTCTTCTTTTTAATGACAATTAGTTTAATTGCAGTGCAAGCTGATTAGATAACACTGCTCTACAAATTGTAGTGATCTGACCAGCTACAAGCTTTGGGTGTCCATGTACAAAATATGAATTTAATTAAATGTCGGTTAAAATCAAACTCCTGAAATGTGTTTTAATGTATTACGGCTTAATAAAACTCTTTTTTTAAGAGTTAAATTCGACCTTTATGTTTACGTTGAAAAATAGCTGTTTTATATGGACTTTTTTGTTTTTATTCCAAAAATAACTCAGGGACAAAAATAATTACTTTTATTATTTTTTGTAAAGGATACGAGAAAAATTCCTTTATTTTCAATTGGGAATCTTTAACCATTATAGTTACATATATATTTTATTTTGGTTGTGGTAACCAATTAAAGTAAAATTTATTTATTTTTGGTTATTTATAACCTAAGTAATTTTTTGTTCACAAATATCTATTGGAAAAAATTATTTATTTTTCTGGTTACAATTCTTAGGTCAAGTAAAACATATGTACCGCATTTCCTTTAAGCTTCTCATAAGAAGTTGTATATTTTTCAAAATGTGTTTTTTGGGTTAGACACAATACAAACACTGCATATATAAAATAAATATGTATAACCATTTTTTCCTTAAGTATAAGCGCTAAATTAATAACAGTTGTCTCAAAATGCAGATTTATTGGTAAATATGGTAGGCCTGATCACAACGCTTCCTGCGAGTTTATATTTTTTACAAACACAAAGTATGTGCACGTGTTCAGTTCTTTCAGATTTTTTTTTCAATAGTTTTTGTCTACTTGGCACTTGAACGAAGAAAACGTAACCTTTCAATTTCATGAAAGAAGTTTTTACACAAACAAAATACATATCGGTACTGAAAATTTCAAAAATGTTTGCCTTCCAAAAAAAACAAGCAACACATTTTGTTCTTGTAAAGTTTTTTTGTTTGTGCTCGAAACACATCACGCAAAAATTATTGAAAAAAATAACTGTTCATGTGTACATATTTTGTTTTTGTAAAAAATAATTTTTTAACCAGCCGAAGGGTCGGCTCTTTTGCGTTGAAATATAATTGAAAATAACGGTATCGTACAATAAGTAACTTATTGTATTCCATCAGTATCCACTAGTATCTGCTTTCACGAAACAGATATTAGCAGATCTTTCGCTTTTTTATCAACTTACATCCACTCTTTTACAAGTCATATCAATATCAACTTATATCAGAAACACAAGAGCACTCATCCATACGCATTCACTTTAGAAAAAACACAGAAACAGATATAAACAGATATATCTGTGCAGGTCTTTATTGTGTATCTTTTCATGGTTTTAATTGAGTAAGTCTGAAATTGAGAAATGTCAAATGAAATGCAGAAAAAAACTTGACGTTTACGTGTGGCTCACATTCAACATCGGCCCTTAAAATTTAATTTTAATACGTAAAAGTTTAATTTACTTGAAAAAATTTTTAATTAAAATTGATTTTATTTTTGATTAATGGTTTAATTGAAAATAATAAAACAAATTGGTGAGAATTTTTTCTGCGTATATATTTGTGTATAGAAAGCATTTCGTTGAAATTTTGTCGCTCTAGCTAATAATAAGTGATGCCAACTAGACATTTTTCGGACTTTATTTAGATTCATATCTTAAAAAAAAAAAACAAAAATATGAAGTTATTTAAGGAACTGGTTCCTCTTCATATCGCACTGGCTCCTTTTAAAAGAGTCAACTCAAAATTTACAAATTTTCAGTAGAGGCAAAAACTATTTTTTTTTTAAATATTAACAATGAATGTTGAAATCAATTTTGGTATTTAAAAGAAATACAAGTAAGAACTACCGTCGTATAGTTGTTTTTGTAATTTTTTCAGGGATTAACAAAAACTAACAAGTTTTTTGAGTTGTTCCCTTTTATGTGAAATTTGTACATCAATATAGTTGTGTTATTTCATAAATAAAGACACAAAATAAAATATAACAGCACAATCATCTTACCTTTAACAACTAAAAAGAGACAACACAGAATAGAACATAACTTAAGTAAGCCTTTGTGACGGATACACTAGCACAACATAAAATATTTCTCTTTAGTTGAAAAAAAACTGATATCAATTCAGCTTACATTTCGCGACAACTCAAAATATTTCTGTTTAGTTGACTTTGAATAGGGATACAACTATATTTTTTTGGTGGGGAGTAGAGCAAACGATGTAAGATTTTTACAGTGGGTAGAAATGACCAATGTAAATCGTGTTCTTGCAAAAAGTGAAATTTTAAAAATTTAGAGTTGACTCTCTTCAGAGGAACCAGTGGGATATGTAAAAAATTAGTATTTATTCTCAAACTAAACCGAAGTTATTGCAAAATATATTTTCTTAAATCAATTTATAAAGGTACATTTTGAAAACTTTTATCGCATTTTTTCAAGTTAAATTTTTTTAGATATGACAATATTGCAATAAAAAAGCGAAATATGCACTCCATTTGGACTTTAATTGTGATATTATAAATTCCAAATCCGAGCTTAGTATTTAAAAGTATGCATTACTAACGAAGAGACTAAATCAATATACTATTTTTGTTTGCTGGCTGTTTCAAAAAAGCCTGTACCTTCAAACTTAAACAGGTATGTTCTAGGTTTCGACTCGAATTGAAAACGAAAAATTTTTTAAATCCGCATAACTCATAAATTGGTGTTCTCAAATCCGCATGTTTTTGTGTATTCGAAGTTTTTGTTCGAAAAACTTTTTTTGGACTAAAGATCGCTAATTTGCTAACCGCAGCATGACAGCAATGTTTAATATTTTTTTAAAATCGTGAAAGCTGTAAAGAATCACAGGAAAAAATAGCTTCTATCGCGAACATGGCTAAAATTCGCGAAAAATTGCAAACTTTTAAACAAACACTAAAATTTATTTGCAATCGCTAAATCGGTAAAAGAAAACAAAATGTCGGAAAACAACAAAAAAAAATTGCAAAAATAGCGAAAAATCGCGTAAATTTTTAAAATTTCAAACCAGCCTATAATTGATTAAAAGTCCCTTAAACTATTAGGATTGGCAAAAATTAGGTAAAAATTGCTAAATTCGCGGAAATTCGCAAAAATTTGATAACATCGGCATGATAGCAAGGTCTACTATTTATTATAAATCGTTAAAGCTGTAAAGAATCAGAAAACTTACTGAAACAAATCGCGAACATGGCTAAAATTCGCGAAAAATCGCAAAATTTTAAACAAACAAAAAAACTTATTTGAGATCGCTAAATTGATTAAAAAAAACAAATTGTCTGAAAATAACAAAAAAAATCGTTTAAAAAAAATAAGCTGTAATTACATCAAAATAATGAAAATGTCGATTTTAAATTTAGGGTAAGTTAGGGACTTTTGCATTTTAGATAACGATATATTTTTGATTAAATTGGATAAAGAAGATTTTAAGCTAAAAACAAAATTTATTTTTTTGTTAAAAATGTTATCAAATATTAGGATAAAAGTCGATTCATTTTACTTTCACCAACCCATTACTACTCTAATTGAAAACGAATAAAAACTTGTGGATGTGAAATGCAGAACACCAAAAATGCTTAAGTAATCCACTTTCGAGTGGATTCGGGTTCTAGAACACACCCGAAAATTTAAATTTAGTCCTTAAGCTCCTGGCTTGTATTTAAATTCTGTAAAAGTCACTACATGAATTAACCGAAACTTTTTAAAATTTGTAAATAAATCTTCTATATGCAACAATTTTTTTACAGTTTATTGCCACTTAATAACTTTAAAGTCCCTATTTTATTTTCCTTGTTTGTCTTCATTATTCAGAGGAACACAAGAAAAAAAGAACAAAAAAAAAAACAAACAACAGTGCCCATGTTCTGTAACTCTCGCGTCGAGAAAGTTTTCGATTGAAATGTGTGAAATGAAACAAAAATGCCATAAATTGAAACAAACAGCTGTTTTTCTCACTTAACTGTGTCTGTAACTTTTTTGGCGAGTACAAGCTGTCACGTAAGGAAATTACTCGCTAATAAACAGAAAAAGTGTGTCTGTAACATTTTGGTGAGAAAAGTACCCGCTTTGAACTGTCAAATAAACTCACGAATAAAAATGGGGCGAGAAAAAATTTTAACACTAAAAAACAATTAAAAATGCAAAATGCAAAGAATAATAATAATAATATTTTATTCTTGGCACATTTTTCATTGTTTTATTATTTTGCTTTTAACATTTTTATAAAATATACGAATGCCTTCAAAGCTCGTTTGCAAACAACAAACATTAAAGTCGCTCTTTATACAATTTGGCGTAGCCGACGGTTGTGTGTTCGCCGCCGTCGTTGAAAAACTTTCAATTTAAG
Organism: Pollenia angustigena; assembly: GCA_930367215.1. Classification (NCBI taxonomy): domain Eukaryota; kingdom Metazoa; phylum Arthropoda; class Insecta; order Diptera; family Polleniidae; genus Pollenia; species Pollenia angustigena. Next base: position 225,616,611 of record OV884059.1, read on the forward strand.
TAAATTTTGGTCGCCGTCAACGATATGTGTTACTGGCGTTCTGAACGTCTTCAATGTCACATCGGCTTCGAGTGCAATATTATGACATTTATAACGTAACGACGTAATCTCTTTTGATAGTTTTCGACATGAGTTACAGACACACATTTTTCTCACTTTTCGAGAAACGATGGAATATTTTGTTTCACTCTTTTCGATGCAAGAAGTTCTCACTAAAGTTACAGAACATGGGCACAGGATAGCAAAAATTCTCTATTCAAGGATTAGTTCTACAATACAAAAAAAAAAAAAAATCCAGCAAAATGACAAACAAAAGCCTGAAAACTTTGCACAACCTCAAGGTAAAAAACAAATAAAATAATACAAACACTCACCTTTCTGCTCTCTGCTGGCATGCTGGAGGTACGCAAACGTTGCCTTTGTCTGCTGCCCAATTGAGCAATAGTAGCCGAACTGCCTCCATGGATGAGACTCGAACCCACTCCAGCGATACGTTCATGGGGCACAGCTGTGTTGGTGGGAGAATCTAAATCACCATCAGCACGAGCAAACTGTTGATGGTCATTTCTAGTTCTCATGCCAGCATTCGGTACTCCTCCACCACAATCTCCAGTTGGAGTTTCGGCTACATATGGTCCATTCGTTGGTCTGCCATCAACACAACACACTGTTGATGTGGGTGACGCTGTTGATGTTGTATCTTCTAGCAACATGTCGAGCTCTGTTGTGTTTGTGGCAACACCACTACCACCAGCATTTGCAGCAGCTAACGATGCTGAGGATGACGAAGGCAAATGACTGTTTACACAACCCACCAATGTGTTGGGTGCATAGAGGGGTGAGGTGGCAGCCGAGTACTGAGGTGAAACAGCACCTGACATGGCTTGTTGAAAAGTTAAAACACCACCCGTGTCAACCGGTATCAAATTCATGCGTGATGGTTTTGAATGTGTCACAGGTGACTTAACTAGCGAAATGCGATCACTAAAATGAAAAAAAAAAACAAACAAAAGAGAGAAAATTTAAGTACAGGGAAATTAATTTACACAAAAATAAAATTTAAAAAACTTTGGCCAATTTCATAATTTCATTTAAATGTCAATTTATGTTTAAAATTCCTTTTTCATGTCCAATAAAAATAAAATTATATGAGAAACAATATAAAAATATGAATTGATATTTAAAAAGAACTCGTGAAGTTGTCCATTAAAGTTTTTAATTGCATCATTATTTTAGAAGTTTCTGATGGAAAGTGATTTTTGAATAATTTAAGTCATTGGAAAATTAATAAGGTAACCCCAGTTGGCCAGCTAAATGCTGTTTACGAACCCTTAATTATGTCACAATTGGTTTACAGTTTATTTTAACAGAAAAAGACAAATTTTTTGACAGTCTATCAGGTTTTTAACCAACAAAATACGCGTTGTTTTTTCCTTGTTACCTTATTATTTGTGCCATGATTTAAATAATACCATTTTAGGACCATTTTCGTAAAATATTACAAATATTTTACAAATTTCTCCTTTTCATAACCAGTTTGCATCATTAGTTTAGTCATCTTCCAATTATAACTCGTTTTTCTTAGAAACTTCTTGTGGAAAAAAATACAAATTGTAATTAGTTTAAAACAAAAATAACTACAACAAATTAACATTTCAGACTGCTAATTGCAAAACGGATATTTTTTTCCACGTGGTGGGAGTTGCAATAAATGCAACAATGACATGCACAAGGAAACGACTTTTTTTCTTAAACAATACAAAAGTTGAATAAATTTAGCGCCAATCTTCGAAAGTAAGTTCATAGCAGGTTCTCACTGAATCGAGACTAAACAATTTTAGCCAGGGTCTGCGAATAACAATTATTTCTCAGACATAAATTAAAATAATAAAACTAAAAGAAAAGTACTACGTAGATAATTCTTGTTATTAAAAAAAATTAAAGAAATTTATTTTGTTGTTATTAATATCGGGTGATTTTTTAGCTATTATCTTTTTGGCAACACTGGTTTAAACAGCTGACGCACGTTTTGTGTTTTGTTTCACTGTCAAACATCTTCAGTTTGGTCTATAATTTAACCATTAATCGTCTTACAAACGAACAACGATTGAAAATTATTGAATTTTATTACCAAAATGCGTGCTCTGTTAGCTCACTGAAGCGGCTATTCGGTACGTTAATAGGCAGAATTGTCGATTTTGGAGTGAAGATCAGCCAGAAGCATTGCAAGAGCTGCCAATGCATCCAGAAAGTCATAGTTTGGTGCGGTTTATGGGCTGGTGGCATCATTGGACCGTACTTCTTCAAAGATGATGCGAATCGTAACGTAACTGTGAATGGTGAGCGCTACCGTGAGATGATATCCAACTTTTTTTGCCCAAAATGCAAGAGCTGGACTTGCATGACATGTGGTTTCAACAAGACGGTGCCACATGCCACACAGCACGCTTAACAATGGACTTTTTGAGAGGCGAGTTCGGTGAACATTTTATATCCCGTTCGGGACCGGTCAATTGGCCGCCTAGATTATGCGATTTAACGCCTTTAGACTATTTTGTGTGGGGCTATGTTAAAGCTCATGTCTATACACACATGCCCGCTTCAATTGACGCATTGGAAGACTACATTGAAGCATTAGGGTGACCGTTAAAATCAAAAGTTGGATTTCTTTATGTCTCACCCGCCAATTTGGTGGGTATTAATAAAAAAGCAAAGCAAAAAAAATTTTAGGCCGATAGGCGAAAGCTAAGCCGTCCCTTACGCCCACCAAAGTTTGAGAAAAATTATATTTTTTTACATTAAATCTGACTTTTATGTTTCATAACTTAGAAAATATAAATTTTGTAGAATAGTTATTAACAAGTTTTTCCTTAATCTCTCATTAAACAAAATAAACTGAAAAATAGCAATTAAGCCAATTAAAAAAATCAAATTTTTAATTTATTAGAGGAACCCATTTTCTATGAATCACGTATCTTTAATTTTGTTGAAAAACATTTTTAATTATAAATAAAAAATAAAAAACAGACAAGCCGGGAACCTGGTGTTTTAGCCTAATTCGGGTAGGCTGAATTCAGTGGTGGTAACCGTTTTTTTTTTTTGTAGGTAAGCTTTTGTTTTCCAGATATACTGTTATATCGAAAATGGAGGAGGTTGCACAACTTATATTCGCGTTGCTCAAAAACGGTTTAGTTTATTGAATAAACTAAAAAAAACGAAATTCCGCAATAAAATAACCTTAAAAAAAGCTTAAAGGTTTTTCTTATATCCGCATTCCTTTTAGAAACATAATTTTTTTAGCAAAAAAAAAAATTTTTTTCTTTAAAAAATCATAACAAATTTAAAGATGCAGCTGTGCTTATAATTTTTTTAGACATATAAAAAACGAACTTGCAACTTTTGATTTTATTCACAAAAGACGAAAAATTTCCATTAAATGCAAGAATTTCATAAAACGCAATATGTGTATGCCTCCCTTAAAAGTGGTGATAAAGGGCAAGTATATTATTTGAAAAGGTTTAAAACAAAAAACTAATGGAGGTCGGTCATACATTTAATCCTTCTTGAAATTAATGGGACTTTTTCTTCAATATATTTCTAGTATGTAATGAAAATTTTGTATGGGAGCTCCCTTAATGAACAGTGAACAGCGGGAAGGTATGTTAAAAACAAATGATGGCGATAAAAAACAAAGTGGGATTGGTCATACATTTGACTCATCTAGGCGCTAGACGCTGCAGGAGCCAAATTTAAGATTTACATTAAACTGTCATATTTGTATAGGAGCACCCCTAAGGGGTGGAGATATATGTATGGCAGTATGTTTTAAGAAAATGTTAAGCATGAATAACTAATGAGGGTCCGTAATACATTTTATGTCCCTAGAGGCGATGTCTTGGCAGTTATGGGCCTTTTTCTTCAATATATTTCAAGTCTGTATTGACAATTTTGGATGGGAGCCCCCTTACGTGTGTAAGAAAAAATATTTCTAAGGAAAGAACTCGCATTTATGCTGCTGTTTGCTCTTTTTTTTTGTTACTTTTTGTTAATTATGAGATTTAGAGAAAACTTATTAATAGGGATGAAATTTTCATGCACTAAAAAATCGAAAATATGCGCATAAAACATGCACTAAAAATTCCAAAATATGCATTAAAAAAATAAAAAATATGCACTAAAAACTTGACCATTTTCAATAAAAAATTCCTTTGTTGTTTTTTATTGTATTGTTATTCAAAGGTATAATATTTTTTAGAACTTACCCCCTGTTCATCGATTTCGAACGAAGATTTCGTTCGCTTAACTTTAATGTAAAACAAAAACAATGTTTTATAATTTGTTTTTGTTTTAAATCTAAGTTATGCGAACGAAATCGTCGTTCGGAAATAGATGAACAGGCAGTTAATTTAAATAACTACATCATTTAAATTGCGCAGTCAAATAAATACTTTTTTATATTATCAAACGTAAGCCTTTGTCTGTTAAAAAGCTTTTGTACATAGAAAATTATCTCTCAACGTCAACCGAAGTTAAGGCATACTTCAAGGATGCCAATACATTTGAAGAGTATTAATTTTCTAATTCAGATCCCACACTTGACTCTAGCCTCTTCAGACCATGGGTACACATATGTGCACCTAAAAATATTACAAGTTTTAAAGACTAGCGACATCGTGTGACCAATAGAAACAGTTTAATTACTTGCTTTAAGCTACTGCGCTTCAAAACAATATCAAAAGATGGCAGGGTTTAGAAGTTTTAGCCATTATTTTTACATCTGAATTTAACTGTTTGAAAAAACCATACTGTTGGGATATTTTTCCTCAATAACTAATCGCTAAGACCTGAAGTACACATATGTGCACCTCTTTTTCTACCAGTTTAAATAAAAAATTTAAAAAAATAATAAAAACCGAAATTTAAATTACACCTCATAAGATAAAACAAATAGTTAATAAGCCCTTTACTTAATCGGTTCAGTCCTGATCTTAAGAAATTAAGAATTTACGTTGAAATTTTTCATATATTAAGACCTGAGGTACACATATGTGCCCCCTTAATTTCTAAGAATTCAAATAAAATTGAAAAAAAAAAAAAATATACAGTGTTCTTATATCCTCCCCAAAAGGTGTAAACAATATATAAGAAATGTAAAAATTCAATGGGTTAATGCTCGGGTCTTAAGAGGCTAGATCAAAAATATTTGAAATTTGTTTTATTTTTTGAAATCCTCTATTTTTATTTTTATTTGCAACAATTTTTGGATTTTTTTTTTAATTTGTCGGGCTATTTTCCATTCACATGTTAATGTTACTTTCTGCCATATCAATTAATTTGAGTTGACTATTAAGTGAATTAAATCCTGTACGAAACCAACAAATCAATATTATCGAATTGGCTTCTGATTTCCTCTGCAACTCGGTGTAACCCATGTGCCAATCAAGTAGCATGTAACAGTTTTCGATAAATTGTTTTAGGGCAATTGGCAGCCTTAACCATGTAAGGTGCTGCATCGGTTAAAAATTTAAGGATCTTTTGTTGAAATCTTGTATTTTATGCAGAGCTCAAAAAAATTAATTAATTGATTTAAAAAAAAAGATATTTTTGAAGCGTTTTTTATACAATTTGGAAATTTTTCGAAGAACTTTTTTTTATAATATGGAAATTGAAAAGAAATATATCACTCAAAAATTTTAAAATATGAAAAAATATGCATTTAAAACCAAAATATGCAAAAATATGCATTTTCACCAAAATATGCAACAATATGCAAAAACAAATCAATGCCATTTTAACGCAAATTTAATGATTCGGAACGATAATTGGTCGACATCGGTTTTAGACTATCGACAAAAAACATGCATTTGCATGGAAATCGCATCCCTACTTATTAAGATAAAAGTTGTTGGAAACTTCACTAATAACAACTTCTTTGCACAAGATTTTAATGTAAAATTAATATTTTCCGAGTTATGAGGCATAAAAGTCGGACTTGACGATATTTTTCAAAATTTTGCGGGCGTGAGGGATGGTTTAGCCTTTGCCGATTGTTCTTAAACTTTTTTTGGTGTCGTTTTGTATCAATACCCACCGAATTGGGGGATGAGATCATGCAAAAATAGAAAAAAAAGATGCTCCATACAGTTACCGACCACCCTATTGAAGCATTTATTCATGAGATACCGGCCGAAATGTTGGAAAGAGTATGCCAAAATTTCACTAAGTGGATGGACCATTTGAGGCGCAGACACTGCCAACATTTGCATGAAATAATCTTCAAACATTAAATTATATGGACCGTACTATCGATTCAAATAAAGATTTCATGCATTTTTCTGAATTTTATGTGTTTTTTTTTTACTTTCCTATAGCTCTTAAAAAAATCACCCATTATAACTAAATAACCATATAGCCTGATAAGCAGCCTTCCGTGAACAACCCAATTGATTTTAATTTGTTTTAATTTTATTAAAAACATTTATTATATTTTATTAAAAATGATATGCAATATTATCTAGGTTTTGGGTGCCCCGGTGGGTTAGTTGGTAGTGAGATAGTCTAACAGTGCATGGGTTGTGGGTTCGATTCTCGCTAGAGAATCTGGTCTGTTACAAAGCACTTTAGGAAATTTTCCCCTTTTTTTGGCCAAAAGTAAAAATTTTAATTTTTGCAAACTTTATTTTTTTCTGCTTTAATATAATAAAAACTATAACAAAGTAAACATAGCTTTTTAAATATAAAAAAAATGTAATTTCTGTTACTTCAACAGGTGTTTTGATTTCGAATTCTAAGCCAGTTATCAGAAAACCTTTAAGTTCAGTGAATTTTGTGATATCTTCTAATAAAAGTTTTCGTAACAAAAATTTACATTTTTGAAAAAAAAATGGGAAATAATGCCGAAGGAAGGTATTTTTACATTCTATAGCAAAATGTTGGTAAACTCATCTTTAAAATCGATTAAATTGCAAAAATTAAAGTGATCTTAAAAGGAACTTATGGAATTATGAATTAGAATTTTATATAGACTTACAAAAAAATGATAAAACATGTTAGACATAATATCATAATCAGGGAAACCAGAAATATGCAATTGCATGTTTTTCCTTATGCGACCAATGAAGGCAGAAACAATATAGTTATCCTTTTAAAAGCTTTTTATGAATTTTGGAATCGATTTGTTAGTGCATATTTTTGCATATTTTACCGTTTGCAGCATTTTTTTGGCATATTTTAGCTAAAAGAGCCTTTTTGCAACATTTTTTAGGTTTATAGCGCATATTTTGCCTTTTTAATGCATATTTTGATACATATTAAATTTTTTTAAGATGCCTACAATAGCTTTCGCAGCAAATAAAAAAAAATTTTTTTTTCGAAATTCTGTTACTTCAATTTCATCATTTACATATAATTTTTACTCTAAAATTGTAACAAAAAGTAGGTTGTCATTAAGGATAAATGTTATGCGATTTGTATCTATACCAATCTTTAAGTATTCCGATCGAATCAGAATCACTTTTTAAAGTGATCTAACGATGTCCATCCATCCGCCTGGCTGGTTGTCTGTCCAAGTTAGCCTTGTGCGCAGCGTTCAAGTTCCAATTTAGTAGATAATTTGATCAAATATGGACGAAGTCTATGCAAATGGTGAGAACCGGTCTATAATTTCACATCCAAATTAGACTTTTTGTGTCGGCAAGCTATCTACGATGGTATTTAAATTAAATTCGTGCCAAAAATATTTTACTTCAAATTAAATTATGTTCGAATCGGTTCACATTTGCTCTTAAATGTTAACATTTGTTAATAATTTAGCGACCGTACCTAAAATCCCTTTTAGACAAAAACCCATATGGATGTTAATATCTAGATAATATTCGGCGCAAATATCTCTTATATGAAATTTAAAATTTTTTAGGTTTTTTTTAAATTTTGTTATTAAATTGTTGAATATTGTGTCTTCAAATGAGCAATTTTTAATTTTTAGGGCATATTTTTAACATTTTTCAGGGCATATTTTCCAGATTTTACAGCATATTTAATGCGCATAAAATGGGTTTTTTAGAGCATATTTCTGGTTTCCCTGATCGTAATAGTTCTATAGAACAATCAATTATCTTCCAAATTTAAAATATTTCATCTGCGAATTTTTTGCGAGTGTTAAAAAAATAAATTTTTTAGGTAACTACCCAGCAAAAACTTTACTTACAATCCTACTTTTAATGACTTCAAGAATTCATTACTTTGTGGCTTTATTCGCCACTTTTTGGATTATTAGTTATATATTAAATAATAACTTTATTATTATATCTTAAATATACAGAAAAATTTAAATTTTCATTATGACAATAAAAATGTCATTATAGTCAAAAAACATAGTTTTTTAATACAAAAACTACACTGCCCCGGTAGACTAGCTGGTAGCGAGCTAGTCTATCAGCACCGAGGTTGCGCGATCGAATCCCGCCAGAGACAGAAAAAAAAATAAAAAATAAAATAAAGTAAAATAAAATAAGAAAAAATAAAAAATAAAATAATTAAAAAAAATAAAAATAAATAAAAAATTAAAAACAATAAAAAAATTTTTACTTTATTGACTTTGTGTAACTATATATTTTTATAAAAATTTTAAGTATAAAAAAAACATATAAAGTGTCTTCATGATATCGCTTAAAATTGCCATTTGTGCAAATGGGTAAACTTGCGAGACTCGTTTCATGAAGATCCTTTTTAATTTTTGTGTAATTTTAAACAATTACTGTCATTTCAAACTGAAACGTCAATAAAAAAATATATTAAAAAAAATAATCAAAAATATAATAAAAAAGTTGAAATTTGAGAATAATAAATGAAATTTGTTTTTAAACATGCATAAAGAAAGCCAAAACACTAATATGCTTATGTTATTACAATAATTTATTGTTTGTGATTTATTAACACTTGAAGTTTTCATTGAAAACGGCGGTAAGCATTAAAAAAATTTTGTTTGTATAAATGCACAATTGAAGAGCGCAAGTTTACGAGTCAAAATTGTTGGGCAAATTTAAGCAGTTTGTGTAAATGAATTCTCATACAATTTTTGACAGTTCATTTACGAGGGCGTAAGAATGCACAGTTTGCACACATTACGAGACTAATAAACGATATCATGAGGACCCTTATTATTTTTTAGATTATAATATATAAGGCTATATAAGGCTAAATTATAAAGGATCACTTTTGGGACATCTCGAACAAAAATAAGTACTTTTTCTAGTAGAAAAGTAAGTAGTCGGGCTCGTCAAATTCTTATTATTTTTCTGCTTATTTTGTAAGCAAAGTTTTTGCTGGGTAAATACTTCGTGCCAAATTCAGAATTATTCAATATATGGCTAGAAAAACACAACGAAATTGGCAAAAGAGCTGCTATTTACGCCCGTTTCTTGTCCTACATATTTAATGATGATTGTTCCAAGAACTTTAAACAGTATTTAAAAAAGCATTTACAATTATTTTGTTCAAATATGAATATAAAATGGCGTAATAGTTCCAGAAATTTTAAAGTTGTTAAAAAACATCATGCTGTTTGACTTAAAGCCAGTACTTCGATCAGAAAACGTGAAAAGCAGTGTGCCTCCATTAAATCGAAACCTGCTGCCGTATTCTGTAATTCGCTTAGCTAAAGCTAAATCTCGATCGCTAAAATTCCCTAGAGAAAACAAACAAAATTTTTAGCGATGACACCAAAAGCTAAAATTGCGGCAAATTTAATTTGTATTGCATTGCCAAATTTAGCAATGCACGTTACTGAATTACATTTGAAGACAAAACTTGCTAAATCAACTTTATAGAATTTTAGCGATAGAGATTTAGCTTTAGCGAATTACGGAATACGGCTACTGGATGACCGCAAATACCTTTTTGTCAAAAATCTGAGAGAACAAAACGACGAGTTGCAGCAGAAATCTCTAAAGATCATAATAATGAAGTGGAACCCATAATTCTTGCTGCAACTGCGTCTTCTTGTAAATGTAACCAATTTTAAAACCACTGCTAAGGTTTTAAAAGAGGCTATCAGTACTCCAACTAGAACTTCGAAAATACGGAAAATAATTTCAAAAGCAACGCCAACTAAGCTACCTGCTGATGAAGGACTAGCCTTTCTTTTAGAGAACAACTTTTCAAAAGAGCAATATGTATATATAAATTGCGATATATATCCTCTAAATAAAGATTTTATCAAGTGAATTAAACGTTTAATCAGGTGAATTAAACGTTAAATCAAGTGAATTAAACGTTTTATTGAGTTAATTAAACGTTTAATTGATATTATAAACTTGATTAAACGTTTAATTTACTTGATTAAACGTTTAATTCATTTGATAAAATTTTTAATTAAATACGATTTTATTTTTGATTAATGCGTTTACTGGTGCAACATTTTTTTCTGTGTATTTTAAATTTTATTTTTTTATCCAAATTTTGATATTTTTTAATTAGGCATAACCCAGTAAAAACTTCGCCTACAAAATAATGTGTTGAGTAATCAGAAAAACATAAAGACACTACTTACAATTCTACTGCAAGAACCAATGAATTTTACAAGGGATGTCCCAAAATGAACGCATTAAAAAGTTGGTCATTATTTTTTTACCTACATACATCCAGCAGAAAGTAGTTATAGAAGTGGTTATAGCAGTAGTTATAGAAGAAAGGTACTAAATAATCAGTGAAAGAAGCTATTCATTTTAAAAAAGTAAGCGAAGTTTTTACTGGGAAGTCCGAGCCCCGGGGCTCGAACCCAGGCTTTCACGGACAAGTTACCCTTACATGTTTCAATTGTAACCACTGAATCTCTTTAGTCGGTTTTGCCGTTTAACACCCAAAACCATTGACGACTGCTGGCAGTCAATAGTCAAATATAATTTTTTAAACCAAATTGTATTTAACCCTTGGTACACAGAAAAAATTATTGCCGAATTTTTTTCAAACAAACGCTTGTCTGAAAATTTTTTTAATTTCTTTAAATTTGTTTACTGATTCAATCAATATTTTGGTTTGATTTTTATTTAACCAACAAAAATTTGAACAGCCCTTCAAAAATATAATAAACGCGTTATTGGTGTCAAGTTTTCATAATTTTGTATGAAATATTTAACGCTCTTTAATGTTGTCGTCTTTTTGCATTTTTTTATTTGATCGTAAGCAACACTTCTTTATGTGAAATATAAGAACAACAACAAAAAACACACACAGTCTATTTTTGGACGCTTTAAAAAAGTGCAACTATAAGAAAAACAATAGCAGAAACAAAATCCCGTATTAAATTTTTTAAAACTGTTTGGTTAAATACATCAAATACAAAAAAAATATAATGATGACGAAAAACATATCGAGTCGGTCTGCTGCCGTTTTTGGTTACATTTCTTCTTTAGCAAAGAAAAGGATACAGCAACAGAGAGTGATAAAGAAAAACATTGTATTGTGCGTATAAATAAGACTTCATTCAAATATTATTTCAACAAAAAAAATGTGTCTCAAAGCCAGCCGGCGGCTCTGCTCTGCCGTCATCTTCTCATACAGTGCTTACTTGCAGTGATGTTAACTTTTATTTTTTCATTACCGTACGGTCCTCTACAAATTACCGTTTTTGAGAAGAAATTACCGTACGCAAAGGTTTTTAATTTAAACATTCACAGCAGTATTCAAAAATAATTTACTTAAATTTTAAATGTGTTTAATGAAAAATTTTAACGAAATTCCTTGTTTTAAAATACATTTTAAACCAAAATTATTGTATTTTTATCAATACGAAAGTAAAAACATCATATATGTAAATGAAATTCTAACGTTACTGTCAGACTGATTCATCATCGCACAGCTTAAACGACTGAAGCTAAAAAGCTAAATTTGGACCGGAGGTTGGACTCTCGTTTTGGAAAAAAATTACACGAAATATTCATATCTACCCGCTGTAAAATAAAGTGCTATTTTGTCATCTTCTTATGATGAAACGATTGGTATAAAAGTTCTTTTCCATACGCCTTAAATACAAAATTAATTAAAAGTTTTGCTTCTACTGAAAAGTTTTAATATTTACTATAGTTAAATGCATCCAGCACATTGTAGCTATTTTAAATGCCTAAAAAGTTTTTGATTTTGAAACAAACAAAAAGTTTAAAATAAAATTAATAATATATTTTATTTAATTTTTCATATTTCACACTTATCACTGTATTGATTTTTTGTATAACATTCATCTATTTTTAAAATTGCCGTTGAAAATAACCTCTCAAAAGTTAAAATCATAAAGCCTTCATATGTAAGTTTGTAGGTATGTATGTACCTATATGAATAATAAAAACCCAAATCTTAATATTACCGTGTTTTAAATGAAATTACCTTGCTACCTTTTGGGGCTCAAAATTACCGTAAAAAAGGGTAATTACCGTACGGTTAACATCACTGCTTACTTGTGTGCGCGTCATTGCTTGTGCAAAAACTTTTTTTTTTTTTGATTTTGAAATTTAGTATATGAATTTCAGTAAACTTTTTGTTTGATTCAGTTAAATTATTTGTTTGAAAAAATCAGTGTTTTTTTCAATAAACAAAATGCAAATAAATTGTTTGAAATTTGATTTGAATGATTATCCGTTTTAATTGATTTACATGTTCTTCCCTACTTTTTTCATTTTTTTGTCTTTCCTTTTCTTGTTGACCTTTTCCTTTCTTCATAAAAAAATTTAATGAAAACTAAATTTGATAAAATGAATAAAGATGAATAATTTAGCCTAATTAAAAATATCAAAATTTGGATTTAAAACCATAAACAGTTCAACAAAAATAACCACAATACTAATTATTTTTTTTTTTTATTATTTCTTAGAAAAAAGATATTTTTAAATTGAATAAAATATAAAAAATATAATTTAATTTAACAAATATGAGTTTTTGCACGGATGACAAATTCGCCTTTAAATAGGTTAATATTAATTTTAAAGAAGAAAATTACTTTCATTTTTAAAGTGGCTGTAGGAAATATCGCCCAAAGAAAAATCGCCCAAAAAAATTGCATGTAAAATTGGGCCTGATTTCATATGAAAAATGGCCCAAAATTTTTGGGCTATTTATCGTTATTGTTGGGTGATTTTTCGTTTTTTTAAATTTTAAATTTCATAATGAAAAATCACCCAAAAATGTTGTATGAAAATGGCCCAAAAAAATGGGCTATTTTTAAAATTCTACCATAATCTTACATAGCAGAGAAAACCATGTTTTATTATGGTTGCAAACAACAAAACTATTTTTCAAGAAACTAATTTAACCATTATATGGTTGTCGGCGACAATGATTTGGTTAAATTAAACATAATATCGGTAGAATTTTTTTAAAAATGGTTTTGTAGCTTTTTCTCTGGGTGTATATTAAATATATACATATATATCGAAAATAAGGATTTTCTCTTCTATGGTATAACAAATACTGGCTTCGCTAACTAAAGCTTCTCTGTATCGCCGGCCTTCGGCCAGGCGCAAGGATTTTCTCCTCTATGGTATAACAAAGACCGGCTTCGCTAACTAAAGCTTCTCTGTATAGCCGGCCTTCGGCCGGGCGCAAGGATTTTCTACCCTATGGTATAACAAACACCGGCTTCGCTAAATAAAGCTTCTCTGCGTAGTCGGCCTTGTTCGGAAACAAGGCAGTTTTTCGAAGCTTTACTTAGCGAAACCGGTTTTTGTTAGACCGTAAAGGAGAAAATCCTTGCGCCCGGCCGAAGGCCGGCTATACAGAGAAGCTTTAGTTAGCGAAGCCAGTATTTGTTATACCATAGAAGATGAAATCCTTATTTTGGATATATATATATATTTAATATATACACCCGGAGTAAAAGCTATAAAAATATTTAATCCATATTATATTTAATTTAACCAAATCATTGTCACCGACAACCATATTATGGTTAAATAAGTATCTTTAAAAAAATCACTTGAAATTTTAACGGTATTTTAAAAAAAAATTTACACATTTTTGATTATAAGTTAAGTTGCGGACGTTGCAAAGTGTCATAACGTCCTCGTCCTCTTCTTCGATGAACATTATGACACTTTAAAAGTGTCCAAGGACACTACGACACTGGACGTTATGACATGTCACCTAAATTTATATGAATAATAAACACTTTTTTGCAAATTTAGTAATTTCTTTTTTTTTTTGGGAAAAAATTCGTTTTTGCTTTTTGGGTCATTTTTCATTTTCTTTTTGGGGCGTTTTTCGTTTTTTTTGGCAAAATTTCATATTTACCTTTTTGAGTCATTTTTCATGTTCGCTTGGGCGATTCTTCATTTGGGTGATTTTTAATTTTTTTTTTTTTTTGGCCATTTTTCTTTGGGCGATATTTCCTACAGCCTTTTAAAGTATAAATTCAAGAAGTAACTGTTATTTTCTAAACAAAAATAAAACTCAAAAAACCCGTTACGGTCCCTGGTTTTAACATTTTAATTAAAGTATGTACTAGTTTAAAAAAGTAAATTTTTGCAAAGCAAAAACAAGTACGAAAGTAGACATAGTTGGTCAAGACAGGCCATTTGACATCCTACACTACAAAATATAAAGACAAATTTTCGTACTTTTATCCTATTTGGGACCCATGCCAAACATATATTGTGTTATGGAATAAGAATTCAGATAAAAGTCCTTTGTACCGAATATTATTTAAATATCAACACCTTTGTAAGATTTCTTTGTTTTAACCTTCGCCTTGCCAATATTCACTCGGGTGAACAACTTAGTTTTATTTTTTTAATAACTTAATTAAATTTGCTTTGGTTTAAAGGAAAGTTTTACTCGCCAAACAAATTGTTAAGTTCTTTAAAGAACAGAAAAACAAAAACAAAATTAATTAATAACCCTTCTTAATCGCCTTTAATTATGTGGCAGTATCTCCCGGGTGCGTATTGGTAAATTATGTACATAAAAGTCTTTGGTAAAACGAAGCTTAATGCGATTTTGTAGTGGGGCTCACTTTTGGACCAACTAGTACAAAATTTTATTGTTACATACCCAGTAAAAAAAATTTGGGTTTTTGGAAGCACTACAGAGAAAAAGCGCATACTCAAGCGCTTCAATTAGAGAGCTCTTATAAAGCTGTAAATGATAACGAATAAAATATACAAAAAAGCTGCTATTTTAGTGCTGACAACGAAGAGGGTTTTTAATCGAAAAAAAAATATATTATAGTTTACGAAAATGATTGAAAAAAGACATTTAAACAAGTAAAAGCAAAACATTTATATAGTTAGCCCTTAAAAAAGCACTCTAGGAGCGCTTTGTTTGCATGTTAAAAGAAGCGCTTATCGTCAGCAGAAAATAGTCCTCCAAACCGGGAACACCCCATACAAAAATCAGGCATCCCATCAGCAGGTTTGAAGCGATTTGAGGTATGAATTCATACAAAAAACCTGCTCCTTTTGGAGCACGTTTTTTACTGGGTAGTAGCTATTAAAAAAATTATCGTTGCCAAACTTTATTGCAACACCAAAATTAATAAAGAAGTTATGGCACTTTAAGCTATTTTCGGAAGTAGTACACAAAAAGAAACACAGTCGGGATAAATTAAGTTTTTTAAACTTACTTTAAGTACGAGTCGTACTCAAAAAAAACACTAAAACGTATTTAAAACAATCCTAAATGGGATTTCTTTTAAAATCAATCCTGGAAATTCTTAAAATAAGTACAAAAGTCTTTAACCAAGTCAAAAAAGATTGAACTCTTCGTTGGTAGTGCCACTCCGAGAGAAATTACAAAGTGAGCATTTTAGTCTCATTTAAAGGTTCCATTAGCCGACCGTTAATGTAGAAATGTAAATGTAATGTAAACAGCTGATTGTTTCTGTTATATGGAAAGCAATGCAAATGCTTAACTGACTGTAATGTCACTTAACCGTAACGTGCCAACCTGTAGAAAATAGAATTTCATTACGAGGTTACGTGACAGTTGTAGATAGTGATGGGCTGCTTATATTTTAAATGCAATGCGGGCAAAATCACTCTTTTTGTTTGGTACTATTTCAGTTATAATATCTGTGGACTTTTGACAAAATAAGTAACAATCCATACATATTTTCATTTATACAAATATATGCTTAGATGTATAAAATTAACAAATGTATACATATCCGCAAACAAACAAAGTCTGGTTTTTAATGGTATCAAAACCGTGTTAAGGTGTATGCACATTTTGAAATTAATGTAAGAACATGTGTACGAATATGATATAATATATATTTGTTTTTTGTAAATCTGTAATATTAATATCAAATATTAAATTATTTATTTATTTATACATGCAAGACATACAGTTTTAATACTATTTAAATCACTTGGTACTTTTTCTGCAAAGCGGTCACTATTTCAACATTTTTAATTCTCATCACTGTGTGTGTTGTTTTATGTATACTAATGCTTTTTTGTTTTTGGTTTTTGGTGAAAAACAGCTGACACGTTCTTACCCAGCGGTAAATATTGAAAGGACCGCAAGTGGCAGGCCTTTTTGAAGGCCTCTATACTCCTTTCTAAAAGAATCGCTTCACATGATATCCTGCCTTCAGGAGTATGCCTTCTAGAAGGTATAAACTTCTTTTTAAAAGACCTTCTGAAATATTCAGTACACATTCGCTACTCCCTTGTTTGAGAAGGGAGAAAGGAAGGTGTTCAGTTTTATTAACTTTTTATTTTTAGTGACCTTCCTTACTCCCTTGTTTGGGAAGGGATCGAAGTTGTTTTGAAAGGAAGTGTGGAGGGCCTTGCGCCCAAAGACAACCTGTGTAAAAAATAAATAAGTATGGAATGCGGCGAGAAGGGCTTCTGACTGCTTGTGACTGCTTAATAAGGCCTTCTATTAGGCCTCTTTACTCATTCTAGTTACCGCTGGGTACATGTTCTATAAGTGCACAAACGAGCTTACAGTACGTTACGGTACTTTACATTGCATTTAATTACATTTACGGTCGGCTAAAGCGGCCTTAACTTATAAAAGTTTCTACAGACACCACACAAGTAGTTAAATATCGGTGTACTTCTTGTGTGTAGAAATAACAAAAACAACAGACAAAGACGAAAACACATTATTTTCAGGCTTAAAAAGTAAAATTGAGAATTCTTGCTTCTGATTTAGTTTATATTTTCAGCTATATATGGTCATTACGTTCTTAAAGTAAAAACCATATCGGGAACGATGCTGGTGTTTCATAATTGAAATTCTGTAAGTTGTAAAACGGGTAAGTAAATCAATCCTAATTAAATTCTCTTTCTATCTTTTGGTTCATGTCAATGTACGAATTCGGGATTGAATCAACTTTATAAACTTGAATCAAGCGCACTTAGAGATTCCCTACGGGAAATTTGTGTCAATTGGTTTTAATGCACTTATACGGTGACAAGTGAAAGCAGTTTTATAATGAATAGGAACGATTTCTGATAGGTTAAAACAGAACATATCACTTAACTGGTGATAATGTGCTAAATGAGTAGTTACTCCAGAAGGTAATTGAAAAACAACTTGTAATGTAACTGGATTTTGTGTGGGTAATGAGTCATTACTAATGACTGATTGATTCTACCTGGTTCTATTACTACTTTAAATGAGGTCCTCTTCATGGTTTATAACATGGTTTAATAACATGGTTTATTTATGACAATATTTGCGACAATCATTATTTTAACTGAAATTGAATGTGTCCATTTAGGTTGTTTCTGTGTCCTGTTACAAAGCGTCAAAAAGGTGCCAATTAACCCCCTCGTAGGACATCGCCATGTTAAAGTGATAAGTCCCCTTCATATAAAGTGTTAGAACTCGAACCGGTGCCTATCACTATAGAGCTGTCACGTAACAAGTTAAGTGTTAGTTCCCTTTCCTCTAGGGTTGGTTCAATCTTAGTTTTACTTAAATCAATCTCATTTTCGGAATATTTCAAGTACGAATTCGGGATTGAATATGGATAAGTTAAGTATTTCGAGATTTAAAATTCGTACTTGAATCAGTCTTTCTGTAATGGATTCAAGAAAATCCGTACTATAAAAACCGCTTCGGATTGATTTAAGTACAAATGGATTGATTTTTCTTTTAAGTGTATTTGTGTGGGAGCTACTTTGGTCAAATATGGACCGATTTAAAAAAAAAATAATAAGATGATTAAGATTGCAATAAGATAAGTTTGGACCAAATTAATTCTTAATCCAACATAAAAACATAGCTTAATGGCACAACACATATTCCGGAATGAATTTTGAATTGGAGGCTGATTCTCCCCTTTTTAATAGGATTTTACTATGCGCACACAGTTACATGGGCAGACAACCAGCCAGCTAGCCGGACGGACGGATGGACATCGTTAGGTCGACTCAGAAAGTGATTTCGAGTCAGTCGGTATACTAAAATATGGTTGTAGAACCAATATATTTTTGAAATATTACACACATCAGCACAAACGAATAAAACCATCTCCACTATGTAGTATTTAGTAAAAAGGTAGATTATTGTTAAAAGGAAAATTTTAGCATAAAGGTTATTTATTGGAAAATAAATACAAAAATAAATTATACCGAAAAAAATAGTATTTTCGAAAAATTAACTTTTCTGTAAGGAATGACCAGAAAATTTAAAAAAAAACAGTGTTGCCAGAGAAGTAGACATGCCCGCGACATGCAGGTTTTTCCTCTCTCAAATATCGGGTGATTTTCTAGCTATTATCTTTTTGGCAACACTGGTTTAAACAGCGACGCACGTTTCGTGTTTTGTTTCACTGTCAAACATCTTCAGTTTGGTCTGTAATTTAACCATGAATCGTCTAACAAACGAACAACGCTTGCAAATTATTGAATTTTTTTTATCAAAATGCATGCTCTGTTAAGAAAGTTCATCGCGCGCTTCATCCATTTTATAGTAAGCTCATTTTTGGCTCAACGGGTACGTTAATAAGCGGAATTGTCGATTTTGGAGTGAAGATCAGCCAGAAGCATTGCAAGAGCTACCAATGCATCCAGACAAAGTCCCAGTTTGGTGCGGTTTATGGGCTGATGGCATCATTGGACCGTACTTCTTCAAAGATGATGCGAATCGTAACGTACCTGTAAATGGTGAGCGCTACCGTGAGATGATATCCAACTTTTTTTTTGCCCAAAATACAAGAGCTTGTCATGTAGTTTCAACAAGACGGTGCCACATGCCACACAGCACGCTTACAAACGGACTTATTGAGAAGCGAGTTCGGTAAACATTTTATTTCACGTTCGGGACCGGTCAATTGGCCGCCTAGATCGTGCGATTTTACGTCTTTAGACTATTTTTTGTGGGGCTATGTTAAAGCTCATGTCTTTACACACATGCCCGCTTCAATTGACGCATTGGAAGACAACATTGATGCATTTATTCGTGAGATACCGGCCGAAATGTTGGAAAGAGTATGCCAAAATTGGACTAAGCGGATGGACCATTTGAGGCGCAGTCACGGTCAACGTTTGCATGAAATAATCTTCAAACATTAAATTATATGGACCGTACTATGGATTTAAATAAAGATTTGAGTAATTCTTAGTAAATTTTGCCATGTCCGTCTGTTGAAATAACTCTCACTTTCGAACGACTCAATAGAAAAGAACAATAATGTTAACAAATTGTTTTTAGTTCTCCAGCAAAATCGGTTAAGTAGAAAAGAGTTATGAATCAACATGTTGTTACAAAAACTAGAATATATAGTGGCGGAATGAGTTTATTGATAAAAGATTTTGCACAAATTGTTGCTTTATGACTAGAAATTGCCATACCACTAAATGTCGTAAAGAACGGTCAATAATTTAACAAAGACCGCATATAAAGTCCACTCTCGCAAAACACTTTAATGCGCCTAAGCCCGTAAGAAATAATGCTTTTGCAGTATATTTTGGTCTGTTACGTGCAAATCGGTCAATAATTTACCATAAGTCCCAAATTTGACTTACTGTCAGAAAAAATTTTGGTATGCGTAAAACCGTGCCGAAAAACGCTTTTATAATAAAATTTGGTCAGTCATAGTTTTCTAAGACAATAAATCATTTTGTCAGATTTCGTAAAGATCGTTCCATAATAATATAGCAAAATAACTTATTTTTGCTAAAACAAAATAAAATAATTTTTATACCCTCCACCACAATTAGTTGTGAAGAGGGTATATTAAGTTTGTCATTCCGTGTGAAACTTTTTTATTATTCATCTCAGACCCCATAAAGAATATATATATTCTGGGTGCTTGAGTAATTCTAAGTCGATTTAGCCATGTCCGTCTGTCTATCCGTCTACTGAAAACACGCTCACTTTCGAACAACTCAAAAGAATTAAACAAACTTGGTGCCAAATTGCTTGTAGTTATCCTAAGCAGTTTGGGATTGAAATCCAGCAAAATCGGTTCAGTAGGACCAGAGCTATGAATCAAAATTTGGAACCACCACCTAAAAAAATTGATAATTTTGTTACAAAAAATAGCATAAATGCTGGAACAAGGCATGGAATGAGATAAGATTTGGCAAAAATTTGTTTTATTTGACTGGAAATCACGCTGTTAAATTTCGTGAAGATCCGTCCATAATTTACCCTAAGCCCCATATAAACACTACTCCCGGAAAACAGTTTAGTACGCCTGCAACCGTAAAAAATAACGCTAGCGTAACAAAATTTAGTACGTCACAGTTTTTTAGGATTAGAAATAACACTGTGAAATTTCGTGACGATCGGTTCATAATTTACCTTAGGCCCCATACAAACCCTACTACCGGAAAACAGTTTAGTACGCCTAAAACCATAAATAATAATGCAATCATAAAACAAAATTTAGTACGTCACAGTTTTATAGGACTATAAATGATACTGTGAAATTTCGTGAAGATCGGTTAATAATTTACCCTAGGCCCCATAGAAACCCTACTCCCGGAGAACAGTTTAGTCGCCTAAAACCATAATTAATAACAAACCGTCACTGTTTAACTCAACAGAAGAATAACTGTTGAGGAGCCAATAAAACGAAAGGGTCCCTCCCAATGCACAAACTGTCAGGAATATGGGCATACAAAATCATATTGTAAATTGCCTCACGTATGTGTGGTTTGTGGCGACGCTCATAAAACCGCCGAATGTAATCGTTCTAAAGTTGACCCAAATGTCAAGAAATGCAGCAACTGTGGCGAAAATCACACGGCAAACTATAGGGGTTGTAAAGTCTTCTTGCATTTAAAAAAACCAGCTTTAGTTCAAAAATATACTCACTCCCAATATGGTCCATCACATGCGCCCAGCCAAGCCGCTGGCTCTATTGCTAGTACTACACAAACAAACAAACAAAACCAATCATATGCCCAAGTCCTAAAAGGAAACCCTAATGCGAAAAATCCCCCGAGTACTTCCAACGCAAAGCAACCTCCATACGCTAATGTTCCTAGGGAAGGTCTACAAATGCCTACCTCAATTGAAAATTTAATTCAAACTATGAATAACTTCATGGCCACTATGCAGAGCATGTTTCAGGAAATGATGCGAAACCAGAACATGCTCCTGCAAGTTCTACTCAACAAAAAATGAACCAGTTAAAAATATGTTTCTGGAATGCAAACGGGTTATCCCAACATAAACACGAAGTTGCAAACTTTCTTCATAGGCATGAAATCGACGTACTTCTTGTCTCTGAAACACACTTTACTCATAAAAACTGCTTTAGGGTAAATGGTTACCTTACGTATGACACAAAACATCCCAGCGGACGAGCTTGTGGTGGCACAGCCATAATTGTGCACAAACACATCAGACACTTACCATTGCCAGAGTTCGAAGAAGATTGTATCCAGGCCACATCTATAAATCTGACTGATTTCAAACTAACGTTAACATCCGTTTATTGTCCCCCGAGGCACAAAATTCTACACGATAAATTTCTCAACTTCTTCTCCACATTGGGCCAGAAATTCATTGCTGCTGGCGACTACAACGCTAAACATACATATTGGGGCTCCAGACTTATTAGTCCTAGAGGTAATCAGCTATATAATACCGTAACTGCAAATAACTTTTATGTGGTATCGAGTGGTGAGCCTACCTATTGGCCAACCGACTTCAACAAGCTACCAGACCTTATTGACTTTGCTGTAATCAAAAACATCAAGCGCGATCAGGTACTAGTTAGTTCCTCCTATGATCTTTCGTCTGATCATTCACCTTCAATCCTCATTTTAAAATGTAACTCTGACGCCGCAGCTGCAAACTGGTTTTCCTATCCAAACAGAAACACAAATTGGTTAAAGTATAAAATGTATGTGAGCTCTCACCTATCACAGTGCATTCCCCTAAAAAATTCATCTGACATCCAAATAGCTGTCGACCGATTTACAGAAGTCTTGGATGCTGCAGCAAGAAATGCAACCCCAATCAAACGGACAATTAAACGTGCTCCTTACAATACATCGACGGATATAGAGACCCTTATCAGAGAAAAAAGGAAGTTAAGAAGACAATGGCAAAACAGTCGTTCCCCAACCACTAAGGCCCAACTACAATTATGCCTGACAACTCTTCGCAACAAATTGAGACAGAACCACGAGTCTGCAATAGAAGGCTATCTAAACAGCCTAGATGCCACAAAAAACTCCAATTATAGCTTATGGAAGGCTGTACGGCATATGAAATGCCCTATAACCCAAGAATCTCCATTAAGACTGGAAAACCGCACTTGGGCGAAAAACACAGATGAAAAATTAAACGCTTTCGCGGGCCATCTTGAGAAAGTTTTCACGCCACATGATACACATACTTGTTCCTGTCGTCCAACCATTCCTGATAAGGTAAACCATCCATTAAAATTTAACATTACTCAAGTAAAATCTGCAATAGAAAAAGTGAATATTAGAAAATCTCCCGGACTTGACCGTATCACAGGGTCAATGATAAGAAACTTACCTTCGTCTGCTTCCAGAATCTTGCTGTACATTTTTAACGCTATATTAAGAGTCGGATACTTCCCATCCTCATGGAAGAAGTCTATAATTGTTATGATTCCCAAGCCAGGAAAAGATGCTAGCCAGGTTGCGTCGAACAGACCGATAAGCTTATTATCAATCCTATCAAAGCTTTTCGAAAAAATATTCATTTTAAGTATAACTCCTCATCTAAATGAACACGACATCATCCCGGATCACCAGTTCGGATTCAGAGCGAAACATGGTACAATAGAGCAAGTGCATAGAATTGTCACCCTTATTAGATCGGCGTTTGAGAAAAAGCAATACTGCTCAGCCCTGTTTATAGACATTTCCCAAGCATTTGACAAAGTTTGGCATGATGGGCTACTCATCAAAATAACACGAATGCTTCCTCAAAACACTCACAAGCTTCTGGAGAGCTATCTAACAGGCAGAACATTCATAGTAAGGTCGCAAGATAAATACTCCCCCCTCAAGAAAATTACTGCTGGTGTTCCCCAAGGCAGCATATTAGGACCGCTTCTATATATAATATACACAGCGGATATGCCAACAAACCTGAGCACGCATACCTCTACATTTGCAGACGACACAGCATTTATTAGCGTTAACCATGACCCAAAAGTCGCATCGCAAAATCTGCAGTCCCACATCAATGAACTAGAGGCATGGCCAGAAAAATGGAGAATAAAGGTTATCCCGGCTAAATGTGCTCACTTAACTTTCACGCTCAGAAGACAAACGTGCCCAGCAGTAAAAATAAATAACATCACTGTTCCGGTAGAAAACCATGTAAAGTACTTGGGAGTTCATATAGATAGACGTTTGACCTGGTCTCGTCATATCGAAGCGAAAATAACGGCTATGAAACTTAAAGCAGCTCAACTACACTGGCTTCTCGGTAGAAACTCAAACTTGTCTTTAGACAACAAAGTTCTTCTATACAAGTCCATCATAAAACCAATATGGACATATGGCATCCAATTATGGGGTACTGCATGCGCATCTAACATCCAAAAGCTTCAAAGAAGACAGTCTAGAATATTACGACAAATTGTCTGCGCCCCATGGTATATACGTAATGATATTATCCACAGAGATCTCAACGTCCCCACTATCCAGGAGGAAATTAAAAAATATTCAATAAGCTACATCGATAAACGAATGGTTCACCCTAACTACCTCGCTCGGGGTTTGCTTCAGTTCGAAGGTCACCAGAGGCTAAAAAGAACCGATACTTTGAGCCTTACTAGAAGACAGTCTTAAAAATTTGAATACAGCAGTTAGTGGTTACACAGGTAACAACTAATAAACAACAAGTAGAATTAAGATTTGAATACATATTGTAAATTTCGATAAGAAAGATTCAATAATAAAAATAAATTATTATTAAAAAAAAAAAAAAAAAAAACTGTTTAAGATAATAATAACATCATACAAATATTACTCCTTAAACATTCGAACTGTCGGTGGAGGGTATCAAAGATTCGGCACAGCCGAATATAGCACTCTAACCTGTTTTTTTTAAAGTTTTATGTTAAAAAATTTGCCTCTTGCAAAAATATTACTTTTTTCGTAAAATAAAGTTATTTCAATTTAAAAGATATTATTTGTCGTGCTTAATTTCTAACTTTTATGCTTGATAAAAACACTGAAATTTATTGTTGATGGGAAAAGCTATTCCTATGCGCTTTTCACTGGTTGCTTAGGCCAGATCATCAGAAAACTTCATCCAAAGATTTAAGAATAACTAAATTTATTATACAAATAAAACTGTTAAGCGAATAAGAATTATAAGCACCAGTTTTACTTGTAACAATATCAAAGCTTAAACAAAAACAACAACAATAAATAGTGAGTTTATCTTTTCTTACATTATCCACTACAATTGGTTGGAATTCTCCCAACATTAATTGTGGTTAAGAAAAAACAAAATAAAAACAAAAACAACTTGCTTTATTGGAAAAGGTTTCCTGATGAGCTGGCCCTAGCAACCAGTGAAATGTGCATAGAAGATAGCTTTCCCACAACAATAAATTTCAGTGTATTTATCAAATATGAAAAATTGGGAATTTAGCACGTCATACGGATATCGTATTAATAATAAACTTGCTTTATTGTTTTCGCAAGAAAATCAGAAAACAAAGCAAGTTGCCAGTTCAGCTTTTTAGGCCGTGCACTTGACAGTTTATGATCAAAGTAATTTTTGGGAGTACAAAGATTTTAATCAACAAGATTTTGCTTGTCGCATAGCTTTTCCAATTAACAATAAATTTCCGTGTTCTTATCAAGAAAAATTGGGAGTTAAGCACGACAAACAAAATCTTGTTAATTAAAAACTTTGTATTCCCAAAAATAACTTTGATAATTAAGTTATTTCGTTAAACTATTGTTTGCTTTTCATGGCTATAAGATAAATTAAATTAAATTCTTTCATTTCTATAAAAATTTAAATTAACTTTTAAAAGGAAACTTTTTGTAAAAAAAAGTGCTTTAAATACTAAAAAAATTTACTTTTTAAGTCTTTTTCTTCTGCAAAAGGGTACCATTTCTTATAATATTGCTTTTTAAGACACAGTTGTATTATTTTTAGTTTAACGATTCTAATTTTATTTGAAAAATAGTGTAAAATTTTTACTTAGTTTCTTTTTTTGTGCGGTGGTTAAGCCATGGCAGTTGTTTCCGTTTCCTTTACCGCTATTAATATTAAAACTAAAACTGAAACATTATATGAAGTAGGCAAGAGGAAGCAAGAGGAAAAACACGCATTGAAGAATTATAATAGACTGCCTTAGCTTTTATAGGACCCTTTTCCATTGCTACTTCTTACTTTTGCAACTTTTTTTTACTTTTGTATGACTTTTACTACTCGCACGTTTTTAGTTTTTGCTCTAAAATTGTGCTTAAACAACACTTTTGCTCTGATATTAGTAAACCAGCCCATCTAACGCCCCTTTGTGTTGTTTTTGTGGCACCAATGTACAACAACAATCATTGTTAGATGTTGTGCAACATGCAAGTTATGAATTACCACATGTACGATTACAATGACAACAGCATGAATAAAATGCAAAACGACAACAATGTCTTAAGCTGAATGAAACGAAAACTTTTCCAGCACGTATTGAAATTTTATTATACCCACACCACAATAGTGGAGAGGGTATTATGCATTTGTGCTGATGTGTGTAACGCCTTAAAATAGTGGTCCTAGACCCACCTTAAAGTATACCGATCTACTCAGAATCATTTTCTGAGTCTAACTAACGATGTCCGTCCGGCTGGCTGGCTGTCCATGTTACCTTGTGCGCAAAGTACAGGTCGCAATTTTGGAGAAAATTTGATAAAATTTGGGTCATAGGTTCCTATTGGCACAAGGACCAAGCCTATGGAAAATCCTCTCAGAAACTATCAAACCGATTTTAATGAAATTTAAAACATAGATAGAACCATATCTATATGGACACAAAATGTATAAATTTAAAAAAAAATCGTACCACGTGGGGAGATAGGGGCAATATCTGCCTCTCAAACCGATTTTAATGAAATTTAAAACATAAATAGATCCATATCTATAGGGACACATTAGCTATACAGTTTTTAAAAAATAGGACCAAAAGGGGAGGCAGGGGGCAATTTCTGCCTCTCACAAACTTTTAAACCGATTTTCATGAAGTTTATAAACATAGTTAAATCCATATTTACATGGACATATAAGCATGATGTTTTTAAATACTGTGGTGTAGGGTATCATATGGTCGGGCTTGACCGACAATACTTTCTTACTTGTTTTTTTTTTTACGATTTTACTAGAAAAAAAAGAGTAAAAAATTTGTTGATTAATCAAGTGTTAAACATGTTTTAATTTTTGTAAAAAAGAGGAACTAAGAATTGAAGAAGCAAATGAAGGGAATGGATTGGTTGTTGTCACCATAATGTAGTTTTAACAATAATCTTTAGACTCAATGAAACTCACTTTTTATAAAGGAATTCCTTAAGAATAAAAGTTACAGCAAGTAGAGTAAAAAGGGGACCTCTGAGGAAGTTTTGTTCAATTTGTTGTAAAGTTGTTTGTCTTTATGAAAAAATTACTGGTGCCAGTTTTTATTCGATTAAAGATTTTAAAGCGATTTATACTGGCTAAGCCAATTCCTTGAAACTATTTGTATGGGCGCTGAACCAAATCATTTAGCAAGTTTAACACATTTTTTAAGGGTCGGTATGCAGTCTTACAAAACAAAAACAAATTTCTAAATTTTGTTTTTGGTTTAAAATGTTAGTTGAACGAGTCACTTTTGCGCTCGCGCTCTAAAAACAGGCAGTTAAGAACAAATAACTTTAATTTCAATAAAATGTTTGTAAACTCCTATTCTAAGTGATCTTTTGTTTGGTCGCAAGATAAAATCAAGAAACGATTTCCATCCTCTTTTAATAGGCTTCGTCATTAGTTAAAAAAATTCTCTTTAGCCTTACATGAGCGCACAGACGGACGAAAGCTTGTCTCTTTCATTGGTATTCCAAAAGTTGAATTTGCTATTATTTAACACAAAAACCCTAGAAGAATAATAATATGAATAATATGATACTCTTCTCTGATGGTGTTAAGTAAAATCGTAATCAAAATAAAAAGAAAGAAGTAACAAAGTGTAGTCGGTCGCTCCCGACCATATGATACACTGCGAAATGTGTACCCAATCGGGACTTATAGGCAACCATGGACCCCTCAGAGCAAAATAATGTTTCGGGTTGAAGATTCATGTCAAAGTTCTTTTTGCCGAATATAGTTGAGATATCTTCATGAATTTGAGATTTGTTTGCCTTTAAGTGATTTTAGGATACGGATTTGTATGGAACCTTTGGATCATTTTGGGCCTCCCAGCACAATTTTTTGTCATGACATAGTTGATACCGTAAAAGTTTTTATCGCCAATTCTTATGGCAATAGCAGAATTTATATGGAAATTATATGAAAACAAAAATCAAGCCATCCGTACTTAAATCATGCAAGCGGTGTCAATAGTACTGATTTCCTTAAATCAAGTACGAATTATTCAAGTGTATCGTACTTAAAATAATCCGAAAACGGGATTGACTTAACCCTCTAACAGGCAAGAGCTTAATTCTAATGGCAACCGATTGTTCATTTCTTTTTTTTAATAATAGTTGCCAAAAAACAAATAAATTGAAGACTAAAGTTGAAAATCAGTTTTAATTTAATCGCCAGGTGTAAAAAACGAAGGGCTGCCTCAGGGAATCCCTGCCAGTTTACGGTAAAAATTATATACAGGTTGAGTTGTATTAATAAAATGAGTTTTTTTTTTTAGGAAAAAAGAAAAAACTTTTACTATTTTTAGTAATGATATGTAAAAAACAAGTTAGAGTGCTATATTCGGCTATGCCGAAACTTTGGTACCCTCCACCGACACTTCGAATGTTTTAGGACAAATATCTGTATGATGTCTATTTATTATTATAATCTTTGTAAAAACAGACATCTGCATTAAAATTTGTTGCGGTTTAGACCTATATAAAATTATTGATCGACAATCAGAATCAATTTTAAAAAGTTTGAGTAGAATATCAGTTTAAGATGAA
This sequence comes from Pollenia angustigena, assembly GCA_930367215.1. NCBI lineage: Eukaryota > Metazoa > Arthropoda > Insecta > Diptera > Polleniidae > Pollenia > Pollenia angustigena. The sequence goes on from OV884059.1 coordinate 225,645,176, forward strand.
CTTAAATGATTTTCAAGAGAACAAATTATATAAAAGCCATGGTTAGCTATGAACCAATCATCCCAAATTCTGCAGAACGATTTCTGGTATTAAAAAACATAAATTTCAATACAGCGGTGCAATTAGTTAAAGCGTTTGCAGCAAATTTCAGAAGGCTGCTAAAATGGAATCTAAGGAAAATTATGGATAAAAAATCGGCATATTTAAAAAAAAAATCGGCATTATCGGCACTTTAATATAAAAAAAAGTTTCCGCACCAAATGCTATTTCTTTTTAATTCCATACACATTTGGGGGATTCACAAGGTAGTCATAAAGTTGTAATGCCATATGTCTTTAAATAATTACAAGAAATATGTATATATGACTGCTGTGGGCAACCGTTTATAGTTTAGAATTCTACTGAACAGCTATGACGGATCAATGAACACAGCATAAAAATTTTTATTTTGTTTCAAACACAACAACATTTTTTTCAGCAATTGTAAAATATTATTTAGGACATTATAACAATATGACTTGATAGCACACCTTGTGAATCCCCCAACAATATATAGTACATTTATTGTTTATATATGCTACATATATATTTTAGCCCCCATATTCATAAATGATTACAAAATTTAATAAACGTTTATTAAGGAAAATTTTCATAGAAAATTTGGTTTTCAAGCTTTTGATAAATTTAAAATATTTTTATGAATACAGGCATAAATACATAAAATAAGCAACTGTATAACAAAAATTAAAATCTATTTTTTTGGGTTTAATGAAATAAATTTTAAGTTTAAGGTGCGAGTTGTTTACATAATGGAAAAATATCTTGTGCTACTTGAAAAGCTCGTTCCGCGCATATATAACTACGCTGCTGAAAATTATCACTGATTCATATATCCGCCAAACAACTCATTTGCCATTAAAATTTAGTTTATTACAAAAACCGCGAAATAGAGTCGCGATTTTTTTTGCGCCCTTCTTCCGTACAAATGGTAAGATCTTGTTATATTCATGAAATTATTAGAAAATGGTTTAAATTTTGTAATTAAATGTTAATTTTGTATAGTAAGGAGAAAAATTTAAATTAAAAACTTTCAATTCGCGTTTGGTGCGGAAACTTTCTTCACGATCGCGAAAAAGTAATACATCATTTCTTAATATTTTTTCACGGCCTATACGGCTATGCGATGAAGAATTTGATATTCGCAAAAATTGCAAAAAGTACTTACACTAATACACATATTGTTTTTAATAAACAATTTTTAATCCAAATTTTTTTTAAAGTTCATCAAATTAAATTTTCATTAAATTATTTTTATAAAGAAAGGAATTTTACAACATGAAATTAATTAAAATTTATTGATAATTTTTCATTCTTGACTGAAGCTGGGCTCGAACCCAGACCTTTTTCAGCTCTTTGTTTGCATTTGTCCTTCAAGTTGTACTGAAAAACGTCAACAAGAAAAAGAAAGACAAAAAAATGAAAAACAAAAACAAATAATGTACTTTGAACTTCAAGAAGAATTCTTGACAAAAGCAGGGCTTATATGGGGCCTAGGGTAAATCATGGACGGATCTTCAAGAAATTTTACAGCGTAATTTCCAGTTAAATAAAACAAACTTTTGCGAGATCTTATATCATTCTGTGCATTTTTCCACCATTTATGTTAGTTTTTGTAACAAAACTATCAATTTTTTTTAGGTGGTGGTTCCACATTTTGGTTCATAGCTCAGATCCTATTGAACCGATTTTGCTGGATTTCAATCCCAAATTGCTTAGGATAACTACAAGCAATTTGACAGCAAGTTTGTTTATTTCTTTTGAGTTTTTCGAAAGTGAGCGTGTTTTCAACAGACGGACAGACGGACAGACAGACAGACATGGCTAAATCGACTTAAAATTACTCAAGGACCCAGAATATATATACTTTATAGGGTCTGAGATGAATAATAAAAAAGTTTCACACGGAATAACAAACTTAATATACCCTCTTCACAACTAATTGTGGTGGAGGGTATAAAAAACAGCTTTTACTTTTGGCACTAACATTGTGTTTGAGAAGTTTTGCAGAGCTTCCATTTTATTTTGCCTTTTTCCTTATCTTGTCAGATTGCAAGTTGGTCACATCCATAAAAACGATTGCAGATGTCGTTGCTGTGGCTTATCGAGCTGTTACAAAGGACGGCCAACCAATTGTATTTTCGAACATGCTGTCAGTCAATTCAGAAAGATTAAATTTATTTTTTCTGGGAAACAAAGGCTGTTTTTTTTAGAGTGACCCAAGTCTAAATCATAATAAAATAAGGAAATATATTTTTAATATCAATGAAACTGGCTTTACTGGAAAGCAAATTGTATGAAATTAATGTTTAAAAATTATTTCTGTCATGTGGCCGCTATGGCTGGCGCGTAGAAGACGCTATCTGGAACACCAATTTTCAACAACTTTTCGCCTTCTGACCATCATAATTTTTAATGACTCTGCCAGCCCATAAAGCGCACCAAACAGTCATTTTCTGTGGATGTAATGGTGCTTGTGGGTGCTCCTCACTCCAAATGCGACAATTCTGCTTATTTATGTACCCATTCAACCAGAAATGGGCTTCATCGGAAAATAAAGTTTTGAATGGAAATTCAAAATCAATATAAAATAGTGTTCAGCCCATTCGCCGAATTATTTTAATTAAAAATTTCAACAATTTGCACGCGTTGCTCCGGCGGAAGTTGATTCATAATTAAATTTTAAAGCAAACTTAACAAAAAGAAACAATCAGCTGTTAAATCGGTGCTCAAATAAAGCTTAAACTCAAAGTTGTGACACTCTAAAAACACCCTTTATATCCAGAAAAAAAAAACGGATAGCTGCCTTGAGGCATCGTCATCTGTAGGAGTTAAGTCAAAATAAGATAAAAATTAATCTCAAACTGTGATTGATTCAAGAATTTCTCAGTTAATTTAATCCTCAATTCGTACTCAAAGTAATCCGAAACTGGGATTGATTCTTATCCAGACACTTACCCCAGAGAACAAAAGAGTGAGAGAGTATTATTCTAACTTAGCCGTTACACATGTTTGTTTTACCTTTTTGTGTTATGTTTACAGCAGAACTCACAATTATAGGACACCAGCAGATTGTCCGATATGGTTTTCGTAATCAATCTACAATTTTATGTTTTCATCTATATAATTTTAACAATTAAAATTCGGGAATTTTTGCTTCTTATTTTTCGTTTCAAACATTAAATTTGTAAGTTCGACTCGTAATAAAAGTAAGTGGAAAAAGCTGGAATTTAGTACGAGGTTTTTCTTTCTGTGTAGTATTTGAATGGCAGCTATGGTCAAAAAATTTGATAAGATGATTTATATTGCAATCAAATAAGCTTGGACCAAATAAAATCTTAACACATTAATATAAAGTTTTCTTTTTATTTCCACAATTTCTTTATAAAATGCTCCAAATTAAAAAAAAAAACCTTTTACCGGTTTTTGTTATTTGTATGCCCTCTTCCACTTTTAGTGAATGAGGGTATACTAAGTTTGCAATTCCGTGTAAAACTTTTGTAATATTGTAACATTCGTTGTCTATCTTTTGAAACCATACTCACTTTTCGATTCGATTCTCATTAGATTTTGCACAAACTCGTTTAGCATGACAAAAAATCATTTAACTTTGTTTTCCGAATACCGCTCTATTATTTACCATGGGCCTCAAATAAAACCCACTCTCGGAAAACACATTAGTACGCTTAAAACCGTAACGAGGAATGCTTTTGTCGAAAAATTAATTCTCCCATAGTTTCATTAGTCTACCAATCACTCTGGCAAAACTTCTAAAATATTTGAACTCTCGGTGGAGGGTATTCGGCACAGCCGAATATAAATCTGTTGCTGCTTGCTTTAACATTATTTTGATTCAAATTTAAGTTTACCAACAGACAAAATTTTACAATTTATTTAAGTTTATTCTTTTTAGCAAAAATTTGCTCATTTTTTCCCCTCTCTTTGGCTTTTTCTTTGCCATAAAAGTACTAAAATTCAATTAATAATTAATTTTGTTTCTTCAAATCATTCACGTACAATATTTATGATGCCAAAGCAAAATTTTAAATTATTTTACAGATGCATATTTGTTTTTTTTTTCCTTCCTGTTGATTTTCTGTGTTTAATTTATTTTCAAAAACATAAAAATTAAATTCAATTTTATTTCTTTAATCCAATTTGTTTTATTTGTTTTTTTAAGGAAAGAAAAAAAAGCAATCAACTTGAATTGATGGTAATGAATTTCAATTCGCCCAGTGATACTGTTTGATATTTCTAAAGACTACACAGAGCCAACAACTAATAGATAATTTATTTATTTTAGAGGGTGTTTTTTAAGCCAAGAAAGAATTTACTAAAGAGTTAGCTGTAACACGAACTGTTATAATGCGATTACTTTTTGACATTTAGGATACGTTAGCTCTGGCAAATCATAATGAATAGTTTCACGCTTACATTTTCTAAATTTACTTTGAAATTCTATCATGGATTCGCGCAACTTATAGAAGAATTTGTAATTTTTATTTTTAGGTTAATGGGTTTTTCAATACACAAAATAGCCGCATATGAAGTAAAAATAATGTACAACTGACAACCCTATAGTCTCTATTACAGCAAGTTAAATGAGCCATTTGGTTCTGTTTACACTCTGGTGCCATTATCGGACCCTATTTCTTCAAAAAGTTAAGAAAATTGGACATTACGAATGCGCTTCCTGGAGAACAGCCACCCAAAAATTTGTTAATGTAAATGGCGTGTCTTAACATATTTTTTTTTTTTAAATTCAATTTGTTTATTTATTTTTACAATTTCAAGTTCTTTTGGGCTTAAAAATACACCCTTTATGTCAAAAATACAATAGCAAATTCACGGCCATACTCTGAAAATCGAAATCAAATAAAATTAAAATCGATTAACTTTTTCAGTTCATTTGTTTTGTGACCTTAGATTTTTCCAGATTTTACGTTAAGAAGTATTTAAAGAATAATAGATATCGGGTGTTTTTTTCAGTGGTATAGAACTTCGAATTGAAATAAAACACAAGAAAATCGTTTTAATGACCATTAATTTGGCTTTATTGGAAGGATAATTTTATGCCATTAATGTTTAAATATGATTTCAGGCATGTGGCCGCCGCGGCTGGCTCGAATAAAGCCAATTCTACAGGTCCAATTTTCAACCACTTTTTCGAGCATATGGGGCCGTATGTCGGCAATAACGCCACGAATGTTGGCTTCCAATTCCCCTAACGTTTCTGGTTTGTTGGCGTAGACGAGCGACTTCACATATCCCCAAAGAAAATAATCCAATGGTGTCAAATCACACGATCTTGGTGGCCAATTGACAGGTCCATTCCGCGAAATTATGCGCTCATCGAATGTTTCCTTCAATAAATCGATTGTGGCGTGCGCTGTGTGGCATGTAGCGCCGTCTTGTTTGAACCACAACTCATCCACATTCATGCCATCCAATTCGGGAACAAAATAGTCGGTTATCATGGCTCTATACCGGTCTCCATTAACGATAACTGCCTCTCCAGCATTATTTCGGAAGAAGTATGGCCCAATGACTCCACCAGCCCATACAGCACACCAAACAGTCAGTTTTTGTGGATGTAATGGCGTCTCAAGGGTCTCATGTGGATTCTCTTCACTCCAAATGCGGCAATTTTGCTTGTTGACGTAGCCATTCAACCAAAAATGAGCCTCATCACTGAACAAAATTTTGCGATGAAAATCAGTAAACTTCGCGAACTGAACCGTTATTTTCGAAATAAATTTGCACGATTTGCAAGCGTTGTTCTTTTGTCAACCTGTTCATGATGAAATGGCAAACCAAACTGAACATAAATGACATTAGAGTTGCCAGATTTGACCACAAAATGCCAGTTTTATCTCTATTCGAAAAACAAACCTGTAAAAAAAACACCCGATATAATGATCTTTCATTACCGGATCTATTTTTTTTTTTGTTCGATTTTAAATTCACTCAAATTCGACTTATCAATCCTATCGAAGCTTTTCGAAAAAATAATAGTCACCAGTTCGGATTCAGAGCGAAACATGGTACAATAGAACAAGTGCATAGAATTGTCACCCTAATTAGATCGGCGTTTGAGAAAAAGCAATACTGCTCAGCCCTGTTTATAGACATTTCCCAAGCATTTGACAAAGTTTGGCATGAAGGGCTACTTATCAAAATAACACGAATGCTTCCTCAAAACACTCACAAGCTTCTGGAGAGCTATCCAACAGGCAGAACATTCATAGTAAGGTCGCAAGATAAATACTCCCCCCTCAAGAAAATTACTGCTGGTGTCCCCAAGGCAGCATATCTATATATATTATACACAGCGGATATGCCAACAAACCTGAGCACGCATGCCTCTACATTTGCAGACGAAACAGCATTTATTAGCGTTAACCATGACCCAAAATCGCATCGCAAAATCTACAGTCCCACATCAATGAACTAGAGGCCTGGCTAGAAAAATGGAGAATAAAGATTAGCCCGGCTTAATGTGTTCACTTAACTTTCACGCTCAAAAGACAAACGTGTTCAGCTGTAAAAATAAACAACATCACTGTTCCGGTAGAAACCCATGTTTAGTACTTGGGAATTCATATAGATAGACGCTTGACCTGGTCTCGGCATTTTGAAGCGAAAATAGCGGCTATGAAACTTAAAGCAGCTCAACTACATTGGCTAATCGGTCGAAACTCAAACTTGTCTTTAGATAACAAAATTCTCTTATACAAGTCCGTCATAAAACCAATATGGACATATGGTATCCAATTAAGGGGTACTGCCTGCGCATCTTACATCCAAAAACTTCAAAGAAGACAGTCTAGAATATTACGACAAATTGTCTGTGCCCCATGGTATATACGTAATAATATTATCCACAGAGATCTCAACGTCCCCACTATCCTAACTACCTCGCTCGGGGTCTGCTTCAGTTCGAAGGTCACCAGAGGCTAAAAAGATCCGATACTTTGAGCCTAACTATAAGACATTTTTAAAATTTGAATACGGCAGTTAGAGGTTACATTGGTAACAACTAATAAACAACAAGTAGAATTAAGATTTGAATACATATTTGGGGTATTCACAAGGTGTGCTATAATGTTAAATTGTCATAATGTTCTAACATTTTACAATGGTTTAAAAATATTGTTGTTGCTTTGTAAACAAAAAGTGTCTTAAATTAATAGTACATTGCTTGCTATGTTTATTGTGCTGTCGTAATTGATCAGAAGAGATCTGCGCTGAGCGGCTGAGCCGATCCACATTAGTTTTTGTAGCCGTCGCCGTTGATGGTATAGTTTTATCCGGCTAATATCCGAATATATCCTGCGGCTAGCAATTTTTGCAACAAAACACTTGCGGCGTCAAATTATATCGGCTTAGGACTCTGATGTTTGGTAAACAAAAGAAATAAAATTTATTTGTGATTTGCGTCTAAAAAATGGAAAATAGTCAGGTAAGATCTAATTTAATTTATTAATTCAGGGATTAGAACTAAAAAATATTTTGATGGTAGGTAAACATTTATTTTTTATATTTGTTTTAAATCATCTGATTTAAATTAAAAATAGCACACTAAATTATGAGGGGTTGTTCACAACAGTTATATTTCTTCATGTTATTATTTTAAGACTTATGACTTTATGACACCTTGTGAATCCCCCAATTGTAAATTTCGATAACAAAGATTCAATAATAAAAATAAACTAAAAAATAAATTTAAAAAAAAATTCGATTTACAGATCTGACAGATATTCTAACTCAATTTTAAATTAGCAAAAGTAACGTAGACTTTCAAACTTTTGTAGTAACCCAGTAAAAAACGTGCTCCAAAAGGAGCAGGTTTTTTGTATGAATTCATACCTCAAATCGCTTCAAACCTGCTGATGGGATGCCTGATTTTTGTATGGGGGTTCCCGGTTTGGAGGACTATTTTCTGCTGACAATAAGCGCTTCTTTTAACATGCAAACAAAGCGCTCCTAGAGTGTTTTTTTAAGGGCAAACTATGTTTACATATTCGTTAATGTTTTGCTTTTACTTGTTTAAATGCCTTTATTCAATAATTTTCGTAAACCATAATATATTTTTTTTTTTTGCTTAAAAACCCTCTTCGTTGTCAGCACTAAAATAGCAGCTTTTTTGTATGTTTAATTCGTTATCATTTACTGCTTTATAAGAGCTCTCTAATTGAAGCGCTTGAGTATGCGATTTTTCTCTGTAGTGCTTCAAAAACCCCAATTTTTTTTTACTGGGAAAATAGACCAGTACCTCAATTCTGTAACTTTTTGAATTTAACTACCGATATCGTTAATTAACGAGAAATCTCGGTTACTTTAACGAATTTGTTATTCTGCATTTTAAATAAACAAATATTTTTGTTTAGAAATATTGACGACAAATATCGGTACACTCACAATATTCTGTACGTAAAATTAACTGAAATTGTAATATAAGATAAATGAAAGTGCAATTAAAAACAGGTCTACCTATTTTTCATTTATTTTTAACAAAAAGTTCATTTAATTTGTTACTGTCAAAAATTCAACACCGTATTCCGTAAAATCAAATAAATATTCAGTTATTTTGTAAAATTTTACTGTCAAAAAATTGACCCCATATTCAGTAAAAACAATAAAATATTCAGTTATTTTATTAAATTTTCGTTTACTCCACAAAAGAGCCGAAATTCTAAAAAATACCAGACAGACACCTGTCAGCTTGTTTTTCTTATAAGCGAGAGAGGGAGAATATTTTTATTTACTTACCCAGTTACACACGTTTGTTTTACTTTTGTTGTACTGACCACAATGATGCAAAACGTGGCACAGTTGGGCCATTTTTGGCACTTTTGAACATTTTATGGCCCTGTAAAAATCAATTTTGGCCCTTTCAGGTCAAAATTAAACCAGCTGGTAGCACGGTTCATTAACACAAGGTGGACTCATTTGGGAATGTAGACATACGGCTCTATAAAAATAACCGACAATAACCGACTTAACAAAATTGACTTCATATATAAAACAAAAACAATTTAACGCACACATGTACAAATTTTGGACCATATACACGAAATTTGACAATTGGCTGGTAGTGAACTGGTCTATTAGTGCCGGAGTCGCGTGTTCGATTCCTGCCAGAGACTCTAGCCTTCCGCACACAAGCGTAAAGCTTCGCGGGATTATCTAACCCTTTCGCTACAAGTTTTTACTGGGTTACTAAAAAAATCCAATTTTTTGGATTTTTATTTAAATTGACCCTAACAAGAACAATCAATACTCACTTTTAAAAAAAATGTACCCTTAATGTGTTTTTTGGAATGTATCCATATGGATACATATTTCGGTTATGGTAAAGAAATTTTGTTAAAGAAACTAACATAAATGTTCAAATATTGCTTGGAATGCTTTAAGATTTTGCAAAAATTCGTTCTATTCGAGCGGGAATCACACTGTAAAATTCCGTGAAGATCGGACCATAATTTACTTTTAGACCCATATAAGCCATACTCCCGGAAAACAGTTAATTACGCCTAAAACCATGATGAATAATGCTATCAGAATAAAATTTAATACTACACAGTTTTATAAGACTAGAAATCACACTTATAAATTTCGTGATGGTCCGATCATTTTGTTGTTTTTGTCAAACCAATTGTTTTGTATACTTGGCCCTTTACTCCCCGTCTACAACTGACATGATTTACTGTTATAACATGATGTTATAAAAGCGTTGTTAAAACATTTGCATTAACAACCGTGTTATAACTTGAGAAAACCTCTAACATGATGAGTCTTTACTTAACACTAAAGGGCGCTTTAGCCGACCGTAAATGTAATTAAATGCAATGTAAAGTACCGTAACGTACTGTAAGCTCGTTTGTGCACTTATAGAACATGTAAGAACGTGTCAGCTGTTTCTCACAACCAAAAACAAAAAAGCATTAGTACACATAAAACAACACACACAGTGATGAGAATTAAAAATGTTGAAATGGTGACCGCTTTGCAGAAAAAGTACCAAGTGATTTAAATAGTATAAAAACTGTATTTCTTGCTGTATAAATAAATAAATAATATATATTTGATATAAATATTACAGATTTACAAAAAACAAATATTTATTATTTCAAAATGTGCATACACCTAAACAAGGTTTTAATACTATTAAAAACCAGACTTTGTTTGTTTGTGGATATGTCTTTATTTGTTAATTTTATACATCTAAACATATATTTGTATAAATGAAAATATGTATGAATTGTAACTTATTTTGTCAAAAGTCCACAGATATTATAACTGAAAAAGTACCAAACAAAAAGAGTGATTTTACCCGCATTGCATTTAAAATATAAGCAGCCCATCACTATCTACAACTGTCACGTAACCTCGTAATGAAATTCTATTTTCTACAGGGCAGTCAGTTTAGCATTTGCATTGCTTTCCATATAACAGAAACGATCAGCTGTTTACACAACATTTACATTTCTACGTTTACGGTCCGCTAATGGGACTTTAAGGCCCTAAATTTGTAAAACGCAAACGCAACGCAAAAAATTATATTGAACGCAAAAGCAAAATCAAAAATATTTCATAATTTTGTTGGTGTTTTCTATAGAAATGTATATTGGATTTTTAAATTTTTAACGCTGCATACGTTGTGGCGTTGATAATTTAAAAACACAGTATGTATTTCTGTAGAAAGCAACAACAAAATTTTGACAAATGTTTGACATTGTTTTTGTATTCAATGGTATTTTCGCATTGCGTTTGCGTTTTACAAATTTAGGGCCTAAATCATTTTAGTGCTAATGTTAAGCATTTCATGTCAGTTGTAGACTGTATGTTAAGTAAGAACTGTTACTTTTATGTGCAAATCAGTCTTGCTTTAAATTAAAATTATTTTAAGTAGGTGGTAAATATCAAAAAATCAAAGTAGACCGTCAAATGATAAAAATGCTTCACACATAAATTCAATTTTGTATTAAAAAATAAAATTTCATCTTGCTTTTGAGCAATGGTATTTGTGAAGCATAAAGTGTATAATATTAAAGTAAAACAAAAATGGATAAAAACTATGTTTTACTATGGGTTTTATTTAAAATTTTTTTGGCCCCTTCAAAGATATTTTGGCCCTTTTAAATCACCAAGTTGGCCCAAAACAAAAAAACTCAAAATGCATCACTGACTGACCACGTTGTTTACAGAAGAACTCTCAATTATAAGACACCAGCAGCATGACCGATATAGCTTCGCAATTATTTTACTTTTAAAATTTGATGTATTTAACTAAATTTTTGTAACAAATAGAAAATGGGAATTGCGTACACAAAACAAGCAATTCATTTTTTATAGATAAGTAAAAATTTATTTTTGGTAGTAAAATTATATAAATTAATTGAATAATTAATTGTTTTTACTGAATATGGTGTTGAATTTTTGACAGTAAAATTTTATGAAATAACTGCATATTTATTTGTTTTTACGGAATATGTTGTTAATTTTTTGACAATTAATTTGTATAAGATAACTGAATATTGATTTGTTTTTACGGAATTCGCGGTTGAATTTTTGAGAGTAAAAATTAAATGAACTTTTCGTTGCTTTAAATTACATTTTTATTTAATTTAACATAAAGAAGAATTTATCTCAATCAACGGACAATATTAACTGCAACTGAAAATCCGTATTAATATGCACTTAGGTTTTTGAATAACTGTTAGAATCAGTTAAAAATATATTTGCTTGGAATTTTAAATGTTTATTTATTTAAAAATGACTGAACGAATATTTCTTAAATAAACTACAGTCCGTTACTGTAATAATATTGTGAGTGTAAAAATATAAAAACGTCGAAGTGAAAATTTTTTAAAATTAATAAAAAATACAAAATAAATTTGCTTTATTGCATTTATTTTAACAAAACATGAATGAAAACGTGTAAATGTTGATTATATTTCGAAACAAATATGTTGGTTTTAAATCTCTTTATACATAGGGAAAAATTTCCAGATGACTGACACATTTAAATAAAGGTTCTGGGCCTGTCGTTTAGTATACCGATTGACTCAGAATCAATGTCAGAATCCATTTAACGAAGCCCGTCCTTCCATCAGGATGGCTGGTTGTCTGTCCAAGATAACCTTTTGCGCAAATTACAGGTCGCAATTTTAAAAATATTTTTTTAAAATTTGGCACATATGCGTTTATTGTCACAAGGTCGAAGCCTTTTTATAATGGTGAGAAGCAGCTTTTTAATTTGTATAGCCCACATGAAAACTTCTTTCCGGAATAGGGTTTTTGTGCCTATTAATAGCCATCTTGTTTTATAGACATTTGCGTTGAATAAGATCCAAAAATATTTTGTCGCAACCTGCATAAATCAGCAGAACAAATTTAATGAGGATCGGTCCATATTTGACCACAGCTCCCATACGAATACACTAATAATGGTAGTAGATACTTAGATAATATTTGGCACAAAAATGTCTTATGTGAATATTAACCTCACAACATACTCTTTTTGGCGGAAACATGATCGCCCAAATACTGCAATGAAGAGTCGGACTTGATCGACTATACTTTCTTACTTTTTTTGTGTTAAAAATTGGCTACTTTCTCTATATTTTTAATCTGTTAACAGTACATTTACAGCCTGTTCAACGATTTCGAACGTTAACGTTCGCATAGAATATTACATTTAAAACAAAAACAAATTTTCGAATTTTGTTATTGTTTTAAATATAATTTTCTATGCGAACGATGACGTTCGACATCGTTAAACCGGCAGTTATTGTCGTTATTATTTAACAAGAACTTTTTTTGTGTCGTTAGCTACCGACATTTTTTGCCGATAAAAATTGTTAAAATTTCATTACAGAACAGCTCTTAACGACAACTTTCGTTAGCTAACGAATTTTGACCACTTAACGACAATTTTTTGTCGTTAAAAAGTTACAGAATTTCAGTACAGAGGCTCTGGCGAGACTTGAACCGAATCGACTAAAAATATAATAAGCAAGTACGGTTGCTATATCCGCTGTGTCGAATCTTTGGTACTCTCCAACGACAGTTAGAAAATATTAGTAGTTCGCTTTATATGGGAGCTATGGTAAATTATGGAACGATCTTCATGAAATTCGAAAACGCGACATCTAGTCTTATAAAACTATGACTGACCCAATTTTATTTAAATAGAGTTATTTGTTCCGGTTTTACGCGTACTTAAGTGTATTCTGAGAGTGGGTTTTTTATGGCAATTATCGTAAGTTATGGACCGATCTTTACGTTATCTTATGAATAAATTATCTTAATTTTTTTGTTGTTATAGCAGTCTCTATGACTATGATGTTTGAAACAAAATACCGGCCAAATGCTCGGTGCGACTTCGGTGGCATAGCTCTATCCAATGGTCCATATCTTCAACAACTCTGAGACATAATTAAGGTTCACTGACGTAAATATGCCGAATTATCTCATCCTTTAGATCTGTTCTTGTTCTTGGTTTATTGACATACACTTTTTCTTTTAAATATCCCTAGAGAAAGAAGTTCAACGGTGTCAAATCACAAGGTCATGAAGGCCAATAACATCGCCACGACGTGAGATAACACGGCCATTGAATTTTACGCGAAAAAGAGCGATGATTGCGTTGGCTGTTCGGCAGGTGGTACCATCCTGTTGGAACCACATATCGTCCAAGTCCATATCTTTAATTTCTGGCTACCAGAAGTCCGTTATCATATTGCGAACACCATTCACCGGGTTTGCTTGGCCGACCTCATTTTCGAAGAAGTACGGCCCGATGACACCGCCAGACCATAAACCGCACCAAACAGTCAATCTTTGTGGGTGGATCGGCTTATGAATGATTTTCTTTCTTAGACACCATTCACTAGGTTATTCATTTAATCGGGCTTTTGCTTTAATCGGTTAATCGCTCGATTAATTAACCGAGGTTTTGGTTTAATCGGTTAATAATCGGTTAATATTGTTATTGATCGGTTAACCGATTAATAAAGTATGGTTATAAATTAAGTAATTTCAATAAATAAAAAGGCAAAAATTATTTATTATTTGGAGTTTATTAGTAAAAAAAAAACAATAACATAACAAACAAAACAATTCTTGGACTAAAATGAGCAAACATTGAAAATTCAATACCAATTAATTCATATGGGCATTCCCAAAGAATGTTCTACCAGGATGAAAGAATAGAATGTTGGTAAGCATCGTCTTTCATTGTTTATTTTTATAAAAAAAAGTATGTTTTTATAAAAGAATGGTTTTTATAGCATATCTCAGCTGTTTTACTTGAGAAAATTGGGCTGGAAGCTGATAAACTTTATATTTTTTAAAGCTACATCTAAAACCATTTTTAAATAATTATTTTACATACAAAAAAAAATGTTATGTTTGGACTTTTTCTTCACAATCTCTCCATTACAATCAATTGTAAATTGAGTATTAGGTTTTTGTTAAGGAAATTTTGAGATATTTTTGGGAAAATTCATGGTGATAATAATAAAAAAACATATGGAAAAATCGTAAGTTCGCGACCCCGTACGTTCGAAAAATAATTTGGTTTAAATGTTTAGCATTTAATCGATTATTTTCTTTAGATTTGTTAAATCTTGATTTGGAGAAAAATTCTTGCATTTATCGAAGATGTTAGAGAAATCCAAAGCAATCCATAATACAGAATATCTAATTTCTCAGTCTTTTTCCTGGATTTCTCTAAACATATAAAATCTTCCATTATGCCATTATAGTACTGTTGTAATTTTTTTAAATTTTGATCACTTCTAATTGTTTCGGTTACTATCGAGAGTTTCTTCTATTGTCAGGCCATCATCTGGCATAGCTCAGCACCGCACATTCTGCAAAAAAGTTTATTTCCGAATCCCTTAGTTTCTGTTTTTGTACTGTATCTTAAGAATGTATTGCTAGAAGAACATATATTGTATGAACAAATATTTTCTGAACACATACCTTTTGAATATGAGACGAAACAAATAATAAAAAACACAAACAAATTTGTTATAATACTATAAAAAATTCAAAATTTTGTTATATCGGTTAATCGACGGAAATTAACCGGTTTAATCGTTAATCGAAAAAACGCAATTTTAAATAACCGATTAACGGTTTACCGAATGAATACCCTA
The DNA here is from genome assembly GCA_930367215.1 of Pollenia angustigena. Classification (NCBI taxonomy): domain Eukaryota; kingdom Metazoa; phylum Arthropoda; class Insecta; order Diptera; family Polleniidae; genus Pollenia; species Pollenia angustigena. Next base: position 225,660,403 of record OV884059.1, read on the forward strand.
CCATTCACTTGTGTCTGTTTAACAAAACAATTGGCGTATTGACGACGCTTGAAATGGTTAGTAGGCTTCAGTTCTTGAGTCAATTGAAATTTGTAAGCGTCAAAACTCTAATCTTTCACATCAGTGATGTTCCTGAGATGTTCGATTGTTGGGCACGACGATAAGTCGAGGTTAAAGGCTCCTCTGCCACACTATCGCGAACAACAGCAATGTTTTCCACAGATCGAACAGGTTCTTTTACATTTCCTACATACCCAGTTTGCTGAAATTTTCGCACAATTCTCCCGATTCATTTGCTCGATTATCCTGACCAACATAATCACGAAGTGCATGATATAAATTTTGAGCTGAACGCCCACTTTCATAAAAGGCTTCAACAATCTTAACGCGCTGCTCAATTCTGTATCTCCCCATGGTGGAATTTGTCAAGCACAAAACTTGACGTTGATATGTATTTTAGGGTGGTTGCTCTACAATTCGATTCCTACACATAAAGAAAAACACTCGCGATAAATCAAGTTTTTTATGATTACTTTAAAAACGAGTCGTACTCAAAAATTCAAGTACAACTAACACTAAAACGTTCTCAAAACAATCCTAAATGGGATTACTTTCGAAAATCCGTCCCGGAATTTCTGGAAATAAGTATAAAATTCTTAAATCAAGTAAAAAAAAAAAGATTAAACTTTTTCTAAACAACAAAAACAACAGAACAAGAAGAAAAACATATATTATTTTCATGTTTAACCCTCTGGCTTACACATGTGTTGATTTTCTACACAAATTGAAAAAGGTCTGGCCAGACTCATGTGTACTACGAATTTGAACTCTTGCTTCTCATTTAGTTTATATTTTTGGTTAAATATGTACACAAGATTTCTAAAGTAAAAACTATATCGGGTATGTTGGTGTTTTAGCATTGTGTAAGGTGTAATACGGGTTAGTAAATCAACCATAATAATATATAATTTTATAATAGTTGAATCAAGCTCATTTTGATTCAATCTTAGTTTTACTTAAATCAATCATATTTTTGGATTATTTTAAGTACGACATCGGGATTGAATATGGATAATTTAAGTATTTTGCGATTAAAATCCGTACTAGAATCAATCTTTCTGTACTTAATTCAAGAAAATCCGTCCTCGCGGTACTATTAATACCGCTTCGGATAGATTTGAGTACGGATGGATTGATTTTTCTTTTGAGTGTTACTCATATCCTACCGAACCGATTTTACTGGACTTCAATCCCAGATGGCTAAGAAGAAATAAAAACAATTTGACACCAGCACTGTTCTTTTCTTTGAGTTTTCGAAAACTAATATGTTTTCTACAGACGGACAGACATGGTTAAATCGACTTAGAATTCCTCAAGGAGCCTGTATTATACCCTTAAAGAGATATATAGAATAATAGAATAATAAAAAAGTTTCACACGGAGTGACAAACTAATTATACCCTTGTTAACCACTATAGTGCTGGAGGTTATATAAATACTTGTTCTTCTTCTTAATTGACGTTATTTATTAAAGAGAACAATAAATTACTGAACTTTACTTGTCTGGCAGATGTCGATGAGTACCTGAAATAAATTTTCATTTTGATTGTGTTTTTTGTTTAGGCTCAACTCAAATTCTTTGCTTAAAAAAAATTATGTACCTACACATAAGATTTGATTCAGTATGAGAAAATATCAATAATTGTTTTTAACTTAAAAGCAAAAAAATATTAAGTTCTTTCCCATTCAGGTTGGCAACATTCACTTCTATTTAAGATTTTGAGGGGTGTGTAGAAAACAAACAAATTTAAAAAGTTTTTTTTTTAATAATAAGAATGGACTTTTCATCAGTGTTCGGAAATATCCACTAAATATCGCTCCTTAGTGTTCGGTTCGACAGATTTGTGGAAAACAAAAATGCGGACAGTGTTTGTTTAGAAAATCATTAAAAAAAACTAACAATAATAATGTTTATCATCTTTCGAACATAAAAGTAATACGGTTTTTTATCAAACTCTACAAAAGATTTGAACATTTAATTCCGTTCGGTTGTTTAAACCACAAACGTGATTGTGTTCGGTTCGGCGCATTAATGTTCGTTCCTTTTGGCTGGTAAAAAATCCAAACATTTTTAAGAAAAACAAAATACACATAAGAAAAAAAAAACAAAAAGCCAGCAAAATAATTTTACACAAACCAAACGAATACACATGCTGTTCGTGGTGCGGTCGTTGCTAAAATTTGCTGTTTGTTCATTTATTTATCAATGTAAAAAAAATAAACATTATAAAACATTAAAATATAATGTTGTCTACAGTAACACTACAATTGTTCTGTTTGTGTTTTTTAACGAAAAACAGAACAACATATAAGTCGTTTATTTTGAAAGTGGCTTAAGTCCATTTTTGTTAAAATAAGTAGTTAATGATAACAACAATCGCAATCCTATATAATATTTTTATTTATAAACAATTTAAGTCTAGTATCATTAAAATCACTATGATTTTGGGCACTTGAAAATTAGTTAGCTTACGAAATCCAAAAAAAATTATTTTGAAACCGGTTTAAGTCTACAAATTTTTATTAACTAAAATGAAACGTGAAGATTTTTTTATACAAAACCTATGGAAGAAGCAATTCATAAGAGATTAAAAAACACTAGTGCCGAACCTGTAAATTGGCTAAGGATGAGTTGGATGCGATTCATAAAAAGTAAACCCTATTAAATGTTTTATAAAGAATCTATGAAGTGGATAAAGAGTTCAAAATACTTGACTTATAACCCTGTCGGGGAAGACCAAGGAACGTTAACAAAATATAATTAACACCATTCTACAAAAATGTACGTCCCATTTCAACTCCTAAGTATAAGGATATGATGGAGTTACTAAGGTATATACCACCTATGCACCATGAATATTTTAACAAGACCTCACACATAATCTAAATGAGGAGAAATAATATGGCAAAATCTATAATATTATCCTTACTAAATAAATGTAAATTAAATTTTTTAATAAATGAATTCATGTTTATCTTTAAAAACATTTTTTTAATTACATTAATAAAAATCTGTATCTAAATTGAAAGCTTCCCTATTTATTTTAAAGCTATTACATTCATCTACATCAAGCATAAAGTATTTACAATTTATATTGCTTAATTTCTTTTAAATAAGTGAACTTATTCCTTTTCACAAACAAAAAAGTAATTTTATTAATTTTGGAGTCCATTTTATGTTCTGAAACACAGCTTATTTTTCTAGTAAAGTTTACAAAATGTATTACGTTATATATTCTAACATGTTTAAGGTCACAAAGCCATAAAAAAAAATTAATACCACTTAACAATATTTTTGAAACAAATCAAACACAAACCCTTAAATATCTCAATATAAGAAAAAATGGACTTTAACCACTTTCAAAATAAACGACTGATATAATGTTCAGCTCTTTCTTGAAAATAGTTACGAACGGATTTAGGGTTGTGTTCGTCTACACGCAGAGAAAAAACATGTTTAAATATGGTCACCTCCAACAATACTATGTTTAGAGAAAATGTTCACTATATAATATTTAATTTAACCATATTTTTGTCACAGACAACCATATTATGGTTAAATTAGTCCCCTATCAAGAAGCCACAACCATGTTATGGTTGCCTCTAAACATATTATGGTTAAATATGACAATAATTTGTTTTTAAATTAACAATAGTATTTTCCTCTTTTTCAAGAGCAACATGCTATGGTTGAAAGCCAACCATGCTGTTATAAGTGTTAAACATAATTTAGTTATTAATAACCATAATAAGTATGTTCGGAGGCAACCATAATATGGTTGTAGCTTCTTGATGGAGGACTATTTTAACCATAATATGGTTGTCGCTGACAATAATATAGTTAAGTTAAACATAATATGGTTAAAAATTTCTATAATCATAGTATTGTTGGAGGTGACCATATATAAACATGTTTTTTCTCTGCGTGTACACAATCCATTGGGGGTGTGAGCCGAACGCTTAATAGACCAGTAGAAACTGTACTTACCTGGTAAGTTAGGAAGTTATGTTGAAGAACAATAGACACTGCTTATTTTTCGGCCGAATAACTACTTACTTTTGTTCGAGGTGTCTACAAAATACACTTACTAGAAGTCAAAAAATATCTAGTTATTATTTAACTACTAGTAAGTTGAATTGTAAGTACTTTCAATATACTAACCAGAAGCCAAAAAATCACTAGTTGATAGAACGAACAAGTAGTTATTGAGTACGTTGCCAGTAAGTTTATATTCAGTACTGAAAGCAACACAACTAATAAATAGTTATTGAGCTGATTACACAGTACAACAGCCAATCTGGGGGGTGAGAAATTCCAAGTCAGGGTGATGGTACTAGGTCAGTATAGTCAAACCCTCAAAGGGTTTGGCGTTCGTATGTGTCAGTTTTTTTTTATGACATTTTAAATTTTTTCCTTATCTTGATGTTTTTTTGTTTAACATAACTCGAGAACCACTTGTCCGATTTTGCTAAAACAAACTCAAAAAAATTTTGAATTACAATTTCTTTAATCCGTTCATATAACGTTTTTCTTTATAATCAACAGTTTTGCCGGTAAAAATAAATTTGTGGAGAATTATAATTGATAAGTGCAAAAAAATGTTCAAGCCTGGATGTATGCAGCAGATTTTATCACAAACCTGCACTGCAATTTTTGTGACTTTTTTTAAGCGATCGGTGAAAATCGTCGGACTTTTGTTTGTTATTTGAAAGAATACACCCACATTCAGTGATGCCAACAGTAGGGGATTTACCCTTTTCTAGGGATTTTTTTTCGGATCATTTTTATCTTCAATCGGATCTTAACTTCTTTTTATGGTGTAATCATAATATGATGGAGCTGAATCTTGTGAAATGCAAAAGCATGCGGTTTTATAGAAATAACTGTATTGCTGTTAATTATGCTTTTGGTGGTCATCAACTGGAGTTGGTTGATTCGTTTCTTGATATTGGAGTCTTACTGGATCCTAAATTAAACTTTGTTTCTCATATTACATTAACTGTTAATTGCAGCGCAGGTTTGTGATAAAATCTGCTGCATACATCCAGGCTTGAACATTTTTTTGCACTTATCAATTATAATTCTCCACAAATTTATTTTTACCGGCAAAACTGTTGATTATAAAGAAAAACGTTATATGAACGGATTAAAGAAATTGTAATTCTAAATTTTTTTGAGTTTGTTTTAGCAAAATCGGACAAGTGGTTCTCGAGTTATGTTAAACAAAAAAACATCAAGATAAGGAAAAAATTTTAAATGTCAAAAAAAAAACTGACACATACGAACGCCAAACCCTTTGAGGGTTTTACTATACTGACCTAGTACCATCACCCTGACTTGGAATTTCTCACCCCCCAGACAATAATCCCAAAAATGTTCCATAGTGTTATCAATAAGCAAATGTTCAGTTATAAAAATAAAAGAAGTAATAAGTAGTTGCTATTCGCAAGTAAGTACTTATTGAAGTTTTAGAATAACGTCAACTACCATCTATTACTGAAAATCAAATAGTTTTTCCTGGGAATATACTGTTTATTTTCGAACACTGCTTTTCAGTATAAAATTGTGGTATACTTTATAAAAACATCTATCCCATATTAAGTATACGCACCTAATAACGCATAATGAGCTCATATCATAAAAGTTTCGATAATTTGACAAAGGTCTTCCTTAAAATTTCTTTGTGTTTGCAAAATCAATCTTTTAGTGCAACCTTGATTAATTTTCTTACCTGTTTCTATTATTAATTTCGTGTGAAAATGTTGGTACTTTAAAACCAATCTAAAACACTTTGCACTTGTCATAAAAAAACTGTATACAAAATGGAAACCTGATTACATTACCCAGATTGCAAAGTGACAAAGAATGACATAAGAAAAGAAACTAGAACAAGAGCAAAAAAATAATCTTAAATAATGATGCAATTGTTGTTTATACATATGTTTAAATACACACACACACCCACAGAAATACACCTTCCCTATGAAGCCTTATGTGCATTCGTGTATGTTTTTATGTGTGCTAAGGCTTAAATGAATAAGTAAAAAGGACCTTGGCAAGTGCAAACAAATTCAATGAAAATCATTATTCAAAGTGTTGATTTCGTATTTTTAAGTAGGAAACTTTTCGTAAAATTACAGAAAGGGAACGGCATGGCTACTTACCGCGTATTACTGTGCGATAAAGTGCCGACATGAGTGGCGTCATTTATGTTGCTTGCAGCGGCATTTTTATTGGCTGATAAAGGCGTTGTGTTGGCGTTTTGATTGTAAGTAAAATCAGCTGTTAAAAGATTAGCCACAATCGACGATGAACGTCTTCTATTCAAGATGGGTGACTTTTGAGCTCGTATCGATTGTAGGTTATTTCTGGTCGAAGAGGTACTCAAGCTATTTGCATGTGTATTAATTAAAGTTTCATTTAGTTTATTAAAACCTGTAGCAGACACCAGGCCCACTCCCATTGCTCCTCCACCTGGAACCACATGGGAGGGTGAGTGTAACTCCATAAAACCTGAGCCTGTTGCAAAGGTGCCATTACTGTTGGTAACTGCCGCACTATTGCCCATGCCAATTGTGGTCATATTGAAAGTACTGCAACTACGATTGGCCATACCCACCCCTGCTTTACCAACAGGCCCTTCTGCAACAGTGTTTCCATATGCCGTGGCTGATGTCGTCTGGGACGTTGATGATGGATAATGATTTATTGTTGTTGCTGTTGTTATTGGTCCTAAGGGATTTGTCCCACATAAATTTGATAGATTTGTACGACTGCCATGTAGAAGACCACTTTGTTGCTGGATTCTTTGTAAAGCCGTCTCTTTTGTATGAAATGCACCCAGACCAGCATTTTTGGGTGGCTGTGGTAGAGTTCGATGTATTTGTTGTTGCTGCTGATGCTGCAGCAGCTGCTGTTGATTTTGTTGCTGACTATTGTCTTTTAGTATTGATTTTGGTTGTATAGTTGTGGAGGGGTTTTGCTGAACCACATGTATTTGATGGGCGCTTTGTTGTTGCTGTTGATGTTGTGGTTGTTTTAAAATCGGTTTTAGTATGTTGTAGGGTATATTTGTTGTTGTTGGTGTTGATGATGTTGTACTGATGGTATCACTTTCATCACAACTGACATCTGAAAATTGAAATTGTGAAACGTGTCAGTTAAATAATTTAATAACAAAATAGATTTAAAACAAACTTTTTAAGGTCTTATCAAAATATTATTAAAATTCTGTTGCTTGGACAAGAAAAACTTTTATTTGCTACAAATTGATGACATAAAGTTTGAGATTTAGCTTATGAGTTTCTCGTTGAAATTGTTAACAAATTTAATTCATTTAACTGTATTCTCTTTAAAATGTATTTTAGTAAATTAAATTCACTTTAACAAAATTTCATTGAAAACTTTTAAAACCCTGCAGACAAGCTTACAGCTTTGCGGGATTATTATGAAAAATTTTTTGTAATCTACAAATTTCAAATAATAAAAATATGATGAAAAAAAGATTTATGATATAACGGTAATAACCTCCATTCTGATAACATGAAGTTGATGCAAATTTTGTTAAATATTCGTAAATAAATGAAGATGACATCTGAAGGATAATTCAGCGAACTTCGTTAAGAAAAACACTAGTTTCGGGTAGGGCATGTAAACTTAAAGAATTTTCATACAAATTATTCAAACTGATGAAACTGACCAAAGGACAAACAGTCATCAAGCTTAAAAAAAAAAGAACAACTGAAACTGGCGAAAGGACAATTTTTTGGCAAACTTATAAAAAGTATTATTTGGAATTGTTTTGCATACTTTTAACTACAGGCTGTGTAAAATATTAGGAAAAAGTATAACGTTAACTTGAGCCGTTACAAGAGGAAAAAACTAAATTTTTATGACTTTTTGTAAAAATGTTGCCATTAAATAACTACTTTTGCAATTAAATGTAAAAGATTCGAAATGTGTAGGTAATTATCGTTCTAATCTATGTATATATGTTTGTGACAGCGCATAAAGAAACGGACCAGTAAGGTAAAGGGAACAGTAAAAACCAACTACACAAAACAAGAGGTAGGGACGACCTACGCGCGTTTTCAAGGTTGACCAACACGTTCCTGACGTCATGAGATGTGTCGCTCTCAAATGAGACCAGTACCAACACGCTCAGTGATGGTAGACCAAAGATACACGCACTTAAATCTTTAAAATGGCTCTCCTGAACAAAACCCTTAGTTCCCTTTCTATTTTGCGCGTCACATCAATAATGGGTGATTTTGTAAGAGCTATAGGAAAGTTTGAAACAAAACACATAAAATTCAGAAAAATTCATGAAATCTTTATTTGTCCATATAATTTAATGTTTGAAGATTATTTCATGCAAATGTTTACCGTGACTGCGAGTCAAATGGTCCATCCGCTTAGTCCAATTTTGGCATACTCTTTCCAACATTTCGGCCGGTATCTCATGAATAAATGCTTCAATGTTGTCTTCCAATGCGTCAATTGAAGCGGGCATGTGTGTATACTATAGACATGAGCTTTAACATAGCCCCACCAAAAATAGTCTAAAGGCGTTAAATCTCACGATCTAGGCGGCCAATTGACCGGCCCGGAACGTGAAATAAAATGCTCACCGAACTCGCCTCTCAATAAGTCCATTGTTTAGCGTGCTGTGTGGCATTTGGCACCGTCTTGTTGAAACCCATGTCATGCAAGTCAAGCTCTTGCATTTTGGGCAAAAAAAAGTTGGATATCATCTCACGGTAGCGCTCACCATGCACAGTTACGTTACGATTCGCATCATCTTTGAAGAAGTACGGTCCAATGATGCCACCAGCCCATAAACCGCACCAAACTGGGACTTTTTCGGGATGCATTGGTAGCTCTTGCAATGCTTCTAGATGATCTTCACTCCAAAATCGACAATTCTGCTTATTAACGTACCCATTGAGCCAAAAATGAGCTTCTTCGCTGAACACAAGAAGCGAGCGATGAATTTTCTTAACAGAGCACGCATTTTAATAATAAAATTCAATAATTTTCAAGCGTTGTTCGTTTGTAAGACGATTCATAGTTAAATTATAGACCAAACTGAAGATGTTTGACAGTGAAAGAAAACACGAAACGTGCGTCAGCTGTTTAAACCAGTGTTGCCAAAAAGATAATACCTAAAAAAAAATCACCCTACATATATAAAATTGTAATGTTACTGACTGATTCATCATAGCACAGCCTGAAGCTAAAAACTTGAAATTCGGACCGGAGGTGGGTCGCTCCCCAAATCGGTCCATTAAGACGGGATTTTTGGAAATTCGAATGTTTAGGGGGTAAAAAAGGGTAAAAACAGGTTAATTCGATAACCTTATATCTCCAAAACTAAAAGAGATACAAAAAAACTGTAATACTTATCGTTGTTTTTTAGAAAAAAAGGCGCACAGGTGTCTGGTACATTTTTAGAAATTCGGCTCTTTTAGGGAGAAAACGTGTAAACCCTGAGTTTTGGTACTTTTTTGTCACCCCATCTATCTTTTGAACCAATAAACCTAAAAATAAAGTTTATACCACATTCGAAACTTATCAAAAATTTGGTACTTTTTCGAAATTTGAACGTAACTATTTTTGGTACTTTTTTTTAAAAAATATTTTTCTCCATTAATTGACATATTCGTACTAAACTATAGGCCCCCACTACAATACTGCAATTTTTGGTACTTTAAGGGGGGGGGGGGGGTAAATAGTACCAAAATGGGAAATACGGAAAACTTAATATCTTTCTTCAGCTTTTTGGTTCTACAACTGGTATTTATTTGATTATCGTTATTATTGAACCTTAAAACATAAAATTCAACATGCAATGTCCTGAGTGGATATGAATCTGGAACTTCTTGAATTTCCGAAATTTAAACAAGTTAAACCTAGAAAAATAAACTTTGGCATACGGATATGTCCACTAGTGAGCTATAAAAGACAAAAATGTTAAAGGTCTTAAACTCCTACCAGGCCATTAACGTATCTCAGTCCACTTGAACAACATAACATTACTACAAGAACAAAATTAATATTTTTTCCAAAATAATAAGATCTAATTTTTACTTAAAATACTTTTTTACTTTATGAGTTTTTGTCTTCGTAGGTTGCCGTTAATCTAGTCGCAGGTATAACCAAACAAATAATTTTTTAACGGCAGGTAAAACACCCCATTCCTTAATTACACAGTACAACATTTTTCAGGTGATTGATTCGGGACTTAATTCTGATAATTGCTTATGAAAGTAGACCCAAAAAGAAGAACTTCTGCATCATTAGTTTGGTCATGGTAGCTCAATAAATCATTTAAAAATTAATTTGAAGGTAGTAAGTATCGTATAGGGGAAATTGTCACGTTTTAGGCTCTTTTGTTTGCCATAACTCAAGAACCACTAGTCCGAATAAGCTGAAACAAATTTAAAAAAATAAAGAATTATAATTCCTTTAATTTCAACGTTTCGCTACATAAGCAACAGTTTCGCAGTTATAAATAAATGTATGAAGAAAAAAAATATTTTTAGTCCAAAAAATTGAAATTTTTTATATTTAATTCATAAAAAATCCAAAACGGTAAAAATAAGTGTCAAGTCCTATTACTTTTACGTAAAGTCGCATAACCTAAGAACATAAATAATGAAAATCGATGAACGCGTTTCGGTTTTATTCACAATTAATTAAAGGTATAGATTTAAAAATTTGCTCGAGATATCCACAAAATTCTTTGGAAAAAAACATTGATGACTTTTTTATTATATACCCAATTTGTATATGTTGGAAAGGAAACAGATTCTTAAATTAACAAACGATGCAAAAAATAGAAACTTTTTCAAACTGGTCCAGCTCACGAGAGGTCAAAGCTGGAGCCGAAAAACTTAAAATGTCATCTTAAAAAAGTCCAAGGTTCATTTTTAGGAGGGTACATCGAGCACGAATTTTGCTTCCATACAACTTGAGTCGCTCTAATGTATATACATAATGATAAAAAAAATTTCCAGTTACTGCTATTTTTGAAAAATCTCTCTTAAAAGGCGTACAAATTTCACGTACGATAACTTGGAAATGCCCATATTTGAAGGCGTACAAATTGCACGTACTATTACTTGGAAATGCCCATATTTGAAATTTCGATAATTTTTGTCAATTAATAAACCAAACCAAAATTACAGAAAAATTTCGTTTATTTAAAAAAAAAAATTAAAAACATAAGCAATAATGTTTTTTTGCATCGAAATTCGTATGGTCAACAATATTTTTAAACTTTTTAATTTTGACTTAAGATGTTTTGTCAAAATGCCACAAATATGTTCCCTTCGATACTATAAGGAGCATAGGGCCTTGACAAATGATCTCCAGTTTACTCAATCAATCCCGTGTTATATTCGAAACTGCACTCTTCCTTAGGTGAGAGTGAAAATTCCTCTTAGTCGGTTACCTTGTGGATTCCAATTCATTGCTGAACGAAGTTTCTAAAACCGAAAAATTTTGTTTGCCACGCCCCAAAATACAGCACTTTTGGTTTTTTATGTTTTTTTTTTTTTTTTAATTTTGTAATTCGCTATGCTAATCCCCGCGAAGCTTGACGCTTGTCTGCAGGAAAGAAACCAGAGTCTCTGGCGGGAATCGAACCCGCAACCCCGGGGTTGATAGACTAGCTCACTACTAGCTAGCCTACCGGGGCACTGTAACGCTGCCATTTAAAGTCCGATCTCATCATATCGCATATCGTTGTGCATGGCTTGACAGTGGCTTCATTGGTGATTTTTAAGTTAGTTTAAAAAAGCATTAAATACAAAAATTAAGCCATATTCTAGCCATTAACAATGATATAAGATACGATGAAATTGGACTTTAAATAACGATGCTACCTATATAAAGCAAAACGAGTTGTAATTTAGGGCGTGGCAAAAACAATTTTTTTAAAGTGCTTCAAAATAAATAAATATACCTTTTATTCTAGGCCGTGACAGATTAACATTTTTTGGTTTATATATTTGTACCTGGTTTAATGTAATATGTATGTGAAAAAGAAAAAAGGAGCTTAATTTGGAGGCGTGTTATAAAAGTGAGCATATTAAAAGCTATACATACTAAGTTTTAAAAGGGCTTTCTTGGCACGTGAAAAAATTTGACATTTGGGAGAAGGATCCAAGATGGCATAAGTGGCGCCCAGATTTTTAGCTCGGATTAAAGCATATGAACAACGATATGCGATATGATGAGATCGGACTTTAAATGGCAGCGCTACATATAAAAAAACCAAAAGTGCTGTATTTTGGGGCGCGGCAAAAAAATAATTTCCTGTTTTAGAAACTTCATTGAAATATTTTTCATTCTAGCGGGTGACTAGCACAACTTTCTTCTTTATGGAGGTCGACCCGGTCTAATGTGCATCCATTTCCATTTTCGTCTTCTAAATTCACTCTACATTTTTATTTGATTTGTTCGAAATATTTTCAAGATTATGCGAATGCATCTATTAATAAAGACCTGTTAAGCCTTAAGATCGCATCCATCCTAATTTAAACAATCGTGAGTTTGATTTCCAAATGCTCATCAATCATCCAACTGCTTGCTTTGCAGATTTTACAATATCCTTAAGGGGCCACCTGAGTTTGTGAGGTTTCAAAAGTTGTTTATGTCTTCTATGGCATTGTCGAAGTTTTTGAAGGTCTTGTGCCCATGTTCTATAACCCTCGCTTCGAGAAACTTTTCGATTGAAATGTGTGAAACGAAACAAAAATGCCATATATTGAAACAAACATCACTAAACTGTGTGTATAACTTTTTTTGGCGAGTACTAGCTGTCACGTAAGGAAATCACTCGCCAATTTACAGAAAAAGTGTGTCTGTAACATTTTTTTGAGAAAAGTTCCCGCTTTGAACTGTCAAATAAACTCACGAATAAAAATGGGGCGAGAAAAAATTTTAACACTTAAAAACAATTAAAAATGCAAAATACAAAGAATAAATATAATAATATTTATTATTGTTTAATTATTTTGCTAATAACATTTTTATATACGAAGGGTTTCAAAGCTCGTTTGCAAACAACAAAAATAAATGTCGCACTTGACATTATTTGGTATAGCCGACGGATGTATTTTCGCCGCCGTCGTTGAAAAATTTTCAATCTTTGTAAATTTTGGTCGCCGTTAACGATATGCGTGACTGGAATTCTCAACGTCTGCAATGTCACATCGGCTTCGAGTGAAATGTTATGACATTTATAACGTAGTGACGTAAGCTCTTTCGATAGTTTTCGACATGATTTACAGGTACACTTTTTTCTCACTTTTCGAGAAACGATGGAATATTTTGTTTCACATCTTTTCGATGCGAGAAGTTCTCGCGTAAGTTACAGAACATGGGTACTGGATATATCGCTGATTATTCTCAACACTTTCGTTTTTTCAGCATTTATTCTCAATCCTGCGGCTTGTACAACTTTGTCTAGTTTGTTTTTTTGACATATCCTTATAATTGTGAGACAAAAGAAAAATGTCTTCACATTATCTTATCGAATACGAAGGCCCCTACATTATTCCTCGTCCCTTTGGAAGGGCTTCTCACGACCATGTTCACAATGTTGAATAGCAATAGAGACATCACGCATCCCAGTGGTGCGATTCACTAACTTTTAACGATCCGACAATCGTAATATTTGTCGACATTTATATTCGCTTGCAGTAACGATAGTGTGATTCTGTAATTTTTTTTAACGAAAGTACACAGCTGTTTTTTTGTAACATCTCTGTCTACAAAATGTTAAAAAAAAAAAACGAAAAGCACAAAAGAGAATAAAATAAAAACATATGAAATTGTTCTTAACCCCCCTTGTTACACATATTTTTTCATTTAAAATGCACTGAAAAAGGTCTGGCCAGACTCATAAGTAAGACGAAGGGTTAATTTGTGGTTTTATATTTTTTTTTTTGTGAATTTTACATTTAGAATTTTATTTTTGTTCTTAATTTGCTTTCTTTTTGCAAATTTTAAATGTATTATTTTGTTTTTGTTCATTCATATACATATGAATATATCTTTGTATGTATGTAAGCTATTTTAAACATAAAAAACATTTTATCGATAAAATAAACACAAACTAAATTATTGTCGCTAAGATAGCGACAAAAAAATTGCTTAAAGTAACAGCTGACTTTAAACGACAGCGAATATCGTTAAAAATTTTACAGAATAGCATATTCGATAAATTTTCGTTATACTTATTTTAACGATTCGATTATCGTTATAAAAGTTAGTGAATCGCACTACAGTATAGCATTTTAACGTAAGGGGATTCTGCGGCTAAGTTTGTTTCCTTTCCTACAAAGAGCTTTAATGAGGTTATAATGAGGTTCTTAGGAGCGTGTACTCATACCAGCCCATATTACTTAAAAAATTCATTTAATTTGTTAATAAAAAGGTTTTCTTAGTCGACTGCCAGCCTCCATTTCTTCAGTTCTACAAACCATTTTTAGCTCTACAAACCATTTTTAGCTCTGTAAAATAAAGAAGGGTTTCAACTTCTTTCATAAAATGTTTAGTTCAAATGTGTTTGAAGACATGTCGAATATTTTGAGTTCGTTAAGTCTCTCATGCTTCGCTATTAAAATGTAGTAACTTTTTTACTCTCTTTAACAAAGTAAAATGCTTCTTTCCATCTAAATCTTTCTGTTACTTCATTTTTTTATTTAAAAATACAAATTTTTTTGTTCGAAAAACTTCACGTTTAAACGCAAACATATAATTTTGTGTACGTTGCTCTTTTTTAAAACGTCTGTATTTGCTTAAACAACATGCAACATGCATGCAAAAAATGTCTGCCAAATAATGTTTAAGCTTTAAGTTAAAACACTGAAAGAAAAATTTAGGTTAAACTTTGCATATTTAAGCTTTATTAAACTTAATCATAAAATCAATAAAAAAATACAAATTTCAGCGAACTAAATTGTGTTTTAGTTTAACCGTTTTTGCTTTATATGTCCTTTTTTCAACATCCTTTAACTTGTAATCCTACTCAGTCCTTTTTCCCAATGTCCGTAATCCTATTCGGTTTAAGTTACTACGACATGCAACTCAAATATGAAACGAGAAAACACATTTAATAGTTGCAATCATGTACAAAACATTATTTACAGTAACCTTTTGTAGTATGTAGTAAATAAACACGTAAAAGCATGCATTTATAAACATGCACAAATTGCAGAATATTGAAACGATTAATATGCATGTGCGAAATTTTGTTCACAAATCCACACAAATACGCAAACATACATGAACAGTGTCTCACAAATTGTAAATTGTAAATTTTTTTTTACTTTATATCTAACTAGAATTTTGCCCGCTACTGCGCTAGCGTCTGCCTTCTTTCGTGGACATATGTATTTATATGCCAAAGTTTATGTTTTTAGGTTTTAACAAAAAAGTACCAAAATTTTTCATCTAAAAAGTTCTTTTTCACACGGGACCCTGCACCTTTAATTTAATGTTTCTAAGTTTAATATAATAGAAAATTCGAAATATGACTTGTCGAACGGAAAAATAAAAGAACGAAATTAATTTTTCCGTATTTCCCCTTTTGGATACTTTTTTTCACCTAACTGAAGTAACAAAAATGTTAATATTTTAGTGGAAGCTTATAATTAAATACGTAAGTATATAACAATGAGTGGAGAAAAACGTTTTGTAAAATAAAAACCAAAAAAAAGGTACGGTTTTCTTCCCTTCAAATTTTGAATTTCGAAAAGTACCAAATTTTTATTTGTGTGTTAGGATTTACCCGTTTTGCCACCAAAAAGGGACGAATTTCAAAAAAGTACCAGACTCCTGTCCGCTCTTTTATTTAAGGAGATATAACTATGCCATTTAAAAAATAAAAATTTAATTTTGGTCATAACTTTTTTGTCTCTGAACCGATTTTTCCGAGTTCTTGAGTATGTTCTTCTAAAAATGTCCGATATTTTGGTATATAAGTCATATCCATAGGACATATGGCAGCCCTAAAATTTAGGTTTTTATACAATTTTTAATTTTTTTGTACGGGAGGTACCACGCCCACTTCTCCAATCCCGCCCACATTTTGTAGGATGATGTGTATTGGCAACCTAAATGTGTGTACCTTATTTGGAAACTTTGGCTTTTGCCGTTCCCCAGATATACAGCAAAAAGTAATAAAAATACAACCAAGGGATTTTTGGAAAAAATTAGAGGTAGTCGTGGTTTTTTGCTCATATGTCAGCCATTTGTGGAGCGATTTTGCTGAATTTCAATAGCAAACAATTCCGGACCATATGTGACATAAATGTATAATAACCTGGCCCCCATCACATATGGGGTCTTCGGAAAATCCATTTCAACGGACAGACGGACAGACGGACATGGTTAAATTAACTTCGCTCCTCATAAGGACCCAGAATATATATACTTTATAGGGTCTTAGATCAATATTGAAGAAATTACAAACGGAATGACAAACTTATATATACCCTTTTTACCTTCGGTGAAGGGTATTAAAATTAACAGTTCAACTAAAATCAAAATTGTTCAAAAAATATATATTTAATTAAAATATAAACATATTTTTTAATTCTATTCCATGAATTAATAACTTATATTAGATCTTTCCTGACTATTTTACATTTTTTAGACGCAAATCTCAAATAAATTTAATTTTGTTTGATTACCAAACATCAGAGTCCTAAGACGATATAATTAGACGCCGCAAGTGTTTTGTTGCAAAAATTGCTAGCCGCAGGTTGAATTCGGATATTTGCCGGATAAACGTATACCATCAACGGCGACAGCTACAAAAACTAATGCGGATCGGCTCAGCCTCTCAGCGCAGGTCACTTCTGGTTAATTAAGACAGCACAATAAACATAGCAAGCAAAGCCATATTTATTTAAGACACTTTTTGTTTACAAAGCAACAACAATATTTTTAAACCATTGTAAAATGTTAAAACATTATGACAATATAACATGATAGCACACCTTGTGAATACCACATATGTGTTTTGAAGAATTTGTATTCATACCAGGCCTGGAAATGTTCAATTTGTTTAGGGAATTTGTAAAAATCTTTTTATAATGTATTAACTAACAGCCCAAACTAAATTCTTCTTAATGATTAATATATGATTAATAATCATTGATTATTCATTTTAGATTATTTTGTAAAATTAAAATTCTTTAAAAATTAATATTTATTACCACCTCACATAAAATTTAAATTTCCATGCCAGTACCCGTGTTCTGTAACTACAGTGGTATCTCGGTTTAACGAATTATATATTTTCAGGCCCTTTTGTTATATCGGAAAATTCGTTAAATCCCGAAGTTTTTTTAATACATTTTTATTAATAAAACAACAATATTTTAATAAAACAAAGTAAATTCGTTTATTTCCATACATAACACAAACAAAAAATAAATACTTCATATCATTTTCAATTAAATAAGTACATATCGTCATATTAAATGCAAACGGACGTAACTACACAAAATTTCGAAATTGAGTTTTTTATCGATTATGGTTCGTTTTATCAAAATACATATTCGAGCAAAATTTTAGATTCCTACGATCAAAAATGGCGATTTTATTAACGAAATTCAAACGCCAATTACACCTTGTTGTTATTGATTTTGAAAAGTTTTTTGCTTCTCCTGTAAAAAATTAAAAAGTGTAGTTACGTCCGTTTGCATTTAACGTGACGATATGTAGATGTAAACGGCTGCACTAACTCTTTGTTAGAAGAGAGTTGCTCCCCACTTTGCTTCATTCAACGAATTCCATAGCGTTTTTTGAATCTACACAACCATGGCTGGCTAAAATTTTTCAACGTACATTTTTTTGCTTTTGCTTTTAATATATGACCAATAATAGGAATATTCCGAATTTAGTCTTTTCCATTTCGCTCAAAAGTTTCCGTTTTGATTTTATAATTTCGCATATTGTTGACTTTAGCAGCTGATATTTATTAGATAAAGCACTCAGTCGCAGGCCCTTTTCATAGTAGTCAAAAATGTTTAATTTTTCTTATAGAATTTAACGTTTTCTTTTGGGCATTTTGATGTCAACTTTAAAAAAACTTCACAAAACTCAAGGCCCATCTATCAGGTCTGCTTACTTGTACAAAAACAAAAAACTTTTTCTTTTAAGCTGTCAAAAACTTACTACCACATATACAAAGCAAAAGAAAAAAAAGTGTATGTAAACAACTTTTGAAAGCTCAAAAGAATGAAAACAATGATCATCAGGCTTCTTGCGCAGACCTTTTCAATGGGCTTTGACAAAACTGAAGTAAAATTTGACACAGAAAACAAACATTTGTTTTGTAAGCAAAAGTAAAAAATTACTTTGTAACGTAAACATTTTTATTTTGGAGAGCAAGTATTTTCTTTGCTTTCTGTGTAAGAAAATAAAATACTTCTCTTAACTCGTTGTTTTCAGTTAAATCGCTTTAAAAATATGGTAAAAATGTATACAAAAACAAAAGAATATGTTTTCATTCATTCTATTTTGCTTTTACAAATTTTTTTGTAAAAATTCGTTAAATAGAGTACAAAAACTTGCTGTTTGTTCGTAATATAAAGTACTCAATGGAAAAAATATGACCGTACGTTAAATCGCGAATTCGTTAAACTGAGTATACGTTAAACCGGGATACGACTGTATAGCGAGAAGAGATGGGAAACAAAGATGGGAAACAAAAAATTCCATCGTTTTTCGAAATGTGAGAAAAAAGTGTGTCTGTAACTTATGTCGAAAACTATCAAAAGAGATTACGTCGTTACATTGCACTCGAAGCCGATGTGACATTGCAGACGTTGAGAACGCCAGTAACACATATCGTTGACGGCGACCAAAATTTACTACAATTGAACATTTTTCAACGACGGCGGCGAAAATACAACCGTCGGCTATACCAAATAGTATAAAGTGCGACTTTAATGTTTGTTGTTTGCAAACGAGCTTGGAAAACAATCGTATATTTTATAAAAATGTTAAAAGAAAAATAATTAAACAATTAAAAATGTGCCAAGAACAAAATATTATTATTATTATTCTTTGTATTTTGCACTTTTAATTGTTTTTTGGTGTTAAAATTTTTTCTGGACCCATTTTTAGTCGTGAGTTTATTTGACAGTTCAAAGCGGGAACTTTGCTCACAAAAATGTCACAGTCATACTTTTTATGTAAATCGGCGAGTAATTTCCTTACGTGACAGCCAATACTCGCCAAAAAAAAGTTACAGACACAGTTTGGTGAGAAAAACAGTAGCTTGTTTCAATATATGGCATTTTTGTTTCAATTCACACATTTCAATCGAAAAGTTTCTCGACGCGAGAGTCACAGAACGTGGGCACTGGTTTAATTTCATGGCATCGAAAAATGTGAATGTCAACTTTTGTTAAAGAAGAAGAAAACCAAAATCGTATTGTTTTTAAACCTTAACACGTCACAGCTAGTGAATTGATCAATTGTTTATAATGATATTAAATTAAACAGATTAGCTCAATTACTATTGAGTCACACTAAGTGAATAATTCGGATTTTATTAATTTCTCATTAAAACAAAAAAAAATATTCTTAATTATAATTGCATGGTTAGTTAATAAAAAAATAAAAGTAATTTAAAAAAAAGGTAATTGTAATTTTCATCTATACTGAGACTTTCAACTAACAGTCAAATAACTTTCTAGTTCTAAGGGAAAAAGAGCTTCCTTCATTTCCCCATTTTTCCTGTAACATACTTTTATATGGAATTGCAATTGTGTGTTTTGTTTAATAAAAATTACATGTGTGTACTTGCAATTCATGTGATGATTACATGTGATTATTACGTACATCACTATACGTAGGGTGGATTGTGCTGTAACTTGTAACTTGAAAAACCACCTTATCAAGGGTAATTTGAAATGCGATTTTTAGCTCATATGTCAGGTTTCCATTTAGTATTTAATGTCTCATTATGGTTTAACATCCTAGCATGTTGGATTTTTGGTCATTTTGTTACTGCAAATTTATAAATGTGTTTTTTTTCGAATTTTGTGTTAAATATTTTTAATTCCAGGAAAATTGCATTAACTGGAAAATGCATTTTAATTTTATTTTCAATTCATTAATTTATTGTGTTGTAGTTTTCAATTTGTTGCGTGAAATCGATGATTGCAATTTGAACCACAAAAAAAAAATTAATTATTTTATGTTAAACATAATTAGCTGTTGATTGCAAATAATCTTCTACAAACATAAACTACATACATACATACATACATACATACATATGTAGCAATTAGAGAAAACTTAATTAAATGTTTAAATTATTTAATATTGTTTTATTTTTAAGTTATTTAATAGATGCCTGAAATTTGTCTCTTGTTTCGCATTTAAAGGACCAATGACATAAAGAAACGAATAAAGTAGAAACTTTATTAAAATAAACAAGGTAGAAAGTTTAGACGGTCCAGCCCGACCACATGATACTCTACACAACAGTATTTAAAAAAAAATTTCGAGAGTGTAACCTCTTTGGGACCAATGGGCAATCAATGGGTAAAGAACAAAAATCAAATTTTCTGTTTTCTGTGTCTTTTTTATATTTTCCTTTGCACACATTCGTATTTTTATTATGTTGCTTCATTTTATTTTTTCAATGTGGCAACATCTCTTTATAATACAAAACACGGAGCGCATTACAATTTTTTGTTTGTTACAAAATAGCAAGTAAAGAAGAATTACCGATAACGGGGAAAAATCAACCCTAAAATCAGTGGGAAAAATTCATCGTTTGAATCTGTTGTGTTTTTGGAAGCAACTTTGTAAAGAAATTAAAAAAAGACATGATTTTTAAATCAAGGTCTGAATCTGGTGCAAGAATATTTTTTATAAAATGTTTTTTTAGGTTAATGTATGTATTTGGGATGCCAATCGGGATTGATTTTAGAAAATCCCGCGATTCAGGTGTTTGAAATCCCGATCCCGAAATTCCGGGATTTCTGGATCCTGGAATTTCCCGGGATTTCGGGATATTTTTAAAAAAAACAACACTTTTTATTTATTTATGAATTTTCAAAAGGTATTATATATATATGAGGGGTATAGATGCAAAGACTGCAATGTCCAAATTTACAGTTTTCGTAATAAATAGTAAAAACCTCTAGCTCAAAGTTTATTCATATTTATGTATTGTATATCGTGCTATTCAGTAAATTAGAATATGATGAAGATATGACGCAAGTTTCAACCAAATCGATATAGCGGTTTAGCTGGCAATTATAATAATACAATTGGAGATTGCTGTGTTTGATCTAATCAAATGGACATTGTTGCTTTTTTAGCATTGGCAAGGGCTTAAAAAAATTGGTTATTATAAAATTCATAAACTTAACAAAGGCTTAGTTTTCCTTAATTGATTTGGAGGAACTGCATAACAACTTAGCTCCATAATTACGACTAATGACAAAGTTATAAAATGAACAATAAAACAAACTGTTTCATATAAAAAATAATTTGTTATATTTTAAAATTTCTTTTTAGTTTTGTTTTGCAAAAAAGAAACAAAATAAAAAAATAGCATGCATTTTCGAAAATAGTTGGAGAAAAAGCGCTTAACAAAATGTGATCATTGCAAAAACGACAATCTCCAATGGACATTGCCGTTTTTGCATCAATTCTTAATATTTGATAATTTTTTTTTTGTGTAGATTATAAAAATTTTATAAAAACGAACATTTTTGTACACAAAAATTCCCGCGATTAATAAAAATAAATCCCTAGATTCTGGATTTGTCAATCCCGAAAAATCCCGGGATTTCGGTATTCGGGATTTCCCGTTTGGCATCCCTAGTATGGCTGACTTCCAAAACGTCAAATGCTTTTTATAAGAACAAAGTATAATGTTTCATAACTCCGCAATACAATATATATGCAATGCAAGCCATTCCAAAACAACAATGGTAAGTATTAGTAACGCAGCAAAAAAGCAATCAGAGCATCGGTTTCAAAGTTGATGTTTTGTGATATTTGACACTTAATTTACAAGCAATAGAGATTTATTTTAATATTATGCATTGCATCACTTACATTTCAAAACGTTTAAATAAACAGAACACATAGTTGCATTGTTTCGGTACTTTGTACATGTGCATGGTTAAAATACTGTAGTAAAACTGTATACAAGCTTTGTATTAGTACGTTTTGGAAGTCAGCCTATATATTTCTTTAATATTAGATTTCAAAATGGTAAAAATCACAACTCGAAAACCGTTTGAACTTTTAATCCACGAAATGGAAAACAAAAGTCAAATTGCTCATGGTGTTCGGCCTTTTGGGGAAACAAAAGCCAGCACTGAGGCTACATGGAAGCGTGTCGCAAAAAAAAAGTTAACAGTTTTGGCAACGAGAGTGAAAACATTTAAAGAAAAAAAATGTCGCACAATAAAAAATTTATACACTACCGGTTGAGAACCACCGTAAGATGAAAAAAGTTTGGCACCGATTGAATAGGCTGCAGCCTTGCTTTTACAGATGAAGTTGGGATTTAATCCTTAAGGACGTGTCTTTTGGGAAAACTTAGCTTAAGGTTTGGAACAAGCGCCTGAGCTGCAAAATACCAACGAGCGGCAACAACAAACGGTAGAGGCTTGGATATATATATAGCGTCTAGTAAAGGGAGTTTTTTTTATAGAGTGACACAAGTTTAAATGATAATAAAACAAGGAAATACTGGCTTTATTTGAAATGAAATTTTATGAAATTAATGTTTCAATATGATTTCTGCCATGTGGCCGCCACGGCTGGCTCGTAGGAGACGCAATATGGAACACCAATTTTTAACAACTTTTCGCATTCTGATCATCATCATTTTTGATGATCAATATCAATTTGTGCTTCAGCCCATTCGTCGAATTATTTTGATTGAAAATTTCAACAATGTGCACGCATTTCTCTGGTGTAAGTCGATTCAAAATAATATTTCAAAGCAAGCTAAAGAAAAGGCAACTACCAGCAGGTAAATGGGTACTCAAATAAAGCAGTGATGCCAACTCAAAGTCGTGACACTCTAAAAAAACACTTTTTAGATACCACGTTTACCGATTCACAGAACTAATCATATTTTTAAATTTTATTTAACTTTTTATTCACATTGAATCACTTTTGTGTCACCTTCCAGCAAACACTTTAAGACAAACGACTAAGCACACTCAATTTAATATGATCTTTAAGCTCAATAAAAATTATTGCTTGTAGTAGATCTTAAGTCTCACTCTCGAGAAGTATGCTGTTGATATTTAAAAGTAGTGTAGGTAATCACTCAGTCGAACTTGCCCGTCTATACATTTTGTTTACAACGCAATTCATACATTCACTTGGAACAATCAATAAAATATGTCTTATGACAAAAGTAATATAAAAGTCAATTATAACTTGTTTGTAACCATTTCAGAGAACATATTATGTTTGTATACCCTTCACCGAAGGTAAGAGGGTATATATAACTTTGTCATTCCGTTTGTATGTTCCACAATATTGATCCTACACCCTATAAAGTATATATATTCTGGGTCCTTATGAAAAGCGAAGTTCAAATCTGGCTGTCCGTCTGTCCGTGTGTATGTTAAAATGGGTTTTCCGATAACCCCAGAAATGATGTGGACTAGGTTGATGTATATTTATGTCACATATACTCCGTTTAAGTTTGCTATTGAAATTCAGCCAGATCGGTTTAAAAATGACGGAGATATGAGCAAAAAACCACGACTGCCTCTGGTTTTGCCCAAAAATCAATTGTTGTTCTTTTATTTTATTATTTCTGTATACCTTGAGAACGGCAAGAGCCAAAGTTTCTAAATTAGGCTCAAACATTAAGATTATCCATATACAGCATCCCAAAAAATGTGGGCGGGATTGGAGAAGTGGGCGTGGTACCTACCGTACAAAAAATATTAAAAATTGTAGAAAACCCTGAATTTTTGGACTGGCACGTGACCTATGATTACGCCTTATATATCGGAAATTTTAAGTAGAAAAAATTTTCTGAAAAACTCGGGAAAATCGGTTCAGATACGAAAAAGTTATGACCAAAATATTAATTTTTTTTGAAAAATACCCATTTTCGGGAGCCATAGATCTTCCCGAGTAAAAGTTGTATAACTAAAATAACTGGCAAATTTCTTCTTTAACACGTCGGTATATAAATCTGTCAAATCGGTTAAGAATATTATGACCAAAATACATCAATCCTAAAAATTACCCTTTTTTTATTATAATTAAGTTTGTTTTTTTTATAATTAATTTTGTTTAACCCTTATGTGAGTGACAAAAAAAAACACCTTTAACAGAGTGACAGGGTACCCGGGTACCACAAACAATAAATATGAAAATTTTACATTATATTACAATTTATATAAGAAAACTCATTTAACAAAATGTAAAATATAAGTTTTTGCAATGTCTAACATAAACACGAATCGGGGGATTTCCCTTTGGCTTTGTGATTGATCGACAAATTCATCTACTTGCTACTGGTTTCATTCATTGCTAAGTTCATACATGAATAAGTTCGGTGAGCGCAATAAGAAGAAGAAAGTGTAATTGGCTTCTTGTTCTAAACAAGCACGCTTAGATTCAACCGACGCAAATGAGATATAAAACGAATGTGAACATATCCTGAACATTTGCGATATAATATCAGAAGCTACCGATGCAGAACATATGAGATAAATAGAGGACAATGAGGATTCATATCATTCTGGCGAGAGTGAGGAAACAACTGAAGTCCATGGCTAGGATGGTCCGCATTGGCGTCTTGATCCCTATCCGGAATACCAATACATCAACAGAAATTAAGACATCGCAGAGGTCCTGCTCCTGGCTAAAATATAGGAACACCTAAGGACATATTCAAAGCTTTATTATCCAGTAAGCAATTTTGCGTGAAAGTAATAGTTATTTCAGAGTTGTCGGCAGTTGCTCTATGTGCAAAAACAAAATAGAAAAACTCGGAAGGCGTGCGCAAGTTGTAACGAACATTCAATTCACCGTCCGCTGTGTGAATCCTTCTTCCAAGGATCTCAGTACACTATTTTTTTTTTTTTTTTTTTTGTTATTCTGATTTGTTATATAGTGAAGTGTATATAAATTAAATTTTTTTTGTGCTTTCTTCAGTCTTTTGTTTGAATAAACAAAATATACAAAATAACTAACACTGTCTTTTTATTTTTAAATTTTAAGCTTTCATTCATGTGAAAAGTAAAAAATATTCCAGTTTATATGCTTTTAAGCTGATTTTCATTACAATCTATATATATAAAATTGGATGTGTGTGTGTATGTGTGTATGTATGTAACGTATGGACTCCAAAACGGCTGGGCCTATTTTGATGAAATTTTCAGGGAATCTTCAGAATATTCAGGCGGGTGACACTGTGAAGTCTGATTTTTGATTTTCGGTCTGGGGGCGGAGGGGCGTGGCAAAAACCATAACTTGAGAACGGATTGACCGATTTGAACGATTTTTTCTTTAAAATGATCGCCATGGTCCACCTTAGGTTTTTACGGAAAAAAAATTTCCCCGCCCACTTTTACGCCCACTTTTTTCGATTTACCTAAAATCAGAAAACGGCTCCATCGAGTTGACTAATTTTTCTTTCAAATGTTCGTATTAATCAACTTTAAGTTTTCATCGAAAGAAAAATTTACCACGCCTACTTTTACGCCCACTTTTTCTATTAAGCGCATAACTGAAGAACGGCTTGACCGATTTGGACGATTTTTTCTTTAAAATGATCGCCATGGGCTAACTTAGGTTTTGCGGAAAGAAAATGTTGCCCCGCCCACTTTTACGCCCACTTTTTTCGAATTACCTAAAATCAGAAAACGGCTCCATCGATTTAACAAATTTTTCTTTCAAATGTTTGTACTAATCCATTTGAAGTTTTCATCGAAAGAAAAATTTACCACGCCTACTTTTACGCCCATTTTTTCTATTAAGCGCATAAGTTGAGAACGGTTTGACCGATTCAAACGATTTTTTCTTTAAAATGATTGCCATGGTCAAACTTAGGTTTTTACGGAAAGAAAATTTTGCCCCGCCCACTTTTTTCGATTTACCTAAAATCAAAAAACGGCTCCTTCGATTTGACTAATTTTTCTTTTAAATGTTCGTATTACTCCATTTTACGTTTTCATCGAAAGAAAAATGTATCACGCCTACTTCTACGCCCACTTTTTCTATTAAGCGCATAACTTGAGAGCGGCTTGACCGATTTAGGTTTTTACGGAAGGAAAATTTTAAAGGCTGTAAATTTCGTTTAAAGCTCAACTTAAATCGTCTGGTAATACAACACTAATGTTTGCTTGGGGCCAGCAACGCGGACCGGGTCAGCTAGTAAATTAAAAAATAGATGTTATTTTAAATATTTTCGTTCAGGTACCCGGGTACCCTGTCACCCCGTTAAGGGTGCAAAATAAAAATTGACGCACAGAACCCTCTCAAATTAAGAAACTAAGCTAATGTTTATTTAGATATATTTAAAACACAATTATAACTGCCGGTTTAACGATGTCGAACGTCATCGTTCGCATAGAAAATTATATTTAAAACAAAAACAAAATTCGGAAATTTGTTTTTGTTTTAAATGTAATATTCTATGCGAACGTTAACGTTCGAAATCGTTGAACAGGCTGTAAGAGTACTCAAGAGGTTCCACTCCGTTTAGAAACTTTAAACAAACAAAAAATGCAATTAAAGTTTAAAAAGTTACCCGGGTACCCTGTCACTCACATAAGGGTTAAATATATGTACATATATGTAAGTATATATACATATAAACCTATAACCCAATTTAATGGAAATATTATTCTTAAGCACGTTGGTATATACATCTGCCAAATCGGTTAAGTTATGAGCAAAATACTAAAGAAAACACTAAAAAAACATTACAATTTTTATTATAAAAACTAAAATTTTAGAGCTGTAATATGACCTATTCATACGCTTTAGATATCAAAATATCGGAAATCTTTAGAACATATTTGCTGAAAAACTCGGAAAATCGGAAAAAAAAAAAGTTATGTCACATATATAGTTTTTTTTTTAAATACCTATTTTCGGGAACCATAGAACTTCCCGACTCCAATTTTTATCACCAAAGTAAATGGTAATTTTATACTTTAAGATGTCGGTATACAAATCGGTTACAAAATGGCCGAGTTATGACCAAATACTAAAATTCGGTCAAAACTAAACTTGCTATATATTAATTAAACTTTTAATATATTTAATAGCACGCAAACATGTGCAAATAATTAAATAAAACTTAACGATATATATAATATAATATACTGGAAATTTAAACATATATTTAGATATCCATATATATAAACTTCTGTTCTTTCCAAACCATGGTGAAGGGTATATAAGATTCGGCATAGCCGAATACAGCAATCTTACTTGTTTTTCGTTACCCTGCTTTTACCATACTTATTATCTGCTTGTACATTTTACCAGACTTTAAAACTTACTTCATGTATGTATTAAAAATTAATAAAATATAACTGCCTGGCCCACGATGTAGACAAGAACGTTTCTTTCTTATACATATTTATGTTTTCACTATAAATATGTGAATAAAAAACAAAAATTTGGCTTTGTTTTCAGTGTGAATATGCGTAGGAAATTTTCGTTTCGATATTGTGTGCCAGGCTGTTAAACTTGAATGCCATTTTTTATAAAACGAAATAACATCAATCAAAAAAAAATACATTTTAATACCCCTTAATGAAAGAAAAAATTTCATTTTACAAAAAAAAAACACCTTTTCATATAAGAGGCATTTGAATCCTCTTATCTCTTTTATATTTCTGACATTTACACAAGACATGAAACAATAATGACACGTCGATAAAAAAAGCCTCTATACATATTTACAGAATCCTTAATGAATGCAAAATAAGGGAAATAATGAAAACTAAACGTAACAATTAAATGCCCAATTCACACGGGAAGTAAAAAATCATGAGTTTTTTTTATTTGCGTTTAAAAGTATTTTCTAGATACCTTTTGCATGTATACCATGACGTTTAAGAATTTTTTTTTTTTTTTTTTTTTGTACAGATTTTATATTTTAACGTAAAAAACATGTTTGCGCTTTAAGAGTAGAAAAAGAATTAAAACAGAATAACAAACCGAAAATAAATGCAAAGAGAAACACACGTAATATTTTTTACCTCTCTTTCTTCTCTACCCTGTTCGTTCGCCAAAAAAAAATGTCATGATGTTCAGTCATAAAAAAGTCAGTGATGCCACCAGGACAAAACGGGTGGAGATATATGAAAAACGAGCTAAAAAGGCTCATTCCATTTGTTCACAAAGAAACCGCCAAAAAGGGCTGAAATATAGTTTTTTAAGTAGAGATAAAAATTTTTAAGCAAAACAAGTCTATTAAAAAATGTATGGGTTAATTTTACATTCAATGCCATTTAAGTACTTGTACAACTAAACGGCATAATAAGCCACACAAATGGCTCGGCAAATACACACCCTGCGTCCATTTTGTGCTCGCCAATAAACTGCACAAACACATTTCTTAGAAGCATTAATTTTTTAAAGAAGAAGAATAGAAGCTAGCTTTCCCTCAACAATAAATTTCAGTGCATTTATCATATGGGCATTTCCGTCAAAAGGTCCACCGTGACCGAAAACTTAAAAGTTATTTTAAGCAGATTATTTTACGATATTGTTATAGAGAAATATTTAGATTTTACTAATTTTATACATTTTCCCATAAATTTGTTCATTTAGATGAACAATCAGACTGCAAAGTTGTGCAAACGTAATTTCTTATATGTGAGAATGTTTTATTGTATGTTTTCTTCAATATTTATCTTTCTTAAAAAGGAAAATTAATCCAAAAAAATTTTCTTACATTGTCTGTAATCTAAGGAAGAGTTCAAAGAGAAATATGTTATTCGGATTAACGGTAAATTTTTATTTTATTTTAATCATTATTCAGTTAAATTATTATGGAAAAGTTCACGTTCGAAATGTCACGCTTCGACCCAGATTTTGGCTTAAAAAAGAAAATACAGAAGATTTTGGAATCACATTTTAATGTTACATTGCTACGTAAAATTCTGAAAGTAGTTTGACTTAAAAAATTGTGCCAGGTTTCGCTGATTTACGCCTTTTTATACATGGCCACAAAAACTACTTCTGTTTTTTTCACGTTCGAACCGCTACTTCTTTTGCCATTATCTTTGACCTAGAATCGCGCCCTCCATAAACTTAAGCATAGATAACAGTGCTTTCTTAGTGCTACAATTTAAGGCTTAAGAGAACGTAAAAATATTTTTTGTTTAAAATGTTATTGCATTTTTGATGCGTACGACTGTCACGTTCAACACTTTGGAATTACCCATATATAAAAAATTCGGAATTTAGCACGTCATATGAAAATCTTTTATTAATTTTTAATTTTTGTTTTTTTTTTTCAATGTATTCAGACGACGATCTTGTTCGCTATTTGTTTAAAACGCAGTAGAAATGCAAAATAAAGGAAATGAATTTGGCACAAGAAGTGGTTTAAACAACGAGCGGTTTTGTGGCAAAATATTCGAATTGGTGACTGAAAATTATTTTAATGTTTTTTCTTCAACGCCTTCACTCTGCAAAGTTTCCGCTGAAATTTAGCACAAGACAACACAAAAAGTTTGATAAATATCCGACACGTCTGGCAAAAATTAAAAATTTTAAATATTTCAACAAACTTGCTTCAAATGTTTGTCCAAACAGCAAACGCCCAAATTAACAACACCAAATATTTGTACAAATCCAAAATTTTGATATGTGTGCCAAGCGATTTGGGTGGTTTATTTTACCCATAAGGCTTTTAAGCCGGCGTTTAAATAAATTGTGCAAAAATGTAACCTTAAATTGTAATTGAGTGACAGATTTTTTTTGACAAGTCTGTCTGAATTGCAAATGTTTATGAAATTTCTCGTAAAGTGATAGATTCTATGCGATCAGAGATGCATTTATTAGTAAAGTAGCAGAGTCATATGTTTTTGCATCTTTTTTGTGTAAGAGTGTGACATTGACAACCGATTTTGTAGACAGTTTTTAGGTCTGGCAGAATTCTGTGCGATTTTTGTGTGAGGTCTTAATCAATTACAAACTTATTCGTTTTCTTGATGTTTTTCTAAAGCAGTTTTCACAACTCGATATAGCGAGAAAAACAAAAAATGTTACCATACCGGACCAAAAGCAAAAACTGACTAAAAAGGCTAACTGCCATTTTCACCAAGTTCGGTTAAAACCAATACGCTGTGACAGCTATAACCGATGGTTAAGTCAAGCCTTTAAAAGGCTTCGTTGTCACCACTGAATAAAGCAACATGTTAAGTTGTACCGTTTTGCCCCTTTCTTTCTAATTCTCTCATTGCAACTCTGTTCAATTAAATCTAATTTTCATGAAATGTTCAGTCATGTTTTAATGGGTGTTTTTGTCATTGTTTTTATTGTTAACACAAAAACAAAAACAAGTTTTAGTTTTCTAAACTAAAGAAGAAAGAAAAGTCTTAAAAAATAAATAAAAACTTTTTGCAAAGTTATTTTTAATACCCACTTCAGACTTTTCTTTCTACTGGACACAACGAATAAACATTTCAGATCCGTGCGCCCTCCCTGCCATAACTGTTTAATTCTTATAGTTTTTCAAGTATTTCATTGTGCAAGTTAAATTAAAACATTTAAAACAATATTCTTGTAGAAAAAAGTTTAACTTTCTTGTTTCGAATTTTGTTAGACACAAAAAAAAAATATGAGATTGTTCAAAGCCAAGTATTTTGTCACTTGATTTTGTTATTGAATGGAGAATTTTTATGTTCAAGACTTAGAAGCGATAGTTCAAGTACAGTGTGCACGCATACTAGAAAAAAATTATTACTAAAGGCCCTTTTTACACTTTACCTTTACTGTCAAATATATAAATAAATTCAAAATGGAAACTGGGAATTATTTCCTTCCGAAGGTTACTTTATATTATATGCAACATTTTTTATTTTTCGAATGTATTCTATGAGCTAAATTTCAGTTAGCTGACGAAGGCCGTAGCGGGCCAGAAAATGCATTACATTCTGCTGGTGTCTAATAATTGTAAATTTTCTGTACATAAAATATACCTCATTGCTTTCCAAAGGAAAGCTAAGGTAAAATATAACAAGAAAATACAATATAATAGTCTGGTAGTGTATAAAGTCATTTCTGAAAAATTGAAGGAATAGAACTATTACAAAAAAAAAAGCTTTATAAAATACATAACTGAAATTTAGCTCATAGAATACATTCGAAAAATAAAAAATGTTGAGTAAATTCAAAATGTTTAATAGTGTGAAAACAATTTGGTATGACATGTCAAAAAATACATTAATAAATTCGACACTTGTCCTCAACTCCAGTTACGCCTCGGAGGTCAAATCGTCCGCGAAAACCTCGCGTATTATTTAGTTCATAGTAGTAAAACTTAGTTGACGTGGTTTTAACACGGTAAATAGTAACGTGGGGAAGAATGTTGTATATTTAACTTGTTGTTATATTGAGTTTTCATAATCAATGAGCCAATTTAGACTAGACTAATTTTTAGTCGGATTAACTTTTGTTCTTTCTAAACTACACTCGATTAATTTTTCTGGCATAAAATTGTATACGTACACGCAGCTTTGTATGTGTTAGTATTTTTTTATATTCATGTTTACACGACGGCGAACGACTAACGATTAAAATCGCTCTGCAAAAAATAAAACACTAAACCTGTTTTTTCATAAGTGTGTATGTATTGGTTTTGTTCTGCTAATGCGGGGTTGAAGCTGGATTAAAAATTATGCCCACCAAAAACGCTCTCTTCACGTCTTTCGCCTACAAACTGTCGTTTTCTGTCAGAACAATTAGTCTAGTCTTAATAGTTCATATTAAGTTTTGTCATTTTGTACTTTTTAATTTTCAATAAAATCAGTTGAGTTTGTGTTTTTAATTCATAAAGAAGAATTTGAATACATAATAGTTTTGGGCGATCTGGGAAGTTTTAGATAAAGATAGCATGGTAGGGTGGGTAGAGAAAATACAAGAGGATTTTTACACCTTTTCCTCTTCTACTACTTTTCTCCTTTATTTACCTTTGATCAGCTTTATTATTAGTATTTCGCATTTTGTGTTTTTTATACCCTTCACCTCAGGTGGAAAAGGGTATATATATGTATATAAGTTTGTCATTCCGTTTGTAATTTCTACAATATTGATCTAAGACCCTTTAAAGTATATATATTCTGGGTCCTTATGAGGAGCGAAGTTGATTTAACCATGTGATGTCCCTCCTTTCAATTGTTTACATATACTAGCATAATGCCCAAGTTAATTTTGTTATCACCCTTCTTTATTATTTCATCTATTTAACGAAATAGTTTTTACAAATAGAAACTAGGAATTTTTGTATTTTTTTGCTACTTAAAAACTCGCCAAAAACATAAAAGAAAACAAACAAACACACATAGATACATGGCACAAACTATTTTGGTGAATATATTTCCCAACTTTGCTATTGCGGTGAACAATAACAATAAAAGTAATTTTAACTTAACTGTGTTGAATTTTGTGAACATTTCGTGCCATATTTCATTTTAGTGATATTCGATTAACGTTCCTTCATGGTTCAGTTGTCTAGGGGGTGTGTTAAGTTAGAAACTGAGAGTTCCCTGGTTCGAATCTTGGTTTTTTCAAAAGAATTTTTTTTTTAAATTTTTTTATTTGTTTTATGTTCTAAAAACGATTTAAAAAAAATATTAACCAGTTTTCGCTTTTTAAATTTTATTTAAAATGAAGTTTTAAGTATTGTAAATATGTACGTATATGTAACAATAATTTAGTTTTTGTCTAGTTGCTCTGTATTCTGCTCGCACAATGGTGAAGGGTATATAAGATTCGCACAGCCGAATATAGCACTCTTACTTGTTTTTTTTTGTTTTTGTTGCCGATTTTGTAGCTATCTAGAATTTAGTTTGTGTGGCGATCAATAAGCTGTTTCGATTGGGGTAAGAACCACCGCATTTTCCACTAGCACGGCCGGTAACAAAGGTAGCACACTTGACAAGATTCGTACACAAACACATACAATCAAACAATGGACGGCTGGCTTACCGAGGCCACCTTTTAGTAATTTCACCATGGTCAAATTGTGTAAAAACAATTTGGTATGAAATGTCAAAAAATACATAAATAAATTTGACAATTGTATGCTCTCAGCATTTTATTTAAATTTTTTAAACGATAGGATTTTTCTTCTAATCGAAGTTGTATTTTTATAGAATCACAAGAAGAAAATCAGAGATGGAAAATTGAAAATTTTACTCTTAATTTCTTTTCATGCAATGAAAATGAATGAACTTTTGAGTAACAACCCTGCGGGAAATTTGTGTCAATTGGTCCAACAGACTGGGACCAGTGAAAGGAGAACCAATCATGAAACTGGTTTATGTGGAACAAAAAGGTAGAACAAGTAATGAATTACAGTACAGTCTTCATGTTTGGTGTGATACATTTTTTTGGGACTTTCTAAAATTTGGCTCTTGAATTTAATTCTAGGACTTGTTTTATTGAAATAATACTACATCGCATTGAAATAATACTAAATTTTAGTAACTGTCACTAAACACGTCCATTGAGAATAGATTTGTGACTGGTCAAATGGTGTCAATTGACCCCCTCCAATGACAACCCCATGTAAAAGTGATAGGTCTTATTCATAGAAAGTGTTCAAACTAGAACCGGTCTCTACCACCAAAGACCTATCACGGGACTACTTTGGTGTCAGTTCGCTTCCCTCTAGGGAAGTTAGAGTGCTATATTCGGCTGTGCCGAATCTTTGATACCCTCCACCGACAGTTCGAATGTTTAAGGAGTAATATCTGTATGATGTTATTATTATCTTAAACTGTGACGATTTGTTATTAATTATGGTTTTAGGCGACCAAACTGTTTTCCGGTAGTAGGGTTTATATGGGGCCTAGGGTAAATTATGGACCGATCATTTCGAAATTTCACAGCGTCATTTCTAGTCCTTTAAAACTGTGACGTACCAATTTCTGTTATGATAGAATTAATAATTATGGTTTTAGGTGTACTAAACTGTTTTCCGGGAGTAGGGTTTCTATGGGGCCTAGGGTAAATTATGTACCGATCTTCACGAAATTTCACAGTATCATTTATAGTCCTATAAAACTGTGACGAGCCAAAATTTGTTATGATTGCATTATTTTTTACGGATTAACGCGTACTAAACTGTTTTCAGGTAGTAGGGTTTATATGGGGCCTAAGGTAAATTATGGACCGATCGTCACGAAATTTACAGTGTTATTTCTAGTCCTAAAAACCTGTGACGAGCCAAAATTTGTTGTGATTGCATTATTTTTTACGGATTAACGCGTACTAAACTGTTTTCCGGTAGTAGGGTTTATATGGGGCATAAGGTAAATTATGGACCGATCGTCACGAAATTTCACAGTGTTATTTCTAGTCCTAAAAATCTGTGACGAGCCAAAATTTGTTATGATTGCATTATTTTTTAAGGTTTTAGGCGTACTAAACTGTTTTCCGGTAGAAGGATTTATATGGGGCCTAAGGTAAATTATAGACCGATCGTCACGAAATTTCACAGTGTTATTTCTAGTCCTTTAAAACTGTGACGAGCCAAAATTTGTTATGATTGCATTATTTTTTACGGTTTTAGGCGTACTAAACTGTTTTCCGGTAGTAGTGTTTATATGGGGCATAAGGAAAATTATGGACCGATCGTCACGAAATTTCACGGTGTTATTTCTAGTCCTAAAAATCTGTGACGAGCCAAAATTTGTTATGATTGCATTATTTTTTACGGATTAACGCGTACTAAACTGTTTTCCGGTAGTAGTGTTTATATGGGGCATAAGGAAAATTATGGACCGATCGTCACGAAATTTCCCAGTGTTATTGTGGCGTACCAAATTTTGTTACGCGAGCGTTATTTTTTACGGTTTTAGGCGTACTAAACTGTTTTCCGGGAGTAGTGTTTATATGGGGCTTAGGGTAAATTATGGACGGATCTTCACGAAATTTAACAGCGCGATTTCTAGTCAAATAAAACAAATTTTTGCATAATCTTATCTCATTCCGTGCCTTGTTCCAGCATTTATGTTATTTTTTGTAACAAAATTATCAATTTTTTTAGGTGGTGGTTCCACATTTTGATTCATAGCTCTGGTCCTACTTAACCGATTTTGCTGGATTTCAATCCCAAACTGCTTAGGATATAACTACAAGCAATTTGGTGCCAAGTTTGTTCATTTCTTTTGAGTTGTTCGAAAGTGAGCATGTTTTCAACAGACGGACAGACGGACACACAGACGGACATGGCTAAATCGACTTAGAATTACTCAAGGACCCAGAATATATATACTTTATGGGGTCTGAGATGAATAATAAAAAAGTTTCACACGGAATAACAAACTTAATATACCCTCTTCACAACTAATTGTAGTGGTGGGTATAATAAAGTAAATGTTGGATATACATATATAATACTTTGAGTTTTTTTTCGATTCCCGGGAAAGCGGGAAATGCTTAAATACTAAAAAAAATTAATTGAAGATTAAAAGAGGAACATGAATTATTATTACCTTACGGTTTTATATCGTCATCTTAAAGACCTAATAACCTATCTGCAAAAATTTCAATATTGAGTTTTTTATGGATTTTTATTCCCTATATTACAACGCATATGTGTGCAAAATTTTAAACATGTAATATTACAAATGACAAATTTTTGTACCTAGAGGACCGTTACGCACAAAAAAAGAGAATAATAAATCATCAAAAATCACGATAAAAGTTTAATTTTGTTGCATAATGTAATTAAAACAAACATTAAGTACTTGTTTTTGCTTAAACCAGTACAAGAAACTACTACTATAGTTATTTAATGTATACAATATTCAGGTGTTATAAGAAATTTTTATTTATTCATACAAATTAGTACTGCAGATAGGTTATTTGGTTACAGATTTTTACAATTCCAAAAAACCTAAGTGTCATCACATAAGCTGTGATTAGAAAAACAAATTTTCTCGACCGATATATATTACTAGTTTCATTTTAATAAAAATGTGTAATTTTCGTTTCAATATCGTTAATAGTTCCAATTTTATAACGTTTTTTCCCTCTCCTGTAAACTTTTGAAAACTGCAGATAGGTTATTTCGTCTTTTAGGTGACGATATGTAAATTCCGTATTATTATGCTCTAGATACAAGATAAAAAGATAACATAAACATTACAATTTAATTCAAAAAAATAAAAAATGTGTGTTTATCAGCTGATAAACATAGCGCTCCTTTATTGCAACATACACTGATAGAAAAATGCATCTTCATATTGATGATGCCCTAACATCAGAGTTGTGACATCAATGTTACTACAAATGGCATCAATGATGCAAAAAGTAACATCAATCCAATGACTAACGTCTTCGTACAATTTTGTAATTTTTTACGTGTCATCTATTTTATGACTATAGTGACATCAATTCGATGCAATATCTTATATATTATTTAAATTATTTTCTTGAGTACAATGTATTTTAAGAAGCAAAAATTCCTATATTCTATTTTGTTAAATTATTTAGTTAAATACATCAAATTTTTAAAGTAGAATGATTACGAAAACCATATGGGGCATGGTGCTGGTATCTTATTATTGAGAGTTCTGCTGTAAACAAAGGTCGTAATTCAACAAACATGTATAACGGGTAAGTAAATAATAATATTCTCTCACTTTGACTTAAGTCAATTCCAATGACTTTGACTTAATGGCAAACTGTCATTAAATTGATGCTAATATGTTTTTTCTCCGATGTCACTGCGCCATCGCACTGCGGACATGTTCGTCATTTCTGTAATGCCGATGTGTCATTCCATTGATGACATAATTTAATTTTGACCCCGATGACCAAGTGATGTTAAGGTTGACATCACCATGATGATTAGTGTCATGGGGTCAAAAACGAAGACACTTGTCAAAATACATCAGCGTTATGACGCCTTTTCTATCAGTGTAGTCATATCTCAAAAAATCAAAAATTTTAAGTTATTTAAGCAAAGTGTTCCTTCATACCTTCTCGTATTTTATATCAAACTGAACTAAAGTTATAGCATTTTGCCAAGCCCGGGAAACCTCCAAATCGTATTTGACGGGCGTTCCTTTAACTTTTCAATAAATCATAAAATTTGTTTTAAGAACTAATTAAATACGGTGCTCAAACGAAAAAAAAGTACATTCGTATCAACTTGTCCATCCTTGATGAAAATAACAACAAGATATTTTAAATAATATGCCGCACATATCGTTTTAATTGACTAAAAGTGGGGGTTAATTCAAGAACTGAACTTTTTCCTTCACGGTCATGTTTGACATTGAGTGAAAGTTAATAAAATAATATAGTATTAGCAACTGCTCAAATTACTGCTTTTAATAACTTAAGCTGGAGGTCCACACCACGCGTTACTCGCTTTTTCGCAGCATACGCAGCTATCAAAAAAGTAGAATCTGTGTAGTTATACGTAGTAAGTTACATGCACAAAAGCGAAGATGCCTTGAGGCGAAAAGTAGGTTTACTTTCTACTTTTGTAAGCGTCACAAGCAGCGTTCGAACAAACCAGCTGATTTTGACAAATTAAATTTTATTTTTACTTGTGCTGCTGCTGCATAAAAAGCATTGCATGTAACTTGAAACGTAGAACGCAAGTAGGGTTATTAAAGCATGCGCTGCGTGGAGGCGAAAACGCGTGTTATGGACCTCCAGCTTTACTTTATAAGCAGTGAACGGTCAAAGTCAACCAATTTTAACAAATTTTGCGTTTCGTGGCTAAAATTCAGAATTGAGATATATCAAGATCCTAACTAAATAATCTTTGTTTGTTTGATAAATATCTAGAAAACATTGTTTATAGTCTTTTTAAATTGCTCCAATGGGGCTTTCTACTAATTTCAACCGTTGTGAAATAACTCCAGTTGCTGGAAATAAATTCTGGGAACGGCTGTATTTTGGGCCTTGACAAATAAAAAATCTTGAAGTTTTAAAACCTCGGTTGATGTATCTTTCATTCTAGAGCGTGACTGGTGCAAATTTGCGTGCATATTATTAGATTCGACCTGCAGCCGTATTCCGTAATTCGCTAAAACTAAATCTCTATCGCTAAAAATTTATAAAGTTGAATTAGCAATTTTTGGCTACAAATGTAATTCAGTAACATGCAATGCAATACAAATTTAATTTGCCGCAATTTTAGCTTTTAGCGTCATCGCTTAAAATTTTAAATATTGTTTTCTCTAAGGAATTTTAGCGATCGAGATTTAGCTTTAGCTAAGCGAATTACAGAATACGGCAGCTGAGTTAAGGTAACATGTATGTATGTGCAAGAAGAAGTTATTATATTTAAAGCTAGACGTATAACATTTTACAGATGCTTTGTTTTGTTGCCACGTATAAAAAATTAGACATCAGGAGGGAAAGACCAGAAATGGCTTGAGTGGCGCCCAGAACTTGAGGTGGGATTAAGAAGACACCGAAGGCAAAAATTAAGCCATGAATAACGACGTGCAATATGTAATGATCGGACTAAAACTGGAGAAGCATTGTACATAAGATTAAAAGAGCGGTATCCAGAGGCGTGGGAAAAAAATAGAAAAATATTTCTTACATTGCTTTCAACTAAGCTTTGATTGTAGAGGTTGACTGGTTTAACTTCGTTTTTAAAACGACCCGAATCGCACGTTTGAAAATTTTTAATAAAATTAAATTTCGCAAATGTTAAAAAAAACAGTTGCGCAAACGAAATTTCCGTGGTTGCTATAAATATGATTTGGGAACGGTACCCATGTTCTGTAACTTTTGTGATAACTTCTCGCATCGAAAAGATGTGAAACAAAATATTCCACCGTTTTTCGAAAGGTGAGAAAAAAGTGTGTCTGTAACTCATGTCGAAAACTATCAAAAAAGATTACATTATTACGTTATAAATGTCATAACATTGCACTCGAAGCCGATCTGACATTGCAGACGTTGAGAACGCCAGTAACACGTATCGTTGACGGCGACCAAAACTTACTTACATTTTTAATTTTTCAACGACGGCGGCGAAAATACAACCGTCGGCTATACCAAATAATGTAAAGTGCGACTTTAACGTTTGTTGTTTGAAAACTAGCTTTGAAAACATTCGTATATTTCGACTCCTAACCGCGAAAATAATGTAAGCACCAAAAATCAAATTTTACAGGAGAGAGCTTTTTAATTTTATTTCATATAAATTTTGTCGCTTACAATAAAATTGTTCTTTATATAAAATCGTTACGGTAACTTATGTGACCATGACATTTTAGGAGACGATGCAAGTGTTGCCAATAAAGACATTTAATAAAAAAACGAAAATTGAAAATCATGTCACTTACGTTATTTTCGCGGTTAAGGCTCGATTTTATAAAAATATTAAAAGAAAAATAAATAAAAAATTGTTCCAAGAACAAAATTTTATTATAATTATTATTATTCTTTGTATTTTGTATTTTTAATTGTTTTTTAGTGTTAAAATTTTTTCTCGCCCCATTTTTATTCGTGAGTTTATTTGACAGTTCAAAGCTGGAACTTTTCTCGCAAATATGTTACAGACACACTTTTACTGTAAATCGGCGAGTAATTTCCTTACGTGACACAGTTTTGTGAGAAAAACAGCTGTTTGTTTCAATATATGGCATTTTTGTTTCATTTCACACATTTCAATCGAAAAGTTTCTCGACGCGAGAGTTACAGAGCGTGGCCACTGATTTATGAAAAATAAAGATTTTGATAAATTTTGAGTTGTGCCTGTTTATGATTTAGTCTGCGATATAATTTGTTCTTCCTTTTTAAATAAAACAATATTTTGCACCGATTTTTATTTCATGGCCGCTTTATTTTAACGAAATAATGAAAAGTTATTCCTTCCCTGAATGAATCCTTAGTTTTCTTATACAGTTGAAGCTTGATTATTCGTGAGTCGGGGCCGGAAGCATTCTGGCTAATCAATTTCCCCGTTTAATTGAGTACAAACTTGGTTTGAAATGCTACGACTTTTCTTTGTCTCTTTACCGCTGATACGGATACCACTGTAATACTAAACACAACAATCTACGCTTGTCAAAATTCTTATCTAAATATCTATACAAATGCTTTCGAATCATGGTATGCAAACTAACTGCCCGTCTATACCAGAGATAGATATTGCGACATATATTGCAGTAAATGTCAAAATTATGTTATCTTTAATGTAGACAGCAATTTTTTGTACATATTTAGTTGTAAAGTGGGTTAAGAAAAAATTAAATTAAAACAAAAACAACTTGCTTTATTGCTCTCGCAAGAATAAAGCATGCTGTCAGAGCTTAGTTTTTTTAAGCCGTGCACTTGCCAGTTTATTATCAAAGTCATTTTTGGGAATTAAAAATTTACAAGATTTTGTTAGTCGTGCTTTATTCCCAATTTTTATTATTGATAAACTACAACTACAATTAATATTGGAAGAATTCCAACCAATTGTAGTGGGGAATGTAAGAAAAGATAAACTCACTGTTTATTGTTGTTGTTTTTGTTAAAGCTTTGATATGCTTACAAGTAAGGCTTTTGCTTATAAGTAATTATTATTCGCCTAACAGTTTTACTTGTTTAATATCTTTGGCTTTTCTAAAATCTTTGGATGAAGTTTCCTGACGATCTGGCCTAAGCAATCAATGAAATGCGCATACGAATGGCTTATCCCTTCAACAATAAATTTCAGTGTTTTTATCAATAATAAAGATTGGGAATTAAGCACGACTTACAAAATCTTGTAAATTTTATATATTTAATATTTTTATATAAAATAAATACCTCAAGCTTTAGCACTATGCGCCCACGATGTGGCTTAAAAGCAGCAAATAATAAAACAATAAAGTCGAATAAGAAATAATTTATATTAATAAAAATAATTTTTTTAAGATAGCGCAAGTTTTTACACTGCACCTTCTTCCTTAATTTTTTTTTTAATTTATGAGTTAACATAAATGCGTTTTCCCATGCCTTTAACATAAGATGAGCAATAAGAAATATTGCTCTGTTATTCTGCCGACGTTATTGCCAACCTGCTAAGATATTTATCTTAAGTGTAGGCATGGGGTTTAAGAATTCCACTTTTTCGTTTTATTCACATTGTGCTTGATTGTTACAAAATAATAAAAAATAAGTTATGCCTGTAATCCCAGATAATAAAGTAAATCACGGTTAATCGATGCACAAAAATTATAATCGTGTAAAAATGTTCCTTTTCTCTCCCACTAGGCTAGCTGGTAGAGAGCTAGTCTCTCAGCGCCGGGGTTTGCGGGTTCCATTCCCGTCTGTGACTCTGGTTTGTTTTCTGCAGACAAGCGTAGAGCTTCGCGGGATTAGCTTAGGGAATTAAAAACAAAAAATTGTATTGAAAAGATCAAATATTAGAAATTATCATTTCCGGAACAACACAATTATAAGCAGAAAAATGTCTTCCTAAAGTTCTTATTTATTATTGAACCATATTAGAAATGTTAGTTAGTTTTTATTCAATGGATCAAAAAGAAATTCAGAGCTTGAAAAAGCTTAATAATCTATAAAGAGCCTTAGACACGCTCTTGAATAATTCAACTACCTTTGTGAGTTTACAACCAGAATGCCCCACATTAGATCAGCCGGGAATTTCTAAATTTGTTTCTCCATATTGCAAATCTTTTGTTTGTATAATTAAATATATTAGTGAAGCTTTCATTGTTTATTGCTGGGAAAAAAAAAACAACAACAAAAAAGCTGAAAAGTCAGCCAGTAAGTCTACTTACCAAAGTCAAAAGCACGTTCCAAAATAATTGAATGACGTTTTTGTGGTTGTTGCTTGTTCTGTTGGGAGTTGGCCGATGAGGAAGATGATGATGATGATTGCTGATGTTGATTGAGATTGTGAAGTTGTTGCGGATGGTGATGATGTTGCTGCTGCTGCTGTTGCTGATGAAGCTGACCATTGGCCAAACAATTCGCCAGACCATTGTTCAACATACCACTACCGGTATTATCCTCACCATCTGGTCCAAGACGTGTACTGGCCGCAGTTGCTGTTGCACCAGCTGATGTTATTAGATTATGACACACATTGCTAGTGCAGCAATTGCCAATGTTACTGCAGCCAGTAACATTAGGAATTTGTGAAGAGTTGTTGCTGGAATAGTCGGAATGGTAGCATTTCTGTACAAAATGTATTGAAGGCTGTTGATGGGATGAGGGTTGCTGTTGAAACAATTGCTGCTGATGGTGTTGGTTGCAAGGTGGTAAATTTTGTGTTAAGTTTTTTTGCTGTTGCTGCTGATGTAGACAACAGTATTTAATATGTTTACACAATAAATTGCTGCTACTGCCACTCAATTTGCTATTGCTTAGTGCGGCACTATTGCAAACACGTTCGCCCACAACTCCTGTTCCTGTCCCACCCAGACTATTTAAACCAGAGCTAGATGATGAGCTAAATGTATTGCGTGGTCTATTAAATCTAAAGGAATTTGAACGTCCCACATTGTGACTTCCCCCCGCCGAGCCAGATGATAAACTACCATCGCGGTCACCATCCAGACCCTGTCGACTATGAGGATTTGTTGTGCAACGTAAACTGCCACCGTAACGTCGTTGTTGAAATTTATTTGCTCTTGGTATTACCTGCAAAAATTTATTTTAAAAAACGGAAAATTATAAATATATTTACTTACATACAAACACACATCGATGGAACACAGAATAAGAAAAATCCATAAAAATGTATTAAAGAAAAAAATAACATTGTGTATGTGCACAATGTAATGAGAGAGAAAATGAAAACAATTTTCTGTGTTCCAAACTATACAGTGGTCACTTTATAAAATGAAAGTTTTTGATAATAATTTTTCGTTACTTTATTAAACTATTTTTACGTTACATTTTCTTGCAGAAATATTTTAAAATTGTGATGATTTTTTATAACAGCTAAAGGAGGTTCTACTGTATCTTTTTAATAACAGTTATTGTATCTATCTCTATTTACATCATCAATATTTATGATTTTTTTAAAACAATTTTCAAGAAAAATTCTTTATAAAGTGTATTGTGCTAAAATCATTATATAAAGTGGAGTTAGTTTTTTTCTGTTTGTTGTTAAGAGGATTTCTTGAATTTTATTTTT
This sequence comes from Pollenia angustigena, assembly GCA_930367215.1. Lineage (NCBI taxonomy): Eukaryota > Metazoa > Arthropoda > Insecta > Diptera > Polleniidae > Pollenia > Pollenia angustigena. The sequence goes on from OV884059.1 coordinate 225,703,812, forward strand.
ACTCTGAATTTTTAAGATTTTTTTAATAAAAGTTTCGATTCTAAAGAAAATAGTACTAATAAATTTCAGAGAATTAGGCCAAAGATGTCCATGAAATATTATACGCTTATTGAATTTGCAGGAATTTAAAAATATAATTTTTAATTAAATCGTTCTTATTGTTATTGCAACTGTTTTATGCTTGATTCAGAATCTTGCATGCCTAACACTGTCATTTAATGGTATGTACGGTGCTACAAACTTAGGGCCGAATAAACTAAGTCCGACAATAACAAAAATGAACTACGTCCTTCAAATTAGGGAATTAATTCATAATAAATTAAAACCCAAAAGTTAAAAATGAAACAAATCCCCAAAACAATGAAATAACCCGCCAAACAAAAAATAACTGAAACTCCATAAATGGTTACTTATTTCACAATGACATAAGTCCAAATCTTAAATTTGGGATTTTGGAATATCAATAGACAGAAAAAAATAATTCACCAATTAAAGCATTTATCAAAAATGTAATCTAGTGAATTAAACGTTAAATCAAAAAGTTAAATTTATTTGTACCAGTAAACAAAGTAATAGTTTCAATTAAACGTTTAATTCACTTGATAAAACGTTTAATTCATTTGATTAAATTTTTGATTAAAACTGATTTTATTTTTGATTAATGCTTTAATTGGTGAAACATTTTTTTCTGTGTATTTGAAATGTTGAATGCAACTTGTACACACAGAAAAAAATCAAGTAACAACGTAGAAAACAAGGTTGATTAAAAATTTTTCGGTGGTGATTTTGCTTCATACGTGTTTCATGTTAATTCAACCTGATTTCACAATAACTTGCGAACAACATTTTTTTTCTTTAAAAATAACTATAATTCATGTTAATTATAATAATGAAATAACATGAAGTGAAATAACAATCCGAATCAAGTTGAATGAAAGTTATTTCAAGTTGAAACAACGTGAATTTCATGTAGAATCAAATTGGTTGGAGTGTGATGTAACAGTGTGAAGCAGCTTCAGAGACATATGCATTTATTTAAGAATAATTCAAAACACTTATCCCTGTAACACATGTTTTACTTATTTTGTATTCTCCTTTGTTAACAGAAGCATCAGCAGAATGGCTCGATATGGTTTTCGTCATCATTCTACTTTGAAAACTTAATGTTCTAGTTAACTAAATAATTTTAATTAAAAGAATACGGAAGGAAATTGTCTTCTTTTTATGACATATTTTAAACATGAAAATAAAAAAATGTACATACTTAAGTATGTATGCATGTTAATTTAACAAGATAAACGTTTGCTTTTAATATAAAAAACAGGTTTTAATGGATTCAATATTGAACAATGTTATTTTAATAGTGAATAATATTAAATAAACGTGATTTATGGTTATTTTAATATTTTTCATTTAAAATTAATATGAAATAATGATAAATTAAAATAAAGGGCATACTTTTGCAAAAATTTACTATGATTCTCAATCAACATTTCGCCATGTTAATTTTACATTGGTACTTTTTTCTGTGTGTATGATATATAAAATCAATCCTTAAAAAAATTGTTTGGATGAAATCATTTCCAAAATTTGGAGACTTATTTCATTTTGAAATCACAAAATTTAAAGTTATTTAATAAATAAAAACTTAACAAACTCCCTAAAAGTCGTTGTTGTTTATCTATGTACAAAAAATGGGGGAATGAGTTCAGTTTCAATTGCGGGAATTAGTTCTTAGCGCCGGTTTGCACCAGGAATACAAGATTACGCCATGCCCATGATTTTCCATAAGAAGATGTAGTTTGCCCTTAACAAAAGCTGCCAAGTCCTAAAATTCCCTGGGGTTCACGAATTCTCTAATTAAAGATTTATGCACTTTATAAGAGCTGGCATGCCTGTAATTTAACAACAGCTAATTTTTGTTTGCCAGTTTAAATTTATTAACCAATAGGAAAACAGTCACCAGAACGTCATTTGTCCGACGTGCACAGAAGATTTCAACTTTGTTTTTCAAATGGCGTACTTTTTACTTCATCATTCTTCGTTTGCATCATGTTCATTTTTAAAGTTTAAAATTAATGAATAACATTTTGCTCCATATACCACATTTAAGGGGCAACATAGTATGGTTGTTTAATGGTGTTTTCTTTTCTACAAAAAAATGTGACATTTAATTTACAAAAATGCAACTTAGTGTCTGTTTCTTGAAAATTTAGGGTGAGTTTTTTAAAATAAAACAAGCCACCCTTTTCGGGAGCAAAATTTTTAAGAAACAGACACCAAATTGCATTTTTTTTTTTAATAAAATGTCACATTTTTTTGTAGAAAAGAAAACACCATAAGTGTTGTGGTGGTCCATAAGGAACTAATCTCACAATATGGTCGCAGTGACCAAAACTTGAATGAAAACTCTTCTTTTTAAAATTTTAGTTATCCGTGCTAATACTAACGCTGTTTCAAGGCGAATTCACGTCAAGGTGGGATCAAGTGGTCGAGTTGTCAAAGTTTTTTACAAACTACAGTTTTTTATTTTATTTATTTTTTTACTAGCAATATTTTTAACAATTGGACCGCAAAAGCAAAGTTATTGTAGAGTTGACTTCACTAGTGAATTCGCCATGCGCTGTTTTTTAAGCCTGATAACACTTTAAACTATTAAATAAAGCACAAAAACTTTAATTTTATTCAAAAAATGATTATTTGAAAGATCAATACATGACATTAACATTTCAAAAAGCTTTTGAGCTCGTTTTTGACTTTTCATTTTAGCCCATTTTTCGAGCATTTCTGGACGTATATCACGAATAACAATGTTGAACAATGTTGGTCTTCAAGGCGTCAATTTTTGCCGGCTTGTCACCAAAAGGCAGTAACTTTCAAATCACACGATCTTTGAGGATAATTAACAGGTCCATTTTTCGAAATCAATATATCGCCAAATTTTGATTTTAATAAGTCGATGGTTGCGGCCGCCATATGGCACGTAACTCCATCCTGGTGAAACTACATCTCACCTGATTCAACGTCGTCTTTAATTTCACACAAATAATGATTGGTCATGGAGCGATTAGAATCTCCATTGATCGTAACACCAGCTTCGACTTAATTTTTGAATAAATCATGTGCGATGATGCCACCAGTCTGTAGGGTATGTTGCGAAAAGGTCTTTCTCCATCTGCGGCAGTTTTTTTTTTGTTATTAACAAACTCGTTGAGCCAGCAATGAGCCTTATCGCTGAACACAGTTTTGCGATAAAACAACAACAACTGATTTTTTACTTGGATATTTTTGTAGCTTTTCTAAAAAGTGAATATATTTTCCAGAACATACTGATCGTAAAAGTCAAAAAATGAGCGCAGTGTGACAGTTTATTTGATCACCTTCGTAAATTCTATCGGGCTCAAAAGAAGACCTTAATATGAAAGTTTTTGATGTTCAAGATTGTCCTAATCAGGGGTATTTTCCCTATTGCGATGGAAATGTGATTTCAATGCGAAAGATAAATGCGATAATATGCAAATTTGGTACTCTCTGTTGCTTCCGCAAACTGTTTCGCAAAATTTTTTGAAAACGAAGAAACTCTGGCAATAACAGTTAAAGATGGAGCAGATTGACAGCAACAAATGTCAAAATATTAACAAAAAAAAAAAATAACGAGTTTTTGTTTGAAAATTTTAATAAAATAAATAGTGTTGAATAAAAATATGTGAAAGACAAGTTCCCAAACTCGATTTGTTGATTTTTCGCATCGCAAAAGGGAGTACCCCTTCCCCTCCCTTCCAGTTTAATATTTTATTTTGCCTTCATACAAATGTTCTGCCAGTAAAAGAGATTTGACACAAATATGACCTCACGGGATGTGCAAAGAAAAAACTCAATTTAATTTTATTCGATACTGACTGCCTGGCTAAGAATTTTTGTTGTTAACGTTCGCGAAGATAATTTCTATTAACACCGTAAATGTTCGTATACATATATTTAAAACGAACCTTTTACTGAAACTTGCAACAAAACTTTAAGCCAAGAAATTTTGGTTAAATGGTCCATCGTACTTTAACTGGAAAGTTTTTTATAAATATAAGGGTGTTCAATTAATAGGGGTTTATTTTTGTTCGATTAAACGATTAATCGATATTTGGCATTTTTAACTTATTTGATTAACCGAATTAAATTTTTCAATTAATCGAATAATTCTAAATCCAGAAATTTTATAAAAATCGAGATTTGTTTTCATAATTTTAGAAAAAATTAGTACTTGAGTAAATAAACTTTCTTCTCTAAATAAAACTTGCCAATGTAGCTCCAAATTGTTGCTTCACTTTCGGGCATTTAGATTTTAAATAACTTTGGATTTGTTGAAACGGACATTCCATCCTCTGTTATGCTTCTGCAAATAATTTCCTCTAGAGAATAGATCAAAGTATCTTGTTTAAAATATTTATTCTTTGGACCACTTGTAGCCCCCTTTGATTTTGTTGGTGGAGCATGTTCTTCAAGTAAATTAGTGAAGTTGTTGAAAAACATTTACGTTAATATATTCTTGAACACCTGTTACATTAATCTTTATTAAATGTATCCTTGGTACAATATTTTTAAATCAAACTCATTCTAAAGGGAGAAACGCATGAACAATTTTATTAAGAAATACGGCAGTGTTCTAGGAATCGAAATTAAGTGGATTTTAAATCGAGCAAATTTTAAAAACGACCCTGTAATGAAAATTCATAAAAATATTCCATTCCATGAAGTAGATAAACTTCATTCTTTAAGTATCTAATATTTTTGCAAGAACAACACGACAAATTACGGTCATTTTGTAAATTTGTATGTTATTGAATTTAAATTATTGTTCGATTGCTATTTCACTTCATTTCGTTAACATACCTTTGTCTCTTTTTCTTTGTGAAATGAATTATTAAATTGTGTTCATAGCTGTTAAGTAATGATTAGTAATCGTAATAACTACTTATTAGATTACTTTTCTTTCAAGGGTAAAGTAATGATTACAATTACGACTACTTTTGGTTTTGCATGATTACTAATTGATTACGATTACAAGTAATCAAAAAATAATCAGAAATACCGGCGATTACTACAAAATAATCAAAAAGAATCAAAATGTAATCCGATTATTTTCAACGATTATTTTTGATTCTTTTTGATTACTTTAAAAAATTGCGTATTCATTCGTACAATTATTTTTTTTGGAAACAGTTATAAGTTATCATTATTCAAAAATGTACTGGCGAACACTTTTATCCATATAAAATTTGACCAGTGTTTGGCTGCAGTTATTTATTACCAAACAAAAAATGTAATCAAATTGATCGGTATTATATTTAATAACATGATTATTATATTTAAGCCATATCAATTTTACAAAATTTATCGTAGTGTTGCCATATTATTATTTTTTGCACTACGTATAATGTATGGGGCACTGATTTACAGCTATTAAGTTTAAACTATATATAAATTTAAGTTTAATTCAACTAAACCAACCAATTGCCAAGGCGCTAGACTTCTCTCAAGGAGAAAACAATATGCAAATATCGCAATTGCAGCTACAGTATTAACTCAAAGCATCAAAATGAAATTGTTCAAGGTGTTGCAAAGATTAAGCCCTGAATTGCCAGAATTAACCATTGAGAATGTAACCAGCACAGTTTTGGATACACTTTTTACTCCAAAAATTGCAGAACATTTAATTATGAAATTAAAAATAATTTATCGGCTGCCCCAGATTTTTTTAATTTGAGTAATGATGGTGAGCTAATGCTTATGATTTTTTGTGACTTAACTTTACAGATGATGAAATAGAAACAGGTCCTTCTCCACAAGACCCTAAAAAAATGACTTGGGTGTTCAGTCGAATAATTCTTTTTCGATTAATTGAACAATTTAATACGATTAAAGGATTAATCAAAGAATTTGTACCGATTAATTGAATTATAATAATATAAAGTATTTCTGTTAAATGTATAATTTTTTTTAAAGGTTTATGTCGAATAAACAAATCAAATGTATGTGTCCGTTGGAATTAAAAAAAAAAAAGCAGTCATGTTCAGTGAGTAATTTAGATTATATTTTTGTTAAATTTTAATTTAATAATTCATTTCACAAGAGAAAAAACGACAAAAAAAACTGCGAGTAAATGAACACCCTAAACCTGACCGACGATCCGCTCTAAAGCATCAATTCTTCAGCTATTTAAACGATAATTCAAGCGCTGACGAGAATTGGCAAAAATATCATTTGCTAAACGAAGCATTTATATACTTTAATACTCCCCTAACGTCTTCAGCTCCAGTGGAACACGACTGTTTTCTTTTGCCGGGATCGTCAACAGTTTAAGGCGACAATCATTGTCTGATTTTTCCTTGCAAAAATTAGTTTTAATGAAAGCGAATTGTAAAAATAAGTAATTATAAGTGTCCGACCGATTATTCGGCAAATAATCGTTGCTCGGCATTTGTTAATAAATTTTTTTGTTGTTTTTTATTACCAAAAATTGTTATAAAATTATTGTTTTTTTTTTCTTTAATAAATAAGTTTTCAACTTTCTATTTCTTTAGCTATTTTTAATAATTTTTAAATTATAAAAACTTAAACAGGTTATCAACTGTTTCGAAAAAAATTTTAATACAAATAAATACAAAATTGTTGAAAATAATCAAAAAGAATCAAAAATAATCTTTGAAAGTAATCGGATTACTTTTTGATTACATTTGATTATTTTGTAATAATTGCCAATACTTCTGATTATTTTTCGATTACTTGTAATCGTAATCAATTAGTAATCAGAAATTTTTTCTTATAAAGTATTGTAATCATTACGATTCTTTTCAAAAAGTAACCTAATTGATTACTAATCATAAGCGATATTTAACAGGTATGATTGTGTTGAAAAAATGTAACAAAAATATAAGCTTAATTACTCACTAAGCATAACTGTTTTTAGTTCCAACGGACACATACATTTGGTTTGTATATCAGAGAACGGATTTGTGCGATTGCAAAAAAATCGCAGTAAATGAACACCAACAAATACACTCGCTTGCGGTCACACAATCAAACTTGCGCAACCGCAAACATTCGCTGCTGGTGTGCAGTCATTCAGATAATGCACATCGTGCTTTGTTATTTATTCCATCGTTTAGCTTCGTTTGTCAATTAAGATGTTTGTGTGTTTGGTCTGACAATGATTGTTTTGGCAAAAAAAAAAAAAAAAATACAAACAAAAAAGCCAGAAATCATGCAATAATTACTCATGTACAAGTGACTTATTATACCCCAGGCAATGTTATTTACAATAGACATTTAACATGTGCGTGTCATTGGAAATCTACTACTACGTTGGTACTACTAACTAGGTACTGACTAGGTAGTTCCTTTGGGAACATATGTAGACATTGGAACCAGAGAATCGCTAGTACTTTTAGTAAAAGTAATCTTGTGGCAAATGTGATGTAGTGTAGACATTCGTTGACAATGTCACCAATATAGTCGACAAAACTGGTGACTTGGAGACACTTGCACCCAGGTTTCCTTCAGGGTATGTAGTACAAGAAAAAAAAACTGAAATTAAACTAAACGCACATATGTAGGTACAAACAATTTCCATAGAAACAGAAGACCTTTTTTTATCATCTTAACAAGTACAACTGTATTCTTGTTATCGAGTGGTTTATTGTTGTCATTGTTGTAAATGTTAACAAAGCGTCTCATCGAGTGGACAATGAATACTTGAATGCAAAAGTATAAGAATGTGTGCCTTTTGAATTTACACAATTGTGTTATATTGCGTATAATTAAAAACGAACACATGCAAAAATCAAATGTGTACGAAACGATACAAAAATTACCAACGTTGAACTTTGTTTGGCAAGCAAAGAGTGAATGTAAATTTGAGCGTATGAATAAATCAAGAAAAATACTGATTTTGCAGTTCTCTGTTGTATATTCGACTTCAAACTTTAAAAAAATTACACATTTAACAGAAATACTTCATATTATTATTATTCGCTTAATCTGTAAAAATTATTATTAGCAATTTTAAGTTATTCGAACAATTAATCGTCTAAAATTAATCGAACAAGAATTAATCGCTTGAACACCCTGATATTTTTTTGCGAAACTTTCAACTCCATGGGAAGTTGAATCTCATGTTTTATTCAGTTTATTATTTTGTCCCCTTGTTTTAATTCTTTCTTCGACTTTGTTTTGAATTTCAACCTTTTTAAAAACTTGAAAAGTTTTTCCATTGTACATCGACACAAACTTTTGCTGTATCTGCTTATAAACCTTAATTCCCTAGGAAAAAGTCCTTTATAAAAAATTAAAAACATAAACTTTAGTACACAACTTCAGCAACCAACCTGTGCACATTTATAACCAATGTCCTTATTACGACACAATGATTTAAAGCCACATATATTTTACAGCGCAGTTGGAAGGACGTGAGTACGCGTTTTGTTGCAACAATGTTGCAGACATCTGTCATTTTGGCTTTAACAATTTGAAATTTTATTTCATGCCTCAACAATGAAATAAAAAAATAAAAATATACATACATACGTATTTATAAAGAAAAACGCTAAAACAATAACTGAAAATTTGCAGATGAATTTTCAATTACTGTAAAAGTATTGTCATCCAGACAGATGGATATCAGGATAAAAATAATTTCTTTATGCTCTTAATTGGGTTTCGAGTTGATACTCAATAAAACAACTGTCAGTCATATTTAAGTAAAAAATTACAATATTTCTTTATGCCATAAATAGCTTAAGTGTAATGTAAATATGGTATATACGTTATTTATTTTTAATGCAAGTAAAATTGGCTGCTAGCTGGGAGATGTTACATTATGATCTTAATTTTAATAAAAAAAAGGTAATAATTGCTATTAAATTGTGGCTATGAATAACTTATGAATGGGATTTAAATACCGTTTCAAAGATTTGTTAATGTTTATTTATACATGAGCAAAAGGTTATTTGAGATGTGCTTTACCTTTAATCTAAGTATTAATCCTTGAAATATGCAATAATTATTAAGACTTTGTACACAGAAAGAAAAAGCACTCGAGATAAATTAAGTTTTTAAAAAAGAGGTGTTCAACAAGAATTTGTTTTTAATCGTGGCAATACCAACAACGTGATAGTTTTGACATTTACTGGTTTGACGTATTCGTAGGAGATTCATTGGCAATGGTTACAATGAACATGGACATGTGTCAGATATCATTTTTTTAAATACAAGTCATACTAAAAAATTCAGGTACGAATAACACTAAAACGTACTTAAAACGATCATAAATGGGATTGCTTTCGAAAATCAATCCTGGAATTTCCTAAAATAAGTACAAAATTATTAAACCATAAAAGAAGTAATTTTATTAAGCCAAGTAAAAAAAATATTAAACTTTTCGTTGGTAGTGCTACTCTGAGAGTAAAATTACAAAGTGAGCGTTTAAGTCTCATTTTATTCATAAAAGTTTTTTTCAGACACTACAACAACACCACACATGTAGTTAAATATCGGTGTACTTATTGTATGTGGAAACAACAAAAACAACAGAACAAGACGAAAACACATTATTTTCATGTTAAAAAAGTAAAATTGAGCACTCTTCCTTCTCATTTAGGTTATATTTTCAGTTATAAAGGGTGGTTAAATTTCAAGGGCCGATGTTGATTTTGAATAAAACACAAACTATTTAGGAAATTATTGTAATTTTATTTTATTATGATATATTGGTATTACTCAATTATGTATGGAACAAAATATCGGCCAAATGGGCGCCGCGACCACGGCGGCACACCTCCATCCGATGGTCCAAATTTTCGATGACCCTGAGGCATAGAGGTTCTATGCCGTTAATGTGCCGAATTATCTCATCCTTTAGCTCTTGAATTGTTGCTGGCTTATCGACGTACACCTTTTCTTTCAAATAACCCCAAAGAAAAAAGTCCAATGGTGTCAAATCACATGATCTTGGCGGCCAATTGACATCGCCATTACGTGAGATAACACGGCCATTGAATTTGTTGCGCAAAAGAGTCATTGTTTCGTTAGCTGTGTGGCAAGTGGCACCGTCCTGCTGAAACCACATATTGTCCACATCCATATCTTCCAATTCGGGCCATAAAAAGTTCGTTATCATCTCACGATAGCGAACACCATTCACAGTAACTGCCTGACGGGCCTCATTTTGGAAAACTACGGCCCGACGATGCAGCTAGACCATAAACCGCACCAAACAGTCACTCTTTGTGGGTGCATTGGTTTTTCGACAATCACTCTTGGATTATCATTCGCCCAAATGCGGCAATTCTGCTTATTGACGAATCCACTGAGGTGAAAGTGCGTGTCACGAACTGCATGATATGCATTTTGATTTGAACGCCCATTTTCATAATAAGTCTGGATAACTTCAACACGTTGTTGGATTGTGTATCTCTCCATGGTTCAAATTGAGTAAGTCTGAAATAGAGAAATGTCAAATAAAATTCGGAAAAAAACTTGGCGTTTAGGTGTGGTTCACATTCAACATCGGCCCTTACAATTTAACCACCCTTTATATGTACATTAAGTTCTTAAAATAAAAACCATATCGGGAACGATTCTGGTGTTTCATAATTGAAATTCTGTAAGGTGTAAAACTGGTAAGTAAGTAAACGGGTAATCAATAGCTCTAAAACCAAATCCCTGCGCATAAACGCTGGAAATACAACACAACTAATTTTAGACAATACACCACTGGAAGAAGTAGGGTTATTTAATTATCTTGGTAGCATATTAACATCCACAGGAGGCTCCGAAATGGACATAAATAATCGTATGAAAAAAGCAAGACAAGCATTTGGAGCCTTGAATTATGTCTGGAAATCATCGCAGATAAACGTAGCACCAAAATACGTATATTCAATTCCAATGTAAAATCAATATTGCTCTATGGGTGCGAAACATGGAATACATCTCCAAGAGTAATTAGCAGAATCCAGGCATTCGTAAACAGATGTCTTAGGAGAATCCTGCGCATCCATTGGCCAAACATAATATCGAACCAACATCTATATGAAAGGTGCAATCAAAAGCCAATGTATAATGAAATTAAAAGCAGAAAGTGGCGTTTGATAGGTCATACATTGAGCCAGAAGGAAATATTGCCAAAGAAGCCCTACAATGGAACCCTCAGGGAAGCCGACGCAGAGGCAGGCCCACTCAAACATGGAGACGACAAGTTCAAGATGAACTAAGGAAGGCGCATACAACGTGGAGTGAAATAAAATTGTAAGCATTAAGAAGAAATGATTGGAAAAATTTTGTTGTGGCCCTATGTTTCACCTAGGAATTTGGATGAAATAATAATAAAACAATAAAATCAATCATAATAAAATTCTCCTTCTAATTTCACTTTTGGTACGAATTCAGGTGCATTTTGAGATTGATTCAATCTTAGTTTTACTTAAATCAATCTCATTTTCGGATATGATCAATATTGAATATAGAAAAGTTAAGTATTTCGCGATTAAAAATCCGTGCTTGAATCAATCTTTCAGTACCTTATTCAAGGAAATCCGTACTCACCATACTATTAATAGCGCTTTGGATTGATTTGAGTACGGATGTATTGATTTTTCTTCTAAGTGTATCGCCTTAAAGGCTACTTTACACTATTACACAAGTTTTACGTATTCCACCATACTTTGTGAGATAGAAATCTAATGAGTTTTGTTGCGACTGTCAAAAAGTCTAATTGAAATTGAAATTTGCAGGGCTTGAAGTCGGAGTTGGAATTGGAGTCGGAGTCGGAATGAAAAATAGTCAGCGGTTGGAGTCGGAGTTGGCCCTGGTAATTTGTTTTCCGACTATCACATATGAAATAATAATTTTATTTTCTTTTGTTAAAATACAACCCTGATTAAATAAAAAGTCTTATTGCTTAAAAAAGTAAGCGAACGAACTCTTAACAAGTTTTATTAAAAACTAAGATTTCAATATTTCGTTTCGTTAAATATTTAAAAGCTGGTTAAATTGCTTGTTAAACCTACAATAAACCCGAGTTAGTATGTATATTGATTTTAAAATTGTGAAGAAGGTAAATATGTATATGTTTACAAGCTAAACTTATATTTGGGGTATTCACAAGGTGTGCTATCATGTTATATTGTCACAAGGTTCTAACATTTTACAATGGTTTAAAAATATTGTTGTTGCTTTGTAAACAAAAAGTGTCTTACATTAATAGAACTTTGCTTGCTATGTTTATTGTGCTGTCGTAATTAATCAGGAGAGACCTGGGCTGAGCCGCATTAGTTGTTGTAGCCATCGCCGTTGATGGTATAGTTTTATCCGGCTAATATCCGAATTTAACCTGCGGCTAGCAATCTTTGCAACAAAACACTTGCGGCGTCAAATTATATGGGCTAATGACTCTGATGTTTGGTAAACAAATAAAATAAAATTTATTTGTGATTTGCATCTAAAAATGGAAGATAGTCAGGTAAGGTCTAATTTAATTCATGGATTAGAATTAAAAAATATTTTGATATTAGGTAAATATTTATTTTTTATATTTCGTCAGCTCAGAATTGGTTTGGCGCATATGCCAAAAAGTCGGAGTGGAGAAAAACGACAAAGAAGATTTTTTTATATTTTTACCACTGCTTCCGGCATATGTTTTGAAGAAAAAATTTTGCGCACTTTCATGAATAAAGTTAGAATTTAAAAGTATTTTTTTGAAAATTAAAAATATTGTTTTGAGCCGCATACGCCACTTTTCTAAAAAAAAAATTTTAAAAATTGGCTTTTTGTGCTGCATACACAGAAAAAATTATTGCCGAATTATTTTCAAGCAAACGCTTGTTTGAAAATTTTTTTAATTTCTATAAATTTTGTTACTGATTCAAACAATATTTTTGTTTGATTTTTATTTAACCAACAAAAATGTGGACAACTCTTCAAAAATATAATAAACGCGTTATTGGTGTCAAGTTTTCATAATTTTGTATGAAATATTTAACGCTCTTTAATGTTGTCGTCTTTTTGCATTTTTTTTTTTTTTTTTTTTTTTTTTTTTGATCGTAAGCAACACTTCTTTTTGTGAAATATAAGAACAACAACAAAAAACACACACAGTATATTTTTGGACGCTTTAAAAAAGTGCAACTATAAGAAAAACAATAGGAGAAACAACATTACAAGAAACAAAATCCCGTATTCAATTTTTTAAAACTGTTTGGTTAAATACATCAAATACGAAAATAGAATGATGACGAAAAACATATCGAGTCGGTCTGCTGCCGTTTTTGGTTACATTTCTTCTTTAGCAAAGGAAAGCAAAAGCAACAGAGAGTGATGAAGAAAAACATTGTGTTGTGTGTATAAATAAGACTTCGTTCAAAAATTATTCCAACAAAAAAGATGTGTCTCAAAGCCAGCCGGCGGCTCTGCTCTGCCGTCGTCTTCTCATACAGTGCTTACTTGTGTGCGCGTCATTGCTTGTGCAAAAACTTTTTTTTTTCTTTAAATTTAGTATATGAATTTCAGTAAACTTTTTGTTTGATTCAGTTAAATTATTTGTTTGGAAAAATCAGTGTTTTTTTTTTCAATAAACAAAATGCAAATAAATTGTTTGAAAATGCAAATTTGTTTATAGGACCGATTTCAGACAAAAAATTGTTTGATTCTACAAATTTTTTGTTTGAATTGGAAAAATAATTTTTTCTGTGTACGTATACTTATTGCTGTGTATTGAGTAACTTATTGAAGAGATGAATGTTTCTATATTTACAATCTAATAAAAAGTCAACATTAATGAAATTTTTTTTTTTGTTTGGTTTTATTTTACAAAAACAGAAAAAACAGTTCTACTGTTATGAAAAGGTACATAAAAAGCCACAAAGTAAACAACTTAAATAATACAAAAGTAAAATAGAATCAAGAAAAAACACTTAAAATTTAAAACTAAATATTGAGTAAATTAAAAAATAAAAAGTTTTTTTCGAGTTCGAGGCCAATTATTTGTAAACAATAAATATTATTTATTAATTAATTTGTTCCAATATTTCGATATCCATCGGATATCATTATCAAGGAATGAGTTACAAGTATATTTGTAAGAGACGTATTACTATCTCCACATTTCAGTTCAATATTAAATGTGGAGATAGTAATACGCCTCTTACAAATATACTTGTAACTCATTCCTTGATAATGATATCCGATGGATATCGAAATATTGGAACAAATTAATTAATAAATAATATTTATTGTTTACAAATAATTGGCCTCGAGCTCGAAAAAAACTTTTTATTTTTTAATAAAAAAAAGGTCGAAGAAATAAAAAATTCTCCATTCGGATCTATCCATCGCAATAGTTTTCACTTCATTCCACGTTCTTTGCATTTTTCTGGCTTCGTTATGGATTTGCCTCTGCCATGTGTGAGCTGGTCGACCCTGTCTGCGGCTTCCCTGCGGGTTCCATTCAATAGCCTTTCTTGCGATGTTTGATGGTTCTTTGCGGATGGTGTGTCCAATCCAATTCCACTTTCTTTTTCGAATCTCTGTAGATATTGGTGTTTGGTGTGTTTCGTTCCACAGGTTTTGATTTGAAATGGTCTGTGGCCAAAAAAAATTCTTAGAATTCTGCGAAGACACCTATTTACGAACACTTGAAGTGATTGGATGTCCTTAACACTTGCATTCCAGGACTCACAGCCATACAGCAGTGTAGATTTCACGTTGGAGTTGAAAATGTTTATTTTAACACGGCGGGAAATCGCAGACGATTTCCATACTCTGCTATGCTGTCCAAATGATTGGGTAGCTTTTTTTATTCGGCTAGAGATGTCTGCACTGGAGCCGCCGGTATTGGTTAAGTAGGCGCCAAGATAGCATAATAACTCTACCTCCTCCAGAACTTTATTATTTATCAGAAAGGGATTTGTGTTTCCAGAATGAATTCTCATAACCTTTGTTTTATTGATGTTAATTTTTAGTCCGGCTTTCGCTGATATTTCTGATAACTTTTGTAACTTAATAGACATGTCGGTGTAACTGTGGGATCAAAGGCATATGTCATCTGCATACTCGAGGTCCTCCAATCGTTCTTGGAGTCCCCATAAAATTCCGCGATTTTCCACCATGGCGTGACTCATGACAATATCTAGCATGATATTGAAGAGTAATGGTGACATAACGCACCCTTGGCGGACTCCTGTATCTCGATTTTTCAGGAGAGTGTACCATCATGTAAAATGCGGCAGCTTGACCCTGCGTATAGACTCTTTATTAGCTGAATCAATTTCCCTGGTACTCATTTACATTCAAGTGCCTTCCATATAACGTTATGAGCAAGAGTGTCGAATGCCTTCTCAAAGTCAATAAACACTAGATACAGGGGAGACCTAAATTCAACAGATTGTTCCACGATTTTCCTTAGTGCATTTATGTGGTCAATACATGACATATTCGGACGAAAGCCAGCATGTTGTTTTCTTAGGAAGAAATATAAGCAAGTCTTTTATGTCTCTCTTTTTATCGCTGGAAATAATTGATGGTTTCGATATTTTCAAAACATGCGTCAACAAATTCTCAGGAGTTTTCAAACAATTTTTTGATGCAGACTTAACAAAAATTGCATTTTTATATTTTTCCTCTCTCGTCGAAGTTTTATAATGTATACATAAATCATTATTTTTACTGTATAGAAGTACTTTAATTTTAGCAAAAGGGACTTTTCGAAAGTCCATTTTATTTGCTACCAACGAGTATGTGCGAAAATCTTCCGGAAGCATTTCCATAACTTTTAATTTTGTTTTATTATTTGGCATTGTTTTAAGCAAATTAAGTAAATGAAGAGGACTCTGAATTTCAATATTCTTTAAGTTCCGGTCAGTAACACCATGAACACAGTCCACTTCTTGAATTAAAGAATGTCCTGGTTCTGAAAACTTTTGTATTACGGTATCAATATTATTTTGTTTAATGAACATTTTGATTGCGGTTGAGTTAATTCGATTTTTGTTTTGAGGTACGCAAGAATCGCTCCATAATGTCAAAGTTTTAATTAGTGGATAATCTTTTATTAATTCATTTAAAATTTTAATTAAAGCACTACCAATATCGTTACCACTCCGACCGCTATGAGCTTCCGTCCACAAGGCACAATAAGTAAAAGTTGGTATATTTGGCATAATAATGGTTGCTGTAAGATTGTACATATTCAATTTTCGTTTGTAGTAAAATGTTGAAGCATTTCCCTTAGGTAGGCTAAAAACACTTTGCATATCATAGCAAACCGTACACTTGGTTGGGTCCATTATTTTATAAAACTATTTTTCACAAATTAATTTTCTTGTTGTCATTTTATTTTGCTTTTGCTTTAACTATATTTTTTCTTACGGCAATGCAGCAAAGCAACAGTAAAATTTATTTTGTACGTTTTTGTATGAAGAATTTGCTGCAATCGCCAAACAATGGCTTGTAGAGCAAAACAGTACTTAAAAAATTTTGAAACAGAAACCATAAAAATTTTCGCGAAACAGGTTTTTGATTTAGAAAGAGGGTATTAAAAAATATATTCCTCATACCTAACTCATTTTTTTTTTAAATGGTCGGTAGGTCAAACCAGTAATGAGCTGACGATTTGTTTTAAACCAGCTGATTTAAATAGCACACTAAATTATGAGGGGTTGTTCACAACAGTCGTATTTTTTCATGTTATTATTTTAAGACTTATGACTTTATGACACCTTGTGAATCCCCCAATTGATTAAATTAAAAAATAAGTTTTAATTAAATTTTGTACAAAACTTTTATACTCAACCTTTGGGTAAATACTAGGGTATTTACCGATTCTTACACTCTTTTTCCTATTTACCGGGTATTTACCAATGGGATATTTACTCTTTTCCAATCTATACCCACATGAAACTCATGCTTTCGTAAGCAAGATCGTAAGCATAACTTTTACATTTCTCCCTTACAAACCTGCTTCGTTTAAAGCACCATTTTTATTGGGATTTTATTTTAATTTCGACATGTCTTAACAAAAAGTATTATTGTGTCAAGTATCTTTTAAGTTTTATTGTTACAAACTGAAAGCAGACTAAAGAAAAAATTTAATTTCGTATCTGGAAAATTCTTTATCACCCAAAATATTTTATTTACAAGTGTTTTTTTACGTTTTTACCTTTTCAAAACGTTTTGATTTACTTTCATTCAATTTATTTATTGCAAATTAAAGACAAACACACTAAATAAATTGAAATAACTTTTATTGTTCTACAGTCGGTCCTTTGTAAATAAATGTCTGCGCATAATAAACAATATATTTTGCATCACAAACACCGACCCGCTATAAATTGGCAACCAAACCCCCACCCCATATTAAATACTCCGTCGAAAATCGAGGCAGATTTGTCACATGCTACGTAAAGACATCTCCAGTATAATAAAGGCCAGCTAAGAATGGAATCTTCGAGGAATATAAAATGGGAAATGCTTACGGACAGCATAAAGAAGTTCGGTAGAAGAGGGACATCGACAACAGGGAGTGGATGAAGCCATAAATCCGTCATATGGCACAAGACTAAAATGGCTGAATAACCTGCGTGATCGGCTTACCAGATTTAAATTTGCTAAACTCTTGACATTCACTAAAAAAAAACATGCACCCCTATCGTGAATAATTTTTCCCTCGTAATTTTTCCCCTTTTCACATATTTGCGATCATGAACAACTCCCATGAAAAAATGTCATTCAAAGGAGAATAATAACGTGAAAAAATGTTCCCGGGAAAAAATTCCCCTTATCATGAAAAATGTTTTCCCTCGTAATTTGTTCACATTTCCCTTAGATTTTCTCACTTTATTTTTGCTAGGGAACAGAACATGTATGTTAGTAGCTCCACCAATAAATCGAATATAAAGGGTTAATAAAGTTAATAAGGCACAAACCGATATATTGCTCAACAAAATGCAAAACAACAGGTCGATTACCTGCGGATTTGTGAAGCTTTCGATTGACTTGGTGGCCGAATTTTGGAAAAAATTTTACTACATTAAATTTAAAAAGTGCAAAAAACTAACGTTGTAATCAAACTATCCCTCCAGTACTTAATATTTTGCTTTGTTATTTTAACTTTTCTTTAAAATATATACTTGTATATTTTTGAACAAAAATTTCATGGATTTTTAATATTTTTTAATCTTTCTTCTTTTTTTACATTCACTGGAACTGATAGCGTGAAAAATTTTTCACACGAGATTCACGATTGCTTTTTTCCCTTCGAGGGGAATGAAAATTTCATGGGAACAAAAATTCCACTTGTTATTCACGATAGGGGTGATGATTTTTCTTTTATAAAAATAACGCAGTTGTTAAAACCAGTTTAAAGCAAAAAATATTAGCAAATTAATTCACTTTTTACATCAAAAATTTCTGTACGCTTTTGCTTTTACTCAGCTGGTTAACGTTTTTATTTATTAGTGCTGAGTGTAGGGGAAACACATACAAGTATTGATACGGGATTCTGTTTTAAATCAGCATTTCAGTGCTGTCAAATTATTAATAGTTAACTAAACTTAACAAGCAGTTTTAAAACAACAACAATATGTTTGTGGACATATTAAAAAAGTTTAATACTCACACAAACACGCTTCATACTTTTTTCATATGTTTGTAAGTCCGTTTGTGTGGTTTATTTGTTTCTTTAGTGTATAAAAGAGGAGAAGCAGTTTTAATACAGTTTTTAACAATTACACAAAACAAAACGATGAAATATTTATTAGCTTTAGAAAAATTGGCTTAGGAAAATTGTTAACAAATTAAAAAAAAAATTTTTGGTTTGGCACTAAACAATTGACAAAACATTTTTTTTATTATTCTTGACGAGCACTGAAGATTTTTATTACTCAAGAAAATCTAGGCTGCCTGGCAAACCTACAGCACTAAAACGTTTCCCTGGGTTTTCAACACAGTATTGCTAAAAAAAATCCTTCTCTGGAGATGATCTCCCTGATCTGTGCTATCTTGATTAAACCTTGTACCACTTGACAACGCAGTTGACAAACGAAAAGTTCTTTAAAGTTAAGTGCACGGTAATAACATATTTCAAATAATCGTAACTGAAAAACATCTTTGTTAAGTTGTACATAGTTTTACTTAATCCAAAAATTCTTGTGATTACCTGCATCTACTTGAAAATTATACATCTAACTATTTTCCGAAGTTATGAGCTTAGCTCAAACCCAGTTCACACTGCGTTATCACCCATGACGATAAAGGCTTTTTACACTGATAAACATCTGCAGCCGTATTCATAACAAAAAGTTAGCCATAGTTTGTACACTACGTACAACGAGCTGCTAACTAGAATAGCGATTAAGCTTAGCAGCTTAATGGCACAGAGTTAATTCATAACGAATTTTTCTCCATCTGCCAACTTTTAATAAATCAACTCTGAATTTTTATGATGCCAAATTGTATTAATCAAAAATGCAACACGTTTTGCATTAATCATCGCTGAATTTGCCATTTGTTTTCTTTTTTCCTTCACATATAAAAATTTTAAAAAGTTTTTAAAAATAAAATAAATTAAGAAAAGACAGTAAATTAAAAAACACAGTTATTTAAAAAAAACCAACAAAATTGTTTGACAATTAAACGGCTGTTTTTCACAAGTTGGCAGCTCGTTAACAAGAGCTTAGCAAATCGTTAGCCAGAGTTTGGTTAGTGTATTATGAATAAACTTTTTGCTAACTTCATGCCAAATTTTCATTATGAATACGGCAGCCATCAGTTTAAGATGATGCTAACATCTTCCCATAACAACATGTTTACACGGACAGTAATATTCGTATTTCGCTCTCCCATTCCTGTTTCGCGCCCCGAACATGATTGAAACAACATGTTTTGCCATATAAAATTGTGAGAGCGAAACAGGTCGTTTCATTTTGAAACTTGCTGCGAAACAGGAAAAATGTACTGTCATCTCCAATTTTGATAACAATTATCGTTAGTTTCTCTGAACTAGCTCTCAAAAAAAAAATCAAAACAAAGAAAAAAAACAAAATAAAAATGTATGTTTAATTAAATAAAGTGATAATTATTAAATAATAATAATAACAGTATTAAATAATATATTTTTAATTACTTTTTTAACTTTTTTAAATAAAATCACACTAACAACACACAAAAAATGTCAAAATGAAAAAAGAATGAATCGCATGAACAGCATGTTCATAGAGCGAAGCGAGTGGTATATATCGTCGTATGGACATAGCAAAAGAAATACATACGGCTAAAAATAAATATCTTTACAAGATGTTCTTATGTACCTAAATTAATTTCATTCCACATCCTTCGATTATTTCAGTTTCATCACTAGAAAAGTGGCAATAAATTCTGTTATTATTGTGGCTCCGCTGACAGACATACGTTTTTTTTTTTGAAAAAAGCGTTACCATTCGTCAAGTTTTTCCTCTTTTGCAATGTTCTGTGTTTTAATTTTTTTTTTTTTTTTTATAGAATAAGCTAATTTCGATCCACCAAAGGTTAAAATACAATTTGGTTTAAGGATTGATGTTTGACTATTGACGTCAGCAGTCGTCGATAACTGCGAGTGTAAGACGGCAAATCCATCTGAGGAGATCGAGTGGTTGCGATAGAAACATGCCATGGCAACCTGCCGGCCAGGGTTCGAGCCCCTGCCCCAGTCAAGAATGAAAGATTATCAATAACAATTTTAGTTAATTTTCTTGTTGTAAAATTCCTTTCTTCATAAAAATAATTTAATAAAAATTAAATTTGATGAGCTTAAGCCTAATTAAAAATATTAAAAATTTGGATTTAACCATAAATAGTTCAACAAAATAACCGCAATACTAATCATTTAAAAATTTTTTTTTAATTTTTTTTTTCAAAAATGGTGAAATTTTTGTTTATCAACATAAACTGTAGTGCCGATTGAACTTTTTGACATTACGACCTTACTTTATCAATCTCTTCATGGATATTTACGCTTCAGATATGCATAAGCCGCTTGTACTAAAAACATATTAAAATTTAAACTTATTACTAAAACTACAAATAAGTCATTCCTTTTTTAAATTACGTAACAATATATATTGGTCAAAATTAGATATGCACATTTAAACTAAACTTTCGCATAAATTAAATATATATAAATTATTTTGCATTAACATATTAAAATAAACGTTAGCAAATTGAAAATACTTTGTGAGGCCAAAAAACATTCTTTTTATTTTATAAGTGAGTAAGATAAACAATGACTTTATTCTATAATTTGCATAAGATGACTATTGTCTCTTTAAATAATTTTTTGTTTATAAAGGGTGATTTTTTAAGAGCTATAGGAAAATTTAAAAAAAACACATAAAATTCAAAAAAATTCATGTAATCTTTATTTGAATCGATAGTACGGTCCATATAATTTAATGTTTGAAGATTATTTCATGCAAATGTTGACCGTGACTGCGCCTCAAATGGTCCATCCGCTTAGCCCAATTTTGGCATACTCTTTCCAACATTTCGGCCGGTATCTCATGAATTAATGCTTCAATGTTGTCTTCCAATGCGTCAATTGAAGCGGGCATGTGTGTACAGACATGAGCTTAAACATAGCCCCACAAGAAATAGTCTAAAGGCGTTAAATCGCACGAACTAGGCGGCCAATTGACCGATCCCGAACGTTAAATAAAATGTTCACCGAACTCGCCTCTTACTAAGTCCATTGTTAAGAGTGCTGTGTGGGATGTGGCACCGTCTTGTTGAAATTACATGTCATGCAAGTCAAGCTCTTGCATTTTGGGCAAAAAAAAGTTGGATATCATCTCACGGTAGCACTCGCCATTCACAGTTACGTTACGATTCGCATCATCTTTGAAGAAGTACGGTCCAATGATGCCACCAGCCCATAAACCGAAGCAAACTGTGACTTTTTCTGGATGCATTGGTTGCTCTTGAAATGCTTCTGGCTGATCTTCACTCCAAAATCGACAATTCTGCTTATTAACGTACCCATTGAGCCAAAAATGAGCTTCGTCGCTGAACACAATTTTTCGATAAAAAAAGGGGATCTTCGGCCAACTTTCCAAGAGCCCATTCACCAAAAACTCTACGTTACGGTAGGTCATTCGGCTTCAATTCTTGCACCAGCTGTATTTTGAAAGGTTTCACACCTAAATCCTTCCGCAAAATT
This sequence comes from Pollenia angustigena, assembly GCA_930367215.1. Lineage (NCBI taxonomy): Eukaryota > Metazoa > Arthropoda > Insecta > Diptera > Polleniidae > Pollenia > Pollenia angustigena. The sequence goes on from OV884059.1 coordinate 225,726,046, forward strand.
TTCCACGTTGTTGAGTTACAGAGGCCCAATCACTGCGAACGGCGACGAATCGATAATTAATGGTCATCATTAACACTGGCCGATACAGCTGCGATATTTTCTTCACTTCGCACTCTATGTAAGCGTGTTGGTGGTTTAATGTCCAACAATGTAAATTTTTTTCGAAATTAAGTCACAATAGCCCGAATAGCCACTTCAGTAGGTCGATTAAACTGACCATAAAATGGAAGAAGCGCGCGATGAACTTTGTTAACAGAGCACGCATTTTGATAATAAAATTCAATAATTTGCAAGCGGTGTTCGTTTGTAAGACGATTCATGGTTAAATTATAGACCAAACTGAAGATATTTGGCAGTATAACAAAACGTGCGTCAGCTGTTTAAACCAGTGTTGCCAAAAAGATAATAGCTAAAAAATCACCCGATATAATTTGCATAAGATGACTATTTCATCTTTAAATAATTTTATGTTTATACAAGGTGGCGGAAAAATTGTCACCCGTTGTTTTTTAACTGTAGTTTTTTTTTTAATTTTTGGGTTGTGTTTATTTAATGTCGAAATTTTTTTTGTCATTAATTAGAAGAAAAATATCGGTTAAGTTGCTGCCGGCAGAATTAAAAACCGATCTATAGCATTTACCATACTACTCCTGGCGATAAATTCCCGCTTTCCAGACTAATATTCTCTTAAAAGGCTTCAAGAGTCTAAGGCTTGTTGACATACAGCCTGACCCACGATGTTGACCGCTATCGCTAACTTGCATTTTCAACGAAAAATCGGAGATCTGCGCTCCATTTAAAATTTTTACCACGGCAAGTCGAGCGAAAACTGAATAGTTTTTACGAAATGCAACCAAAACTGTCAAAATCAGTTACTTGTGCTGTAGTTGTTAACAGAGACAAATCTACATCTAAAATCACGCTACGCCAACACCACGTATGAATTATAACGTAATAAAGATCTTGAGGAGTACAGTAGGGATGGGAAAATTTAAAAAATATATCGATATATATCGAATCGATATTTATTATTTCAAAAATATCGATGTATCGATATATCGAACGTATGTTGCTGAAACTATTACCAAAATCAACGATCATAATTTTATTCATAATTTAATTATGAGCGACGAAGCCCATTTCCAATTAGGTGGGTTCGTTAATAAGCAAAACTGCAGGATATGGGCTACGGAAAATCCGAGAGAAGTTCAACAGCGAGAATTACACCCACCTAAGTGTACGATTTGGTGCGGTGTTTCATCGGAAAGGATAATTGGTCCTTTTTTTTTTGAAGTTTTGCGAAAGGTTATGGAAAATGTGTTGTAAATAGCACGAATTTGCGAAGCAGAAAATGGGCACCACTTGCTAGATATTATTTTTCATAACTTAACTAAATATTCCCCATTTATATACTGTATTGAAACAAGTTAATAAATTTTGGGCCACCCTATAACATTAACACTAATATGATGTTAGTGTAAAGTATAGACTCATCATGTTGGAGGTTTTCTCATGTTATAACACGGTTGTTAATGCAAATGTTTCAACGACGCTTTTATAACATCATGTTATAACAGCAAATCATGTCAGTTGTAGACGGGGAGTTATAGATCTTCATATTAGTTTGAAAAACATATGATGCATGCAGTGATGCCAATACTAAAAAAAACATATTGTTTGAAAAACGTCTAAAATTTTTAGTTTTTAATGAAGACTGACTTTAAAAAATATTGAATTGGATAGTCGTATTTCAATATCGATATATCGGTATTTTATATATCGGCGATATATATCGATTATTTTTTTTTAAACTATCGATATTTTAATATATCGTTTTTTTTTTGCCATTCCTAGAGTACAGCGATTTATTTCTTATTGACGTGTATTTTGTATCTGCTTATTTCAACAATATCAAAGCACAGCTGACCGTTTACCACCTTCCGATAGGGTAATCATGTATTTATTTATAATGCCTTTTTATACTGTTTTTATTTCAAATTTACTAAAGGTTTGAAAAACAAATTTTTTATGGAAACATTCCCTAATAAGCGTTTGTTAAACCTAAAAATCGCTTATGAAGACGGGAGAAAGTGTTTATCTGTTTAAATTGTCTAACTTTTAAAAGGAACTTTTTCGAAACAATCACAAATACACTTACCTTATCCTCCAGTAGATTGGAAAACAAATCCATGTGATCCTCATCTTCGTTCATCATTGCGAAAAAGTTCTTAAACGTATCCGGAAATGAGGCCGGAAATTGCCCCTGTCTTGAATCCAATTTTGTTTCCATTTCTGCAAAAAAAAACACACACACAATTTTAAATTAAATTATTTAAAATAAGTAATAAAACAGCTTATATTAATTAATTTGAAACAAAATATAAAAGGAAACTAACAAATTATCAAACAATTTAATGTTAAGGACCAAAAAAAAACATAATACCTATCAGAATAAAGCAACCACACAAACAGACAGACAGTTGCCAAAAAGAAAAAAAATAATTGCTTGTTAAAATGTAAATAAAGCACACAGAAAAAATTATTTCTATGGCAATTTTATTTATATTTTCTCTCTCTTCTTCTTCTTTTTCCTGTTTTTCCTGTTTTTTTTTTTTTTTTTTTTTATGTTTGTCAAGCATAAATATTGTTCGTTCTAAACAAAGAAACTCAAACGAAACATACACAAAAACAAAACGAAGAATAATCTTATCACACAAATTTAGTGACATCTTGGTTGGCATACTTCAAGGCGTTATTGCGGCAGTTGGAAGATTTCTATTGCTCTAACTTCTAAGTTGTCATGGCCATTGTATATTTTAAATTGTTATAGTGGTCCTTTTTTTTGTTGTTCTTTAATGTTTTTTTTTTTTCTTTTTTTATTTGTTGAAGTTGTTGAAAATGTTGCCGTTGTAAGACAAACACAAAAATTCAATTTTGCGGTTATTTGCATTATAATTTTTCTTAACATCGCACTATGGTTTCAAAAACACTTTTCTTGGTCAAAATTACCAAAATGAAAAAAAGTTTAATTTTAATTGGCTGCGAGTGTAAGACGGCTAATCCATCTGAGGAGATTGAGTGGTTGCAATCGAAATATGTCAAGGTAACCTGCCGGCCGGGGTTCGAGCCCCAGCCACGTCAAGAATGAAAGATTATCAATAACTATTTTAATTAATTTTCATGTTGTAAAATTCCTTTCTTCATAAAAATAATTTAATGAAAAATTAAATTTCATGAACTTAAGCCTAATTAACAATATTAAAAATTTGGATTAAAAACCATAAATAGTTCAACAAAATAACCACAATACTAATTATTAATTTTTAAGTTTGAAATAGGATTTCTATGAAGATTTTTATCATTTTTTTTTTAAATATTTCTTGGTATACTACCCCTTAAAGGCACTTTCCAAAAAAAAAAAAAAAGTGTAAAATTGTTTCAAATAATTTTATATTAATGAATCGAATAAGCCGAATTCCCAAGTTAAAGATGAAACAGAACTGACATACAATTTTGACTGAGAATGCGGTCGCGAATTGAAATCTATTTTATTTTCAGAATGTTTTTTCTATCGCTCTCACATATGTATAGACGCTTAGGCTATGTTATTGAGATCTCAGTTAAACTAAGCTTAGTTAATATGAAAACAGATTAGTGCCGCCGTTACCAAGTTTTTATACACAATTTTGACGGAAAAGCTAATTTTTACTTAAAATGTTGGCCTTTAATAATATAATAATAAAAATCACATTTCACCGTAAAAAATCCGAGTTTAAGACTTAGTTAAACTAAGTTTAATTCACATCTAATAAACTCGGCCTTATTCTCTTAACAATGCTACCATACTTTTATTTAATTGCGTACATTTTGTAAACAAAGAAGAAGAAAGAAATGAGAGTGAATTTGAAGTTAATGCTGACGTTTTTGTTATGCGCTTTGGGATTTTTAATTGAAGTTGAAGACTCAATTCTGTTTCATCATTAAGCCCGATTTTTTTTAGCTTGCATATCTAAGTGATTAATAGAATTGTGAAAAGAGCAACATTTTTAACGTAAACATGTTATAACGGGCTTTTAAAGTTCTTTAATTCTTTTTTTTTTTCAGTTATATAAAATTATTGTTGGTTAGTTTTTAACAAATATTTGTTATTATGGGAACTTTTTGTTAAAGAATTAAAAAAAAAGCTAAGATTTAGGCCCTCATTATGTAAATCGCAACGCAACGCCAAATAATAACATTAAAAGCAAAAACAAAGTCATTTATATGAGCCGTTATAAAATTTTCAACGCCACAAGCTATGCGGCGTTTGAAATTTTAAAACGCAACAAGAATTACTTTAGAAAGCAACAACAAAATTACAAAATATTTATGACTTTGTTTTTTCTTTCAAGGTTATTCTTTGGCGTTGCGTTGCGCTTTACATAATTAGGGCCTTAAGCTTCGTACAGACGATGGTCAGATCTTATAATGTTGTCATTTTTCTGACAATGGTGCCATTGTCAGATGCATTAATTTTACACATCTTCCAAATGAAAATGAGCTTACAATGTTCACACAGTTGCAAGACATGGCTCCACGAAAAGCCCCCCAATGAAATAACACCCAAACGAGAAATGAAATATTCCCCAATTTTTTTTTCATACATTTTTAGGTGTTATTTCATATGAAAAAACTCCCAATTTTTTTGGGCCGTTTTTCATTTTTTTGGGAATTATTTCATTCTTCATTTGGGGTTTTCAAATTATGAAATAATCTCCAATGAAATAACACCCAACAAATTTTTAAAATTCGGGGCTTGTTTCATAGCGTGTTTATTTTTGGTGTTATTTCATTTTTAATTCGGAGGTTATTTAATTTTTAACACTAAAGTTAAGTATTGAAATCTGGCTTCGCATACTAAAGTTTTTCTGCGTGAAGGCCTGCGGCCGTGCTTAGGGATTTTTTCCTCCAGTTGGACGCGGCAGGTGGCTTCGCTGAATGAAGTTTTCCTGCGTGCGTCACAAGAATAAAAAAATGTTTTTCAATTATAACTAAGAATTTTCCCTTTTACAGAATGTTGACACCATGCGTAACACTATTCTGAAAAAGTATGGCTTTGTCTCTCATTTGTGAAAAAAATATGGCTTTATCTCTCATTTCGCAAAATTTTAAATATGACCTTACCTCTCAATGATTTGGCGATAAGACCATAACGGCTTTATCTCCCATTCAATTGAGCAATAAAGCCATTATGGCCTTACCTCCCATGGTTAAAAAGCACCCTCCCCGTGTAAAGGCCAAACGTAGAAGGCAAATTGTCTTCCGAACTGCAAAAATAAAGCAGGGCTACAAGGATCTACGGGCGGGTAAAATAACTGCAGCAATATTTTTGAACCGAATATATCCTTATTATTAAGAAGACGCCTGCGGGCCTCCACACGATTCATTTCAATAATTTTGTGACTTTGCTGTTGGTCCATATTGACTTCATGAAATCCTTGGTGAAACTGACTCTTTTATGAATTTTGGGCATAATTTCATTTTTGTTGCTGATGGGGTTAATTTCATTGGGGGTCATTTCATTTTCATCATTGGGTGTTATTTCATATGAAATAACATCAAAATATTGGGGGTTGTTTCGTTTTCGTTTTGGGGTTTATTTCATTTATTTTTCGATGTTATTTCATTCACTGCTTTTGGATGTTATTTCCTATTTTTTGGGGATTATTTCATTGGGGGCTATTTCCTGGGCGTTATTTCATTGGGGGGCTTTTCGTGGAGCCGCAAGACATTTTTAGGCAATTTTAATGACAACATTGTAAGATCTGACCATCGTCTGTACGAAGCTTTAGTCAACAACCAATTTCTAATAATTTTTTTTTTTTATATGAAATAAATCCGAATTTTTTTAAAGAAAAGTGGTCTGAAAAATATTAATTTTTTTTTTTTTAATTAAAAAATAGCCAGATCCGATAAAGTGAAAATGAGGCCCGAACTCAATCTATTTTTTCTGATTTGTCTTATAATGATTATTTGTTAAAGTTTAATTGTAGGCCCATCTCAGGTTATATTTTTTTACCAAAAGAAAAATTTTCTTTTTGGTGTATATGAAACCCACAATTTTCTTTTCATGATGCCAAATTTTCTTCCACTTTTTGATTTTTAATTGTTATTATACCAAGCTTCAGGTGTGTTTTCCATATCAAATATTATAAGATACTTTAATGGCCGTTTTCTCATTAGGCGATTATTATTTTTCCCAACGAAAAACTCCAATTTGGTTTTCTCTTTGTATAATTTGCTTCTATTCTGTTGCAAAGCGTACCGGCTCTCATTTGCCAATTATTTATTTACCGCTAAGATAAATTCAATCAGCTGACTCCCAACTTATGCATGAATTATGAGAGGTGTTGCCAAATGAAACTAATGCTTTTGTGGGAATATTAAGAAAACCGAAATCGTTAACGGACAGTTTATTTTGTTAACAAATTTATGTCGACATTAAGTAACAGCCAGTTAAACCAATGCACACTGGGAAATTCCGGCCAAAAATCCATAACTTCTTTATTTCTTTACGTAAATGACTGGAATTTGGTGTGCAACTTAAGAATAATTTGTTTGATCCCTAGGTAAAATTTTGGATGCGTACATATAGGGGTTGGCCAGGTTATCATGGACGACCCAAAAGTATCGAACAAAATTTAAAAAAGGGCTTTGGAGGTGTAATAAAATATGATTATTTGTAGCGATTATATTAGTAGTTTGTGGAATATCTATATATCTCATCTCCTGTCCCCATATTTTTGGATACCTGAGCAAATAAAAGTTGATGTGATCATATATGGCTATAATATAATATGTAAACTTATGGGATTATATACATAAACATATGTATATATCTTTACATAACTCAGACGTGGATCCGACTTGAGCTTCTGTGGAATGCTTGAGGGGGGGATTGTTAAGGAACCTTCAACTGAAACATACCATTTTGCAAAAGTTCTTTTGAAAAGACCATGGAAATGGTATATATTTTTCCGTTTAAGGTAGGGGGGTGTACTCGCGACTGCATAACTATATATAACAAATATCTGTCTTACAGGGCGTCATATAAAATTATTATTGAATTAACATATACTATTGATTTATTTGGTGAACTTATTGTTAAATTCAAAATTCCAAAAGGTACCAAAATATTTTTGAGAGCTTTTAAAGAGAAGAGGACACAATTTAAATTTTATTTTTATCATTATTACTTAAGATGAATTGTTTACCAAAAAAGTACCAAAATTATATTTTTGTCCTTTTTTATACCCAAAATGTGCAATTTTCAAAAAAGTACCAAACACATGACAATTCAATTTTCGATTCAATAATGGTATTTTTTAAATTTTACGTCTACCTCCGTTAGATCACGAGTTATAATGTTACTGATTTTACCCGTTTTTACCCATTACTAACCCCTTATGAATTTAATTTCCAAAAGATTCTACTATTATTTTATTTTACACATTGGGAGGGGAGTCTACATACAAAACTTCAAGTGTCTGGCTTAAGTTGTTTGGGCTGGGCGATGATCACCCAGTCAGTCACGCTAATCTTATAAAAATATATAAAATCACTAAAAATGATCTGGTTACTAGAGTGGCAGGTGGTGGCAGCTAAAATGTATAGTACTAACTTTTGATACTTAACAGTACTAGATATAATTATCACTTAACCTCCCCTAGACCCACCTTTTTTGTTATGGTCTCTTTAAATTTGGCTTACTTTAGGTTTTATTTATTTTTTAAGTAACTCACAATCACTTCACTTATCCAAAAAAATAACGCGCACAAAATCACAACTAGCACATGGATTCTATTCTCTACTTTGCTCCAGTATTCACAGTAAATTAGTTATCCAAGAGCCAAATTAAGATATGAGTTGTATGTTTTGAAGTGTTCGCTGTAATCTGTCATCAAAATTTTATTTAAATTAAAAAAAAAAATCATTTTTGGCCGGAATTCGAAAATAAACACTCAATATCGCTCATAAGTGTTCGTCTCGGTAGATTTGTGGAAAACACAAACGCTTATAATGTTTGTGTAGTAAATCATTAAAACATAAATAATACTGTTCTTATCCAACTGAACAAAAATATGAGTACATTTTATTCGGCTCAGATCTTTTTTTAAAACCACAAACTTCATTGTGTTCGGTCTAGAACATTAATGTTTGTAGCGCCCTTTTTACAAAAACAAAAAGCCAGCAAAATAATTTTACACAATACACACACAAGTTGTTCGTGCTGCGGACGTCGCTTAGATTTTTTGTTTGTTCATTTCTTTATCAATGTAAAAAAAAGAAACATTAAAAAAACATTAAAACAGTGTTCGAAAATAATCGCTAAATATCGCTCCTTGTGTTCGGTAGATTTGTGGAAAACACAAACGCTAATAGTGTTTGTGCAGAAAATCATTAAAAAAAAACGTTTCTTTTGAACACAAAAGTAATACTGTTTTTATCAAACTCAACAAAAGATGAGAATATAAAATAATATAAGAATACAAAACATATACACATTACCAGGGAAATCAGAATTATGCTCTAAAAAAAAGTGTTTTATGCTCTAAAAACTCTTAATAGTATGCCCTTAAAAAAACCAAAAATGAGTTATTCAAAACAATAAAATAAGTTTATTCAACAATTTAATAATATTTGCATACAATAAAAAATTAAATAAATGTAACTAAAAACAAAATAAATTAATTAAATCAAATTTTGTACTTCAATTTCGGAGATCATGGAATTAAAATTAAAGATTGAAAAAGGCAAAGTCTTATTGGTAATTGTTATTGCAATAAATAACAAAATATTGACTTAGATTTTCAAATAAACAACGTTGTCTTAAACTGGTTTAAACAGCTGACGCACGTTTTGTGTTTTGTTTCACTGTCAAACATCTTCAGTTTGGTCTATAATTTAACCATGAATCGTCTTACAAACGAACAACGCTTGCAAATTATTGAATTTTATTATCAAAATGCGTGCTCTGTTAAGAAAGCTCATCGCGCGCTTATTGTGTTCAGCGACGAAGCTCATTTTTGGCTCAATGGGTACGTTAATAAGCAGAATTGTTGATTTTGGAGTGCAGATCAGCCAGAAGAATGTGTTGCTGATTTGTTAATTTATCAGCAACACATTGCTTTAATTAAAACAGTTTCTTTAAAGACTAATCCGGATGATCTCATTTTTGTTTTTGGTGATTTTAATTTACCTCGAATTAGCTGGCAATTCTCTCCTGAGAATTATAATTACATACCCATAAGTTCTGATGAAAATGGTGCCGATGTATTTTGTAATATTTCAAATCTATGTCTACACCAAATCAACGGAGTCTACAATATTTTTAGAAAATTGCTTGATCTGGTATTTGTAAACGTACCTAATGAATGCACAGTAAATCGTGTTGATCCAATTACACTGCCCGAAGATCGATACCACCCCACAATTGAAATAAGCTGTAATGTTCAAGGTTTAAATTGCGCTAAAAATGTTACGAAAAAGGAAAAAAAATTCTGCTTCCAACGTACAAATTACGCGGATTTTAACAATCGTTTATATAATACTAATTGGCTTCAACTATTATCCATACCAAATGGTTTGACGAATTCTGTTGATAAAATGATTCAAATTTTTTATGAAACCATGTACCAATATATGGATGAATGTATTCCAAAATATTCGCCACGTTCTCAAACTGGTCCACCCTGGAACTCTAAACAACTATCTGCCTTAAAAAATCTTAAAAATAAATATTATAAAAAATACAAGAAATATGGCCACGCATTTGATTATGGAAAATACTCTGTTCTTCGTGCTGAACACAATTTGCTGAATGCTCAACTGTACAAAAACTACTTAACCAAAATGAAACATAGTTTCAATCGTAATCCGAGGTCGTTCTTTACGTTTGTTAACTCAAAAAGGAAGAATTACGGCACCCCATCATTTATGAAATATTTAAGTACAGAGTCAAGCAATGAATCAGACATTAGCCATTTATTCGCTGAATTTTTTGCCTCTACTTACTCTAACGCCGAATACGATGATGATGAACCCTATCCATTTAATGTTCACTCCATTCAAACAATATCTTTCCCATTACTTGACACTACGCACATAATAAAATGTTTAAAAAACTTCAAGTCCTCACTGTCGTGTGGTCCCGATGGCATACCAAGTTGTCTTTTGAAAAACTGTGCACCAGCTATTGCAACACCTTTATCAATTATATTTAATACTTCTTTAAAATATGGCTACTTCCCTAGAATTTGGAAAGAATCGTTTCTTATTCCTTTATTCACATCTGGTAATAAGTCAAATATCATAAATTATCGAGGCATAGCTAAATTAAACGCTATTCCAAAACTATTTGAAAAATGTATTACTGATTCTCTCGTTCATCAAGTATCTCCCCTCCTTACGCCATATCAACACGGTTTTCGTAAAGGATCTTCAGCTATGACTAACATTCTACAATTAACTACTTTGGTTAATGAAGGATTTACTCTTGGTCAACAAACAGATGTCATTTATACTGACTTCAGTAAAGCCTTTGATAAAGTTAATCACAAGCTTCTGCTTAAAAAATTGGATAAAATGGGTTTCGATAAAACTTATTTAAGCTGGTTAAAGTCATATCTGTTATGCAGAACACAGTCCGTTAAATTTAATTCTGCAAATTCAAGAAATATTTTAGTAAAATCCGGTGTTCCGCAGGGAAGTCATCTGGGCCCAATTTTATTTCTACTTTTCATCAACGATTTGCCTGAAGCAATAAATTATTCTAATATACTGATGTTCGCAGACGATGTTAAAATATTTTTAAGCCTCAAGCATTTACCAGATAATAATTATCTCCAAAAGGACTTGGATAATTTTTATAATTGGTGTAACATTAATTTAATGGAACTTAACCTCAAAAAATGCAAGCACATGACTTTTTCGAGAAGACGTGACGCTCTTGGTCACTATTATATCAGTGGTCACAAACTGGAATCAGTAAACGTAATTATGGATCTTGGTGTTTTGTTGGATGGAAAATTAAACTTTGTACAACATATCATGATGGCTGTTAATAAAGCTCGAGGAATCTTGGCTTTCATCAAACGATGGGCAAAAGAATTTAAGGACCCCTTTATTACCAAAAAATTATTCATGTCACTTGTAAGACCGATTTTAGAGTATGGCTCAATTGTATGGGACCCCTAGTATAACGTTCACATTAATCGTATCGAATCTGTTCAGAAACAGTTTTTACTTTTTTGTTTAAGAGATGCTTATAGAGGCTATTATGCGCTTCCATCTTATTCATCACGACTTGCTTTGATTCGACTGCCAACATTAAAAAGCCGAAGAATTATGCTTAACGTTTCATTTCTAGTAAATCTTTTAAACGGAAATGTTTTATCAGATTTTCTTTTAAGTAAAATATCATTGAATGTTCCTCAACGCACATTAAGATTTAATCAACCACTATATGTTAAAACTTTTAGAACAAACTACGAGATGGCAGACCCGTTTAGGAAATTATGTTGTTGTTTTAATGAAATGTTTAATTTTGTAGATTTTTCTTTAAATGTTAATGTTATTAAACGTAATATTATTTTAAGTTTAAACATGTAACTGCAGTTATATTGAGAAAAATTGTTAAATTTAATAGTTAGTCTGTAAGGATTGTATCTATAGACTTAATTTAATAAATAAATAAATAAATAAATGCATCCAGAAAAAGTCCCAGTTTGGTGCGGTTTATGGGCTGGTGGCATCATTGGACCGTACTTCTTCAAAGATGATGCGAATCGTAACGTAACTGTGAGTGGTGAGCGCTACCGTGAATATGATATCCAACTTTTTTTGCCCAAAATGCAAGAGCTTGACTTGCATGACATGTGGTTTCAACAAGACGGTGCACGCTTAACAAAAGACTTATTGAGAGGCGAGTTCGGTGAACATTTTATTTCACGTTCGGGACCGGTCGATTGGCCGCCTAGATCGTGGATTTAACGCCTTTAGACTATTTTTTGTGGGGCTATGCTAAAGCTCATGTCTATACACACATGCCGGCTTCAATCGACGCATTGGAAGACAACATTAGGTCTGTCTGCGTACACATATTTTGCGAAAAATGTTGCAAAATCTTGCAAAATGTTGTCTGCGTACTCCAAATCTCTTGCAGCGAGAGAGCCAAAAATAGAATTTTTTGACAGTTGGAAATTAGAGAACTTGCAAAATGTTTCTGGAGAAATTTCCGCTTGCAAGGTTTTGCAAATAGTTTGAACAGCTGTTTGAATGAAATAGTTTTTGTGAAATGAAAATAAAAATTGAAATTTAACAATGGCAGAGGTAAGTAGTTAGAATTGTGTTGATTTTTAACGTTTATAATAAATTATAATAAACAAAACATTTTACTTCATGCTAGAAACGTCCAAATATACAGTGCGACCGTGGCGTAAGTTGAGTGGAGATGGCAGAACCGATAGAACCAGCAGAACTTTGTGGGATAAACTTTGCAATTGAAGAGGCGAGTATTTGGAATTGTGTTCCTGGCGAGCACTTGACATCCAAATTATTTTTCTCCGTTGTCAAGCTGTTGGAGGGCACTGTATTGGGCATTTCATTCTTTTTTATCATTGTAAGCCGGCACTATGTTGGGCAATGTAAGCAAAAGAAGTTTTATAAAAAACCTGACAAATAAAACTAAAAACTAAGAAGAAATTGAATTTACCGAATTAATAACCGTGTAATAAACAAGTTTTTTAATTTACAACCCTTTTCAAGCTTCACTTTAATTAATAATTTTTTAATTTACCTCGAGAATTCAATTCTTCTTACACATATGCTAAAATTCTTTTGCTTTGTTATTTCAATTGTTTACACACCGATCAGCTGTTTTCTTGCAAAATTTCACTGGATACTGTCTGCGTACTTTTTGAGATTTTTTCAGCCGATAGAGTAATATTGATCTTACTCTCCCAAAAAAATTTACTGAGTATTTGCTACTGGAAAAGTACCCAGACAGACCTATTGAAGCATTTATTCATGAGATACCGGCCGAAATGTTGGAAAGAGTATGCCAAAATTAGACTAAGCGGATGGTCAACATTTGCATAAAATAATCTTCAAACATTAAATTATATGGACCGTACAATCGATTCAAATAAAGACTTCATGATTTTTCTGAATTTTATGTGCTTTTTTTTAGCTCCGATAATAGGAGCATATTTAAAAGATAACGATTCTTGAACGTTTTGTTTATAAAATTCTTTTGAAGCAGAAGCATTTGCTTCTTTAGTAAAATTTGTACATCGATTTTTAACAACATTTAAGCCTTCGTTTTTTGAAATAATTTTTTAAAGTTTAGTCTTAAGGTTATGCTTTGCATTGCAATCCTCCATCCTTTTAATATTTTCAACAGTCTTCGTTAATATTGCGTACTGCTCCACAAGTGTGAGACCAATAGTTTCCATTTTTTTTAAATATTTTTCAATGAAACCAAAATAAAAAAAAAAAACCCTTTGTATGAAGTTTGAAAGTTTAAAAAATTTTTAAAACGTGGTGCAACAGCAAAGGCGAATTCACAAGTGCAAAATATAAACAAAAAAATAAACACCACTGACAAAGAAAACGTAAACCAAGGCGAATTAATTTTTCAGGTGGCGTTGAAAGCACAGCTGTGCTACTTTTTTTTCTTAATTAGAGAGAGGAATGTCAAAAGTTACTTGTGTTTTTGACATATCGACCAACAAAAGCAACAAAAAAAATTACATTGTTGTGTTTTTGTTGTTGTTACTTGTTGTAGTATCGACACCACCGTTTGCATGAATTCGCCTTGACCTAAACTTAATATAAAAAAAATTGTGAATTCGCCCTTGCAGCCATAAATAAATTCGCCTTGGGTTAAATTAGTGTAAAAAGCCGTTCACAATACATTTGAGATGATTAAGATGACAGATGATTAAGAAAAAACACACACACAAGCACACAAAAAAACAACAAACAAATTTAAATTTCTTTAAAGTATTAAAAATGGATAAAAACACTTTTATAAAATTATCAGAAGATTATTTTAATCAATTTAATGATGAAATTGTGAAAATTTATGAATTATTTAAGGAAAAAAAAAATAAAAATATTAAGCAGACATCTTGGCCGGTTGTACACAATCGAGCGATTCTACATTATTAGGGTATGTTCAGTGGATTCTATGTGGTTTATGAAGTGATTTAGTTGTAATCATGTCGATTTGAAGTGATTAACAAATCACTTCAATGTATGGGTAATCATCTCGATTTTGAAGTGATTAGAGCTTAATCACGTTCGAACTGCTTAAACGCGTTTAAGAAGCCAAATGTGAACATACTATTAATCACGTTCGAGCTGCTTAAACGCGTTTAAGAACCCAAAGGTGAACATAGCATAAAATAAAAAAAATTAACTAATTATCAAAGTATGCTTCAAAAAGTTAAAATATGCACTAAAAACTTAAAAAATGCCCTTTTTACAAAAATATGCAAAAATTTGTAGCAACGGGTAAAATATGCAAAAATATTGCTAAAACGAACAAATATATTGCTTTTGCCTTTATTGGTCACACAAGGAAAAACATGAATTGTGGTTTTCCTGCACATTAGACACACAAGCTGTTTGTGCTGCGGTCGTTGCTTAAATGTGTTGTTTTTTCATTTCTTTATCAATGTAAAAAACCAAACATTATAGAACATTAATATATAATGTTTATCTACAGTATCACTACAATTGTTCTGTTTTTTAACGAAGAACAGAACACTATATAATGTTCGGCTGCTTCTTGAAAAAAGTTACGAACGGTATTAAGGGTTGTGTTCGTCTGCACAATCACTAAAAAAATAGATAGCGTTCCTGTGTGTGTGAGGCGAACGCTAAATAATGTTCAGTTTATTTTCGGACACTGCAAATATTATCAGATACTTTTAGTATTTAAACCAGTACATTATTTCAGGTTCGGCTCACACACCCAGGAACGATATCTATTTTTTTGGTGATTGTGTAGACATACACAACCCTTAATACTGTTCGTAACTATTTTCAAGAAAGAACCGAACATTATACAATAAAAAAACAGAACAATTGTAGTGATACTGTAGACAAACATTATATTTTAATGGTATATAATGTTTTTTTTTTGTGTGTATTTTGTTTTTGTAAAAAATGTTTGGTTTTTTTTACCAGAAAAAAGGGACGAACATTAATGAGCCGAACCGAACACATTGAAGTTTGTGGATTTTCAAAAAAACCGAACGAAACTAAATGTTCACATCTTTTGTTGAGCTTGGTAAAAACAGTAATATATTTGTGTTCGAAAGATAACTAACAGGGAAACGTTATTTTTTTAATGATTTTCTACACAACCACTATAAGCTACCAAACCGAACATTAAGAAACGATATTTAGTGTTTATTTCGAACACTGATTTAAACACAAAACAAACAAATACATTTTATTATATTCTTTAATTTGCTTTTAAGCTTTAACTTAAACTTGTTGTATTTTGACGGTTATAAAGTATTTAAAAAAAAAACTTTTTTCTGTTGTTTTTGATTGTTAACTATAAGATTATATAAACAAACAAAAAAAATGTAAGAAACCCTTGTTTTGGCCAAGAAATTTTGTCTTTGAAACCATAGTGCATCATCTATTTCATCAAAAACATCAAGAACGAAATTTAAGTTTAATTTTTTATAAAATACAAATTTTTTTTTTCGGTTTAAGCTTGCAGGTTTTTTTACTTCTTTCTTTTATAAGATTTTGAGTATTTTTTTTAAGTTTCCTAAAGTTCGTGAAATGATTGACTTAATGAAATTTCAGTTCAAATTTCGGGGACTTACTAAAAAGTAATTTTATAAAGAAGCAATTAAATTTTTATAAAAGAATATTTCCCATTTTTACAAAGTTTTTGTATACATTGAAAGCCGGACTGGTCTTAAAAGTTGTTGGTTAGATAGAAATTTAGGTGACGCATTTTCCAAAAAATTAAAGGATACAAACTTTTACAAAAACCCGATTTAAAATTAAAAAAAGCATCCAGAAATGAATATGGGCATTTTCAGTTAAAAGTCTAGTTTTTGTAACAAGTTACATAAAGCAAGTAAATAAGCTTGTATTTTTGGCCCATGTGGTTCAAATGTTATCCTTTTTGCGCTTTATTTCCACCAAAATATAAAAACGTAAATAACAAATTTAAATTTTTTTGAAAAAATAAATATAATTATTTGCTGGCGTTACGTTACAAAAAATAGTCTTTTCGCTGGAAATGGCCATTTTTACAAGAAAATGTCAGAATTAAACGGGAAAGCCCTTTTGAATTGTACTATAAATATCACAAAATTGGGCAAATCAAGAAAACATTTCTTAAAAAAATCCGATTTGGCTCGGAATGCCCCATAAAAACCGGCTTTTATTAAAAGTTAATTTCTAATAAAAAAAAAGTAAATTATGTTTAACCATCAAGCACTTGCTTGATAAAAAAAAAAAATGCGTTGCTTCGACCCCTTTCAGACTCGGCAAGTTAGTTGCACAGGTTACTTGCCGAGTACAACAAAGTTGGTACTAAATTTTTTTTTTCCTTACCCCGAGCTTACCGCTGACCGACCCACTACAATAAGTTGAAATTCTTCCAACATTAATTGTAAAACAACCTGCTTTAAATAATAAAGTGTTGCCAGTTTTAGTTTTTTTAAGCCGTGCACTTGCCTGTTTATTATCAAAGTAAGTATTTTGTTTTTTCTTAACCTACTTACAACTACAATTAATGTTGAGAGAATTTCAACTAATTGTAGTGGGGAATGTAAGAAAAGATAAACTCACTGTTTATTGTTGATGTTTTTGTTTTAACTTTGATATTATTACAAGTAGAACTGTTGCATTTAATTCTTAAACGCTTAACAGTTTTATTTGGTTTAATATCTTTAGTTTTTCTGAAATCTTTGGATGAAGTTTCCTGACGATCTGGCCTAAGCAACCAGTGAAATGCGCATAGGAATAGCTTATCCCATCAACAATAAATTTCAGTGTTTTTATCAATTATAAACATTGGGAATTAAGCACGAATAACAAAATCTTTTAAATTAAAATTTTGTATTCCCAAAAATTACTTTGATAAAATACATTTTTTTTATAAAAAAAGATATCTTTAGAATAAATAAAGTTTAAAATAAAAAAAATGTTTACCTTCAAAATAAAGACATACTTTTTTTTAAATAAATGTGTCTTTAAAATGAAGAAAAAAGCGTGTTTTTTGTAAAAAGTTCTTTATTGTAATAAAAATTTTACTAAAATAAATTGTAGTTTTCCAAAAATATCTTTTGGTTTTCGTTTTGACAAAAAATAGTTCTTTATTTAAAATTTATTTTTGTAAAAAAGAATTTTTAGTTACTTTTTTGAAAATAACGAATCTTTTTGCTTAAAAGGATTTTTAACAGAAACCTTTTTTGTTATCCAAAGAACCACTTAAAGAAAAGAACTGCTTGATAATAAGGACTCTTATAAATGATTTGCAAAAATAAGGGTTGTGTTGAAATTACTTTTAAGTGGCTTTTTTAAAAAGTACCTTTTTAAAATTATAATATATTTTTGATTATTTATATATTTTTTTTTAAAGAAGTACTGATTTAGTATATATTTTTTTATTTTAAGCATTTCCTTTTAAAATGCAAAATGGGTTTTTGGATAAATGAGTAACATTTTGAAAATATGTACTCATTTTCTGAAAAGTACCTATTTGATTACAACAAAAAAAAACATTTTTTTTTTTTGCTTAAATAAAGTTAAATTTTGAAAAATTATAAAACACTTCAAAATATACAGTTTTTAGATAAAATAAAGGGAAGTTTTTCGGGAAATCGTTTATCTTTTCCCATTAAATTAATTTTAAGATTTCAAATCTCAAAGATTTGTATACCCTCCACTACAATTAGTTGTGAAGAGGGTATACTTAGTTAGAAACTTTTTTATTATTCATCTCAGACCCCATAAAGTTTATATATTCTGGCTCCTTGAGTAATTCTAAGTCGATGTAGCCATGCCCGTCTGTCTGTCCGTCTGTCCGTCTGTTGAAAACACTCTCACTTTCGAAAAGCTCAAAAGAAATGAACAAAGCAGTTTGGGATTGAAATCCAGCAAAAGCGATGCAGTAGGATCAGAGCTATGAATCAAAATGTGGAACCACCACCTAAAAAAAAAATTGATAATTTTGTTACAAAAGCTAGCATAAATGGTGGAACAATGCACGGAATGACATAAGATTTTGCAAAAGTTCTGGAAATTACACTGTAAAATTTCGTGAAGATCGGTTAATAATTCACCCTAGGCCCTATATAAACCCTTCTCCCGGAAAACAGTTTAGTACGCCTAAAACCATGATAAATAATGCTTTTAGAATAAAATTGAATGCTTCACTACCAGTGTGACCATATTAGCTTTTTTCGAGCTAAATTTAGCTTTATTTTTTCCTTTTTAGCTTGAGATATTTCATTTAGCTTTAAGCTTTTTTTCAGCTTTTTTCAACGATGCATTTAGCTTTTCCTAGACTTTTTTTTTAATTTAAATTTCGTGTTTATTTATATCTTAATATGAATAAAACAGTTTATCCGAACAAACTTATGTGTGATTTAGTTAAAAGGGTAATAGTCTGGCAGCGCAGAAGAAACGCTGTTGCAGATTTTATTTACATACATAAAAGTGCTGCGAGGGGAAGAATACAAAAGTTACGCTATTTTCCAAAAAATTAAGAATTTTTGTCAAAAGTTACACTTCGAAAAATTATAAGAACAAACAACATACATACATGTTTCTTTTCCATATTTCAGTGATAATAGCAAGACCACAAATCAATTATTGAACAAAAGCAAAGCTTACAGTAAGTTGTATGCCTACCTTTCGTTTATAGTTACTACAGTTTTTAGCCACTTTAGCGATATATTACAGTTTATCGCTTTTTTCTGCCGTTATAAGTAAATTTAATGTAAAGGATTTACGTGATAGTCCATTTAGCGATGAAGGGATATTTGCCACGTACTTATTTCATCTATAAGTTGGCATCAAGAGCAAAAGTAAATCGAATTATGGGCGTTATAGTTACATTAGCAAAACGTTTTACGTTCTTCTTAATTTTCGAAGACTCAAACCATTAAAAGAACTTAGAATTAAATCTTTTTTTTTATCCTGAAAAAAATTTGTTTTTGGCTTAGGTATCAGAAAAAAAATCTTGTTTGGCCTTCTCATGAGTGCTGTTGTCGTGGTCGAAATATAGTCGTTTTTAAAAGTTGGTATTATGATTGACTTAAACAACATATGTACGGCGAACATTTTACTTATGTGTTTAACATTGTCGTTGTCGTGATTTCGACTTTCAAACGGCTGCGACTTCCGTCAACTAGTTTTTGAAAATTTCTGCTGGTAAAAATTTTACTAGTTAAGTTATGTTCATACCTATTAAATATTTGGCGTCCCTTGTTTTAATAAAAAAATTATTTTGCAAAACGTTTAGCTAAGTCAAACATCATTATACAGTTTCTTAATTATTATTCTCAGCTATAATTACATAAGCAATACTTAATCTATGAAAAATATCGAAATAATTAAAAGTTACTACAAGAAGCTTTAAAAAAATTTAGCTTTTTTAGCTCTATTTCACACATGATTTAGCTTTATATTTTTAAAAAATCTGGTCACACAGTTCACTACTCACACTAATAAATTTCGTGAAGATCGGTCCTATACTATAGGCCCCATATAAAGCCCATTCTGGTAAATTAATTAAATAGGTCTAAAACCATAGCAGATATATTTATTGTGGTAAAATTTCTTTCAACTTAGTTGCATATGGGTAAATCCAAAATGTTGAACGTGACAATCGTAAGCATCAAAAATGCAATAACATTTTAAGCAACAAATATTTTTACGTTCTATTAACCCTTAAATTATAGCACTAAGAAAGCACTGTTATCGCCAGCAAAAACTTTGCTTACAAAATAAGCAGAAAAATAATGAGAATTTGACGAGCCGTCTACTTACTTTTCTACTAGAAAAAGTACTTATTGTTGTTCGAGATGTCCCAAAAGTAATCCCTTATAATTTAGCCTATTATAATGTAAAAAAAAAAAAGTTTTTTTTAATACTTAAAATTTTTATAAAAATATATAGTTACACAAAGTCAATAAAGTAAAAATTTTTTTTTTTTTTTTAATTTTTTCCTTTTTTATTTTTTTTTTTTTTTTTTAATTATTTTATTTTTATTTTTTCTTATTCTATTTTACTTTATTTTATTTTTTATTTTTTTTCTGTCGGGATTTGATCCCGCATCCTCGGTGCTGATAGACTAGCTCTCTACCAGCTAGTCTTCCGGGGCAGTGTAGTTTTTGTATTAATAAACTATGTTTTTTGACTATAATGACTTTAATGACATTTTTATTGTCATAATGAAAATATAAATGTTTCTGTATATTTAAGATATAATAATAAAGTTATTATTTAATATATAACTAATAATCCAAAAAGTGGCGAATAAAGCTACAAAGTAATGAATTCTTGAAGTCATTAAAAGTAGGATTGTAAGTAAAGTTTTTGCTGGGTCTATGCTAAAGTTTATGGAGGATGCGATTCTAGGTCAAAGATAATGGCAAAAGAAGTAGCGGTTCGAACGTGAAAAAACCAGAAGTAGTTTTTGTGGCCATGTTTAAAAAGGCGTAATTCAGCGAAACCTTGCACAATTTTTAAGTCAAACTACTTTCAGAATTTTACGTAGCAATCTAACATCAAAATGTCTTTGGTTTGATTCCCAAATCTTCTGCATTTTTTTTTAAGCCAAAATCTGGGTCGATACGTGACATTTCGAACGTTAAATTTTTTTCATAATAATTTAACTGAATAATGATTAAAACAAATAACAATTTTACGGTTAATCCAAATAACATATTTCTCTTTGAACACTTCCTTAGATTACAGACCATGTAAGAAAATTTTTTTGGAATAATTTTTATCAAATACCACCTTTTTTAAGAAAGATAAATATTAAAGAAAACATACAATAAAACATTCTCACAAATAAGAAATTACGTTTGCACAACTTCGCAGTCTGATTGTTCATCTAAGTGAACAAATTTATGGGTACATTTATAAAATTAGTAAAATCTAAATAGACGGAAATGCCCATATGGCCGGAAAAAATTGTATTACTTTTATGGTATACGGTCCATAATTTACCTAAGATCCCATATTTAGCAGCCTTCTGAAATTCACTGTAAACGCTAAAACTTAATTCACCGCTGTTTTGAAATTTATTCAAATAAATGGTTCTAACACCAGAAATCACTCTGCAGAATTTTAGGATGATTGGTTCATAGCTAACCATGTCTCCAATATAAATTCCTCTTCTGAAAATCATTAAAGATCGGTTTGAACTAAAGGGTGGTTAAATTTCAATGTTGATTTTGAATAAAACACAAACTATTTAGGAAATTATTGTAATTTTATTTTATTATGATATATTGGTATTACTCAATTATGTATGGAGCAAAATATCGGCCAAATGGGCGCCGCGACCACGGCGGCACACCTCCATCCGATGGTCCAAATTTTCGATGACCCTGAGGCATAATGGAGGTTCTATGCCGTTAATGTGCCGAATTATCTCATCCTTTAGCTCTTGAATTGTTGCTGGCTTATCGACGTACACCTTTTCTTTCAAATAACCCCAAAGAAAAACGTCCAACGGTGTCAAATCACATGATCTTGGCGGCCAATTGACATCGCCATTACGTGAGATAACACGGCCATTGAATTTGTTGCGCAAAAGAGCCATTGTTTCGTTAGCTGTGTGGCAAAAGGCACCGTCCTGCTGAAACCACATATCGTCCACATCCATATCTTCCAATTCGGGCCATAAAAAGTTCGTTATCATCTCACGATAGCGAACACCATTCACAGTAACTGCCTGACCGGCCTCATTTTGGAAAAAATACGGCCCGATGATGCCGCCAGCCCATAAACCGCACCAAACAGTCACTCTTTGTGGGTGCATTGGTTTTTCGACAATCACTTTTTGGATTCTCATTCGCCCAAATGCGGCAATTCTGTTTATTGACGAATCCACTGAGGTGAAAATGTGCCTCATCACTCAAGATGATTTTCTTCGAAAATTGATCATCCACTGTTGCCATTTCTTGCCACCATTCTGCCCATTCACGACGTTTGGAATGGTCAAGAGGCTTTAGTTCTTGAGCCAATTGCACCTTGTAAGCGTGTAAAGTCTTTATGCATAATGTTCATCAACGACGAGCGTGAGAGGTGCAATTGTTGGGCACGACGACGAGTTGAGGTGGACGGCTCTTCAGCCACACTATCGCGAACAGCAGCAATATTTTCTGCAGTACGAGCTGTACGAGCATGCACTGGTGTTCTCACATCTTCTACAGACCCGGTTTGCTCGAATTTTTCCACGATTTTTGCGATTGTACGCACATTTGGACGATCAAATTGACCAAAAAAATCACGAAGTGCACGATATGCATTTTGATTTGAACGCCCATTTTCATAATAAGTCTGGATAACTTTAACACGTTGTTGGATTGTGTATCTCTCCATGGTTCAAATTGAGTAAGTCTGAAATAGAGAAATGTCAAATAAAATTCGGAAAGAAACTTGGCGTTTAGGTGTGGTTCACATTCAACATCGGCCTTTACAATTTAACCACCCTTTATAACGAATCATGATATTTTACTCAAGTTATTTAAAATTGCTAAAAAAAAAAGCATAAAACCTTCTGATTATCGGTCAATAATTTAATATATGTATGTCTTACCGCAACCAATTTTAATGCTGATGTCTGTTAATTAAAACGATAAATTAATAATAAATATATATCATGTAGATATCACTCCTGAAACAATTGAACTGTTGGTGGAGGGTATCAAAGATTCGGCACTGCCGAATATTGCACTCTAACTTGTTCTTAACATGAAATACAAACATTATTCCTTAAACTTTTGTTTCGAACCATTTCCTCAAATTATTCCTTTCAACAAATATTTGCACAATATTAATTAAAATCATTTCATTATTCCAGCCACCCAACACTGTTTCCATTTAATGTGGGTACTTGTCTTTTACAAAGTGCATACGAAAAAAAAGAATTATACAGAATAAATGTAATAAAAATGAGGATAAAAGCGACGATAATGACGTTAAGGAGTAATAATAACATTTGCCTACATTCACTGGGAGGAGGTGGATATTTATGGCGCCTAAAGACCATAACGACCTTTTTATGATTAAAGCTGATTAATAACGTCCTCTTGAATGTTGTAAATTGTTTACAATTTCCTTGTACAAGTCTTTCTTTCTTCTTGTTCGTGCCGTTTTTCGCTGTCCACTTATTAAAAATTATAAAACAGTGTTTATTTTCATTTAAAATTAAAAATTTTTGGCCATTCATATAAAAAAAAACAAAAAAAGTTATGGCATTTTAAAAAATCTTCTTAAATAATAAATATTTAGAAATTATTTATTCCATTAAAATGTTAATTTTATGTTTATTCCTATTATTAATGTGATGAGGGATAAAACGATGTCTTTACATTTGTTTATTTTTTTTATAATTAAAAATAAATAAAAACTTTTGAATGAAGCCCAGTGAAAGAAATTTTTAATTTGTTTCGACAGAGCCTCACACACTGGAGAAAATCTGTATACACGCAGAGAAAAGCGTATGTTTCTAAATTGTTGCGGCTAACAAAATTTTTTTAAAGGAAACTTTTCAAATATGGACATTTCCGTCAAAAGGTCCACAGTGACCGAAAATTTAAAAGTTATTTAAAGCTGATTATTTTACGATATTGTTATAGACTCTATAACAACCCTGCGGGAAATTTGTGTCAATTGTTCCAACAGAACTGGTCCTGGGACTTGTGAACATAGAATAAGTACCAAAAGAAAGAACTCATGACCGGTGAAAGGAGAACCAATCACTTAACTGGTATATGAAGAACAAAAAGGTAGAGAAAGTATTGAATTTATTAAAACGCTTTTTGTATCCAAATATCGAAATTAATATAACAAGCAAATTTTATTAATGTCTGTTTTATTAAGCTTGAGGTTTCCTTTTTTAATAAAGAGTACAGTACTTTTCGCTTATAGACCACTAATATAGTTGCACAACTTTTGTGGACTACAAGCGAATTTGGACTATAACCGATTTTTTTTATAAGCCATTTTATGGATAATAAGTGAAACCGAGTATAATCCACATTTTGGACTATACATATGAATATTATTTTCTTCAATAAATCCACTCTTTTTAAACAAAAGAAAAGTTTATTTAAAACATAACCAAATATTGATTTATTTTAAATAAATAGTTGAAACAAAAATCTTTTTTATTAATTAATTCAAATGCTTTAAAAGATTTCAATAAAAACAAATGCGTATGAGATTCTTTTTAATTCTTTGGATGACGAAATCAAACATAACATAAATATCAATTTCATAGGATCTTTACATGGGGTCTTCACCTGACAATTTTTTGTTATACCAAACGTCAAAGTCTATATAAAAAAACTCTAATATTTTTATTAGCGTTTTTTTATGAAGTTGGACGTTTATTTAAAAAAAAATTGTCAGACGAAGACACCATGTCATGAAACATAAATTGCGAATTTTGGCATTTATAACACTTGCCAGAAAGGTAAATTAAAACATGTTGCCAGTTGATTAAAAATATATAAAAAACAGAGTGGACTATAAGCGAACATTTTTGCATGAAGAATTATATGCTAAGAAAATGTAGCTTTTAAACGAAAATGGACTAAAAGCGAAATGGACCTTAGAACAAATAATTTGTATGAAATTCGAAAAAATGTGCATGTGAATATGACAGTTTTGGCGTATATCCGTTTTTGGCCTTTAAGCGGAATGGACTATAAGCGAAAAGTACTGTATAATTTTTGAAATAATGCCTATGACAAGCATTGTAGAAATTAACACGTTCAGTGAGAATAGATGTGTGACTTGTCAAGTGGTGCATGTTAGGTGTCAATTAGCCCCTCCAATGACAACCCCATGTAAAAGTGATGGGTGCCATTCATATAAAGTTTTAGAACAAGAACCGGTCTCTATCGCCAAAGAACCTATCACGGGTCTAGTTCGGTGTCAGTTTGCTTCCCTCTAGGGAATATAGAGAAATACTGTTTAGATTTTACTAATTTTATAAATTTGCCCATAAATTTGTTCACCTAGATGAACAATCAGACTGCAAAGTTGTGCAAACGTAATTTCTTATTTGTGAGAATGTTTTATTGTATGTTTTCTTTACTACATATTATTATATTCCTTAAAAGAGGTGATATTTGATAAAAATTATTCCAAAACAACTTTCTTACATGGTCTGTAATCTAAGGAAGAGTTCAAAGAGAAATATCTAATTCGGATTATCGGTAAATTTTTATTTTATTTTGATCATTATTCAGTTAAAATTTCACGTTCGAGATGTCACGTATCGACCCAGATTTTGGCTTAAAAAAAATACAGAAGATTTTGGAATCAAACCAAAGACATTTTAATGTTACATTGCTACGTAAAATTCTGAAAGTAGTTTGACTAAAAAATTGTGCCAGGTTTCGCTGAATTACGATTTTTTATAATGGAGACAAAAACTACTTCTGTTTTTTTCACGTTCGAACCGCTACTTCATTTGCCATTATCTTTGACCTAGAATCGCGTCCTCCATAAACTTTAGCATAGATAACAGTGCTTTCTTAGTGCTATAATTTAAGGGTAAATAGAACGTAAAAATATTTTTTGTTTAAAATGTTATTGCATTTTTGATGCGTACGACTGTCACGTTCAACACTTTGGAATAACCAATATACACCACAACCATTGCTTTTTTTTTGTTATCATTTAAGGGTTTTCATAATTATTTGATACAGAAAAATGTTACGGTAGACTTATAAGAAACTGTTTCAACTATTGGTCCAACAGACTGGTCCTGGAAGTTGTGAAAAAAGAACAGGTACAAAAAGAAAGAACTCATGACCAGTGAAAGGAGAACCAATCATGTAACTGGTTTATGAAGAACAAAAAGGTAGAGAAAGTAATGAATTACAGTACAGTCTTCACGTTTGGTGTGATACATTTTTTTGGGACTTTCTCAAATTTGGCTCTTGAATTTAATTCTAGGACTTGTTTTATTGAAATAATACTACATCGCATTGAAATAATACTAAATTTTAGTAACTGTCACTAAACACGTCCATTGAGAATATATTTGTGACTGGTCAAATGGTGTCAATTGACCCCCTCCAATGACAACCCCATGTGAAAGTGATAGGTCTTATTCATAGAAAGTGTTCAAACTAGAACCGGTCTCTACCACCAAAGACCTATCACGGGACTACTTTGGTGTCAGTTCGCTTCCCTCTAGGGATGGTTGCGGTAAGAATAATTATTATTAAAGTGTCTGCAACTACACAAAACAAGTTGCTGTAATATGGTTCAAACCAAGTAAGAGTGATATATTCGGCTATGTAGAATCTCATTTACCTTTCACCATGGTGCGGTTAGTTGTATTAATAAATAAATTTTTTTGTGTCACGCCCAGTTTCGGCCCACATTTTATTGGATGTTGTGTATTGATAACTAATATGTTTGTTCCTAATTTGGCTCTTGCCGTTCTCCAGATGTACAAAAATCTATAATGTTTTTGTAAGGGAATTGACACGCCCATTTTTCCAATCCCGCCCACATTTGTTGTGTATTAATAGCCACTTGTACCTAATTTGGAAACTATAGCTCTTGCCGTTATCCAGATAAGCAGAAATCTATAATGTCTTTGAACTGGATTTACCATGCCCGCTTCTTAAATCACATCCACATTTTGTAGGACAATGTGTATTGATAACCGAAATGTTTGTACCTAATTTAGAAACTTTGTCCCTTTTCGTTATCCAGATATAAAGAAATTAATAATGTGTTTATATGAGAAGTGCCACGCCCTCGTATCTAACCCCTTTCATTTTTAAAAGAGATTGTGTATGGATAACCAGAATGCTTGTACCTAATTTGAAAACTTTGGCTCTTGCATTTTGCAATTTTCATATTGCGCCCTAAAAAGGTGTTATTATTTTCTGAGGTACAGGGCATGTTCGTACATGCATCATTGCGCTCCAAAAGAAAATCCAAATGTCTAAAGTTTGTTAAAGCTCTGATATGGTTACAAGTTAGACTTTTGCTTATAAGTAAATCTTATTCGCTTAACAGTTTTACTTGTTTAATATCTTTAGCTTTTCTAAAATCTTTGGATGAAGTTTCCTGACGATCTGGCCTAAGCAACCAGTGAAATGCGCATAGGAATAGCTTATCCCTTCAACAATAAATTTCAGTGTTTTTATCAATAATTAAAATTGAGAATTAAGCACGACTAACAAAATCGTCTATAAATATGTTTCTAAAGCCGCACAAACGATTGTCAATTATATACATAGTTAATAGTTTTATGCCTTTTGCTATTAAAGATGTTAAGCAAACTTTCATTGGCAGTGTATACAAAGTTTGCTTGTCTGATGCACAGCAGTGATGCAGGTTTGTAAGGGCATTACATACTTTGATTCGATCGATAGGGTGAAAAGTCTTTTTTAAAATCAATGAATGTCGTATTAAAAAAGGAATTACACATGGGAAAAGAGAACTACTACCAAACTTGTCACGTGGCAGTTCTAAAGTGGTAGGGACTTGACCTAGTTCTAGTGAAGAAGACTTATCATTTTAACATGGCGATGTCCTAGGAAGGGGCTAATTGGCACCTTTTTGACACTTTGTAACAGATCACTGAAATAACCTTAAAGGATACATTTCATTTCTGCTAAAATAATGCCTATCGCAGATATTGTGTCCCGAGTGAACCATGTTAGTGTGATAGATCCACTTCATATAAAGTAATAGAACCTAATAAAATCAGCCAATACCCGCACAAAATCCAATCACATGACTAGCTTAGTTTCAATTAACTTTCCTCTTATTTAAGAGAAGAGGTTTATATGGGCCCTTATAGTCTTTCTTTGAAGTTATCGTTGCCAATTTTTATATAGCGACACCAACAATTATAAGAGAGTTTTGACATTAAATGTTTTTTTTTTTGCCAAATATAGACCGATTTCAAAAAAAATTAGTAAGATAAGAGATCTTACACCAAGACTCCATTCAGGAAAGAAGCTTGTATGCACTGATAGAAAAATATATCTTCATATTGATGATGCGCTAACATCAGAATTGTGACATCAATGTTACTACAAATGGCATCAATGATGCAAAAAGTAACATCAATCCAATGACTAACGTCTTCGTACAATTTTGTCATTTTTTACGTGTCATCTATTTTATGACTATAGCGACATCAATTCGATGCCACATTTTGTTTATTATTAACATTATTTTCCAAAACACAATTTTGGAGCTTTAACCGCAAAACCTCGTTCGACCTAAACCTTCGTATAGGAAGGCGAGAGCTTCCAGAATCCGCTCCAGAGTATTTTGGTCTCCACTAGTAAACGCCTGAGTTATTTCCTTGGTACTCCACCAGTAAAACGTCTAAGTTATATATGGTTCTCCACCAGTCACATTGAGTTTTTTTCTTTGGTTCTCCACCAGACAACACACATTAAAACATTTAGGTTAAAAACGATGGCATATAGTTAATGTAGAAACCGCAAAAACTGTAATTCGGTACAGTTATACGACGCCGACACACTAACCAATGCGGGGTTACAACGCAAAACGCAACAAAATTAGACACACAAAAACGACCTGTACATCGTTTCTGTATTTCTCGCTTCGTAAAATTTTCCGCATGAAACGTGTGAATTGCAACAAAAATAGTGTGAAATGAAACAAAAAATGGTTTTTCTCACGCAAGTGTTTCTGTATCTTTTCTTGGCGAGAATTATCTGTCATTTTAATAATTTTCCAGCAATTATTGGAAGGATGCGAGAAAAAGTGTTTCTATAACAATGTTTTGCGAAAAGTTTCTTTCAAGAACTGTCAAAATAAGTCGCATTTGAAATTGGTGGCGAGAAAAACAAAATGTAGATATTTTGAATTTTAAATATGTTTATATAATATTTTTTTTAAATAAATAAAAAAATAGAAGGAATATAAATGATGAATGCCTAATTTATATGATGAAAATAAACAAAAAACCATTGTTATATTTTGTTATTTTAAATTTTTTTTAGCCTTTCCTTGTTTTGGTTTTATTAGGTGCTGCCAGATAAATTTGTGTAAAAATCGTCAATTTTCTTAGAAAAAAATATAAAAGATCCTCCTTTTTTGTTTTAAAAATCGTGTAATTTAAAATAAGTTTTAAACAAATTTGTTTCGACTTTTATTAAAACATAATCAAACAAAAACAAAGTTAAAGTTCATGGGTATTTAATAATTTCTTTAAATTTATATTTCTTTTGTTAAGCTGAAGGATAATTTTTTATAAAACTATTTATTTTCTTTAATCCGATAACAATTAAAAATTGTTTTTCCCTGAAGAAATCACACAAAGGCATGAGAAAATATCATATTAAACAAAAAATAAAATAAATGGCCCATAACTATAGTCATAAACAAAGCATACTTTAAGAGTTCTAAAGTAAACTTTTATTAAAAATATGCTTTTGATCTACTATAGACATGCAAAAGCATACTTTACACATTAAACCCGATGTTAATTTTAAAACCAGCTGAAGTTGTGTTTAACTCATTTAACAACAGCATCAGCTGTTTTTCGCCAAATAAAAAAGTACTTGCAAAAAGTTAAAAATGTTTATGTTATAAGATGTTGGCTGATATTTTGCAATTATTAATGATTTGCAGGAAAACTTTTATGGAAAGAAACGCAAAATATATATGTATAGGCCCTAATTGTGTAAAACGCTAGGCCAAAATTGCCTAGCGTTTTACACAAAGTTTTGTAATTTTGTTGTTGCTTTCTACATAAATTCACATTGCGATTTTAAAATTTTCAACGCTACAGGGTATGCAGTGTTTTATTTATATTTTAATTTTCAATGTCGGCTGCTTAAAGTTGCCACTTGCTTATATTTTGTTGCTACATTTGAGGTGGCACCCAGTTAAAGTCGGTTCAATTTAAAACATACTTTAGTTTCGACTACAGTAGCAAAATATTTAAAAGAATGTTTTTATTTTAAAGTTGTTTTTAAATAGAACCGACTTTAGCGTTTGACTATGATTATGGGCCAATATTTTTACAAAAGCAGAAAGAAGCCAAGCTTAATAAAATAAACATATATCCTTATTTAAAATAGATAAATATAGATAAATTTTTTAATTAAATCAGCTTTGTGAAAAACCTAGAATTCATAGTGACAACGTTGTTTTATATTTATATCGTATGTAGTCCGAAATAGTATATTATTGAAATTTAACTATATCGGTTTACAAATGGCTGAGATATAAATCTGTAATTTACCTATTCTTATAAATCTTTTTTCTTTTTATACCCTTCACCGAAGGTAAAAGGGTATATATAACTTTGTCATTCCGTTTGTAATTTCTACAATATTGATCCTACACCCTATAAAGTAGATATATTCTGGGTCCTTATGAAAAGCGAAGTTCAAATCCGGCTGTCCGTCTGTCTGTTGAAATGGGTTTTCCGAAGCCCCCAGATATGATGGGAGCTTCGTTGGGGTATCTTTCTGTCAGGTATTCTTATTATAATTTTGCTATTGAAATTCAGCCAGATCGGTCCACAAATGGCTGAGATATGAGCAAAAAACCACGACTACCTCTAATTTTTCCCAAAAATCCCTTGTGGTTGTTGTATTTTTATTACTTTTTGCTGTATAACTGGGGAACGGCAAAAGCCAAAGTTTCCAAATTAGGTACACACATTTAGGTTGCCAATACACACCATTCTACAAAATGTGGGCGGGATTGGAGAAGTAGGCGTGGTACCTCCCGTACAAAAAAAAATTAAAAATTTTATAAAAACCTAAATTTTAAGGCTGCCATATGTCCTATGGATATGATTTATATACCAAAATATCGGAAATTTTTAGTAGAACATATTTTATAAAAAACTCGGGAAAATCGGTTCAGACACAAAAAAGTTATGGTTATTTTATTAAAATACCCACTTTCGGGAACCATAGATCTCCCCGAGTCCAAGCTTTATAACTAAAGTAAACGGTAAATTTATTCTTTAACACGTCGGTATATTAATCTGTCAAATCGGTTAAAAAATGGCTGAGTTATGAGCAAAAAACCACAACTACCTCTATTTTTTTAAAAAAATCCATTGTTGTTGTTGTATTTTTATTACTTTTTGCTGTATATCTGGTGAACGGAAAAAGCCAAAGTTTCCAAATTAGGTACACACAATTAGGTTGTCAATACACACCATCCTACAAAATGTGGGCGGGATTGGAGAAGTGGGCGTGGTACCTCCCGTAGAAAAAATATCAAAAACTTCATAAAAACCTGAATTTGTGCACTGCTATATGACCGATGGTTACACCTTATATATCAAAAGACCGGAAATCTTTAGTAGAAAATATTTTCTGAAAATTTCGGAAAAATCGGTTCAGATGCAAAAAAGTTATGGCCAAAATAAAATTTTTTTTTATTAAAATACCCATTTTCGGGAATCATAGATATTCCCGAGTCCAAACTTTTTAAGTCAAGTAAATGGTAAATTTCTTCCTAAGCACGTCGGTATTTAAATCTTTCAAATCGGCTTAAAAATGGCTAAGTTATGATCAAAATACTGCAATCCCAAAAATTATTTTTTTTATACCCTTCACCGAAGGTAAAAGGGTATATATAACTTTGTCATTCCGTTTGTAATTTCTACAATATTGATCCTACACCCTATAAAGTAGATATATTCTGGGTCCTTATGAAAAGCGAAGTTCAAATCCGGCTGTCCGTCTATTATTATTTTTTAATTTTTAATTTTTTAATTTTTATTTTTTTATGTTCTAAAAACGATTTAAAAAAAATATTTACCAGTTTTCGCTTTTTAAATTTAATTTATAATGGAGTTTAAAGTATTATAATTATGTATGTATACATATGTAAAAATTATTTAGTTTTTGTCTAGTTGCTCTGTATTCTGCTCCCACAATGGTGAAGGGTATATAAGATTCGGCACAGCCGAATATAGCACTCTTACTTGTTTTTACCTGAAATAGACTTAGTAGAACAGCTGGTAGTTTTAGTTAAAAGAATCGGTTCATAAATGAACGGGTTACAGACAAACAACTTTTTTTCTTAAAGAAATAATGGTTTTGGCCCAAAAATGTCCATATAAGATAAGAATATCATTTCACAGAAATTTACCCCCATTAGCTCAAAAATTAAATTTTTATTTTGAATTAATTTTTCCGCTATTATACAAAATAAATGTATCGTGTCATATTCCTAAAGATTAACTTTAATTTTATTTATACTAACAAAAATATATTTTTTTTTTTGTCACCGATAATAAATGAATTCACACGCAAAAAACTTGTAATTTTTATAATGTATTATTTAAACAAAACATTTCAAAGAATTTAATCAGATATTTAACTTGACATATCCTGTGCAAAATTTTACAAAACATGATGTTTGTTTCAGACATTTAAAAACAGCACATTTATAAAGTAACGGCCGTTACTTTGGATACACCCAAATATCAATCATATTTTGTTAATGTATATAAGAAGTATTAAATGTTCAAAATAAGCCAAATCGGTCCATTTCTTTCCCTCGAAATTTTGCTTTTGCCGATACATTTTTCAGGGAAGAAGCAAACAACTTCGAGGACAATTTTCATAAAAGGGATAAATAAAAAAAAATTTAAGCTGTCTTGTTTTTAAAGATATTTTTTTTTACTAATAAACAAACATATTAAAATATTTAAAACTATCTTATTTCGAAGACTAAGGGGCAACGCCAACAATTTCATTGAAAGCAAAAAAAAAAAAAAAAAAATCAAAAGTATAATTTCAAAAGATTTTGTTATTCGTGCTTAATTCCCAGTTTTTATTATTGATAAAAACACTTGAAATTTATTGTTGATGTTTGTCTAAAACCTTTATGGATGAAGTTTCCTGATGATCTGGCCTAAGCAACCAGTGAAATTCATAGGAATAGCTTATCCCATCAACAATAAATTTCAAGTGTTTTTATCAATAATAAAAACTGGGAATTAAGCACGAATAACAAAATCTTTTGAAATTAAAATTTTGTATTCCCAAAAATTGAAATTACTTTTTGATAAATCAAAAGTATTTTATAAATTTGTTGTTACTTTCTACAGAAATTCATTTTGTTTTTTCAATTTTCAACGTCACAAAATATGAAGTGTTTGAAATTTAAAAATTCAATATGAATTTCTATAGAAAGTAACAACAAAATTATAAAATATTTTTGATTTTGTTTTGGCTTTCGTCACTTTTTTAGAAAAATCATTAAATCGCCACTTTGCTAATTTCGGACCAAAAAGTTGTCAAAATGACAATAACTCGTCAAATCTGGCAGCCCCGTTTTTATTATATTTATTTCTTTTGTTGACGTTTCGCTTTTATTTGACACTTAATTACTGGAAATATTCCAGTATAAACAGAATTTGTTGTGTCTGTTTTCGCATTCAAATACAGAAACACTTTTATCTCATAAATCGAGAAACGATGGAATTTTTTGTTTCACACTTCATGTAAGAAATTTTACGATGCGAGAAATACAGAAACGAGGTACTGTTTGTCCTTAAGAAATAATGACAAAAAGCGCGAGCTGCTTCTCCACTCAGAGCAGTTTTGCGAGTGAGATCTTCATACTATTTATGAAAAACATATGATGCATGCAGTGTTGACAATTCTTAAAAAGCATATTGTTTGAAAAACGTCTAAAATTTTGAGTTTTTAATGAAGACTGACTTTAAAAAATATAGAATTCGATAGTCGTATTTCAATATCGATATATCGGTATTTTAAATATCGGCGAAATATATCGATTATTCTTTTTAAAAATATCGATATTTTGATATATCGATATTTTTTGCCCATTCCTAGTGCTGGTGTCTTATGCTATGTTCATACGACGTTATAAACCACTCGTTTCGCTCGTTGAAACTAGTTTGCCAAACATGCTGTTCATACGATTCATTCCTGTTTCATTTTGACATTTTTTTTGTGTTGTTAGTGTGATTTTTTTTTAAATAGATAAAAAAAGTAAATAAAACTTAAACATATATTATTTAACACTTTCATTGATATTATTATGTTATAATTATCACTTTATTTTATTAGACATCAATTTTTATTTTGTTTTTTTCTTTGTTTTGCTTTTTTTGAGAGCTAGCTCAGATAAACTAACGATAAATGTTATCAAAATTGGAGATGATAGTACATTTTTCCTGTTTCGCAGCCTGTTTCAAAATGAAACGACCTGTTTCGCTCACAAAATTTTGTATGGGGAAACAAGTCGTTTCAATCATGTTTGGGGCGCGAAACAGGAATAAGAGAGCGAAACACGAATATTGCTGTCCGTGTGAACATGGTATTATTATTGAGAGTTCTGCTGTAAACAAAGGTCGTAAGTCAACAGACGGGTAAGTAAATAATAATATTCTCTCACTTTGACTTCAGTCAATTCCAATGACTTTGACTTAATGACAAACTATCATTAAATTGATGCTAATGTGTCCTTTCTCCGATGTTACTTCGTCATCGCACTGAGGACATTTTCGTCATTTCTGTGATGCCAATGTGTCATCCCATTGATGACATAATTTCATTTTGATGACACTTTGGCCAAGGGATGTTAAGGTTGACATCACCATGATGAAAAGTGTCATGAGGTCAAAAACGTAGACACTTGTCATAGTACTGATGTCAGAATACATCAGCGTTATAGCACCTTTTCTATCAGTGTGGGGGCTGTATGAATTCAATGCAAAATACCTTCTCTACTATGGTGGTTGACTCACTTACCTTAAGACGAACCTTTTCGATGAAATATTTGCTTACTGGGTTATTTTTATTTACCAAGAAATATATTTATCTTAATTTCCCAAAATTTATGCTCTGCTACTTTCTTTCCTAAATGTTTCCCGTAATTATCATAAACAAACTTTTTTCATATTTTCGCTCTTTTGTTTGTTTCCATTTACATTTGTGTACAAGTAATTAATACACATTTTTAGCAACGTAAAATAAATTTGATTAGCGGAAAAACAAAATTAATTCAACAGGAATGAAAAATTATTCAGCATATACATGAATCACATGAAGTCATAAAACAGGGAAAATTAGAAGTTTTTGAATTATGACGCAGTTGGGATGGGCAGCTTAATTTAATTATGTTAAAGTGCAATAGAAACAAGAACGATGTATTGATAACGATCAGAGTAAAATCGATTATATATAAAAAAAAAGCATCTAATTGTGATTTAAATTTAAGTTAAGCGAATGAAATGTTCGCTCAAGATCGAGGTACAGGCAGTTTAACTATTCAAGACTGTTTAAAGAAATCCACTTTATATCAGGGTTCGAAAACAAACAAAACCATTTTTAGCGTTCGGCTCATACACCCAGAAACGATATCTATATTTTTTAGTGTTTGTGTAGACGAACACAACCCTTAATACCATTCGTAACTATTTTCAAGAAAGAGCCGAACATTATAAAGTGTTCTGTTCTTCGTTAAAAACAGAATTGGTACTGTAGGCAAACAATATATTTTAATGTTCTATAGTGTTTATTTTTTTACATTTATAAAGAAATGCACAAACAAAAAATATAAGAAACGACCACAGCACGAACGAACGAACAGATTGTGTGTGTATTGTGTAAAATGTTTTTGCTGGCTTTTTGGTATTTTTTTATTTTTTTTTTTTTTTTATTTTATAAAAACTGTTTGGTTTTTTTTTACCAGCCAAAAGGCGCTAGGCACAACTGAAACGAAACATGAGCTGAAACGAACACAAGAAAATTTGTGGTTAAAAAAAACAGATCGCAATTAAATGTTCTCATCTTTTTGTTGAGTTGGATAAGAACAGTATTATTTTCGCGGTCGAAGACCACAAACATGGAACCGTTATTGTTTTAATAATTTACTACACAAACACTATTAGCGTTTTTATTTTCCTAAGGAACACTAAGGAGCGATATGTAATGTTTATTTTCGAACATTGCTTTATATACAACAAAAAAAAAAAAAAAACAATATATTAAAAAAAAATCGGTAAATGTGCTATATTCGGCTATTCCGAATCTTTGATACCCTCTACCATGAGAAGCAATATATCAAGAGTGGGCTTTATATATTAAATCATGGGGCGATCATCAAAAAGATTTATGATTTTATTTCTAAATAGCTGACCCGGCAAACGATGTTTTGCCTAGAAAAGTATTGTTTTTGTGTATATTTAAAATACAGATACAGAATCAGGTACAGGTACAGGTAATATTCGGTGCAGATAATTTATCTTTATTTACAAAAAAAAAAAAGGAAAAGAATATGAAAATGTGAATTATAAGTAAACTTTTTAATAAGTTAAGAGAATATTATTGAAGCACTTTGTGATAAACAATATTTTTTGTTTTGTTGTCAGGTGCGAAAATGAACAAAGAGGATGGCTTTCCGACACGGGAACTTGCGACATAGTGTTTACCGTGTGAAAAACAGTCATTCTCCAAATTTAGGCCACAAACACTCAATGATTGCCCTTGGGATTTGTTGATTGTCATGGCGAATGCGAGACGAATTGGAAATTGGATTCATTTAAACTCGAATGGCATATCGGTTAGGATCATTGGAATTCTGGGAATTAGAACTTCCTCTCCTTTCAACTTTCCTTTTAGCACTCCATACAAAATGTATGAGAAAATGAATTTTCTTTATAATTTATTTTTTCTGGAATATTTTAGAAATTTTTTCAGATCAAAGCATGATCAATGGCATAGCTAACGATTTGATTCATTTTCAATGGCACTTCTTGTCGGAAATTGTATATACCAACATATAAACTTTTGCCGGCTCATGCGCAACAACTTTACTACAGATCATAGCATGATCAATAATATAATTTATTTTAAGTAATTTTCAATGGTGCCGCCTATCGGAAATTGGTTATATCAACCTAGAAACCTTTGTATGGTAATGCTCAACAGCTGTGCTTAAGATCATAGCATGATCAAATGCACAGTTTATGATTTAACTCATTTCAAGTCATTTGCAGTGGCTTCACCTGTCTGAAATTGGTCATATCAACTTAAAAACCTTCGCGGGCTCATGCTCAACAACTTTGCTAAAGATC
Source organism: Pollenia angustigena (assembly GCA_930367215.1). NCBI lineage: Eukaryota > Metazoa > Arthropoda > Insecta > Diptera > Polleniidae > Pollenia > Pollenia angustigena. The sequence continues at coordinate 225,763,415 of OV884059.1, forward strand.
ATAGCATCGTCAAATGCAGAGTTTACGATTTAATTCATACTGAGTAATTTTCAATGGCGCCACATATTTTAGATTTTTTTGCTATTCTTCTTACTTGGTCTTACCATTCCGAATTGGTACGAATCATCGAAATCGGTCCAGCCGTTCTTTAGTTATAAACGTAGTAACTAACGCCACTTAATTTTATATATGGGCATTTCCCCAAAATGGTCTACCAGGATGAAAAAATAAAATATTGATTATCATCGTCCTTTATTGTTTATTATTAGAAAAAAAAGTCTATTCTCTTATAAAAGAATGGTTTCCTAGCATATCTGAGCTGTTTTACTTGAGAAAATTAGGCTGGAAACTGGAAAATTTTATAATTTCCTGTATTTTCTACTTCTAAAGACATTTTTATATACTTATTTTACATGCAAAAAATATTTTATGTTTACACTCTTTCTTCATAATCTCTCCATTACAATCTATTGTAAAAGGAGTATTAAGTTTTTTTGTTAAGGAAATTTGAAGGAAGACATTTATGGTAAAATGCATGGTGGAAAAAAACATATGGAAAAATTGTACGTTTGCGATCCGTACTTTCGCGACCGGTACATAAGCCAATTAAATAAAAACCAAAAGAGATATTTTATGTTGTAAAAACTAGATGGAGACCTACATTAATACACTTTTAAAATAAATTAATCACTTTTGAAAATTCCGTTTCATTACGCAGATTTTTACATTTCACTACTGTCAGCCGAAGTTGACTTCTATTTTGCGAACGTTCGTGACCACACGTTTATAACTTTTATTATGAAAACTTAAACTCGATGAAATCCATCTTTTGTACTAAACATCGAATCGCAAAAAAAAATGCTTGGAAAAGTTTTGTTTTCTATATTATTTGTACATCAAAAGCGTACGAACGTACGTTCGTGACCCCAGAAAATGCCCATACATAGATTATATAAAATATCATTATTCGTTTCGGTTTTAGGCGTAAAAAAATCTTTTTCAGAAGGGGCTTTTATATTGGACTAAACAACTAAACTTTTTGATTGAAATGTGTGAAATGAAACAAAAATGCAACCAACAGATGGTTTTCTCACTAAACTGTGAGAAAAGTTCCCGCTTTGAACTGTTAAATAAACTCACGAATAAAAATGGGGCGGGAAACAATTTTAACACTACAAAACATTTAAAAATGGCAAAATACAATGAATAATTAAAATAATATTTTGTTCTTGGCACATTTTTTATTATTTAATTATTTTGCTTTTAACATTTGTATAAAATAAACGAATGTTTTCAAAGCTCGTTTGTTTTGTTTAAGCCTTGATTTTGTTACAAGTAAGACTTTGTGAGTGTTTAAAATTCTTATTCGCTTTAGGGTTTTATTTGTAAAATATTTTTAGCTTTTCTAAAATCTTTGGAAAAGGTTTCCTGATGATCTGGCCTAAGCAACCAGTGAAATGCGCATAGAAGCTAGCTTTCCCTCAACAATAAATTTCAGTGTTGTTATCAAATATGAAAAATTGGGAATTTAGCACGACATACGAAAATCTTAATAACAAACATTAAAGTCGCACTTTACATTATTTGGTACCGCCGTCATTGAAAAATTTTCAATTTTAGTAAATTTTGGTCGCCGTCAATGATATGTGTTACTGGAGTTCTCAATGCCTGAAATGTCACATCGGCTTCGAGTGAAATGTTATGACATTTATAACGTAACGAGGTAATCTCTTTTGATAGTTTTTGACATGAGTTACAGACACACTTTTTTCACTTTTCGAGAAAACATTTTGTTTTACTTTTCTTTGATGCGAGAAGTTCTCGCCATAGTAACAGAACATGGGTACAGTTTTTAAGTTTTTTGTTTAAAAAATAAGTTTTTTTGTAAATTGTGCAGCTTTTGCAACTTTAACAATAAAATTTTTTACTTTCAAAATTGTTATACTATATAGTTCTTTATTTCTCCTTCTCTTTCATTATCTTACCTTATTTGCTAAAGACATACTCGTATTACAGTATCAAGCTTTAAGAACGTTAAAGGCATATGAAAAAGAATCGTTTAACCAACCGTTTCTTTACCAAAAAGAAAAAAATAAATCACGATATTTTTACAGCAGCTAAATATGAATATTAAGCAATTTTGAGTTAACACCCTATTGTTGATCAAGGGCGATATCCCTGCGAGAATTTTGTGTCAATTTTTCCAACAGACTCGTCCTGAACAAGTACCAAAAGAAAGAACTCATGACCAGTGAAAAGAGAACCAATCGTTTAACTGCTATATGAAGAACAAAACGGTAGAAAATGTAATGAATTACAGTACAATCTTCACTGGTGGTGCGACATATTGTTTTGGAACTTTCTTAAATTTGGTTCTCAAATTTAGTTCTAGGACTGTGACAATAGATGTGTGATTGACACGACCTTCTCCAATAACAACCCTATGTAAAAGTGATAGGTCTTATTCATAGAAACTGTTCAAACTAGAACCGGTCTCTACCACCAAAGACCTATCACGGGACTACTTTCCTGTCAGTTATCTTCCCTCTAGGGATATTTTTGCCTAATTTTATGTACCACCAAAGACCTATCACGGTACAACTTTGGTGTCAGTTCGCTTCCCTCTAAGGATATTTTTGCCTGATTTTATGTGCAGTTTTTTGAAGTTTAAATCAGTTTTTTTTCTCTTAATATGAAGTTAATTTTAATTTTGATTATGGCAACGTTGGCCCTAGGGGAAGTAATGGATTGCTCCTCACTTAATTTGTAAGAGTGATTTCTAGGCTTATGAAACTATTGCAGACCAAATTTTTTTCAATACCAATGTTCATTACGTTAAAAGGCGTACTAAAGTGTTTTCCGAGAGTGGGCCTATGTTTTGACGAAATTTCTGGTCATATAAAACGATTTTGTTCCAAAAGTTAACTAGCAATCGGTGCATTATATTTTCTTATATAACGTATATCCTACTATTGTGGTGTAGGTATATTAAAAAAATGCCTATAATAAACTTGATAAAAAATCGCTAAATTGGCAACACTGTTTAATGAAAATACACATACAGGGGTGTGATGGAAACCGAAAACGTAAAACGCAAAAAAGTCGTTTTGTAATAAAATAATTTTATGACAAATATTATACAAATAATGAACAGAATTTTTTAACAAAAATTATAAAAATTAGATTAAAAGTGTATTAAAAACAAGTTCCAAATTCTTGCGTTTTACGTTTTCGATTTCTAGCACACCCCTATTTATATTAATATCGGCACTTAGATCAAGCACAACTGCTTCCAATCGCAAAAATTTGCTCTTTAGGAAATAAGTCAATTAAATTATTTTCATTTAAAATTACAAAAAATTGCAATTTCTGACTTAGAACAACACACAGAAAAAAATACCCATGTAAAATTAACATGGAAAAATGTTGATTTTTTTTATTTTCACTTTTAAAATATGTTATAAAAAGAAGGCAATTCCCGTATTCTTTTAATTAAAATTGTTTATTTAAATAGTACATCAAGTTTTCAAAGTAGAATGATGACCATATCGGGCGATTCTGCTGATGCTTCTGTTAACAAAGGAGAATACAAAATAAGTGAAACATGTGTTACAGGGTTTTGAATTATTCTTACATAAATGCCAATGTTGTCTGAAGCTTCTTCACACTGTTAAAATACACTCAAACCCATTTGATTCTACATGAAATTCACGTTGTTTCAACTGGAAATAACTTTTCATTCAACGTGATTCCGATTGTTATTTCAATATAAATTACATTTTGCTCTAACTTTACTGCAATGTTAAATTAACATGAATTATAGTTATATCAAAAGAAAAAAATTAAGTTCGCAGTTATTGTAAAATCAGGTTGAATTAACATGAAACCCGTATGAAGCAAAATCACCACCGAAAAAATTTAAATCAACCTTGTTTTCGACGTTTTTAACTTGATTTTTTTCTGTGTGAAGATATCAATGAAATTTTACAAAGAAATAATTAATTTTTGAAACAAATTTGCTTTGTTTTGTTGCATACTGGGATTGGTAGAAAATGTTTGTTATATTTTTTTTCAAATCAATCCTGTCATATAAAACATTCAACTGAATATTAAAACAAAACCGGTCTGCTTTTTATAAATAAATGACGATTCTCAAGGGCCATTAAATAAACCTAATATTTCAAGTCAAACACTTAGTGCCGGTTCACACGCGTCAAGTTTGACTCGTCAAGTCTTGAGTTTTTAGGAGAGAGGGGAAAAGAAATGGCATTCTCTTTTCCCTTCTTTCCTTAAAGCTCAAGACTTGACGAGTAAAACTTGACGTGTGTGAACCAGCACTTAATATTCATTATATTCAAGTAAAGAAAAGGACTAGCGACCTAAATCTAACAATTGATTTAGGCGGAAAGGGAGTGTTGGTTGTGCAGGTACTTTAAAGGAGTGCTCTACGTTATTTTAATATATTTAAAACTAAACCATTCTTGAAATACTTTTTTTTGGTATAACAATATAATGGATAAGTGAAAAATTTAAGCTTTTATACATATGTACAAGCCGACATATGTACATTCATGTTTATATATACCCTGTAGACAGGGCAACTACTATTTTAAACTATTGGCGTTTTATTTTCTGAGTGAAATTCTGCATTTATTCTGCCTTTTACATTGTTTTATGTTCTTTTCGGAAAAACATGTGTTATTTTAAAAGTGTAAAGCGATCTTTTCTGATGATGTTCCCTTTAAAATTAAAAAAAATGCTACATGTTCAACACTCATTTTAAATAAACGGGCATGAGTGCAGCACTAAATCAAGGCGACTTCAGTACAAGGTGGTGGCAAGTTTCAAGCCATAAACACTAACAATGCAATACAAAAAGCATATGTTTCTGTTGGCATTGGATTGTTGTAGTTTTGCTAACACCTATAATTGAATTAACCTTGCGCTAATTGTACTTTATTGTTTAATGCCGAAATTTGTGTTCTTTTGTATACGTAAAATATGAAGCACTTCTTAAAAATTAGGGGAGCATTTAAAAATGTTGCCAAGTCACATGTAACACTTATGCAACACTTTTTTTTTAAAGGAAAAGAAAACGCCATATGTAGTTGGCCTTTTTTATTTCTTTTCTTTAATCAAACTATCGTATTTAACATTGGGTTGTCATAGGAGTCCAAATAGCTTAATATCATGCACTTTTATAATATGAAGTTTAAAACTATCGGGTGATTTTTTTAAGACCTATAGGAAAGTTTAAAAAAAAACATATAAAATTCATATAATTTAATGTTTGAAGAATATTTCATGCAAATGTTGACCGTGACTGCGCCTCAAATGGTCCATCCGCTTAGTCCAATTTTGGCATACTCTTTCCAACATTTCGGCCGGTATCTCATGAATAAATGCTTCAATGTTGTCTTCCTATGCGTCAATTGAAGCGGGCATGTGTGTATAGACATGAGCCTTAACATAGCCCCACAAAAAATGCGTTAAATCGCACGATCTAGGCGGCCAATTGACCGGTCCCGAACGTGAAATAAAATGTTCACCGAACTCGCCTCTCAATAAGTCCATTGTTAAGCGTGCTATGTGGCATGTGGCACCGTCTTGTTGAAACCACATGTCATGCAAGTCAATCTCTTGCATTTCGGGCAAAAAAAAAGTTGGATATCTTCTCACGGTAGCGCTCACCATTCACAGTTACGTTACGATTCGCATCATCTTTGAAGAAGTGCGGTCCAATGATGCCACCAGCCCATAAACCGCACCAAACTGTGACTTTTTCTGGATGCATTGGTAGCTCTTGCAATGCTTCTGGGTGATCTTTACTCCAAAATCGACAATTCTGCTTATTAACGTACCCATTGAGCCAAAAATGAGCTTCGTCGCTGACCACAAGAAGCGCGCAATAAACTTTCTTAACAGAGCGCGCATTTTGATAATAAAATTCAATAATTTGCAAGCGTTGTTCGTTTGTAAGACGATTCATGGTTAAATTATAGACCCAACTGAAGATGTTTGACAGTGAAACAAAACACGAAATGTGCGTCAGCTGTTTAAACCAGTGTTGCCAAAAAGATAATAGCTAAAAAATTACACGATAGTTGTTTTATTTATAGTACGTGTATGTATAAAAAGCAAAATAACAACAAAAAAAATAAATAATTTTTTACCTAGTGCTAGTGTTGTTTGTATAAGAAATGTCGTCGTTCTTATTTATGTACTTAGAACTTAGTTACAAGTCTTGTAACAACTAGTATATAACTGGTCGTAAGCCAGACTAGTTATAAATTTAGCTGCTGGGTATTATATTATGTATCTTAATTTTAAATACAATAAAAATTTCTTCATAAACATATATTAAATACCACAATACATTATGGAGAAAATAAGACGGCATGTCCATGTTTTTTTAGGTTCCTTGTTGTTGATGGCAAAATAATTGATAAGAGATTTTTACTTACAGTCCTTTTTATATCACAAAATTATTCGTTCATCATTCTGTCTGGTTTTCCCTCGTTTTCTCTCCCTCTAGGGAAATATTAGTACAAAAAAAACAAACAACAATTTCTCTCATACTATTTAAGTTTTATATGAGTAGTGTTTAAGGCGCCCTATACAAAGGGAGGGGTTTTATGAAAGATATTGTCAGACAATTCAGCCAATATGTTGCATGTTAGTGATGTCTTGTAAGTCCATGATGAGGGTTCATTTATATTTCCTTTTTTTATTTTTTGTGCCATGTTTATTCTTCTTTATATTTCAAAAAAATGAAAAAAAATTAAAAAGAAACTTTATTACACTAAAATTTTACAAATTCTGGTAAAAAACTTGTTCTAAGCCCATAAATAAAAAAGCAACAAATGTTGTTATTCCTAAAGTTTCATCAGCAAATTTTTTTTAAATTGTTAAAGAGAATATTTAGACTTTTTCCTGCAAATATTTTAAGCAGAAACTTTGTATTTCAGATACGATTTATGGGAAATAGAAAAAATTTAAAAGGAATACAAAAAGAGACACTGTTTCGGAGCAGTGTTGCCAGAAGTAAGGAAAAAATTTCCTACATATAGGATTTTTTCTTCTCTGAAATTGTATACTGTTTATGGAATAGAAAAAATCTAAATTTTTACATTATCTAAAATGAGCATTTTTTAAAAAATGCTATTAAAGCAAATTGTAAAAAAAACTGCTTTTGTAAGTTTTATAAACAGATGCCACAATATAGAATTCGATATCAACCGAAATTTCCATTTAAATTGTATTGTAATTTCAATCTACAATATCGAATGCCATCATTTCAGCCCAGTTTTTTTTTATTTTAAAGAAAATCCTTAGAAAATTAGGATTGATAACACTGGTCGGCATTTGAATATAAGCAAAACAATGTTTATTTGGGATTAATACATATCGTCATATGTAATCAGATTTTATATAGCGCGTCTAGTTTTGATGGAAAGCAGAGTAAAATCATGTCATTTCATACAAAAAAATGGCCCTCACGATAACAAGCGATTCCGGGAAGCAATAAGATCGCAAATGAGCCATTAGTTGACAGGCAAGAAATTTGTTTGCTGCTCCTACATTACGATTCATGAAAACTTTGATTAAAGCTTTGAACAGAGATTGAGAGACATTTAAACACCTGAAAATTACATTTACACGCGTAAGCGAGGCCAAACTGAAGGAAGGCATATTTATTGGTCCCCAAATAAGACAAAAATTTAAAGACCAATTATTCAAATCTAAGTTGGTTATAAAGAAAGAAGAGCATGGCTTGCTTTTGAAAATATAACGGATGCAAATTACAAATTTGATTCATTCACCGTTAGGTTAGGTTAGAGTGGCCGGTCACAAAGACCTCGCATAGACCAAATAGGTCCCTAGCGTTAAAACGCTGTACGATAGTCCACAGAAGAATACTAGAAAAAGGTCATTCCGATGTAATGGTACCCAGAGTACCCCACACTGTCTTGGCGAATGCCAGGAGTCTCATTAACCCAATTCCGGAGTCTTCCCCGAGACCTTGGAAGTAATGATCTCCCAGACAATTCGCCCTGGAGCGCACGAGTGCCGGACAGTAGCAGACTAAATGCTCCACTGTCTAATTTTCCACTGGTACCCCACAGAATCTACAGTTGTCACTATTCAACCGCCCCGCCCTCCGGGCGTGTACCGCAGTCCAACAATGACCCGTCAAAAAGCCTACCAGAAGTCTACGTCCCTTCTCGGCAGCGACAGAAGAATTTTTGTCGACTCCGGATCATAGGATCCCCACATTACCCTGGAGACCCTGCACGTTATGGTGTTTTCCCAAATCGCCTCTGATCTCCTCCGTTTAGCAGAGTCCGTATACCTCCTTATGTTCTGAATCGGAGCCGGAATGGCCATCACCTTATCGTATGGTAAATGGACCCCCCGTTTCGCCAATTCGTCCGCCTCCTCGTTGCCTTCTATGCCCTGGTGGCCACGAACCCAATAGATGTGAACTCTATTATTCGCACAGAGTCCATCCATCGAGTCCCTACACTCCTTTCACCGTTACTTGCGGAAAATATTGAGAATTTTTTGGCCAAACGTAGTTACCAATAGAGACCAGTGGCAAAGAATAGGCGGAACACCAGTCCATATCCATTTGCAAAAAGGAGATGGAGCTGGGTTGGCCATATCCTTAGAAGACCTCATAATGATATATCGAATATGGCAATTGAATGGAATCCTCAAGGCAGCAGGAGAAGAGGTAGACTCGCTAACACCTGGAGATGGCTACTAGAATCCGAGAGACGCAAAACAGGAAAAACCTGGTCTGAAAAAAGAATCATGGCACAGCATAGATCCGGATGGAAGGATTTCGTTACGGCCCTTTGCTCCAACTTGGAACCATAGGAATCAATATATATAAAGGGTGGTTAAATTGTAAGGGCCGATGTTGAATGTGCACCACACCTAAACGCCAAGTTTTTTTCCGAATTTTATTTGACATTTCTCTATTTCAGACTTACTCAATTTGAACCATGGAGAGATACACAATCCAACAACGTGTTAAAGTTATCCAGACTTATTATGAAAATGGCAACAGTGGATGATCAATTTTCGAAGAAAATCATCTTCAGTGATGAGGCACATTTTCACCTCAGTGGATTCGTCAATAAACAGAATTGCCGCATTTGGGCGAATGAGAATCCAAGAGTGATTGTCGAAAAACCAATGCACCCACAAAGAGTGACTGTTTGGTGCGGTTTATGGGCTGGCGGCATCATCGTGCCGTATTTTTCCCAAAATGAGGCCGGACAGGCAGTTACTGTGAATGGTGTTCGCTATCGTGAGATGATAACGAACTTTTTATGGCCCGAATTGGAAGATATGGATGTGGACGATATGTGATTTCAGCAGGACGGTGCCACTTGCCACACAGTTAACGAAACAATGGCTCTTTTGCGCAACAAATTCAATGGCCGTGTTATCTCACGTAATGGCGATGTCAATTGGCCGCCAAGATCATGTGATTTGACACCGTTGGACTTTTTTCTTTGGGGTTATTTGAAAGAAAAGGTGTACGTCGATAAGCCAGCAACAATTCAAGAGCTAAAGGATGAGATAATTTGGCACATTAACGGCATAGAACCTCCATTATGCCTCAGGGTCATCGAAAATTTGGACCATCGGATGGAGGTGTGCCGCCGTGGTCGCAGCGCCCATTTGGCCGATATTTTGTTCCATACATAATTGAGTAATACTAATATATCATAATAAAATAAAATTACAATAATTTCCTAAATAGTTTGTGTTTTACTCAAAATCAACATCGGCCCTTGAAATTTAACCACCCATTATATAAACTAGCTGACCCGGCAATTTATTTCTTTTAGATGTTACAGTGTCTGCATCCCAAATTTTAAGAAAACCGGTTGATTAGTTAAGAAGATAATACAAATTATATGCTATAGTTCTTTCCAGATGTTACACTATTTGCCCGTCAAATATCAACAAAATTGGTTGATTAGTTAAGAAGATATAGGGAGGGGGATCTTAAACGCCTCTTGCCCTATTTCATGCCCTGTTCTCTTTCAGATGTTACAGTGTATGCATGCCAAATTTTAAGAAACCCGGTTAATTAACTAAGAAGATAAAGGGAGGGGGAGCTTCTACCCCTCTTTCTTCGCGCCCTAAATAATAAAAACTATAGGCTTTAGTACTTCCCAACTGTAACACTATTTGCCTGCGAAATATCAAGAAAATCGGTCGATTAGTTAAGAAGATATTGGGAGGGGGAGACTTTACCCTTCTTGCCCTATTTCACATCTTATTCCCTATTTCCTTTCAGATGTTTCAGTGTCGGCTTGCAACATTTTATGAAAACACGTGCATTTGTGTAAAATATATAGGGTAGGGGAGCTTTTACCGCTATTGCCCTATCTCACGCCCGATTCCCTATTTCCTTTCAGATCCTACAGTGCCTGCATTCCAAATTTTAAGAAACCCGGTTGATTAGTTTAAAATATTGGGGAGGGGGGCTTTTACCCCTCTATTTTCTATTTTCTTTCAGTGCATCCAAATTTTCAGAAAACAGGTTGATTAGCTAAGAAGATATAGGGAGGGGGAGCTAATGCCCTATTTTGCGCCCTCTAGCGACATAAAATATACTCTACGACCTATTCTCATATCTAACAAATACACATACAAAATTTCATAAAAATCAGTCAAGCCGTTTAAGAGGAGTTCAAAATGGAGGGTATTTTGTTGATATTTGTAAGAGAAAATATAGGAAAATCTAACGCCATATCTGCGGAACCCCTAAGCTGATTTCGTGCAAACTTTACCTAAACCATCTACAGACTATCCCCAACGCACCCTGAAATTTTGGTTGAAATCGCTCAAACCGTTTCCGCAGTTAGTGGTGACATCAAAGTATACACTTCTTCTTATATATATAGATCACAAAGAATTGGTATAAGAACTTCTTTTTTCATATGAACAACTCGGATGCAACATGTCTTTGAAAATACACTTCTTGCATTCGTACTTAAATTTTTTCCCAGAAAATCTTGAGTATGCTGAGAGGTTCCACCAAGAAATTGTGCACATGGAAAAAAGATATTATAGCAAATGGTCTCCAGCAATGTTAGCTGATTTCTTTCTGCTGAAAAATCAATCGGGAAACAGCAGATAAAACTGATAAAAGAAAGCGAACTACCAAATAAGTAGTTGGTAATTTTTATACCCACACCACAATAGAGGAGAGCGTATTATGCGTTTGTAATACCTTCGAATTTTGGACCTAGACCCACTTTTTAGTATAGCGATCGACTCAGATCACTTTTTGAGTCGATCTATCGATATCCGTCCGTCCGGTTGGCTGGCAGCAAGTGCGCACTTAAACAATACAAGAATTTTTTTAACAAAAAAATGTTCGAGAATTTAAAAAAAAAAAAAACAAATGCTTTGTTTTTCTGTAATGAAAAAAGACCTAATAAAATGGAACCCTATTGTAGAGCCATCTACGCTGCCATCAGAATCACTATCTAAATTCATGTCCTTTCACTAGTTATATAACCGTTTTGGCTTAAAAACAAAACATATAGAAAAAAGTAAAAATCTGCCCATTATTTTACCTACGCGTCAATTAAAACGTTGGCATGGAACCAGAAATTGACCTAATAAAGTTTATAAATATATCATTATATTCATTCTTATTTAAAAATCAATTTGAATCATACCAAACAGAATCTTTGAAATCGATTCAAAACTAACCATAAGACTCGTATAAAATATTGAAAAAAACCAATTTGTATGGCTGTTCATTGAAAATAATACTTAAATGAAACCTTAACTTCACTTAAAAATTTTGTGTAGTCTGGTCCACAAGTTTCATAATCAGAGAAGACTAAAATGCTTTTTTTTAGCTGTTTTTTATAAAACCTGCTGTTTTTTGCTTCTTTTACAATGGTGTTGCTTTTTTTTGGATTATTTTGTTTAAACTTCCCATTTTTGTATTAAAAACTTCGTATGTTACTACCAAGGCAAATTCCTCTATAAAAGCGAATTCGCCTTCGTTACTAACTTTTTGCAACTATGTTTTCATTTTAAAAACAATCAACGGAAATCATAGTAGGCTGTTTAAAATAGAAATAAATACAAAACGTTTAAAAAATTCAGAAAGAGAAAAGTAATAGAAATTTATTATTAAAAATGGTAAAAACATATGAAGGAGTCTGTAAAATTGAAGAAAATTGGCTCTTTTGCAATATATGCTGCTGCAAAATAATTTTTTTGAAAAAGTGGATCAACATATAAGTTGTGGGAAACACCAATTGTCGTCTTCTAAGCAAGAGAACCATCCATAGAAATTTACTACGGAATATCTTGTGACTCGAACTGCCACAACCAGCGTTACCGTTGTGATACTAAAGTATCAATTTGACCCTTTTTCAACGGTCTTGATACGTTGTATGACCCATTTTTGAAATTATACTTTTGTATCAATTTCACCTGTTAGGAGACACTTTTTGACCCTTTTTGGAAATAGCATTCACATTTTGTTTTTTTGTCGAAATAAGCGGAGTTGGTGGAATGGACTTCAAGTGAAGATTTAATACCAAAATATAGAACTCAAATTCCTAAAAACTTGTAAGTATTCGTAAAAAGTTTTGTGTTAAAAGATTTTTTATTACTTCTAAATTAGATTTTCGATAGTTACGTAAGTACAAATTAAAGTACAATTTCCCTAATAACAAACATAACTCATATACATATGTGTTCTATTTTATTTATTTAATAACTTAAGCTGTGGTGCGATTCACTTACTTTTAACGAACCGACAATCGTTATATATTTCTACATATATATTCGCTTGCAGTAACGATAGTGTGATTCTGTAACTTTTTTTTAACGATAGTAAACAGCTGTATTTTTGTAACATCTCTGCCTTAAAAATGTTAAAAAAACACGAAAAGCACAAAAGAGAATAAAATAAAAACAAATTAAATCGTTCTAAACCCCCTATGTTACACATGTTTTTGCATTCAAAATGCATTGAAAAAGGGATGGTCAGACTCATGAGTATGACGAAGGGTTAATTTATGGGTTTTATATTTTTTTTGTGAATTTTAAATTTAGGATTTTGTTCTTGTTCATACATATACATGTGAATATATCTTTGTATGAATGTAAGCTTTTTTGAACATAAAATACATTTTATCGATTAAATAAACACAACCTAAATTATTGTCGCTAAAATAATCGCTATGAAGCATCGCGTTACTTACAGCATCATATATTTCAACTAGAAATATGGTTAAGACAATGGAGGATAATGGTCAATGAGCAAAAATGCGTACATATAACATTCACTTTGCGCCGGGAATCTTGCCCCCTATTACAATCAATAATCAAATAATTCCTCAACATTCGCATGTAAAATATCTCGGTATACATCTGGATCGGCGATTAACGTGGAAATGCCATATAGAGGCAAAATTAACTCAAATGAAACTAAAAGCCATTCAAATTCATTGGCTTATTGGAAGAAATTCTGTCCTTAGTCTCGATTGCAAGCTTCTACTTTACAACTCTATCTTAAAGCCTATCTGGTGCTACGGTATTCAACTATGGGGCACTGCCTCGGTCTCTAATATCGACAAAATTCAAAGGCGCCAAAATAAACTTCTTCGAATAATCACAGCCGCTCCCTGGTATGTTAAAAACTCAAACATTCATAAGGATCTCAATGTGCCATTAGTGAAATCTATGATTACAAAATATGCAATAAAATATTTAAAAAGGCTTGAACAACACCCAAATCCACTAGCTCGAAATATTTTAAATCATGGCGGCCACACTCGCTTAAGAAGAAGAGACACTGCAGCACTTACCCAATTAGATGAGCGATAAACACCTATAAAAGTGAACATAACCCGTGGTGAAGAAAATTTTGTCTGGCACTGGCAGGAGATAAAATAACATATTAGGTTAAGATTTGATTAATTATTGTTAGTTCATATTTAATATATGAAGATTCAATAAAAAATAATGAAAAAAAAAAAAAAAAAATAACGACAAAAAAATTGCTTAAAGTATCAGCTTAAACGACAGCGAGTATCGTTAAAAATTTTACTGAATAGCATATTCGATAAATTTTCGTTATATTTATTTGAACGATTCGATTATCATTATAAAAGTTAGTGAATAGCACTACTGGTTTCTTTTCAAAAAAAATGTGACATTTTATTTAAAAAATGCAATTAGGTGTTTCTTAAAAATGTTTTGCTCTCTTAAAGAGTATCAAGTTTTATGCTAGAATATTCACCCTTAGTAATGGCAAAAGGCATTGAACTTTTCGCCCACTTTAAAATCGACAATGTTAATGGTTCCCTGTAAAATTGGTGACTTCGTTTTGTGTATGGGGCCATTTTTAAAACGGCTATTTAAGAACTCGAAAAAGTTTGCAAAAATAGCGTATTCAACTGATTAAAAGCCCCTAAAACTAACAGGAATGAAAAATTGCTTAAATTCCCAAATATTTGGATACAGCGGTTCGATAATAGCAAAGTCTAATATTTATTGAAAATCGTAAAAGCTTTAAAGAATCAGAAAACTTACAGGTAAAAATAGCTTCAATCGCGAACAGGGCTAAAATTCGCGAACGATTGCAAAATCGGAAACAAACCCTAAAATGTCTTTGAAATCGTAACATAACATGAAAAGTTTAAAAAAATAAGTTATAATGATGAAGAACAAACTTTGTGTTAGGAGTTAAAAAACAAGAAAGGGCATTCCATAAAAAAATTAAGTTTTTTAAGCACTGCCTACCTGAAATAAATAAAAAACTTGTTTATATTATATTCATTAAAATGAGAAATACTGCTTTTGAAAAACTTGACCCTTTTTTATTGAAATACCCTTTTTTTAACCCCTTTTTTCTGTAAAATCCGCTTTTTGTGACCCTTTTCGAAAATTTCTAACGGTAAACCTGGCCACAACATTTCAAAATGATCTTTGTAAAGCATTGTTAGAATCCAATATACCAATAAAAAAAAGTAAGATCTCCCAGTTTCAAAAATTTCATTGAGAAATATTCTCAAATGTCGGTTCCGTCTGAAAATTGCATTCGCCAGAAATACATACCAGAATTGTATAGGGAATCTATAGAAAAAAATGCGTCAAGCAGCCAAAGACAAATGCATATATATGGATTTCTGTAGATAAAACTACGGACAGCGAACAGACATATGTTCCAAATTTTATCTTTGGAGTCTAAGAAGAATTGAAAGATAATAAATCTTATTTATTGAACATGCAAGTACTTCAAGCGGCAAATGGCGCATCTATTGCAGCATTTTGTAATGATTCGTTACAAATATTGCGGCCAGATGGTAAAGTAGAAAAGAAATCGAGTTTAGATTTGATATTAATTTTCTGTATTTAGGCATAAAATATAACAAAGTGTTACTTGAAGTAACGGATGCTAAGTGGAATATCTTCTCTAAAGGCAATGTATCCGAAAATGCTTCAGTTACCATATTTTGCACATGGTATCCATCGATTAGATGAATTCATTCGTTAGAAGCGGCAATGTACTACGCTGGACATATTGAAGAAGTTAAAGAGGTTGTTTTAGAACTTAGCAGTCAAGATGCCGACTCAATTGTGCAATCCAAAAAAATATTTGAAAACTGCGAACTAAGTTCTCAACTTGCATTTCTAAAATACAATTTTGCAAACATTATGGTTGCTATAAAAAAATTGCAAACTGCGGGTTTATTAATTTCAGAGAGCACTAATGCTTTATCGACAGTTCTTGACGGACTATGCAAGATCGAGGACCAACAATATAAAAACTAATTTGGGAAAATATTAAAAAGAAATCCCGGATATCAGCAGTTTTTGGAAATAAAATATATTTTAGAGGGTGGTACTGTTCCAAAAGATGAATATGTAAAAAGTTTGTCCTCTAATGAAATTCTCAAATTTAAATATGCACCGTCAACCTCCGTTGATGTAGAAAGAAGCTTCTCTTTATACAAAACGCTTTTAACAGATCGACGTAGAAAATTAAAATTTGAAATTTAAAACATGATAGTATATTGTAATAATTTTGATGATGTGGAAGAATTAGAATAAAACATTTTTTAGTGCTTTTTTTATGTTGCTGTTTTATCATTTTTTTTTTGCGTTTTTTATAATTTATTTTTGCTGTAAAAGTATTGAATATTGCTTTTTTTTGTCTTCTCTGTTCATAATGTACGTGTATGATATCAGGCCCATTTTTAAAAATTGCCTTTTGCAGAAAAAAACCAGGACTGAAAGTAGATCTTAAATATTCTTCTGATTTTTAACTTTAAAAATATTTGTCTTTGTTACACATTTTATTTCTTGTCTTTTCTCAAAAGCTACTTTTTCTTCTTATTTTCACTATAATGTCCCATATTTACAACTAAACCACAATGAATTTATGGTATTTTTTTATACGTAAGTGCATTTCCTGTGAATTTTTCTGAAATAACTGTTGAACAAGAAAACCACAAAGGAAAAAAGGAAATCATAAAATATTATTTTCGCAGAATATTGTTTTATAAAAAAAACCAGCATTTTATTTGTATACGGGTAATTCCATGGTGAAAAACACACTCACACTTTTTAAATTGACCACGAGATGGCTTTCAATTTCACCTTTCCATTTGTTTGGCAATTTTACTTTCATGTTTGTCTTTATAAATTGTTTTCTTGATGACATCTTGAAAGTTAATTGCTTAAAAATTGAGTGCAGCCTACGTCACAGCTTTCAATTTATGTAAATTTTGACAAGCAGTATATGTAAAAGACTATCAAGAACAACTTGATCGTGTGGCCGCAGGGTAAGGATTAGCCTACTATCCTACCAAGCGAAAATTATCCGTTCAAATTTTGTCGGAAAAGACAAACAATGGCAGCGTTGTTGCACATAATTTTTGACAGCACGGAGTTTATTACACAAACAAATTTGCCTGTTTTTGTTGTATTGTTGTACAACAACACCTAGCGATGCCACCTTGTAGTAATTTCACCATGGGTAATTCCATGTCAAATCGACCAAGAATGGGACCCGACCCCTTTCGATTTTAATACAATTTGGTGAGAAGGTTTCTTTAATCCTATAAGGAACATATGGGAACGAAAACAAATTTTAAAATGAATTTTTTTTTTTCAAAAGTCAAAAATGTCATAATTTCGCCGAATTAGCCGAATGTGTTGAGCTTATTTCTTCAATATCTCGAAAACTACTTTACAAACGAAGATGATTTTAAAGTCATTTTAAAGAGAATAATTGGGGCTACAAACCATATACTGAAAAATAAAATTTTTTGAAGAATGTAATATCTGCAAAATAATAATTTTTAAAAACGGACTAAGTAAAAAACTTATTTTTTTATTTGGCTGGTTTTTTCGTACATAAAACCTCAAACTGTTCTTTAAAAATCCCGAAACTTTGAAGGAGGTGTTTTGTTTTTCTTTTATAATACAGTCAAATCCCGATAATTCGTACCCCGTTAAATCGCAATTCCCGATAATTCGTAATAAACTGCCGGTCCCTTGAAAAAATCTCGTTAATTCGTAAAATTTCCATACATTTTGGTCCCCTCGCTAATTCGTAATTTTTTTCAAATAAAATCTTCCTACCTCTTATAAATCGTAATTGTTTGCTAACTACCACTTATAATTCGTAATAAAAACAACAGAAACATGGAAAGAATGATTTTTTGTTTACCACTATTTTATTTTTGCGTGGGTTTTTGCTTGTGTATGGGGTTTATTTTCTTAAGATCAGTTTGATCAGTTTGTTACATGAATAAATTTTATGTATTTTATTTTTAACAATTTTTTTATGTTTTTTTTATCGTTTTAGTAAATAAATTGAAAAACCCCGATTATTCGTATTTATTTTAGTTTAACCCCGTTAAATCGAAACCCCGCTAAATCAAAAACCCCTATAATACGTAAGAAATGGCCGGTCCCTTGCTATTGCGAATTATCGGGATTCTACTGTATATAATTTTTTTTTTATCTTTCGCAACCATTAAAAATAAATCTTTAAATAGAACTTGAATATTGTAATTTTGAGCAATAAGTACACTGTGCTAGTTGAAAAAAACAGACAAGCCGGGCACTTGGCGTTTTATCCTAATTCGGGCACGCTGAAACCAGTTAGCACCTTTTTTTTAGGTTAGCTCTAGTTTTCAAGCCCAACATATATTCGCGTAACTTGAAACAGGGTTTAGTTTATTGGAAAAAACAGAAATTCCGCAATATATGGCTTGAAGCCCCAAGTATTCTCTTTAAAATTACATTAAAATCATTTCGAGATATTAAAGAAATAAGCTCAACACATTCGGCTAATTCAGCGAAACTATGACATTCAATTTCATTTAAATCGAAAGGGGTCGGGTCCCATTCTTGTTCGATTTGAAATGGAATTACCCATATTCTTTTTTATTTTCTTAGTTTTATTCATTTATGTATATTAGTGTGTACCAAAAAAAAAATGTTGTTTGAATTTTCATTGAAGAGATTATGGGGTAAAGTATTTTTGTGATTTTTTCAGATTTTTCTTCATAACTTTGTCAATAACCACGATTTTCTTCACTTTTAAGGAAATAATATAAAAGAAAAATATCCAAGCTTTATTTTGGTGTACAAATACTATAAGTTTTTGCAATGCATTTGCTCATTAATGCACCCTACATTAAAATGTTTCGTAATTTTTCCATAAATTTTGTAAATAACGCTTTATAACTTTTAAAATTTCTATGAAAATGAAACAAACCAAACAATGCAGTTTAAAAGACAAATTTGTTCTTAATAATTAAAGAACAAATATTTTTGAATTTGCTCTTACCGTTCCTGAGTTATACCGGTTTTCAGCTTTGTACCCAGTTTATAATATTATTACTCATACCCAACAAACAAATTAATACAAACGTTTTGTTTTGCTTTATTGGGGTTCTTTCGATGTAGTATATGCCCTGCAATAAATTCTGAAATTCAGTTTCAGAAGTAGTGACATTGAAGTCAGTGTTAGCCAAAGCCACACCTCGTTCTGCAACATCACTTACCACTTGTAAATGTTTAACTTTGTTCTTTGCATCTTAAAATTACTTGTTGGCGTTCCCATTTTCTGGATCTGTTTTTAATAAATCAATTGAAATATTTCAAGCTTAAAAAATAAGGCCGGTTTTGGAAATGAGCCCTTAAATTTCTACGTGGCGCATTCAGCTGCTTTATTAATAATTTTGTAAGTTTGTTTTTGCTTTATTAGACAAAGGCCCTAATTTTGTAAAACGCAACGCAATGCCTAAAATAATATTGAAAGCAAAAACAATGTTAAAAATTTGTCAAAATTTTGTTGTTGCTTTCTACAAAAATACATACATATTGCGTTTTAAAATTACCAACGCCACAAGATATGCAGCGTTTAGAATTTAAAGATTAAATACACATTTCTATAGAAAACAACAACAAAATTATGAAATATTTTTCGGTTTTGTTTTTGCTTTCAATATAATTTTTGGTTCACGTTTTACAAAATTAGGGTCTAAGATAATTGAGAGGAGCGTTTGGAGGGCAGATGTACCAGTTTTTGATATTTATCTTTAAAATGAATGAACTAAATTGTAGCAAGTCATCGAATTTTGAATTGTCCTTGCAAGATTGCAGTGATTTCGAAAATGCATAAGTTTAAAGAATATATAATTTTCTTCATCCAGCTGGCCCAATAAATAGCTTCTGAATAGGGCTTATTTCTATCACCTAAAAAATAAGAATCAGATTATATTTAAAATCTTCTCAAATCTTCATGTATTGGTAAGGAATAACACTTACATCAATGTCACTTATTCTGAAACTGTATTAAGAATTTATTGCCGTGAATAATGATTTAAAACAAAGCAAAACGTTTAATTTGTATTTGTTTGTTGAGTATGAGTAATAATATCATAGACTAGGTACAAAGCTAAAAACCGGTCTAACTCAGGAACAGTATCTTTTTGGCAACACTGGTTTAAACAGCTGACGCACGTTTCGTGTTTTGTTTCACTGTCAAACATCTTCAGTTTGGTCTATAATTTAACCATGAATCGTCTTACAAACGAACAACGCTTGCAAATTATTGAATTTTATTATCAAAATGCGTGCTCTGTTAATAAAGTTCATCGCGCGCTTTTTCCATTTTATGGTCAGTTTAATCGACCCACTGAAGCGGCTATTCGGTACGTTAATAAGCAGAATTGTCGATTTTGGAGTGAAGATCAGCCAGAAGCATTGCAAGAGCTACCAATGCATCCAGAAAAAGTCACAGTTTGGTGCGGTTTATGGGCTGGTGGCATCATTGGACCGTAATTTTTCAAAGATGATGCGAATCGTAACGTAACTGTGAATGGTGAGCGCTAACGTGAGATGGTATCCAACTTTTTTGGCCCAAAATGCAAGAGCTTGACTTGCATGACATGGGTTTCAACAAGACGATGCCACATGCCACACAGCGCTCTTAATAATGGACTTATTGAGAGGCGAGTTCGGTGAACATTTTATTTCACGTTCGGGACCGGTCAATTGGCCGCCTAGATCGCGCGATTTAACGCCTTTAGACTATTTTTTGTGGGGCTATGTTTAAGCTCATGTCTATACACACATGCCCGCTTCAATTGACGCATTGGAAGACAATATTGAAGCATTTATTCATGAGATACCGGCGGAAATGTTGGAAAGAGTATGCCAAAATTGGACTAAGCGGATGGACCATTTGAGGCGCAGTCACGGTCAACATTTGCATGAAATAATCTTCAAACATTAAATTATATGGACCGTACTATCGATTCATACAAAGATTTCATGTATTTTTTTGAATTTTATATGTTTTTTTTAAACTTTCCTATAGCTCTTAAAAAATCACCCATTATTTGTTTCTAAGTTATTTATAATAAATTGATCTTTCAAGCTGCATTTTATTTTCATAGAAATTTTAAAACTTCTATGTAGGGTGCATTAATGAGCAGCAAATGCATTGCAAAAACTTTTAGTCTTTCTACAACAAAATAAAGCTTTTTCTTTTAAATTATTTCCTTTAAATGAAGAAAATTGTGGTTTTTGCCAATGTTATGAAGAAAACTTAAAAAAAAGGAAGGAAAGGAAGATGTTTGGCCAAAATTCGACTTGAACGACCTCTAAACCTCTTCCGAAAAATCTAGAAAAAAATCTCGAAAATACTTTACCCTATAAGCTTTTAAATTAATGTATATATCGCTCATTTACTTCAATAGTTTCATAAATCAAAAAGCACGATTTCTTCGTAAAGAATATGCAGAAATGAGCGCCATATAATGATTGATATTCTTTCTGAATCGTTGGGAATTTGTAGCTTGTTATAAAAATGTACCGTTATTCCACTTGTTTTTATGTTGGCCATACACTAACCTGTTCAGTGCTGAAATCTGGCACCGTACCGTGCGTTTGTGTAGTGTATGGCGGTGTTTTTGTTATTTACATTGTGAACGTTGTAAAAATAAAATCGATTAATATTTACTTAAGTTTATAAAACTATAAAGTGAACTTCTGTAGTGTGTGTTTAAAACGTCCAGTTCTGTTGCAATTTTTAAGAGTTGACAACAAATAATGAGCGGGGGAAAAATGTTCTGGGCAAAATTATTGGAGTTGTGCAAAGAATTCTTTGAATTGTTTGACGCATTAAAAACAGCAATAGACTCATCAAAGTCAAATCCAACTAAAAATTAATGGATAAATTAAAACAAAAACTTTTTTTTTTATTTGCACGTGTTGACTTCTTCGCTTATAAATTAAACAGTTTGCACGGTTTACAAGTTTATGGCCGGCATTAAGCGCTTTCCTTAAAAAAACAATGAATCATCTCAGTTTTGCAAGGGTCGTCATAAGATAAGAATCATAGGTTTTTAAGAATAAATGATTTATTTTGTGTTAGAACGTTATTTTTGACAATTTTGTATAAAGTTTTGAACAAAAACTTTATACAGCTGTACTGAATTTTTTGGATTATGACATTATTGAAGTTAATAACCGGTATGTGTCTGGAATAGTTTATTTTAAATATTCCAGCGGCAAGAAGAATAAGTTAAGAGGCCCAAGAGAAGGCCTTATTAAACAGACACAAGCCCCCCTCGCTGAATTCCCTACTTATTTTTTTTAACAGGTTGTAATTGGAAGCAAGCCCTTCCACACTCCCTTTAATAACAACTTCGTTCACTTCCCCCAGAATGGGACTTACTTTCTTTCTCTCTTGTTTAAGAAGGGAGTAGCGTATATGTCTGAATATTTTGGAAGGTTTTTCAAAAAGAAATTTATACCTTCTAGAAGGCGTACTTCTACAGGTAGATCAACATACGAAGCGAATCCTATAGAAAGGAGTAGTATAGAGGCCTTCATAAAGGGCCGCTACTTGCCACTACTTATCCTTTAAATATAAACCGCTGAGATGTTGCTAGTATAATTGCACATTATAAAGGGCTTTACAGTAGGGACTTTGCCAGTAAGCGTACATCTTCAGATAAGTAACGAGCCACAATTCCTTCGTAGTCATGTTCATCCCTGGCAATTTAATTTTTAGTAGTTAGCCAAAAGCTTTGTTTAAGCCAAAACCTTTTTGGTATTTTTCATTTTGTAAACGTTTCCCAAATTTTTCATTTGTTTTCAAACACTGATACAAACAAAAACGCCTTTTTGCGTGGTTTCATTTTTTATTAAATAATTATTTTTACATCATTTATAAGGGCAGTTTACTTGGTATTAAAATATTACAAAATTAAGCCCTTTTCCTCGATACAAACACACACACAAATTTTCCTTAATTTATGGTAATATTTTACAAGGACCTTAACAAAAAATGTGGAAATTACAAAAACCCGCTTATTCCGCTTTTCAATGTGTTTCTAATACCTGAAGTATTAATTTAAAAAAAAAAAACCTTGTTGTACCTTTTTTATGCTGAACAATTTTTCTTTTTTTTGGGTTCTTATGTGTTAAATAATTGTTCTTGTCTTTAAAAATGAACAAAATTTATGTTGTGTTTCTTAGATTTTCTTGTTAAAATTTATTTATTTGTGATTTTTATCAAATGTTAGAAAGAAGAAAAAAAATTTTAAATGATTTATTAGAATTTTTGTTTTGCTTGTTCGGTTTGTTTGTCTGGACTGAAGTTAATGATGCGAAAGAAAAGGGCGCTTCATTAGAGAGCAATAAAAAATGGAAAAAAAAATAAAAATACTTGAGTAGGATTAAAGTCTTGTTAAGTCATGTTTAAAAAGTACTTCGGTATATTTAATGTGAGTAAATAACTTTTGCCGTATGATTATGAGGCATTTTAGTTAAAGAAATTAATTTATTTTTGGAATGTTAAGAATGTAAAGAATGTAAAGAAAAGGTAATTTTTGAAATGTCATTTGCTTGAACATTAAGTTTCACTCTATTGTCAAGGGCTTAATAATGACATACTTTTTGGGCAATGATTTTGAATATTTTATATTATTAATGGAAAGCAACAGACGCAGCAGTTTAACTGCTGCTGTGTATTAGCAAAGGGTGTTTTTTAGCCGCATGAGAACTTAAAACACAAGATAGAAATATTGCTGTGACGAAATTTTTTTTTTGATTATATTCTGGTAGATAATTTCATTGCGTTTATTTTTCTTTTTAATGATTTTCGGTATAGTATGTCTGCCGCGGCTACATGGTCAATTCGTTCAATCCAATTTGTTGATGCTTCTTCCATTAAATCTGGCTGTATGGCATCAATCGTGGTTTGAATATTGGATTCCAATGCTTCAAGAACTGCTACTTTGTCAGCATAAACCAATGTAAGCATACACGCAGAAAAAAAACATGTTTAAATACATGTTACAAAACTATTTTTAAAGAAAATTTTAAACATGTTATAGTCAATTTAACTATATTATTGTTACCGACAATCATAAATTGTCTAATTAAGAGGTCACAACCATCTTATGGTGGCCTCAAAACATGTTATGGTTAAATATGACAACAATTTCTTTTTAAAACCAACCATGCTGTTATAAATGTTAGTAATTATTAACCATAACATGTTCAGAGGCAACCATAATATGGTTGTGGCTACTTGATGGAGGCCTAATTTAACCATAATATGGTTGTCGGTGAAAATAATATGGTTAAATTAAACACAATATGTTTACAATTTTCCTTAAAAATATATTTGTTGGAGGTGACCATATTTAGACATGTTTTTTCTCTAGGTGTAGCCTCTAAGAAGTAATCCAGATGCGTAAAATCGCCCGAACGAAAGAGATCAACTCTGGAAATAAAGTTGTCAACAAATTGATTTTGCAATCGATCGATTGTGAAGCGCGCTGTTTGGCAAGTGGCGCAGTCTTATTGGAATTCAATGGATGTTATAATGATTCGTTAACGGCTTGAGGATTGTTTTTACTCCAAATACAGCAATTTTGCTTATTGGCGTAGCCATTAAACCAGAAATAAGCTCCGAAAAGTGTACGAAATGGTCTAAAAACTTCACAATCAGATTTATTTATTTTTTTTTTTTTTCAAGTAAATTTTTACAAATTGGAAACGTTGTTTTAGCGTTAAATTCGTGACAACTTTTCAAACCTAACTTTAGAGAAATATCATCACAGATGATCATTATCAGCTTTCAAACTACAGTTATCGACATCGAAAGTTCTTATGTCGCTAAAAAAAAACATCCGATTTAAAAGCAGAGAAAAAAATATTTTACAATATGGCCACACCAACGCAACTCAATCAACTCATATATTGTATGTAATAATTGTAGAAAATGACAAAATATTTCAAATATAATTGAAAAAAATATGTAGCTAGCCATAAGCACCACGACAGAGTAGGTCTTTATTGCAGCCTATGTATATATCTCACCATGTCAGGTTCAGTCTACGCAGGAAGCCAATTATACCGCCTCATCAGTTGCCCCCCGGAAAAATTTCCGCCTGGTAGACCCCAAAAGCGGGACAGCAGCAGAGCAAATGCTCTGACGTCTCATCATCGTCAACCTAACAAAATCTGCAAGTGTTTTTACTAGTATTACCCATTAAAAACTAATGGTTTCTAAGATCACAGTGACCCGTGAATAGGGCAACAAGTAGCCTGAGTTCCCCCATCTCAAGCAGAAATGAAAAAATATCAATACAAATAAAACCAATTGTATTAATGTATATAAACTTTATTTAAAGTTGTTCCTAGCTAGTGCTTGGGTGATAATCACCTAAATGTGTCTTCCCAGGTCACTTTGGATGATTTAAAACTGATTTATCACTTGAGAGATTGAGAAAGGATTCATATATGATTCATTGCCTAACAAATAAAAAGATTGGCTAAATAAGACCCCCCAAAAATGACTGTCAATAAGGGAAAATAAATGAATGTGCGAATGGTTTCCTTTTTTCTTTGCGAGAATCCGACAACTTTTGTTTGCTTTAAAATAAAATTTGTTCAAATAATCGAAAGCCATAATGGCGCTGGTTTTATCGGAGAAAAAAAATTATAAACATGACGATTAGAAAATGATTTAAAATATAATCAAAAAATTAATAATTTTCGATTAAAAATTAAAACGAAAAATACTTAAAAATTACACTGTGCTCGAAATTGACACTTTTTTTTAGACAAGCCGGCCTCATGGCGATTTATCATAATTTGGGTACGCTGAATCCAATAGTGCCCACCGTTTTTTCAGGTTAACTCTTGTTTTCGAGGAGGTTGCACAACATATATTCGCGTAACTCAAAAACGGCTTAGTTTATTAAAAAAACAAAAAAAAAACTGAAATTCCGCAATAAAAATTCCTTTAAATCATCGTTTTAGAAATATAATTTTTTTTTTTTTGGAAAAATAAATAATTTTTTTATCAAAATGGCGAAATTTTTGTTTTTTAAAAATTCATAAAAAAATTCGAAAATGCAACTAGGCCCCTGTAGCGCCTAGGCTTCCCCCTAGATGGGGTAAATGTATGACCAACCCCACTTTATTTTATATCTTAATTATTTATTTCTTACATACCTACGCGCTATCTCCATTCCTTAAAGGGGCTCCCATACAAAATGTTCAATGCAGACTAGAGATATATTGAAGAAAAAGTTCCATAAATGCCCCTACTGGGATAAAATATATAACCGACCTCAATTAGTTTTTTGTCCTTAATATTTTCTGGATACATACTTGCCCCTTATCACCACTTTTAGGGGGGCTCCGTACAAATATTGCGTTTTATGGAATTCTTAAATTGATTAAAATTTTTCGACTTTTGTGAATAAAATCAAAAGTTGCCAACAGATTTTTATCATAAATGGCTTGTTTTGTTAATAGCTTCGTTTTTTATATGTCTGAAAAGCCTAGCTGCATTTTCCAATTTTTAATGAATTTTAAAAAAACAAAAATTTCGACGTTTTGATAAAAAAAATTATTTTGTTTTTCAAAAAATCTATATATGGGCATTTCCCCAGAATGGTCTACCAGGATGAAAAAACAAAATGTTGATTATCATAGTCTTTTATTGTTTATTATTAGAAAAAAAAGTCTATGTTCTTATAAAAGAATAGTTTCCTAGCATATCTAAACTCTTTTACCTGAGAAAATTGGGCTGGAAACTGGAAAATTTTATAATTTCCTGTATTTTCTACTTCTATAGACATTTTTATATGCTTATTTTACATGCAAAAAATATGTTATGTTTACATTCTTTCTTCATAATCTCTCCATTACAATCAATTGTAAAAGGAGTATTAATTTTTTTTGTTAAAGAAATTTGAAGCGATTTATGGTAAAATGCATGGTGATTATAATAAAAAACATATGGAAAAATCGTACGTTCGCGATCCGTACGTTCGCGACCGGCAATAAGACAATTTAATAAAAACCAAGAGAGATATTTTATTTTGTAAATACTAGATGGAGACCTTCATTAGTACACTTTTAAAATAAATTAATCACTTTTGAATATTCCGTTCCATTGCGCAGATTTTTACATTTCACTACTGTCAGCCGAAGTTGACTTCTATATTGCGTACGTTCGTGACCACACGTTTATAACTTTTATTATGAAAACTTAAACTCGATGAAATCCATCTTTTGTACTAAACATAGAGCTACCCAAATGCTATCGAATCGCAAAAAAAATGCTAGGAGAAGTTTTGTATTCTATATTATTTGTACATGTAACGTATGGACTTCAAAACAGCTGCTCCGATTTTGATGACATTTTCAGGAAATCTTCAAAATATTCAGACGGGTGACACTGTGAAGTCTGATTTTTGATTTTCGGTCTGCGGGCGTAGTGGCGTGGCAAAATCCAATTTTCATATTGCACCACCAATGACTTCTAAATAATTTGGACGATTTTTTCTTTAAAATTTTAAAATGACCGCCATGGTCCAACTTAGATTTATACCAAAAACTCTTTTCGAATTACCTAAAATCAGAAAACGGCTCCATCGATTTGAGAAACTTTTCTTTCAAATGTTCGTATTAATCCATTTTAAGTTTTCATCGAAAGAAAAATTTACCACGCCTACTTTAACGTCCACTTTTTCTATTAAGCGCATTAGTTGAGAACGGCTTGACCGATTCAAACGATTTTTTCTTTAAAATGATTGCCATGGTCCAACTTAGGTTTTTACGGAAAGAACATTTTGCCCCGCCCACTTTTTTCGATTTACCTAAAATCAAAAAACGGCTCCATCGATTTGACTAATTTTTCTTTTAAATGTTCGTATTAATCCATTTTACGTTTTCATCGAAAGAAAAATGTATCACGCCTACTTTTACGCCCACTTTTTCTATTAAGCGCATAACTTGAGAACGGCTTGTTCGATTTGAACGATTTTTTCTTTAAAATCATCGCCATGGTCCAACTTAGGTTTTTACGGAAGGAAAATTTTAAAGGCCATAAATTTCGTTTAAAGCTCAATTTAAATCGTCTGGTAATAAAACACAAATGTTTGCTTAGGGCCAGCAACGCGGACCGGGTCAGCTAGTAAATTGTATTTCTAAAACGACTGCTCATATTAAAAAAAAGTTTTACTTAGTTTTAAAGGAAATTTTATTTCGAAATTTCAGTTTTTTTTTTTTTTTTTTTTTTTAATAATAATTTGAGTTACGCGAATATATGTTGTGCAAGCTCCTATATTTTCAAAAATAACGGTATATCTCGAAAACAAGAGCTAATCTAAAAACTCTGTGGGCAACATTGGATTCAGCGTACCCGAATTATGCTAAGCCGCAATGTGGCCGGCTTGTCTAATCTTGCAACTAGCATAGTGTTATTATAAAAACTACCATTAAATTTAATTTAATGGAATCAAAAAATTGTATCACAAATGATTCTTTGATGTGGTTCAACGGATTTACAATCAGAGTATGATTTATGTTCAAAAAATTACGTCATATGTGTTTTTTTCCCCGAGAAGCTAATTCCTAAAATATATGATTATAATACAAAATGCTAGCTGGGTTATACATGTTTACAAATATTAATATGATACACTCTTTTATGTTTATGACCTTTTCAATGAGTTCTTTCTGTAAACTTGAAACTAAATAAACCAACAGAAAACGTAAAAAACAACTTGATATAAACATTTATGTTCTCTTGAATTTTATTTTTTTTTCATAAGTTTCGGTACACTGTACCCATGTTCTGCAACTTTAGTGAGAACTTCTTTCATCGAAAAGATGTGAAACAAAATATTCCATCGTTTCTCGAAAAGTGAGAAAAATATGTGTCTGTAACTCATGTCGAAAACTATCAAAAGAGATTACGTCGTTACGTTATAAATGTCATAATATTGCACTCGAAGCCGATGTGACATTGCAGACGTTCAGAACGCCAGTAACACATATCGTTGACGGCGACCAAAATTTACTAAAATTGAAAATTATTCAACGACGGCGGCGAAAACACAACCGTCTGCTATACCAAATTGTGTAAAGAGCGACTTTAATGTTTGTTGTTTGCAAACGAGCTTTGAAGACATTCGTATATTTTATAAAAATGTTAAAAGCAAAATAATAAAACAATGAAAAATGTGCCAAGAATAAAGTATTATTATTATTATTCTATGCATTTTGCATTTTTAATTGTTTTTTAGTGTTAAAATTTTTTCTCGCCCCATTTTTATTCGTGAGTTTATTTGACAGTTCAAAGCGGGAACTTTTCTCACCAAAATGTTATAGCCACATTTTTTTCTGTAAATTAGCTAGTAATTTCCTTACGTGACAGCTTGTACTCGCCAAAAAAAGTTACAGACACAGTTAAGTGAGAAAAACAGCTGTTTGTTTCTATTTATGGCATTTTTGTTTCATTTCACACATTTCAATCCAAAACTTTCTCGACGCGAGAGTTACAGAACATGGACACTGGAAGGTTTAAACATTTTTACATTCGTCTTCTAAAAAAGAGCGCAGAATGCAAATTGAAAATAAAATGTTACGACTTACAGCCTGTTCATGGATTTCGAACGTCAACATTGTTGTTTTTGTTTTTAATGTAATTTTCTATGCGAACGATGACATTCGATATCGTTAAACAGGCAGTTAGTGCGAATTCTTATTGATAGAAAAAATCCTTTCGCCATCTGTATTGGCATGTTGCCGTGTTAAATAAAAGAAAGGTATTTTCAACTTAAGTGGAAAAATGAAATTTTTATTAAAATTTTTCACTTCGGTGACTTTGAGCCAAAACTCTTCGATGCCCATCTATTACAAATTACACTACGTGACAAAACTTCAACAAAGTCGTGACCAAATGAATCTGACAGCTAATCATTATGTAAAATTTTCCACTGAATCCGAATATGAAGTCACAATTGTCAAAAGTAGAACAGTTTTTGAGATATTCCAAAATAACCGTTATTTGTGTTTTTAAAAAAGATGATGTGACTGAAATGCAAATATCTTCAAAAATTTTAAACGGGGTATGTAATTCTTTATTTCTAGTGAAAGGTTATAAAATTTCTAAAATAACCATGGATTGCTTGTGAAGATTGGTCAAGAAATGACAGAGTTACATGGGACAAAAGTTCAAGCTTCATTGAAAATTTTATGATTTTGTTCAATTTTGCTCTATTCAAGTTATTTTTTTTTAAACCATGATTTAAAAATCTTAATGTTTTATTGCATGCGACATTAGGTTATTTTATTATGAACATTTTGCGCCCAACAAGATATAGCTTGGTACAAAAATGCCAAAGCTACAGAAGATTTAGTAAATTAACCCACATAGAAATTCAATACTTTTAAGCAATTTTTATACCCTCCACCACCATTAGTTGTGAAGAGGTTATATTAAGTTTGTCATTCCGTGTGAAACTTTTTTATTATTCATCTCAGACCCCCATAAAGTATATATATTCTGGGTCCTTGAGCAATTCTAAGTCGATTTAGCCATGTCCGTCTGTCTGTCCGTCTGTTGATAACACGCTCACTTCCGAACAACTCAAAAGAAATGAACAGACTTGGTGCCAAATTGCTTGTAGTTATCCTAAGCAGTTTGGGATTGAAATCCAGCAAAATCGGTTCAGTAGGATCAGAGCTATGAATCAAAATGTGGAACCACCACCTAAAAAAATTGATAATATTGTTACAAAAAATAACATAAATGCTGGAACAAGGCACGGAATAAGATAAGATTTTGCAAAAATTTGTTTAAGATAATAATAACATCATACAGATATTACTCCTTAAACATTCGAACTGTCGGTGGAGGGTATCAAAGATTCGGCATAGCCGAATATAGCACTCTAACTTGTTATTATTTATTGTTTCTAAAAATTAAGCTTTGTATATTAATTCGTTGAGGGTTGGTTCAATTAATCTTCTGTAACTTTGTCATTTTTGCACCGATCCGGATCATATTGGGCACAAAATTTTCGTATTGAAATAGGCTAAAATCTTAGTCACAGCATCTTTTTTAAAAACACAAATAACGGTTATTGTGGAATATCTTAAAAACTGTTCTACTTTTGACAATTCTGACTTCATATTGAGATTCAGCGGAAAATTTTACATAAAGATTAGGTGTCCAATTCATTTGGTCAAAAAATTGTCACGAAGTGTTATCTATTTCTTGCTCTGGAAAATTAAGTTCAAAAGATCTCCACAGGGATTTTCACAAATTTAAGTTAAAATCAAAGTTGAAATGACGGAAAGCGAGGACTCAAAGAAATTTATTAATTTGCAATGTTGCCGTATTAACAATTTTATTAATATGCTATCACAAATAGAAAAAGGTTGCCTAATGTATACAGTTTTCTAAAATAAGTCAAAAGTTCATACATTTTAATGATTTTCAACAGTCTGTCCTTTTTTTCCTATTGCCATTTTTTGAAAGAAAATTCCTACGAATAGAGATTTTTCCCTAGGTTTAACATCACTGGCATGATTGTATCGTCCCCTTATTGTGACCTATAGGAACGCCGAAGAAAGGCTCAGGGCCTACAGATGAACGACGAGCGCCCGTCACCAGAAATCGTCCGCTCATTGGTCTCTATCAGGTATAAGGACATTCAAATTCCTTTCCAATACCAGACTAGGCAGCATATCGACCCCTTTGCGCGAAATTATCGTATATGCCAATTTTTTGAAATTGAGTTTTTGATGCAATCTTGCTCTACATTCAAAGAGACGTCACCTGACAAAATATTGGAGGCGAATTCCACTTCGTTGCTCCAAAAATTGAATGTACATATATTTTCATTTTGATATTGCAAGCGAAAGCAAAGAAAAATGGCTGTCCTGTAAAACTTGGTTTTTGTAACAAACGATAATTTCGCGCAAAGGGGTCGATATCATCACCAATCAGAATATGTGGATCATTACCAAGTATTTCAAGGTGCCGCATGTGACACACAAAGTCACCTGCCTTGTATTCAACAATTCGCGGCTTCCTACTAACACGCCTGCCGGGTTCCCTCTTATTGATATGTGTAACGGAAGAATGTGCGGGACAGCTCCTCAAGCCAGAGGCGATAAGCCTAATCGAGTATTACCCTAGATTTGACCAGTTCGGTCTTAGTCCACCACGCTAAAGCGGCATAAGTCAATATTGGTCTAGTTATATAGTTCAGCCCCTATGACTTCCTGAAGCGTCTTGTTGCCCTTCTGGTGACATGTAATAACTAAACGTTCGAGTTAAGGGCGCTATCCAGAATTTTTCCTGTTTTTCCTCGTTAGAGAATCCAATAACCATGCCGTTCAAGGCCGATTCTTTAAGTCTCAGAACTCTACATCTGGTGAAAACTACCAGAGAAGCTTGCGTCGATATCTGCTTCTTCAATGTATTTAATATTACTATGACATGCCGATGACTAAATTTGAAGTTATCAACTTCGCACCTGAATGTCTTTACTGAACATTTTAAACACCACCTTCCTTCGGTCAATATTATCCAACGTTTCTTTTCAAATCACTTTTTTCATGTTGATGATACAGTATCGACCTAATATTTTATCCTAAACAAGAATAAAAATAATTTTATATACATATGTAGTAACAAAATTTAATAGAAAAATTTTATTGTTTTCCGTTTACATAAAAATATAAGTATAATATTATTCGTTTTGTTGGGTCAATGTGACCCAAATTAATTTTTGGCTTACAATAAACTGTTTTTCGTTTATTTTTTATTTTGCTTTTATTTAATTGATATGTCAACCTCAAATCTACTGATATTGATGTGGCAAAATGAATTATGGTTATTTAAATTTACAGCAAAAATAAAATGTGAATCCCCTCTTATAGCGCAAATTAAATTAAAGGAATAGTTTATTATCATCTTTTATTATTAAAGAGAACGAAGCAGTGTTAAGAGCTTTTTGCAATTTTGTTTCTGTATTTAATGGCATGGCCTAAAGAAGAAAAATAATGTTAGTCTTGTTACATTTCATAAATAAGTACATAATGTGAGGTTTTAATGGATTTTAGGTGTTCTATTCTAAGTAAGAGTTGGGTCAAATTGTGTCCCAAAATGCTAATAACTTCATAATTTTTTATAGTTTTTAATTTTATTTCGTTTGCAAGTGATAAAGCCCTTATGACACTACATTTTTAATGCATTGTTCAAGTTTTGGTGAACAGTGCAAATATAAAGTAATAGAAAAATTTACCAAGTGCGAAAGGTTCAGCTGTATTAAGATAAATGGCAAACTGTCAAAAATTTTACTAAAGTTATCGATAAAAAATGAAGTTATGTCAAAAAAAATGTAAAATTGTTCAACTTAAAATTGAAATTTCAAGCTTGAAATATCAAAAGTGTTGCTGAATCAGCGGTTTATGGGCAAATTAAGCGATTTACCGCTTTTTGTTTTAGGTTTCTCATAAATAAAAAGTTGGCAACATTTAATAAAATTAACAGAACAGGGATGGCTAAGTTGTTTCAATTGTACTTTTTTGTTGATACTTTTTGTGGTGTTTTTTTTAGAACATAAATAAAATTAATTTTACCTAAAATAATCTTTTAGTACAATTAGGTACAATTTTTAAAGGTTGTTGGTACAATTTTAAAAACTCTCAACGCCATCCCTGAAACAAAAGCATAACAAGAGGAAAAAAAACTAAAAAACTTTGTTTACATTTTTTATAGTTTGCTCTTTCTAACATTTACTGTTTCTTTCTATCAATTCTGTATCAATTAATGAATAAAAAATGTAGTGTCATAAGGGTTTAAGCAATTTCTTAAAAACAATTTATAATTTCATAAAGTGTAAAAACTGTTAAAATTTTTTTTTTCCGGAAAATCAATTATTACAACTTAAAGAACATTCCGTTGAAATTTCAATGTAAACATGATATGATAAGAAGAATATAAGAATTACCCATTATAAGAACTAGGGTTCAGTAAGTAA
The DNA here is from genome assembly GCA_930367215.1 of Pollenia angustigena. NCBI lineage: Eukaryota > Metazoa > Arthropoda > Insecta > Diptera > Polleniidae > Pollenia > Pollenia angustigena. The sequence goes on from OV884059.1 coordinate 225,797,317, forward strand.
TGAACTACGAAGAACTGTTGCTCGACCTATTCACTCTAGAGAAGCCGGGAATTCCGTAAAAGAAAGTATCTACGCAGATTTTTTTGAGTCTAACCGTCGCCGTGCTACTTATTGAGAATCTGAAGAAAATTGCTGCGGCGCATTCTAAAAGTTAATTTGGGGATGTTTCCATACTAAATTAAATTCGATCTAAGGATTTGTGCCTAGGAATGCATCACAATGCTAAAAAAAGGCGAATATTCAGCGATACGTAACATCACTAGTAGATTTATATTTTTTTTTTTTTTAGACAAAGTTACGATATTAACACAAATGGGAAGAACGACAGGCTTCGCATAGCACAACGAATTCATGGGCAAGAATTCTTTGCGTAAATTCGTTTAACTGAGACACGATAAGTACGTTAAGAACAGTAGCTACTAACGTTTTTCTAAATCTCTGCCTTTTACTGGACATTTTAGTAGTCCTTACACAGAAAAAATTAAAAACCAACTTCAATTAACGTATTTGTTAGAAATTTGTACTATTAATTAAATTCTGTACTGATTTTCCGCCAGCAAACAAATTGATCATATCAATTAACACGCTTGTAAGTTTGAGCTTTTCTTGCTGTTCAGTTTCAATCAATAGGTTTAATTGAAATGTGACCAACAGCAAAAGAGGCTAAATAAAACGTAAACACAAATTAAAATATTTTTTCAATCAACACAGTTAATTGAAACAAGTAAAAAATTGTTTGTAAATTTTAAATATTTTAAAGTTTGTGTGTATGTTTTCATATTTGCAAATATACACACAAACATTATAGTTTTTATTTCAACGGAAATTAATTAGAACAATAACTCAAAAACGCTTTAGCTTATTGAAAAAACTAAAAAATCGAAACTCCGCAATAAAATTTTAAAATAACTTCTTTCTAATTGAGGTCGGTAGTACATCATATTCCAGAAGGGGCGGCTCCTGGGCATTTATGGGACTTTTTCTTCAATATATTTCTAGTCTGCACTGAACATTTTGTATGGGAGCCCCCTTAAGAAATAGAGATAGCGGCTAGGTATGTTAGAAATAAAAGATTGGGATGAAAAATAAAGTTTGGTTGGTCATACATTTGACCCATCTAGGGGCATCCTAGGCGCTGCAGGGGCCAAGTTTAAGAATTTTATTAAACCACCAACAATAAGGTTAAAACGCCAGGTGCCCAGCTTGTCTAAAAAAAGTGTCAATTACTTGCACAGTGTAATTGATACCTTATTTTATTGCAAATATATGCTGCCGACTAAACCAATGTTCGCATTCAACACTTCTGGGTATCGTAAATAAAAAGCTACATGTATCCTTTATGACAATGGGCCATGTCACAGAGTACAATTCCGTCCGAAATGATTCCGTTCGGAATTGAAGAAAACATATTTGTTTGTTGATGGAAAGTGTATTCTGATTGTTTTCTGGCCTTTCAGATACAGACAACTCCCATACCGTTCATGAAAACAAAAATGGTTTCATTTCGAAACATTTTTTCGTCATTTTCTCAAGCACCAAAATACGGAATGAATTCCGTTTCCGAACGGAATTGTACTCTGTGACATGGCTGAATATTTAATTTATTTTATTTCAAATATATATGCAAGTCCAAAGACCTTTGGTAGAACCTCATAAAGTTTTCAACACCTTTTTGCACAACTTGCATTTTGCGCGCGCAGTTTTATAGTATGTTCACATTTGGCTTCTTAAACGCGTTTAAGCAGTTCGAACGTGATTAAGCTCTAATCACTTCAAAATCGAGATGATTACCCATACATTGAAGTGATTTGTTAATCACTTCAAATCGACATGATTACAACTAAATCACTTCATAAACCACATAGAATCCACTGAACATACCCTAATAATGTAGAATCGCTCGATTGTGTACAACCGGCCAAGATTGCTGCTTAATGTTTTTATTTTTTTTTTTTTTTTCCTTAAATAATTCATAAATTTTCACAATTTCATCATTAAATTGATTAAAATAATCTTCTGATAACTTTATAAAAGTGTTTTTATCCATTTTTAATACTTTAAAGAAATTTAAATTTGTTTGTTGTTTTTTTGTGTGCTTGTGTGTGTGTTTTTTCTTAATCATCTGTCATCTTAATCATCTCAAATGTAATGTTTGATGGCTTTGATTAGCTAAATCAACATTTTGCTTAAACGCGTTTAAAAACCCAAATGTGAACATACTATTATTATCATTAACTTGGAAAAAAGACCACACCTTCTGATTTTGTTTTCGTGGTACAAAATGAATTGCATGTAACATTTATCCACTTGTGACTTTATTGCAACCAGTTAAAAATTAGGTTCATGGTCAGTATATTAATATTAATTTTTTGAATTTTTACTAAGCCCAAAATCTCAGGATTCGGGACTTAAATTTTTAGAATAATCCAGGGATTTCGGTATTCGGAATCGGCTTCCCTAGTGTTTGCTGGTTTTCTTGATACCGTTACTGCTGCTCCAGCTTTGGTAAATAATCAAAAATTTAAGATTAGTTTCAAAACCAAAGTGAAACGATTACTTTTGACCGATACCGAGTATTTTTTTACCGATACTACTTGGTACTAGGCTGCTAAGTATCGTTTAAAAAAATACTTGGTACTTTTATAAAAGTATCGAATATGTACTTGTATTTACTCTTATCGTTATATCCCTACTCAGGACACTGCATGTTTAATTTTATGTTTCTATGTCTTATATTGACGATAATTAACCAAAGTACCAGATGTAGAACGAAAAAATACCAAAAAGCTCCCTCTTAGACATTCTCAGTCACTCATGACCATGCATGTTTATATTTATCTTTGCACGTAGAATATTATAAAAAAAATTAAAAAGTACCAGATGAAAAACAAAAAGGACCAACATTATTCGTCTTGTAGGTTTGCATTCACTCAGTAACCTGCACCTATAATATCATGTTTCTAAGTTCAATATTTTAAAAAATTTAAAAATTATAAAATGAAGCACGGGACAGTAAAAGAAAGAAATTTAATTTCCCGTATTTCCCCCATAGAGGTTCGATTGACAAACAATGGAAGAAAGCGTTCTTAACTGTTTTGCCTGAGCCGATTTATAAATAAGATTTAAATAGTCGAAATATTCGATAACCGGTTTCTTGCTTAGCAGTGCTTTTTACTGCTAATTAAAGGCCTTTAAGTCGTAATTTGTACATGTTTATATAGGGACTGAAATGTCAAATAGTTTTTGTAATGTTGTAAAAAAAAATACAAATCCAAATGCAATTGCAAGCATAGGACAAAACAATGAATGACCATTAGAGGATAAGTCCGCTAGATTGATTACCTTTTTGGGTTTAGAATTTAGAAAATTTTTTAAAGTTGCAATGGAATATCTTATAGTCCCTATTGCGTCGGTTCCTTCAGAAAGGTACTTACCAATTTTTAAAAAACTACCATCTAAAATAACGTGCGTATATACACACGTCTCATACATTCAATATAGTGATGAAAACAACGGACTGTAGCCTTATAAAAAAAATTGAAGTTTTCCTGCACAAGTATAAACATTCAGTCGATAGTTATATCGATATATCGATAGTGAAATCTGAACTATTGATAAAAATCGATAGTAGAAAATATCGATAGTATCCCAGCACTAGTTGACATACAGAGGAGGAAAGTGTTCTTATCTGTTTTACCTTTGCCGATTTATATAAAGATAATAAGTCCGCGTTCACACTGTGAAAGTTTTCTTTCGGAAAGTCTGAGTTTATGGGGGAAAGAGAAGTGCAGAAAAGCATATTCTATTCCCCTCTCAGCAATAAAATAAGACTTTCCAAAAAAAAAAGTTTTATATTGCAAATCCAGACTATCTAAAAAAGTGGTAATTAAATTTTTACTGCCGTTTTCATAAAAAATAAACCAAGTTTGAATTGTGTGTTAAGGCAAAATTTTCTTACAAATTTTTCTAAAAATAAAATTCAAATCTATTTTAATTTTTTATGAATACGGCAGTTATTGTATAAATAACTTTAAAATAAAAACAAAAAACTAAAAAACTTATGAAATTCGTATTAAGAGCGGGCACCCTGTCTCAATACATTTATCGTTCGTCTGCGTAAAATATAGAGATAAACCTATCGCAGAGGTTGTTACGCACGACGTATTTCGGTCAACGCAATGATTGTGTGTATTTTTATATTTTTATATTCATTGAAATTCGTATTACATATAAACTTATTTGAAAATGGCTAATCAACTTCGTAACCTTTAGCTCGTTTCTGTATTTCTCGCATCGTAAAATTTCTCACATGAAGTATGAAACAAAAAAGTCCATCGTTTCTCGATATGTGAGAAAAAAGTGTTTCTTTATTTGAAGGCGAAAACAAACAACACAGATTTGGTTTTAACTGGAATATTTCCAGTAATCAAGTGTCAAATGAAAGAGAAACGTCAACGAAAGAAATATATATAATAAAACCAGAGCTGCCAGATTAGACGATTTTCTTGTTCCGAAATTAGCAAATTGTTTGCTGTTTTTTTTTTTTTTTTCTTTGAAATAAGACAATTTTAAATTTTTTGATATGTTTGGTTACTAGGCATTACAAAAAAAGATATCTTTAGAAACAAGGCAGCCTTAATTTTCATATATATCCCTATTGGAAAAATTGTCCTCGCAATTGGTTGTCTCTCCCTAAAAAATATATTTGCTTAAGCAAAATTTCGAGGGAAAAGTGTTTACTTTTTATTCCCGTGATTATTTAATACAATTGTTTGCGTTCAAAACACTAAACCATTGCCCCATTTTTCAGTCAATATAAAAGATGATTTAAATAAAACAATTTAAAGTGCTATATTCGAACAATAGACAATTTATATGTATGTATGTATAAAATACCCAAACAGCTAACATTTGGGTGATTATTTTTTGTAAAAATCACCTAAATGAATCTTTTCAGATCAGTTTTGATGATTAAAAATGGATTTATCACTTGAGTGATAGAAAATGGATCAGAGTATGAAAACAAACAAAAAAAATTTACAAAACTATTCAAAATTTTTAAATTGTACTGTACATGAGCAAAACCAAAACAAAAACTTTTCAAGTGTCAAAGAGAGAAAACGAAACAATTGGCTTTCCACTCATCTGCATTATTTAATTTACCGTTACAATCGTATATCTGAGTACAAAACAGATTTTTTGTTTATATTTAGGTAGTCAAAATAAGCATTAATAAAAACAAAAAAAAACCTAAAAACCTCTCTTTTTATTTCACTTAGAAACAATAGTAGTGAGTAAATCAATTACCAAACGTTTGTCAAACGTTTTTTCTCTGAATGTTTCAATATTGTTCCTTCTCTTTTCTTTTCCAGCTGTGTACGTTTATATTAATGTACAACAAAAAATAATACAAAACAAAATGGCACAATCATTCTCATTGTTTTGGATATGTTTAAGTTTTACTCACTGCAAAGAACAAAACAAAACGAAAGCAAACGTTTCGTTTTGTTTGTTTTCGTACTCTAATTTTAAACGAATATTTTATTTATTTTTAATAACAAAAAATATCTGTATGTGCAATTATTCAGCTGATACATAAAAAAATATATTTCTTATGAATATCATAAAAAATGCACATAAAAGTAACAAAAACGAATAGAAATATTCTTTGTTTGAAGAATGTTTATAAGGGGCAAAAGTACACAGGAAAAAAACGGTCATCTTTTTTTTAAATTTTTTGTTTGATCATCTTTAACAAAGCTTTTTCTTTAAGTTTTCTTAACACACTGATTTCGATTTGGTCGGCCATCTCATTTCTCAACTGTATATGTTGGTAAGGAAGCAGATTCTTAAGGTAACAAAACATGCAAAAATAGTCCCTTTTTCAAACTGGTCCAGCTCACGAGAGGTCAACCCTGGAGCCGAAATATTTAAAATGTCATCTTAAAAAAGTCCAAGGTTTATTTTTAGGAGGGTACATCGAGCACGAATTTTGCTTCCATACAACTTGAGTCGCTCTAATAAACATATTTTAAATTTAAAATATCTACATTTTGTTTTTATCGCACCAATTTCAAATGTGACTTATTTTGACAGTTCTTATAAGATACTTTTCGCAAAATATTGTTACAGAATCACTTTTTCTCACATCCTTCCAATAATTGCTGGAAAATTACTTAAATGACAGATTACTTTCGCAAAGAAAAGATACAGAAACACTTGTGTGAGAAAAACCATTTTTTGTTTCATTTCACACTATTTTTGTTGCAATTCACACGTTTCATGCAAAAAGTTTTACGATGTGAGAAATACAGAAACAGGCTACTGAATTTTATGAATGCGTTATGAACACAAATACGAGTGAATACAGAACTTCTATCAGCAAAGTTGTTAATATTTGTTTTAACAGTAAACAATATTTCAATGTGGTTTTCTCGAACAACCGCATATGTCAGCTTCTGTTGATTGTAGTTAATGATATCAAAAAAAAAATTATCTAAAACAACTAACTAAAAACTTTTATATTTTTTGTTTTTATTTACGTAGTAAGTCGACAAAAATTTTCTGCTAAATTGCATTTGTTTAAAAACCACACAAACATATGCGCTAATATTTAAAACCACATTTAAAATTTTTATATTAGAACTTAACGAAAATATTTTTATATTAAATAAACAAAAACACAACTTTACTGCTTAACAAACCTAATTTCTGTTGACATGGGTTGTTTTATCTACAAATAATTGCAAAAAATTTTAAATTCATAAAATTATTGAATAAAATATTTGAAATGTATAAAATAATTTCATATCTAGGAAAAAAAAATAACAAAACTACAAAAATATGAACTAAATTTTAAACAATATTTTTAGTTTTATTCTTTAAGCTGCTTTTATCATCCCAAATGAACACATACCCATGTACATAAATTCCCTTTCGCACTATAATACAAGACCTACATATGATTTCTGCTCTTACAAAATCCAATGAGGTTAGGACTGATTGTTCGAAAAATTAAATAGAAATTATTTTCATTACATTTTACGTCTTCACTTTTCAAATAAAAATAAAAGTAGTGGGGAATGTAAGATGAGATAAACCCACTGTTTATTGTTGATGTATTTTGTTTAAACTTTGATATTATTGCAAGTAGAACTGTTGCTATAAGTCTTACACGTTTAACAGTTTTATTTGGTTTAATATCTTTAGTTTTTCTAAAATCTTTATGGTTGAAGTTTCCTGATGATCTGGCCTAAGCAACCAGTGAAATGCGCATAGGAATAGCTTATCCCATCAACAATAAATTTTAAGTGTTTTTGTCAATAATAAAAACTGGGAATTAAGCACGACCCAGCGGTAACTAGAATGAGTAAAGAGGCCTAATAGAAGGCCTTATTTAGCAGTCATAAGCAGTCAGAAGCCCTTTTCGCCGCATTCCATACTTATTTATTTTTTACACAGGTTGTCATTGGACGCAAGGCCTTCCACACTTCCTTTAAAAACAACTTCGATCCCTTCCCAAAGAAGGGAGTAAGGAAGGTCACTAAAAATAAAAAGTAAATAAAACTGAACACCTCCCTTTCTCCCTTCTCAAAGAAGGGAGTAGCGAATGTGTACTGAATATTTCAGAAGGTCTTTTAAAAAGAAGTTTATGCCTTCTAGAAGGCATACTTCTGAAGGCAGGATATCAAGTGAAGCGAATCTTTTAGAAAGGAGTATAGAGGCCTTCAAAAAGGCCTGTTAATTGCGGCCCTTTCAATATTTACCGCTGGGGAATAACAAAATCTTTTGAAATTAATATTTTATTATTTTTTTCTTATGGAAAGTTTTATCACTTAAAAATACAATAAGATATAATAACTTATAAGTTATAGGCTCCTATTATGGTTCACAATTCAACTCAGTTGAGTTGTAATTTCTTAATTTTTGTATTATGGTTAAGAACTTTGTTATATTGCGGTAAACAAAAACATAACAAAAATTACAACTGATAACAACCAGTTGTCTTAATTAGAACTCAACCGAGTTGAGTTATAAACCGGATATGTTCTAAATGATAATAAAAAACAAGTTAGAGTGCTATATTCGGCTGTGCTGAATCTTTGATACCCTCCACCGACACTTGGAATGTTTTAGGAATAATATCTGGATGATGTTATAATTATCTTAAACTGTGACGATTTGTTATTAATTATGGTTTTAGGCGACTAAACTGTTTTCCGGTAGTAGGATTTATATGGGGCCTAGGGTAAATTATGGACCGACCATCACAAAATTTCACAGCGTCATTTGTAATCCTTTAAAACTGTGATGTACCAAATTTTGTTATGATAGCGTTATTTTTTACGTTTTTAGGCGTACTAAGCTGTTTTCCGGGAGAAAGGTTTATATGGGGCCTATGGTGAATTATGGACCGATCTTCACGAAACTTCACAGTGTCGTTTCTAGTCCCATAAAACTGTGACAATTTGTTATAATAGCATTGTTAATTAGGGTTTTAGGCGTTCTATACTGTTTTCCGGGAGTATGGCGTATATGTGGACTAGGGTAAATAATAGACGGATCTTCACGAAATGTTACAACGTGATTTCCAGTCGAATAAAACAAACTTTAGCAAAATCGTATATCATTCTGTGCATTATTCCACCATTTATGTTAGTTTTTGTAACAAAATGAGCAATTTTTTTTAGGTGGTGGTTCCTCATTTTTATTCATAGCTCTGATCCTACTGAACCAATTTTGCTGGCTTTCAATCCCAAAAAAGTTTGTTTAGTTCCTTTGAGTTTTTCGAAATTGAGCGTACAGACGGACAGACGGGCGGACATGGCTAAATCGACTTAGAATTACTCAAGGACCGAGAATATACATTCTTTATTGGGTCTGAGATGAATAATGAAAAAGTTTCACACGGAATGACAAACTTAGTATACCCTCTTCACACCTAATTGTGGTGGAGGGTATAAAAAACTTTTTATTTTGAAACAAGTCCGTTTTTAATGTTGGTGTGATAAAAAAAAAAATATTTTTTCTCAAAAATTATAATACGCAGTCATGGACGAAATTTCACACTAATATGTTGTCGTGGGTCTGATGATCGTTTTGTTGACGCTTATACGGTTCCATCTCTGAGAAATACGTTGCTTCTATATTACATGTTCAATATTTTTGAGTTCCATTGTATAAAACATACAACTGTAAGAAAATGTTCCAATTTCTTTTGTAAGTATGTTGCACGAAAAACATGTAAAGAAGTTGCATATTTTACCCTCTTTTTTATTTAAGGTGTTCAACTGCCCTCTTTACAATTGAGGTAATTACTACTCCGTCTGTACAACCAAGGTTTTATTTTTCTTGTTATGATAACAGCTGCTCATAATTTCGTGAAAAATTTTGCTTTAAGACAAAATATAAAAATTATTTCATATAAAAATGGAAATACGGGTAAAAAATATTATCTGCCTATTTCACGACGTCGCACAATTAACATGTAAAACAAAACAAAAAATTTGAAAATTTAGAGAATTTGTTTCTGTAATTTGTGAAACGAAAGCGTTCGAGTGACATCGTAATATAGGAAGTGTGTATATTTTAAGCGCTTTTACTGTTTCTACAGTGTAAAACAAAAGTGCTAGTTTTGTAACATTGATTTTTATGAATATAATACATTAAAAAGTGTTACATGTTTATACTGTGGCATATTTTTCTCAGAAAATAAATCGTTATTAAATAAAGTTGTTAGTTACAACTGTTTAAGATTTCAATTATGTCATTTTCATATTCCTCATATATCAACTCATTTTGGTATTTTTCAGATGAACCGATTTTTTAACAATATCGTCCGATGTCTTTAAAGTGTGGGAACAAACGTTGTCAAATTTTGCACCTTCTCTTATGCGTATAACTGAACATGACAATACTGTTTTCATTCTAGTTCTTAGCAAGGTCTATCCAATAGGTCTTTGGGCAAATAGGAGGTTGCCTCGCTGAACCTTCTGAATAGCTGATGGTTTTTTGTCCCAATGTCTGAGAAAACATTCGTTTGCTTCTCTTAAGCCCGGCAATGATTTTTTTAGTGTGGCGATATTATTTTTATTGAAAGTGTGATCAGAAAACCAAACTTCGCTCTAAGCATTACATACAAATAGAAAATAATTGCAATTGATATTTCGGAATAATCCAACGAGCATTACTGAGTGCTGCCATTGAGAATTGGTAATTGCATTTGATGCGAAAACTTTTATGTGGTTTAAAAAAAAAATAAGCTCTATTGACTGTGCTATGCCATTTTTCCTATTTGCAAAAATTGTAAAAAGTTTTATGCCTAAATATGTTTGTCTTTTTCTTGATACACTATAAGAATTGATCCATTACTTAAATTGATTATGTGAGTTTGTAAGTGGTTTTTGGATCTAAAAAAAGTGCTAAAAATGTGCTTAACTGGCACTTAGCACTTTTTCAAAATTCTTGGTGCTAATTCAGCAAAAATGTACTAAGTCCAGCATAAGTGCTAAACTGGCAGGCCTGGCCTGTGTACCGCATTTAATTACAAATTTATGCGATTCATTTAACAGAAAGTACCTGAAACTTTGTATTTATTTTAATCACTTTACATTATTATTTTTATTTTTAATTTTTTTTTTTTTTTTTTTTTGCTTAAAAATAATAATGAAAATTTGGGAACAAAATTTAAATTTTCCATCTCTGATTTTTTTTTTTTTTTGTTCTTTTTTAAAAAAAACAACTCTGATAAAATGAAAAGCAATGATGAGCAGGGTTGTCAGATGTGGCGATTTCTCGCCAAACGTGGCGATTTTCTAACATGTTTGGCGACCTAACTTTTGATTTGGCGACATGGCGATTTATAAAATAGTTGAAATCGACAACTGACTATTTTTGATGACATATGAATTTGTTTTGAAATTAGTTGAATTCAATACTTAGAAATAATATTATTTTAATTCTCGTATTTTTATGAATGAAATTTCAGGCAATCATATGTATGATAGGTATTTGAAGGTATGTTCAAATGGCTGATGAAGTTAATGAAAATCTTCTAGAAAAGTGTTTTTTATATATAAAATTGCTCTTGAAAAAATCAATAAATAGAATTTCTTAAAACACTAATATATTTTAAGTCTATAAGCATTTTCACATCATACTTATATGTATGTGGCAATTTATTATCACAGATAAAATATGTTGTTGTTAGTGATATTTTAAAGATTTTTATGAGTCCTATCATACCTTTGGACGTTTATGAAACACAATGGAAAAAATAAGCGTTGGTTATTTGGAAAGATAACTAAAAAGGTTTAGGCCAACATTTTAAAGCTACAAGGATACGGCAGGTGCGTTAAATTTTAAGGACTTTACTTTGGCTCTCCTTAATATGTGGTTATTACAACTAATAATGCCTGTGAAACTATGAACTCCACTAAAACTCGCCTTCGAATTAGAATGCAATACGAACTTCTAGACGCGTTATTAAGAGTTATAAAGGCATGTTCTGTAAATCACTTGTGATTTTGAAATCACAATTGTAATTAATGGGTGTTTTGAAAACCACAAAAGTTTTAACTTAGTTAAAAATGGTGGACACAAATAAGCAAGTAAAAAAATCGGCGGCCACTTAGCTGACTGGTTTAAAATCACAATTATGGAAAAAGCTTTTTGTCCAGAACACCTTTTTTGTGATTTCAAATCACTTTCACAAAAAGTGATTTTCAGAACATGCCTGATAAGTTATATGAATGGGAATAGTACATGTTGCACTCCTTTTGTACTTTCGTTGAATAAATGTAATACCCTCACAATGTATTCCAAATTAGAAGACAAATAGCGAGTATTGACGGTGAAGCGTTTCAGGTATATAATAAAACTGCAACTATTGTATATAGTGCATTTCTAATATTTGTTTAGTACTAGCCGCAAAAAATCTTATTTTGTTGCTTTAAGTAGAATTATAATATAAATTATTTTATAGTAAACATCGTACCTTTTTTTTGGTTCACTAACTATTTTTATTTCGCTCTAAATAAAAATTAAGCAAAATATATATTATGGCGACATTTTTTGAATTTTTGGCGTATTTGAGCGATACGGAACTAGTAATTTTGTTTTTAAGATTTATAAAAAATATTTTTAATAATATAAAAAATATGTATTTTATTGTCAAAAACTTGTAAACAAAGGCTTTGGCGATTTTGGCTATTTTTGATATTGAATTTGGCGAAAAAGGTCAAAATCAATCTAACAACCCTGATGATGAGAGTCATACGACTGCCTAATTTCTTTACGTATTTTTGAACATTTTTAAACAAATTATTTTTTATAAGGTCCTTCGTTTCGACCATAAATTCTAATGTACTATGAAGAAAACATAGTACAAATATGAATTTACGTGTTTCGAGCATTAATTTTTTCCGTCTTAGTGGATCGATTTGGCGAGGGCTCCAACCTTCGGTTCATATTTTATCTTCCACGTGCTTTAATTAAATTTTTTAAGTTCAATATAAAAAATATCAGAAAATATCAATTGCAAAACAAAAAAAATATCAAAAAATCTCCTTTATAGATTGTCATCCACTCAGGACATTGCATGTTAAATTTTTCTATGTCTAATAGTAACGAAAATGAATCAAAGTATGTACCACAGAACGAAAAAGTACCCCCTTGCATATTCTTATTCACCAAGTTTAATTTATAATTTTATTTATATTGGCAAACATTCAAAAAGTACCAGATGAATAACCAAAAGTACAAAAATTGTTCATTTTATAAGTATGCTCTCATTCAATCAGGACCCTGCACCTATAATACTATGTTTCTTAGTTCAATATTATAGAAAATTTAAAAATTATTCCCGTAATTATATAGTCGACATATTCGAAAACCGGTTTCTAAAAAATGTCGAAAATCGAGCACCCTATTTTTATACCCTCCACCACAATTAGTTGTGAAGAGGGTATATTAAGTTTGTCATTCCGTGTGAAACTTTTTTATTATTCATCTCAGACCCTATAAAGTATATATATTCTGGGTCCTTGAGTAATTTTAAGTCGATTTAGCCATGTCCGTCTGTCTGTCCGTCTGTCCGTCTGTTGAAAACACGCTCACTTTCGAAAAACTCAAAAGAAATGAACAAACTTGGTGTCAAATTGCTTGTAGTTATCCTAAGCAGTTTGGGATTGAAATCCAGCAAAATCGGTTCAATAGGATCTGAGCTATGAATCAAAATGTGGAACCACCACCTAAAAAAAATTGATAATTTTGTTACAAAAACTAACATAAATGGTGGAAAAATGCACAGAATGATATAAGATTTCGCAACAGTTCGTTGTATTTAACTGGAAATCATGCTGTAAAATATCTTGAAGATCCGTCCATGATTTACCCTAGGCCCCATATAAGCCCTACTCCCGGAAAACAATATAGTAAGCCTAAAACCCTAACTAACAATGCTATCATAACAAATTTTGGCACGTCACAGTTAAATAGGACTAGAAATGAAACTGTTAAGTTTCGTGAAGATCGGTCCATAATTTACCATAGGCCCCATATAAAACCTACTTCCAGAAAACAGTTTAGTACGCCTAAATCCGTAAAAAATAATGCTATCATAACAAAATTTGGTACATCAAAATTTTTTGGAACTAAAAATAAGACTGTGAAATTTCGTGAAGATCGGTCCATAATTTACCATAGGCCCCATATAAACCTTACTCCCGGAAAAGAGCTTAGTAAACCTAAATACGTAAAAAATAATGCTATCATAACAAAATTTGGAACATATAAGTTTTACAGGACTAGAAATAAGACTGTGAAATTTCGTGAAGATCAGTTCATAATTTACCCTAGGCCCCATATAAACCTTACTCCCGGAAAACAGCTTAGTACGCCTAAAAACGTAAAAAATACCGCTATCATAACAAAATTTGATACATCACAGTTTTATAGAACTAGAAATGACACTGTGAAATTTGGTGAAGATCGGTGCATAGCTTACCATAGGCCTCATATAAAGTCCACTCTGGTAAAATAATTAAATACGCGGTAAACTTTCTTCCAGTTTAGCTTCATATGGCCAGAAAAAATGTTATGCAATTTTGTGATATACGGTCCATAATTTTCCTTAGATTCCATTTTAGCAGCCTTTTGAAATTTACTGCAAACGCTTCAACTAATTGCACCGCTGTATTGAAATTTATGTTTTTTAATACCAGAAATCGTTCTGCAGAATTTGGGATGATTGGTTCATAGCTTACCATGGCTTTTATATAATTTGTTCTCTTGAAAATCATTTAAGTTCATCTTAAACTGATATTCTACTCAAACTTTTTAAAATTGATTCTGATTGTCGATCAATCATTTTATATAGGTCTAAACCGCAACAAAATTTAATGCAGATGCCTGTTTTTACAAAGATTATAATAATAAATAGACATCATACAGATATTTGTCCTAAAACATTCGAAGTGTCGGTGGAGGGTATCAAAGATTCGGCACAGCCGAATATAGCACTCTAACTTGTTTATTATTAAAATTATATATGTTCTGTACATGTGTAAGTAGCAAACTTGAACTCTCCGAAAATATTGAACAGATTTTAATAAAATATATATGTATTGTGCACTTCTGTAAGTCTGGGATCACACTATGAAAGTTTTCTTTCAGAAAGTCCGAGTTTATTGGTGAGAGGGGAAGAGAACATGTTTTTCTTCTCTCCTCTCTCACCCATAAACTCAGACTTTCTGAAAGAAAACTTTCATAGTGTCAACGCAGACTAAGTAAATATCTTTCAAATGGTGTATATTTTGTTCAAATCGGTTGACAAACAGAGGAAAAAAGTGTTCTTAACTGTTTTGCCTTTGCAGATTTATATATAGATAATAATACATATAAAATCTTGTGTGAGTTTTTACATGTCGTATAATACTTAGTATTAAAGTGTAAAAGGGGCTTAAATAACAATTGATAAAATGCCAATGAAACGTCACAGTTGTCTTCTTCTTCTTCTTCAATCTTCGGTGACAGATGTTTTCACATACATAAATGATGTAGTATATATTGATGAAGTGCAGCTTGAAAAGTATTTTTCTAGAAAATCTCTCAACTAACTCACTTACTAACGCTGCTATAGAAACTAGAAAGTGGTTTTATGTAGTTGTTAGTAGAATGTGAGTTGAAAAGTGATTTTTGCTATTGATATCCAAAAGTTTTTTTAAATTTTTTTTTACTACAGCTACAGTTGACAGTGACAAAATAAACATTTTTTATGTTTAAAAAATATGTACAGTGCCTCACATAAATATTGGCACAACAACCTTTTTTCATTTCACGGTTATTTTAGCAGCATTCTAAATATCATATTGTTGGAAAAATATTTAATATTAATTAGTTCATATTATTATTTAAACATTCAAAAAAAAAAAATTCATCCAAAAATCTGCATAAAATAAATTTTTGGAAGGAATTTACCAAAAAAAATGCACAATTATGCAGTACAAAAATATTGGCACACTCAAACTATTGTTTGATTTATTCCTAATTTTGTTTATGGTTTGGCAACTTAGTTAAGAAAATACCTGTTTAATTTAGCCAGTAACCATAATCTAGCAGCTTTTGCAGTTAATGTTACAGTTTGGTAAGAACATTTTAAAAATTAGTCTAAAAAGCTATAAAATGAGTACAAAACAAAAAGAAACTAGAACATCTCAGCGCAAAATAATACTGCACCTGCACAATCAAGGCAAATCGTACGATGAGATTGGTAAAATAACGGACAGAAGCCGTTACACCATTCGATGTATTGTAAATCGTTTTAAAGGGCAGTCAAACTTGGAAAATGTTAAAAGAACAGGCCGTCCCAGAATATTAAGTTATCGCGAGCGTAACCAAATAGTGCGGAAAATTAAAATAAACCCCAAAAAAAACATCCACAGAGATTGCCGCTGAAGTGAAGGAAGACTTTGGGAATGACATTCACCCCTTGACGGTCAGAAGAGTGCTGTACGAGGCAAATTACAATGCTCGAGTTGCTAGACGTAAGCCACTTATTTCTGATATTAACCAAAAGAAGCGTTTAGCCTACGCAAAACGGTACATAAGCAAGCCTACCAGCTGCTGGGATCAAGTACTCTTCTCGGATGAGAGTAAATTTAATATTTTCCGCTCTGATGGACGAACAACCGTATGGAGAAAAGCTTATACGTCATATGAAAAATCAAATCTTGCGCCAACTGTAAAACATCGTGGGGGAGGAGTTATGGTGTGGGGCTGCATGTATACTTCGGGTGTTGGAGAGTTGGGTTTCATAGATGGTATTATGGAAAAAACGGTTTATTTAAATATTTTAAAGGAAAATGTAAAAAAAACGCTGAAGAGTTGAAACCACCAAGCAATTTTACATTTCAACAAGATAACGACCCTAAGCATTCAGCCAATGACGTTCGTACGTGGCTTATATATAACATCGCACATGTCCTACCCCATCCCCCACAATCTCCAGACCTCAATCCGATAGAGCATCTGTGGGAAGAACTCGATAGACGTGCGAAAAAGAGGCCAATTTCTAATAAATCTGACCTAAAGAAGGCATTGACAGAAGAATGGAGAAAAATTGGCGAGGAAACAACGAAAAAGTTGGTGCATTCCATGCCAAAACGTTTAAATGCAGTTATAAAGCAAAAAGGTTTACCAACAAAGTATTAAATGTGGTATACTATATGATAATTTTTTCGTTTTGCGTGGTATAGAATAAGGTGTGCCAATAGTTTTGTGCAGTAGAATTGCTATTATTTTTTGTTAAATGTGTTGCAAATACTTAATAAAACTAAATTTTAATTAAAGAAATAATTGCATTACTTAATAAACTGAAAAATGATTATGGGAAACCATTTTTTCACTTGTATAATGTTCCAATTCGCCGTGCAGCTGGCATAAACATAAAAATTCTTGTTGTGCCAATATTTATGTAAGGCACTGTATCTGAATACAAAAACAAAATCATATATTAAATTTATTTTGGATTTCACAATGAAACAGAAAAGATTAAAATCTAAATATATTTTAAAGCGTGATTCATTATGAGGCACATTTTTATAGATCCACTATGCAAAACCCAGTCGAACATGTATCGATGGTGAAAACATAGATAAACCAGCTTATATCAATTAGGATGGTTTTTCTTGTAAATTTTAAATTTTATGAGAATTTCTTGATCCAAATTTTGATATTTTTAAACAGGCTAAAGTTTATCAAATTTAATTTTCATTAAATTATTTTTATGAAGAAAGGAATTTTACAATATGAAATTAATAACATTTTTGGCTTAAGTCCAGTTTACCAACGCAGCTCAAAATAAAAAAAAGTACATAGGGTTATAGAAAATTGAAAAATAGGAAGAAAAAATTAAATCGCATATTTATATGAAAACTTCAGAGGTCCATAATTCGGAAACTATCGTTTCCGAGAATTTTGCCGTTTATTTTTTCTTCTTATTTTTCGACTTTTTATTACCCTATGTACTTTTTTTATTCGGAGCTGCGTTGGTAAACTGGACTTGTTCCAAAATTTATTGATAATTTTTCATTCTTGGCTGACCTGGGAATCGAATCCAGGTTTAACATGTTTCGATAGTAACCACACTATCTCTTCAGAGGGTTTTGCCGTTTAACACTCACTGCCATTGACGACGGCTGGCAATCAGTAGCCAAACATCTATCTTTAAACCAATTGTTATTTCACTTGGTGGATCGAAATTTGTTGTGAATGTTTATCTCTTTAAATTGATTTACATGTTCTTCCGTACTTATGTTTTTAATAGTTTTTGTCTTCTTCTTAAAGTCCAAAGTACATTTTTCGTTTTCTGTCTTTCTATTTTCCGTTGACCTTTTCAGCTCAACTTGAAGGACAAATGTAAACAAAGAGCTCGTGCCCAAGCTGCTAACAATTATTTTTATTTTAATTTTTAATACAAATTTTAATATTTTAAATCAGGCTTAAGTTCATCAAATTTAATTTTCATTAGTTATTTTTATTTTTATTTAGTTTGTCATTCCGTGTGAAACTTTTTTATTATTCATCTCAGACCCCATAAAGTATATATACTCTGGGTCCTTGAGTAATTCTAAGTCGATTTAGCCATGTCCGTCTGTCTGTCCGTCTGTTGAAAACACGCTCACTTTCGAACAACTCAAAAGAAATGAACAAACTTGATGCCAAATTGCTTGTAGTTATCCAAAGCAGTTTGGGATTAAAATCCAGCAAAATCGGTTTAGTAGGATCAGAGCTATGAATCAAAATGTGGAACCACCACCTAAAAAAATTGATAATTTTGTTAGAAAAAATAATATAAATGCTGGAACCAGGCACGGAATGAGATAAGATTTTGCAAAAATTTGTTTTATTTGACTGGAAATCACGCTGTTAAATTTCGTGAAGATCCGTCCATAATTTACCCTACGCCCCATATAAACAATACTCCCGGAAAACAGTTTATAATGCCTTAAACAGTAAAAACAAGTTAGAGTGCTATATTCGGCAGTGCCGAATCTTTGATACCCTCCACCGACACTTCGAATGTTTTAGGAGTAATATCTGTATGATGTCTATTTATTATTATAATCTTTGTAAAAACAGACATCTGCATTAAAATTTGTTGCGGTTTAGACCTATATAAAATTATTGATCGACAATCAGAATCAATTTTAAAAAGTTTGAGTAGAATATCAGTTTAAGATGAACTTAAATGATTTTCAAGAGAACAAATTATATAAAAGCCATGGTAAGCTATGAACCAATCGTCCCAAATTCTGCAGAACGATTTCTGGTATTAAAAAACATAAATTTCAATACAGCGGTGCAATTAGTTTAAGCGTTTGCAGTAAATTTCAGAAGGCTGCTAAAATGGAATCTAAGGAAAATTATGGACCGTATATCACAAAATTACATAACATTTTTTCTGGCCATATGAAGCTAAACTGGAAGAAAGTTTACCGCGTATTTAATTATTTTACCAGAGTGGGCTTTATATGAGGCCTATGGTAAGTATGCACCGATCTTCACCAAATTTCACAGTGTCATTTCTAGTTCTATATAACTGTGATGTATCAAATTTTGTTATGATAGCGTTATTTTTTACGTTTTTTCACGAAATTTCACAGTCTTATTTCTAGTTCTGTAAAACTTATATGTTCCAAATTTTGTTATGATAGCATTATTTTTTACGTATTTAGGTTTACTAAGCTGTTTTCCGGGAGTAAGGTTTATATGGGGCCTATGGCAAATGATGGACCGTTCTTCACAAAATTTTAAAGTCTTATTTCTCGTTCAATAAAACTGTGATGTACCAAATTTTGTTATGATAGCATTCTTTTTTACGTTTTTGGGCGTACTAAGCTGTTTTCCGGGAGTAAGGTTTATATGGGGCCTATGGTAAATTATGGACCGATCTTCACGAAATTTCACAGTCTAATTTTTAGTTCCAAAAAATTTTGATGTACCAAATTTTGTTATGATAGCATTATTTTTTACGGATTTAGGCGTACTAAACTGTTTTCTGGAAGTAGGTTTTATATGGGGCCTATGGTAAATTATGGACCGATCTTCACAAAACTTAATAGTTTAATTTCTAGTCCTATTTAACTGTGACGTGCCAAAATTTGTTATGATAGCATTGTTAGTTAGGGTTTTAGGCTTACTATACATTTTTCCGGAAGTAGGGCTTATATGGGGCCTAGGGTAAATCATAAACGGATCTTCAAGAAATTTTACAGCGTGATTTCCAGTTAAATAAAACGAACTGTTGCGAAATCTTATATCATTCTGTGCATTTTTCCACCATTTATGTTAGTTTTTGTAAAAAAATTATCAATTTTTTTTAGGTGGTGGTTCCACATTTTGGTTCATAGCTCAGATCCTATTGAACCGATTTGCTGGATTTCAATCCCAAACTGCTTAGGATAACTACAAGCAATGTGATACCAAGTTTGTTTATTTCTTTTGAGTTTTTCGAACAGACGGACAGACGGACAGACAGACGGACATGGCTAAATCGACTTAAAATTACTCAAGGACCCAGAATATATATACTTTATAGGGTCTGAGATGAATAATAAAAAAGTTTCACACGGAATGACAAACTTAATATACCCTCTTCACAACTAATTGTGGTGGAGGGTATAAAAACCGCTAGCGTAACAAAATTAGGTGCGTCACAGTTATTTAGGACTAAAAATAACACTGTGAAATTTCGTGACGATCCGTCCATAATTTACCTTAGGCCCCATAGAAACCCTACTCCCGGAAAACAGTTTAGTACACCTAAAACCATAATTAATAATGCTATCATAACAGAAATTGGTACGTCACAGTTTTAAAGGACTGGAAATGACGCTGTGAAATTTCGTGATGATCGGTCCATAATTTACCTTAGGCCCCATATAAACCCTACTACCGGAAAACAGTTTAGTCGCCTAAAACCATAATTAATAACAAATCGTCACAGTTTAAGATAATAATAACATCATACAGATATTACCCCTTAAACATTCGAACTGTCAGTGGAGGGTATCAAAGATTCGGCACAGCCGAATATAGCACTCTAACTTGTTATGACGAAAGGATTGGTGTATTGGAGGTCATTTGATGAACTTTAGCCTGAGTAAAAATTTGGATTAAAAACCATGAACAGTTTAATAAAATAACCACATACTTCTTATTTTATGAAAATTTTTACAAGCAAGTCTAGTTACTTAAGGCTAGATTACACTTTTATGCTTTGTTATAATACATGACAAGATGTGATAGTGTGAATGCAATGTATCACGAAAATTACAAGTATTATGAAAGAAGTTTGACATCCCATACGACTTCATCAATTTTGAAAAATTTGTAAACAATAATACTTTTCATTGGATCAGGGTTGCATTTTATTTCATGTGTGAGTGTTTATATTTTGTGTGATGGTGTGAACACAAACTGTCATGTTAAATTAGATTTTTTGACAGTCGCAACAAAACTCCTTAGATTTCTATCTCACAAAGTAGAATGGAAGTTTTTTAGAAGTTCTCATAACACTTTCTGTTTAAAAACTTTAAAATCTGTTCAATAACAACAACACATCGAGCCCTGACCGCTTAAGCGAAATTTTTTAAAAATTTTGTGTGAAGGTTGTCGCTTTAACTAAAATTGTTTTTGCTTTAAAATCCTAACGGTATCTTATGTGACCAAAACATTTTAGAAGATGATGAATAAATTCGTTTATTAACACGTTGACTGCCATGTGACCCACCGGTGGGTCACATTTTTTTTACTATGAAGCCATGTGTACCACCAGTGGGGTACACGTATACTTTACTTGTTCATCAAATAATTTTCGGCCTGGTGATAATAGATAAAAGTTTTATGAAGTGGCACCCTGGTAAAACTATATTCTTTTTACTGTATAAATGTAAAAATGATGTCGCTTAAGCTACATACTTTTAAGGTAAAGAACTCGATATGTACAGTGTGTTTAGTTTTTTTTTAAAGAAAGTCATCAGCGTAATGCAGCTCGGTTAGCTTATGGCGATTTCTTTTCTGAGAAATATGTTGCATAAATGTTACATGCTCTATCTCTTTTGTGTAGAGCATGTAACATTTATGCGACATATTTTTCAGAAAAGAAATCGCCATTAGTAAATGCAGGCCATTGTATACCATTTGGAGCTTTTTTTTTCCTTCTCCCATTTTATCAATTGAATTTGAAATAATAAAAATGGGAGAAGTGAAAAAAAATCCCGCGCAATTTTTATTCATTATTCATTTAAATTTGTGCATTTCTTAAATTTTTCTCCGTTTTCACAGTTTAAGAATATAATTTAGAAATTTTCTTTAATTTTCTTTAAGCAAATATTGCTGAAGTATTTTAATTTTGTAATCAAATAAATCTTGATGTAGAATGACAAGAATTCTAGTTAAAAATAAATCTTATGATTTTCTTTGTGTTCGTTCTTTGTCATATAAAAACGCAAAAATTTGCTACGCAAAAAACAGCACCACACAAAAAATGTTGAAAGAAATAAAATAAACAACGTATCAACCTAAAAATAACATAAACAAAAGTATTCATTGGGTTAAATTAACAAACTCTGCCTAGAATCCTTGACACACACACTTAACAAATGACACTCAATGAAAATAAAAAAGACATTTTAGTACCTTCTTTGGCCTTTTACAACAATAGAAATTTATTTATAATTTTAGCTTGCAACATTTTCAAATTACACAAAAGTATTTGAACTAATTTTTGATTTGTTTGTCTACCAAAGAGCTCTTTTATTGTCTTCTTATGTAAACCGATGGTTGTTTGCTTAGCATACTTTTAGGCTTAACAGCTCGATTTTTGTTTGCTATTTGCACTGGCAAGTTGCTTTTGAAGTATTGAAAATAATTGAAAATGGTAATAAACAATCTTGGAATAATGTTAAGAACACAATCTGGTGGCATGTCGCCATATAAGTTTTTCCAAAAAAAACAATAATGCGTAAGCGTACGTAGCCTTTACAAGGACACTAATTTCGGTTGCTATCAGCGTTCTCGAGGAAAGCATTGAGTGGCTTAGAGAGGCTACCCCCTTGTACGGACACATTTTGATAGTCTCTTTAGTATCCGGCCATGAGAGACTCCACTGTATTTATTTAAGCGTACAGAAATCTAATGATTACACATTCAATGCACATTTTTATTATTGTTGTATTTTTATTTTTTTGTTTTGTTTGATGCTAAAGAAACATTCATTCATTTTTATTTTATTGTCAAAATATTTACTCTCCGTCACAAGAAAATTGAAGTTGAATGAAAATAACGATAAAAAAAATCCACAAAATACTGTTTGTGAAAGAAAAATTTGGAATTCAGGATTCCGATGAAAAGAGAAAGAGAAATATAATTGATTTTTAACAAAAGAATGTTTTTCTTTAATTATCCAGAAAGCTACAGGACATTTTTTTCCAAATGCAATCAGTTATTTTCAAAATAATCGTATTTTTTCTTCTTAAGAATTTAAGGAATTTTTTGTGTAAAAGTGAAATTAAGAAAATAAATTGTATTATTACAGCGATAAAAGAACACAGTAAGTTATAAGCGACTTGACATACGAATAGTAGTTGATTTTGGACTAGAATTTCTACTCCGGTTTTTCTGAAAAAAGTATATTAATCTAGCGATTTTTGAAAGGTAAATTTAGGGTAACTCTTAGGCCCAGAACCAGGGCTGCCAGATACATTTTTGAGTAAATCGTCAATTTCCTGAGAAAAAATAAAAAAATCGTCTTTCACGTTTCGAAAAATCGTCAAAAAATCTTAAAACTTAAAATGTAGTGCTTTTTAACAATGTTTTGTAACACGAATGAGATTCTTCCAAAGCACAGTGGAAGACGCTACTTCAATAGTTGTGGGAATCGTTTAAAAGCCTAACCAGAATGTGCTTAAGTTGGATTAAGCAAATGTGCGAATACATGTAAATCATATGATTCAAACCATATTGAACTTACGGAAACTTTTTGTTAAGTTTTATGAAACTGTCATTTGCTAAAGCAAAGTGCGAAACTAATCGCACATTCCATACGGAATCAAATGTTTTTTTAATACATTTGAGAGACTTTTTGGTAATTTTTGACAGTAGGTTAAGCACGGCTATGCATATTATGGTTGGGCCTTAAGCCGTGGGTAAGGATTATCTATCGATTCTTTCATGTCAAGAATCGTATGAGACTAATGTAGCTACAACTCATGTAGCTGTTCGCCGTATAATTGTTGAAAAATGATTTATACAGAGAATCGTAAAAAATTCATGCGATGATGGTTTGACGAAAGATAAACAAAGTGTTATTTCAAGATTTTCTTAAAACTTGCATATTACAGCCGTACCTTAACAAAAACAGCACGCGTTTTCTAGTTTTTGAATAGAGCGGCCTCAACGATTTGCAATTGGAAAACCCGATGTTGACAGCTCGTTTAATAGTGAAGTTTGCCGCTATCGTTAATTAATAATGGCAATTAAGCTATTTTTTGGTCAATCTAACGTTTTTATCCCTATTTTTATTTACAACTAGCAAACCCGGCGAACTCCGTTTCGCCACCAGATGTCTTCGTTTTATGTAACATTTCGTTTGGTGATTAAAAGATGAAGAAACATTTTTTTTTTGTAGCTGACCCGGCAGACGTTGTTCTGTCCCAATTAGAAAAAATGTTTGCGTTCGATTTTTAAAATCCGTTAAAAATAGGAAAAAAGTATTTTTAAATTAAAATGTTGTTCATATACATATATATGATTTACGTTTGATTTGACAATACATATGTTTGTATATATATGCTATGAATCTTATAGTATTCTATGTATGTATATTTTAGTTGATAAGATCAATATTCAGGTAAACAGTAAAAAAAAAAGTAATACTTATTCGGTTACTTTGCTAGGATATCATAATTTTTTAATTGCAATGCTTTGTAAAATACAACATTTTTTGTTTGGTTGTCTGGTTTGTTGATTGTCATTGCATATGCGAGCCTTACTGGAAACTAACTGCAAGCGTTAAAATTGAATGCCATGTCGGTTGGAATCATTGGGATCCGAGGTATCAAAACATTTTCTCCCTTGTACTTTCCTTTAAGCATTGTTGCTTCGATGACGTTATTCATCAGTTTTTTACCGTAAGTCGGGTGCCATTACAAAGACGTGGTTGGTTTATATTTCGTAACATTATGGTTACCGATCCAACTTTTAGTTTGAATTTATGAGGAGGTAATCCGGGTAATCCCAGGGAGTTCGATTGGATAGTTGACGACATCGATACCGATTTGTACGTCTCCAATTTGCCAGCGATTTCACTTTAAGTCTTAAAATTCAATTCGTCGACATCAACATTTTTCGCAGCCAATAAAGCACGTTCGCTCAACAAATCATGATTTCTGTAATTTTGTGTAATGTTTGAAAACACCTTTCGGATGAGTTTGATTCAGTGAACCGGCAGAAATTGAAATATCCGCCGGGATTTTGTCGTTTCCTATGTCCAGCAATAGTTTGGAAAATACGTGTCGAGATTGATTGCTTTGCAGCTCGACCCTCATTTTCAGAGTCAATTTGAGCTTCCTAACGTGTTTTCACAAAGCAGACGACTTCAAACATGCATTTAATTCATCGGCGGGCGTTGATCGTGGTATCACTGGAAGTGTTTGCCAAAAATCACCTGCCAACAAATCATCGTACCTCCAAATCGGCTTTGATTGTTTCGTAGTAGGCGTAAAAGTAGGCGTGGTAAATTATTCTTTCGATGGAAACTTAAAATGCATTGATACGAACTTTTGAAAGAAAAATTAGTCAAATCGATGGAGCCGTTTTCTAATTTTAGGTAAATCAAAAAAAGTGGGCGTAAAAGTGGGCGGGGAACAATTTTCTTTCCGTATAAAACTAAGTTGGACCATGGCGATCACTTTAAAGAAAAAATCGTCCAAATCGGTCAAGCCATCCTCAAGTTATATGCTTAATAGAAAAAGTGGGCGTAAAAGTAGGCGTGGTAAATTTTTCTTTCGATGGAAACTTAAAATGCATTAATACGAACATTTGAAAGAAAAATTAGTCAAATCGATGGAGCCGTTTTCTGATTTTAGGTAAATCGAAAAAAGTGGGCGGGGAACAATTTTCTTTCCGTATAAACCTAAGTTGGACCATGGCGATCACTTAAAAGAAAAAATCGTCCAAATCGGTCAAGCCGTCCTCAAGTTATGTGCTTTATAGAAAAAGTGGGCGTAAAAGTGGGCGGTATGCTAAAAACCTCACGGAGCCCGAGACCTTTCCAACGAATGCTAAACCGTGGAAATCGGTTCGTGCGTTCTGGAGTTATAGCGTCAGGAAGGAAAACCCGACTTATTTTTATATAATAGATTTGTTGGTTTTATTAAACCAGAAAGCTATCACTTCAGTTCGTGACACAACGTTGACGCTCTTGCTTAGGTATGGCATTTCAGCGTAAAGGCTAAGCGAGAGAAAACGTTCCACCTTCCGCTATTGTTAAGGTACGGCTGTTAAACATTCCAATATTAAAAAAGCAATGTGTTAGAAAATTTAATGCTTTTTCAGACTTTGGAGACTAATAAAAATCGTCACTTTTTAGAAAAAAATCAGCAAATCGTCACTTTGCTAATTTCGGAACAAACGAACGCGAACTCATAACGCGACCATTTTGAAACCAGTCTAAAACGCAATGGAACTCAGATGCATTGCAACTAGTGTGCTGGAAACTCGTATATGCGTTTCATCGCTTTTGGTATATTTTTTCGGTACAATATAGGAATGTATCCACATTGTTCTTATTTACCGCATCTTTCTTTGTCGAAGATAGAAATACATACCCACGTAACAAAAACTTCTCCGTTATTCAAACCAGACATCTTGCAGACGTCTGTTGTTAAAGAAAACCGAAATAATTGTGATCATTTCATCATATTGTCATACAATTTAGGATGCGGGATGTGTCAAAAAATATTTAAGCTGGTTTTAAACCAATAATTTCGAAAGGGTTTCATTACAGTTGCGATTCACCTTAACTTAAGCTTTAAGAATTTTGTAAGAATTATGTAGTTTTCTACATCTATACTTATTTTATGTTAAATATTACAATAAACAATATTTCAGGAAATATTATTTTTCGTCCACACATACATACATATAAGTTATGAGACCTCGATACTCCTCATCAACCGACATTCAACTGTCCATGTGAAAAGGCAGGGGTACCTAAATATTTTTATTGCGGCCACGGGACCATATGAAATCTGTATACCAAATTTATTAGAAAATTAAAAAGTACCAAAAGTAAGAATATTTTTCCGTTTTCGTTTCATAAAAAGGTTCGCTATATTATAGTCTTAACCATGAGCTCTTTAACAAATTTATCGAAAATAAAAAAAGTACCAAAATGAAAAAGAGTACCAGCTGTTCCTTATTTTAGGTATTCAGAAATTACGCTGTATGTTAATGTAGGATTTAATCTTTATGTATACCAAATTTACCGAAAAGAGAAAAAGTACTAATTTAAACTTTATTTAAATCTCATCCATATAATTCCATTTTATTTATATCCATCGGATTTCGCGTGATTGAGCCACAAACTAAAGGGCATAATAAACCACACAAAATGCTTGGCAAACACACACATCGTTTCCGTTTGGAGTTTGCCAATAAACTACACAAATATTCTCCGTACAAACATTAATTTTCATTTTTGTCATTGTTTTCAATGAATGCAGATTCCAATAGTGATTTAATTAAATTAAATATTAAAAATTAATTGAATTGAATACATTTAGCATTAGACGCCACAAAAAGTTTGACAAATATCCAAAATGTCTGCCAAATATTAAAAATTTTTAATATTTCTACAATCATTGCTTCAAATGTTTGTCAAAACAGCAAACACCCCAAATTACAATACAAAATGTTTGACATGTTTGCCAAGCCATTTGTGAGGTTTATGGTGCCCTTAACAAATATCTTAACTTACAAACTTTCACATTTATTTTATTAACAGGATTAAAAATAACATTTTAAAAAATTTTCGGAATTTTCAATTAATAAAGTTTATTTAGCCCAAAAATTTGATTGTTTTGCAGCGTTGGCAAGCAATTCTGTCAATTATCTAAAAATGGGACAAACAATTTTCTTGGGCTATTTTTGGAACATGAAATTTTTGTCTAATTTCGCCCAAAACATTATTTCGTGTACAAGTAATTTTGTCAGTCAAACGATTTTATTTAAGCATTTGTATATGCCCAATAAAAAATTTTATCATTTTGCGAAGCACTAAAGGTACATTTAAAAAAATAAGCGCACAATTATGCGCTTAGCAATAAGACATACAGAAATGCAGAAAAGTAAGTGAAAAAACTCTCAACAACGTTTATAAAAAAAAAAAATAGCATTTCAAGTGCTACGGCATTCCCTTACTACGAAGCAGGTTTGTAAGGGAGAATACTAAAAAATAACTGTATCACAACATTCAGTGTGTAAATATGATCGTTACATTCAACAGTGTTTATGTGCGCTGAATAATGCGCTTTATGTATCAAAAATGTATTGCTTCAAAGTGGGAACTCGCCATATAAAATTCATGTCTTCCGTAAGCGCAATGGTAAGCGAAACCCTTATGTATCTCCCTTACAAACCTGCTTCGTTGGAAGCTCCATTTTTTATTGGGTGGGTACTTCCACAGGAAAGTCTACTTTTTGTCACGTCACGCCACCAAGCTTTTTAATTTATGTATTATCTATTTTATTGTTTTTTTTTTGTGTAAAGCGCCATTGAGTGAAAGAGAGCAAAAATTTGAGCAACATGGGTCTAAAATACAAGATTAAAAACTGACATAAGAAATAAATTGTCGTCTGGTAAAATATTTCTTTTTTTTAATTTTTATAACTGACATAAAAGTTTCAATCTCTGTTTACGGTGGGTTATACCGGACGATGTTGGAAAATTTGGCTAGGCCAGCTGTTAAAAACCTGTTATTACATTGCAGTTGCAAGACTACAAAAACACAGCACATATTAAATGTACACAGAAAAAATTATTTTTCCAATTAAAACAAAAAATTTATTTGCATTTTGTTTATTGAAAAAAACACTGATTTTTTCAAACAAATAATTTAACTGAATCAAACAAAAATTTTACTGAAACTCATATACTAAATTTCAAAATCAAAAAAAAAATGTTTTTGCACAAGCAATGACGCGCACACAAGTAAGCACTGTATGAGAAGATGAAGGCAGAGCAGAGCCGCCCGGCTGGATTTGAGACACATTTTTGTTGTTGGAATCATTTTTGAACGAAGTCTTATTTATACACACACAACACAATGTTTTTTTTTTCTTCATCACTCACCGTTGCTATATCCTATCCTTTGCTAAAGAAGAAATGTAACCATAAACGGCGGCAGACCGACTCGATATGTTTTTCGTCATCATTCTATTTTTGTATTTGATGTATTTAACTAAACAGTTTTAAAAAATTGAATACGGGATTTTGTTTCTTATAATGTTGTTAAAAGAGAATGAAACGTTTTTATACCCTCCACCATAATAGTTGTGAAGAGGGTATATTAAGTTTGTCATTCCGTGTGAAACTTTTTTATTATACATCTCAGACCCCATAAAGTATATATATTCTAGGTCCTTGAGTAATTCTAAATCGATTTAGCCATGTCCGTCTGTCTGTTTGTCTGTCCGTCTGTCCGTCTATTAAAAACACGCTTACTTTCGAACAACTTAAAAGAAATGAACAAACTTGGTGCCAAATTGCTTGTAGTTATCCTAAGCAGTTTGGGATTGAAATCCAGCAAAATCAGTTCAGTAGGACCAGCGCTATGAATCAAAATGTGGAACCACCGCCTAAAAAAATTGATAATTTTGTTACAAAAAATAATATAAATGCTGGAACAAGGTACGAAATGAGATAAGATTTTGCAAAAATTTGTTTTATTTGACTGAAAATCATGCTGCTAAATTTCGTGAAGATCCGTCCATAATTTACCCTAAGCCCCATGTAAACACTACTCCCGGAAAAGAGTTTAGTACGAATAATACCGTAAAAAATAATGCTATCGTAACAAATTTTGGCTCGTCACAGTTTTATAGGACTATAAATGATACTGTGAAATTTCGTGAAGATCGGTACATAATTTACCTTAGGCTCCATAGAAACCCTACTCCCGGAAAACAGTTTAGTACACCTAAAACCATAATTAATAATGCTATCATAACAGAAATTGGTACGTCACAGTTTTAAAGGACTTGAAATGACGCTGTGAAATTTTGTGATGATCGGTCCATAATTTACCCTAGGCCCCATATAAACCCTACTACCGGAAAAAAGCCTAAAACCATAATTAATAACAAATCGTCACAGTTTAAGATAATAATAACATCATACAGATATTACTCCTTAAACATTCGAACTGTCGGTGGAGGATATCAAAGATTCGGCACAGCCGAACATAGCACTCTAACTTGTTTTTACGTGCTATTGTTTTTCTTACACTTGTTGCACTTTTTTAAAGCGTCCAAAAATAGACTGTGTGTGTTTTTTGTTGTTGTTCTTATATTTCTCTTTAAAGAAGTGTTGCTTACGATCAAATAAAAAAATGCAAAAAGACGACAACATTAAAGAGCGTTAAAAATTTCATACAAAATTATGAAAACTTGAACTAATAACGCGTTTATTATATTTTTGAAGAGTTGTCCACATTTTTGTTGGTTAAATAAAAATCAAACAAATTTATTTATTGAATCAGTAAAAAACCTTGTAGAAATTAAAAAAATTTTCAAACAAGCGTTTTTTTGAAAATAATTCGGCAATAATTTACTTTGGTACGGAAGGCATTTTGGATAAATATAATGCTTTGCCTTTGTAATTGAGTTTGAATTTCGGCAGCACTGGTGTTTTTTTTCTTATAAAATTTCAAAATTGTCTACTCTAGCGTATGAGTAATAAAACTTTTGCTCAACTTCTTTGTGTAACTGTGCGTATAAGCAATAAGTAATCTGTTGCAGCCAAAATGTGGAAAACACGCAAATTTAATTTACACATTTTATTAATTGGCTCGTGCTTAAAACAGAAAAAAAGGAAACCCGGTAGACAATTTCACTGTCATGTCTAATGTCAGACCAAAGTCAACCAAAACAAAAAACCTTATTTTCCCTTAGACTGGAACTAACGACTAACATTTTAATGGAAACAGTCCACATATGCTGACATTTTCAAGAAAATTATTTTTATTCCACATGTACGAGAAAACTTTTATTACTTCTAAATTTTCATGTTAGAAAAACACAAAAAAAAAAAAAAAATTAATATGGACAGTGTATGATTGTAATAAAAATATTTTATTTAAATTTATTGTAAAAAGTTCGGTAGCAAATTGTACAAGATATTAAATTATACAAAATTCTGTTCGTCGTGCTTAATTCCCAATTTTAATTCTTGATAAAAACCCTGAAAACTTTTTGTTGGTGGGATAAGCTATTCCTATGCGCATTTCACTGGTTACTTAGGCCAGATCGTCAGGAAACTTCATCCATAGATTTTAGAAAAACTAAAGATATTAAGCCAAATAAAACTGTTAAATCTTTGGATGAAGTTTTCTGTTGATCTGGCCTAAGTCTGTGTTCATACGGCTCATGTCTTATTGACATGATTGCAACTTTATAGGCGAGAGGGACGAGGGAAAATAAACGAGTACACAGATGCATGTACTGTCTTTAGCATTTGCTTTTTCATTCGTTGTTTAATTTTGTTATTGTTTTCAATATCAAAAAAGCACACATGCATACGCACGACTATACAAAATAAAAAACATGTCGTCAACATGGCATGAATCATTTGAACGCCAATTCATGTTCAAAGAAGAAAAAGGAAGAATCTTGTCAATAAGACATGAGCCGTATGTACTCATACTAAGCAACCAGTGAAATGCGCATGGGAACAGCTTATCCCATCAACAATTTTCAGTGTTTTTATCAAGCATAAAAGTTGGGAATTAAGCACGACAAACAGAATCTTGTAAATTAAAAATTTTGTATTCCCAAAAATCACCTTGATAATATTAAATATTTTTAAAATTTGTGCCGTTTTAAGTCGATAACCCTTTTTGGTATTTTTGGAGTTATAAGCTTTTATTCCATCAGTGCACTTAGGGGCCAAAGGGGGCCATTTCACAGACATGATTAAATAAAAATAAATAAATTTTAGATTTTTATCCAAATGTGTTGGGTTAATTTGTAAACAGCTCATTTATTAACCGTTTTAATGCAACAGAGCAAACACATAACCTTATAACCAGCGCTGCCAGATAAGTTTGCAGATAAATCGCCAACTTTATACATTAGGAAAACGTAATCGTCAAATTGTCACTTTGCTATTTCGGGGACAAATCTGGCAGCATTTCTAATAATCCCTGCAAATACTGCGACTAGTCCATAAACGCATGTAACATGTAGCCCATAAGGGACTAGGACTAGTCCTAAGGTAACCTAAATGTATGAAAAAAGCATGGTCTATTGAACATTACGATGTCCTAGGGCAGAACCATATAACCCAACTTTGCATTACAACTGCGGAGGATTAGCTTTGAAATCGTTAAAAAACCAAAACATGTCGTTTCACTGCAAACTCTTATTAAAATTGTAAGTCCAGAGAATAATCCATTTGATTCAAATGGATCAGGGAGTCCAATATTATTTGCAGGGATGTGTTCGTATGAGAACCATTATGGCTTGTTTGTCGGTAACGAATGAAGACTTCGCTCGCTTAAATTACATGAGTGCCCCAGTAGGCTAGCTGGTAGCGAGCTAGTCTATCAGCGCCGGAGTTGCGGGTTCGATTCCCGCCAGAGACTCTGGTTTCTTTCCTGCAGACTAGCATAGAGCTTCGCGGGATAAGCTTACAAAATTAAAAAAAAATTAAAACCAAAACAAATTATAAAATATGGTTTTTGTTTTACATGCAAGTTAAGTTAATGAAGTCTTTATTCGTTATCGATGAACAGGCTATTAAGTATGGCTCACATTTTTCATCGCCTTTACACATTGAGTAAAGTTGAATCCAAATTGACCACGTCATAAATGTTGTTAAACGACGGGATTCACTATGCTACACAATCGTACGATTGATTCACACGAAAATCTGATGGAATTTTATCCGACATAATGAAAATGTCTGCAAAATCTGTTGTGAATGCCAATAAAATAGTAAAGTTGAATCCAAATTAACCACGTCATAAATGTTGTTAAGCGACGGGTTTCACTATGCTGCACAATCGTACGATTGATTCACACGAAAATCTGATGGAATTTTATCCGACATAATAAAAGTCTGTTGTGAATGCCAATAAAACCATACTGATGTTGTCTTTAAACGTATTATCGATATGACAATAATTTGTTTAGAACAATCATGCTCTTATAAGAGTTAAGCATATTTTTGTTATTTCATGATTAAAGGCCACTACAATATGGTTTTGGCTTCTTGATGGATGACTTATTTAACCACAATATGGTTGCCGGTGACAGTAATTTGGTTAAATTAACCGTAATATGTTTAAAATGTTCGTTAAAAATCGTTTTGTTGGAGGTGACCATATTGAAAAATGTTTTTTTCTCTTGGCGCACACACACACACACTTGCATCCTAAAGTTTTTATCCCTAAAGTTTTAAGCAAAATTAGTTTTAATTACACAAGAATAACAAAATATTAATGTGATTATAAAATTTATTAAAATCCTGTTAAGAAAAAAAAAATAATAACGTATGGAAAAACACGTTTCCCTAAACATACATAAGCACTTACGCATACACTTCAAAACATTAAAGAAAAATCGCTTAAATATTGTTAAAAGCAAAAAAAGGTTAATTTTACCTTTTTTACTAAAAATAAAAAGGATATTTTTCTTAACAAAAACAAAAATTGATATTTTAGGCCTTTTTCTTAATAAAAGCCAAAAAAAAAACATACTGACAGATTCAAGACAAAGTTTTCATCGCAGCCAAAAAAAAGAAGGTTTTAATTGAGGTAAAACAACAAACTTTGCTGTTAAAACAAAAAAGTAAAGCGAAAAGGAAGGAAACAAGAAAAAAACTTTAATCTTAAAATAAAAATATCAGAATAATCAGTACCCGAACGTCTGAAAGATGAAGACAAAATTAATAAAATAAAATTGAGTTAAGACATTTGAAACACCTCAAAAATGCTTTTAAGATATTTTTAAATGTGGTTTGAATTTGGTTCGGCTTGAGGTCATTTATAATAAATTAAAAAAAAATGTATTTCCCTTTCTTTGGATGTTTGTTTGCCTTTACACCCATTTTATGTCAGTGGTAGACTGGGTGCTTTACTTTATGTCAGTGTTAAGTATAGACTGATTATTTTAGAGGATTCCTCATATTTTAACAGCGTTTCTAAGCTCTTTCATAGAATTATTTCTTTACATCATTTGGTGGCTGGTCGAGACCTTTACAGAAAAGAACATTTTCTTCAACGTTAATTTTTCGCCCATATCAAAGTAATTTTCGGGAATACAAAGTTTATTATTAATACGATTTCCGTATGACGTGCTAAATTCCCAATTTTTCATATTTGATAAATACACTGAAATTTATTGTTGAGGGAAAGCTAGCTTCAATGCGCATTTCACTAGTTGCTTATTATACAAATAAAACCCTAAAGCGAATAAGAATTATAAAGACTCTAAGTTTTACTTGTAACAATATCAAAGCTCAAACAAAACACCAACAAAAAACAGTGGCCCATAACTATAGTCATAAACAAAGATTTCTAAAGTAAACTTTTATAAAAAATATGTTTTTGATCTACTAAATACAAGCAAAAGCATCACTGCAGGAAATGTCACTAGTTAATCTGTACCGATTCACTATTGACACAGTCACCAGTACTAGTGACTTATTTTACCCCAGGCAATGTTATTTACAATAGACATTTAACATGTGCGTGTCATTGGAAATCTACGACTGACGTCGGTACTACTGACTAGGTAGTTCCTTTGGGAACAAATGTAGACATTGGAACCAGAGAATCGCTAGTACTTTTTAGTTAAAGAAGTCTACACTTTTTGTAAGAATACGAAATCATAACAATCTTTTTTAACAATTTTTTTGTTAATTGATAAAATCGTTTTCGTATTAAAGCTAAATATAGTGGCAAATATAATGTAGTGTAGACACTTCGTTGACAATGTCACCAATATAGTCGACAAAACTGGTGACTTGGAGACTTTTACCCCAAAATTTCCTTCAGGGATACTTTAAACGTTAAAACCGGTGTTAATTTTAAAACTAGCTGAAGTAGTTTTATACTCATTTAACAACAGCATCAGCTGTTTTCGCCAAATTAAAAAGTTCTTGCAAAAAGTTAAAAATGTTTATGTTACAAGATATTGGTCGATATTTTGCAATTATTATTGATTTGGAGGAAATCTTTTATCTTTTAACACAAAATACATACATATGTATAGGCCCTAATTGTGTAAAACGCTCCAACAAATCAAAACGATTTAGAAAGAACTTGTAGCAAGTTTACTAGCATAAGCCTTAAGCTTAGAAAAGTGTTGTGATTACTATTTTAAAAGGCTTATAAACAATTAATTAATAATAAAAGCTGATCCCTTGCGATAATATTACTTGTATATAATAAAATGTAAGCTAAGAAGTCTAATATTAGAACAAGCTTACAGAAAAATACTTTTCTAAACTTTAATAAGTTTTATTACATACTTTACGAGAATTCTGTTTAAATTTATATGGCATATTTAGAAAAAGTTTTTCACTTATATAATATTAAATTGCTTTTTTAACAATTGTGCGCTGCTTGAAACACTTCACTCTTCGAACCAAACACAACGACTGAAAACTTTAACTAATGAAACAAAATTAAGGCACGCGTCATATAACGGGACAGCATTCTCAAAAACACTTACAAAACTATAGCGAGAATAAGTCATTTGCAATCATATTTATTGTCATGTTGTAGAAAATCTCTTATGATAAGCTTATTCTACAACTCATTTACATTTTTCTCCGTTTTGTTCTGTTTGGGCAATGCCAAAAATTACAATACATGCAAAACAAAGTCAAAAATATTTTGTAATTTTGTTGTTGCTTTCTACATAAATTCACATTGCGTTTTTAAAATTTTCAACGCTACAAGGTATGCAGTGTTTTATTTATATTTTAATTTTTAATGTCAGCTGCTTAGACTTGCCACTGGCTTATATTTTATTGTATGTTGTATGAAAAAATTTTCTACATTTGAGTTGGCACC
The DNA here is from genome assembly GCA_930367215.1 of Pollenia angustigena. NCBI lineage: Eukaryota > Metazoa > Arthropoda > Insecta > Diptera > Polleniidae > Pollenia > Pollenia angustigena. Next base: position 225,833,180 of record OV884059.1, read on the forward strand.
CAGTTAAAGTCGGTTCAATTTAAAACATACTTTCATTTCGACTTTAGTAGCAAAATAATTAAAAGAATGTTTTTCTTTTAAAGTTGTTTTTGAAAAGAACCGACGTGAGTTTATGGTTTCTTACATCCCCCTACTATTGGTTGGGTTCTTTCCGACTCAAATTGTACAAAGTGGGTAAAAAGAAAAAAAACAACATTAAAAAACAAACTGCTTCATTCTATTGTCTTTGTAAGAAAACAACAAAAAAAAAACAATTTGCCAAATCAGTTTATTGCACTTTTGCCATCATTTCTTTCAGAAATAGTATTTACTGCATTTTCAGAATCTAGTCCGAAAATATTTTATGCAGCTGCTCGGCAAATAAAAGCAATAAATTTTTTTTAGCCAGTGGAAACAATTTTAGTCGGCACTGTAAGAAAAGATAAACTCACTGTTTATTGCTGTTGTTTTTGTTTAAGCTTTGACATTGTTAAAAGTTAAACTGTTGCTAATAATTCTCATTCGCTTAACAGTTTTATTTGTATAATATCTGTAGAAGTTTCCTGATGATATGGCCAAAGCAACCAGTGAAATTCGCATAGGAATAGCTTATTCCATCAACAATAAGTTTCAGTTTATCAATAGTATATAAAAGTATAAAATTTAAACGAAACCTTATTAATTATTTTTTTCGTTTTTATAAAATAAATCTGAGTCTTCAAAAAAAATTCAAAGGCCGAAATTTCAGAGCATCAAATGTTATATATTCAGCCATGTCACAGAGTACAATTCCGTTCGGAAACGGAATTCATTCCGTATTTTGGTGCTTCAGAAAATGACGAAAAATTTTTGTACTCTGTGACATGGCCCATTGTCTCACTTATCGGATTTTTATTCAAATCTTTCTCTTGACATAGCTAATTTACAATTATATCAGCATTTAAGTTGCCATATTAAAAAAAAAAACAAGTTAGAGTGCTATATTCGGCTGTGCCGAATCTTTGATACCCTCCACCGACACTTCGAATGTTTTAGGAGTAATATCTGTATGATGTCTATTTATTATTATAATCTTTGTAAAAGCAGACATCTGCATTAAAATTTGTTGCGGTTTAGACCTATATAAAATTATTGATCGACAATCAGAATCAATTTTAAAAAGTTTGAGTAGAATATCAGTTTAAGATGAACTTAAATGATTTTCAAGAGAACAAATTATATAAAAGCCATGGGAAGCTATGAACCAATCATCCCAAATTCTGCAGAACGATTTCTGGTATTAAAAAACATAAATTTCAATACAGCGGTGCAATTAGTTTAAGCGTTTGCAGTAAATTTCAGAAGGCTGCTAAAATGGAATCTAAGGAAAATTATGGACCGTATACAGGGGTGCCAGATTATTTTGATAAAAAATCGGCATTATCGGCACTTTAATATAAAAAAATCGGCAAAAAATCGGCAAATTAAAAATACCGTTTTTAAATACAATAAAACATATTCTTACTTACAAACAAGAACAATTCAGAATTATCTAATGTTTATAACTTATGAAATTTCAAAAGAATCAATCAAAATAAACGTTTTACAAAGAAATTGTAGTTAAATATAAAGTTTTTTTTTAATCTTTCTTATAATTAAGTGACATTTTTAATAAATCCGTTTTAATATTAATATCAAAACAGTTTAAATTATTAATTTTTAAATAATCTTTAAAGAACGAATAACTTGCAAAGATAAATTTTCCAGGGAACAATAAAACTCTGTTACATTAAAAAATTCTTTCCACATTTACGGAAGAATGTGGAAGGACCAACAATTGTACCAAATGCTGCCATAAAATGTTCACGTTATAAATCTGAAATTTTTTGCCAAAAAGTTTGCAAATTTATTTAATTTTCCTTACATAAGAATTGGCTATTTAATTTATGTATTAACATCGTCCTCAATTGAGTTATAATCTTAAAAAAAAAAATTATTTAATTATCAAAGTAATTATTATTCATTGATAGTGAATATAAATTTATCTTATATTTATTCTTTTGTAAGTATTTATCTATCCATTTTCAAACACAAATATAAAGTGTTGTATATTTTCCTAATAGAAAAAGAAATTTTAACTGAATTATTTTGGCACTATGCGCCCACGATTTGGCGTAAAAGCAACAAATTATTATTATTTTAGGCTTAAAAACTATTTCTTTTTTAACTTTGGCCTTTAATTCTTCATAGTGGAATATTTTTCAAATAAAAATGTATTAACCCAACACACATTACAAACACTGCATTTAAAGTTGAATAAAACTAACTCTTTTTCTTTAGTAAAAGCGCTGACTTAATAACAGTTGTATCTTTTCAATGTTACAACTTTTTCAGTATCGTTTAAAGTTAGTGTATTATTATCAAACAAACAAAAAGTAATCGCCTTTTACGTATTAGTCAAAAAATTTAGGAGCAAAAAATCGGCAAAATGCCGATAAATCGGCAAAAATGGCAGGCCTGACCGTATATCACAAAATTGCATAACATTTTTTCTGGCCATATGAAGCTAAACTGGAAGAAAGTTTACCGCGTATTTAATTATTTTACCAGAGTGGGCTTTATATGAGGCCTATGGTAAGTTATGCACCGATCTTCACCAAATTTCACAGTGTCATTTCTAGTTCTATAACACTGTGATGTATCAAATTTTGTAATGATAGCGTTATTTTTAAAACTTATATGTTCCAAATTTTGATATGATAGCATTATTTTTTACGTATTTAGGTTTACTAAGCTGTTTTCCGGGAGTAAGGTTTATATGGGGCCTATGGCAAATGATGGACCGTTCTTCACAAAATTTTAAAGTCTTATTTCTCGTTCAATAAAACTGTGATGTACCAAATTTTGTTATGATAGCATTATTTTTTTACGGATTTAGGCGTACTAAACTGTTTTCTGGAAGTAGGTTTTATATGGGGCCTATGGTAAATTATGGACCGATCTTCACGAAACTTAATAGTTTCATTTCTAGTCCTATTTAACTGTGACGTGCCAAAATTTGTTATGATAGCATTGTTAGTTAGGGTTTTAGGCTTACTATACTTTTTTCCGGGAGTAGGGCTTAAATGGGGCCTAGGGTAAATCATGGACGGATCTTCAAGAAATTTTACAGCGTGATTTCCAGTTAAATAAAACGAACCGTTGCGAAATCTTATATCATTCTGTGCATTTTTCCACCATTTATGTTAGTTTTTCTAACAAAATTATAAAAATTTTTTAGGTGGTGGTTCCACATTTTGATTCATAGCTCAGATCCTATTGAACCGATTTTGCTGAATTTTATTCCCAAACTGCTTAGGACAAGCAATTTGACACCAAGTTTGTTTATTTCTTTTGAGTTTTTCGAAAGTGAGCGTGTTTTCAACAGACGGACAGACGGACATGGCTTAATCGACTTAAAATTACTCAAGGACCCAGAATATATATACTTTTTAGGGTCTGAGATGAATAATAAAAAAGTTTCACACGGAATGACAAACTTAATATACCCTCTTCGCAACTAATTGTGGTGGAGGGTATAAAAAACCCGGAAAAAATTTCCCGGGATTTTTTTCCGTGAAATCCCAAATGAAAAACGCAAATGATTGCCCATGAGTCCCAAATTAATTTTCCCAGAAAAGACACAACAGAATTTATTTTCACGTCATCGGTTAAAAAGACATGTCGGCTCTCGATCTATTTTCAAAGATTTCAATTAAATTGTAAGCATAATTAGAGTTCTATATCATGGGCTTAAAGCACAAGGGGCTTAAGTGCCTTTTTCTCAAATTAAGTTTAAATATGGAATTATAGGTGCAGTTCGGAGAAGTTGTTCCGAGCACAAGAGGTGAATGTAGGATTCTCATCCGGACGCTAAATGTGGTGAACAATTGAAGCACTTGACATTAAAATACCTGTTCGCTTGAAGCACAAGCAAAACAACCGCTGTTGTCTCATTATTTAACATAAGCCCCTCATATATATATATATATATATATATATATATATATATATATATATTCTGGGTATTTGTGAAGAGCGAAGTTCTTTTAACGATAAACAGCCGTGTGGATGTTGAAACGGAGACTTAGATGTCCCCAGAAATTATGGGGACTATGTTGCAATATATTTATGTCGCATATTGTCTGTTTAAGTTTTCTATTGAAATTTAGCCAGATCAGTCTATAAACAACTGAGATATGACTTAAGATGACGACTGACTCTAATTTTACCAATAAATCAATTATTGTTGTGTTTTTATCTATGGAGAACGGCAAGAGCTAAAGTTTCCAAATGAGATGCAAGCATTTTGGTTATCAATAGACAACATGCGACAAAATGAAAACGAAAGTGGAGAAGAGGGCGTGGCATTAAATATATTTGTATCTAAAGAACGTAGTTTTTGCATAACTTTCTGTTCATATCGCACTATGATGAAGGGTATTTAAGGCCGTGAGAACCAGAGTGACCTAACTGCGATTTATTCAATACCATTTTTAATTGAAGAAAACTGTTCTAAGCGGTAAAACTCAATGCACCAAAGTGGCCTTATGATTATTTTAAAATTTTGTTCATATCTGGCATTAGAAAAACCATCTTAGCCTTTTAGAAACTTAAAAATTTTGGAAGCTACTACTAAACGGATAAAAATAAGTCATAACGATGAAGTATTTTGACATCAGTACTATGACAAGTGTCTTCGTTTTTGATCATATGATACTTTTCATGATTGTGATTTCCGCCTTCTCATAACTTGGCCAAATTGTCATCACGATCACAAATTGAAATAATTCATCAATGGGATGACACATCGGCATCACAGAATTGACGAATCGGAGTCAATTTAATAATATAAATGTCATCAGTGCGATGACTCAGTAGCATCGGAGAAATCAGACTCAATTTAATGCCAAACTATCATTAAATTGAGTTATTGTGGTTGAGTTAAGTCAAAGTGAGGGAATAATATATTATTTTAACATTTGCTACGAACTTTTCAGTTTGATAATGAAAGGGGAAAGACGAATGGAAAAGGGTACTTTGGTTCATGTGCAAGCAGTTTTTGTGAGTTAATGTTGCAAAACAAAAGCTTTATTCTATGGACACGAATGCAGTTTCAAAAGAGAATTGAAGAAAGTGTATGCATCAAATGTTTCATAATATGGAGGAGGACTTACCCGTTAAACATGTTTGTTTCACTTTTGTTGTATTTCGCCCTCGATATGGTTTTCGTAATTATTCTACTTTAAAAAATTTTATGTATTGAACTAAATAATTTAAAAAATAGAATATGGGAATTTTTCCTTTTTATTTTATTTTTTAAACATTACTTTTTGCCTCATTAATGCCGTTTGTCGCAGTTCTGATGTTAGGGCATCATCAATATGAAGGTGCATTTTTCTATGAGTGTTCAACAACTAAAAACTGTTGGTTGTAAGTAGGAGGCCACTCTGGCTCTCATGGCCTCATTTAAGATTCGGCATAGTCAAATATAGCACTTATGTTCAATCTAACTTACCGAATTAACTTTTTTTTATATATTATTTATTTTTTTATTTAATCAATGGATATTATCCTTACTGATTAATAACAATATTGACTTAAACTTAATGAATAACATTATGCATTTTAAAATATAGAAACCAACTTTACAGAATAAATGTACATAAAAAATTACGAGTTAAGAAAAACAATAATTTCATGCTTTATGAAATTTAAACATAAAGAAAAATCAACGAATTGTGACAAAGAATTAAATCGTCTACATAAACTTAAAAAAGGATCCGCAATAGCGTAATTTACTCTATAAAAGTTAACAAAAAGCTGATTATAATGACGAGTATTGCGACAAGGTATATTAAATTTAACAAAAAATCACAACAAACATTGCCATTAATAAGATTAACCATAAAAGATACTTTTAACATTGTACGACGACTTTTGAGCGATGGTAGTTTTATTAATGCCAGTATTCTAGCATAAGAAGGAAAGTCTGTCAAATTATCCCAATGAAGATCACGTAAACAGAATAATAAAAATTGTTTTTGGACAGATTCAATACGAGAATTATGAATGATGTAGTATGGATCCCAAATGATTGACCCATATTCTAAGATAGGTCTAACGAGTGACACGTAAAGTTGCTTCGTTATGTATGGATCGGTGAATTCTTTAGCCCAAGCCAAGAGCACCTCGCGCTTTATTTACAGTTAATGTAATATGAGAAACAAAGTTTAATTTAGGATCCAGTACAAATCCAAGATCAAGAAACGAATCAACCAACTCCAATTGATGACCGCCCAAAGCATAACTAACATTAATATAGTTATTTCTACAAAAACGCATATATTTACATTAAATTAGATTCAGCTCCATCATATTATGATTACGTCATAAAAAGATGTTATTAAGATCCGATTGTAGATAAAAATGATCAGCAAAGCAATTAAAAGAATAGAAAATTTTTACATCGTCCGCATACATCAATAGATTGGCGATAACGTTGGGCAGATAATTAATAAACAGCGAAAATAGAAGTGGGCCTAGATGACTGCCTTGGGGAACACCGGACAAAACATAAATGTACTTTGATATACAATTATTGAATTGTACTTTTAGTTTTCTGCCAATTAAATAAGAACTTAACCAGCTTAAGCTTCTACGGAATAAACCTAATAAATCCAATTTTGTAAGAAGAAGGTAATGGTTAACTTTATCAAACGCTTTACTGAAGTCAGTATAAACAGCATCAGTTTGTTTCTTTTGTGTAAATGCTTAATTAACTAAAGTTATTTAATGAAGTATATTGGTTGTAGTTGAACAGCCCTTTCTAAAATCGTGCTGGCATGCCGCCAGTAACGACGAGGTGGGATGGCTGAGGAAATCACTAACTAGTCTTTCAAAAAAATTTGGAATATCACTTAATTTGGAAATTTTTCTATAGTTTGTTATATCCGATTTATTACCAGATTTAAATAAAGGTTTTATATACGAATCTTTTCATAATGCGAGAAAATAACCACATGTAATCGAAGCATTGAACATTAAAGTTAATGGCGTAACTACTGATTCTGTACATTGATTTAAAATACATGTTGGAACAAGATCAGGACCATGACTAAAATACATCTTTAGCTTTTTTAAGTTAGCCAAAATATCATTGCTATTTAAAGTAGGGGAAGAGATTGCCTGGTTTGATGGATGAGAGTACATAGGGATAACCATTACTATCATCGTATGCAGCATCAGAATAAGTTGTGGCAAAAAAATCGGCATACATATCACATATGACCTCAGAATCTCCAGATTCTTGGCAACGAAATTTCATAACAGATGGGTGTTCATTAGAGTTTCTTTTAGAATTGACAAATGCAAAGAACGATTTTTCACTTAATTTATGTATTGATTAAATAAAGCATGATTCAGGAGATTATATTCTGAACGACCGACAGAGTATTTTCCGTAATCAAGAAATGATCCAGACTTGTTGAATTTTTTATAATTTTTTAGCCTAGTAAGCTGTTTAGAGTTCCATGGTGGTCCACTTGGAGTATAAACCATCACATCTATATCCGAGCTGTTGATTAATTGAGAAGGTAAGACGTTGCTCCAGCACGTATTTTTTAATAATTGGTTTAATAAGTTGTAATTAGTCCGTTTGAAACAAAATCCTTTATCGACCTTAAAGAGCTTTAATTTGACTTCCCATGGAATTGAAAAACCCTTTTATCAACAAAATCACAAGTGCTTTAAAAAATTTTGAATTAAAATTCTTTTGAAACATATAAAATCATCAACAAATTTTGGAAATTTCTTGAAATGTATAAAAGAAGAATTGAATAAGATAAAAAGGTAAAATGTCGCCCATTATTTCCTCAACCTGAGCCAGCCTTAATTAAATTTACATATTAAATATTTTTTTTTTTGCATTTCCGTTCCCACTACAAAAATGGAATGACATAAAAAATTTGCCTATTTAAATATGTTTCCTTAGATGTTTTTCCAAGAACTTATTTCGCAATACAAATTTTAATAATATAATTTTCACTTAACATTTATTAAAATTGTAATAATTGCTTTTATCACATTTTACTCTTTAATTACATTTCCGTTCCCATAGCGAAAAGGTTATTTCACTAAATTGTATCCAGAAATTTTTCAAAGAATTAGTTAAGTTATAAATTTAATAAATCAAAATTGTAATTTCAATAAACTTATGATAATTAAGAATAATTAAAAAGAAATCACATAACAACTCTATCTGAAAATTATTATTATAACATTAAGGTGGTTTTCGGCCTACTAACAATTGGACTTGTTATGTCATGTCATAGCCACCGAATTTGTAATGATCTCTTACTTCTTTTCTATAAAAAAACTTAAAAATCGGTCTATTTATTGTCGTGAAAAAATAACTATGTATGTAACTAAACATATTCCAAAAACATTGTATTTAAATTCTTAAATAACACATTTAAATCTCTTCTTTAGCATTAAAACTTATACGAAGAAAAACCCCAAAACACATTAAAAGTTTAAAAGTAATTTCTCTTATTTATACACATGTTAGCATATAAACAAATATATGCATGTATATATATCAAATATTATACACACACACACCCACTCTTACACCCACATGGGACATTTGTCAAAAATGGTCCATATTATCATGTATAGAGGGATATTAGTATGTATGTAAATGTGATAGCCAACGTATGTGCTAACACGAAGTCAAACGACTTGACTTCGACTTCACAGCGAAAAGTATATAAAAACAAGTTAGAGTGCTATATTCGGCTGTGCCGAATCTCCACCGACAGTGCGAATGTTTAAGGAGTAATATCTGTATGATGTTATTATTATCTTAAACTGTGACGTTTGTTATTAATTATGGTTTAAAGCGACTAAACTGTTTTCCGGTAGTAGGGTTTATATGGGGCTTAGGGTAAATTATGGACGGATCATCACGAAATTTCATAGCGTCATTTCTAGTCCTTTAAAACTGTGACGTACCAATTTCTGTTATGATAGCTTTATTAAATATGGTTTTAGGCGTACTAAACTGTTTTCCGGGAGTACTGTTTATATGGGGCTTAGGGTAAATTATGGATGGGTCTTCACGAAATTTAACAGCGTGATTTCCCGTCCAACAAAACAAATTTTTGCAAAATGTGATCTCATTCGGTGCATTGTTCCAGCATTTATGCTACTTTTTGTAACAAAATTATCAATTTTTTTAGGTAGTGGTTCCATATTTTGATTCATAGCTCTGGTCCTACTGAACCGATTTTGCTGGATTTCAATCCCAAACTGCTTAGGATAACTACAAGCAATTTGGCACCAAGTTTGATCATTTATTTTAAGTTGTTCGAAAGTGAGCGTGTTTTCAACAGACGGACAGACGGACAGACGGACAGACGGACAGACGGACAGACGGACATGGCTAAATCGACTTAGAATTACTCAAGGACCCAGAATATATATACTTTATGGGGTCTGAGAATGACAAACTTAATATACCCTCTTCACAACTAATTGTGGTGGAGGAGGGTATATAAACTGCTGTTCAACAAAAACAACAACGATACAAATAACAAAACAACAATTACATAAGAATCCCTAAACAAGCAAATCGTAAAAAACAGCAGTGCTACCAGCACGGAGTAAAAAAGTAACGTAGGGTTCTTTCTAATTTGCAAACATTGGCTCTTGCTGTTTTCCAGCTATGCAGAAATCTTGAATGGGTTTGTATGGGAAGTGCCACGCCCACTTATCCAATTCCGGCCACATTTTGTCGAATGTTGTGTCTTGATAACCAAGATGCTTGTACCTAATTTAGAAACTTTGACTCTTACCCCCCACCAGATATACAGAAAGATATATGTATCCAATCCACTTATCCAATCCTGTCTATTTTTCTTGCGTATTGATGACCCAGATATGTGTTCCAAATTTGGACAATTTTGCTCTTACCGTTCTTTAGATATAAATAATTATATTTAGTGCCCCGCCCACTTATCCAATCCCGGCCACATTTTGTCAGATGTTTTGTATAGATAACCAATATGCTTGTACCTAATATGAAAACTTTGGTGCTTGCCGATCTAGTCGTAATTTTTTGCTCATATCTCATATCATTTTTGAACCGATCTGGCTGAATTTCAAAGGCAAAATCATAATGAGCATATCTGACAAAAATATATACCAACCAAGCCCCCCCCCCCCATCATATCTGGGAGCTTCGGAAAACTCATTTCAATACGCTATTACCTTCGATGAAGGGTACTATTACTTACTTTAAAAGTGGCAACGCTGACAAACAGTTAAGTCCCAGTGGTAAAACTCAGAAGACCTTCTAACTTCAGGCCTTTTAAAAGGCCTGCTTACAAATTGTTTGGACTAAATTACTACTCTTATCTAACTACTAAAGAATGCCCCATAAAAGGCCTCGGCTTTTTGGTGTAAAAGATAAAATACACCTTCCACACTCGCTTCTATGAGAAAGGAGTAGAGAAGGAGCTACATTCATTTTTTGTATTGTTTTTTTGCACAAGCAAAAGCAAAATAATTTTTGTTTTTGATCCCGTTACCATTCTAATGTACCTGCTAAAGAAGCGAGAGTGGAAGGCCTACTCCGCAATGAAAACGTGTGTGAAAACGATATGAGTATGGAATGAAGCGAACAGACCTTGTATATCCAAAAGAAAGAGTACAGAGGCCTTCTAGAAGGCATCCGTACTCCATCTTTTTCCCGCTGGGATATATCTCTCTCACACACGCACACACACTTTGTGTTTCCATTTAATTATTTTTGTTGTTGTTTCTTTATTGTTAAGTCCCTGTTTTTTTTTCTTTGTGGTTTCATTTACTGTTTTGAATATGTTTTCTTCATGATCTTTATTAAGATAGTAAATGATTGTTTAAAGTGTGTTTTTGTCGTTAAGCACTTATTTAGGTTCAAAGTAAAAAATATATAAGATCTCTTTTGAAATTTTCCCTGAATTCTTTCAAGGATTTGATAGTTTAATTTATTTTCATAAAATCTAATAGTTTGTTACTTTGTTGAAATGCAGATTGTTTCGAATATAAAACGTGATCAGTAATTCTAAGTAGGTATGTACAGCTACTCCCACTTTAAGTGGGACACTTCATAAAAATACTTACTTCACAATTACTTAATATTAATTATTTTCCGTACATCTTCTATCTTCTTCTTCTATATATGTATATAAAATAGGATGTGTGTATGGATGTATGTAACGTATGGACTCCAAAACGGCTAGGCCGATTTTGATGAAATTTTCAGGGCATCTTCAGAATATTCAGGCGGGTGCCACTGTGAAGTCTGATTTTTGATTTTCGGTCTGCGGGCGGAGGGACGCACAGTGGTATTTCTTCATACATCTAACTGCAAAAAATAGAAGGAGTGATCCTACAACGATGAAATTTTGCACGCATGTTTAGGTTTAAGTAGAAAAGAAATATACAAAAAAATTTTAAAATCCGTGGACTCCTTGGGGTACCTCCCTAGGAACGCCATTTTTTCACGAATTTTTGTCCTCAATGTATAGTTCGCAATTCTTCACAGAATTTTACGAAATTTGGCACACGTCTATAAGTTGATCCAGGAAAAAGCACTACAAATTTTGGTTGAAATCCGTCGACTCCTAGGGGTACCTCCCTTGGACCCCCATTTTTTTGCTTGCTTATTTTTCTCTCAACGTATGGGCCGCAATTCGCAACGGAATTTGATAAAATTTAGCAGATATCCATAAGTTGATCTAAAAAAGAGCACTACAAATTTTGGTTGAAATCCGTCGACTTCTAGGGGTACCTCCCTTGGACCCCCATTTTTTTGCTTATTTTTCTTCTCAACGTATGGGCCGCAATTCGCAACGGAGTTTGATAAAATTTAGCAGATGTCCATAAGTTGATCTAAAAAAGAGCACTAAAAATTTTGGTTGAAATCCGTCGACTCCTAGGGGTACCTCCCTTGGACCCCTATTTTTTTGCTTATTTTTCTTCTCAACGTATGGGCCGCAATTCGCAAAAGAATTTGATAGAATTTAGCAGATGACCATAAGTTGATCCAAAAAAGAGCACTACAAATTTTGGTTGAAATCCGTCGACTCCTAGGGGTACCTCCCTTGGACCCCCATTTTTTTGCTTATTTTTCCTCTCAACGTATGGGCCGCAATTCGCAATGGAATTTGATAAAATTTAGCAGATGTCCATAAGTTGATCTAATAAAGAGCACTACAAATTTTGGTTGAAATCCGTCGACTCCTAGGGTACCACCCATGGACCCCCCTTATTCCACGTAATTTTCTTTCCAATGTATAGGGCGCAATTGTAAATAGAATTTGATTAAATTTGGCACACGCGTATTAATTGATAAAAGAAAAAACTAACAATTTTGGTTGAAATGCGTCGTCTTTTATGTAACCTGAATGAACAAATTTCGTATAAATATAATTCTCATTGAAAATACTAGTAATATTTAAATTAATAAATGCATTTTATTCATCAACTATCATATCTTTAACTACATCATCCAATTCTAAAATATTCTTATGAGGTTGACGTCTTAAGCTACTAATATATGGATCGGACGACTCAAGCAAACGATGAAAAACGATGGAAAAAAAATTTCATAATATTCAAAATGAATTATTTTTAATTAATTTATTTTTTAAAGATGCATTAAGTTTCTAACCAAGTCGCGCTTCTCCCCAACGATTTAAAAAATGAAAGCCTCTTTTGAACTGCCTTTTTCACTATTTCAATTTCATCAATAGTAAGCACCGAATTTTCCTGTTTTATAAAAGTTCCGGGCACAATTCACTATATGGCACAGAAAATAAAATCATTTTTAGAATTATATTACAATATTTATTATTATTTATTTATTAACGTTAACTATTTACTGGTTGTTAATTTTGTTTTCAATTTAAGCGGTTTTCTTCTATACATTTTCTTTTAATAAAACATATGATTTTGTTTATTTTTTTTAATCTTATTGACTTTTAAAAACAGCTGTCAACAATTTATTAAGAAATTGTTGTTATAATTATTAACACAAATTTCTATAAAACGTTATGCCTAAAGGTATGCAAAACTTTTTTATTATAAATACTAGGGTGCAATATTCGTGACTTTTTTTACTAAAATTGGATTTTTTTTTAAAAGATTGACAAAAGTTGGTGAATTTTTTTGACTATTTAGAAAGAAGAGCGGTTTACCTGTCATTTCGTTATACTGAGAGCACGGAGGTAAACCGAGCTAACTGACTTTTTCTCCAACGAAAACAGCCAATGCTGAATTTTTAAGGACAATTTTGATGCACTCATATCTCCCAAACTATGTATGCAATAACTTTTTCTTTTCCTTTAAATTAAAAACAAGGCTTTGGACTTAAATAAAGTCGACACTCAGATTTTTCCGCTCGAAACATCTTCGATATATAAATCTCAGAATTTGAACAAAATTACCATATATTTCCCTTTCACAACATTAACCTGATTTCAACCGATCTTTTCTAAAAATATATATACGTATATCTCAAAAGAAATGCAGTTTTTGGTTTGCCACACTCTTCTCTATAAAATAGCATCATTAGATTTTTTAAAAGTTATAGTCAAAAAATGCCTTTTTTGCAGCAGAAATCCCATAGTGGGACGTGGCAAAATCAAATATTCATACTGCACCACCAATAACATCTATATAATTTGGACGATTTTTTCTTTAAAATGATCGCCATGGTCCAACTTAGATTTATACGAAAAGAAAATTTCGCCCCGCCCACATTTTTCGAATTACCTAATATCAGAAAACGGATCCATCGATTTGACAAATTTTGCTTTCAAATGTTCGTGTTAACCTATTTTAAGTTTTCATCGAAAGAAAAATTTACCACGCCTACTTTTACGCCCACTTTTTCTATTAAGCGCATAACTTGAGAACGGCTTGACCGATTTGGACGATTTTTTCTTTAAAATGATTGCCATGGTCCAACTTAGGTTTTTGCGGAAAGAAAATTTTGCCCCGCCCACTTTTTTCGATTTACCTAAAATCAAAAAACGGCTCCATCGATTTGACTAATTTTTCTTTCAAATGTTCGTATCTTTTTAACGGATTTTAAAAATCGAACGCAAAAATTTTTCCTAATTTGGACAGGACAACGTCTGTCGGGTCAGCTAGTACAAAATAAATTAAGATAATTAAATTCATGTAAATCATATAAAATGAAATAAATTACATGGAAATTTTAATATTTGAATCAGACTAAAGTTCATTGAATTTAATTTTCATTTAATTATTTTTATGAAGAAAGGGCAATATGAAATAAATTAAAATTAATTGATAACACAGAGGAACAAACTAAAACATTTTTTGTGCGGTCTGGAATTTAACTAACGAGCGATATTGAGTGTTTATTTTCGAACACTGGTTACAATTTTAACATGTAAGCGCAACCTGTCCGTGAAAACCTGGGTTCAATTCCCAGCTCAGTCAAGAATGAGAAATTACACTGCGGAACAGAAATCTTGCGGTCCGAAATTTGATTGCAAATTTTTACTAATTTGAGGTCGCTGATTTCAAATCTAATCTCCATTTTTCTCTATCAGCACTACTTTTCGAGATATACCGTTATCTCGAAAATTAAGGCACTTTCACTACATATCTTGGAATAACTTGAAAACGGTTGACTATATGCAGCTAACAAAAAATCCGATACTCGGCAACAATATTGTTACGTTTCTCCTTTAATAAACGCGTTTGAGTTCTTTTAATTGCAAATCCGAAAAAAAACACACACTTATTCAACTTAACAAACTTTATTGAAATTAATTATTTTGTTCACAATTGTTAGTTACGAACAGAACCGTTTTTCAAAACAGACTAAACTAATTTTACATGAGTCACCCCTTTTTATATTTCATAATTATTTCTAGATTTTTCCTGAACCTTCCCGTAAAAACTATTTATTATGTTCTATAACCATTTCTAGAAATTACTGGGAAATTTATATAGGAACTATTTTTCAAATAACAGTTGTGTTGAAAATTATACATGACAATTTTAAGTAACATAAAACTATAACTTACAAGATAACTTATAACTATAACTATAAATAATTCTTAGATAATTTAACTTTCGTAACACTGCCCTCCACTTAAGCCTGTTCGTCCCGAATAGGCTCAGATTCTCCTTTTCCATAATTGGCCAGTCGTTCTAGATGCACCACTTTCATTTTTGATCTTGGGCTCTTATATTTCTGGATCCGATACACCACGTCATTCAATTTCTTTATTACTTTATATGGGCCATCCCAATGAGTCTGCAGCTTTGGAGATAGTCCTTTCTTCCGTTGCGGATTAAAAAGTAAAACCAGCTGGCCTTCTTTGAAGCCTTCCGAATTTGATGAATTAACACGCCTTCGTCTTAACTCGTTTTTCTGCTCTTGGGTAGAGTCATTATTATTCGCTGGTACGGATAGTTCACCAAAGTTGTACTGCTGGACCGGATTTCTACTTTCTCCAATTAGACCACTGTCTGCAACGCACTGTGGGCATGTAATTACGCAATCAATCACGGCTTGCTTGCAACCGATCCAATAGTAGCTTGCTTTTAACTTCTTTATGGTTTTCGTAACGCTTAGATGCCCACCACCAGTACCTTCGTGGAATTTCTTCACAACTTCACATACTTTAGAAGTCGGTACTACAATAAGGTTTTTAACCGTTTTGCCATCAGTACTTTCCCATGTACGGTATAGGCAACCATTTATCATCCGCAGACTACTCCACTGCGCCCAATGCGCTTTCATTAGTGGACCGTTCAATTTAATTTCTTCACGAGTCGGCCTTTCACCTTCTTTTTTAGCCATCATAATTTGCGCTAATAAGGGGTCACTCTTCTGCGCCGTTGACCAGTCTTCGCTGGGTTCCACATCTAATAAGCGAATCTCATTTATGCGTTTCTTGTTTTTAGACTCTATACCGTGCTTGCTTTTATGTTTACTGGGCCGTCTCGAATATGTGCTCGCTTTCCCACGTTTTTCATCGTTTCTTTGGGAGGACAATTTCTTATGATCACTAGTGACTAGCTGTCTTACAAGGGCTTCACTTCCATTCCCAACGTTAAGGGGTACTTCTAGACCATACCAATTCATAATTTGTCGTCCCATGTCTAGACTAATGCCTTGACGAATCATAAAATCTGCTCCAATTATGACCTCGTCCATAATTTCAGCCACAATAAACTCATCAAAAACTATCACATCGGCCATTCTTATTTCCACTCTTGCTTTGCCATAGACAATAACAGGCTCTCCCGTAGCTGTTCGCAAGTTTACACCACTTAGCGGCTCGACAGCTCCCTTTATCAAATCAGCTCTTATAATGGAATGTCCTGCACCAGTGTCGATAGTCAAAATGCGGATTTCACCATTTATGTAACCACAGGTCGTAATATTTCTGTTACTCGTTTTCACTACTAAATTGATCGTAAGATCTTCAGTTTCCTCTGCACTGCTAGCTCTTCTCAGCTTTAGCGGTGGCTCCCGTGTTGATTGTTGACTTGCTCTTCGTTTGTTCCTTTGCGGCGAAGCAGATCTCGATCGTTGTTTGGGTGCTTTGCAGTTTCGCTGAATGTGGCCAATCTTACCACAATTATAGCATTTTGCCTTGTTTTTACCTTGTTTCTCGCTCAAAGCTCGCAAAACTGCCTCCTTCATGCTTCTCATTTCCTTTAAAATATCTCTTCCTTCTTTAGCAGCAAAATCAAGTTTCCGCACCATATACGTTTGTGGCTTTGAAATTATCCTTGCGGTTTCTTGTGCTAGGGCAAATGATACCGTTTCTGCAAATGATGGCTTCTGTGATGCACATACCGCTAGTTTTACATCAGCATCCCGTATACCGTTTACAAATGCCTCGGTCTTAAAATGATCTAGCAATGGATGACATTCACCTGGATAAGTAAGCTGCACCAAGCGCTCAATCTCTAATGCGAAATCCTGTAGCGTCTCGTTTGGCTTTTGTACTCTACCCCGTAATTCCATTCTGAATATTTCTTTTCTATGTTCACCACCATACTTGCGTTGCAGTGCTACCATAATGTCATCATAATTATTTCTGCAACTTACTGGTACACTTTCTAGAATTTCAGCCGCAGTTCCTTTTAAAGCCAGAATCAGCTCTATGGCTTTTTCTTCATTGTTCCAAGCATTTTTATTGGCAACTGTGTCAAACTGGAACTTAAACACATTCAATGGTAAGCTGCCGTCAAAACTTGGAGCTCTTATTCTATTCGAGACTTCTGGAAAAACTCGCACCACTCCCTCTTGGCACTGAAGACTATTTACTCTTTCTTCCAGATGATGAAGTTTTCCATCAAAAACCGTGACTTGTGTTTTTACATCAGTGACTTGTGTTTTTACATCAGACAATTCTATTTCCATATCGTCTACTCTTTCGTTTATAACAGTAGAAATCTCTTGAAGCTTCTCAAGTTTGTCATTAGTAGCCTGAAGTTTCTCGTTTGTCACTTTAGAATTTTCTTGAATTTCGGCTAAGATGGTGCTTGAATTTTCTTTTACCATCCTCTCAATGTATTTAGAATTTTCTTCCATTTTTCTAGAATTTTCTTCCATTTTTCTAGAGGTTACAGCCGAATTTTCTTTTACCATTTCCTCCATTTTTCTAGAATTTTCTTCCATTTTTCTAGAAGTTACAGCCGAATTTTCTTTTACCATTTCCTCCATTTTTCTAGAATTTTCTTCCATTTTTCTAGAAGTTACAGCCGAATTTTCTTTTACCATTTCCTCCATTTTTCTAGAATTTTCTTCCATTTTCTCCATCATAGCAGCAAACATTGTACCAAGATCCATGTTGCTTGTTACTGCACGGGTAGCAACTTCTATTTCTTCTTTTTCTTCAAATTCATAAGTTGCGATGTCAATATTGCGTCGCTTAAATTCATCGATTAATCTTTTCTGCAACTCAACTTTATTTCCTGCAGTAGGCAGATCCAACTTGCCCAACTCTTTCTTGAGCTGTTCAACTTTTAGCTCCTCGAATTTCATTGTTGCTTGTATAGTTTTTTTTTTTTAATTAGTATTGTGGTTATTTTGTTGAACTATTTAAAAAACAGAAGTAAAGGAAAAAACATGTAAAATCAATTAAAATGGATAATCATTCAGGAAAGCAAATTTCGATCTACCAAATGTTAAAATACAATTTGGTTTAAGGATTGATGTTTGACTAGTGACGTCAGCAGTCGTCGATGGCTGCGAGTGTAAGACGGCAAATCCATCTGAGGAGATCGAGTGGTTGCGATCGAAACATGTCATGGTAACCTGCCGGCCAGGGTTCGAGCCCGAGCCACGTCAAGAATGAAAGATTATCAATAACAATTTTAATTAATTTTCATGTTGTAAAATTCCTTTCTTCACAAAAATAATTTAATAAAAAAAAAAATTAAATTTCATGAACTTAAGCCTAATTAAAAATATTAAAAAGTTTTTTTTTTTTTTTATTTTTTTATTGCAATTTCACTTCTGACACCAATTGTTACGTTTTTCCTTTAATAAACGCGTTTGAGTTCTTTTAATTGCAAATAAAAATAAATACACACACTTATTCAACTTTACAAACTTTATTGAAATTAATTATTTTGTTCACAATTGTTAGTTACGAACAGAACCGTTTTTCAAAACAGACTAAACTAATTTTACATGAGTCACCCCTTTTTATATTTCATAATTATTTCTAGATTTTTCCTGAACCTTCCCGTAAAAACTATTTATTATGTTCTATAACCATTTCTAGAAATTACTGGGAAATTTATATAGGAACTATTTTTAAAATAACAGTTGTGTTGAAAATTATACATGACAATTTTAAGTAACATAAAACTATAACTTACAAGATAACTTATAACTATAACTATAAATAATTATTAGATAATTTAACTTTCGTTACAATATTATCGTTTAGCCGTGTTTACACTGTTTTTAAATTTGCCCTGTTGTTTCAGAGATATGGTTGAATTTTTAAAGAAAAAAGCAACATCTTGAAAATAAAACAAATTTTTTGTTCTTTAAAAATTCATTAAAAATAAAAGCTCTACAAAAATCATAGTTCTGAGAATTTTCTGAGAAGACTGAATATAGATTTCCATACAAAAAGGAAAAAACGTTCATTACACACACACATATCTAAAATGTTATTTTTGTGTGGAAATCGAAATTCAGTTTTCTCGGCAAATTGTGAATAAAATCAAAAACTGTGCACCGATTACAATGAAATAAACCTCATTTCATTCGAAATTATGTTAAGATAAATGTTATACCAAAGCTGTGATTTTTGTCGCATTTTTATTTTTAATGAAGTTTTAACGAACAAGAAACTTGTTTTTTTTTCAAATTATGCTTTTTTCTTTTAAAATTCAACCATATCTCTGAAACTGCAGACCAAATTTAAAAACAATGTAGGCACGGTTTAAAGATCATACTGCTGCTGATTTTCGGATTTTTTGTAAACTTAATATGGTCAACCGTTTTCAAGTTGTTCCAATATATGTAGTGAAAGTGCCTTTATTTTGGACATAACGGTATATCTCGAAAAGAAGAGCTGATAGAGAGAAATGGAGACTAGATTTGAAATCAGCGACCTCAAATTAGTAAAAATTTGCAATCAAATTTCAGACCGCAATATGTTTATTCCGCAGTGTAATTTTTCATTCTTGACTGAGCTGGGAATCGAACCCAGGTTTTCACGGACAGGTTGCCCTTACATGTTTCAATTGTAACCAGTGTAGGAAAATAAACACTCAATATCGCTCCTTAGTGTTCGTTTTGGTAGATTTGTGGAAGGTTGTAGTAAATCATTAAAAAAATAACGTTTCCCTGTTTGTCATCTTTTGAACACAAAAATAATACTGTTTTTATCAAACTTAACTAAAGATAAGAACATTTAATTCCGTTCCGTTCTTTTAAAAAACACAACAAACTTTATTGTGTTCGGTTCGCCTCATTAATGTTTGTCCCTTTTGGCTGGTAAAAAAACCCAAAAATTGTTTACAAAAACAAAATACACATTCGAAAAAAAAACAAAAAGCCAGCAAAATAATTTTACACAAACCAAACAAATACGCAATACACACACAAGCTGTTCGTGCTGGGGTCGTTGCTAAAATTGTTTGTTTGTTCATTTCTTTATCAATGTAAAAAAAGAAATATTAAAGAACATTAAAATATGATGTTTGTCTACAGTATCACTACAATTGTTTTGTTTTTAACGAAGAACAGAACACTATATAATGTTCGGCTCTTTCTTGAAAATGCACGCAGAGAAAAAATATGGTTGGGCATGGTTACGGCAACAACACTATGTTTATTGTAACAATATATTGATGTCGTACACAAATAATTGTTATTTTTATTTAATATCAACAATATTATAGTTACTGTAAACATATCAATGTTTATCGCAATTATAAATATGAGTATTGTTGACCGAAAAATATTTATTTTTCTAACAACTAAATTATGATAACTTTCAAAACATATTATATTACCCACAACCATATCATGATATTTAATAGCCATAACATGATAACTTTCTATACATTTATCATATTATGTTTAAGATGCAATCAAACTATTTTTACTCTAATCATATTATGCTAGCGCCATTTGTAAAATTATTTTGAATCAGTTGTGTCGTTTGTTTTATATGTGAGCGGTTAAACAAGATAAATTGCCATAAAAAATAATAAATTTAAAGAAATTAAAATAATTAATAATTAATAGTGCAAAATATCGTAGTAAAATCCAACAGCAAATATTGAACTCCGCTATTTTATTTGCATCAAGAAAAATTGTAAAAAGTCACAAAATAAAAAATCGATACAAAAAATTTTAATTTATTTTGTATTGTTATGACAGTTATTAAAGGAGCTGTATCATAATATGATTGCTTCTAGATTTATTATGATTAACATGATGATAATATGATTACTTCTTAGCTTATTATGATTAACATGACAATAATATGATTCATTTCTAAACTTATTATGATTTACATGACAATAATATGATCCCTTCTTAACTTATTATGCTTAACAGAATAATAATATGATTAAGGGAAAAATATTATGATGTAATATTACGAATATATTTAGCCATTATATGATTCAATAATAATCTTAATATGGTGATTATAATCATGAATCTTATCATAATATGTTGCTCTTAGAATATGTTTACCACAACCATGTTTTTTCTTTGCGTGTGGTTACGAACGGTATTAAGGGCTGTGCTCGTCTACACAAACACTAACAAAATAGAAATCGTCCCTGAGCGTGTGGCCCGAACTCTTAATAATGTTCTGTTTATTTTCTTACACTGATTGTAATCCCACAATCTCCAACATTAAACTTTTTCTATGTGTCCCACGTAAAGTGTGAGTAGTTGTATGTATCTATTTTATTGGATTTGAAGAAAAATAAAATTAAAAAAAAAATTCAAAGGATTTGTTTATCGTACGTTTCCACTTTTACGTGTTTTGGGTTACAAAATTTTTATTTTTCCTAAACAATTTTCATGTTTACTGAAAGAAACACTAGTTTTGCTCCAAGTCATGTCGAAAATTAAGATGGCAAAAAAGTTTAAAATAATTGGAAATTTTAGTAATTTTGATGCGCTAAATGGAATTTTTTCGGGTATGTTTGTTTTACACTTTCTTTCTTCCAGTTAAAAGCTACAATTTTGGTGAAGACAAAAATTCAAAGTTCCAATTGGTTTTCGTGAAATAGACATGAGAAAAATTACATTTTCTTCGGAGAAATCAAGTTATAGCCAAAATGTTCCTGAGGCAATAAAGTTAAGTTGTAATAAGGAAGCCCTTTTTATACGGCCAATAAAATTCCAACTTAATCAATCGGTAAGTTGTGAAAACGGCCCAAAATGGAATACCTCCTTATTTCGACGTTATCTTAAAAAATGTAGAAAGCCACTAGATTCGACAACCCAAAATTACGTTTACGGCGTTTTAGTGTGTCAAATTCATATACAATTTCATGTTAATTTAATATCCATAGCTACAGTGTAACGAAAAAAAAATTAAAGAGAATTTTACGATTTCCTTAGTCTAATCTTAAGATATATTGTATCTTTTGCTTTTGAAATTAAATACTTTGTAAGTACTAATTGGCCCAAAACCCTTTTATTTAATCCAATAGTAGATACCCAACGTGAATTGCAAATTTAAAGCACATGCAAGTGTCACAGATAATCGTTTTGTCTTTTTAAACAAGTAAAAGAAATGAAATTTTAACAAGCATGAAGAAGCAATTTGTAACTTATTCTACAAAATCCTCATTCCTAGGGTATTCAAACGATTAACCGTTGTTCGATTAATCGATTAATTTTGGACGATTAACTGTTCGAATAGTTTAAAATTGCTAATTTTCGATTAACGAATAGTTCGAATAATTTATGTCGATTATTCGATTAATCGAAAATTTGTTTTTTACAATATTAGGTTTTTGCTTTAATGTAAAAATAACAAGCCGGGTTCGTTTTAAATACCCTTTTATTGTTTCCTAACGCAGGAACATTTCAGTTGGGTAACAATTTTTTTTTAAATAAAGTATAGTATCGGGTGATTTTTTAAGAGCTATAGGAGAGTTTAAAAAAAGACACATAAAATTCAGAAAAATGCATGAAATCTTTATTTGAATCGATAGTACGGTCCATATAATTCAATGTTTGAGTGGTTCATCCGCTTAGTCCAATTTTGGCAAACTCTTTCCAACATTTCGGCCGGTATCTCATGAATAAATGCTTCAATGTTGTCTTCCCATGCGTCAATTGAAGCGGGCATGTGTGTATAGACATGAGCTTTAACATAGCCCCAAATAAAATAGTCTAAAGCCGTTAAATCGCACGATCTAGACGGCCAATTTCGAGACGTTCTGACCGGTCACGTTCGAGAAATAAAATGTTCACCGAACTCGTCTTTCAATAAGTCCATTGTTAAGCGTGCTGTGTGGCATGTGGCACCGTCTTGTTGAAACCACTTGTCATGCAAGTCAAGCTCTTGCATTTTGGACAACAAAAAGTTGGTTATCATCTTACGTTGTTGAGTAACAGAGGCCCAATTGCTGCGAACGGCGACGAATCGATAATTGCTGGTCATCATTAACACTGGCCGATACAGCTGCGATATTTTCTTGACTTCGCACTCTACGTAAGCGTGTTGGTGGTTTAATGTCCAACAATGTAAATTTGGTGCGAAATTTAGTCACAATAGCCCGAATAGCCGCTTCAGTAGGTCGATTAAACTGACCATAAAATGGAAGAAGCACGCGATGAACTTTCTTAACAGATCACGCATTTTGATAATAAAATTCAATAATTTGCAAGCGTTGTTTGTTTGTAAGACGATTCATGGTTAAATTATAGACCGAACTGAAGATGTTTGATAGTGAAACAAAACACGAAACGTGCGTCAGCTGTTTAAACAAGTGTTGCCAAAAAGATAATAGCTTAAAAATCACCCGATACAAAGAATGAAACCAAAGAGTTTGGGAATAATTTATTTTAGGAATATTTAGAACGGACTTTTACCAAAATGATTCAGATGTATAAGATGATGTTTTTTGAGACGAATGAAAACAACCTTCTGCCAGACTTAACAAGATTATTATAATTGTTAAAAACGATAAAAAACTGGCATTATGGAAGACTAATTTGTATGTTAAAAAATGTAGTTGTTGATCTTATTTTTAACTTCTAAACAAGACAAATTCGATTAACCGAATAATATTAAATTGTTCGATTACTAGGCGATAAATTTTTTCCTCGAATAATTATTTCCGCGATTAATCGAACCATACAAAGCATCGATTAATTTAATACCCTACTCACTATCCATTCTCCTCCCTTTTACCATCTCTCCATTATGCTTTTCCAACGCATAAACTGTAAACTTAGAGCCGAACCGAACAGAACTGTACAAGACAAGACATGAAATTGTTTCTGATAGTTTTGTTTAATTAATCATTTACTTTTAGTTTTATGTCTGTCTTTTAACTGGAATTAACGAACAATAGTGCAAGTTTTTGTCTTAATTAAAGTTTTATGTTGACAAACAGCATTTTACTGTGTCAGCTGTCAAAATGATAAAATTCAAAATTCAGTTCAAGAGAAACTTTGCAGAAGTGAAAAAAAGTTAATAATAAACTATTTTTATTATTATCCAAAAGAAAAAAGAAACCAAAATAAAATTTTCCTTTTAACACTTTTAGTGTTTCCTTATCTATATATATAAAAATGAAAAATGTTTGTATGTGTGTTTGTTTGTTTGTTTGTTGGCTTATAGACTCCGAAACTACTGAACCGATTTTCCTGAAATTTTTACAGTAACATCACGTCAGCCCTAAAAATAAAATAGGCTACTTATTTTTTCGATAGGGGCAGGGGAATTGGTACCCCCCATAGAATGCCAATATTAATTATCGCATATCTTAAGAGCCGCTGGACGCATTTTGCTGAACTTTTGTAGTAGGATCTTCTGAGCCCCGAAATTGAAATAAAATAGCAGCGGGGGTATTGGAATCCCCCATAGGACACCAATGTTTAACATCGCATATCTTAAGAACTGTAATAGTGAGAATGTTCAAACTTTCTAGAAGTCACTCTTATGGTATACTACACTTTTGAAAATAAAAATAAAGCGGGTAGGCGCAGGGGGGGAAATACCTCTCATAGGATGCATACATTAAATATCGCTCAACTGAAGAACTATTAAAGGGAGAGCCTTCAAACGTGGTTAAAGCTACTATTATAGTAAACTATAAATTTCAATATAAAAATGGGCGGGAGAGACAGGGGAGGAGCAGTACCCCTCATAGATAGAAATATTAATAAGAGCCATTGTACGCATTTTGTTCAACTTTTGGTAGTACGATCTTCTGAGCCCCGAAATTGAAATAAAGTAGCAGCGGGGGAAGTGGTTTTCCCCATAGGACGCCAATGTTTAATATCGCATATCTTAAGAACTGTTATAGTGAGAATGTTCAAACTTTGTAAAAGTCACTCATATGGTATACTACACTATTGAAAATAAAAATAGATAGGGGAAGGCGCAGGGGGGAAATACCTCTCATAGGATGCATATATTAAATATCGCTCAACTGAAGAACTATTAAAGGGCGAGTCTTCAAACGTAGTTAAAACACTATTATGGCAAACTTTAAATTTCAATATAGTAATGGGCGGGGTAGACAGTGGAGGAGCAGTTCCCCTCATAGATAGAAATATTAATAAGAGTCGCTGCAAGCATTTTGTTGAACTTTTGGTAGTAGGATCCTCTGAGCCCCAAAATTGAAATAAAATAGCAGCGGGGAAGCGTTACGCCCTATAGGACGCCAATGCTTAATATCGGATATCCGAAAAACTGTTAAAGTGAGAATGTTCAGACTTTGTAGAAGTCACTCTTATGGTATACTACACTTTTAAAAATAAAAATTAAGCGGGTAGGCGCAGGGGAGAAATACCTTCCATAGGATGCATATATTAAATATCTCTCAATCGATAAAGTGGTTAAAGCAGTGTTGCGAAGCGCACCGGGTTAAGCTAGTCTATATATATAAAAATGAAAAATGTTTGTATGTGTGTTTGTTTGTTTGTTTGTTGGCTTATAGACTCCGAAACTACTGAACCGATTTTCCTGAAATTTTTACAGTAACATCACGTCAGCCCTAAAAATAAAATAGGCTACTTATTTTTTCGATAGGGGCAGGGGAATTGATCCCCCCATTGGATGCCAATATTAAATATCGCATATCTTAAGAGCCGCTGCACGCATTTTGTTGAACTTTTGGTAGTAAGGAGCCCCAAAATTTAAATAAAATAGTAGCGGGGGAAGTGGTTCCCCCATAGGACGCCAATGTTTAATATAGCATATCTTAAGAACTGTTATAGTGAGAATGTTCAAACTTTGTAGAAGTCACTCTTATGGTATACTACTCTATTGAGAATAAAAATAAAGCGGTAGGCGCAAGGGGGGAAATACCTCCCATAGGATGCATATATTAAATATCGCTCAACTGAAGAACTATTAAAGGGACAGTCTTCAAACGTGGTTAAAGCTACTATTATGGTAAAATATAAATTTCAATATACAAATGGGCGGGGTTGACAGGGGAGGAGCAGTACCCCTCATAGATAGAAATATAATTAAGAGCCGCTGCACGCATTTTGTTGAACTTTTGGTAGTAGGATCTTCAGAGACCCAAAATTGAAATAAAATAGCAGCGGGGGAAGTGGTACCCACCATAGGACGCCAATGGTTAATATCGCATATCTTAAGAACTTTTATAGTGAGAATGTTCAAACTTTGCAGAAGTCTCTCTTATGGTATACTACACTTTTGAAAATAAAAATAAAGCGGGTTGGCGCAAGGGGGGAAATACCTTCCATAGGATGCATAAATTAAATATCGCTCAACAGAAGAACTATTAAAGGGAGAGTCTTAAAACGTGGTTACAGCTACTACTATGGTTAACTATAAATTTCTATATAAAAATGGGCGGGGTAGACAGAGGAGGAGCAGTACCCCTCATAGATAGCAATATTAATAAGAGCCGCTGCAAGCAATTTGTTGAACTTCTGGTAGTAGAATCTTCTGAGCCCCAAAATTTAAACAAAATAGCAGCGGGGGAAGTGTTACCCTCCATAGGACGCCAATGTTTAATATCGGATATCTTAAAAACTATTAAAGTTAGAATGTTCAAACTTTGTAGAAGTCACACTTATGGTATACTACACTTTTGAAAATAAAAATAAAGCGGGAAGGCGCAGGGGGTAAATACCTTCCATAGGATGCATATATTAAATATCCCTCAACTGAAAAACTATTAAAGGGAGAGTCTTCAAACGTGGTTAAAGCTACTATTATGGCAGACTTTAAATTTCAATATAGAAATGGGCGGCGTAGACAGAGGAGGAGCAGTACCCCTCATAGATAGAAATATAATTTGGAGCCGCTGCACTCATTTTATTAAACTTTTTGTAGTATGATCTTCTGAACCCCAAAATTGAAATAGAATAGCACGGGGAAATGTTACCCCCCATAGGACGCCAATGTTTAATTTCACATATCTTAAGAACTGTTATAGTAAGAATGTTCAAACTTAGTAGAAGTCACTCCTATGGTATACTACACTTTTGAAAATAAAAATAAAGCATATATTAAATATCTCTCAACTGAAGAAGTGGTTTAAGCAGTGTAGCGAAGCGCACCGGGTTAAGCTAGTAAAACATAAAAAAGGATTTTTATATACACACATTTAACCTAAATTACTGAACAAATAATAAAGTATTTCTGTGCACAGCTTTATTTAAATTTTAGAATTTTATTTGACTTTTTATGTACATGCATATGTATGTATCTTAAGTTATTTTTACCTATTTCATGAGCATTATTTTTCTTATTAATTAAAAATGCGAGTATTTCCCTCATATTCTACAAGTACAAATTTAAATTATATATGGGCATTTCCACAAAGAATAGTTCACTGCCTGTGAAAATTTTAATGTTGGTAAAGGCTAGTTTACACTATTTAATTTGTATTAATACATGTCAAAAACTCAAGTAATGAAAATGACAAGTATTATGAAAAAAAGTTTGCCATCCCATACGACTTCATGTTTATTTGAAAAATTTCTAAACAATAATACTTTTTATTGGATCAGTGTTGCATTTTTTTCATGTGTGAGTGTTTATACTTTGTGTGATGGTGTGAACACAAACTGTCATGTTAAATATGATTTTTTGACAGTCGCAACAAAACTCATAAGATTTATATCTCACAAACTATTATGGAATACGTAAGACTTGTGAGATAGTGTAATCTAACATTAAACAACAGGCAGCTAATTCTGCATTTATCTAAGTTTTCACAATACTGAACAACTTATTTCTATTTGTTCAGCATCGACTGAAAGAAAAAAAAATCAAAATAAATGCGTAAATTTTTATAAAATAATATTATTTTTGGCTTGTCTTAATTGTTGTTAACAAGTAAGAAAGTAAAGCCGGTCAAAGCTCACCATATGATACACTACACCACAAAATTAAGAGACAAATTAACGAAATGTTCCCTTGTTTGGGACTCGTGGCAATTTTGGACCCGTCAGAACAGAATTATGTTATGAGGTTAAGGTTGATGTTAAAGTTTATGATGGTCTATGGTTACAAAGACTCTCTTCCGGAAAGATCCCTTTATAGGGGCTATGCGAAATAAATGACCGATTTTCACCATTATTAATAGGCTTGGTTCTTTTGACAATTAGAACTTTTGTACCAAATGTCATCAGATTATCTCCGAAATTGCGACCTGTTCTTTGTGCACAATGTTAACATGGACAGACAACCAGCCCGCCGGACGGACGGACATCATTAGATCGAATCAAAAAGAGATTCTTAGTCGTTTGTCATACTAAAAGGTGGGTCGCCTTTGAACAATATTTTAAGGCATTTCAAATATCAGCACAATCGCGTAATCGCCTCTTCACCATTGTGGTGTGGGTGAAAAAACTAATCTTACCCAATAAAAAATGTTCTTATTTTGCGAATGTACATTAAGTCATATTTTTATGCCCTATGCAGTAAGACAAACAGAGTTCCCGTAAAGTAAATCGGCAAATTTTTAACAAATTTCATTAAAATAAGTAAGAGTGCTATATTCGGCTATGACGAATCTTATATACCCTTCACCATTTTGCGAGCAGAAAACAGAGCAACTGGACAAAAACTAAATTATTTTTACATATACATATTTACAATACTAAAAACTTCATTATAAATCTATATATATAAAAGTGAATGTATGTATATATATTTGTATATATATATATATATATATATATTTGTGCCTTATAGGAGGCCAAGCCACTTGACGGATGAACTTGAAATTTTCACAGCATGTAACTGTGACCCTGGAAGAGACATTAGGATATATAAAATTGTGACTAGGCAAAGGGGCGATGCCACGCCCATACAACCCAAAATTTAAATTAGTGTTATTTATGACATTTTTTGACCTACGGCGATAATATTTGGTATATTTGTTGTTGGCATGAACAGAAATACGTTTAATTAAAAAAGTGGGTGTGGCCCCGCCCCTTTATAGAAAAATTAAAAAACGTTATATTTAATAAACTACTGAACCGATCGTCACTAAATTTTCACAGAAGGCTATTGTTCTGAATTAATGTGTCGTTGGGTTCAAAAAGGTGTGGTTGGACAAAGGGGCGGTGCCATGTTTTTTTGTGGATGTCAATAATAAATATCTCATATTTTAAGAGCCGATGCAAGCATTTTGTTGAACTTTTGGTAGTAGGATCTTCTGAGCCACAAAATTGAAATAAAATAGCAGAGGGGGAAGTGGTACTCCCCATAGGATGCAAATATTAAATATCACGTTACTGAAGAACTATGATAGCTAGAGTCTTCAAACGTGGAAAAATCCACTAATATGGTAAATTTTAAAAGAAAAATGGGCGGGGTTGACGGAGGGAGAGCAATACCCCCCATAAAATTAAACTACTGAATGCCACGGAATTCTCTTACTACGAAGCAGTTAATAATTTAATAAATAAATTTTTGTTAATATATATTTTAAATACTTATATATTTTATAACAATGGGGGTAGCGAAGCACACCGGGTTAAGCTAGTTAAATTTAAAAAGCGAAAACTGGTAAATATTTTTTTAAAATCGTGTTTGAACATGAAAATTTAAAAAAAATATTTTGTTTTTGAAAAACCAAGATTCGAAGGGTATAAAAAGAGTATATTATTAGTCGTAACTCGGGTACTGATACACTGATTCGTCTGATTTAAGTACCAACGTATGAAGGAAGAAATTTTTCATTGCCTGGTGTTATAAAACTTGGATTCAGGAAGACCTATGGTTCCTGTATTTTTAAAAAACTATGTTTTGATCATAACTATTTTGTATCTGAACCGATTTTTTCGAGTTTTTGAGAAAATATATTCTACTAAAGATGTCCGATCTTTTGGTATATAAGACGTATTCATAGGGCATATGACAGACTAAAAGTGCAAGTATTTATACAATTTTTCATGTTTTCTGTACAACAGGTACCACGCCCACTTCTTCAATCCCGCCCACATTTTAAGGTATGCTGTGTATTGATAATCTAAATGTTTGTACCTAATTTGGAAACTTTGGCTCTTGCCGTTCTCCAGATATACAGAAAAAATAAATAAAAAAAACAACAACAACAAGGTTTTTTTGGGAAAAATTAGAGGCTGTCGTGGCTTTTTGGTCATATCTCAGCCTTTTGTGGACCGATCTTGCTGAATTTCAATAGCAAGAAATGGTGGACTATATGTGACATAAATGAAAAACAACCTAGCCGCTTTCATGTGTGGAGTCTCCGGAAAACGGACAGACGGACGGACAGAAGGACGGACATCGTTTAATCAACTTCGCTCCTCATAAGGACCCAGAATATATATACTTTATAGGGTCTAAAATCAATATTGTAGAAATTACAAGCGGAATGACAAACTTATATATACCCTTTTCCACGTTTCTCCCTTACAAGCCTGTTGCGTTTGAAGCTCAATTTTTTATTGGGTATCCTATCTAAATGAATTTTTATTTTCTTCAGGTGATTTAAGGGAGGTAGTTTGTACAGGACCTATTGTTCATTTCTGAAGCAACCAACACAAATACAATGGCTGTCGCGAAATTTTTAGTCAATAAAAACTTTTAAAAGGAAGTTAAAATATTTAAAGTGTGGCGCCTTTGGTCAAATATGGACCGATTTCCGGCTTAACATTATTTTATTCGACCAAAACTATCATTTTCACAATCCATTAAAAACATGAAAAAACAAATAACAGAATTTTTATAATTTCTTTATTATTTGTTGCCACTTTAATGGTGTACAAATGTCGTCCTGGAAATGCCCGTAATGAATAAATTTATTATTAAAAAAAAAAACCCCCCTTTTACAAAACATTTTAATTAATCATATAAACACCAAACATAAATACAACTACACATACGAATACATTTAAAAGTGTTTTTAAACAAACATATACTCAAACACATTAACACATACCAGGAGCCACAAATTTACACGTATCACAAAGTTTCAAGGATTTTTGAAAAAGTGATTTTTGTGGTTCTCTGAAAAACCCGCATAAGTCGGTTTTATTATTTTGAAAAAGATAATTCACAGAAGTGCAAATGTATGTTTGTATGTATGTTTAACACATACATACATATCGTACTTAATCAACAAGAGGGCATTAACTCAAAATGTAAACATTTTCAGTAGAAGTAAAACATTTTTCAATTTTACATGGAAGGGATATGAAAAAGAATTGTGAAACTAAGCTTTTGAAAAATAACTTAGTTGTGGAGTTATTACCCTCCTGTTGATCAAGTGCGATATGTACTTTGGGAATTGTGGGATTTGCAAACTCATTTAAATATTAGTTTTTATTTAATTTTGATTTCTAGGAAATGTATTTATACATATGCCAAATTCACGCATGACTTTATTCATAGCATCAATGTGTCTGTGCCTTTTTAACCGTTAATACATTTTTTTAAATATTTTCTCTTAAAAAAAAATATTAATTTGAATGTTTCTGCGGCAAATGATCTGCTCATTTGTAGAGGCCAGAAGCAAATTAGGTAATTTTTAATTAAGTTTAATAAATAAATGCTTATTTCAAGTATTTTTTTTATCTTTGCGTCATGACAATTTGGCTTTGATTACAATAATTTAAAACAGAAATGTTTGAAATAAATTCCACTTTTCTTTCACTTTATTAAAGAGAACATTTTCCTGCGGCCATTGCGAATTTAATCTGTTAATTTGTTAGGTATGGGGTATATATGTTTTGAGTACCTCCGTTTTGAATCCAAACCCGTTTTCACGAGATTTTGTATGGTTTCTAAAATATTAATGATTAAGTTTGCTCCATATCAACTATTTGTAAGTTTATTAAGTATTGTTTTGCTCTACAAGCCACTGTTTGGCGAATGCAGAAAATTCCTCATACAAAAACGTTCAAAATAAATTTCACTCTTGCTTTGCCTCATTACAGCAAGAAAAAAAGCAGCACAATAAGAAACATTTTTAAAATAAATGTAGAAAAGTGGCGTATGCGGCACAAAACAAAAAATGTTCACTTTCATTAAAATACTATTTACTTTTAAATCCGTTCATAAACGCTCACAAAAACTTACATCTTTCTTCAAAATATATGACAGAAGCAGTGGTGAAAGTACAAAAAAATTCTATCGGATATATTTTCAGAAAACTTGATGTGAACCTTCATCGTTGTTTTTCTCCACTACGACTTTTTGGCATATGCACCAGACCAATAATAAACTGGCGATATGGTGTTTTTTAGCTGCTAGAAAACTTAAAATAATTATACAGCACCCATATATTGTTAGAATGAAATTTTTTTATAATAATCTGGTAGATCATTTTTTATTTAAAAAAATATGTATTCCGGTATTTGTCCTCCGAGGCTACGAGTTACATGGTCCATTCGATTAGTCCAATTTTTAACTACACACAAAAAAATAATATTGTGATGTTAAATAATTTGATCATTTGACGATTATACTGTTGGGGTAAACAAAAACTTGTTAGCGTAAATGAAAAGCTTTTGTCGCAAGAAAGTTTACAACAAAATTTTTTTTTACCGCAACAACATGAAAATTTAAGTTTATCAACAGCAAAATTATAACTTTTGTCGTTAAAGGTTTTCCTCTAAAATAACCCTGCGGGAAATTTGTGTCAATTGGTCCCACAGACTGGTCCTGGGAGTTGTGAACATAGAACAGGTACAAAAAGAAAGAACTCATGACCAGTGAAAGGAGAACCAATCATGTAACTGGTTTATGGAGAACAACAAGGTAGAAAAAGTAATGAATTACAGTACAGTCTTCACCGGTGGTGTGATAAATTTTTTTGGGACTTTCTAAAATTTGGCTCTTGAATTCAATTCTAGGACTTGTTTTATTGAAATAATACTACATCGTATTGAAATAATACTACATTTAAGTAACTGTCACTAAATACGTCCATTGAGAATAGACTTGTGACTGGTCAAATGGTGTCAATTGACCCCCTCCAATGACAACCCCATGTAAAAGTGATAGGTCTTATTCATAGAAAGTGTTAAAACTAGAACCGGTCTCTTCCTCCAAAGACCTATCACAGGACTACTTTGGTGTCAGTTCGCTTCCCTCTAGGGAATATCACATTGAAAATTGCTGTTGACGTAAATGATTTGCATTTGCAGGAAATAACAGTTTTTGTTGCCATAAAATATTTATTTTTTGAATCAAATAAAATTACTGTTGTCGTAAAAAAAATTGTATTCGAACAATCCCTGCAAATAAAATTGGACCACCTGATCCATTTTGATAAAATGGACTACTCCATGGACTGGTCCGATGTAATGCAAGCATGGACCATGTCATTGTTAAAAAGTGTTTGTAGTGAGACGACATGTCTTCGTTTTTAAGCGATATGCTTTCGTTTTCAAACGACTTCAAAACTTATTCTCTAACTATACCATGGAGTAGTTGTAAAACTACTCCTTATTAGTCCAAAGGTGGGTTATATGGTCCTGCCCTAGGACATCGTCATGTTAAATAGACCATGTTTTTTCTAAACGTTTGGGTTACTTTTGGACTAGTCCTGGTCGCTTGTGGGCTACTCTTTACACGCGTGTTTGGACTGGTCCTATTATTTGCAGGGAATGAATTTACACTTTGGGACAAAAGAAACAGACTTGTTGCTACAAATGCAAACTGTTGTTGGGCACAATCCGAATGTAAATTCTATTTGAACCAAAATCAATTTCTTTTGGGATTACAGTCTTTTTTTTTTGTGTGTACTTTTTCGAATAAATCTGGTCATATGGCATCCATGGTAGATTAAATCTTGGCTTCTTATGATTCAAGAGTTTCTCGGCATAGCCCCACAAAAAGTAATCAAGAAGCGTTAAATCACACGAAAACGGGAGCCAGTGAATAGGACCACTTCTGGAAATAAAGTTGTTGCCAAATTTTTTTTTTTTTGTAATAAATCGATTGTCAAGCAATTTTCGACGTCTTGTTGGAACTAAATGTCAAATCGTCGTTCCGAAGTTATCTTGACGTAACTCCAAAAAATATTTTTTTGGGAAATTGAATTTAAAGTTTTCACAGCTTATAGAAAAAAAAATGAGTCGAAAAAATGGGATCAATATTTTTGTCAGATATTATTTTAATTATCCTTTATCGAATTGTGGAAAAATTCTTCAAGTCATAGAAAAAATTTTTTAAGTTTTAGACATTTTTAGTTCTAAAAACATAATAACATATTGCCGTTAAAGCCACCTTTTGGGAAATATTTTTCAATAATGGCGCATACGTCGAAATAACGCCGATAGAAATTTTAATTTATTTTTTTCCGAAATTATATTGACGTACATATATAATACATACAAAAGCAAAATTCATACAAATACTATTTACTTAATAATATTAAGTAAATAGAAAGTACGCTGTAGGAAGTCAAACACATTTTTAAGTAACTTCAAACTGGTTTTTTTATAACCACATCTAGTTGATTAAGTGACTATTTTCCTTGTCGACGACTCACTATTTTAACAAAGGCATGTCATAGGCTGTAGTCAATTGGTTATCTCTGCATGACTTTTAAATTGACTACTTACTACTTATTTTTCAACCAATTTGTAGTCAATTAATAGTATAGTCGGTTTATAATAAATTATTTAAATTAAAAAAATTTTTTGTCAAAAAAATATATGTACATATAAACATACATACATATGAATTTATTTTTATATATATGTATATATTTATATAGAAATAATTATTTAAGCAAATTTTGCATCAAATTGCTTTAAATGATGATGTATAATTAGAGTTTTTTTTTTCCCGGAGTTTTTCGATTCCCGGGAAAGCGGGAAATTTTTTCGAATTTCCCGGGATCCCGGGATCCCGCTCCATATAAATAATACACAGTAAATTTGTTTTTAAATAATGAAAAAAAAACAACCTTTATAAAAAAACGTTAGGTAACTTGTTTACAAAGTAAAAAAAAGAAATCCTTAAATACTACAAAATTAAATGAAGATTAAAAGAGGAACTTGAATTATTATTACCTTATCAAAAAGTAATTTCAATTTTTGGGAATACAAAATTTTAATTTCAAAAGATTTTGTTATTCGTGCTTAATTCCCAGTTTTTATTATTGATAAAATTATTGATATTACCTTACGGTTTTATATGTAAATTCCGTATTATTATTATGCTCTAGATACAAGATAAAAAATTAAGATAAACATAACAATTTAATTCATAAAGCAATAATAAAAACAAACACAAATTGAGGTACTCAAGATATGAGATCAAAAAGTTAATTCATAAAATAGATAAAATATTTTAAATAAATATATTAACATTTTTTAACGGCTTAGGAAATAACTTTCTGACACACTCAAAGCGCTTAGTAAGTCGTCAAAAAGTATATTGATTATTTTATTTACTAATTACCATGTTTCCGAAAAATTTCGTTCATTTTTTTACCGAGGTTGGATAAATAGTTAAAAGTTCACCGTTGTAGAAGGCTTTTGATTCACAATAAGAAGCATTTTTTTTATTAACAACGTCTATATCAGTCAAATGTATGTCAAGGTTCATGCAAAAAATAGCATCAACCTCTTGCAAACCTTTTCATTTCATTAGGTCTATCTGTAATCTTTAGGACAATGTATTTTTCAAATTGTATGTTATAGTATCTTACACGAGTTTCCAAATTTTTTATTTCGGTTTCCCCGCAATTCAAGGGTATATAAACCAACACAAATTGAAAAAAATTTGTGTTTATCACCTAATAAACATATCGCTCCTTCATCGCAACATAGTCATATCTCAAAAAATCAAAAATTGTTAGTTATTTAAGCAGTGTTCCTTCATGCCGTCTCGTATTTTATCTCAAACTGAACCGAAGTTATAGCAAAATATATCTTTAAATCGGTACATTTTGAAAACATTAATCGCATTTTGCCAAGTTCATTTGTTTTTGTAGATATGACTATGTTACAATAAAGGAGCTATATGTTTAGGTATCTGCTATTTTTAAGACTTGTCCATGGACAATTAAACTTTACTACCTGCATCTTATTTTGAATTAATGTTCTTTATTAACTTTCCATTTCACTAAATTTATTAATTATCAACTGTTGCACTGCCTATTCTGCTTTAAGTAGATTTATTTATCAGGAGACATTGATTTACGTATGTACTCACTTCTTGTAATTGATCTAATCGACAACCCATCCACAGATGCTTATTTTAAGAGAATAGAAAACTAAATTTCAAAGTATAAATAGCTGTTTTCTTAAACTATAAGGAATTTTTTATTTCCGGGATCCCGCATGAAAAATCCCGGGAAAGCGGGAAATATAATTATTGAAATGAAAATTCCCGGGACGGGAAATCCCGGGAAAAAACCCTATGTATAATACATGCTGAAATAAAAACGCTACATAATTGCTTATATATAAACATATTTGTATTGATTAAATTTTCAATTATTTTTAATTATTTAAATATGTTTGTAATATTTTTTTTTCATTTGACTTAATGGCATGCTTGTTTTACTTATTTTGCTTTTATTTGTGTTTTACGTGTGCCTCTATGCAATATGTTTGGTTGATATCTGCATGAGACTTAAACCAATTTGTAGTCATTTGAAAAATAGTTAATTTATAGTTAGTGTTTTTTGCAACTGACTATTTAATTTGCTACAGGGTACATACAAAAAACACTTCACTCATTGCTTTTGCATATTTTTCTTTATTAACGATTCATTATGTATTTTTTTTTTCAAGGTTATACTTTAACAAGCACAGTGACGTAGGTAATACTATTGCCATGTTATTTCAATAAAAGAAAACTTTCAGTATTTAATATGACAGCAACACTATGTGCTCAGAATTCAAATGAAAAAAATTTTACTTACTGCGCCATTTGGAACGAAGCACAGAGTGGTCGCTCAGGCAATGATATCGCCAGTTCTGTTATTAAAATCTTGAAAAACATAATCAAGGATTTTAGGAACTTTGAACATTTCATTCTTTGGAGCGACTCCTGTGTGCCACAAAACAAAAATAAAATATTGACGTCTTCACTTCTTGACTTTTTATATAAAAACAATAATATTAACACAGTTACTCAAAAATTTTCAGAGCCGGGACATTCCCAAATTCAAGAAATTGACGCTGTTCATAGTGCAATAGATCGATTTCTTAAATTAAAAGAAATTCATAGTCCTGTAGATTTAATAACTAAATTAAAGAATTATCACTCCCAAAAGATTAAATTAAATATAATAGAAATGTTACCTACAGATTTCAAAATTTATTCGAATCTTGCACAACAGTTAAATTTTCAGAACGTTCCTTTTACTAAAATTAAAGCAATTAAATATAATAAATTCAATTTATTTTCTTTACTTTATAAAACATCTATAAAAGAAGATGAATTCCAATCATCAAGCTTAAAAAAACAAAGCAGAAAGGCAGTTCTATCAACATCAGAAAAAATGTTTGAAAGAGAACTCAGTACATGTACAAAAATAAATATATCTGAAGATAAAAAATGATATTAAAAGCCTTTTCATGTATCTTCCTGATAATGATATTAAATTTTATTCAAAACTATTTACGTAAGTTATTATATACATACATAATAAATACATAATTTCACATTGATTTTCAAAACGAATGTTTAATTTAATTTTCAATTGTGTATTAATTTTGTGTATCCATACTTATGTTAATTTTAATAACAAGAATTTCCCCTATTATTTGTAAAACATAATTTTGCTTTATAAAAGGTTTATGAAACAAAGTTTGTATGAATATCCGTTTTGTAAACTTTTAATAATAAAAATTTCATCATTTTTATATTACCTGTTTTTTTTCTTCTGAAAAATTCTTAAAATATATTTTTTTATACATATAAAGGGTGGTTAAATTTCGATGTTGATTTTGAATAAAACACAAACTATTTAGGAAATTATTGTAATTTTATTTTATTATGATATATTGGTATTACTCAATTATGTATGGAACAAAATATCGGCCAAATGGGCGCCGCGACCACGGCGGCACACCTCCATCCGGTGGTCCAAATTTTCGATGACCCTGAGGCATAATGGAGGTTCTATGCCGTTAATGTGCCGAATTATCTCATCCTTTAGCTCTTGAATTGTTGCTGGCTTATCGACGTACACCTTTTCTTTCAAATAACCCCAAAGAAAAAAGTCCAACGGTGTCAAATCACATGATCTTGGCGGCCAATTCACATTGCCATTACGTGAGATAACACGGCCATTGAATTTGTTGCGCAAAAGAGCCATTGTTTCGTTAGCTGTGTGGCAAGTGGCACCGTCCTGCTGAAACCACATATCGTCCACATCCATATCTTCCAATTCGGGCCATAAAAAGTTCGTTATCATCTCACGATAGCGAACACCATTCACAGTAACTGCCTGACCGGCCTCATTTTGGAAAAAATACGGCCCGATGATGCCGCCAGCCCATAAACCGCACCAAACAGTCACTCTTTGTGGGTGCATTGGTTTTTCGACAATCACTCTTGGATTCTCATTCGCCCAAATGCGGCAATTCTGTTTATTGACGAATCCACTGAGGTGAAAATGTGCCTCATCACTGAAGATGATTTTCTTCGAAAATTGATCATCCACTGTTGCCATTTCTTGCCACCATTCTGCCCATTCACGACGTTTGGAATGGTCAAGAGGCTTTAGTTCTTGAGCCAATTGCACCTTGTAAGCGTGTAAATGCAAGTCTTTATGCATAATGTTCATCAACGACGAGCGTGAGAGGTGCAATTGTTGGGCACGACGACCAGTTGAGGTGGACGGCTCTTCAGCCACACTATCGCGAACAGCAGCAATAGTTTCTGCAGTACGAGCTGTACGAGCATGCACTGGTGTTCTCACATCTTCTACAGACCCGGTTTGCTCGAATTTTTCCACGATTTTTGCGATTGTACGCACATTTGGACGATCAAATTGACCAAAAAAATCACGAAGTGCACGATATGCATTTTGATTTGAACGCCAATTTTCATAATAAGTCTGGATAACTTTAACACGTTGTTGGATTGTGTATCTCTCCATGGTTCAAATTGAATAAGTCTGAAATAGAGAAATGTCAAATAAAATTCGGAAAAAAACTTGGCGTTTAGGTGTGGTTCACATTCAACATCGGCCCTTACAATTTAACCACCCTTTACGTCAAGATAACGCAACATTTTTGTATTTCAAAAATTGCATACATTTTTTGACGTATATCCACAAAAGTGTCGCATACGTCCTTATAACATAATATTTTTTTGGCAAACTTGGATATACGGCAAAATAGCTTTTAAATATCTTAGAAAATACAGAAGATAAAGACTTGGGGATTAAACACATCGATAGATCTAATAATTTAATGTTCAATAATAGTCGTAACTCATTTTTTGTGATTTTGTGATATACGTCAAGATAACTTCGGAACGACGAAATGTCGTTAATGTTTAGCTGATTAACTTTTGAAAAATATATTTCAGTCAATTTAGCTCGAAAGCGCTTGCCATCCCCGTAACGGAAGCTCCTTGCTCCTTTCAAAACAGCCGCGTAATACGCCAGCATACCAGCACCGTCTGGCCACATTCGCAACCAGCTGGTATTTTTATCCCCGTCCAATTGTCTTCGCTCCAAATGCGACAATTAGGCTTATTGCCATAGCCATTTAACCAGAAAACAAACGAAGTACTCTATGAACTTCACGTACAAATAGTTTTTTTTTTTTTTTTAAGTAAATTTTCAC
Source organism: Pollenia angustigena (assembly GCA_930367215.1). Classification (NCBI taxonomy): domain Eukaryota; kingdom Metazoa; phylum Arthropoda; class Insecta; order Diptera; family Polleniidae; genus Pollenia; species Pollenia angustigena. Next base: position 225,873,180 of record OV884059.1, read on the forward strand.
AATTTAAAAGCTTTTTTCTAGCGTTAAACGATTTATGATGACTTGCCAAGCCTTCCTGAACAGAAATGCCAACACATTTTGACATTATCAGCTGTCAAACCATACTTATCGATATCGAAAGTTTTCATGCAGCTTAAAAAACACTCGATAATTCTTTCCACATGCCTTGTTCTATTTCGGTGTGTAGTGTTAGGGATTAGATTTTCCACATAATGTATAATTAAATGAGATTAACTGTATTGGAAAAAATATTAATGTTTTTCAATTATATTTTCTCTTTCTTACTAATGAAACATTTGTTAATATGTATGTTTGCTGGGTTAACGTTTGAGCACATTGTGGGTAACATTTTGGGAGACTGTTAATGTTAAAAAATGTGTAATAAAAAAATTTAACATGCTCAATATTGTTTTTACATACAAATTTATTTTATGATATTGTTTTTTTTTTATTTAACAAAACCACAATAAATTTCATTGTAAGATGAAGTTAACAGAAAAAAAAATTTTAACTTTTTTTATTTAAACGTTATCCAATTCTGGGGAGCAGTTTTATACTCAAATACTCGTTTTAATCGGCGTTTAAAAAAATGCAGTCTAAAAGCGAAAAGTTGTACTCCAATTTTAGAATTCGGGACTGTACACACAGAAAAAAATACCCATGTAAAATTAACATAGAAAAATGTTGATTGAGAATCATGTTAAATTTCAGAAAAATTATGCCCTTTACTTAAATTTATCATTATTTCATATTAATTTTTAATAAAAAATATCAAAATAACCGTAAATTACGTTTATTTAATATTATTCACTGTTAAAAAAATAAAAAAAAAAATATTAAAATATAAATAAATCTGGATTCAATATTGAACCCATAAAAACCTGTTTTGTATTAAAATCAAAAGTTTATCTTGTTAAATTAACATGCATACCTACTTAATTATGTACATTTTTTATTTTCACTTTTAAAATATGTTATAAAAAGAAGACAATTCCCGTATTCTTTTAATTAAAATTGTTTATTTAAATAGTACATCAAGTTTTCAAAGTAGAATGATGGCCATATCGGGCGATTCTGCTGATGCTTCTGTTAACAAAGGAGAATACAAAATAAGTGAAACATGTGTTACAGGGTTTTGAATTATTCTTACATAAATGCAAATGTTGTCTGAAGCTTCTTCACACTGTTAAAATACACTCAAACCCATTTGATTCTGCATGAAATTCACGTTGTTTCAACTGGAAATAACTTTCATTCAACGTGATTCCGATTGTTATTTCAATATAAATTAAATTTTGCTCTAACTTTACTGCAATGTTAAATTAACATGAATTATAGTTATATCAAAAGAAAAAAATGTAGTTCGCAGTTATTGTAAAATCAGGTTGAATTAACATGAAACCCGTATGAAGCAAAATCACCACCGAAAAAATTTAAATCAACCTTGTTTTCGACGTTTTTAACTTGATTTTTTTCTGTGTGTAAGAAATAATAAACTCACTGTTTATTGTTACAGGTTTTGTTTAAGCTTTGATATTGTTACAAGTAAAACTGTTGCTTATAATTCTTATTCGCTTAACAGATTTATTTGTTTAATGTCTTATTTTTCTTAACTTTTGGATGAAGTTTCCTGACGATCTGGCCTAAGCAACCAGTGAAATGCGCATAGGAATAGCTTATCCCTTCAACAATAAATTTCAGTGTTTTTAACAAGAATAACAATTCGGAATTAAACACGACAAACAAAATCTTGTAAATTAAAAATTTTGTGTTTCCAAAATAATTACTTTGATAATAAACTGGCAAGTGCAAGGCTAAAAGAACTAAGCTGGCAACATGCTTTATTTTTTGCGCAAACAATAAAGCAAGTTTTTTTTTCTTTCATTTTGTTTTTTCTTAACCTACACAGAAAAAATTTTTTTTTCAATTCAAACAAAAAATTTGTAGAATCAAACAATTTTTTGTCTGAAATCGGTCCTATAAACAAATTCGCATATTCAAACAATTTATTTGCATTTTGTTTATTGAAAAAAAACACTGATTTTTTCAAACAAATAATTTAACTGAATCAAACAAAAAGTTTACTGAAATTCATATACTAAATTTCAAAATAAAAATTAAGGTTTTTGCACAAGCAATGATGCGCACACAAGCAGGCACTTTATTAGAAGATGTTGGCAGAGAGAGCAGAGCGGCCGGCTGGCTTTGAGGCACATTTTTTTGTTGGAATAATTTTTGAACGAAGTCTTTTTTTATACACACAATGTTTTTCGTCATCACTCACTGTTGCTGTATCCTTTCCTTTGCTAATGAAGAAGAAATGTAACCCAAAAACGGCGACAGACCGACTCGATATGTTTTTCGTCGTCATTATATTTTTGTATTTGATGTATTTAAGCAAACAGTTTGAAAAAATTGAATACGGGATTTTGGTTTTTTTTTTAACCAACTTTGAAACCAACCAAAAATTTATTTTGTTTCTTATAATGTTGTTGTTGTTTAAAAAGAGTGAAACGTTTTTTTACCTGCTATTTTTTTTTTTTTACTTCAAACCTCTTCATCTTTCTTACTGTTGTACTTTTTTAAAGTGTCCAAAAATAGACTGTATGTGTTTTTTGTTGTAGTTCTTATATTTCACATTAGGAAGTGTTGCTCACGATCAAATAAAAAAATGAAAAAAGACGACAACATTAAAAAGCGTTAAATATTTCATACAAAATTATGAAAACTTGAAACTAATAACGCGTGTATTATATTTTTGAATGGTTGTCAACATTTTTGTTGGTTAAATAAAAATCAAACAAAAATTTTAATTGAATCAGTAAAAAAATTTGTAGAAATTAAAAAAATTTTCAAACAAGCGTTTGTTTGAAAATAATTCGGCAATAATTTTTTCTGTGTACTTACAACTACAATTCCACCCAATAGTAGTGGGGAATGTAGAAAAGATAAACTCACTGTTTATTGTTGTTGTTTTTAGGTTGTTCAGTGCAGGCCTGCCATTTTTGCCGATTTTTTGCCCCTAAATTATCAAAGTGCCGATTTTTACTCCAAAAATGCCGATTTTTTGATAAACACTTATGTGTAGTTTCCAGGTGACAAACAATTGATTGTGTAGTAAAATTTATATGAAAAGCACTCAAAAAACTGAGTGATTTTCATATAAATTTTTCTACACAATCAATTGCCTGTCACCTAGAAACAGCACATTAAAAGACGATTATTTTTTGTTTGTTTGATAATAACTAACTTTAAGCGATACTGAAATAGTTGTAACATTAAAAAGAGACAACTGTTATTAAGTCAGGGTTAGTTTTATTCAATATAATATGCAGTGTTTGTAATGTGTTCGTTGGATTAATATATTTTATTTGAAAAATATTCCACTATGAAGAATTAAAGACCAAAGTTAAAAAAGAAATAATTTTTAAACCTAATAATTCAGTTAAAATTTCTTTTTCTATAACGAAAATATAAAACACTTTATATTTGTGTTTGAAAATGGATAGATAAATACTTACAAAAGAATAAAGGTAAGCTTAATTTTTATATCAATGAATATAATTTAAATAAAAATTACTTTGATAATTAAATAAAAAAATTTTATTTTAAGATTATAACGCAATTGAGGACGATGTTAGTACATCATTAAATATCCAATTCTAATGTAAGGAAAATTTAATAAGTTTGCAGACTTTTTGGCAAAAAATTTCAGATTTATAACGTGAATATTTTATGGCTGCATTTGGTACAATTTTTGGTACTTCCACACTCTTCGGCAAATGTAGAAAGAATTTTTGAATGTAACAAAGTTTTGAAGTTCACGGGAAAATTTATCTTTGCAAGTTATTTTTTTTTTTAAGATTATTTAAAATTTTATAATTCAAACTGTTTTGATGCTGATATTAAAAAGGATTTAATAAAAATGTTAAACTCAAATGTGGATATGTGTCAGTCAAATCGATTTTTATTATTTTTTTGGTGATTCTTAAAATAGACAATACGCTCTTTCTAATGCATTAATTTTGTCAAAGGTAAGCTTTAAAATACACCTTAGATAAGAAATCAAATTAACTTGTTAACTTCAAAATAGGGTTTCTGCAATTTTTCTTTTATGTAAGTAAGAGTAGGTTTTATTTTTAAGTCTTTTTGCCGATTTTTTTAAATTAAAGGGCCGATAATGCCGATTTTTTTTTTTTTTGAAAATATGCCGATTTTTTATAAAAATCATTTAGCACCCCTGGTTCAGTGGCAGCATCAGAAAGAGAACGAGTATCCTAAATTAAGAGAGAAAGAAAGTCCGCAATGAAAATAAAAAAAAATTTGATTTTATGCCGCTCCGCACTGCGGTTTTTGCTTTAAGATCGTATAAAAAACCGCACCGCAATAAATTATCGTTACATTGTGTTCAGACTCTAATTCTTCTTATTTGAAATAGAAAACTTCACTTCAATGGACTAAATATGTATTTGTTTAAATAACTTTATAATTTTGAGAGCATATCATCAGCTCATTATTGGTTTGGCCTCCCGACAATTTTTTTTAAAAAAATTCTGAATCCAAAACCAGTTTCAGGAACATTTTGTATGGTTTCTTTAATATTAAGCATTAATTTTGCTCCATATCAACTATTTTTAAGGTTTATTAAGTATTGGTTTGCTCTACACGCCATTGTTTGGCGAATGCTACAAATTCCTTCTAAAAAACGTACAAAAAAAGTTCACTCTGGCTTCGCTTTATTGCCGTAAGAAAAACAAGTAGTAAAACCAAAATAAAACGTCAAAGAAATAAATTTAGAAATGTGGCGTATGCGGCACAAATTGATAATTTCCACTTTCAATAAAATTCTATTAACTTCTAAGGTCGTTCATGAACATTCTCAAAAGCTTAAATTTTTCTTAAAAACATATGCCAGAAGCAGTGGTGAAAATACAAAAAAAAACTCTGTTTGGTATATTTGCAGAAAACTTCATGTAAACCTTCATTATCGTTTTTCTCCACTACCAATTTTTGGCATATGCGTCCTTTTCTTGAGTGGTCCATTCGTCCTTTTTTTTAAGTGGACAGTAAATTGTCCATTTTTTAGTGAATTGTCCTTTTGTTAGATAATAACTTCTTCTTTAAACTCAAAAACTATAAGTTTTAGTTTCCCAAAACTCCAAAATTTCAACATTTATACAGCAAAACACGCTGGAATATTTTCGCTCTCAACAAAGGAGCCCGATGATATTGCAACAAGATCCTTGTGCTGGATTGTGGTTACTTTTGGTACATAGCCAAGCCTTTAGATTCCATAAATATAATTGTAGTCTAGAGTCACAACATATTTTAATGCCTGAGGCTGCTTTTACTTTGAAGAACTTTAAATTAAAATAAATTTCACGCAAAGAAAACGCGTTTCTACCATTGGCTGTTAAAACCATTTTGGCATACTCAGTTGGAAGGTAGAATTCTGTATTGACGATTTAAATCAGGCTGATTTTGATTGGATGAGAAGTGGAGAAAAGATGAAACATCAGTGGATCAAATACAGATAGAACATTTTGGCTTCTTCAATGAAAAATATAAGAGGTAAATATATAATAAAGCTTGTAGCATTTTGCTGGCATATGCCGTCCTTTAGTGCGCCAAAAAAAAGATTACTGTTAAGTGCTCATAACGTTCTAATTAAAAATAGTTATTTAAGAATCACTTTTAATATTAAAGTCCAAATTTCAAATGGACTGTGCAGAGTTTAAATTAGTTTTATATAAAAAAATTAATTATACAGAAATATATCAATTATTTTTAATTATAAAATTTTTTTGTTTCAAAGACTTTTACATAATTTTTTTTTATATGAATTTCTAGATAAATTTTATTGATTTATTTTAATAGACAAAACTTGCAAATAATATTCTTTGAATCATCTTATCTATGCGTCAAACCATTAATGAGCTAACGATATGTAGTTTGAATATTTGGAATTTGCTTTATGTGCATATTTTCCAATAATATATTGACATATTAAATACTTAACATATGTATATTCAAAGAATGTTCTCAACATTAATTTTATTACATTTAGGCCCGTTTTCACAACTTACCAATAGCTAAAAGTAGACTTTAACCGGCCTTAAGAGAGCGATAAAGTAAATTAAGGTTCATCCTACCTGGTAGGTTAAATAAAGTTGTAATAATGGAACACTTTTTATACGGACGATAAAATCCTACCTTTAGCTAACGGTAAGTTGTGAAAACGGGCCTTAGTTTTTTTAAATAAACAAAGTGTTCACTGGTTTGGCCTTATTTCTAAATACATATGTTCGTCTAGCTGTTATATTATGTATGTGTGTCTATGCAAATGTATGTGTTTAAGCAGTGTGTATGTGTGTGGCTTTGTCGTGAACTTGTTTTTGTATTGTTTAGAAAAAAATACTTGTAAACTTTTTGGCAACATTTTCAAATAAAAAGTTGTTTTGTTATTTCTACATATTTGAAAACATTAACCAGACAAAAACAGAAATTTTTGACAAAAAAAAATATGTAATAAAAACATTATTATGGCGTAGTATTGATTTCCGGAGAAGAAGAATATATCACTACTATTATTATTTTAAATAACGACTGGAAACGGATGTTAAAATCTTGGTAAAACATATTTAACAGAGGGTCACTAAAATTAAAGTAAGAAACGACTTTTTAAGAATTTTATTTATCGCTAAAAAAAAACAGTACACTAATAGTGGTTATTATATATTATTATATTTTAATGTTCTATAGCAGTGATAACCACTCCATAGTCTCGCGAGTAAGTCAATAATCGTAGTTTTCACACAGACACGGTCGGCAATTCACATGTATACAACAACTTTGTTCGTTTCAAAACATCAGGCTATCATCAGTCTCTGCGACCGCACACAAGTACATAATATCTTTGTGTTCGTGCGTTCGGGGCTTGGTTAGTTCGGGGCTTGGTTATCACTGTTCTATAGTGTTTTTTCACATTGATTAAAGAACAAGCAAACAAAAAATGTTAGTCTGGGTTCACACTTTGAAAGTTTCCTTTCAGAAATTCTTAGTTTATTGGTGAGAAGGGAAGAGAATATGCTTTTCTTCTCTCCTCTCTCACCAATAAACACAGACTTCCTGAAAGAAAACTTTCATAGTGTGAACCAAGACTTAAAGCTAGTTTACACTATCTCACAAGTCTTACGAATTCCATAATACTTTGCGAGATAGAAATCTAATGAGTTTTGGTGCGACTGTCAAAAAATCTAATGTAACATGACAGTTTGTGTTCACACAATCACACAAAGTATAAACACTCACACATGAAATAAAATGCAACCCTGATCTAATGAAAAGTATTATTGTTTAGAAATTTTTCAAAAAACGATAAAGTCGTATGGGATGTCAAACTTGTTCATAATACTTGTCATTTTCGTGACACATTGCATTCACACTATCACACTTTGTCATATTACTTGAGTTTTTGACATGTATAAATACAAAGTATAATAGTGTTATCTAGCCTTTAGCAACACTTCTCACAAGAATTGTGGTTTTTGTTTGGCCATTTGCTCAACCACAGCACAAAAAGCCAGCGTGTGTATTGTGTACATATTTTGTTTTGTAAATAAAAATTGTTTGGCTTTTTGTTTCTTTGTTTTTCGTTAAAAACGCGTATGTTTTGTTGTCTTTACCAGCGAAAAGGGGCGCTAAGCACAACTGAAACAGAGAATATTAATGTGCTGAAACGAAGACAACGAAGTTTATGTTTTTTTACGAAAATCAGAACGCAATAAATTGTTCTCATCTTTATGTCCAGTTAGATAAGTACAGTATTATTTTAGTGTACAAAGTTCACATACAGAGAGAAGTGTTTTAATGTTCACATTTCTACCGTACAAAACACTTAAGATGCTTTTTCGTAATGGATTAAAAAAAAAAATTTCATTTGAGTTTAATGTTAAATTCAAAACTGTTTTGCTTGTACTGAAAATTTTTAAATTTTGTGTTCAAGTGCGATATGTACAGGTTTAAGTATGAGAAGTATTTCAAGTACAAAAATATTTACATTTCTCAATCCAAATTCAAATCCAAATTAACTTAAGCCTGATTAAAAATATTGAAAATTTAGATTAAAAACCATAAATAGTTCAACAAAATTACCACAATACTAATTATTTACATTTCTTTTACCTTTTTTTGAATAATTTGTTAATAACTTGTAATTGGACAAATGGATGTTAGCAGAAACCATATTTTTCGGTCGACCAAACCAAATAAATTTTATAAGTATTATCTGACCTTGAACAGGTTGTAGACCCATCAATATTTCAATTATTATCCCATATCAGCCACTTCAAATTGAATGATTTCCCTTTATATCCATTATTCTTTATGCATATATAAAATGTTACGACTTGTTTTCAATTAGACTTTAGTAAATATTTTATCTTCGCCACTTAATTCTCTTTATTTATTTCTTTACCTATTTTCTTTTTTATTTGCATAATTTTTTTTATGGTCAGTGGATAATAAATCATCGTTCCATCGGGCAGCCACTTTATTTTGTATTTTTAGCTGGAAATAATAAATTTTTACGTTTAATCAAATAAAAATTATAATTGTTGCAATGTTTGTATGTTTATTATACAAATATACATAAATATCCAGCTAAAGAGTATGTTAGTGTGAGTGTGTGAATGTTAACTTTAATATCGTACTTAATATATCAGAGATGTAACAGTAATTGTAGCTGTAGAAGAGATGCAATTTATACTTTTTATCAGTGATGCCAAAGCTTGGGAAACTAAACGCATAATAATATTTCACAAATGGGCTTAAAAGTCTAAATTGCCATTTTTTTATGAAAAAAGGCTCAAACATTTTTAGAAAAAACATTTGTTTAAAAATATTATTAAGTAGGAGATCATTTTACATACAATGGTTATCACACGCGAGACTTATTATGCTGGCGTAGTATGGCAGTTTCTACACGCAGAGAAAAACATGTTTAAATATGGTCACCTCCAACAAAACTGTTTTTAAAGAAAATTGTAAACACATTATATTTAATTTAACCATATTATTGCCACCGACAACCAAATTATAGGCAAATAAGTCCTCCATCAAGAGGCCATATTATGGTTGCCTCTAAACATGTTATGGGTAAATATGACAATAATTTGTTTTTAAATTAACAACAATGTTTTCTTCTTTTCTAAGAGAAACATACTATGGTTAAAAACCAACAATGCTTTTATAAATGTTCAACATTCTTTAGTTATTTTTTTAACCATACCATGTTCGGAGGCAACCATAATATGTGAGTTGAGCTAGCTTGGCAGGCTTTGAAAAATCGCTATGAAAATAAGCGGATTTTAATTAACAATCAAATTAAAAAAATTTATGGCATCCAGGCCCCTCAGAATGAAACTTTGAAATTTTTAAGGCAACTTAAAAAAACGGTCAGCGATGGATTGTCTATTATTAGTTCGTTTCAAGTTGAGGTAGCTGATAATGACCCCCTTCTCATGCATATTTGCACTTCAAAACTCCCTGAAGGAACATCGCGTGCGTGGGAAGATTCTCTGACTAACCATAAGGAATTGCCTACCTGGCGACAACTTAACAAATTTCTGTCTGAGAGAATTGAAACTTTAGAAACTTTTACGAATTTGAGGAAACCGCCCAGCCGAGACAATAATACCTCCAAATCTCAAGTTTTCTATTCTGACGCTGAACCTGATAAGGGTAAATTTAGCTGCAAGAAATGCCAACAGAACCATCCATTACGATTCTGCAAATATTTTTAGGGTTTGTCAGTCCATGATAGAATCAAATTTGTTTATGCGAACAAATTTTGTGCGAATTGTTTTTCACCCACTCATTTCAAAACGAAATGTCAGAGCACCAATAGCTGCAACAGATGCAATCAAAGGCATCACACCATGTTGCATATTGAAGAAGATAAAGCGGAAAAGGCTCCCACTCAAAGGGCGTCCACTCATCAGCAGTCTCGCGACAACGAAAGGCCATCAGGGTCGGGTACTCAGAGTAACACGAGTCCATTCAATTCTTAATTGGGACGATCTGCCCCTCGGGCGCAAATGCGATGGAGTCAGTACAGGTTAATTTATCTCAACACAGCGGAACTACAATTTTACCCACAGCTTTGGTTCAGGCAGAGTATTTAGGCGAAACATTCACGGTTCGCGCATTAATTGATACAGGGTCGACTAGAAGTTTCATCCTAAGGCGTGTGCAACAGAATTTAGCGATCCCTCTGGAACGCCATCATAGCGAAATATCAGGGTTCGGTGATACGGTGGTAGGAAGTTCGAAGGGAAGGTGCTATGTCACAATAAAATATCGCATATCCGACTTTAAAATTAAGATCCGAGCGATTGTGGTACCAACATTGGCATATTTTATGCCTTTACGGCCGGTCCCAATTCAAACGGTAAAAGATCCGGTTCGAAGGACCAAAATGTTGGGGCTAGTATCGCTACCTAGCCTTTTAAAGAAATTTTTTAAATTCAAAACAAATGAAACACGGTCGGTTTCAAATTTAAATTTTAACACACTTTATTTAGGCTTCTTGCCTTTCTGAAGTTACAAATTATACTTAAAACCTAAATTACAAAAAGGTTTGTAGTAAGCCAACAAAACAAACTCAAAAGAAAACTACAAACTCAAGAGCAAAGTATATACATAAGTATATAAATATATATATAACAAAATACATGAAATTAAAGAGAATTGAAAAATTGAAAAGAGTGCTCTACACTCAGAGAAAAAAAATACAAATTTAATAAAATTTAAAATGAAATAAAAATTAAAATTTTAAACAAATAAAAATTCAAAATTAAAATTTAAGAAAACGAAATTTAAGAAATAGCAAAAATCAAAGAAAATTGAATATTAAGGAAAATTAGCAACATTAAAGAAAATTAACAAAATATAAGAAAATTGAAAAAATAGAATAAAATAAAACTGAAGTCGCTTCAACAATATGGTTGTGGCCTCTTGATGGAGGACTTATTTAACCATAATATGGTTATCGGTGACAACAAAATGGTTATATTAAATATAATGTGTTTACAATTTTCTTCAAAAACAGTTTTGTTGGAGGTGACCATATTTAAACATGTTTTTTCTCTAGGTGCAGGAAAGAGAGGTTTCTGTTGGCGTAAAGTTTCAACCGCTTATGCACCGCACAAGCAGCACAAAACCAATACTTGCATACATATTTTCAAAAAACAGACCCTGCAGACAAAGTTACTAGTATTAAGCTAGTAATATGCTGGTTGGTTTTACTTTTGATTCATGTAGGTAACCAACTAGTTAATTTTGCTTCATTTTTATAAAAGTTTAAAGTAAGTTGCTTTTTTACTGTATAAGTTCTATTGAAGCAAAATTTAATTTTACTATTCCCCTTAAGATTTTTCAATACTTTATGCTTTATAAGCCAAAGCGATGCAGCAGTGAAGCGAAGCTTCAGAGACATTTTTGTATATATTTTAGAACAATTCTCAACAGTTACCATCCGAACTAAACAGGGAAAGAGACTTTTTTCCTGTTACACATCAGAGAACTGCAAAAATCACTATTTTTCATGATTTATTCATACGCTATATTTTACATTAACTCTATGCCTGCAAAACAAAGTTCAACGTTGGTAATTTTGACATCGTTTTGTACACATTTGATTTGTGCATGTGTGAGTTTTTTATTTCCCTGCAAATAATAGAACCAGTCCAAACACGCGTGTAAAGAGTAGTCCACAAGGGACCAGGACTAGTTCACAAGTAACCCAAACGTATGGAAAAAACCTGGTCTATTTAACATTACGATGTCCTAGGAGAGGACCATATAACCCACCTTTGGACCACTAAGGAGTAGTTTTAAAACTACTCCATGGTATATAACCCACCTTTGGACCAGTAAGGAGTAGTTTTAAAACTACTCCATGGTATACTCAAGAGGATTAGTTTTGAAGTCGTTTAAACACGAAAGCATGTCGTTAAAAAACGAAGACATGTCGTCTCACTACAAACACTTTTTAACAATGGCATGGTCCATGCTTGCATTACATCGGACTAGTCCATGGAGTAGTCCATTTTATTAAAATGGGTCAGGTGGTCCAATTTTATTTGCAGGGTTAAAGTGCTTTGTTTGCATTTATTGTTAGGCACGCAGTAACACAATTGCACAAAGTCAAAATACAGACATTCTTATGCTTTTGCATTCAAGTAGTCATTGCCCACTCGATTATACAAAGACGAATGTAAATTGGTATTAGTACGAGTCGCTTTGTTGGTATGATTGTTGTAGGCATAAGTTCAAATAAACTAGTTGTTGTGTCAAATTTGGTTTGTGTTTACCCTGCAAATAATATTGTACCACCTGATTTTGATCAAATGGACTACTCATTGGACTAGTCCGATGTAATGCAAGCATGGAACATATCATTGTTAAAAAGTGTTTGTAGTGAGACCACATGTCTTCGTTTTTTAACGACATGTGTTCGTTTTTTAAACGACTTCAAAACTAATCCTCTTGAGTATACCATGGAGTAGTTTTAACACTACTCCTTTGTAATCCAAAGCTGGGTAATCGTAATGTTAAATATACAATGTTTTTCCATACGTTTGGGTTACTTTGGACTAGTCCTAGTCTCTTGTGGGCTACATTTTACACGCGTTTTAGGACTAGTCCTATTATTTGCAGGGTAGTTTTTTAAAATCGTAAAAAGCAACATACATACAGAACTCCTGTAGTTTTTAAGAAATGATAAAAAATAAAAACAGTCTTCTTGTTTCTATGGAAATTGTTTGTACCTATGTGCTAAGTTTCATTTAAATTTTTTTCTTTTTTCGAATATGAAGCATATGAAAAAACTTTACTACATACTACATACATAGCAACTGCTGAACAGGCATCAGAGCAATAATTTTTGTGTATTTTTTTTTTTTTTGTATAAGTTTTTTACCAAAGCAATAATTGACGAACGGAGCTTAACATGGTATGAATGGCAAAGCCAATACGCTGCCCATGACTTGAGTGCATTTTAAAACAACACCGATATGTGTGGCTGAGAAAGTATGATTGCATGAACACAAATGAGTGTATTTTATGTTGTTGATTAAATGCGAATTTTTTCCAATCACATAAAGCCGTTCTCTGTTACACATGCCTTCTATTCAGTTGTATTCCCCTTTGTTTTAAGAAGAACTCTTAATTACATACATGAGAGTAGCATAATGGCCCCTTATGGTTCTCGTCATCATTCTACTTTGAAAATTTGAAGTATATAACTAAGTTAATAATTTCAGCAAATAGAAAACGGGAATTTTTATTCAATTTTTTAAACATGAGAACAATTTGTCAACTCTGAAACCAAACAAAAATTTTTATTTTCTTTGTATAAGGTGGTTGTTATTGTTTCCACAACGAACAAGTTAACCGTTTTCTCACATAGTTTTGTTGTGTTGTTGTTGTTTCTACAACAAACGTCGTCCCGTATAGGCGAAACTTCCTCCGGGAAATTTGTGTCAATTGTTCCAACAAACTGGTCCTGGGATTTGTGAAAATAGAACAAGTTCCAAAAGAAAGAACTCATAACCAGTGAAAGGAAAACCAATCATTTAACTGGAATATGAAGAACAAAACGGTAGAAAAAGTAATGAACTACAGTACAGTTTTCACTGGTGGTGTGACACATTTTTTTGGGACTTTCTTAAATTTGGTTCTTAAATTTAGTTCTAGGACTTGTTTAATTGAAGAAATAGTTACACTAAACACGTTCATTGAGATAGGTCTTATTAATATAAAGTGTAAGAAGTAGAGCCAGTCTCTACCACCAAAGGCCTATCACTGGACTACTTTGGTGTCAGTTCGCTTCCCTCTAGGGTAGTAATGAGCTAGACCAAAACCTAACAAGTTACGGTTTTAGCTGCAGGGACTTATTCAAAAAACACTTAGGCCCGTTTTCACAACTTACCGATAGCTAAAGGTAGGATTTTATCGGCCGTATAAAAAGTGATCCGTTATTACAACTTAACTTTAACCTACCAGGTATGATGAACCTTAATTTACTTTACCACTCACTTTAGGTTAAAGTAAAGTTTTAATAATGAAACACTTTTTATAAGGCCATTTAAAGTGTACTTTTAGCTATCGGTAAGTTGTGAAAACGGGCCTTATACTTACAAAGCTGTTTCATTTATGCCAGTATTTATGCAGGTATTCATTTTATGCCAGATAATTTAACTAATGTCTGTGATTGATAGAACAAAAATAGTAATCTAAGGCCGGGTTTTTGATATTTGGATTAAGTTTAAACTTAGTTTAACGTGGTCTGACACTCGGATTTTTCTGGCGAAATGCGATTTTTTTTTATTTCATGAAAGACCAACATTTAAAGCAAAACAAAGCTGTTGCGTCAAAATTGTGTTTGCAAACTTTGTTATATCGGCACAAATCTTTTTTCAGATTAATTAAACCTAGGTTAACTGAGATCTCAAAAACCCAGCCTTAAAAGTTAATTTCGTCAGTGCAGTTCCAATGTTCAATGCAATCCAATGTGCAGGCTCAAAAAGACGTGACGACCAACAGATCGTAGGCCGCAATAGCTGTTTATGGTTATGGCAAAAACCCAAAAATTAAGTTGGGTTCTATGGATATGGCTTGTGGCAAGACACCTTTCTTCAAATGCAGTGTTGGGTTGGTTCAAGCAACGGGTTTTTATGGTTTTGGTTATGCCACGTCTAATTTCACCTTAAAGAAGCATTTAGATCAGAGTCCGCCAAACACATACATTAACATTTCTTGTTTCTCTTGGTTGTTTATTTTTGAGCGTAATTGTTTTTGTTTGTTCAGTGTTTTCGAGTAAAAATACAAATTATTTTCTCATGCTCTCTTTATTTGTGTGAGAGCATTCGCACATGTGCGGTGTTTTGCAGATCTCTGATTTAGATCCCTTTAAAATTTGTCATTGTTAGCTAAATTTGCAGTGATCCTCGTCTTCAGATTATAAATCACTTCTTATGTTTCGTCAGTATTAATTTTTAGGTACTTCGTAGCTGGAGCATTAAAGACTATCGCTATTGAGACAATATTAAATATTAATTTAATTTATATAGCGTTTTTTAGTATACGATAAATATACACTCAAAAGAAAAATCAATCCAAACGTACTCAAATCAATCCGAAGCGGTATAAGCTCTCAAAACGACCTTGATTCAAGTATTATAAAGTTGATGTTATCTCCAATTTGTGCTTGAAAAAAACCCAAAAAAGAAATTAGAAAGAAAAACTTTTTATCATTGATTTACTTACCCGTTTTACACCTTAAAGAATGATAAAACACTAACATCATGCCAAATTATGGTTTTTACTTTAAAAATCTTATGAACATATTTAACTAAAAATATGAACTAAATGAGAAGCAAGATTTCAAATATACTTTTTAACCCTTAGTGGTACACATGAGTCTGGCCAGACCTTTGCTAAATGTGTAAAGCACAAAGTATACAGAGATGAAAAAAGTGGCGTATGAAAAATGCCTAAATCATTTGCGAGGGCAGCTTTCGAAGAAAGAGAAAGAAAACGTTTTTTGTTAGTGAAGTGACAATGCGTAAAAAACAGGCTGCTACTATCTACACAAATTGCATAATCAAAACAAAAAACGCAGCTTTTGAAGAAAAAGCAGAAAAAACACAATATTTTCTGTCTCGTGACGCCTCTGTATACTCTGTGGTGTAAAGATAATCAAAACATGCGTAAGCCGGAGGGTTAAACATGAATGTATGTGTTATATGTTTTTCTTCTTGTTCTGTTGTTTTTGTTGTTACTACAAACAAAAAGGAAATCGTTTTGTTCGAACTTGTGTTGTGTTGTTGTAATTGTACAATAAATTTAGAAAAGAACACACGTACGCACGCATAAAAGAATGCAATGCTGAGAGATGAGACTACTAAGTTTAATTAGATTAAAACCCAGTGTTGCCACTTTGTGGTTAATTACCCGAATTTCGTTTAATTTTTACGGTCGTGGGTAGAGCGTGGGTAATTTCTCTTAGGTGTAATTCAGGTGTAATTTGAAATTTTTACTTCAGATGCCCAAATAAAATAAAGATTCGATTTCAGTGATGACATTTATTTATTTTTAAATATTGTTGCTAAGAAATGCACAGCCTTCTGAACTAAAGTCTCGGTTTCTTTTTAAGAAAAGACTTCAATTATTAAACACACATATGTTTTCAAATGTTTGGTAATGAATGTCGCAAGATGGACCCTTAGATTTGGATAAAGATGCCTATCATAGTGATTTAGAACCTGAAGTTTATTGAAAAAAGTTATTCAAACTAAAAACTTGCCTGGGGGAAGATATGTTTCCAATATTGCAACACATAATTTATTTTATTTCTATCTTGCAATTTTTTAATGCTTTAGTTTAACGCCCTTTACAGTTGTAAAACTTAATTACGAAAGGGACAGTTGTATAAAACTCTGCAGGTATAAAGGGTATTTTTCCAGACCATGAAATTTAAAATGGTAGACAACACAAAAAAAATTAATTTAAATCGCAGATTGATACACGGCATTACGATTTGATTTAAAACAAATAGTTAAAGCGCCTGTCCTTGACGAAACGCATTGCAGACGTCCAATTTTGTTTGTCTTTTTCGAATAAAATTAACAATGTTGACCTCCAAGACACCGATTGTTGCTGGTTTATCAACATTAACCACTGACTTATCAGCCCTACGGAAAACAATCAATAAGTGTCACATCGCACGGCCTTGAAGTCTAATTGACAGTTAATTTTCTCTAATTCAACACATCGCTTTCATTTGTGAAAAAAAGTTGCGTCATTTAAATCAACCTTTAAGTTGCAAAAATCAATGGCTGATTTTCAAAGTATATTTGGATAATTTGGTGGCGTTGTTCAAGCATGAATCTATTCATGATGATGTGCCTGATCAAAAAGTGAAAATAGTATGACAGTTCGTTTGACAGCTTACCTTTCGTAAGCTCTATGGGGCTAAAAAGCATCCTTTATAAAGCAATGACAAGGAACATTTTAAACCTTCCCAAGATACATATATCAACCAAATGTGGGAGTTAAACTCATTATTTTAGCAGTTTTATTTAATGTTTTATTAGTTTTTTTTAAGTCTTTAATGTTATTTTTGTTAATTTAAATAAAATTAACAGTATGACAAATATTGATCTTGTTTTAATGAGTTTGTTGTGTTTTTGCTTCTTTGTAAATGTATTTTTATTAAATAAAACTTAAATTTTATATCAGGTGTAATTTCATTTAAATCGGGTAATTTGCTTCATCTCAAGTGTAATTTTGAATCTTGCTGGTGGTAACACTGTTAAAACCCTCATATTTTAATTTTACTCTCGGAGTGGCACTATCAACGAAAAGTTTAATCTTTTTTGTACTTGATTTAAGCATTTTTTACTTATTTCAAGAAATATCGGGATTGATTTTTTAAAGTTATCCCATTTGGGATTGATTTAAGTACGTTTTAGTGGTATTCGTATTTGAATTTTTAAGTACGATTCGTGATTAAAGTAAGTATAAAAAGATTAATTTATCCCGAGTGTTTTTCTTTCTGTGTATCCTTCTCATTTAAGTTTCTTAAAAAATATACCAATCTAGCCCGAAAAGAGCTGAGTTGGCATCACTGCTTTTTATAAAATTATTATCTTCTAATAAACCAACGGTGTGAAGGTTGTGTGTCATACAAGAATCATAAATACTTTATTATACACCATCATTATCATGACCATCATCATCGGCATTACTGTTATTATTATGATGATTGCTACTATCGTTACTTTTGCTGCAGTCGTAATCATCATAATCGAATTTATTGTCATATTCATACAATAACATACAACTTAATACAAAAGTATTCTCTTTATATCACCGTCATTGTCGCTCTTGTGCTGATTAAAGTCATAATTAGCGTTATTAAAAATCATAAAAGCTAACGGTTTTTATACCCTCCACCACAATTAGTTGTGCAGAGGATATATTAAGTTTGTCATTCTGTGTGAAACTTTTTTATTATTCATCTCAGACCCCATAAAGTAAATATATTCTGGGTCCTTGAGTAATTCTAAATCGATTTAGCCATGTCCGTCTGTCTGTCCGTCTGGCCGTCTGTTGAAAACACGCTCACTTTCGAACAACTCAAAAGAAATGAACAAACTTGGTGCCAAATTGCTTGTAGTTATCCTAAGCAGTTTGGGATTGAAATCCAGCAAAATCAGTTCAGTAGGACCAGAGCTATGAATCAAAATGTGGAACCACCACCTAAAAAAATTGATAATTTTGTTACAAAAAATAACATAAATGCTGGAACAAGGCACGGATTGAGATAAGATTATTGAAAAATTTTTTTTATTTGACTGAAAATCACGCTGTTAAATTTCGTGAAGATCCGTCCCTAATTTACCCTAAGCCCCATATAAACCCTACTACCGGAAAACAGTTTAGTCACCTAAAACCATAATTAATAACAAATCGTCACAGTTTAAGATAAAAATAAAATCATACAGATGTTACTCCTTAAACTTTCGAACTGTCAGTGGAGGGTATCAAAGATTCGGCACAGCCGAATATAGCACTCCTTGTTTTTATTATTTTCTAATAAAAATGCATATGTGATAAACATGTTAAAAGTAAAGTTGAAAAAAATATAAGGGAAATTAAATATTTAGTCACTGGCTAACTTCACAGAAAAAAATTTCAATAGCTTTTAATTAATTAAATACATTGTTTTAAACGTATTATAATTTAATTAAAACGTTAATTGAATCCATTATTTATTTAAATGGAACAAAAAATAAAAATATGTATTGGATTCAATATTTATTTTTATTGTTTTAACAATAATTTGCCATTTTAATATAAATTAAAAAACGGTTCTGTTCGTAACTAACAATTGTGAACAAAATAATTAATTTCAATAAAGTTTGTTAAGTTGAATAAGTGTGTGTATTTATTTTTATTTGCAATTAAAAGAACTCAACGGTTTATTATAAAGGGAGTAAACCGAACGCGTTTATTAAAGGAAAAACGTAATAGTAATACAATTGTAATTGAACCGAAAATATACAAATCGATATCGTATATACCTAGCATATCGGAAAGAATTAAGAGATCAAAGATCTTTGACACTAACAAATATAAAGTGACTTTTAAGGCCTACAACACGGTAAATAGTTTATTCAGCAAGACAAAAGATAGAATAAATAAATGGGATATGTCAAACATTATCTACAAAATTCCTTGTAACGGAAATGATAATGCAAATTGCGACAAGGTTTATATAGGTACGACAAAAAATAAATTAAGGACTAGAGTTGCTGGACATAGATCAGATCAAAAACATAGAAACATTAATTCTAAAAAAACAGCATTGTCTCATCATTGTTATGAATTGAATCACTATCCAAATTTTGAAAATGCACAGTTTAAAACACTAAAACCAACTACAAACGTAGATATATATTAGAAATGTTACACATAATCAATACACCAACAGCACAAAGAATGAATTTCAAAGCAGACACAGAAAATATAGCTAGTAGTTATAGAAATTTAGTTATTAAGAGATAGAATAAATAGATCTATATAAATATGTTAGATACAAAATAAGTTTAATTTATAAAAATTGTTATATATTATGGTATTATTCTTTAGTCAGAATTTATTATTGTAAATATGGTTTTTGAATTCGTTTTATAGTAGGGAAATTATTTTTTCATTTTATATGAATTGATTTTTTGAATTTGGTTTAAGGATAGGAAATGTTTTTTCAGTTTATATAAAATTTTATACTCTAGTTATAATATTTTTATTTTATGTTATATGGGTTTTGAAATTAATTTTATGACAAATAGGTTTTTGAATTTAATTTTTGAAATAATTTTTTCCATAATTATTTTTGTTTGTGTTATAAAAATATTGTAAATTTAATTTCCTGAGGATGCTAACCAAAGGTTAGCGAAATATCGAAAAAATAATTAAATAAAATTAATATTTTTTATATAAAAAAGAGACCTGGAGCTTAAAATTAAAAATAATCAAAATAAATTAAATACATTAGTTTATATTTAAAAAAAACGGACAGACGGACATGGCTAAATTGACTTAGAATAACACAAGGACCCGGAATTTATGTGCTTCATGTGGACCTTTACTCGTAAAGGAGGTTATTAAAATCTGTGTTTGTTAAACAAGGAATTTTAAGATAATTTATATAAATTAATTTTGATTCGTAACTTATCAAAAAAATATTAGTAAAAATAATAATTTTAATTTTAGAAAATTTATCTCCATTTATTGACATACATAAATCTCTGTTGCTGTATATGTCCTTTGCTAAAGAAGAAATGTAATAAAAACGGCAGCAGATCGACTCGATATGTTTTTCGTCATCATTTTATTTTTGTATTTGATGTATTTAACCAAACAGTTTTAAAAAATTGAATACGGGATTTTGTTTCTTGTAATGTTGTTTCTGCTATTGTTTTTCTTATAGTTTCACTTTTTTAAAGCGTCCAAAAATAGACTGTGTGTGTTTTTTGTTGTTGTTCTTATATTTCACATAAAGAAGTGTTGCTTACGATCAAATAAAAAAATGCAAAAAGACGACAACATTAAAGAGCGTTAAATATTTCATACAAAATTACGAGAACTTGACACCAATAACGCGTTTATTATATTTTTTGAAGAGTTGTCCACATTTTTGTTGGTTAAATAACAATCAAACAAAAATATTGTTTGAATCAGTAAAAAAATTTATAGAAATTAAAAAAATTTTGAAACAAGCGTTTGTTTGAAAATAATTCGGCAATAATTTTTTCTGTGTACATAGGAGCAAAAATGGGAGATATACGGGAAACTAAATTTATTTCTTTAATTTTTCCGTGCTGCATGTGGTACTTGTTTAGTTTTCATTAATATTGGACCTTAAAACATTAAATGCAACATGCAATGTTCTGAGTGTATAAGAATCTATAAGAGGGAACTTGTTGGTACTTTGTTGTTCTTTAGCTGGTACTTGAGTTTTCGTTAATATTTGACCATCAAACATAAAATTAAAAATTCATGCTCCTGAGTCAACAAGAATCTGTAGAGAGGAGTTTTTTGATACTTTTTTCATTCTACAACTGGTACTTTCTTAATATTCGTTAATATTGGACCTAGAAACATTAAACTTAACATGAAATATTTTGAATGGATGAGAATCTATAAGAAGAAACTTTTTGGTACTTTTTTGTTCTTCAACTGGTACTTTTTGAGTTTTTGTTAATATTAGATCTACAAACATAAAATTAAACATTCATGGTCCTGAGTGAATAAAAATCTGTAGAGGGGAATTTTTTGGTACTGTTTCCATTCTACAACTGGTACTTTCTTAACACATATTCGTTAATATTGGACCTAGAAACATACAACTTATCCTGAATTGTTCTGAATGGATGAGAATCTATAAGAAGAAACATGTTGGTACTTTTTTGTTCTTCAACTGGTACTTTTTGAGTTTTCGTTAATATTAGACCTACAAACATAAAATTAAACATTCATGTTCCTGAGTGATTAAGAAAATGTAAATGTGAGCTTTTTGGTACTTTTTTCATTATACAACTGACACTTTCTTAATATTCGTTTATATTGGACCTAGAAACATACAACTTAACATGAAATGTTCTGAATGGATGAGAATCTATAAGAAGAAACTTTTTGGTACTTTTTTGTTCTTTAAATGGAACTTTTTAAATTTCCTTTAGTATTGGACCTACACTCACAATATTATTACAGTAACGGACTGTAGTTTATTTAAGAAATATTCCGTTCAGTCATTTTTAAATAAATAAACATTTAAAATTCCAAGCAAATTTATTTTTAACTGATTCTAACAGTTATTCAAAAAACTAAGTGCATATTAATACGGATTTTCAGTTGCAGTTAATATTGTCCGTTGGTTGAGTTAAATTCTTCTTTATGTTAAATTAAATAAAAATGTAATTGAAAGCAACGAAAAGTTCATTTAATTTTTACTGTCAAAAATTCAACCGCGAATTCCGTAAAAACAATTGAACATTCAGTTATCTTATAAAAATTAATTGTCAAAAAATTAACTACATATTCCGTAAAAACAAATAAATATGCAGTTATTTTATAAAATTTTACTGTCAAAAATTCAACACCATATTCAGTAAAAACAATTAAATATTCAGTTATTTCATATAATTAAACTTCCAAAAATTAATTTTTACTTATCTATAAAAAAATGAATTGCTTGTTTTGTGTAAGCAATTCCCATTTTCTATTTGTTAATATAATTTAGTTAAATACATCAAATTTTAAAAGTAAAATAATTGCGAAGCCATATCGGTCATGCTGCTGGTGTCTTATAATTGAGAGTTCTTCTGTAAACAACGTGGTCAGTACAACAAAAGTTAAACAAACGTGTGTACCAGGGTAAGTAAATAATAATATTCTCCCTCTCTCGCTTATAAGAAAAACAAGCGGACAGGTGTATCTGTCTGGTATTTTTTAGAAATTTGGCTCTTTTGTGTAGTAAACGAAAATTACTGAATTTAATAAAATAACTGAATATTTAATTGTTTTTACTGAATATGGTGTTGAATTTTTAACAGTAAAATTTTACAAAATAACTGAATATTTATTTGATTTTACGGAATATGGTGTTGAATTTTTGACAGTAAAAATTAACTGAACTTTTTGTTAAAAATAAATGAAAAATAAGTAGACCGGTTATTAATTGAATTTTCATTTATTTTATATAACAATTTCAGTTAATTTTACGTACAGAATATTGTGAGTGTAGACATATAACATTAAACATTAGAAGTCCTGAGTGAATGAGAATGCACAAGAGGGATTTTTTTGGTACTTTTTCGTTGTTAAACAAGTACTTTTTGAATTATTATAAATACTAAACCTAGAAACATAAAAAGCAACATGTAAAGTTCAGAGTGTTTGAGAAAATGGAGGCTTTTTTGTACTGTTTTGTTTTTCCATTGATACTTTTTTATATTATTGAATTTACAAAATTAGATTAAAAAATTAACGGATTTGAGTGGAAGATAACATAAAGACTAGAGGTTGGTCCCTCGCCAATTAGATCTACTAAGACGAAAAAAAAAACAAATTCTCGAATCATATAAATTCATACATATATCGAGCCTTTGGTGCAAGATCGTAGTAATTCAAAATTTGAATTTTTTGAGCTGGGTATGCAGAAATGATCTTTGGGAAAATATCTATCTAAAGAAAAAAAGCTTATGGTTCTATCTCTAACTGTTCAGATTTTACAGCTAAAAATGTTTTTATTGCCTCTAGCTATTTTCAACCATATTTATATTAATATAAAAAAAATATTTAATATTATTAATAATTTTTCACCTTTTTTTAATTACAAAACATTCCTCTTTATTAAAAAACTTGTAAAAAAATAACTTAAGTAAACGGAACTACTATTAAAAAGATGGCTGAAAACTTCAAATGCATTTTTCTCAGTTCACGATTTTTTGAATTACTACGGTATTGCACCAAAGGCTCGATATACTTATATATATGTTTTCTTTATATTTGCACATATAGAATTTCAACCACTGGACAAACACTAGTATATCCTTAATCTTACTTCAGCAGATTAAATTTTAAATGTACCTGGCAAAGAGATTTAAAGCGTTGTAGCAGAGCTATATCATCCCACTAGCCTGACAACGACAATGTCTGACAATGGCCTACCCGATAGAATCTTTAAAAAAAAATTTTTTGTAATGGTAGTAGTTTTTAAAGATTCAGCACAGTCGTGCTTATCTGTAAAGTCAGTATAGAAAAGATCTTACACGTTTTATTGTATGTGGAAATAAAAAATGTTCACTTTTTCCTCTGCAAATCGATTGTATGGGTATTTATAAAAGTAAAGTTAATCAAAAATATAATAAATCCTGAAATACTATTTTCACACACAAACGCACATATGCATTTATCTCACCGACTGGATTTGTAACTGAATACAAGGAATTACCCTTTTGAATAAATGTGTTTGAACATTCGCTTGAATTTAATTTCAAACTGATTTCCACATCATACGAGTAATTTTACCAACGTATTTTGGTTTTTTTTAGTCCATTATAGTATTATTTTATTAAATAATTAAATTTGAATCATAAATTCAATTTTTTTTATATATTTAATATTTGCAAAAGATTATTTTAAGTGAATTTATGGTTATTGGAAGCGTTTGTATTGGTCGGATTATAATTGTTTATGTAAATTCTAATAAAAGTCCAAACGATTCTCGTATGTTGTGAAAATATTTAATAAATTGGAATTTTATTCATAAAGTGTTACGCAAACTCGTGGTTGGTGTTTTATCTTTTTTTTTTTTTTCTTTGTCATATAAACCCATAGAACACTTGGTAACAAAAATTAAATCATTTTTTCAAGTTTTTGAAGTACAACCTCATATTTTGATACCCACACCACAATAGTGGAGAGGGTATTATGTATTTGTGCTGCTGTGTGTAACGCCTTAAAATATTGGTCGACTCAGAATCACTTTCTGAGAGGCAATTTCTGCCTCTCAAACCGATTTTAATGAAATTTAAAACATAGATAAATCCATATCTATATGGAAGCAAAAGCTATACATTTTTTCAAAAATAGGACCACAAGGGGAGGTATGGGGCAAATTCTGCCTCTCACTTTCAAACCGATTTTCATAAAGTTTATAAGCATAGATAAGTCCATGTTTCTTACTTCAAGAATCGCTTTAGCCGTCTGACAACAGCTGTCTATAATCGTAGAACACGAGTGCCTTTCACTACTTCGTAAAAGGAATGAACCACTGACGGGCATAGTTTGAACGTGCCTACCAATAGTTTGTGGTGTTATAGGCACCCCAGAAACCGTTTGCTGGCCATTATATGGTCAATTTGGCTAAGCGTAAAGCCATCAGGGGATTCCCAGGTGTATTTGTGGAAATTTTGGGGGATGAATTGGGTATCGCCTATAAATAAACGCCTCTACCATTTCTGATATCGCCCGGACCCCATAATAGACTGGACATTTTTGTTGTCACAGCCTACCTTAGAATTGAAGTCGCCTAGCAAGATTTTGATGTCGTCACTCAGAATCGCTTCTATAAGAGCCTCATGTTCACTATAAAAGTCATCTTTAGTACATCATCGCCTACCTTCGTTGGCGCGTAGCACTGTATCACAGAGATTTTGCGAAACGTGCAGAGATGATACGGCCACATACTGATGTATATTGTATGAATGCTTTGTTCTTAAACAAGTAAAGAAATTGTTACTGCCTCCCTTGATCGCACAAGCTAAACTATGCACTTGCATATTTGCAGTTTCCCTGGTGATTACCTAAAACGTTTATTAAAAAAGTACTTGGGGCCAATTATGGTAGTCGTGATCGAATAATTTTTCGATTCGAGAGCAATTTTATTTCTAGTTCAGCGAAATCGAAATTATTTTTCCAGTGTTGCAAAGTATTTATTTGATTTTTCACAATACTGAAAAAATAATTTCAATTCGTTCACTGTCGACTAGAGTTGTCAATTATTCGCTTTTCAACTTTGTTCAAATAATTCAAATAATTGTTTTTGTTCGTTCGATCAAACGATTAAATCTAAAAACTTATTCGACACTGTGGTGTAGGATATCATATGGTCGGGCTTGACCGACTATACTTTCTTACTTGTATTTATTAAGAATGCATTAAGTAAGACATACTGAATTCCTTCAGACACTTTGGATTCTTTTATGAAGCTTATCAGTTACCCAAAATAAAAACTTTTATTGCCATTTACCCATCCCCGCAGGTGTTAAGAACATACTTATATACAGGTATGTGATAAAAATTTATCGCTTTCAAAACTATATCGCTTATTCGCTTTAACATCGTCATAACTCAAAAAAAAGCATATCGAAATAAACGTGTTTAACGTTTCTGATTTACTCGAACCTTTTACAAAAAAAGAACGACACATTGTCTTCAAACGCGGAAAGAATTAAGGCTCAGTTAGGCGAACGTTGCTGTATCCTTCAGCTGTTTGCTTTTTGTTATATGAAAACCAATACAAAAGCTTACCGATATGCAATATACCGTAGTTGCAACGTACCAATCTGTATAAAATAGAATTTCATGCCGTTTTTACGTGACATTTGTACGACAGTGATGGGCGGCTTGTATGTTACATTGAATGCGGGTAATTTTGCTCTTTTTTTTTGGTACTTTTTTCAGTATATCTATGTACATAATTGCGACAAAATAACTAACAATACAACATATTTCCGAATATTTCCATCAGGGCAACCCCCTAATATGAGCCAATAGGATAGAAAATGCTATGAAGAAAGTTTCAGCCTAATCGAATAACGTTAACACGTGGCTCATTGAGCATAATTTAAGGAAAAACAGTGATTTTTCACTACAATTCGTATTTCTTTGTCTTTATAACCGAATCCGTTCATTCTAGGAACCTGAGTCGAGTCTTGTTTTATAGGAAATTTTATTCTTATTAATTTTGATTTTGATAGTTTTGTTTCTTATACCAATAGATAAAGTGATATTTAGCATTAATTAAGGACAAAGAAATACGAATTTTAGTGAAAAATCACTGTTTTTCCCTAATTGATGCTCAATAAGGCACGTGTTGGCTTTATCCGATTGGACTTAAACTTTGTCAATCGAATTTTCTAGGCTATTGGCATATTTTAGAGGGGAGCACCAAAAGATAGCCCCCAAAAAAATTTACCATATCTTGTAACGACCCTAATAGGGTGGTTACCAGAAATCAATACTGGATTTTCCGTCGGGGCAACCCCCTAATATGTGCCAATAACATAGAAAATGCGATTAATGATGCTTCAGCCCAATCGGATAACGCTAACATGTGTCTAATTGAGCATTAATTAAGAAAAACAGCGATTTTTCACTAAAAGGCCAGATTTATTGGAAAATTGGGCTGATCGAATGGACCATGAACTCGTAGCCGCAGCGGACATATGCCGGAAATCATATTTAAAACTTGAAATTGTCTACCAGATTAGATTTAAAAAAAAGTTCATTCCAACAATATTTCTGTCTTGTATTATTTTAAGTTTTATGCAGTTAAAAAAGCACCCTATAGAATGTTAAGGACTGATGAAATCATAATATGATTGCTTTTAAATGTTAAAGCTATCTGTGGCCATAAAGAAACTTTTATTTTCTCTGCTGGTTTTTTGAAAATGTCACTTCAACTGGTCGATGATGTTACATCCAGAATATCATACATTTAATAGAGACTAGGGATGCCAAACGGGAAATCCCGAAATCCCGGAATTTTTTGGGATTGATAAATCCCGAATACCTTTTGAAAATTCATAAAGGTGTTATGATACTTGCTATTTTTTGTATTGGATTTTTTTTAGGATTGACTGAATGAAACAACAAATGCGAGAAAGAACAAGAAATACAATATGTAAACAAACCCTTTTTTCTAATTGATTTCTTATCATGTAAATTTTTTTCTTTGACTAAAACAAAAAAAAAAATGGCAAAAACTTGGGCAGATAAAACTATTTTGTTTTTGATAAACGAAATGAAGCAGGTACCCTTCATATGGGATTTCAAATCATAAATTTTCAATTAAAGAATATACCACGATGTATTTCGTAATATTTTTCATTAATTGCATTAAATTTTATTGTATTTTAAAAAAAATTGTTTGTGATTCCAAAATAAAATGTAAACAAAACAGACAATACTGCCCACGTTTTTTCCCCCTCAAAAAACCCGTCAAAAAAGCTAAAAATCGCAAAACAAAAGTTAAAATCCGCTACTTTTGATCAAAAACTAAAAAAAAAAATTAAAAAAAAACAGTGTTAAACTTAAACCTGGAAATGTCAATTTTAAGTTAAACATTTTTGTATTTTTTTTGACAGTTTTAGATTATTTATCGATAACACATGTATATTTGTTTGACATTTCAAGATTTTGTATGATATAATCATACTCTTTACACTTAGTCAGTTTTCCTATGCAAATATATTTGCACTGTTCTCCAATATAGAAAAAATACAAAAAATAGCAAGTATCATAACACCTTAAATAATTCATTATATAAAAAAAATCCAGAAATCCCGGAATTTTGGGATCGGGATTTCAAAATCCCGAATCCCGGGATTTTCTAAAATCAATCCCGATTGGCATCCCTAATAGAGACCCTTCTTCCAGTCCTTCATCCTGACCTACAAACAAAAAAAGTTTTTTTATTTCAAAATTGTATAAATCCCTTAATATAGTTCTAGGCCAAATATGCACCTTAAAACTCACCCACGTATTCATAAACGATTATTATATTTAACAAACGTTGATTAAGGAAAATTTGCATAAAATATTTGTTTTGTAAACTTTGATTAAATTATTAATGTATTTTTATGAATACATCCAGCGATAAATATTGAAAGGACCGCAGTTGGCAGGCCTTTTTGGGGGCCTCTATACTCTTTTCTAAAGGATTCGCTTCGTTTGGTATCCTGCCTTCGGAAGTATGCCTTCTAGAACACAGAAAAAATTATTGCCGAATTATTTTCAAACAAACGCTTGTTTGAAAATTTTTTTTTATTTCTATAAATTTTTTTACTGATTCAATCAATATTTTTGTTTGATTTTTATTTAACCAACAAAAATGTGGACAACTCTTCAAAAATATAATAAACGCGTTATTGGTGTCAAGTTTTCATAATTTTGTTTGAAATATTTAACGCTCTTTAATGTTGTCGTCTTTTTGCATTTTTTCATTTGATCGTAAGCAACACTTCGTAATGTGAAATATAAGAACTACAACAAAAAACACATACAGTCTATTTTTGGACACTTTAAAAAAGTACAACAGTAAGAAAGATGAAGAGGTTTGAAGTAAAAAAAAAAAACAAAAAAATAGCAGGTAAAAAAACGTTTCACTCTTTTTAAACAACAGAAACAACAACAGCATTATAAGAAACAAAATAAATTTTTGGTTGGTTTCAAAGTTGGTTAAAAAAAACCAAAATCCCGTATTCAATTTTTTCAAACTGTTTGCTTAAATACATCAAATACAAAAATAGAATGATGACGAAAAACATATCGAGTCTGTCTGTCGCCGTTTTTGGGTTACATATCTTCTTCATTAGCAAAGGAAAGGATACAGCAACAGTGAGTGATGAAGAAAAACATTGTGTTGTGTGTATAAATAAGACTTCGTGCAAAAATTATTCCAACAAAAAAAATGTGTCTCAAAGCCAGTCGGCGGCTCTTCCTCTGCCTTCATCTTCACATACAGTGCTTACTTGTGTGCGCGTCATTGCTTGTGCAAAAACTTTTTTTTTTTTTTTTTTTTGATTTTGAAATTTAGTACATATATGAATTTCAGTAAACTTTTTGTTTGATTCAGTTAAATTATTTGTTTGAAAAAATCAGTGTTTTTTTTCAATAAACGAAATGCAAATAAATTGTTTGAATATGCGAATTTGTTTATAGGACCGATTTCAGACAAAAAATTGTTTGATTATACAAATTTTTTGTTTGAATTGGGAAAATAATTTTTTTTGTGAAGATATAAATTTCTTTTTGAACGACCTTCCAAGATATTCACAGAAAAAATTATTTTTCCAATTCAAACAAAAAATTTGTAGAATCAAACAATTTTTTGTCTGAAATCGGTCCTATAAACAAATTCGCATATTCAAACAATTTATTTGCATTTTGTTTATTGAAAAAAACACTGATTTTTTCAAACAAATAATTTAACTGAATCAAACAAAAAGTTTACTAAAATTCATATACTAAATTTCAAAATAAAAATTAAGGTTTTTGCACAAGCAATGATGCGCACACAAGCAGGCACTGTATTAGAAGATGATGGCAGAGAGAGCAGAGCGGCCGGCTGGCTTTGAGACACATTTTTTTGTTGGAAGAATTTTTGAACGAAGTCTTTTTTTATACACACAATGTTTTTCGTCATCACTCACTGTTGCTGTATCCTTTCCTTTGCTAATGAAGAAGATATGTAACCCAAAAACGGCGACAGACAGACTCGATATGTTTTTCGTCATCATTCTATTTTTGTATTTGATGTATTTAAGCAAACAGTTTGAAAAAATTGAATACGGGATTTTGGTTTTTTTTAACCAACTTTGAAACCAACCAAAAATTTATTTTGTTTCTTATAATGCTGTTGTTGTTTCTGTTGTTTAAAAAGAGTGAAACGTTTTTTTACCTGCTATTTTTTTGTTTTTTTTTTTTACTTCAAACCTCTTCATCTTTCTTACTGTTGTACTTTTTTAAAGTGTCCAAAAATAGACTGTATGTGTTTTTTGTTGTAGTTCTTATATTTCACATTACGAAGTGTTGCTTACGATCAAATAAAAAATGCAAAAAGACGACAACATTAAAAAGCGTTAAATTTTTCATACAAAATTATGAAAACTTGAAACCAATAACGCGTGTATTATATTTTTGAATGGTTGTCAACATTTTTGTTGGTTAAATAAAAATCAAACAAAAATTTTAATTGAATCAGTAAAAAAATTTGTAGAAATTAAAAAAATTTTCAAACAAGCGTTTGTTTGAAAATAATTCGGCAATAATTTTTTCTGTGTTCAGTACACATTCGCTACTCCCTTCTTAAGCAAGCGAGAAAGAAAGTTGTTCAGTTTTATTTATTTTTTGTGACTCCCTTCTTAGGGAAGGGTTGTTATTCAAGGGAGTGTGGAAATGCTTGCTCCCAATGACAACTTGTGTATAAAATGCGTAAGCACAGAAAAAATTATTTTTCCAATTCAAACAAAAAATTTGTAGAATCAAAAAATTTTTTGTCTGAAATCGGTCCTATAAACAAATTTGCATATTCAAACAATTTATTTGCATTTTGTTTATTGAAAAAAAAACACTGATTTTATCAAACAAATAATTTAACTGAATCAAACAAAAAGTTTACTGAAATTCATATACTAAATTTCAAAATAAAAAAAAAAAGTTTTTGCACAAGCAATGACGCGCACACAAGTAAGCACTGTATGAGAAGACGACGGCAAGAGCAGAGCCGCCGGCAGGCTTTGGGACACATTTTTTTTGTTGGAATAATTTTTGAACGAAATCTTATTTATACACACACACAACACAATGTTTTTCTTTATCACTCTCTGTTGCTGTATCCTTTCCTTTGCTAAAGAAGAAATGTAAACAAAAACGGCAGCAGATCGACTCGATATGTTTTTCGTCATCATTTTATTTTTGTATTTGATGTATTTAACCAAACAGTTTTAAAAAATTGAATATGGGATTTTGTTTCTTGTAATGTTGTTTCTGCTATTGTTTTTCTTATAGTTGCACTTTTTTAAAGCGTCCAAAAATAGACTGTGTGTGTTTTTTGTTGTTGTTCTTATATTTCACATAAAGAAGTGTTGCTTACGATCAAATAAAAAAATGCAAAAGGACGACAACATTAAAGAGCGTTAAATATTTCATACAAAATTACGAAAACTTGACACCAATAACGCGTTTATTATATTTTTTGAAGAGTTGTCCACATTTTTGTTGGTTAAATAACAATCAAACAAAAATATTGTTTGAATCAGTAAAAAAATTTATAGAAATTAAAAAAATTTTCAAACAAGCGTTTGTTTGAAAATAATTCGGCAATCATTTTTTCTGTGAGTAAGGAATCCGGCGATGAGTGCTAGTATCTGCTAAATAAGGGTTATATTAGGCCTCTTTACACATTCTTGTTGCCGCTGGATACCGCTGGAGCCAATAAAAAATTCCTCTTTAAATTTGCTCTTCTTTAAACAATTGAATAAATATTAATTAGCCTAAGTTTTGTTAAACATACTCATGTCATTACACTAATCAAATTTAAAATGTATCAAAGCATTTGAAAAACAAAATTTCCTTTGATTTTTTTTTATTTTTTCTTTAAATTTCATTTAAAAAACTTAGAAAAAATGTTTATCCTTTATAAAGTCCTTTTTTTATTTGGTACATATGATCTAATATTACGCTTCCATGTTGCTAGGCCTCCTTTTAAAATAATTTCTTGCCGTTAGAAATTTAATGTTGTTGTTGGCATGTGTTAAATTGTATCTTTTCAAGAAGGGAAAAATAGAAATTTATCAAAATAAATTGATATTAAGCACGAGTTTCCTTTCTCTAAGATAAAAGGGTTTTAAAATACACATTAAGAGTTATTTCCTTTTTTGTCCTTTTAATTTATTTTATTTATATTTTGTTTAATTTAATACACGGTGGGCCAAAAGTCATAATGGGGCTTAAAACTTAAAAACTGTTTAATATGATGTCAATGGAAAAATATTGATACATACATTTATTAATTTAATTAAATCTATTTGTAAAATATTAGTAAAACTAATTTTAATTGTGTTTTGAGTTCTAAATACTACGTACACCTGTATATAACAAAGCGACGTAAAAAACGCAAAAGAAAAATAATTATGTGTCAATGTTACAAATGGCCTAAATAATGTTATATGTATTATTCCCAAAAATCTCCAGTAAAAAAATAGCTTTAACCCCAAAAAATTCCCTGGCAATTTTTACGAAATTTGTTTCCCCAATTACAAAAAAAACCCGTATTTCGGGTCGAATCTCCGAAACTGAGAACGCTACCTACTGCCTTGATTTCATTCAAGTACGCCCTTTACCACACAGCTGTTTTGTATCTTTTCATCACGACAGCGTCAGAGTTGCATTTATATGTAGGCGTGTTTTCATATATTAACCAGTGTTCGAAAATAAACACTAAATATCGCTCTTTAGTACTCAGTTCAATAGACTTGTGGAAAACGCAAACACTAACAGTGTTTGTGTAGTAAATCATTAAAAAAAATTACGTTTCCCTGTTCGTCCTCTGTCAAACACAAAAATAATACTGTTTATATCCAATTCAACAAAAGATGAGAACATTTAATTCCGTTCGGTTTTCTTTTAAGCCACACACTTCATGGCGTTCGGTTTAGCTTTTTAATGTTTGTTCGTTCCTGTTGTGCGTGGCGCCCTCTTTGCTCGTAAAAAAAAAAACCAAAAATTTTTTTACAAATTACACAAACGAAAAATAAAACAAAAAGCCAGCAAAATAATATTCCAATTAAAAAAACATACACACACAAGCTGTTCGTTCATGCTGCGGTCGTTGCTAAAATTTTTTTGTTTATTCATTTCTTTATCAATGTATAAAAAGAAATATTATAGAACATTAAGATATAATGTTTGCCTACAGCATCACTACAATTGTTCTGTTTTTTAACTAAGAACATAACACTATAGTGGTATTCACACCGAACTTGTTAATTTGTTACTCGGTAGTTTGTTAATTTGTAAAAGTTACCAACTGTGAACGACCCCCTTTTTTAAACTTTGTAAGTCTGGTAACTTTCGTAGTAAACCAACTGATTTATTGTTCTGACAAAATTTATTATTCTGGAAAAAAAAACATGCCACGAGAAAGTGTAAAAAAACCATTGTCAACCATTTAATTACTCATGCTTTGACACAAATAACGTTTGCTGAAGGTAAGTAGTGAGTTACCAACTAACAACTATTTTATCAGGGGTGCCGTGTCGTTAATTTGTTAAATGTTAATACGGTAGCGCGTTAAATACACATAAACAAAATGCGTGTAAAAAAGTAACGATTAACGACTAACAAACTAACAAGCTCGGTGTGAATTGTTCGGCTCTTTCTTGAAAACAGTTACAAACAGTATAAAGGGTTGTGTTCGTCTACACAAACACCTAAAAAATGGATAACGTTCATGTGTGTGTGAACGCTAAATAATTTTCTTTCTATTTTCGAACACTGATAGTTATTAACGCTAGTTGGGGCTTCTTTTTTCACTTAAAGTAAACTTGATTCTCTTTAAAGGGACAAAACAAGTTTGGTTGAATTTTTTTATAACACAGTGACGACACACGAATGTTTTCTAAAGTCTCCAAAACAAATATGGAAATAAATTTATAAATAAAAAAAAAACTAGAAATCAAAACAAACCGGAATAAAATTCCCCCTGAGTCACATTTTTTGTTTTCCATTTAAATAAATGAATAACTTATAAATGTTTGAGGATGCTAAAAGTCCTTGGGACTTAATAAACTGTCATAGACCTCTTTTCTATATTGACATAAATGTAATAAATGGGGTTGTTTAGTGTTCTTTTGGTGATTGTATATAAAGGGAAATGGAAAACATAAAAACATAAATAAAATTTTTAGGAAATTAAATGGAAAAAGCTATTTTAAACTATTTAACTAAACATTTTTTAATTTTTAATAGAAATTTTAGGCCGTCATACCGGAAATTTTTAACATTTTGATTTAACTTTTTTTCCTATAACACTATACAACAAAAAAAAATAGCCTCAATACTTGCAACGGGAAATGAATCTAGACTATTGGAGGAGCAAATCTGCCAAAGGGGTTTGAAAACTTAGCTCAGGTTCCCGAAATATGGGCCCCTAAAGTTTTTGAATTTTTTGAAAAGGCGTTTGGTATAACTCAAAAAAAAATCAGGGACCGTAACAGTTATTCCTTTTTTCATAAAAGTCAGATGAAAACAGTTATTTTTTGATTTTTATTTTTTTGAACAAAAAAAACTGTTATTTTTTGATTTTTATTTTTTCGATCAAAGATAACAGTTATTTTTTTATTTTAATTTTTTCGAGCAAAAATAAAAGTTATTCTCTAAAGAAATGTAATAATTTAGATGACTTTTAATAATTATTTTAATGTGCATAAGAAATTCCAATGATAATCACAAATTAAAATAAAAATTTTAAGTCAACTAAATTATTAAATCACGTACATTTGAGAATAACTTTTATTTTTGCTCGAAAAAATAAAAATCAAAAAATAACTGTTATTTTTGATCGAAAAAATAAAAATCAAAAAATAACTGTTATTTTTGTTCAAAAAAATAAAAATCAAAAAATAACTGTTAAGTTTTATCGAAAATATAAAAATAAAAATTTGAAAAATCAATATATTTTATCATTGACAAGTGCATGAGGAACAATACGGTACACTTGAATCAGTTTTTCGACATTTACTTCTATTTGCTTTTTTATACCCTCCACCACAATTAGTTGTGAAGAGAGTATATTAAGTTTGTCATTCCGTGTGAAACTTTTTTATTATTCATCTCAGACCCTATAAAGTATATATATTCTGGGTCCTTGAGTAATTTTAAGTCGATTTAGCCATGTCCGTCTGTCTGTCCGTCTGTTGAAAACACGCTCACTTTCGAAAAACTCAAAAGAAATAAACAAACTTGGTGTCAAATTGCTTGTAGTTATCCTAAGCAGTTTGGGATTGAAATCCAGCAAAATCGGTTCAATAGGATCTGAGCTATGAATCAAAATGTGGAACCACCACCTAAAAAAAATTGATAATTTTGTTACAAAAACTAACATAAATGGTGGAAAAATGCACAGAATGATATAAGATTTCGCAACAGTTCTTTCTATTTAACAGGAAATTACGCTGTAAAATTTCTTGAAGATCCGTCCATGATTTACCCTAGGCCCCATATAAGCCCTACTCCCGGAAAACAGTATAGTAAGCCAAAAACCCTAACTAACAATGCTATCATAACAAATTTTGGCACGTCACAGTTAAATAGGACTAGAAATGAAACTATTTAGTTTCGTAAAGATCGGTCCATAATTTACCATTGGCCCCATATAAAACCTACTTCCGGAAAACAGTTTAGTAAGCCTAAATCCGTAAAAAATAATGCTATCATAACAAAATTTGGAACATATAAGTTTTACAGGACTAGAAATAAGACTGTGAAATTTCGTGAAGATCAGTTCATAATTTACCCTAGGCCCCATATAAACCTAACTCCCGGAAAACAGCTTGGTACGCCTAAAAACGTAAAAAATAACGCTATCATAACAAAATTTGATACATCACAGTTTTATAGAACTTGAAAAGACACTGTGAAATTTGGTGAAGATCGGTGCATAACTTACCATAGGCCTCATATAAAGCCCACTCTGGTAAAATAATTAAATACGCGGTAAACTTTCATCCAGTTTAGCTTCATATGGCCAGAAAAAATGTTATGCAGTTTTGTGATATACGGTCCATAATTTTCCTTAGATTAGTATCCTTCTGAAATTTACTGCAAACGCTTAAACTAATTGCATCGCTGTATTGAAATTAATGTTTTTTAATACAAGAAATCGTTCTGCAGAATTTGGGATGATTGGTGCATAGCTTCCCATGGCTTTTATATAATTTGTTCTCTTGAAAAAAGTTCAGCTTAAACTGATATTCTGCTCAAACTTTTTAAAATTGATTTTGATTGTCGATCAATAATTTTATATATGTAGGTCTAAACCGCAGCAAATTTTAATGCAGATGTCTGTATTTACAAAGATTATAATAATAAATAGACATCATACAGATATTACTCCTAAAACATTCGAAGTGTCGGTGGAGGGTATCAAAGATTCGGCACAGCCGAATATAGCACTCTAACTTTGTTTTAAAATTCCAATATAACTGTTATTTTCGTTCCCTGAAAAAAAATTTACTAAATGTAAGCTACAATTCTTTTTTAGATGACTTCTATAGAATTGTATGGCGATTCTTTTCTTAGAATATATTAACCCTCTAACACTCATTTTAAGGGGTCATTTCTGTCCCTTTTTTTAACTTCCCCACAAAAGTATACTAAAACGGCACTTAAGAGGGTTAAAATGTTCCACGAATATTTTATGCATTAAATTTCAATAGGGGTCTTCTTAGACCAAAAAATCGTTCAGTGTATGTATGTAAAACGGGTTCCCGAAAATTAGAAAATTTCAAGGCCCGGAATTTCTACCTCCTTGAGTAATTCTAATTCGATATAACCATGTCCGTCTGTCAGCTTGTTCGTCTGTTGAAAACACAAACTTTCGAAAGACTCAACGCACCACAGAGGAACAAGTTGTCCGATAGTATAGAGTTCTAGTAATCAATTCGAAATTGAAATCCTGCGCAATCGGTTTAGTAGGCAAAGAGTTTTGAAATCAAATGTAGAGCAACCTTCATAACAAAATACAGATCTTTGGTACAAAAACTAACCTCAATGGTGGCGGAATGCTCGGATTTATATACCATTTTGCAAAAACTCGTTTTATATGACGAGAAATCCTGAAATTCATGATGATCTGTGCAAAATTTGGGGGTCATAGGCCCCATATACGCCTAAAACTATAACTTTAAAGGTCATATATTTCGTATAGGAACCAATATATATATATATATATATATATATATATATATATATATATTCCAATACATATATATGTATATATGTATATACTTGGTGGAATCGTTACGGCAACAAATACAACATTACAACAAAAATGGAAATTATATCATCGTTTACGTCAAAAAATACTTTAAACAAAAATCAAAGCGTGCTGCTGAACGTGATGAAATAAATAAATTTTTGGCCAATTTTTATTTAATTACGGTCAATATCTTATTTATTTTAATTTTAAATTATCAAAAACTTTAATAAAATACAATAATCACAGCACAAAACGTGGCCTTTTTGTAAACATAAACAAAACTTTGACATAAACCTAGACAAACAATGCAAGAGCAAAAAATCGTCATCTGGCGTAGTGCTGCCACCTGTTTATTTCACCATGTATACATATATTTGTGACATTTTGACAAAACATCTTGAGTCGAGATAAGATGGCAAAAAAGTTTTTTAAAAAAACTCGGTGAAAATAAACCAGAATTAAAGAGAAATTTCGTTTATAATACAAAATTTTAAAATCGTAAACAAAAATGTTTTTTGAATGAAAATTCGTATAATTAACAACATTTTTTCAAACTTTTTAAATTTGACTTAAGATGTTTTGTCAAAATGCCACAGATATATATAAATATATATATATATATATATATATATATATTGGTTCCTTTGGCTCCTACACGCAAAGAAAAAACATGGTTGTGGTAAACATATTCTAAGAGCAACATATTATGATAAGAATTATGATTGTAGCCACCATATTAAGATTATTATTGAATCATATTATGACTAAATATACTCGTAATATGTCACCATAATATTTTTCCCTTAATCATATTATTATTCTGTTAATCATACTAAGTTTAGAAGTAATCAAATTATTGTCATGTTAATCATAATAAGCTAAAAATTTAATCATATTATTGTCATGTTATTCATAATAAGCTAAGAAGTAATCATATTATCATCATGTTAATCATAATAAATTTAGAAGCAATCATATTATGATACAGCACCTTTCATAGCTGTCATAAAAATACAAAATAAATTGAAATATTTTTGCATCGATTTTTTATTTTGTGGCTTTTTACAATTTTTCTTAATATAAGGCTTGCAAAAGAGCAAATGAAAAATCTGTCGTTTTCATGGGCAACCGCTTGTGTCCATTTTTTCGATTTTAACCCATGTTGATGAAATATCGTAGCATTTTTATAAAATATAACGAAATCTCTGTGTGTTTTGTTGTTGGATTTTACAAAAAAACTATGATATTTTGCATTTGCACTATTACATCACTAATACTTGAATGAACTCCGCTAATATTTAAATTTTTTTATTTCTTTAAACTTATTTTTTATGGAATTTTATCTTTTAATTGTTTAACCGCTCACAAATAAAAAAAACGACAAAACTGCTTCAAAATTATTTTACAAATGGCGCTAACATAATATGATTAGAGTAAAAGTAGTTTGATTGCATCTTTAACATAATATGATAAATGTATAGAAAGTTTTCATGTTATGGCTATTAAATATCATGATATGGTTGTGAGAAATATAATATGTTTAGAAAGTTATCATAATTAAGTTGTTAGAAAAATAATTATTTTTCGGTCAACAATACTCAAATTCATAATTGCGATAAACATTGATATGTTTACAGTAACTATAACATTGTTGAAATTAAATAAAAATAACAATTATTTGTGTACGACAATATGTTACATTAAACATAGTGATGTTGCCGTAACCATGCCCAACCATATTTTTTCTCTGCGTGTATAAGGAACATAAGATATAAAGAACACTTCTCAAAAAATTCCTACTCTCGGTGAAGGGGATTAACGATTTGACACAGTCGTATATAACACTTTTATTTAATATTAATTATTACTGTTAACGCTTTAAGAAATTCTGGTCATGTATATGGCAAAGTGTGTACTTAATTTACTCTTTAATGGCTGTAAACGGAAAAGTGGGTGTAAAAGCATGTGCTTTCGTTTTATGGTTAATATAAATACCATTTTCACCGACTTGATTTACATAATTTTCTTTACGAGTTGACTGCCTTTTGTTCTTTTATACTTTCATTATTGTCAAGATTTTCCTCGGTTCATTGTTAAACTAAAAAAATGTATGTGTTTGTTATTACTAAGTATTT
Organism: Pollenia angustigena; assembly: GCA_930367215.1. NCBI lineage: Eukaryota > Metazoa > Arthropoda > Insecta > Diptera > Polleniidae > Pollenia > Pollenia angustigena. Next base: position 225,912,714 of record OV884059.1, read on the forward strand.
TTTGTGTCTGTGTGAGTGTGTCTGAGAGAGAAAAATATAAGTGGGCTGATTTATGACTTGATCATAGTGTCGTTTCACTACTAAATATTAATAAAACTGTGACTTTCACAACTAAATATTAATAAAACTTTGTGTGTGTGTGTGTGTAAATTTGTCGGCGCCTTTATGTCTGTTACCTTTTTTTTTTTTGGAAATACCCAAATCAACTCTTGTTGTTCAATTGACTAAATTTAATATGTATTCATAGTTTAGATAAAAGTTAAACCCGAAAAAGTATTAAAGGCGTTAATGTTATTTAAGGGTACTTTACACTATCACATCCCTGATCTAATTATTGGTTCAACATTTTAAAAAAAAACAATAACAAATTATCATGACAGGGTCATATTTTCCTCTAAACACGTAGGAATTGTGTACCCCTTAATTGAAACTATAAAAATTTAAAATTAAATGAAAATATGCTACTTGAATGTAGGTGGTCAATTTAAACCCCTTTCCAAAATAACAGCGTTCACATGAGCAGACAGACAACCAGGGGGCTAATTCTTTTAACACTAAGTCCATTTTAACAAAAAGTACCTTTTAACAAAAAGTACCTTTTAACAAAAAGTAACTTTTAACAAAAAGTACCTTTTAACAAAAAGTACCTTTTAACAAAAAGTACCTTTTAACAAAAAGTACCTTTTAACAAAACCTACTTTTTAACAAAAACTAGTTTTTAACAAAAACTAGTTTATATTCAACATTTTTTCATTTTTCGAATTTATTCTATGAGCTTAAAAAATAAAAAATAAAGTCATTTCTGAAAAATTGAATACATAACTGAAATTTAGCTCATAGAATAAATTCGAAAAATGAAAAAATGTTGAACATTATATAAAGTAACCTTCGGAAGGAAATAATTCCCAGTTTCTATTTGTCAAAAACTACTTTGTAACAAAAACTACCTTTTAACAAAATGTACTTTTTCATAAAAAGTACCTTTTAACAAAAAGTACTTTTTCATAAAAAGTACCTTTAAAAAAAGTACTTTTTTATAAAAAGTACCTTTTAACAAAAACTACTTTTTTACAAAATGTACCTTTTAACAAAAAGTACCTTTTTACAAAAAGGACCTTTTAACAAAAATTACCTTTTAACAAAAAGTACCTTTTAACAAAAAGTACCTTTTAACAAAAAGTACCTTTTAACAAAAAGTACCTTGAAAAAAAAGTACCTTTAAAAAAAAGTACCTTATAACAAATAGTACCTTTTAACAAAAAGTAACTTTTCGTTAATGATTACACTGCGTCACTCTTGTCCAAGATTTGATGAAGTCGCTACACTTGGACAAGAATTTACAGTTACAGACAAAAATATAGCGTCACTAATTCCAACTTTATATTATATCAAAAAACGTGTGGTCATTTCCGTGAAAAGGTCCACCGTGGCCGAAAATTTAAAAGTTATTTAAACCTGAATATTTTACGATATTGTTATAGAGAAATACTATTTAGATTTTATTAATTTTATAAATTTACCCATAAATTTGTTCACTTAGATAAACAATCAGACTGCAAAGTTGTGCAAACATAATTTCTTATTTGTGAGAATGTTTTATTGTATGTTTTCTTTAATATTATCATTCTTAAAAGAGGTGATATTTGATAATTTTTCCAAAAAAAAAATTCTTATCTAAGGAACTGTTCAAAGAGAAATATGTTATTCGGATTAACGGTAAATATTTATTTTGTTTCAATTATTATTTCAGTTAAATTATTATGGAAAAAAATTTACCCTGATTTTGGCTTAAAAAAAATACAGAAGATTTTGGAATCAAACCCAACCCATTTTAATGTTACATTGCTACGTAAAATTCTGAAAGTAGTTTGACCAAAAAATTGTTCCAGGTTTCGCTGAATTACGCCCTTTTATACATGCATACAAAAACTACTTCTATTTTTTTTACGTTCGAACCGCTACTTCTTTTGACCTAGAATCGCGCCCTCCATAAACTTTAGCAAAGATAACAGTGCTTTCTTAGTGCTATAATTTAAGGGTTAAAAGAACGTAAAAATATTTGTTGTTTAAAATGTAATTGCATTTTTGATACGTACGACTGCCACGTTCAACACTTTGGATTTACCCATAAATGTTAAAAGAACAGAAAAATGCAAATGGTTGGAAATGGATCAATTAATTTCCTCTTCAACCATTTGTTGATTGTACATATATTCAATTGATCTTCTGACCCACTTTGTGAAAGTAGAATTTCACCAAATTTTGATCACATTTAGAATCAGTTATGTAGATTCTTACTATGCAATAAAAAATGAATGGTGTAAATGCGTACACTCTATTGTTTTATTGAGGGGACGATATATAACAATCTAGTCCCTATTTCAACAAACACACGGACAGATAGAAATTTCAATATTCGTATTTGCTCTATAGGAGTAATCATAACTATTACAAGCGTTTTTATTCTTCCGTAATAAAAGCACTGAAACAAAAAGGACTAAAATTACCAATATAATAAACAGTTGGCAATACTGTCTGCATGCTCCCAAAATTTGTTGCATTAGAACCGTTCTAAACATACTACTCGGCTCTCCTAAAAATCGCCCAAAAGATAAAAAAAACATACAAAAATATTAGTGACCCTATTGTTTTGTCCTTAACTGTAAGTGCCTAAACGTTATTTATACATTCTATCCATTTCCAACAATGACATTCGTAGTAGAGACTGACATTTTCAGTTTTACCTTTTATTCCCTATTGGGTTCACTTACAACCCCTTTTTCCTTAACACAAAAAATTATCATTAATAATCATTAATGAAAAAGTTTTTTTTTACAAAATAGAAATTTTCTAAATGAGCTTTTATCAATAATTAAACCATTACTTACTTACTTACTAACTTTTATGCAAAATACCTCCAATAAACTTGAGCAATAATCTGTTACAAATATTTTAAGGACTAACATTTTAATACAGAAAAAATTAAAAAGGTATCAGGTGTGGACGATATTAAAATCCATCAGCCATTAAACTAAAAAATCACTTATTAATCACGCAATTCGCCAAAGCTATTAATCACTAATGTAATTTTCTAAAAGCATTTATTAAAATTGTGAAATTGTTTTCAATAGCAGCAATAAATACCAACAGCTACACTTAAAGCTTCACAAATATTAAATCTAAATAATAAAATGGATTTTAGTATGAGTAGCATTTCATTTACTTAAGACTTCATAGTTACCAAAAAATTAATGACATTTACATGCTTTCATTAATTATTTCGTAACTATGGCTTACTTATGAAATACATTATCTTTAAGTAGTAGTAAATATTATAATAGACAATTTTAATTAAATACAACGAATTAGTAGGTGTATGAGTTAATATTCAATTTACTCACAAATAAATATCAATTATGCGCTCGAGTAGCATGAATAAGATGAAATGTTTTTATACCCTCCACCACAATTAGTTGTGAAGAGGGTATATTAAGTTTGTCATTCCGTGTGAAACTTTTTTATTATTCATCTCAGACCCCATAAAGTATATATATTCTGGGTCCTTGAGTAATTCTAAGTCGATTTAGCCATGTCCGTCTGTCTGTCTGTCCGTCTGTTGAAAACACGCTCACTTTCGAACAACACAACAGAAATGAACAAACTTGGTGCCAAATTGCTTGTAGTTATCCTAAGCAGTTTGGTATTGAAATCCAGCAAAATCGGTTCAGTAGGACCAGAGCTATGAATAAAAATGTGGAACCACCACCTAAAAAAATTGATAATTTTGTTACAAAAAATAACATAAATTTGTTTTATTTGACTGGAAATCACGCTGTTAAATTTCGTGAAGATCCGTCCATAATTTACCCTAAGCCCCATATAAACACTACTCCCGGAAAACAGTTTAGTACGCCTAAAACCGTAAAAAATAACGCTAGCGTAACATAACTTGGTACGTCACAGTTTTATAGGACTATAAATGATACTGTGAAATTTCGTGAAGATCCGTCCATAATTTACCCTAAGCCCCATATAACCACTACTACCGGAAAACAGTTTAGTCGCCTAAAACCATAATTAATAACAAATCGTCACAGTTTAAGATAATAATAATAAATATACATCATACAGATATTACTCCTTAAACATTCGAACTGTCGGTGGAGGGTATCAAAGTTTCGGCACAGCCGAATATAGCACTCTAACTTGTTTTTTTTTTTGGGTTTTTTTAATAAATTTCACTTCAGAAATATTAACAATTCTAATTTATTTTTCATCTTGTGGAATTATTAAACGCAGTAACTGATAAGAAGAGCTAAGATTTTTTTGACAGTCAAAATGGGAAAGCAAATTAATTTTATCACGAATTTCTGTGAGAACTTAAGACAACATACGACTTAAAATTACACCTTCTCCATAAGTAGTTTGGCTTAATAAAAAACAAAATAGAAAACAAACAGTGCTGCCAAGAAAAAAGGCTTAATAAGATTTTATACAAACACGAAAACAAATTAATAATCTATATACCCTGAAGGAAACCTGGGTGCAAGTGTCTCCAAGTCACCAGTTTTGTCAACTATATTGGGTACATTTGTCAACGAAGTGTCTACACTACATTACATTTGCACTATATTTGGCTTAAATACGACAAAGATTTCATCAATAACAACTGAGAAGTACAATTCCTATAAAAGTTGAAGAAATAATAAAAAAAAATTGTTATGATTTCGTATTCTTACAAAATGTGTAACCAAAATGTACTAGCGATTCTCTGGTTCCAATATCTACATTTGTTCCCAAAGGAACTGCCTAGTCATTAGTACCAACGTCAGTAGTAGAATTCCAATGACACGCACATGTTAAATGTCTATTGTAAATAACATTGCCTGTGGTATAATAAGTCACTAGTACTAATGACTGTGTCAATAGTGAATCAGTACAGATTCACTTGTCATATTTCCTGCAGGGTATATAAAACAGGATGTGTGTATGTATGTATGTATGTATGTGTGTATGTATGTATGTATGTATGTATGTATGTATGTATGTATGTATGTATGTATGTGTGTACCCAGTTGGCCAGATTGCCGTGGTCGACATCGTCGTCAATGATGTATGCAAGACTTGCCCCCTGTTCTTTAGGTTTTCTAGACGACAATTCACAGGAAATCGTCGTGCAGGACAGTTTGAGCGACGTTGTCTTATAACTTGTCCTCTATTTAGCTTTATATGGGACAGTATGAGCGACTTTGTCTTATAAGTTGTCCTCTATTAAACTCTTTGTGGGACAGTATGAGCGACACTGTCTTATAAGTTGTCTTGTATAAAAGCTATTGACGACAAAGTTTTATTGAATGCTACTCAATACTTGTATGTATGTATGTATGTATGTATGTATGTATGTATGTATGTATGTATGTATGTATGTATGTATGTATGTATGTATGTATGTATGTATGTATGTATGTGTGTACCCAGTTGGCCAGATTGCCGTGGTCGACATCGTCGTCAATGATGTATGCAAGACTTGCCCCCTGTTCTTTAGGTTTTCTAGACGACAATTCACAGGAAATCGTCGTGCAGGACAGTTTGAGCGACGTTGTCTTATAACTTGTCCTCTATTTAGCTTTATATGGGACAGTATGAGCGACTTTGTCTTATAAGTTGTCCTCTATTAAACTCTTTGTGGGACAGTATGAGCGACACTGTCTTATAAGTTGTCTTGTATAAAAGCTATTGACGACAAAGTTTTATTGAATGCTACTCAATACTTGCTTGGTTTTCTTAAAATTCTCACATTCTTTTTTTTTAATTGTACATATCTACAAAAAATTTACTAATTAGTTCTAAACTGTAAAACCGAAAATGCTAATAAATTTATTCGCGGGCTGGAAAATGGATTACATGCAGTTAATACTTCACTGTCAACTTTAGGATAGCTTATAGGAGTCGAATATAAAACGTATAACAGAAATTTAAATTCAAACTATACTAAAAACTGTCTGAAATAGATAACCATATAATAATTTTTGTCGTGGACGTCGAACTAGACGACATTGTCATGGATGTAGTCGTTGATGATTAAGTAGGCGACATTGTCTTTCTTTGTGTCGTGCACGATTTTCGCGACACTTGTTCGAAAATGTCGTTGACGATTTGTTCCCGCTGTTCCTCACATGTCTTGCAGAAATTAACATTGTCGTGCATCCGTCTTCGAGGATGTCTTAAAGACGTGGCCAACTGGGTATGTATGTATGTAACGTATGGAAACGGATGGGCCGATTTTGATGAAATTTTCAGGGAATCTTCAGAATATTCAGGCGGGTGACACTGGATTGGCGTGGCAAAATCCAATCTTCATATTGCATCACCAATGACATCTTTATAATTGTGACGATATTTTCTTTAAAACGATCGCCATGGTCCAATTTAGATTTATACGAAGAGAAAATTTTGCCCCGCTCACTTTTACGTCAACTTTTTTCGAATTACCTAAAATCAAAACGATTTGACAAATGTTTCTTTCAAATGTTCGTAGGTATTAATCCATTTTAAGTTTTCATCGAAAGAAAAATTTACCACGCCTACTTTTACGCCCACTTTTTCTATTAAGCGCATAACTGGAGAACGGCTTGACCGATTTGGACGATTTTTCTCTAAAATCATCGTCATGGTCCAACTTAGGTTCTTAAGGAAAGAAAATTTTGCCCCGCCCACTTTAACGCCCACTTTTTTCGATTTACCTAAAATCAGAAAACGGCTCCATCGATTTGACTAATTTTTCTTTCAAAAGTTCGTATCTTTTTAACGGATTTTTAAAATCGAACGCAAAAATGTTTCCTAATTTGGGCAGGACAACGTCTGTCGGGTCAGCTAGTTATAAATAATATTTAATTTGAATTAACAAGTTATTATTAAGATAAGAGATAATTTCTTTCTTAAACAAAATATTTGGATACTTTTTTTAAATTAGCAATACTTTTGCAATTTTAAAATAATAGCAACCACTATTGCCAGGTATGAAGATGTATCGTTATTTGACGTTTGGGATAACAAAAAAGATTTATGTACGATTTATGCCCTTAGCTTGCTGATTTTTTAAACGTTATTTTTTTAACAAAAGTTTGATTATTTCATATTTTTAAATAAGTTCTTGGATATTTTCCTTCATTTTTGTTGGCAGTAATTTTTCTTTCAAAGAAGTTCATAATACATAATGAGCTTTGTTGTCTTTAGCAGAGTTTACGTTTTCTGGTGAATGATCCGTTTTTAAGCTTCTTTTTTTTTGTAGCATGAAAGTAGGACTAAAGATAAGGAAAATCAGTCTTCGATATCTGTAAGTTCATATAATACACAATTTTCGTACTTCTTAGGATTGCTATTACTTTTGAATTATTACTTTTTGATTCTGTTACTCCAACTACACTGTGCAACAAAGAAAACCAGCCTCAATACTTGCAACGCGAAATGAAACTAGACTACTGGTAGAGCAAATCTTCCAACGAGTTTTGAAAAGTAAGCTCGGGTTCCCGAAATATCGGCCCCTTAAGTTTTTGAATTTTTTGAAAAGGCGTTTGGTATAAGTCAAAAAAAAATTATACTTCATGTACTTCTAAAATAAAATACTATTGTAGATGTCTTCAGTATAATTGAACGGCGATTCTTTGCTCTAACACCCATTTCAAGGGGTAATTTTTGTCCATTTTTTAACTTCCCCACGAGGGTATACTAAAACGCCACTTTAGAGGGTTAACATATTCCACGAGTGGGGGAGGGGGTTGAATTAATTCGTCTTGGTGCATAGTACAGTAACCACTCCTTAACCAAAGAATCTAGGGAGGCCATAAAATTACCTTCCAATGTTTGTTTATATTGGTGGCGATCCATTGCTTCGTCTTCAAATACCAATCGTCCTACTCCGCTAGCTGTCATTGCCCCCATACCATGACACTTTTACTCTGCCATCATTCCCGAAAATATTTCCTTTTGTTCTTCAGTAAATAGTACCGATTTCCAAAATGCTTCATCCTTATCTATGTAGCGTTTGGCGAACTTCAACTGCAATCGTTGGTTTTTTTTTTGCCAATAATGAATTTGTTTTGAGGTATCCTGCTTGCATATCCGCCAGAGTGCAATATACCTATATGACCTATAGTTTTTGGATTGACAATTATTCCTGTTATAATAGCGACGGCTTCTTTGCTAAGCTCTGTCCACGTTACTCTTATATTTTTATCACTTCTTTTAAAATTATACTCACATTCTAACTGGAAAGTTTTCTTCTTTTTCTTAACTGAAAATTTTCGAAAATGAAGTTATCCAATAAAAAATTTTATTGTTTTGCGAAGCACAGCAATAAGACAGAGATGTAGTAAAGTAAGTGAAGGAACTCCTAACAAGTTTTATAAAAAAAATACATATCAAGTGCTACGGCATTCCTTTACCACGAAGCAGGTTTGTAAGGGATAATACTTAAAAATTATTGTAACAAAACCTTCAGTGTGTAAAGCTGAACGCTACGTTCACCAGTTTTTATATGCGTTGAATAACACGTGTTTCAAAAATGTATTGCTTTAAAGTGGGAGCGCACCATATAAAATGCATGCTTTCCGTAAGCGAGGTGGTAAGCGAAACTCTTAAATTTCTTCTTTACAAACATGCTTCATTTGAAGCTCAATTTTTATTGTGTAGAAGTTATTTGAAGTTTTTTTTGGAAACTATGATCGAAACACTTTTAAGTCTCTATTCCCAAGTATTCGATTATCTATTTTCCCAACGAAAAACTGCACATTAAAGAAGTTTAGTTTTCTCAATGTCTAATTTGATTCTACTCTGTCGCAAAGCTAACCAGCACTCATCTGCCAATTGTTTATTTTCCTTTTATTTGCCGTACAGATAAATTCAATCAGCTGACTCCCTTTTATATGTATTTTGGGAGGTGTTGAAAACAATAAACAATGTTTTTTGTCGGTATATTGAGAAACCCAATATATATTAGGTAACAGCCAGTTAATCAATACATTGAGAAAATGCCCATTATACTATCATATTCTTCTACATTTACACTCTTAAGCTTGTTAATAGATATTCTCTTATACACGATTTTTTAAGAGCTATAGGAAGTTTTTAAAAAAAAACACATAAAATTCAGAAAAATGCATGAAATCCTTATTTGAATCGATAGTACGGTCCATATAATTTAATGTTCGAAGATTTCATGCAAATGTTAACCATGACTGCGCCTCAAATGGTCCATCCACTTTTTCAAGTTTGGCATACTCTTTCCAACATATCGGCCAGTATCTCATGAATAAATGCTTCAATGTTCTCTTCCAATGCGTCAATTGAACCGGGCATGTGTGTATAGACATGAGCTTAACATAGCCCCACAAAAACTAGTCTAAAGGCGTTAAATCGCACGATCTAGGCGGCCAATTGACCGGTCCCGAACGTGAAATAAAATGTTCACCGAACTCGCCTCTCAATTAGTCCATTATAAAGCGTGCTGTGGAGCATGTGGCACCGTCTTGTTGAAACAACATGTCACGCAAGACAAGCTCTTGCATTTTAGGCAAAAAAAAAGTTGGATATCATCTCACGGTAGCGCTCACCATTCACAGTTACGTTACGATTCGCATCATCTTTGAAGAAGTACGGTCCAATGATGCCACCAGCCCATAAACCGCACCAAACTGTGACTTTTTCTGGATGCATTGGTAGTTCTTGCAATGCTTCTGGCTGATCTTCACTCCAAAATCGACAATTCTGCTTATTAACGTACCCATTGAGCCAAAAATGAGCTTCGTCGCTGAACACAAGAAGCGTGCGATGAACTTTCTTAACAGAGCACGCATTTTGATAATAAAATTCAATAATTTGCAAGCGTTGTTCGTTTGTAAGAAGATTCATGGTTAAATTATAGACTTTTACCCACTTACAACTACAATTCGAGTCGAAAAGAACCCAACTAATTGTAGGGGGATGTAGGAAAAGATAAACTCACTGTTTATTGTTGGTGTTTTGTTTAAGCTATGATATTGTTACGGGTAAGACTTTGAGTGTTTAAAATTCTTATTCGCTTTAGGGTTTTATTTGTATAATATTTTTAGCTTTTCTAAAATCTTTGGAAAAGGTTTCCTGATGATCTGGCCTAAGCAACCAGTGAAATGCGCATAGAAGCTAGCTTTCCCTCAACAATAAATTTCAGTTTATTTATCAAATATGAAAAATTGGGAATTTGGCACGTCACACAAAAATCTTAATACCAAACTTAAGATGTTTGACAGTGAAACAAAACACAAAACGTGCGTCAGCTGTTTAAACCAGTGTTGCCAAAAAGATAATAACTAAAAAATCACTACACTCTTATAGTTTTACACAACTTTATATTGTTTCTACTTTATTCTTCTACTTTTATACAGCTTTACAGGCCGCCGGGAGTGTAGGGATTATCTCAAGGATATTTTACCTTTTGGTGTAATTGCCTTCGGAAGGAATCAGGGGCCTAATTCTGGCAGCCGTGATCGAGTACTTTCTCGATTCGATGGCAAATTTTATTTCTAATTCTTTCAGTAGATACTGATCGAATCGAAATTATCTTTTCAGTATTGTGAAACTCGAGCTAATGCTTTACAACATTGAAAAAAAAATTTCGATTTGTTTAGTATTGACTGATATAATTGTATATTAAATTGCTTTCGAATCGAAAAAGTATTCGATCACGAATGCCAGAATCAGGCCGCAGGTGTAGCCAAAATCGATATATAACAAATTTCTTGAGATCATTCGATTTCTTGAGATCGCGGCTGACCAGAGTCAGTATCCTCCGACATTTAGAGTCATTATCCTCCGGTCTGACTATTGGTTTATGCCTCCGTTAGTGTACTTCTTGCGAAAAATGCTTACTGGCTTTCAGGAAGATTGTATTGCGGAAGTTTCGCCTGTCCGCTGACAGGGTACTTTCGAGGCTGTGGCTTAAGCCTAAAGTTGAGAGAAGGGACAATATTGAAAAGCCCACTAAAGAACTGATTTTTCACTTCTTGTTCGGCCCGAGGAAGAACTATCCCTATGTGCTGTTATTATTCAACAAAAGCTGCTGGCATTTTTCCAAAAGCAGTAATAAGGTAATAGCTCCAGCTCCTTTAAAAAAAAAGGCTAGTGTAAAATATTCCGGATTTTACACTCCAATGTCTACCTGGGTGCTATGGTGCCTCTCACACTCAGGGCGATTGGTAAACTCATAGTTTGTCACCAATGCCTGCTGTTCATGTAAATGCTTTTTACAACTGGAATACAAATCATTTTGTTATCAATTTTACAGAATCAAAGTCTTGTTTTCGTATTAAAAAATATCTGTTACGTAAAATTTGCCATTCAATTAATATTTTTTTTAGCAATTAATTTCCTGTAGTAGTTCCGAAACAATTTTTAAATTCATCGTCCCTGTGTAATTTGAGAGAATGTTTTTGACACAAGGGAGAAGTAAGTATTCTAGTTAAATTTAAGTGCTTTTTAATGGATTTTAACAACCAAACAAAAGCTTTTAACAAATTAAATCAATTTTAGTTTTAGGCTAAAAACTAAATGCGGTTAAATTAAATACAGAAATTTTATAGATTAAATTAAAGCTTTAGCGAAAAATTTAATATTTAGGATAAAATGTATAAAAAAAAAAGTAAGAGATATAAAAAAAAACGTTTTTCTCCCACTTATTTTTTGACAAACCCTAATTTTCTAAAATCAAAATCTAGACTAATCCGAAAGTGTATAAAAGAAAAAACACAAAAAACAAAAGTCTTACAAGCTGTCACGTTAAATTGCTGCTGAGCTTATGCAACATTTTTATCTAAATCTTATTTTTTTCTTTCTTGCCGAGTGATATACAATGAAGGACATCTTCCGCTTGAGGCTGACTTTTTTTTAAAAAGACGTTTTTCATGTTCAACAACATCTCATTTCAACAATCATTTCTCTCAAGTCAACAATAAAAACCGAAGAAAAGCAAATGCAGCAGAAAAAATAAAAGAAAAGCTGCACAATTCATGAAAAAACTAAAATGAAAAAAGTTTAATGAGAAACGTAAAAAAGGTATTACTTGAGAGCAACATCAAGAATAAGAAATATTTAAGAAAATACCGGTAAAAACTATTAGAAAATGCATTAAAAAAAAACAGGGAAAGTTTAATACTCGTGTTACCGTTTCCAGGTACCAGGTTTAAGTAACTAAACCAGTAGTGGCTGGCAAGAGCACCAATTAATATACGTGGTATAGTGGTGGGAAAAATTTTAGTACATTTCAATTAAAAATTTTTTTTAAATTTTAAATTTAATTTTCAAACAAGAGTGATATTTTCCAGGGCTGTGGAGTCGTCAAGAAATAGTTATAACTCCGACTCCGACTCCTTTTGCTTTAATTTTTTAAGTACGACTCCGACTCCGACTCCAACTCCGACTCCGACTCCGACTCCAACTCCGACTCCTACTCTAACCTATCATTATTTATGAGACTAGTTCTTATTTGACTTTAAACTCTTTTAATTTGTTTTTTAATTCAGAACCTTTTAAATGGTTAAATATAGCAAGAAAATTATTCTGTAAAACTTTCAAATCGATATTTTAATTCTAACGTGCCGCATTGAGGAGGAAAGCTCGAAAAACATATAGCGCCCGATTAAATAGACCAACTGAGCTCTACTTTTTTGATTCTACAGTGTTATGTCATTCTTGACTAATAACTCAACAGTTGAACATTTTAAGCCAACTGTAATATAGAAAAATAATGGATTTAATTTTGGAACCACCGAGTTTTGTTACAAACTTTCGAAAGATATGAGTTTTGATTCAAACCGTATGGGATCATTAAACTTTAGTATATTTTAAAAGTTATATTTATTTATTAAATATATGCAAACAGTGCTAAAAAATGTAACAATAGTTGTGTAGGGAAGAGATAAACTACACCAATTCACATCTGTTGGAATTTATAGATGTGTGAATTTCCATAAGTTCTATCTAGGGATGTGATTTCCATGCAAATGCATGTTTTTTGTCGATAGTCTTAAACCGATGACGACCAATTATCTTTCCGAATCATTAAATTTGCGATAAAATGGCATCGATTTGTTTTTGCATATTGTTGCATATTTTGGTGAAAATGCATATTTTTGCATATTTTGGTTTTAAATGCATATTTTTTCATATTTTAACATTTTTGAGTAATATATTTTTTTAAATTTCCATATTATAAAAAAAAGTTCTTCGAAAAATTTACAAATTGTATAAAAAAACCTTCAAAAATTTTTTTTTAAATCAATTTATTTTTTTGAGCTCTGCTTAAAATACAAGATTTCGACAAAAGATCCTTAAATTTTTAACCGATGTAGCACCTTACATGGTTAAGGCTGCCAATTGTCCTAAAACAATTGATCGAAAACTGTTACATGCTACTTGATTGGCACATGGGTTACACCGAGTTGCAGAGGAAATCAGAAGCCAATTCGATAATATTGATTTATTGGTCTTATAACGGATTTAGTTCACTTAATAGTCAACTCAAATTAATTGATATGGCAGAAAGTAACATTAACATGTGAATGGAAAATAGCCAGACAAATTAAAAAAAAAAAAATCCAAAAACTGTTGCAAATAAAAATGGAGGATTTCAAAAAATAAAACAAATTTCAAATATTTTTGATCTAGAATCAAATGTGGGATCTAAATTAGAAAATTAATATTCTTCAAATGTATTGGCATCCTTGAGGTATGCCTCAACTTCGGTTGACGTTGGGAGATCATTTTCCATGTAAAAAAGCTTTTTAACAGACAAAGGCTTACTTTTGATAATATAGAAAAGTATTTATTTGACTATGCAATTTAAATGATGTAGTTATTTAAATTAACTGCCTGCTCACCTATTTCCGAACGAAGATTTCGTTCGTATAACTTACATTTAAAACAAAAAAAAATTATAAAACATTGTTTTTGTTTTACATTAAAGTCAAGCGAATGAAGTCTTCGTTCGAAATCGATGAACAGGGGGTAAGTTCTAAAATATATTATCCCTTTGAATAACAATAGAATAAAACCAACAATAGAATTTTTTATTTTGTTTTGTTTTAAATAAAATAAAAAAAAAACAAACCGTTTTTTTATGAAAATGGTCAAGTTTTTAGTGCATATTTTTTATTTTTTAATGCATATTTTTTTAATTTTTAGTGCATGTTTTATGCGCATATTTTCGATTTTTTAGTGCATGAAAATCTCATCCCTAGTTCTATCTAATGCAGCTTTCGAGATAGAAAAGTTGAAAACAATGCCAAGTCCAATTTGCTAAGACGTTAAGGGCACCAAGTGTACTAAGTATTGTTTACCACAGAATTTGTAGAGACAAAGAACATCATAAGTTCTTTTTTGTAAATTGTGAAGTGAGGTCTTTTGTTTTTAATATACATACATTCAAACACTGCCGTTTTGGTCTTGTTTTATTTATTAAGTCAAATATTTAGACCAACTTTTTTAATCATTCTCAGGAAAATTAAATATATTTTTATTAAAACATGCAGATGCGCCTTCAGTTGTTACTTCTACAATTTTTATAACACATTTTGAAGAGAAACGTACCGTAAAAAGTTCTATTATTTCTGGGATCATTAAAATATTCGGATCATTAAAATATTCGGACAAAGGCAAATTTTTAATACAGAAATAGCATCATTTGCGATTTTCAACGTGTTTCAAAATGTGGCTTGCAGAGTTAAAAAAATATGAATTTTTAAACAACTAAATTGAAATCGTTTTCTTCAGTACACCATTGCTTTTTTCCGTTCCAAGTTCAATATTATTATTGTCAAAGACCGAAATTTGAAATTGCAAGTCTTTATTATCTCTCCAATTTTTCCTAAATTGAGTAGATAAAAGAATTCTCAAATCATTTTTCGGGTTTACCCCCAGATTGATGGGAATTATATTTAGAACAATGTCATGTATTTTTCCGAGCTCCTTTTCCTTCTTTGCTATTATAATTCACCTTGAAGGTTAGAACTTAAAATTAAGTTTACTAAATGCTTTCACCACAGGAGCTACAGCAGATTTCAAGTCATATATCGGAACATGGCTACAAAAATATTTGTTAATATACGATAAATAAAAACCAACAAATTTTTAACTTCCTTAATTCGGCTCTATTTCATTAGGGATATCTTGGCGAAATTCAAACAGTGAACCAGCGAGTTTTGTTACAGAAATTTTAGGTCACATAAAAACATAGAAAAGGACATGCTTCGATACAATCTATATATTTCTCATAAATTGCTAAAAGAACTGTCAAAATAAGATGTTATCTCAATTTTTTAATTTTTCTAACTCCCCTACTCATATGAAAAGTATACTGGTCATTATCTTCTGACTTCACAAATTCAAAAAGTAGACCCTCTTTTCGCCAATTCCACCAATTTATTTAAATATCAATTTATGTTTAAAAATCGTTTTTTTTTTTATGTGGAAAAAAAAATAAAATTATATGAAAAATTATATTTAAATATGAATTGATATTTTAAAAGAATTGCTGAAATTGGTCATTAAAATTTTTTTATTTTGAAAAATATTAGAAAAAATGTTAATGCCAAAAAGTCGGAGTCGGAGTCATTAGTGTTTGTGGGTACTTCGACTCCGACTCCGGTACAAAAACCTCAACTCCGACTCTTCAACTCCGACTCCGACTCCGACTCCGACTCCACAGCCCTGATATTTTCACCTAACGTAATGCAGCGTCTTAGACTACTCACCCACTACCACACACTATCAAGCAGATGGCCAAGATGGTTTTACCTAATTTGTTAACTTTGGCAGCGCTTAAAAAACTGCAGTCAAAGTGGAAAAACTGCGATATCTTCTATTTATACATTTGTCATTGTCCAAAAAAAAAACTGTTGCTTTTACTTCTGATTAATTAAGTATAAACAATTGCTGTCAAACCAACTCAAAAATCGAAAAGTTGTACAGAAATTTTCGTTTTTTGTTCGACAGTTTTTGGTTTTGACTGCAGTTTTTTAAACCCTGAACTTTGGCTCTTGCCGTTATCCAGATATACAGAAAAACGGTGGAGTGCAATAATGCCTTACGAAATAAGGCCTTTAAGGCTTTTTTTTTGCACTTTGAAAGTGAAATAAAGCCGTAAAGGCCTTATTGCACTTAAATTTTTTTTTTAATAAAGCAATAAAATTTCTTATTCTTCTTATATTTTATTAAAATGTACATAAAAGGATATGTCTGGAAAAAAGCATACACAAATATTAATTTAACTGCAACAATATTGAAAATCTTTGCTTCATAAAATTTTTCTGCGTTGCGGCCTGCGGCCGCTCTTAGGGGTTTTCTCCTCCATGGGACGCGGCAGGTGGCTTCGCTGAATAAAGTTTCCCTGCGCGCGTCCCACTACGAAAGATAATGAGACGAAAGCAGGAAAACTGTATTCAGCGAAGCCACCTGCCGCGTCCTATGGAGGAGAAAACCCCTAAGATCGGCCGCAGGCCTCCACGCAGAACAACTGTATTAAGTAAAGTAACAGTGTAACAAAAGAATCAAAAAATATAAAATAAAGGCTTTATTGCACCATTGGCTAAATTTAAATAAAGGCCTTATTTCACTTTCAAAGTGCAATAAAGCCTTTTTGCAAATAAAGGCCTTATTTCTCAATTGAAAGTGAAATAAAGCCTTAAAGGCCTTATTTCGTAAGGCATTATTGCACTCCACCCAGAAAAACAGATGGACAGACGGACATCGTTAAATCAACTGCGCTAAACAATTATGTATTTGTTATTTGTCGCAGAAAAAATGTCAAAAAAAAATTACACAAAAAAAAGAAACCAACTCATTAACTTGGTTTCCTTTGGTAATAATAAGATACTTCTTGTTAGTATGGGATTTTATAAAAAAATTAGAGGAAGTCGTGGTTTTTTGCTTTTATATCAAAATTTCAATAACAAACAATACCGGACTATATGTAATACAATTATATAACAACCGAGTCCCCATCATATCTGGGGTCTTCGAAAACTCCATTTCAACGGACACATAAGCAGGTTCGCATCGTCAAATCAAGTTAGCTACTCATAGGGACCCAGAATATATCGACAGCTCAATTCCAAAACAGGAAAAGATGATAGCCAGGTTGCGTCGTACAGACCGATAAGCTTATTATCAAACCTATCGAAGCTTTTCGAAAAAATATTCGTTTAAAGTATAACTCCTCATCTGAATGAACACGACATAATCCCGGATCACCAGTTCGGATTCAGAGCAAAGCATGGTACAATAAAACAAGTACATAGAATTGTCACCCTAATTAGATCGGCGTTTGAGAAAAAGCATTACTGCTCAGCCCTGTTTATAGACATTTCCCAAGCATTTGACAAAGTTTGGCATGATGGGCTACTCATCAAAATAACACGAATGCTTCCTCAAAACACTCACAAGCTTCTGGAGAGCTATCTTACAGGCAGAACATTCATAGTAAGGTCGCAAGATTAATACTCCCCCCTCAAGAAAATTACTGCTGGTATCCCTCAAGGCAGCATATTAGGGCCGTTACTGTATATAATATCTACAGCTGATATGCCAACAAGCCCGAGCACACATACTTCTACTTTTGCAGACGACACAGCATTTATTAGTGTTAATCAGGACCTAAAAGTTGCATCGCAGCATTTACAGTCCCACATCAATGAACTAGAAGCCTGGCTAGAAAAATGGAAAATAAAGGTTAACCCGGCTAAATGTGCTCACTCAACTTTCACGCTCAGAAGACAAACGTGTCCTGCTGTGAAAATAAATAACATCACTGTTCGGGTAGAAAGCCATGTTAAATACTTGGGAATTCATATAGATAGACGCTTGACCTGGTCTCGTCATATTGAAGCGATAATAACGGCTCAACTACATTGGCTAATCGGTCGAAACTCAAACTTATCCTTAGAAAACAAAGTTCTCTTATACAAGTCTATCATAAAACCAATATGAACATATGGTATCCAATTATGGGGTACTGCATGCATCTAACATCCAAAAGCTTCAAAGAAGACAGTCTAGAATATTACGACAAATTGTCTGCGCCCCATGGTATATACGTAATGACATTATCCACAGAGATCTTAACATCGCTACCATCGAGGAAGAAATTAAAAAGTATTCAATTAGCTACATCGATAAACTAATGGCTCACCCTAACTACCTCGCTCAAGGTTTGCTTCAGTTCGAAGGTCACCAGAGGCTAAAAAGAACCGATACTTTGAGCCTAACTAGAAGAAATTTTTAAAATTTGAATACAGCAGTTAGTGGTTACATTGGTAACAACTAATAAACAACAAGTAGAATTAAGATTTGAAAACATATTGTGAATTTCGATAAGAAAGATTTAATAATAAAAAAAAAAAAAATCCAAAACATGCTAAGTCGAAGAAGCATTTTGCAGAAGATGCTCGTAAACTTTACGAACGATACAACATTCAGTTGTATATGCTAAGTTACTTTTTTGTGCACAAAAAAGTAAAAAAAAAAATTAAAAACATGCTAAGCCGACTTAGCATGTTTTGGAATTGAGCTGTCGACTTATACTTTATAGGGTCTTAGATCAATTTTGAAAAAATTACAAACGGAATGGCAAACTTATGCTTATATACCCTTATATTTACCTTCGGTGAAGCGTGTACAAATACTTTGTGTAAATTTTTGGTTTAAGACACATTTTTCGATTTAAGCAGAAGGAATAGCTTATCCCATCAACTTCAGTGTGTCAATAGTATGAAATGGGAATTTAGCACATTCCCAAGAAAAACTTTGATAAGAAGTCTACACATTAAAAAAAAACATTTAAAAACAACAACAGAGGATTTTTTAAAAAATATTAGAGACAATCTTGGATTTTTGCTTTTATGTATCTCATTAATTTATAGACTCATCTGGCTGAGCTTCAATAGCTAAATTTAACGGAGCATATGTGACAGAAATTTGCAACAACCAAGTGCCTATTAATTCTGAGTTCATCGGAAAACCTATTTCAACATCAAACATTAATCGACGTCGCTACTCATAAGAACCATATATATATATCTTCATAGGGTCTAAGACCAAAATATTATTCCCTTTGCATGAACAAAATACTCCTTTCTGAAAACCAAAATATTCAAAGAATCCAAAAAAATATTCCAAAGTTATGGACAGTATGGTAAACTACTATCTTGTCAAATATTTAGAGTCAAACTACCTACTAAGCGACCGCCAGTATGGCTTTCGTTGACGTCGCTCTTCTGGAGACTTACTGGCTGTGTTATCGGAAAAATGGTGCCGCTCCATTCACCATTTTGGCGAAAGTAAGGTAATGCCTTAGATATTTCCCAAGCGTTCGTAAGAGTATGGCATGGTGCACTCTTGTCAAAACTTGTGGCATTTGGTGTCGGTGATAATTTCCCGATTTATGTCGAGTTTTCTTAGAGATCGCACTATACGAGTTGTTATAGATGAGGTTTCGTCAAACGAGTTCAAGATTCATTCAGGTGTGCCGCAAGGCTCCGTTCTTTCTCCTACTATATTTCTTATCGTTCTAAATGACCTCCTATGTCCAACTTCCAACCCCATCTACTCTTCTGCAAATGACAGCGACCTTTGCCATTCGTACTCATTCGAATGCAGACCAAGTGTATCCGATATCGGTGCTATGAGGCAGAATATAAATGATACCCTTGGCCGAGACCTTGACAAAGTCTCGAAAATGGGTCGTGCAAATAGGGTCGATTTTAATGCCCGAAAAATCCAATATTGCGTTCTGACGCATAAACGCGCGATAAATCATAAACGCACGACAAATCTGTATATATGGGTGGTATAATTATTGAGGAATCAGAATCTCTTGATGTTCTGGGCATGAGGATAAAATGTGACGTCCGATGGACTGAACATATATTCAAGGTGTCGAAAGAAGCATTCAAGTGCCTCGGTATTTTAGACGGTGTAAGATATACTTCACTCCATCTGATCTCCTTACTATTTAAGCCACCTATACCCGACCGCGCATGGAATACAACTCTCATCTGTGGTCCGGTGCTTCAAAGTCTATTTTAGAGCTTCTCGCCCGCGTGCAGGAGAGGGCGAAGGTTCTCATTGGTGACAGTAGGGTATCCAATTCTGTTGACTCCCTTGAGCACCGTCGCAATGTGGGTTGTATTTGCCTGTTTTATCGTTACTACACAGAAAAAATTATTGCCGAATTATTTTCAAGCAAACGCTTGTTTGAAAATTTTTTTAATATCTATAAAATTTTTTACTGATTCAATCAATATTTTTGTTTGAATTTTATTTAACCAACAAAAATTTGGACAACTCTTCAAAAATATAATAAACGCGTTATTGGTTTCAAGTTTTCATAATTTTGTATGAAATATTTTACGCTCCTTAATGTTGTCGTCTATTTGCATTTTTTTTATTTGATCGTAAGCAGCACTTCTTTATGTGAAATATAAGAACAACAACAAAAAACACACACAGTCTATTTTTGGACGCTTTAAAAAAGTGCAACTATAAGAAAACCAATAGCAGAAACAACATTATAAGAAACAAAATCCCGTATTCAATTTTTTCAAACTATTTATTTAAATACATCAAATACAAAAATAGAATGAGGACGAAAAACATATCGAGTCGGTCTGCCGCCGTTTTTGGTTACATTTCTTCTTCATTAGTAAAGGAAAGGATGCAGCAACAGTGAGTGAGTGATAAAGAAAAGCATTGTGCGTGTTGTGTGTATAAATAAGACTTCGTTCAAAAATTATTCCAACAAAAAAAATGTGTCTCAAAGCCAGCCGCTCTGCCGTCATCTTCTCATACAGTGCTTACTTGTGTGCGCGTCATTGCTTGTGCAAAAACTTTTTTGTTTTTATTTTGAAATTTTATATATGAATTTCAGTAAACTTTTTGTTTGATTCAGTTAAATTATTTGTTTAAAAAAATCAGTGTTTTTTTTCAATAAACAATATGCAAATAAATTGTTTGAATATGCAAATTTGTTTATAGGACCAATTTCAGACAAAAAATTGTTTGATTCTACAAATTTTTTGTTTGACTTGGAAAAATAATTTTTTCTGTGTACAATGGGATGTGTTCTGACGAAAATAGGGATCTGGTTCCCGAAACCCGTACGTTTGTTCGTAATACACGTTTTTCTTTAAGAGCCCATCCTTATGTGGTCGATTGGCAAGTGAATCGTACTACGCATTACAGAGAGAATTCGTTTTCTTCCCGTATGTGGAATAACCTTCTTGCAGACGTCTTCACTCTTACTTACAACATGACTTAAGCTAGGGTCACACTTGGCAAATATTTGACGAAAAAACGGGACCAAGGCAAACTAAAATAAAATTTTCTTTAATTCCAATATTTATTTTGATTATAATGCCACATCTTACATAAAACAGTCTTTTACTATGTCTAGCTATATAATAAGTTTCATTTTGCGATAGTAAGACCGTGGTTAATCTCACTAACTTTTAACAAAAGTAGTGGTTATGCTTATTAGGTCAAATATTTAATAAGTCTGACCGTAGCTTAAGTTCAAATCGAATGTTCACAAACACTACTCCCTTTATCCTCCTTCCCACTTCCTATTTTCCTAGTACCAACACAATGCAGTGCATTAGTAGGGGTCATCCCCTGAGTGCTGGTCCTAACAGAAAAAAAATTGATATGTGTTCGTATGGTGAATGGTAAAGACTTGGCAGATCTAAATAAAGCATTGATATTCAGAGTTTAAAAAACTGCACTCTAAACCAAAAACTCTACAAATTTTTGCTTCTTCAGTTGGTTTGACAACGACTATTTCCATTTAATTTGTTTTGCCAATAACAAATAAAGAAGTGGAAGAAATGGCATTTTTTTTACTTTGACTTCAGTTTTTTAAACGCTGTTAATATTCGTTTTTGTATTCATTTCAAAGTCTTTTTTATTTTTTAAAGTAAAATTATTTAGAAATTGTTACTTCTAGACTTCATTTAATACAAAGCAACGAGGCGACTGAAGCTTTTTCATTCAAAATAACACAATATAGCAATTATTTCCTACGACTGCTATTATATACTCCACCACTATTTCTGCACGTAGCACTTGTAGTTATCACAGTTGTTGTTCTAGTGATAGCGCAGGTATTTGCTCTAGTGTCAGCAATTCTAGTTGCTGTAGTGCAATGCAATGAAATGTGAAACCATGTCAAGTGTTGTTGTACTTGCCGCTCGCTAAAATTAAAGTGTGTGTAAAAGTTTAAATGCACATGGGTGTATGTGTATGTGTGCGTGTGAACTCTTGCAATAGTGGTTGTAAATAGGGTGCATTCATTATATTAAAAAAAAAATTAAGTTTTATTTTCACTCTCTTTCTCTTTTTTTGCCTGTTTTTAACTGCGCCGCCTACCACCAATACTTGAATTAACTCTGTAGGGAAAACTTCAAGTTAGTTAAAAGTTTTTTTTAAACAGAAAGTTAACAAGGAAATAAGGTCAACAATTATAACAAGATATTTTTTATATCTTTTTAAAGTATTTTCAAAATATTATTTATAACCACATATTTCTTGGTATAATGTTTAATTAAAGAAAATATATTTAAAGCCAACCGACATCATCATTATTATCATGACGACGATGATGATGAGGTTTGTCATAATTTTAAACAAACATAAACTCTGTTAACCTACATTTAACAGAGTGTGTACTCTGTGTATTCTGTTAAATGATTTTTTCTTTATAGCATCCTTGTTGGAAATTCCACAAGGCTTTATGTGCTTTTATTTAAATTCCTTTAAAAACACTGTTGGATATTTGTGGTAAACATGTAAGCAGGACACAACCAGCAGGTTGTCTGAAGAAAAAAACCAGCTGAAGTGGCTGTTCTGATGTTTTTCTCACCAAATACATATGTGTATAAGTCAGCACGAAAGTGAAAATTCTTATGGGGCGTTTAATTCCTTTTTTTAAGCAATTGTCTTCTTTCTTTTGTCGTCAAATGTGTTTAAGCTTCTTTCCGACTTTCTTTATATCTACATGCCTTAATTACTGTGTGTTTTATTTGCTCAACTTTGTAGTTGCTTGTGTTTAAAAATTCATAAAGAAATTAAAAAAAAACAGGAAGCAAAGAAAATTTTAATATTAAAAAGGATTCTCTACAAACTACAAACTTAATGTGATATTAAAAAATTATAAAGGTGATGTTAGTCTGAGTTCATACGGCTCATGTCTTATTGACAAGATTCTTTCTTTTTCTTCTTTGAACATGAATTGGCATTCAAATGATCCATGTCATGTTGACGACATGTTTTTATACCCACACCACAATAGTGAAGAGGGTATTATGCATTTGTGCTGATGAGTGTAACGCCTTAAAATATTGATCCTAGACCCACCTTAAAGTATACCGATCATCTTAGAATCACTTTCTGAGTCGAACTAACGATGTCCGTCCGGCCGGCTGGCTGGTAGGCTGGCTGGCTGGCTGTCCATGTAGCCTTGTGCGCAAAGTACAGGTCGCAATTTTGGTGATAATTTGATGAAATTTGGGTCATAGGTTTTTATTGGCACAAGGACTAAGCCTATTGAAAATGGGCTGAATCGTAGGACCACGAGGGCAAATAGGGGGAAATTTCTTCCTCTCAGAAACTATCAAACCGATTTCAATGAAATTTAAACCATAGATAGATCCATATCTATATGGACACATTAGCTATACAGTTTTTAAAAAATAGGACCACAAGGGGAGGTAGGGGGCAATTTCTGCCTCTCACAAACTTTCAAAACGATTTTCATGAAGTTTATAAGCATAGATAAATCTATATTTATATGGACACATAAGCATGATGTGTTTTTAAATACTGTGGTGTAGGGTATCATATGGTCGGGCTTGACCGACTATACTTTCTTACTTGTTTATTTTGTTTTACTTGATATTGAAAACAAAAACAAAATTAAACAACGAATAAAAAAGCAAAACATAAAGACAGTACATGCATCTGTGTACTCGTTTCTTTTCCCCTCGTTCCTCTCGCCTATAAAGTAGCAACCTTGTCAATAAGACATGAGCCGTATGAACACAGACTTAAATAAGTCGTAAAAATCTTGAGATTGATATTAAATCCGATAAAATTTGTAGACGATTTGGGCTACCAAAAAGATCCTTTTCTTTTAAAGTATCGACAATGGCACTTTTTCGCACTTGTTGTATTTATGTATGTAATATATCTGCTTTTTTAAATTGCCAACAGATCAAGGCCTAAAATCCAAAACTTTTGCATATAGATCGTTCTTTGACATGGTCGGGCTTGTTTAAGGCCGTGGCTGATATGCGGAGTCAAAGTGGTTTGAAATGTATATTTTTCTCTAACTCCCACTGGAGCATAGGGCGGCAGGCAGGTCGTTAGAAAATTTAATTTCGGAAAAGTAGGTTGCTGGCCCTCCTTTCTTAGATTTGTGATAGAGCTGCTATCTTCGTGTCCAATCCCACGATGAAGTCATGCTTCAGCAAATATTCATGTAATTTGCCTACTTGCCTCACTTTAGCTTGCTTTCAGAGAAATCTGAAAAGCCATTACCCGGGAAATACTTGGTCTAGGACCGGAAGTAGTGAGCTGCTTGGACAGTCAAACAGAGGAATCGTTAATGGTCACTCCCAAGTGAATGACAATCAGAAAACTTTCCGCACTACGTGCACCTATGCTTCAAATTCAGCAAATTTCCGTGAAACTTCAGTTTTTTTACATGAGGACTACTGAAAAGTTGAAGATAAGGGGTAAGTTTGTTCTAAAGAAATATTGGGGATAAAAAAACAATCGGGGTTACTTAAACATTTTTTTCCCCTAATGGCGATTTCTAATTAGTTACCAGCTTTTTTCTATCCATTTTCTCCCAATTTCGTTCTCACGAATTCCACAACTCGTGCGGCACTTTAAGTTTTTAATGATCGAGCTCAAATTTTTGTAAATTTTTTTTATCCTAACCTCAAACAAAATTTCCTTTCGTTTTTAAAGCAGTTGAGTTTAAAATTTTTATTTTTTGTTCAATATTTATTTGTGGATTTTTTATTTATAATTTGTATATGACCTTGAGTTGAGTTATAATAAAAAGTGTAAGATCTATAAATGTATATAAAATTGTAAAGTAACTGGCTGATTCATCTCCCCAAATTTATCTACTAAAGCCTGGTACTCTGTTCAAATTTGTGAAAAATGTTGAGCAACATTTATTATTTCACACGAAAATTTTGACATCTATCAATGTTACCAATCTTGCGAGTTTGTATAATTTGACTTTTTTATTCCTGTAAAGTATGCGACACTGTTTTGCTTAATGTAAACAAACCCCATATGTATTTTACTAAAATTTATTTCTTTTAATAAAAAAGAAAGTAAATATGGATAAAAAACTGTTACCGGTTGTGTTATTTAAATTTTGTATTTCTTTTTAAATAAACAGTTCATATATTTTTGTTTTTGCTTGAAATTCCATGTGAAATAAATGCAGCTTACATTATTTCGCAGTTGTAAAAAAATGTTGCCAGAAACATTTCAGAACTTTTTCACAAAATGAACAGAGTACAACTCTATCAACATTATTTCATAGATGTTCCGCACAAGTTTTTTTCATATGCGTTTTGACAGCATTTCACGTGAAATGTTGAGCAGAGTACCAGGCTTAAGACGGGATTTTTGATAATTCGAATGTTTAGGGAGTAAAAACGGGTAAATTCGGTTAACTTCTATCTCCAGAACAAAAAGAGATACAAAAAAATTTAATAGTTATCGTTATTTTTTTGAAAAATACGCGTACAGGTGTTTGGTACTTTTTCGGCCCTTTAAGGGAGTAAACGGCTGAACTTTTTTGTCAACCCTATTTTTTAAGCCAATGAACATAGAAATTAAGTTTATTTCACATTTGAAACTAATCTAAAAAGTACTATGTATTACGAATTCGGTACATTTTTTAAATTCAAACCTTTAAGGGGCGAAAGTTCCAACTATTTTTGGTACTTGTTTTACAAAACATTTTTCTTCATTCATTGACATATACGTATTAATTTACTTTAAAAAGGAGAAAAAAGTACCAAAAAGGGCGAAATACGGGAAATTAATTTCTCTTCTTTAGCTTTTTGTTTTACAACTATAACTTTCTTTAATTATAGTTAATATTTTACCTATAAACAAAAAATTCCACATGCAATGTCCTGAGTGGATAAGAACCTGTGACTGAATTTTTTGGTACTTTTTTGTTCTTTAGCTGGTATTTTTTGAATTTCCGTTAGTATTGGACCTAAAAATATAAAATTAAACGTGCAAGGTTCTGAGTGAATGAAAAGTGGAAGGTACTTGGTGAATAAGAATCTGTAAGATCTGGTACTTTTTTTTTATTAGACCTAGAAACATAATATTAAACATGCAAGGTCCTCAGTGAATGAGAATCTGTAAGAAGGATATTTTGGTACTTTTTGTTCTCTAACTGGTACTTTTTGAATTTTCGTTAGTATTGAAACATAAATTTAAACATGCAATGCCCTGAGCGGATGAGAATAACTGTTTGGTACTTTTTTGTTTTACAAAAAACATAAATTTTGGCATATAAATACATATCGCTCCTTTATTGTAATATAGTCATATCTCAAAACGTTTAAGTTACTTAAGCAAAAGTGTTCCTTCATACCTTCTTTATATGTTTAAAAAATCAGTATTATATCTCAAACTTATCCGAAGTTATACCGAAATATATTTCATTAAACCTGTATGTTAAGGTTCATTTTGAAAACTTTAAACGCATTTTGCCAAGTTTGATTTTTTTTTTTTAGTTATGACTATTAATACTAGTCGTTTATATTTCTCAAAACAAATTTATTTGAATATTTACTTTTATCCGTAATTAAAGGTGTTCCTAATATGATAATATACAAACTTTAAGCAAAAAAAACTCTGCAAATTACCCCGAAAACTACAATAATCGACATAAACTACTTCTCCATTTTGGCACAGACATGTTCCTATACATGTCTCTATTTATGACAAAAAAAGTTGTCGTTGTAATTCATAAACTATTTAAAACTTTCAATGTTAGTCATGACTGCCCTTAAGTGTAAAGCTTTGAAAGGAAGAAGAGATAATTTTAACGATGAGAAGAAGAAAAGAAAAGTTTTTTTTTTTGGTCTGCACATATGTCGTTTTAAAAATTCAAACACTTGTTGTATATTTTTGCATAAAGGAATCACATATTCAAATAAATATGACGGCCATCTGGTAGAAAAGGAAATTATTTTTAACATTTGTTTATATTTATTTTATGATGTGTGCTAAAGTTATAAAATAAAAATTTTTTAACTGAATTTATTTTTAGTAAAATTTCTTTAGGGTTAATACAAAAAGAAGAAAGTAATGGTTAGAAAAACAAAAATTAGACAAAGTGAAATTTTTTTAAGTTGAAATCAACTAGACATGTTGAAGGTAAAACTTAAGCCATAAAAATTCAAAAGTGCCGTATTTTGGGGCGTGGCAAGAAAATTTTCCTGTTTTAGAAATTTAAGTGGCGTATCATTAATTCTAGGGTAACTGCTACAACTTTTTTTTTGTATGGAGGCCGACCTGCTTTAATGTGTATCCTCATCAAAAAAAATGCTTCGTTTTAAATTTGTCCATCAAATGATACAAAAAATTATTAAAAAATTGCACTTTTATGTTCTAACATATTATTCATTTATGTTAGTAGTCCTTACAGACATTTTGCAATGCACTTACACAACGCACTTGATCAGCAAAGGGATGTTAACTCGAAATTTTTATTAATTCACTTTTTGGAGAAAAAATCGACACCTTATAGTCATATCTACCCGCTGTAAAAATATCATGCTATTTTGTCAACAACTTGGTAATGAAACGGTTGGTTAAGAAACTCTATTTCATATGCCTTTAATATTTATTTAAAATTATACTATAATACTATTATACTATTATACTATTATACTATTATACTATTATACTATTATACTAGTATACTATTATACTATTATACTATTATACTATTATACTATTATACCATTATACTATTATACTATTATACTATTATACTATTTTACTATTATACTATAATACCATTATACCATTATACTATTATACCTTAATATTTTCATATTTTTATAGTATTATTCTAATATACTTATATGCTTGTTTGCTATTACACTAGTAAACTATTTTATTTTTATACTATTACAGTGCACTCGCGATAATATGAACCCCCTAATATATGAACACCCCAAAATATGAACACTTATTTTCTTCCATTGACTGCTCTAAAATATGAACTTGTGCAAAAGCTGTAAAATATGAACAACTTAAAGTTGTATTTATAACTGTTTTTATCTACCCACACAGTGTTAAAATCAAAATCAATTTTTTTCAACTGCATAGTAACTTAGGGATTGTCCCAGCTATCGCTTTAAAATTGTCTTCAGTTGTTAATCAAAATGTTTTACATACACTTTTTAGTTAGTTTTGACGTAAATATGGAATTCTATATACATTTTTATATATAATTTTAGCGTGAAAAGTTCTTAAATATGAAGTTAAAAAAGCATAAGTATTAACTTTAATAAGAAAAATCAGAAATTTTAGAAAATTTAGAACATTTAGAAAAATGTATTACTAATTTATCGAATAAATTTGTTTTTTTTAATGTTCTAACAATACGTTTATTTGACTTGTGCGGTCTTCCGAATACCCAAAAATTTAAAATCGATGGTTTTTGAAAATGAGATACAAAAAGGTCATTGTAAGCGGACACGGTTAATATCTGGAGATTTTTTTTTCGCATAACTTTAACTTTGTTTTTCTTTTTTAAAAATCAATAGTTTTTTAAACCAATGAACAATAAATAAAAAAACTTAAACATTAAAAATTTTTATTTTTATGAAAATAACGTTTTTGAAGGGAGATTAGATGTCATTCGCAAATATGAACAATCTTGCAAAAGTGAACTGGCTTTGTTTTAGTTAGTTCATATTATCGCGAGTGCACTGTATACTATTATATTATTATACTATTATACTATTATACTATTTTACTATTATACTATTATACTATTATACTATTATACTATTATACTATTATACTATTATACCATTATACTATTATACTATTATACCATTATACTATTATACCTTAATATTTTAATATTTTTATAGTATTATTCTAATATACTTATATGCTTGTTTGCTATTATACTAGTTAACTCTTTTATTTTTATACTATTATACTTTTATAATATTATACTTTCGTACTATTATACTACATAGTACTACATTATACTAATCTTTTTTGCAAAAACTTTCGATTATGAGAAGAAATATACCGTTTTCAGATTTAAGTCATTCTAAACATATTAAGCATTTACAAAAGAATTATAATTGCCTAAGTAAAAATATCTCAAAAAGAAATATGAATTGTTTAACACACTGTAAACAAAAAAATCCTCAGACAGCTGATTCAATAAGGCCAAATTCCTAGACTTTTATTGTCAGAAGAAAAGAAAATTGTGAACACAAGCAGCAACCAACACAACAACCTTAAAGAGTATTTGTAAGTTAGATATGAAGAAAATATTAAGTTTTATGTTTTGGATTTTTTTTTTTTTTTTGGTAAATAAAAGAATAAAATGCCAACAATAAGAACCAGGAATAATTCTTTAAATTTGTTAAAAACTTAAGCCTTTTTAAATCCATAAAATAATAAATTGTAAAAAGCGAATTTTGAAGTAAAACTTGGAAAATTATAAAAAAAAAATTAAAAACGCTTTACATTGTACATGTATAACGAAACTTAGCAAGCTTTAGTTAAAAAGAATATCAAAAAATATTACAAAAATCACCAAGATCACTTCTTATTACAAAAACTGGCTGAAATTTAAAAAAAAAAATCTCAAGTATGTAAAAATTAAATAACATTAAAGGTAGTCACACCTTTAAAAGTAAATTACTAAACAAGAAATTTCAATTACGAAAGTCTTCAAAAATTTGAAAAATCGCCAAAATTTAGAAACCCAAAAAAATCGCCAATAATTAATTAAAAAGATAATTTGGACGCAAACTTACAAAAAGGAGGAATATCAGAACTTAAATGTAACCAAACTGACGTTTGAATATGGCTTTTTCTTGACAAAATAGATATGACCTTGATTTTTGTTAAAAGAATGATGTAGAAACTCATGCCTAATTATCTGGACTAAAAATTCATAATGATTTAGTCACTTTAATTTATTACTACTACTTAATAAAACGCATTAATATATATTTTTTGTAAAACTCACCCATTTTTATCGACTTCTTTTACACAGTAAAACGTATCCATGAGGTTTAACGTTCAGCAACAACAAAAATAAAACCCTCTTTTTTAAACCCGCAGATCTCTTTGTAAACAATTTATATTTTAAATTTCTTTTGTTGAAATTGTATAAATTAGAAATTATTTTCGCTTATTTAAAAACAATTCACTTAGAAAGAAATTCTATTTTTAACACAATTTTATGTTAAATATTTTTTTTTTTTTCTAATAAGTTTTTATTTTGACATAAAGATTTAAATATTTTACAACACGTTTTCTGCTTTTTAGCTTTATACGCTTTTTTTTAACGGCACGACACCATTTTTGATAATATTAATTTTTTTTTCAAATTATTTTTAATTTTTGCGTTTCCTTTTAACTGGGTTTTTTTTATTTCTTATTTTGATTACAGGATTTCTCTGTAAGCTGTTTCGTACTCCTTTGTGCTGCCTAACGGGGAGAAAAAAAAAGGAAAAAAAGAACGCATTAATAGACTTGCCAAACTGCTTTCGCTTTTTAAAAATTAGAATTGAAATGAATGTAAAAAAATGGCATAAATTATAATTTTTTTCGGAGTTGATAGGCAAACAAAGAAATTTCATGATGATGCTGAGAAGAAAGAGTGAAGGGAAGTTTATGAGGAGACAGACAACGTTGACATAAATTTAAATTATTCGTAAAATAAAAAAAAATTTAAATAAGTTCAACGAAGCGTATGAGTAATAATAATTGGAAAACAAAGTGCAAATGAGTTTGGAATAGTGAATGTTCTAATAAGTATGCAATGTGTTTTTACGTTCTTTTCTTTTGGAAAAGAGGTTGTGAAACAGTTTTTACTTTACAGTTAGCAATAAAAGTGGTTTTGTATTTGTTTTATGCATTTTAAATTAGAGTTCGTATCTGTTTTGCTGTTTAAAAATTAATCAGGAAATTTTCATTTTAAATAATTAAATTAAAAAGAAAAATGTTTTATTATTTAAACAGAAATTTTTACCACAAGTTATTCAGTTTTCAAGTATTTTAATGTATGCTGATGATGTGAAAATTTTCTTGAGTATTAGTGAATACTCCAACCATGTTTTACTTCAAAATGACTTGGATTCGTTTTACAAATGGTGTAATTCAAATTTTATGGAGCTGAATCTTAAAAAGTGCAAATATATGCGTTTTGTCCGAAAGCGACCGATATCTGTAAATTATATGCTGGGCAATTATCAACTAGAAAAAGTGGATAGCTTTTTAGATCTTGGTGTTTTATTGGATCCTAAACTAAGTTTCATTAATCATATAACAATTATGGTAAACAAAGCCAGAGGAGTACTTGGTTTTATAAAACGGTGGGCTAAAGAGTTCAATGACCCTTATGTAACTAAAACCTTATACACATCACTTGTGAGACCTATTTTGGAGTATGCTTCCATAATTTGGGACCCTATGTACCAAACTTATATCGACAGGATAGAATCTGTTCAAAAGCAATTCCTGTTGTTCTGTCTTCGAAGTTTAAATTTCAACCCATTAAGTCTTCCATCATATACCAGCAGGCTCGCCCTTGTTAAGCTGCCAACCTTAAAAAGCCGACGATCTATGTTAAATGTCTCGTTTCTATTGAATATTATTAACGGTGATGTTTGTTCTGGTTTTCTGATCAACAATATTTCGTTCAACATTCCTCAACGACCAACACGTTACTTCTCACCATTATCCGTTCAGTTTTTTAGAGCTAATTATGCAAACGCTGACCCTCTCAGGAGAATGTGTATTCAATTTAATGAACTGTTTAGATTTATAGATTTTTCTTTTAATACTAATATAACTAAAAGTAAAATAATAATTTTTTTAAATTCATAATTAATTATTTTGTGTGAGTTATTAACATTTGTGTTGTATAAATAGTCTGTAAGGATTAATTCCATAGACGAATAAATTAAATAAAAAAAAAAAAATATTTTTTTTTTTTAATTTTTGATATTCTTTAATTAGGCTTGAGTTCATTCAATTTAATGTTCATTAAATTATTTTCACTGAGGGAAGGAATTTTACAACTTGGAATTTTTATTAAAATTTATTGATAATTTTTCTTCGCTGAGCTGGGATTTAAACCCGGGTTGATCTTTACATGTTTCAAGAAACACCACTTTCTATCGTCAGAAGATCTTTGTGTTCTACCCACTGCACCACTTGTAGAGCAAAAAAAGTTATCTGTGCTGTCATACTTTTAGCACTCCGTACATAAAGTTAAGGTTTTTTTTAAAAAAATTTACGAGTTGTATAAAATCAAAAAAAAAAAAATACATCATTTATCATTAGTTGGCGTCTTGTTTTAGATGCATGCATCCCAACTGGATCTAAATAAAATTATGCTAATTTTATAATCATTTAAAGAAATTTTCCATAAAAAAACAATGGCACACAAATGGCCATCCAAATTTTCAATATTTTTAATCAGCCTTAAGTTCATCAAATTTAATTTTCATTAAATTATTTTTATGAAGAAAGGAATTTTACAACATAAAAATTAATTAAAATTGTTATTGATAATCATTCATGCTTGACTGACCTGAGATTCGAACCCAGGCGGCTGGTTGCCCTGACATGTTTCGATCGCTACCACTCGATCTCCTCAGAGGGATTTGCAGTCTTACACTCGCAGCCATCGATGACTGCAGACGTCAATAGTCAAACATCAATCCTTAAACCAAATTGTATTTTAACCTTTGGTAGATCGAAATTTGCTTGTTTTTTGAATGATTATCCATTTTTAATTGATTTTACATGTCTTTCCTTTACCTCTGTTTTTTCGTACTTCGTTGATGAACTTAAGCCTGATTGAAAATTTTGATTAAAAACCATAAATAGTTCAACAAAATTACCACAATACTAATTAATTTTTAATATTTCATGCCATAAAACTAATAAAAAGTTCCTAAAAACATTAGAATGGCCAAAATTTCATAAAAATGGCTAAACCATCGGAAATAGCAAAATTGAATATTTAATAAAGCTGTAAACAATTACACGAAAAAAAAACCAACCAAAAAAAAATTTGCAAAAATTCGTGAAAATTTTTAATATTTCAAACAAGCCATAAAATGACTTAACATTTTTAAGACTATAATGGCAAAAATTCGATAAAAATAAGCGGAAATTCGCAAAAATTTGTTAACAGAAAGAAAATTTTAATTTGTATTTAAAATCGTTAAATCTGTAAAGAAACAGAAAACTTACAGGAAAAATTGCTTATATCACGAACATGGCTTAAATTCGCCAATTTCCGGTAATTTAGCCTTTTCATGGAATTTTTGCTATTCGTTATAGTTTTAGGGACTTTTAATAAATATTTTTGCTTGTTTCGAATAATGAAAATTTTCGCGAATTTCCGCTAATTGTGCAATTTTCGTGAAGCTTTGTTGCTATTTTTTTTTTTAATTTTTTTAATTCAACATTATTATGTATTATTGAAAAATTAAAAAGAAAACAAGTAAGAGATACTATCGTATCGAATAAACTATTGAATTTTTTTGCATACGATAGACACTGGCGTATCGAATGAAAACTCGATAAATGTAATGTCGAGTTACTCGATGTCGAATGCTATTATTTCAAATTCAATACATTTCATTCGATATCGAGTTTCAAGATACCAAAATAAATAATTTCGATGAATTTTGCTCGATATCGTATGCGGTGATTAGACCCCAGTATTTCGGTTATAACTCATACAAATTTCCGACATTTTGATATATAAGTCATATCCATAGGACATATGGCAGCCCTAAAATTTAGGTTTTTATAAAAATTTTTAATTTTTTTTGTACGGGAGGTACCACGCCCACTTCTCCAATCCCGCCCACATTTCGTAGGATGGTGTGTATTGGCAACCTTAATGTGTGTACCAAATTTGGAAAATTTGGCTTTTGCCGTTCTCAAGATATACGGAAATAAAAAAAATACAACAACAACAAGGGATTTTTGGAAAAATTTAGAGGTATGCGTGGTTTTTTGCTCATATCTCCGTCATTTTTGGACCGATCTGGCTGAATTTCAATAGCAAACTTAAACGGAGTATATGTGACATAAATATACATCAACCTAGTCCACATCATTTCTGGGGTTTTCGGAAAACCCATTTCAACATACACACGGACAGACGGACAACCGGATTTGAACTACGCTTTTCATAAGGACCCAGAATATATATACTTTATAGGGTGTAGGATCAATATTGTGGAATATACAAACGGAATGACAAAGTTATACATATATACCCTCTTACCTTCGGTGAAGGGTATAAAAAACTGTTTCGACACCAGAAAGACTGACGACAAAATCAGAATCAATTTATATCGATGCCAACGTTAACGTTGCCGTACGGCATACCAAGAATACATCGACGCTTATCGATATAACTTGATATTGAAAATGGGCATACCGATTTACAACAATCGACACAAAACGATATAATTTCGTATTGATGACGCTTGAGGTAATAAAGCTTGTAGTTTATTGATTTTGCACACATTTTTACCCAGTGTTTACCATACGCAAAAATGCATTATTATTTCTGGGCAAAGCAAATATTAAAAATATTTTATTTTAAGGTTTATTTTATCATGAATTAAAATGTAAATCTTCGTTTTTTAAATCTCATTATTATCAATATAAAATAATTATAATCTCTTACGCTGTAATTTTGTTTCATAAACATTTTACTATACTTGAGTTTTGTTAATTCTAGCTAGAATTCAAATTCAATATGTGTATCGGTATCGGTATCGGTATCGATATAGGCGATGTTTTTGTTTGAGTATCAGTATCGGCAAAAAGGCTCATCGTTTTTAACTTCAAGTTCACAGCTGATTTGCGCCCCACATACAATTTTTAGCAAGAACAAATGCCAAAATCAGTCACTTGTGTTGTGGATTTCGGCAGAAGGATTTTAATGCAATATTAACCGAAATTTTTATTACTTGCAACACGAACACTAAATATTTTTTATAATAATATTTCTTTAAAACCACACCACTAACAAACCACACCACTAACAATTGTGAATGAGGGTATACTAAGTTTTTTATTCGTGTGAAACTTTTTTAATATTCATATAAAACTCCATAAAGTCCGTGTTCATACGGCTCATGTCTTATTGCCAAGATTGCTACTTTATAGGCGAGAGGGATGAGGGGAAAAGAAACGAGTACACAGATGCATGTACTGTCTTTACGTTTTGCTTTTTCATTCGTTTTTTGATTTTGTAAATGTTTTTAATATCAAAAAAGCTCAGACGCATACGCACGACTATACAAAATAAAAAACATGTCGTCAACATGACATGAATCATTTGAACGCCAATTCATGTTCAAAGAAGAAAAAGGAAGAATCTTGTCAATAAGACATGAGCCGTATGAACTCAGACAAAGTACATACATATATTCTGAGTCCTTGAGTAATTCTAAGTCGATTAAGCCATCACCGTCAGTTGAAATCGCGCACACTTTAGAACGACTCAAAAGCAAAGAACAAAATTGGTGTCTAGCTCTTTCTAGTTCTCCTAAGCAGCTTGGGATTAAAATCGATTTAGTAGAAAAAAATTATGAACGTAAATATGGAACAACCTCCATACTAAAACAAACACAAATTTATGACGGAAATAAACACAAAATATCGCTCCTTAGTGCTCAGTTCGGTAGATTTGTGGAAAGCACAAACGCTTATAGTGTTTGTGTAGAAAATCATTAACAAAAAATAACGTTTCCCTGGTTGTCATCTTTTGAACACCAAAATAATACTATTCTTATCCAACTCAACAAAAAGATGAGAGCATTTGGATCTATTTTTTTTTTTTTTTTTATCCACAAATTTCATTGTGTTCGGTTCAGCTTATTAATGTTCGTTCGTTTCTGTTGTGCGTAGCGCTCTTTTAGCTGGTAAAAAAAAAAAACCAAACATTTTCACAAAAACAAAATAGACGAAAATAAACAGCAAAATAATTTTACACAAACAAAACATATACCCAATACACACACAAGCCGTTCGTACTGCAGTCGTTGCTTAAATTTGTTTTTTTTTCATTTCTTTATCAATGGAAAAAAAGAAACATTATAGAACATTAAAATGTAATGTTTGTCTACAGTATAACGAAAAACAGAACCTTTTATTATGCTCGGTTCTTCTTGGAAATAGTTACGAACGGTATTAAGGGTTGTGTTCGTCTACACAATCACTAAAAAAATAGATATCGTTTTTGGGTGTGTGAGCCGAATGTTAAACAATGTACTGTTTATTTTCGAACACTGGACAGAATACATAATTTATCATAGGCCCCATAAAAAGCCCACTCTCGAAAAACACTTTAGTTCGTCTAAAACCGTAAATAATAGTGGTATTGAACAAAAAAATTTATTTTGTCATAGTTTTATAAGATTGTAAGCCACTCCACCAAATTTCATCTTAAACCGTAGCAAATATAAATATTGTGGTAAAATTGTGTCCAATTTAGCTTTGTATGGTTAAAAATGATACCATGTAATTTTGTGATAACCGGTGCATAATTTGGCATAGATCCCAGATAAAGCAGCTTTCTGAACAGCAATTTAAGAAGCACTAAATTTTAAAAAAATTTATTACTGTATTTGGCCTAATTTAGATTTTTGTAATTCTAGAAATCACTCTACCGAATATTTTGTGATGAACAATCTTTGATTTAAGATGGCTTCAATATTAAATCCCTCCTGAAAATCACCTTAATATGCCTTATAATATTTCTGAAACAAATCATTATATTTTACTTAAATAAGACAGCGAATTAGAATACTGTGAGATCAACTTTATAAAGATTGGATTATATTTTAAATATAACTTATAAAGCCCACTCCTTTCATATTCGACCTCCCGGTGAAGGGTGCTAAACACAGCCGAATAAAGTACTTGTTAACACAGATCTTGTTTGATAACGAAGGTTTTTGTAGTAAATTTGACAACTTTTAATGTTACCGTTTTTAAGAGATGTAGAAATTTATATTGTTTTGTATAAGAGGTACCACGCCCACTTTTAAAATTCAGTCCGCTTTTTGACAGATCTTGTGTATTGATAACAACTTTTCTATTTAAAGCAAGTTTGGACTATTTTTCACTCACCGTTCTTCAGATATACAGAATTCTATGTTTGGCCACGCCCACTTATCTAGTCCCTCCCATTTTTTTGACTGATGCCGCATATTGATAACTAGGCCATTTGTACATTTTGTGTATTTATCGTCAAGATATTAATACCGAATTTGGGAACTTTTGCTCTTGCGGATCTCCATATGTACAGAAATTTATATTGCCTCTGCCCATAACCTTTCAAGAGGTTCACAGAATAAGTGGTTTGGCCGCGAATAACATATGAACAATCCAATACTAATTTTTAATTTCACAAATTCTATTGTTGAAAACAAATGTTTTTTGTTTACTGCTTTGTTGTCATTTCTAGCAAATCAAGTCGCACAGAGCCGTATTTTTGGCTCCGTGCAATAACTCCCAGGTGCAATAAGTCCCAAGAAAAAAATTAAATTAGACCCAAAAATTTTTCATACAAATGTGGGAGTAATTTCATTATGAAATAGCTCCCAGCCCTCTCGGTTTTATTTCATTTTTTTGGAAGTTATTTCATTTTTTGCCTGGGAGTTATTTCATAATGAAATAAAATCCAAATGAAATAAGTCCCCGAAAAAATTAACGTGGAAGTTATTTCATTTTATTTTGGTTTTCGGTGTTATTTCATTTGCTGTGGGAGTTATTTCATTTTTTGTAGGAGTTTTTTCATTTTCAACTATTTGCAATTTCTTTAAATTGTTTAAAATTTTAAACGGTATTTATAACGGGATATTTCAAACTATTTGAATACAATGACTTAAGTTTATCAAAGAAGAAAATTTTGCTAATTGCAATTGCAGTGTCTTATGGTTACCGGCTATGCAGTGAAGCTTTAGTTAGCGAAGCCGCTGTAGGAAATATCGCCCAAAGAAAAATGGCCCAAAAAAAAAATGAAAAATCGCCCAAATGAAGAATCGCCCAAAAGAACATGAAAAATGACCCAAAAAGTTATGTATGAAATTTTGCCCAACAAAAACGAAAAAGGGCCCAAAAAAAATGAAAAATGACCCAAAAAGCAAAAACGAATTTTTCCGAAAAAAAATTAAAAATTACCCAATTTGCAAAAAAGTGGTTATTATTCATATAAATTTAGTTCCATACAAGTGTAAGTTTTATGTAAAAAATTGCATTCTATCTTCAACAGCTGCTCGGCAGTAAGGACAGTAATACCGGCTGCGCAAACTTCGCTAAGCTTCTCTGCATAGCCGGCCTTCGGCCGGGCGCAAGGATTTTCTCCTCTATGGTATAGCAAACACCGGCTCCGCTAACTAAAGCTTCTCTGTATAGCCGGCCTTCGGCCGGGCGCACGGATTTTCTCCTCTATGGTAGAACAAGTACCGGTTTCGCTAAGTAAAGCTTCTAAAATCTGCCTTGTTTTCGAACGAAGGCCATATACGCAGAGAAGCTTTAGTTAGCGAAGCCGGTGTTTGTTATACCATAGAGGGGAAATCCTTGCGCCCGGCCGAAGGCCTGCTATACAGAGAAGCTTTAGTTAGCGAAGCCGGTGTTTGTTATACCATAAAGGAGAAAATCCTTGCGCCCGGCCGAAGAACGGCTATACAGAGAAGCTTTAGTTAGCGAAGCCGGTGTTTGTTATACCATAGAGGGGAAATCCTTGCGCCCGGCCGAAGGCCGGCTATACAGAGAAGCTTTAGTTAGCGAAGCCGGTGTTTGTTATACCATAGAGGAGAAAATCCTTGCGCCCGGCCGAAGGCCGGCCATACAGAGAAGCTTAAGTTAGCGAAGCCGGTGTTTGTTATACCATAGAGGAGAAAATCCTTGCGCCCGGCCGAAGGCCGGCTATACAGAGAAGCTTTAGTTAGCGAAGCCGGTGTTTGTTATACCATAGAGGAGAAAATCCTTGCGTCCGGCCGAAGGCCGGCTATACAGAGAAGCTTTAGTTAGCGAAGCCGGTGTTTGTTATACCATAGAGGAGAAAATCCATGCGCCCGGCCGAAGGCCGGCTTTGCAGAGAAGCTTAAGTTAGCGCAGCCGGTATATATTATATCCTTGAGGAGAAAATCCTTGCGCCCAAAAGTGTTTTCGTTATATATTTAATATAAACACCCAGAGAAAAAACAACAAACTTATTTTTAAATAAATTACAATTATATTAAATAAAGATGGCCCGAAAAAATGGGCTATTTTTCATATAATATTTTTGGGTGATTTTTCGTTATGAAAATTTAAAAAACGAAAAATCACCCAATAATAACGAAAAAAAGCCCAAAAATTTTGGGTCACTTTTCATATGAATTAAGGCCCAATTTTACATGGAATTTTTTTGGGTGATTTTTCATTTTTTTTTTTTGGGCCATTTTTCTTTGGGCGATATTTCCTACAGCCTAGCGAAGCCGGTGTTTGTTATACCATAGAGAGAAAATCCTTGCGCCCGTCCAAAGCCCGGCTATGCACTGAAGCTTTAGTTAGCGAAGCCGGTGTTTGTTATACCATAGAGGAGAAAATCCTTGCGCCCGTCCAAAGCCCGGCTATGTAGTGAAGCTTTAGTTAGCGAAGCCGGTGTTTGTTATACCATAGAGGAGAAAATCCTTGCGCCCGGCCGAAGGCTGGCTATGCAGAGAAGCTTTAGTTAGCGAAGCCGGTGTTTGCTTTAGTTAGCGAAGCCGATGTTTGTTAAACCATAGAGGAGGTAATCCTTGTATCCGGCGTGCTTAAACTGCAGGCAGTTGTCATTGCAGGAGGTCAGGATATAATAAAATGCCCCATTTGTTGTCAAAATGTCGAGGACTCAATGTTAGTTTTTTGGTAACCTAATATGTAAATATTCAAGTAAAACGAATACATATATAACAAGTAAGAAAGTATAGTCGGTCAAGCCCGACCATATGATACCCTACACCACAGTATTAAAAAACACATCATGCTTTTATGTCCATATAAATATGTATTTATCTTTGTTTATAAAACTTATTAAAATCGGGTTAAAAGTTTGTGAGGGGCAGAAATTGCCCCCTACCTCCCCTTGTGGTCCTATTTTTGAAAAACTGTATAGCTAATGTGTCCATATAGATATGGATCTATCTATGTTTTGAATTTCATTAAAATCGGCTTGAGAGGCAGAAATTGGCCCTATTTCCCCTCGTGGTCCTATTTTTTAAAAAATACATCCCTTTTGTGTCCATGAAGATATGGTTCTATGTTAGTTTTAAATTTTATTAAAATCGGTTTGATAGTTTCTGAGAGCAAGAAATTTCCCCCTATCTTCCCTCGTGGTCCTACGATTTGGCCCATTTTTAATACGCTTGGTCCTTGAGTCAATAAGAACCTATGTCCCAAATTTTTTCAAATTATCTCC
The DNA here is from genome assembly GCA_930367215.1 of Pollenia angustigena. NCBI lineage: Eukaryota > Metazoa > Arthropoda > Insecta > Diptera > Polleniidae > Pollenia > Pollenia angustigena. Next base: position 225,953,542 of record OV884059.1, read on the forward strand.
AAAATTGCGACCTGTACTTTGCGCACAAGGTTACATGGACATCCAGCCAGCCAGCCTGCCAGCCGGACGGACATTGTTAGTTCGACTCAGAAAGTGATTCTGACTCGATCGGTATACTTTAAGGTGGGTCTAGGACCAATATTTTAAGGCGTTACATACATCAGCACAAATGCATAATACCCTCTCCACTATTGTGGTGTGGGTATAATAAATTTCTTTGGAAGTTGTTTCATTTTTTTTTTTTTGGGTCTTATTTCATTTCTTTTCGATGGACTGTTTTTGGAAGTAATTTAATTAATGTCTTTAGGAGTTATTTCATTATGAAATAACTCCCAAAAGTTGGGATTTGTTTCATTTAAGACTTGGAATTTATTTCAAATTTTTTTTTTGGGATTTAATTATTTTTTCCAGTTTGGGACTTATTTCATTTATTTTGGGATTTAATTCATTGGGAGTTATTGTACTGGGACTTATTGCACCTGGGAGTTATTGCACGGAGCCGTATTTTTAGGGCTTTTAATAGTTGATGTGGAAATAAAGTCAATTGAAATTTATTAAATGAATTATGCTAGAAACTAGAAGACCGGCAAGTCGATAGTTACCCTGCAGGAAATTTGTGTCAACTGTTTCAACAGACTGGTCCTGGGAGTTGTGAAAATAGAACAGGTACAAAAAGAAAAAACTCATGACCAGTGAAAGGAGAACCCGTCATGCAACTGGTTTATGAAGAACAAAAAGATAGAAAAAGTAATGAATTACAGTACAGTCTTCACCGGTGGTGTTATTCATTTTTTTGGGACTTTCTAAAATTTGGGTCTTGAATTTAATTCTAGGACTTGTTTTATTGGAATAAAACTAGATCGTATTGAAATAATAATACATTTTAGTAACTGTCACTAAACACGTCCATTGAGAATAGATTTGTGACTGGCCAAATGGTGTTAATTGACCCCCTCCAATGACAACCCCATGTAAAAGTGACAGGTCTTATTCATAGGAAGTGTTCAAACTAGAACCGGTCTCTACCACCAAATACCTATCACGGGACTACTTTGGTGTCAGTTCGCTTCCATCTAGGGTAGTGGAACGTTTATGAGAACGATAATGAATGACATATTGTCTCTCGCTTAATGGCAATGTTCTGAAATTCACACGATTTGAAATCGCAACACGCCAGATATATGTTATGGCATTCTGAAACGCCGGCATTTAGCTTACGATCTGCCATAGTTTCTTAAAAATATTCTAGTTCCCTTGAGCATACTTTTGCACTTTGAAGTCGACAAAGTTCTTGCGATTGCGATTTACAGAACACCTTCAAGTCAAAGTCGCAAATGTTAAGCGTTTTGCAACCCCTTTATGTGTATGTTAAAAATATTTCTGAAGGACTAAATATGTTTTTCTAAATTAGAAACTAAATTTGCGCTATTAGTTTAACAAAATAAAAAAAAAATACACACATACATACATACATACATACATACATACTTATGTATGTTAAATACCATTAAATTAAGCTCACCCAATTTTTAGACCAGCCAATAAATTATCCAAAGTAATCCTTAATGACACTTATCCTCAAGCAACAAACAAATAAGACAATTTAATAAATCCACTAGTTGTTATCAACTAAATATTAGACATTTATTTGTTTATATTCATTAATTTTTCTTATACATACAAACAAGCGTGCACAACGACTTAAATCCCTAAACAAACACGCACACGCAGGCACTCGCGCGTAAAAAAAATAAAAACCCGTTATACCGAAAAAACAGTCGAAACAGTACGCACTTTTTTGAAAATGAAGAAGATTTGTTTTGATGGTAATTTTGGGCTTTAAAAAATATAAACAAAATAACAATTTATAACAAGTCGAAAAAGATTTTAAGGAATTTTAACAAGAGGGAAACTTTTCTTAGAAAACTGTAAATTGTCAGAAATTCTTGATATTTTTTTTTTTAATTTTTGTTTTTAATTTAATTTTGTTTTTTCACTTTTTGATAATTTTATGTGATTTATATTTTGATTTTTGTTTTGTTGATTTTTAAGAAACTTATTTTTTTAGATTCAAAAATTGTTGAGACTTGTTTACAATATTTATTAAAATTTTTTAAAATTAATTTGCCGTTTCTTTCCGGATGTCGGGTTTTCAAAGCCAAACCTATCCGTTGTAGAGTTAAAAGACAACTGAAATAATTTTCGACAACATCTGTAGTTTAAAATAATTATATACAGTTTTTATAAATTTCCTTGAATTTATAAAAGCTTTTCCTACTCTCCTTTATCTCTGTAATCTGTAAAAACTCTCTATTAGCTTTTGAAAAGCTTTTAGCTTTTTACTCAAAAATAAGAATTTTGTTTGGCCAGGGACAGGAATAAAAATGTTAGTGGTAAAAAACTATGTACTTTTAGTACATTCAGTTTCAATTCAGAAATTCTTTAATCAGGGGGCAAATTACGATTCCATATCGATTATAAGAGGTGAGTTTTAGGTACTCTTTTAATTTTCAATTGGTACTTTCTGATCATTTTAACTAAATGAACTAACAAAATTAAACAATTCACGGGTTGGTCCCTCGACAAATCGATCCACTATATTTATAAATGTAGGTTAGGTTAGGTTATCTCCATTGGCAGCCGTGATCAAGCACAGCTCACGTGGGTCCATTTATTAGTTCCCGTTGTGTTAACATATCACACCGTCCCCCATGGGTCCTATATTATCTGGCTGCTAGTATTCCCTTGCAGCCATCCGGTCGATTCAATAAAGGAGTGGATCCTGTTTATATCAACATCAGAGAGACAAGTTTTGTCACCAAGGGCTCTTCAACCGAACATTTCGAGTCTTAAATCTCTGAATGCCGGAGAGAAGATGTTCCGTTGACTCTTCCTCCTCCGCAACTTCTACACAAGTCATTATAAGGGAGCCCCAGCCTCTGGGCGTGCCTCCCAATGGGCCAGTGGCCAGTTATAAACGCAATTAAGTGTCTTAGATGATGTCTGGACAGCTGTAATGCCCGCCGTGTCCTTCTTTCATCTATGATGGGCCTGATTTTTCAGGTTTCCCCACAGGTAGTTTCATCGTGCCACCTCTGACTGGCAATAAGATTAAACTTGTGCGCTATAAGTTGCTTACACCTTGGAAGTGAAGCACCTATATTATAAATGTATATTATGGTCGAATTTCGACCACTAGGCAAGCACTAGTTTAAAACATTAAATACATTTTTATTGAAATAAACATAACTTTTGGTTTTATAAAACTCATTTTAGTTTTTTTAAGCAAACACAGTTTGTGTCAGTCGAATAAATATCACTGTAAAACACCAAAAAAAACTTGGTTGTAGCAATGGATTCTGGTAGAGGAGAACAAAAAAATATACGTGTGTCTGCATTTTAAAAGATAACATCGGAATTTTTTGTAGGCGGGGTAAACGTTCCATCCTTTTGGCCTGTTTCTGCAGCTTGTCGATATATGAAACTATGTGTTATTTACATTGAAGATATTTTCAGTTAAAACTGAATTTCGAAAAAATCAAGTTAGAGCCGTCTTCATTCAAGCATCCTTTAAGAGCAGATTTTCCATTAATTATGCATAAAATTCCGCCTCATATTTAAAAGTAATTCTTATTAAACTAAAAAAAATACTATAAAAAAATCCTAATAATTTTAATTAATATTAATATACATACACATACATACATACATACGTTCATATATTAATTTATGTACAATTGTTCGTAGAAATTTGTAACCGATTATGGCCTTTAAAGCCTTGGTTATAGGTAATGTAAAAATAAATAATGTTCCGCTAATTGAAGTCTGTCTTCTTATCTTAATTTTTTTTTGTTGTTTTGCTTTCGTAGAAATTGCCAGTGTTTAGTAAATTTCTCAAAAAAAAAAAAGCTTTTATTAGTAAAAAAAAAACACAAATCAAGGTACCGTTTTTCATTCATTGTTTTTGTGCGGAGCTGCATTAAACACAATAACAAATTAAATGCAACACGTGTTTTCTTTGCTTGTGTTGCTTGGTTGTTTTGGTTTATTTGCATTAACACACAAATATACGCACACATACTCCCATATAAACTTCCCAATGCGTGTTTGTATTTCTCAGTTTTGTTTACTTTTTGTTTTCTAGTTGTGGTTAAAGCTTTCAGAGAGTGTGTAACTGTTTTTGTTTTTGTAAGTTGTTCTTGAGCAGAAAATCGGATTAACTGTTTGTTTTTAACACATTTATTTTTGTGTGTGAGAGGATTTCTTAATAAATATGAGTAAATGGAGAGTTATGTGTTGTTTTGTCTGGTTCATCAAAAAAAAAGCTTTTCTTGAACATCACTTGTTTGATTTTTATGGGAAAAAACATATGTATGTATTTTGTGGTTTTAACACTTTGGATGTCGTTAAGGATGAATAATTGCTTTAAAATGAAAAAAAAAAATTATATATAAACATTTTTTTAAATAAACAAAAAACAAAAACTTCTGATGTTTAATCATAATTTATATGATTAAAAAAAAAAAGGATTATTACTCATACTTACTGTAGCACTTTATTAATTTCGTTAAACTCAACGTTGCGTATGTGTTATACACTTTAAATCTGTCAAGAATATGTTTTTACATAGTAAAAATAGTTTCGTTCGGTCTTTCTTACAAAAAAAAAACAATATTTATTAATTTTTACAAATTTTTTTTTTTAATTTTTTTTTCAGCCAAATATTAAAGATTTAGAAATATGATGAAAAAAAAGGAAAATTAAGGGTCTATGTGAAATGAATGACCGATTGTGATAGGCTTAGTCCTGGTGACAAAAAGAACTTATATACCAAATTCCAAGAAATTATCTTTGAAAGTGCGCCCTGTACTTTGCGCACAAGGCTCACAAAGACAGTCAGTCAGCCAGCCGGCAGGACGGACAGACATCGGAATGCTGAAAGGTGGGTCTAGGACCAATATTTGTAGATGTTACAAGTTCAGAACAAACGCATTATACCCCCTCCACTATACTGGTGTTGGTTCAAGTCAAAAATAAATCGCGTTTTCATACTAAATACTACAAAAAATCAAAATTTCAACTTTGTAACCTTAAACTTTTCAACAATTCCTAAACTGATTTTAATAGAATTATAACTGGAGAAAAAATCAAGAAATCATCTCTCCATTAAAATAAACATTTTTCAAATATCTCTATCAGATCAAAAGTTACAGAATTGCGGCCGATGAAAACCCGTTATGAGCCACTGTGCGGCGTACGCAACAGTTGGCAAATGTTTAGAGCCTCTTTATGTCGTGTTTTTATCTTAGACCCCAGGTTTCACATCCATATAGAAAGGCTTAATGCAGATGTTGTTACTTATTAGATTAAGGTCACTTAAACATCATTTAATACTCATACCTTTACCCAGCGTGTACATATAACCTTCTTTTGTGCATGAAAAATACTTATAGATGGGATGGGATACCAGGTAAAGTCCAGGTATATTCCTTTTTTTAGGAATTTATTTGGGTATTTATAACTGTCAATAAGATTAATTTAATTTTAAATTACTTTTCGTGTTTTAAAGACGTCATTAAAGGCCGTTACACACCATCCGACAAAGTGTTACGTATTTTATGAAAATGCTTCCCTGTTCTAATTATTGTTTATAAATTTTCAAAAAACAATAAGTCTGAGTTCATACGGTTCATGTCTTATTGACAAGATTCTTTCTTTTTCTTCTTTGAACATGAATTGGCATTCAAATGATTCATGTCATGTTGACGGCATGTGCTTTTTTGATAGTGAAAACAATAACAAAATTAAACAACGAATAAAAAAGCAAAACGTAAAGACAGTACACGCTTCTGTGTACTCGTTTCTTTTCTCCTCGTCCCTCTCGCCTATAAAGTAGCAATCATGTCAATAAGACAAGAGCCGTATGAACACAGACTAACACCTTATCATGACAGGGTTGCATTTTCACAAAATACGTAAGACTTTGTGGGATAGTGTGTAACGGCCTTAAATATTAAAAACCTTGTTCAATTGTACTAAAACTACAATAAACCGGAGAAAATTGGTTTAAAATTGTTAAGAAGGTATGTGTCTATTAGTGAAGCCAATATTGATTAAATCAAACCATACATTTATAGCAAATTTTTTACAAAACTTGTATACCCATCCTTTGGGTAAATACCAGAGTATTTACCAATTCTTACCCGATTTTCCCTATTTACCGGGTATATTCCAATTAGGTATTTACCCTTTCCCCATCTATAAAAAAACTATCCAATATGGTGTTCAATTGGGGTTCATTATGTAATCCTCTGGACTATACAATTTTTAATTCTTAAGGTCCTTATAGCTGAAATAAATGAAAAATGAAATGAAAAAATATGTAAAATATGTTTTTTTTTTACTGACTTTGACAAATTAAAAAATCCCATGAAATTGATTTTTCCTATCATTAATTTTAATGTATCGTTTTTTCCCCCTACTAAAAAAGTAAGTTAGGAATTTACCCGCAAGACCACAAAATACTTTAAGTCTCACAAAAAAAAGCATAATCACTCTAAAATTAACCAAGCCATACTAAAACAATATGCCAAACTATGTTGTGTTCAATTTCCAAATGATACTAAATTAATCACGAAGTGCCACTTCATGATTGGATTGTTAGCCTTCAATAGAAAGTTGTTTGAACTCAATATAAAAACAAACAAAAAAAAAACACCACACAACACAATATTTACCTAATCACCTACATTTGTAGTTAATTCAGTATAAAATAGTATTAAACCATACGAAATTAAGCTTTTAAAGAAAACTCTATTTATCCTTTTTTTGGGTGTTATAGATTGATTAGCAAAAAAATAGAAGGTTTTAGTTTAGTTTTTGTTTCAGCCCCATTAGTCTGCGTGCAATAGAAACCCAAAACCATAAAAATAATTTGAAAAAAAGTCATGCATATAATACGAAACGGTTAAAATTAGTCAGGGGTAGTAAGCGACTTGCATGTGCATTATTATCCTAAATATTTTTTTCCCATTACCCCTTCTTGGGGGGATATGGCTTCCACAAAGCATTTCCATCTTACACGATTTGTTGCGGTTGTTTTCGCTTCCTCCCAAGAAGATTTGCACTGTCCTAGTTCTTGTAGTATCGATCCAGTTTTTTGTTATTTTTGCCTTGTATCAGTTTCGTTAATCGGTTGTTTTTCCAACTTAGTAGCTGATTGGTCTGCTGTAGCAGTCCTAGGATAATTGGGCTGTCATCTGTTGTTGCCTAGAAACAATGCCCTACTTATATTTTGTGTAGTGGTGGGGCACCTTGCTAATATTTGAGGTCAGGGGGCTTCATGGATGGAATGTTTGAAAGCATCGCAAATTTAAAAGTCTTAGTAAAGACCTAAAAATTCACACATATACAAATTTTTAAAATTAAAAAATTAAATAAAAAGGCAAAACCGTAAAACTAAAGATGGCGTTTAATAAAGATAGAAATCAAGGCGAATTCATGTTAAGCCCTTATGACACTACATTTTTAATGCATTGTTCAAGTTTTGGAGAACAGTGCATATATAAAGTAATAGAAAAATTTACCAAGTGCGAAGGGTTCAGCTGTATTAAGATAAATGGCATGCTGTCAAATATTTTACTTAAGTTATCGATAACAAATTAAGTTGTGTCAAAAACAATGTTAAATTGTTCAACTTAAAATTGACATTTCAAGCTTGAAATATTAAAAGTGTTGCTGAATCAGCGGTTTACCCTGCGACCACACGTTCAAGTTGTTCTTGATAGTCTTTTACATATACTGCTTGTCAAAATTTACATAAATTGAAAGCTGTGACGTAGGCTGCACTCAATTTGTAAGCAATTTACTTACAAGATGTCAACAACAACAGAGACAAACTTGCACTCAGATGTTAAATTGAAAGTAAATTGCCAAACAAATGGAAAGGTGAAATTGAAAGCCATCTCGTGGTCAATTTAAAAAGTGTGAGTGTGTTAGTAAAAAACTGAGAGTGTATTGCAAATTGAAAGGAATTGAAAGGCAAAACTTGATCGTGTGGCCACCAAGTTACCGCTTTTTGTTTTTAGGTTTCTCATAAACAAAAATTTGGCAACATTTAATAAAATTAAGAGAACAGGTATGGCTAAGTTGTTTCAATTGTACTTTTTTGTTGATACTTTTTAAACTAAGATTTATAATACCTTTTTGTGGTGTTTTTTTTAGAACATAAATAAAATTAATTTCTACTAAAAAAATCTTTTAGTACAATTATGTACAATTTTTAAAGGTTAGTGGTACAATTTTAAAAATTCTTAACGCCATCCCTGAAACAAAACCACAACAAGAGAAAAAAAACTAAAAAACTTTGTCTACATTTTTTATAGTTTGCTCTTTCTAGCATTTACTTGGTGGCCACACGATCAAGTTTTGCCTTTCAATTCCTTTCAATTTGCAATACACTCTCATTTTTTTACTAACACACTCACACTTTTTAAATTGACCACGAGATGGCTTTCAATTTCACCTCTCCATTTGTTTGGCAATTTACTTTCAATTTAACAGCTGAGTACAAGTTTGTCTCTGTTGTTGTTAACATCTTGGAAGTAAATTGCTTACAAATTGAGTGTAGCCTACGTCACAGCTTTCAATTTATGTCATAAGGGCTTTAACTTGAGGGTTACACGATCATGTTTTGCCTATCAAGTTTTAATACACTCACTCTTTTTTTCCAATACACTCATACTTTTAAAAATTGATACGAACTTGCCTTTAAAATTCTCTTTCCAGTGAGTGTTTCAATTTACGTCAGTGTTGAAAAATTCAGTACTTTGGTACTTTTTTCAGTACTTTTTCATATTAAAAATACCTCAGTACCCCCGCGTTGTTTTTAGTACTTTTTTATCCCTTGAAGTTTTTAACTGTGATGTGATCATTTCGATAGCAGGCTTAGGTTATCATGTGTTTATAGCAAAATTTATGTTGTCGTATTTTAAAAATAATTAACGACGTTTATATTGAAATGCATAGCGCGGACGACAGGATTCATATTTTGCTTTCCAGAATGCGATATTTGTTCTTATAAGTGGCAAAAAAATTTATAAAATTGGATGCATTGAATAATATGTTAGTGGAAAATTTTAATGAAACCCATATTTATAGAAACATGCAATATACAGGAAATGGATTATTTAGTAAAAGAAACTGCGAAATCGTTTTATTCGACAATGTGCGAAACTTAATTTTGTTTTGAACATAAAACGTTAAAAGTGATAATCAGCTTCAATCCAAAAATATTATTGTTTCCGAAAAACCCATTAGCATAATACTGATGTTAACTATGTTAGCGGATCTTTCAAAAATAAAGCATTTCAGAACTGAATATATTTAAATTTCTTGGAAAAATATATCCAATATTAAGAACGAAGCTAATGTTTGCTGACATTTCATATATTTCTTTTGGTATTTTATCGATACCACATTTCTGAGCATCAATTGAACGCACATTTTCAAATGCAAAATGATGTAAAAAGAAAGGAATAAATCGATTACATGTAGAAACCAGTGTTCGTTTCTTAATGTTCGGTTCGGTAGATTTGTGGAAAAAACAAACGCTAATAGTGTTTGTGTAGAAAATCATTAAAAAAAATAACGTTTCCCTGTTAGTCATCTTTCGAACACAAAAATATTAATGTTTTTATCAAACTCAACAAAAGATGTGAACATTTAATTCCGTTCAATTTTTTTGGAAAATCCACAAACTTTAATGTGTTCGGTTCGGCTCGTTAATGTTTGTCCCTTTTGGCTAGGAAAAAAAAAACCAAACACTTTTTACAAAAACAAAACACACACACGAAAAAGACATTATAGAATATTAATATATAATGTTTGTCTACAGTATGACTACAATTGTTCTGTTTTTTAACGAATAACCGAACATTATAT